>CM067339.1:148095157-150495157 GCA_034376525.1 Nicotiana benthamiana | reverse complement strand
GAACATGGTCAAAATATCTATGGATCTCATGTGTCAATTGACCGACAGAGGTGGTCAATGAAGCAATTTGGTCGGAAATGGATTGATAAGTAGGTTCTTGAGGCTGACGCGATTGACGGGTTGGAGGAAGAGCAGGAGCTGCATGATCACCGTCATGGGGAAAGGAGGATTCTGAAATTTCCCACTTCTTGGTGCTCTTTTTGAGAGGACCGATGGAAGTGTTGAACCCGGAAGCTTCAAGAAAATTCATAATAAGGAGGGCATACGGAAGAGGTCTATCATCTCCGATGTCATCAAGCATGTGAATCTTGACGAACTTACACCAATTGATGTGAGCTCCGGCTATAATGGTATGCATGAGCTTAGCGTCCTCTTGGGAAAGAGTGGTATGATTGTGCTTCCGAGACTTGAGGACTCGGGTGATGAAATAGAAAATCAAACGATACTCGGGGAGCATTCCCGTGATAGTAGGGCGCCGAGAAGATAGATTAGGATCATAAGATGTAAGTTCTATTTGGTTTAGGAGAATTTTCTCATCAAATAAGGCGCCGGCCTCTCTAATGTAGCGAGTAATGTTTTCGCCACTTCGAGGAAGATGGGCAATGGAATGCAAGTTTTCATTGGACAAAAGAATTTGAACACCATTAATATTTGATACAAGTTCACCATCGTCATCCTCATGAAGGTTTGAGTAAAACGCTTGAATCAATGGAGGATTAATATAAGGATAGGTAAGATATGAAAAGTCAAGAAGTTGACATTCCTTAAGAATGTTTGCAGCGGGGGCATATGATTCAAGATACTTGCTTGCTGAAAAGCGATGAGGAAGAATGTCGCGCTTTTCGAGTTTTGTCAAAAATCTAGTAAGCTCGGTTTCAGTATTGAATTGTAAAATAGACCCATCTTGATAAGGAAAATTTGGAAGTGGAGGAACAGAAGAAGATGCACCTTGTCTACCTGAACGGGAACGTTTAGAGTGTCTGCCCGATATTTTCAAAGAGTAGTAATGAACTTTGTAAGAAACTTGGAAGATTTTTGAAGGTTTGGGAGCAAAGATTGATGCTTGAGTGAATAAAATTGAAGACTTGTGATGCCTATTTATAATGGGAAGAATGGCATTTCATTTATGATGACAATCTGCAGAAATTTATGAGCCAAAACAGTCACAAACAGTAAAAATAAATTGCACTGACCGTTAGACAATCGATTGTTGAAACGAAATAATCGATTGTTGAGCAGATTTTGACTTGAACTCGGAACTGACACAAAATCGATTGAAGGACCCAAACGGTAACAAATATTTGAATTACTGACAAAAAATAATCGATTGTTGAATTATGATAATCGATTGGTGTGATACAATGAGCACGGTAATTTTCTGACTCGAAAAATAATCAATTATATTTATGAAACAATCGATTGTTTTAAAGAAGCAGTACTGAATGGCTGAGACGGTAATCGATTATACAGTTAAAAAATCGATTATTAACCACAAATGCATAATAAGCATCAAACATAAATAATCGATTAGTGATACTTGCTAATTGATTGTCCGCACAGAAAAATAATCGATTATTTGCTGTAACAATCGATTGTTCTATGCCATTTCTTTATAATTCCCCCTGCCTTTAGGGCGATTCCTGCAAAAGAGAATTAGACGTCTCCGACGCTCAAGTTAGTAATTTGTAACGAAATAATGCAATGAGAACGTGATCTCTTAAGAAGTGTGTCCTAAGGTGTTCTTAAGAGAGTTTCGGTTACTTACCTTTTCTCCGACGTCGCCAATTACCTGTTCGAGAGGGTGATCTTTGATTGTCCTCCACTCGTTAGGCATTTTCGTTTCTTTCTCCAATTGTGGCGTTTCCTCTGTTGATTGTTCCAAGACTTCATCTTGAATTTCCTTAGGAGTTTCCTCTTGTACTTTGTCTTTTAAACTATTTAAAATACCTGCAATCAGAACAAGAATCCTTTCTCGCCAAGCGAGCATTATTTTCGGAAAACACAATATGAGGGGATTCCTCCACAGTTTGGGTTCTATTATTAAATACCCTATATGCTTTGCTACGTGAAGAATACCCAATAAAAATTCCCTCATCGGATTTGGCATCAAATTTTCCCAATTGATCTTTTCCATTGTTATGAATAAAACATTTACAACCGAATACTCTAAAATGGGAGATATTTGGTTTCCTTCCCTTGTAGAGTTCATAAGGGGTTTTCATGAGTATTGGCCTTATGACTACTCTATTTAAAACGTAGCATGCGGTACTCACGGCATCCGCCCAAAAATTTTTAGGAATCTTAGCCTCTTCGAGCATGGTTCTAGCCATCTCTTCGAGACACCTATTTTTCCTTTCCACCACCCCATTTTGTTGTGGTGTTCGTGGAGCGGAAAAGGTATGCTCGATATCGAGTTCGTCACAAAAGTCCGCAAAGAGATTGTGATCACACTCTGCCCCATGATCACTTCTGATTGAAGTTTCCTTTTTCGTTTTGAACACGTTTAAGAAAATATTTAAAATTCTAAAAAGCATCACTTTTATGGGCAAGAAATAAAGTCCAAGTAAATCTGGAATAATCATCAACAATAACAAAGGCATAACGATTTCTACCTAGACTTTCAATGCGAGATGGTCCAAATAAATCCATGTGAAGCAATTGCAATGGTCTAGTAGTTGAAACAATATTTTTCGATATAAAAGATGCTTTTGTTTGCTTCCCTTTTTGACAAGAATCACAAATAGAGTCATTTTCAAATTTCAAATTTGGAAGACCAACAACTAAATTTTGTGAAACCAATTTGTTCAAAAGATGCATGTTGATGTGAGCTACTCTACGATGCCATAACCAAGAATCATCCTCTTTGCTAATTAAACAATTCACATATTCGGGTGAAGAGTTTGCAAGATCAACCATATAAATGTTGTCCATTCTAAAACCACGAAGGATAATTTTAAAATCGCTACGTCTAAAAACTAAGCATTCATCCGAATCAAATAAAACAAAATTTCCCTTGTCACATAATTGACTTATGCTCAAGAGATTATGTTTTAAATCTTTCACAAGTAATATATGCTTAATGGAAGAAATTTCATCCTTACCGACCGATCTGATGCCGATAATCTTTCCATTGTTGTTATCACCAAAAATAACACTTCCCCCTTCCTTGTGTTCTAGTTGAAGGAATTTGGATTCGTCTCCCGTCATGTGCTTGGAGCATCCACTATCAAGGTACCATAGTACACTTGATCCCTTCAAACATACCTACAAAACAGATTAATGAGTTTTAGGTACCCATGCCATTTTGGGTCCTTGGTGGTTAGGCAAATCATAGTGATGTGATTGAGTGTTATGTCTATGTCGTGTAAAACAAGCAGGAGCAATATGTCGAATTCGTCTACAATAATGACAAGTCACGTTAGGATTATGCATCCTTCTAGGTTGATAGTAATTGGATGGACGAAATTCATTTACACTATTCTTGACAATATAACTATTGCGCAAATCAAGAAAATCATTTCTCCTACCATTTGTTCTAGGATATGCATCATTTCTAGAATAGTTGTTTCTAGGTTGGAAGTCATTTCTAGGTGTTCTAAAAGGTTCAAAATTCCTTCTAGTGTTTGGCCTAGAATGTGCATTATTTCTAGCATGATTATTTCTAGGTTGCGATTGATGAAAACCATTTCTAGGTTTGTTGTATCTATGATGAACATTTGTTTTATTTATCCTAGGTTGAGCCTTAGGTGGTTGGGGGTTGGCTTCAACTTTCTCTTTAGGCTCGTTTCTAAAACCTATGCCATGCTTGGTCGACTTCAAATTAACAAGCACTTCATTCAAATTTTTATGAGAAGAGTTAAACTTATCTAAGGTGCCCTTAAGCCTTTCTACTTCATTTTAGAGATGAGTGCAAGAAGTACAATTTTTAGAACTCTCGGGCTTGTCGGCGCTTCTCTTGCCAAAAAATTTGTTTTCCTCTTTCAACTTCTCATTTTCTAAAATAAGTTTTTTCAATTCCTTTTCTTTAAAAGAGAGTTTTTTTTGAAAATCTTTTTCTTTTAAAGAAGCATTTTCTTTTATACTCTTAATAGTTTTTGAAGCTTTAATAAATTCGCTATACAACTCATCAAAAGCATTATGCATATCTTCAAGGGAAAAGAAATTTTTGGAAGAAATTTGACATACCTCTTCTTTGTTGTCTTCTTGTGCCATAAGACAAAGATTTGCGGCTTCGTCTTCTTCTTCCTCACTTGACTCGTCACCGGAGTCGCCTCCCCAAGATATGTATGCTCGTTGCTTCTTGAAGGGTTTCTTCTCCTTTTTAGCATTTGGAAATTTGATTTAATGTGCCCGGTTTCTCCGCACTCATAGAACTTTATTTGATCTCCTTGCTTTTTGCCCTTTCGTTCATACTCTTTTTGCATGAACTATTGAAATCTATTGATAACGAGTTCGAACTCGTTGTCTCCGTCCTCATCATTTTGAGGTTGGCTTGTGCTTTCCTTGAGAGTGATTATTTCCTTCCTTTGATCATCAACAAGAGGGTTAAGTATAGTAGATTCATAAGTTTTAAGATTACCTCTTAATGCGTCGATGGTGACATTTGAAATGCCAATGGATTCTTCAATTGTGTCGGCCTTGGATCGCCATTCCGGAGTGAGACTTCGGAGAATTTTTCGGACAAGTTCCTTATCCGTGAAGGTCTTCTTAAGAGCATGTAAATCATTTACGATTTTTGAAAATCGTTCAAACATCTCATCGACCTTTTCGCCTTCCTTCATGTGAAACAATTCATATGCATGGGTGAGGAAATCAATTTTGGCTTCCCTTACCTGGTCCGTACCTTCGTACGTAATTTCCAGCTTGTCCCACATTTTCTTCGCCGTTGTGCAACAAGATATCTTCCTGTAATCATCAGCATTTACAGCACAATATAATAAATTAATAGCTTTAGCATTATTTTGGACCTTTCGGATATCATCCGCATCGTATTCATCTTCGGACTTTGGGACCCATTCATTTTCAACCTTCTTGGTTGGAATTTGTTCTCCATTCAATATGACCTTCCAAAGATGAAAACTATTTGATTGTACAAATATTCTCATTCTCTCCTTCCAGTATGTATAATTTGTACCATTGAATAGCGGTGGTCGGGTGGAGCATTGTCCTTCACCTATTCCTGCAAAAGAATCACGAGTAGAAGCCATGGATGTTTCTCTCAAACGGTTAAGTCTTCAGAGAGTTGGGCTCTGATACCAATTGTTAGATAATACGCTTAACGCTAGAGGGGAGGTGAATAGCGTTATAATAAACATTAGCGTAAACTTGCGGAATTTAAAATTTGCAGGAAATAAATAAGTGCGATAAGTAAATAAATTAGAACAAACGCACCGATGTATCCTGGTTCACCACAACCCGTGGCTAGTCCAGTCCCCGAGAGACTCTCTCGAGATTTCCACTAACTTGTTAAGCTTACGGGTGCTCAACAAACCATTACAACTTGAGGACACAAGCCTCAACAACCTTTGCTCGGAGATACAACACTCCAAGACTTCAACCAAGGAAACACAAGTTCCTTCTTACAACACAAGGGACTAACACTTCCCTTCAAGTGTACAAAAACACTTAGCACTCAAACAAGACACTCCTTTAAGAGTAGATATGAGTTAAAAAAATACGCTCAAGAGCGCAACAACTTTCGACAAGAATTTGGCTCTCAAAAGCTTATGTAATGAATATAAAATGAGAAGCAATAAAGTATGCAAGCTTTAGCAATTGTATGATCAGTTGTTGTGTTTAGAAGACTGAATTGAAGCTGTATTTATAGTTGAAAAACTTTGTATTACCGTTGCCTAATTGCCAATTAAGAATTGTTGATTTTACTCTGTGACAATCGATTGTCAAATTACCACAATCGATTGTTTGCCAGATCTTCCAAAAATCAATCCTAGATTTTACGCATAACAATCGATTATCTAAGATCAATAATCGATTACTGGCAACGTTCAAAAAATCATTTCCAGATTTTACTTAAAACAATCGATTGTCAGAAATCTACAATCGATTACTCAGCAACGTTCAAAAAATCCTTTCCAGATTTTAATTAAAACAATCGATTATAGGAAATCAATAATCGATTACCTGACGGTATTTGAAAACATTTTGGCAACGGTCAGTTATACAATCGATTATATTAAGTTAACAATCGATTATGTATCAGTCTTGAAAAATCAATTTAGACACTGCCTCTTGACAATCGATTGTTATAGGTTCACAATCGATTATTTTATGACTTTGAAAAAGTCTGGAAGACACTGCCTCAACACAATCGATTGTCATAAGTTCACAATCGATTATTTTGTGACTTTGAAAAATCTGATGGACACTGTCTCTTCACAATCGATTGTCATTAGCTTCACAATCGATTATTTTGAGCTTTGAAAAACTTTGATGGACACTGCCTCATCACAATCGATTGTCATAAGGTTCACAATGGATTGTCATGCATATTTGAAAAATCTGATGCTCACTGCCTTAACACAATCGATTGTCATAAGTTCACAATCGATTGTCAAGTAGCTGACTTAAACATAATCGATTATCATAAGTACATAATCGATTATCTTAGTCCAGATTTTAGAGGCATGTTTAAAAATCATTTTGACTAAAGTAAATATGCATTATTTAAAATCATTTTGCTCTAAATTAAATATACATGATTTGTTAAAAATATTTTTACAAGAGAAGCCAAGTCTTGGGCTTAAGTTGTCGGATCAAGATCACAATTAAATACCGACTCATGTAAAACTTAATCTCGATCTTTGTCTTGTGCTTGAATCTCGTTATATATCAATTTTGCACTTGTGCTTGGACCTCGTCATATGTCAATTTGCGCATAGTTTGTCATTCATCAAAACCTACAAATATGAACACACGTTTAGTATAATGCCTTGAGAACGTGTTTCCAACATATTTAACTAAGAGTATTGCGTGAGATGCAAATCGAAGATAAAGTAATACCAAAGGCCCATGCTCTATCTGGATTTGAAAATTCCAGTGTTGTCACGAAAGGAGAGGTAACACTTACCACATTCGCTGAAGGTGTCACTAAAGATACAAAGTTCTAGGTAGTAGATATGGAGATGGCTTACAACATGATTCTTGAGAGACCATGGATCCAGGAAATGTATGTTGTTCCTTCAACTTTGCATCAACTTATTAAATTTACGTCGCCATGGGTAATCTCTCAAATTCGTGGAGATCAACACACATCCAGGGCGATCAACTCTGTTGAAGATAAAAGCACAAGAAATGAAGGTAAATAGCAACCACAGAAGGCATTTGAGGTCACCACAACACAAACCTCAACTAAGCAAGAGCAAATAGATATAGATTCAAGGCCTGATATCATTCAAGAACTAGAAAAGAATGAAAACATCAAAACAACAGTAGAGGAAGTAGAGCCTATCGTGTTATTTGCTCAATGGCCTGATATAAAAGTCGACGTTGGGGCTAATATTAGCCAAGGTCTGAGAGGTAAGTTAAGTGAATTTTTAAAAACTAACGTGGACTGCTTCGCTTGGTCCTATTCTAACATGACAGGGATACCACAGAGGGGGTGACTCATAAACTAAATGAAGATCCATCGTACCCTCCAGTCAAGCAAAAGAAAAGAAGGTAAGGAACGTTCAAGAATCAGGTGATTCAAGAAGAATCCAAAAATTGCTAAAAAATGGTTCCATTCGTGAGGTAAAGTATCATAACTGGCTAGCTAGTACTGTTGTAGTTCCTAAGAAGAACTGTAAGTGGCGAGTTTTTGTAGATTACACTGATCTTAATAAAACTTGCCCTAAAGATTCTTTTCCACTACCACACATAGATCAATTGATCGATGCGACTGCAGGTCATGAGCTATTAAGTTTTTTAGATGCATATTTAGGTAATAATTAGATTAAAATAGATCCAGGAGATGAAGAAAAAACTTCATTCATAACAAACATGGGGACTTATTGTTATAAAGTAACGCCTTTTGGTCTAAAGAATTCAAGTGCAACGTATCAGAGGTTAGTTACCAAAATGTTTCAGGAGCATTTAGGAAAAACCATGAAAGTATATATAGATGATATGCTTGTTAAAACTTAATATTCAAAGGATCACGTATCACATTTATCACGTTTTCAATTTTACACAAATTTAATATGAAGTTAAATCCCGAGAAATGTGCATTTGGCGTTGCATCAAGTAAGTTTTTGGGTTTTCTTGTTTCTAACCATACCATTGAAGTAAATCCTGCACAGGTTAAGGCCATTGAAGAAATCCCCGATATACTTCCAAACAAGAAAAAAGTTCAAAAATTAATAGAGAGAATTGCAGCCTTTGGGGAGATTCATTTCTAAGTCATCAGAGAAGTGCTTCAAATTCTTCTCGGTCCTTAAAAAGTAGGATCATTTTGAATGGAATGAAGAATGTCAACATGCACTCAGTAATTTGAAAACGTACTTATCAAATCCATCTTTACTGGAAAAACAAAAGGCTGGAGAAAGACTACTTATTTACCTTGTTGTTTCAGAAGTAGCGGTAAGCACTATTTTGGTCCAGGAGGAACATGATAAACAATCCCCCATCTATTATGTTAGTAAATCTTTGTTAGATGCGGAGACGTGGTACCCTCAGTCAGAAAAACTTTCACTTGCATTAATCATGGCAGATAGGAAGTTAAGACCCTACTTTCACTGTCATCCTATTGTTGTAGTAACTGGCTACCCTTTACACAATTTATTACATAAACATGAGTTATCGGGTAGATTGGCTAAGTGGGCTATAGAGTTAAGTGAAAAAGAAATCATATACCAACCTCGGACTGCTATAAAATCACAAGTATTAGCTGATTTCAAGGCTGATTTTAGCCAAGGCATGCAATTAGAAGTCGGGAAAGAATTACAGGTGTTCAATGGAGCTAACCCAGAAACTTGGACTTTATTCACTGATGAGTCATCTATTGTAAAAGGTGCAGGTTTAAGGATTGTTATGGTACCACCTATAGGTGAAACCATTCGACAAGCTATTAAATGTAACTCTATAACTATCAATGAAGTGGATTACGAGGCTATGATTGCAGGACTAGAATTGGCATGAGAACTTGGCATAAATTAGATTATAATCAAGATTGATCCGCAACTTGTGGCTATTCAAATACTGGGGACTTATACAGCCAGGAAAGCGAGGATGTAGTAGTATTTAGAGAAAAGTACGGGAATTGATAAAACAATTTCAAACCTAGAAAGTTACACAAATACCAAGGGATGAAAAAGTTGAAGCGGAATCTTTAGCTAACCTCGCATTTGCGTCTAATGTTGCAAGAGATTCAAACGCCTCAGTTATACATTTATTTTATTCAGTTCTCGACCTTGATAAGAATGAGGTAAATTTTAATAATTTAACTTGGGATTGGAGGAACGAGATTGTTGCTTTTTTGCAGTATGGTACCGTCCCTGGTGAAAAGAAAAAAGCTTATGCACTTCGAAAAAAGGATGCTCGGTATTGCTTATAGCAAGAAAATCTATATCGTAAAATGTTCAGTGGTCCTTAGAAAGATGCCTTGGACCTTCTCAAAAAGAGTATGTAATGAGAGAGATTCATGAAAGGTATTGTGGGAATCATGCAGGAGAAAGATCATTGGTAAAAACCCTTTTTAGGGCAGGCTATTATTGGCCTAAAATGGAAGAAGAAACAGAAAGTTTCGTGGCTAAATGTGATAAATGCAAAAGTACGGCAAAAATATGTATAGACATGCGGAATTATTACATCCGGTAATCCCACCGAGACCATTTATGAAATGGGGAATGGAAATCATGGGTTCATTACCACAAGCAAAAGGACAGCTAAAATTTTTGCTCATGCTTACTGATTATTTTAATAATTAGGTAGAGGCAGGTGTATTTAAATAGGTACGAGAAAAGGAAGTCAAGGATTTCATTTGAGGAATATCATACGCCGGTTCGGTGTACCAAAGGAGATCATGTATGATAATGGCCCTCAATTTATAAGAGCTCAAATCACTGAATTCTTTCGAAGTTGGAAAATTAAAAGATTATGTCTATACCTTATCAGCCAGTGGGTAATGGCAAGCAGAATCAACTAACTAGGTTGTTATCAACAATTTAAAGAAACGATTAGAGGAATCAAAAGGTAATTGACCTGAAGTGTTACCTGAAGTTTTATGGGCATATCGTATAACTGCAAAAACAAGCACAGGAGAAACAGCATTTTCATTGGTTTATGGAGCTGAGGCTTTAATTCTAGTTGAGATAGGAAATCGAGTACACGGTTGACACAGGTGACACAAGAATCTAATGACTAAGAGATGTGGGTCAATCATGACTTACTCGAAGGGAGGAGAGAAGTTGCACTAACAAAAATGGCAGCACAAAAATAAGTCATAGAATGATATTACAACCGAAAAGAACGCTTCAGATTCTTCAAAGTTGGGGACTTCGTGCATAAAAATCTTTTACAATCTACAAAGGCAGCCAACACAGGTAAATTAAGTCCAACATGGAAGGACCCTATAGAGTTCATGATATTGCAGGAAAGGGAACATATGAACTGGATAGAATGGATGGCAAGATACTACTTTCACATTGGAATGATATTCATTTGAAGAAATACTATTTCTAAGGAATACTCACGGCCAGTTAATCATTATTTTAAATTTAATTTTTGAATTGTTAAGATTATGTAAAAAACTAATATGTATTAAATGATGAGTCAAGACCTATAAGGCACATGGAATAACCTAAAATTCCTCGCCTAGCATTATAATTATTCTGATAGAAACTCAAATGGTTTAAGCAGTCTTCATTTATAATGCACCTCCGAGTACCGTATGTTTTTCCTTTTTAAGAAAAGGACCAAATGAGAGAAACCATCAAGTGCTCGAGGCTTCATACTTCAACACTCAAATACTTAGGGGACTACATAATATACACAGACATGTGTATAAAGAAATCACAAATTCAGAAGATGGAGCCATGAGCTAAGGCCAAAGAAAATATCACTATAGCTAGGGTAAAGGCTATGTACTAAAATGGGTTATAAGGAAAAACCCCGTGTCTATTATCCTTCTTTTGTAAAACTCTGTTATAAGAAAAATAGTTATGAGAAAGTAATAGATGTAATTTAACTAAATGTAAAGTTTTATCCAAAACTTGTCAAGTATTATTCAAAACTTGTCAAAGTTATTTCAAAGAAACATGTGTGTTCCTATTGATTTTATCGTACGATAACACTATTATGAAGTTGAGACGTCTTTTTCATGAAGTGTCGAAATATAAAAGGGACCTCTATTATAAAACTCATATTTAAATTAATTAGTCATGAGATTAACATAAGCATTTTCAAAGAACAAAAATGCAAAGTTATTTTGTAAGTCCTTAAAAATAAAGGCAAGAATAAACATAACAGAAGTTTGAAATAATAACATGAATAACTTCTTAATGTATAAAAGAAAACTTAAGACTAAGCACGAACTTAGTCATAAAACTATGAAATTATATATACAAATCGTCCCATTAAAGATTTGGGACTTGCATTTCAGAAATCAACCCTCAAATGAAGCTAAGTGTTTGATTACAATTTTCCAAAATAAAAACAAAAACAAAGTCGTTAAAGCTGGTCACTGAGAAGTTTGTGGAACTGAAGTAGAAGCATCAATAGCAATGGGCTCAATTTGGACAGATGCATCAGCAGTTACGGGTTACACTTGTCTTTCTGCAATAGGCTCGATTGGGCTTGAAAGAGTCGCGACATTGGAATCACCTTCAACCTTCACCGAAGTTTCAGCCACGGGAGAAGGGAAGTCCTGAGGTTGCTGAGCTTTTTCAATGGTTTCATTGATCTTAGCTAACTCTGACTCCAGGTTGAATTTTTCTTAGCCAGCTTCAATTAGGGTATCACGACGTGAATTCAAAAATGCCCAACTTACCTCAATTGTATATTTTTCTTCAAGGATCTCATAATCCATTCCCCAATTAGCAATATCATTCTTTAGCTCTTAATTTTCACCCAAGGAGGAGTTATAAGAAGCTTGAAGAGAGGCATGGGAGCTCTTAAAAGCACACACCTTATCAGCAGAGACTCGAAGGTCTTCTTGTGCTTGAGCTAAGCTCTACACGAGCTCCCCTACATGAACTTCTTTTTGACTCAAGAGAGCCTTCAACTCTCCGTTCTCTTCACTGGCATTAGATAGTTGCTCTGAGAAGGAGGATTTGAGACGTTCTTTCTCTTGCTCTGCTTGGTTTGAGGAAGCTGTTGCAATTGCTAATTTTGATGCTAAAGCTCGCACCTGCTGCTCTAAGATACTCTTGCTCTCTTATAAATCTTCTATATCAATTGGTGTGCTCTCAAATTGTTCCTTCCAATTGATCGCCTCCAACTAAGAATCACGTGCTATCTTCTATGAGTCACGTGCTACCTTCTACAAAAGGGGGATTTTGTTCATCATTTCTATGCCGGAAAGATTGGCCTAAAGAAAAAGGATGAAGGAAAATAAGAATCCCTAAGATAAAGAATTTTACAAAGTAAATAAGGGAGAGGGGGAAAATACCTTCAAGGTGGAATGTGATCGTTACTAACCAAACTCTACACGAAGGTAGGAAGAGAGGGTCGCAATAGCTTTTACCGTAATAGTGGTCGGGATCGAATTTCCACAGGGAGCTAGTAGTGGAGTTGTATTTTCTGTCTAGCCTAGAGATGTGTTTGTACTTCTAATGTCACTTCAAACATTTTTGGGTTTTTGATTTTATAACTACTATTATTAAACTAAGGACTAAAGCTAAATTACGCTAAGAGAATATTGCTAACTTTTATCTAATAGGCAGAAAGGAACTAGGGTCGTGGCATCTCCTAGGTGGTTCATTAACGGGTAGAAACTACTAAGGATAGATTGACATGTTTGGGGCTTATGCTATAACCGTTGCGCAATTGTACCCACTCTCACACATCTCGATAGAGAGAGTAATTTTGCTCAATCAACTCTCCTGAGACCAATTGGGTAGGAAAATTAGACCAAGCAATTAGGGTTAAAATAGGGTGATTATTCTCTCGAGATTTAACCCGGTAATTGGGACTATCATTTCTCATGGGTCCATACCAATTCCTTGTTGGGTCAATTTTGGCGTCATACACTCTCTTTCTCAAGAAGAATTAATCCACTAAGCTTGAATTAATGTTTGCAACCACCATTTCTCAGATAAAACCATAAAATCAACCCAAATATCAAATACCCAATATCAATCTAACCCTAGGTGGCAACACCCATTAATTAACCTCTCTAGGGTTAAGCCACAATCCTAGCTAATAGGTTTAGCTACACATAACTAAAGAAAGAATAGAAGAAATAGATGAAGAACTAGACATGTTAATTAATTACTAACGAGAAACTACTATAATTTATTGTTAATGAAGACCAATAAATGCCAAAAATGGCTACAATATTGTTCCAAGGTGCTCAGCTGCGTTTCAGAATACAAAACTTAACCTAAAAATGGTAAAATGTTCTATTTATACTAGGCTAAAAAAACTCGACAAAAATACCCCTAATGGGTAAGTGCGGGCCACACAAAAGCATCCGCAACCACAATGGCTCTTTGACTTGGAAATTTTTCTACTTTCTGAACTAGAGGACGCGAACCGCACAATTGAGTAGTGCGGCCGCGGAAGGGGTCTGGCGACTGCGCGGTGATGACCGCGAGCCGTGTGGCTTGACTTGGCTCCTTAACAATCTCTCCGAATCTCGTTCATGGGGACCGCACAAATGAGTAAAGGGGCGGCGAATCTTGAACGCGGGCCGTGTGAATCCAACCGCAACCGTGTTGCCATTACCCTTAATATGCCATGCCTCTGAATCTCCTAGTGTAGTCGTGGTTGCTTTCACGCGGTCCACACTAGGTCCTCTTTTCTTCACTTAATCTTTGATACTTGAGCATGTTTCACTCCTTTTGAGCCAATATTTTACATTTCGCCACTTTATTGATCAAACCTGCAGTAAAACACAACTTCTGAGCATTTCGGATAAGGCATAGGCAAGTAGGGGTATAAACATGTTAAAATCCTAGCTTATCAACTCCCCCAAACTTAAGTCTTTGCTTGTCCTCAAACAAACAAAAGAAGACCCGCCCCTTTTAAAGGAGAATCTAAGTAATTCTAGCAATGCTAAAGCAACCTAAACAAGTATCAATTGGGACTAACAATTGCCCTCAATAAGAATGCATCATTAACACATTTAACTTTTAAAAACCATGGATCAAGTGTGACACAAGAGCATAAAGAGTTGACACATTTCATCAAGGAACTTCTCTCAATTACTTTGGTCATTGTGGAACCCAAAATTCCACATCCCAAACTCTCCCTAAGCGAAGCTCACTTTTTAGGTATTGACACATAAACCGAGGTTAATTGTATTTCACTCATCTCTCTCAAGAAGAAGGTCACAAGTCTGGCTCTAGGTGCCATATGCTTGTCCCTTATGTAAGTATCCACTAATGTAGGCTCCCTTCAACTTAAGAATAAATAGGTCTTTTATGGAGTCATTGTGAAGGCTTTTGGGTAAGGGTAGGACATGTTTTTATTCAAGTGGGTTCAATCTTCCCTTAAGCACTTCATTTGATTCATTTTGGCAACACTCTCTTGACTCTTTGAGTATTTCATTTCTTTTCAAGGGGTTATAAAGACACATTGTCACTCTTCCTTATGCAATCAAAGCATTTCTCCTTTTTCTACTTTTTCCACACATTTTTCACTTTATGTCTTTCTTTGAATCCCATTTTATTCTTTTTTTTCACATTAGGCTTTCTTTTTGCCTTTTTCTTTTCTTTCTTTTTCATTGCCTTCCTTTTTTTTTTTTTGCTTTTGTATCTTTTACCACTTTGGTTCCCTTCTTGTCTTTCCCCCCAAACTTAGATATTTGCCATTACTCAAGGGAAGATTTGGGTGCCAAGAGAGGGTAATCATTTATAACGGGTATAGGCTTGTAGCATTGGTTCTTGAAAGAATAAGGTTTAAGGCTCAAAAGGGTTAACTATGGATCATCTTATTGGTAGGCTATGGAATTGGTCAACTTAACATTTGGATCAAAGAGAGCCTATAATCACTTCTTAAGTTAAATTTCACCCAGGATTTTGCCTCAACAAATATTCAGGGCAAATTCTAGACCATTAGCTCGGGACTTGGACTCACAATTAGATTCCTCACCACACACGCAAGAGTTTCGGAGCCACGAGTTTCACCACCCTAAGCACAACATTATGTCTTTGGCTGGTCCGTCTGCATTATATATAGTCATCCGTCTGCATTATATACAGTCATCCAGATGAAAGTAGGGTGCACCTCCCATAAATAAAAGCGGGCATTGTCCCCAATGCCAACTAAGTAGATAAGCATCAAAAATCAAAGTAAAGGATATAGAAGCTCCCTAAGACAGGTCTGTATGCATGGGATCATTAGTGGTCCCCTGGTCCTAAGAATGTGTGGGAACCATAAACTGGTTCCCGGCCTCCTACTGCTCAGCTGCTGGGACTGGGGCCTGCTCCTGTAATAACTGGCTATCAGGTGCGTCATGTGGCAAACTGGAGGAGGCCTCCTGTGGGACTGCCACCTCAATGACCGCATCAGCTGTACTCGGGAGCTTTCTCTTCTTCCTTGGCTGCCTGGTTTCCTGCTCCTATTGTGGCTCTGCTATTGGTGCTACTATTGGATCAGGGTCCCCGAATAGCAAATCTATAGGCATCTGGGCTGCTAATAGCTTGTCCATATCTGTCCTGAGTGCCTTCACAGACTCCTTAGAAGCCCGTGATCTCCTCATCTTCTTGCGCTCTTTGACAAGCTCCTTCAGAGCCTTGCTATGTGAATCCACCACCTTAGACAAGGCATCTTGAGTCCTCATAATGTTCTCCTGGTTTTCCAGGAGCTTCTTCAATGTATCCTTAATGGACTGGGGAATCTGAGCTGGCTGAGGTGCTAACTAGGTCTCAATTGAGGAAGACAATGTAGACAACTTGGATTTCGTGGTTGACATCCAGTTGTTCAAACTGGCCAATGTCTGGCTCAACTGATGGACAGTGATGGGATACTTCCGGGAATATGGGATTCCCAAGTCACTTGAAGTATTGGGACAAGCACTAGAGGAAGGTCTTGGAGGCAAGTCCTCAACAATAGTGGCAGCAGGCATGGCAGAAGGCTTAGTAGAAGGCTCTATCGCAACTGGCTCCTCAGACTGGCCAGTTGGGGCAGAGGCAGGTGGCTTGTAGTTTTAATCCTTAGGGTTGTCTGGGCCCTTTACGCTGAACCAAGTGAATGGAGCCACTGGCTTGGCCTTGATATAAAATGGTTTCTTCTCTACTTCCACGTCCTTGAAGTACATGGTGAGGGTATTGGGAAAAGGGTAGTTCTGATCATGCTATTTCCCCACAGCACTAATCACATGCGACATCACATTTCCCACATTGATAGGGTACTCGGCTATAATAGAAGCAACAAGGACGACCTGGTAACTAGGATAGTTTGATCGTGGGTATAGGGGTCAAGCCGACTGCATACAAAGGACAACCACCCCCGAGCCTCAAAGTTGAAAGTCTTCCAAAAGATTTTGGTTCTTGCTTGCACGCACTCTAGAAAAGTACCTGGGATTGCCAGGTATGAGGCTAACCATGGACGCACTTCTTCACCCATTGCCAATTTTTCATTATAAAAGGTTTCATCTGCATCATCGAACCCTAGGTAATCATTGAGTGCCTGCCCAGTAAAGATCACCTTTTTGTTCCGCACTTTGGTTACCTTGGTGCCCTTCAAGATGTGGGCCACATTGCTATAGAATTCTTTTATCATATGCTCATTTGCCTTTACACAATTACCCTGAAAATGATCCCAACCCACGTGAGTGTGAAATTGTCTATGCACATTGGGAAGTAGAGGTAGAAGATCTCGCTCGATGAAACTCCTTTCTAGAATTAATTTTTGTTTAGGCCACCATACCCTAAACTGGTGGAATGCTAACTGGCTGACAAACCTATCCTCCTAAGCTGTGGGATCTCTCGTCCGGTCAACAACCCTAACCTGAGGTACACCACTCTCGGGCACCTCCTCATCATTGTCCTCACCACCTCCATCACCTCTGCCTGCACTCTTCCCAAATAATGAAGTTTTGGCGGAGGTGGACTATTCTTCACTACCAGCTACGGAATCTTCAGATGAATCCGACACTATATTCAGTGACATTTTGTTAGCGGGAGATGCTAGAGGGGTATCAGTCAATTGGAAATCGGAGACGAAATGAGTTGGGATAGAATTGAAGGAGATGTCCTGGGATGGCATGTACTCACTCCCCGAGGAATGGGACGCAACTCTATCTGCAGCTTTTATCATCTTTCGGGTCTTTTTGATGTTTTTCTGGACTTGGGGAGTGAGTTTCACCACAATCTTGCCTTTACCCCCTCGGGAGGAACCACCTTTCCTGGGTTGTTGTAATTCTTTGTTGCCTCTTTGTTTCACCATTATCTGTAGACAAATGCATCTAACATAGTCAATTGAAGCAAACACCGTGGATCATGTGAATGAATTTAAATTGCAGACAATAGAAGAAAATGTTGCAAACATTGCTGAAGAAACACACACTGTGGACCGCACCATCAGGAGTGCGGCCGCGTTAGAGGCCCGCGGACCGTGCTGAGGCCACCACGGGCTGCATTGAAAAAGAACCTAGAAAAAGTCTTATCTAAATCTCCCACTGCAGTCCGCACAAAACAGGGTCATGGCCGCGGTGAGCCAGTGCGGAGCACACTAAATGGAATGAGGCCGCTCTAAGAGCAATGTAGGTTTCAGTCAAGCTGGGCACCGCGGTCCACGCAAAAGGGTAATGTGGACCGCGTCAGGGCCACGCTGAGCCAGAGTTGGGGAACTAGGTTAGGGTATCATGTTTTCTTCCATTTTTGTCAAATTTCTAAAGCCTACTTGTCCCTACTAAGTTTAACACACCTCAATTATTTACAATACTCAAAAACTAACAAGTAAACTAACCAAACGAACAATTCATATTAAAATAGGACGAAAGAGAAGCTACAAACCACTAGCAAGCAAATAAAAATGAAAACATGAAATTAGTTAATCACAAATGCATGAAATGTTACCGGGTTTGTGAAGATTGAATGCGACTAATCGTAGCAAGGCAAGAATTTCGGTCCCAGGAAAGGATGAACAGTAGATATAAGACTTTGAGTTTTCAACGTTCGAAAAGGGTACACTGAGATCCTTGGTCTCAATTTATAGACAACCTGTAGGACCCATACTCACCTTACTAGCGCGGTCGCACAAAAGCGACCGCAGACCGCACTGGATTTATTCATGTGAAACTTCAGTAGGCAGCATTCGCGGGACGCACAAAAGAGATTGCGGCCACGGAAGGCCACCAGGCCCGCACTATATGGAATGCGGTCGCGGTGGAGAACTTCAGAGAGTACCATGTTCAGCTCAAGCCACTGCGGATCGCACAAGGTGCACTGTGGTCGCACTGGCATACTTCAGAGACTCTGCAATTTTTCCACTTTGTTGTGAACTGCATCAAGACACCTCTCACAAACAATTAGCTCAAAAATACTAAGCTACAAAGAAAATCAAAAAGAAAGAAAAAGATATGGGTTGCTTCCCAATAAGCGCCTGATTTAACATCGCGGCGCGACGCATGTTACCATCACATCTCTTCAAACGAATGAGTGCCATTACGTGGCTACCATAAAACTTCCCCAAATAATGCTTGACACGATGCCCATTGACTCAAAAAACTTCACCATTTTTGTTCTTGAGATCAAGAGCACCAAACGAGGTCACACATACAACTTCGAATGGCCCACTCTACTTTGACTTGAGCTTCCCGGAAATAACCTCAACTGGGAGTTGAAAAGAAGAACCATATCACCAATCTTGAATCCCTTCCCCGAGCATATATTTGTCGTATAGATACTTCATCTTGTCCTTATACAAGGACAGGTTGGAGTAGGCATGAAATCTAACCTCATCAAGCTCATTAAGTTTCTCAACACGGATATTCGCCACAACATCCCATTCCAAGTTCAACTTTCTCAAGGCCCACATAGCTTTGTGCTCCAACACCATCGGTAAGTGACATGCTTTCCCAAATACCAACCAATACGGAGACATACCAATTAGGGTATTTTACACGGTCCAGTAGGCCCATAAAGCGTCATCTAACTTTTTGGACTAATCGGTCTGATTTTCATTGACGATTTTGGCCAAGATACTCTTTATTTCTCGGTTAGAGACTTCCATTTTGCCGCTATCTTGAGGATGATAGGGGGTAGTCACTTTGAGATTTACTCCATACTTGGCAAGCAATGAATCAAAAGCCTTGTTGCAAAAGTGGGACCCCCCATCACTAATGATAGCACGAGGAACGCCAAAAATTGTGACGGTACTATTTTTCAAAAATGCCACAACTCTGGGTTTCATGTTGGGTAAAGCCACGGCTTCAACCCACTTTGAGACATAGTCCACCACCACGAGAATGTAAGTGTTCCCACAAGAGCTCACGAAAGGACCCATGAAATCGACTCCCCAAATATCAAAAATATCTACCTCAAGAATAGTATTGAGGGGCATCTCATCCCTTTTTGAGATTCCACCGGCTCTTTGGCATGCATCACATCTCTTTACCAAATCACTAGCGTCTTTAAATAACGTCGACCAATAGAAACCGCAACTCAAGAACATTGAAGCCGTCCTCACTCCTCCATGATGGCCACCATAGGGGGAGGAGTGACAAGCCTCCAAAATGTTGAATTGTTCACCTTCCGGGACACATCTTCTAATTACACCATCCGTGCAAATTTAAACAAGTACGGATCATCCCAATAAAAATCCAAACTATCCCACTTGAGGTTGTTCCTTTGGTTGGAAGAGAGCTCACACAGGACAATTTCGGTCACAATGAAATTGGTGATGTCCGCGAACCATGGCATGTCACACATTGACACGGAAAGAAGTCGTTCGTCGGGGAATGTATCATTTATTTAAAGGCTGTCACATGGTCTCCCTTTTTCCTCCAACCGAGAAAAATGATCCGCAACTTGATTCTCACTTCCCTTTCGGTCCACTATTTCTAAGTCAAATTCTTGGAGAAGTAATACCCATCTAATAAATCTTGCCTTGGGATCCTTCTTGGTCATCATATACCTCAGAGCACCATGGTCCGTGTGCGCAATCACCTTGGCCACCATAAGATATAGCGTAAATTTTTCCATGGAAAATACAATAGCCAATAATTCCTTCTCCGTAACGATGTAATTACATTGAGCTTCATTCATAGTCTTGCTTGCATAGTACACGAGATGAAATATTTTGCTAATTCGTGACCCAACACCGCAACGTCACTTGCATCGTGCATTAGTTCGAAAGGCAAACTCCAATTGGGTGCAGTGATAATAGGAGTTGTGGTCAACTTGTGCTTTAAAAGTTCAAAGGCCTCCAATGCATTTTTCGTCAAAAACAAACTTGGCATCTTTCTCTAACAACTTGCAAAGTGGATTCACGACCTTTGAGAAATCTTTGATGAACCGCCGGTAGAACCCGGCATGCCCAAGAAAACTCCTCACCCCTTTTACAGAAGTAAGGGGAGGAAGCTTCGAAATCACCTTGATTTTTGCCTTTTCTACCTCAATCCCATGCTTAGAAATCTTGTGACCTATTACTATAACTTCCTCCACAATAAAATGACATTTTTCCCAATTGAGAACAAGATTAGTTTCTTCACATCGGTCCAAGACTCTATCCAAGTTTACCAAGCACTCTTCAAAGGATTCACCAACCACACTAAGTCATCCATAAATACCTCCAATATATCTTCCACCATGTTAGTAAAAATGGCCATTATGTAACGTTGGAAGGTCGTCGGAGCATTGCACAGCCCGAATGGAATTCGGGAGAAGGCAAATGTACCGTATGGGCATGTGAAAGTGTTCTTCTCTTGGTCCTCTAGGGAAATTAGGATTTAATTGGGATCTTATTATATCCCGAATACCCATCCAAAAGACAATAGAAAGCTCGTCCTTTAAGGCAATCAAGCATTTGGTGAAGGAACGGCAACGGGAAATAATCCTTCCGCGTAACCTTGTTGAGTTTCCGATAGTCCATACAAACTCTCCACCTAGTAATGGTTCGAGTGGGAATAAGCTCATTGTTTGAATTTGTCACCACCATAATTTCTCCTTTCTTTGGCACACATTGGACATGAGAGGTCCATGAGCTATGAAAAATTGGATAAACCACACCGGTGTCCAGCCACTTGATAACCTCTTTCTTTACCACTTCTTGCATTGCCTCATTTAGTCTTCTTTGATGTTCAAGTGAAGGCCTTGCATCCTCCTCCAAGATAATTTTATATATGCAAAAGGCGGGGCTTATCCCCTAAATATCCACCAGAGTCTATCCTATAGCCCTCTTTCGCCTTTGAAGCACCTCCAAAGTGGTCTCGACTTGCAAGTTAGTAAGGTAGGAAGAATGAATAACTGGAAGAGTTGAATTAGAGCCCAAAAACTCATACATATGGTATGGAGGAAGTGGCTTCAACTCCAACATCGGTGGCTCCTCGATCGATGGCTTTGTTGGTGGAGTTTTGTGATTTTCAAGATCCAAAGATAACTTCCTAGGCTCATATGAATATTAACCCATACCATACAATGCATTCACGCACTCCACTCTACTAGCATCATCATCAACATCCATGTTAAGAAGCACAGCTTCAAGAGGATCTTCAACATTTATCATGGAACTTGTGTCATCCACTATCACAGTTGTGACAATGTCCATAAATGAACATATATCCGTGCTATTGGGTTGCCTCATTGATTTAAAAATATGGAATACCACTTTCTCATCCCCCACTCGGAATGTCAATTCACCTGCTTCAACATCAACCAAGGCCTTCCATGTAGCTAGGAAAGGTCTCCCAAGAATAATCGGCACTACAAAATTCCACCTCACAATCTAAAATGACAAAGTCGGCCAACAATGTGAATTTATCAACATGGACAAGAACATCATCAATTATGGCCAAGGGTTGCTTCATTTATCGGCCTGCCATTTGAAGTCTCATCGAGGTTGGCATAGGTTTCCCGATTCCCAAAGTCTTGAAGATCAAATAAGGCATCAAATTTATGCTATCCCCCAAATCACAAAGGGCCTTGGTAAAATCTGCACCACCGATAGTGCACGGGATAGCAAAATCTCTGGGGTCCTCAAGTTTTGGGGCTATAGAATGTACGATAGCGCTCACTTGATGAGTCATCTTAATTGTTTCGCACTCCATTTACCTCTTCTTTGTTATCAAATCTTTCATAAATTTTGCATACCCCAGCATTTGCCCAAGTGCCTCAACCATAGGGACATTGATCTTATGGCTCTTCATCATGTCAATGAAATATTTGAATTGATTGTCACTCTTTTGCTTTGCTAACCATTAAGGATAAGGTGGAGGTGCTCTAGGTAAAGGTTTCTTGGATCAGGGCACCACCGGCTTGAGTATATCAATCACGTGTTCCCTGGATGGGTTCACGACATCTTTTTTTTCCACTTCGACCTCATCATCAATATCAATCCGCAGATCATTATTCATCTTTTGTTCAACCACATCTTTAATAATCAACGGACCCATATCTTCTTGAGTCCCAACGTTATCATCCACTACTTGATTTTCTATCGAGGCATGCACATCACCGCCTCTTCCACTTCTAGTTGTAACTGTTACTACTTGGTTGTTGTTCCCGCCCTTCGGATTCACAACCGTATCACTTGTTAGGGAACCCTTGGAGAGAATATTCAAAGATTGAGAAATTTGACCCAGTTTCACTTCCATGTTCTAGAGAGATGTATTATATGATGCCAATTGTTCATCGGAATCTTGGCTCCTTTTCATCCCATTTGATCGAACATACTTTTAATTCTCCTCATATCACTCTCGAAAGAACTCAGACCTTGAGAAGGAAAAGGGGGTGGATTGTTCAGTTGTTGGTACATTAGGGCCTTTGAAACCCTTGTCGCGGTTACCTTGGTTTTCGCTATAATTCCACCCTCATGGATTGATGTTGCTCCAATTATTGTTGTTCACGTTCCAATTTCCTTGACTGTTACCTTGATTACCCCAATTACCGCCTTGGTTATTGTTGTTCCAATTGCTACCTCCTTGTTAATTTCCCCAATTATTGCTTTGATTGTTATTGTTCGAATTGCCACCACCCTATTGTTGGTTGTTACTATTCCAATTTCTACCGCCTTGTTGATTGCCCCAATTTCCTTGGGGACACCATTGTTGATTCCCTTGATTTCCTCTATTTCCTTGGTAGTTATTGACATATTGACATTCCTCGCTTTGATCATCATAGAACTCATTCGAATAACCACCACCATCATTATTGTTGTCAAATCGCTCACAATCACCTTGAGGTTATTATTGAACCCTTTGCCTCCTTATCAATATCGAGACACCTTCCATTGTATTGACTTGCCTTAGGTTTGGGACTTGTTGCAATAGATCATTCGCCAGTTGATTCATAGTTGTTGTAAGCTCGGCAATAGCTTGTCCATGATCGTGCAATTCCTTGTGCAAATAGATGGATGTGGGGTCACCTCGGGGCACATTTTCTCGGTTTTGCAATGTCGAAGAGGTGTCTACCATTTCATCAAGTACATCACATGCCTCTTGGTATGAAAGTTTCATAAAGTTCCCTCCGGCTAATTGGTTCACAATGTATTGATTCGTGGTGTTGATGCCCCGATAAAAGGTTTGTTGGATCATCGCCTCGGTCATGTCATTATTAGGGCACTCCTTCACTATTGTTCTATATCTCTCTCATATTCATGCAAATGTTCTGTTAGCTCTTGCTTGAAGGCTAAAATTTCATCCCGAAGTGCTGCCATATGACTTGTTGAAAAAAACTTGCCAATGAATTTGTTCGCCAACCCATCCCAAGTTGTGATGGAATAATTATGGAGCCTTTATAACCAATCCAATACATTACCCCAAAGAGAGAATGGGAAAAGCCTGAATCTCAAAGCATCCTCGAACACGTTTGTCTGTTTGTTACCCCAGCATTTATCTACGAACCCCTTCAAGTGGTTGTAGGCATTTTGATCGGAGGCGCCCATAAAATACCCTCTTTGCTCGAGCAAGGTCAACATGACATTTGTGATTTGAAAGTTCCCCGCCTGGATTCGGGGAGGAATGATAGCACCCGCATACCCTTGATTTGGTAGAACTATTGCGGCCACTCTTGGAGATGGCGGAGAAGGGTCTCGGATAGAATTGTTGTCATTTGCATTGGCTTGACGACCTTTACGTGGAGCATAAGGTAAATTAGGAACATCTTCTTGATCAAGATCATCTACCTCCTCCCCCGCCATGACATTGCCAAGAGGGTCATTTGCATTAAGAGCTATGTGTACTAAGTGATTGACACAAATGAAATCAGTAAATAAGAAGGAAAGAGAAGCAAAACACAAAACTAACTAAATAGATAGTCAACACTGTAAGCTTCCTAGCAACGGCACCAAAAAGTGATCGCTGCCAAACCAATGCTACACAAAGGTAGGAAGAGCAGGTCGCAATAGCTTTTACCCGAATAGTGGTGGGGATCGAATTTCCACAGGGAGCTAGTGATGGAGTTGTATTTTCTATCTGGCCTAGAGATGTGTTTGTACTTCTAATATCACTTCAAACATTTATGGGTTTTTGATTTTATAACTACTATTATAAAACTAAAGATTAAAGCAAAATTATGCTAAAAGAATATTGCTAAGTTCCATCTAATATAGAGAAAGGCACTAGGGTCATGGCATCTCCTAGGTGGTTAATTAACGGGTAGAAACTACTAAGGATAGATTGACATGTTTGGGGCTTATGCTATAACCGTTGCGCAATTGTACCCACTCTCACACATCTCGATAGAGAGAGTAATTTTGCCCAATTAACTCTCCCGAGACCAATTGGATAGGCCAATTAGACCAAGAAATTAGGGGTCAAGTAGGGTGATTACTCTCCCAAGATTTAACCTATTAATTGGGACTATCATTTCTCATGGGTCCATACCAATTCCTTGATAAGTCAATTTTGGGGTCATACACTCTCTTTCTCAAGAAGAATTAAACCCACAAAGCTTGAATCAATGTTTGCAACCACCAATTCTCAGATAAAAACATAAAATCAACACAAATAGCAAATACCCAATATCAATCTAACCCTAGGTGGCAACACCTACTAATTACCCTCTCTAGGGTTGAGCCACAATCCTAGCTAACGGGTTTAGATACACATAATTAAATAAAGAATAGAAGAAATAGATGAAGAACTAAACATGTTAATTAATTACTAACGAGAAACTACTATAGTTTATTGTTAATGAAGAACAAAAAATGCCAAAAATGGCTACAATATCGTTCACAGGTGCTCAGCTGCGTTTCTGAATACAAAAAATTAATCAAAAAAAGGTAAAATACTATATTTATACTAGGCTAAAAAAACTAGACAAAAATACCCCTGTAGGGTCAGTGCGGGCCGCACAAAAGCATCCACGGCCGCACTAGCTCTTTGACTTGGCAATTTTCAACTTTCTGAACTGGAAGACGCAAACTGCACTAATGAGTAGCGCGGTCATAGAAGGGGTCTGGCACAGACCGAGCAGCGATGACCGCAGGCCGTGTGGCTTGACTTGGCTCCTTAACAATATCTCCGAATCTAATTCACACGGACCGCACAAATGAGTAAAATAGCCACAAAGCATGAACGCGGGCCGCGTGAATCCAACCGTGGCTGCGTTGCCATTACCCTTAATATGCCATGCCTCTGAATCTCCTAGTGCTGCCGCGATTGCTTTCACATGGTCCGCACTAGGTCCTCTTTTCTTCACTTAATCTTTGACACTTGAGTAGGTTTCACTCCTTTTTGAGCTGATATTTAACATTTTGTCACTTGCTCGATCAAAACTGCAATAAAGCACAACTAGTGAGCATTTCGAGACTATTTTGTAGCAATTTATACTCAGAGCATCGACAAGTAGAGGTATAAACTCATTAAAATCCTAGCTTATCACATGCACGATATCATTCATTAAAGTCAGGGAACTATGGCTCTCCAGCATTGTTTTTTCAATTGGACTGACTAAAGGCTCCAGCCATACATATGCCCGACCTGACTTCCTCAAAAGAATGCTATCATGAGGAACTTCAATAGTTACCCTCCTCATAGTGGCACTTCTACTTGAAGAGCCCCCTTCATATGATGAATGATAGGAGGGGGAATTGTCAAAGGAAGAGCGGTAAAAGAAGTAAAAATATTATAAGAAGAAACACAAATAGCTGGGGATAGTAAGGAAGGAATCACAAGCACGAGAGTTAAAAAAGACAATAAGGGTATTTCATCTAAAATAGGCTCTAATTTTCCACTATCAAAACCACTGACGAAAAGATGATCAATAGACTCACGAGTATCATGAGAAGGGACATGATCATAAGGAATTATTACTGGAGTTTCAGCTTGTTCGGTAAGAGAAACAAAAAAACAGGGGAAACTTCAACTTCGTCAACAGAGACGTTGCGTCTCCTAGCTCGTGGCCTCGTGGCCTCGTCACCAAGGAGCGCACGTCTTCCTCTTCTTCAGATTCTTCCTCTTCAACAACTTTCCTTTTTACAGAAGAAGAACCCAAGACTATTTTTTGGGCTCTTTCTAAAGAGATACGGGTCCTCGAAAGAGTAGGGTTCCCGAATAGACACGAGACGCCGCAAATGCTTCAGCAATAACTCCTCGAATAGCAAATCCTCATAAAAAGAAGGATCGGAGTTAGAGCAATATTTTATAACTGGTGGTGTTCTGTTTTTCCGCTCAGGTCATTTATGTCCCTATTAATGGGGGAGAATCTCTCATTTGAATGTTATGCTTCTCAATCGCTCAAGAGAGATTTTTACAACTTTTCTTCTCTTTTAGTATCTCATATATATGCTTCTTTTAGGATTCACTGTGACCACTATCTGATTCCTTTATCATTCTTATTTCTTTTAATCAAAGGAAGATGGCAAGCACTTCTTCCACCTCTGATAGGGCTTGTGCTCCAGTGTCAGAAAACGATATACCCATGCTCGAAGATGAAGTGGAAATTTTGGAAGACAAGGGTTTTCCGATGGTGGATGAGGTGGTTCCTCGCCCATGCGAGGACTGACTTCAATAGCCCTTCTGGGGACGAGCTGGAACCCACTTTTTCCACGATGGATGTTGCGGCGCTCACGGCGTTCAAAGCCAAATGAGGGATCCCTTATCACATTGAACTTGTTCCGGAGGATCAGTACATAGTGCATATACATCGTCCAGGCTATTGCGCATTTTATGCGTATCCTATCGTTGTCGGGTACACGCTTTTTCTTCCTTCCTTAGTGGTAGACTCTGCCGCTTCTATGAGGTGTGCCGGCTCAACTCTCTCCATATGAGTACAAGCTTTTCCTTATGCCCATCAAGTAAGTAGAGCTAGCCGGCCGAGAGATTTTCCTACATTACATACTTCAACTCCCCCCCCCCCAACTTTCTTGGGGATATGATGATTCACATACGACATCGAGGAGCAAAGCATTTGGTGGTGAAGATGGATGACAAGGCAAATCGCCATTTTTGAGAGAGCTTCCTCTACGTCCCAATGGAGCACGTCGTGTCAAACCCAATGAGGTTTCCTGAGATGTGGAATTTTGCCCATAGCTAGTGATGGAGTTGTATTTTCTATCTAGCCGAGAGATGTGTTTGTACTTCTAATATCACTTCAAATATTTATAGATTTTTGATTTGATAAATACTATTACAAAACTAAAGATTAAAGCTAAATTATGCTAAGAGAATATTGCTAAGTTCCATCTAATATAGAGAAAGGCACTAGGGTCGTGGCATCTCCTAGGTGGTTAATTAACGGGTAGAAACTACTAAGGATAGAATTACATGTTTGGGGCTTATGCTATAACCGTTGCACAATTGTACCCACTCTCACACATCTCGATAGAGAGTGTAATTTTGCCCAATTAACTCTCCCGAGACCAATTGGATAGGACAATTAGACCAAGCAATTAGGGTCAAGTAGGGTGATTACTCTCTCAAGATTTAACCTGTTAAATTGGGACTATCATTTCTCATGGGTCCATACCAATTCCTTGATAAGTCAATTTTGGGGTCATACACTCTCTTTCTCAAAAAGAATTAAACCCACTAAGCTTGGATCAATGTTTGCAACCACCAATTCTCAGATAAAAACATAAAATCAACACAAATAGCAAATACCCAATATCAATCTAACCCTAGGTGGCAACACCCATTAATTACCCTCTCTAGGGTTTAGTCACAATCCTAGCTAACGGGTTTAGCTACACATAATTAAAGAAAGAATAGAAGAAATAGATGAAGAACTAAACATGTTAATTAATTACTAACAAGAAACTACAATAGTTTATTGTTAATGAAGAACAAAAAATGCCAAAAATGGCTACAATATCGTTCCCAGGCGCTCAGCTGCGTTTCTGAATACAAAAAATTAATCAAAAATGGTAAAATATTCTATTTATACTAGGCTGAAAACACTAGATAAAAATACCCCTGTAGGGTCAGTGCGGGCCGCACAAAAGCATCCACGGCCGCCTAGCTCTTTGACTTGGCAATTTTCAACTTTCTGAACTAGAAGACGCGGACTGCACAAATGAGTAGCGCGGTCACAGAAGGGGTCTGCCACGGACCGAGCAGCGATGACCGCGGGCCTTGTGGCTTGACTTGGCTCCTCAATGATATCTCTGAATCTCATTCACACGGACCGCACAAATGAGTAAAACAGCCACAAATCCTGAACGCAGGCCGTGTGAATCCAACCGCGACTGCGTTGCCATTACCCTTAATATGCCATGCCTCTGAATCTCCTAGTGCGGCGGCGATGGCTTTCACATGGTCCGCACTAGGTCCTCTTTTCTTCACTTAATCTTTGACACTTGAGTAGGTTTCACTCCTTTTTGAGCTGATATTTAACATTTTGTCACTTTCTCGATCAAAGCTGCAGTAAAGCACAACTAGTGAGCATTTCGAGACTATTTTGTAGCAATTTATACTCAGAGCATCGACAAGTAGGGGTATAAACTCGTTAAAATCCTAGCTTATCAGCATGCACGATATCATTCATTAAAGTCAGGGAACTATGGCTCTCCAGCTTTGTCTTTTCAATTAGGCTGATTAAAGGCTCCAGTCATACATATGCCTGACCTGACTTCCTCAAAAGACTGCTATCATGAGGAACTTCAATAGTTACCCTCCTCATAGTGGCACTTCTACTTGAAGAGCCACCTTCATATGATGAACTATAGGAGGGGGAATTGTCAAAGGAAGAGCGGTAAAATAAGTGAAAATATTATAAGAAGAAACAAAAACAGCTGGGGATAGTAAGGAAGGAATCACAAGCACGAGAGTTAAAAAAGACAATAAGGGTATTTCATCTAAAATAGGCTCTAATTTTCCACTATCAAAACCACTGACGAAAAGATGATCAATAGACTCACGATTATCATGAGAAGGGACATGATCATAAGGAATTATTACTGGAGTTTCAGCTTGTTCGGTAAGAGAAACAAAAAAACAAGGGGAAACTTCAACTTTGTCAACTGAGACGATGCGGCTCCTAGCTCATGGCATCGTCACCAAGGAGCCCACGTATTCCTCTTTTTCAGATTCTTCCTCTTCAACAACTTTCCTTTTTGCAGAAGAAGAACCCAAGACTATTTTTCGGGCTCTTTCTAAAGAGATACGGGTCCTCGAAGGAGTACGGGTTCCCGAAGAGACACGAGAGGCCGCAAATGCTTCAGCAATAACTCCTCGAATAGAAAATCCTTATAAAAAAAAAGGATGGGAGTTAGAGCAATATATATATATATATATATATATATATATATATATATATATATATATATATAAACTCTTACCATGAGTATTTACTTTTCGGCCGTAATGGTTAAAAAGTGTTTTCCAAGACCTACCATCTATTGGTGCGGTCTTCAGCAATTTATCTACCCAACCACGAAAATTGGGAATATCCTCCACAACTCCTATGGTTGCTAAAAAAGAAAGAGGCAAAATTAGAAAGGGTAATTTATTCAAAGGAAAAAGGCACGAGAAAGATAAACGACTTACGTGCAAAATTCCACTTCTCAGGGAAGGGAACGTTATCTTCACCCATTAAACCTAAAGTGAGGGTAGCAACAAATTGGGCATACCATCCATGGTCCTTGTCATCTTCAAGGATCTCCAAAACCCTATTACTCCTAGCTACTAAAGTAAAAACGCCATTGCGGAAAAACCTCGCGGAGTAAAGGTTAATCAGGTGACGGAAGGTAAAAGGAATACCAGTTGTAAAGGCTAAATGCTTCAAACATGCAACAGATCTCCATACGATTGGACCAATTTGACCCAAATAGGCATTAAAGGAATGGAAAAATTCAATAATAACTCCCTAATGTGAAAGGGTATGCATAAACAAAAGAGCCCAGTCAAATAAGACGTAATTCCCTAATTTAGATTAGCAATAATAATAGGAAAATCATTACTCTAATGGAAATCTTTACGAATAATAGAAATCAAAATTTTTGTAATTTGAGTGGGATAAGCATCAGCACGATCTAAAGTAGAAACATGATTCCTAAGAGATTCCCTATCGTGGTAAAAAGATAGTTCAGTAGGGACTATCTCCTCCACTAAGGGCTCACGCAATAATTTAGAAGGTTCTTTACTCCTAGAAGAAGATTTATGAGAAAGGGAACCTCTGGTTCTAGAAGAAAAACCAGAGCTAGAAGAAGGCACTGAAGAACCACCACGAGTAGATCCTAAGCTACGAAGCCTACTTCTACTTCTACTCCTAATGGGGGCATTAGGGAAAGAATCAACAATGGGAACTCTCCTAGGGTTAGGGTTTGGTGAAGAGATGGCGAAGAGAAATGCTGTGAGGAAGAGAAGTAAACAAAGATTTGAGGAATTAAGTGTTCAGTAAAGCTTTATGTGGTAAAAGACAATGAAAGAGGTAATATTTATATTGATAAGCAACCGCCAAGGTAAAAGTGCAGTGGCGGAAGAAACATAATAATGATAATGGGCATTTCGTGAATAGTGGAGCCATAAAAAAAGCTTTGAAAAGGGCTGCAAAACTGCAGAACCAATGAAAAAATGACACGTATAAGGAGCATTAAATGGAAGCGACAAAGAAGCATCAATTTTATCATAGCATTAGTTGTGACAAAAATTCTCTTTTAATGAAATCCACTTCCCAAATATTCAACTGATGAATAAATTGAAATTGGGGGGAATATTTGTATTGGAAAAATTGTATTCAAATATAAAGGAGACGTGTCAAGACACGTAGACCGATCAAATGGCCAATGAATTACAACTAACCAAGAGGCATGAGTTGCAACAGGTACGATCAAATGACAGAGAAAGTGGCACGAGCAGTTATTCAAATAACTTAGTGGCCGTACCTATTTAAGTAATTTATATTCGTGGATCAAAAAGAATGAATTTGACAATAGAAAAGAGTGCAGATACAATATTTAATTGGCATTACATGTAAAATATCTTAGGCAATTTGTATTGAATATAATGATCATGTAACGTAGCATTCAATGTCTTTAATTACTCATAATAGCCTCATTATGATTTGGGAAAAACGTATATCTTCAAGATATCTATAAAAGGGAGACATTTGATCAATTGTAGGAATAAGAATTACTATTGAAATATACTTTAGTTTACTTGTTTTTCTCTTGAATACTCTCTTGCTACCTAAATTGTTTTCTTTTATTAATTCTTTTGATTATCAGTAACCCGTGTTCTTCTGAATTCTAGCTTTGACTAAAATTCCATTTTTTGGTTAAAAAGTTTTGATGGGAGTATTTGGGAAGAGGTTGCTTTGTCCTTCATTGGAAAAAGAAAGAAAGGAGAAGTGTTTAAAAGCACTTCTTTGTCTTATATGATTGGCTATTTTTCACAATATTTTTTAAATTCAAAATAAGGTGACTATTGATTTCAAAAGGTGTCTATTATGAAGAGATGAGTCGGTTAATTCTAACAGATTCATAGAGGTATTATAAATGCCTATTAGCATCTCCGAAACGAAATCATCTGAAAATTTTCATCTCTTTCTCTTCTACTTATTTTCAAGAACTCACAAATATTCTGTTCTAGTGAAAAATTCGAGTTAATTGTTGAAACTCGGATTTCAGTGGCTTTGTAGAATTCTGGAGGAATTCTGGCATAATTCCTGCAACAACGAAATTGGGAAACTTAGATTTCTTAAGAACAAAAACTACACTTTCATTGTCTATTTATTTCGTTCCTATATTCTGTTATTTTTCCTAACATAATATAAATTCATTAACCTAAAGATTCTGTCAACTAGCCACATACTAGCATTACACACCCAAATTAAAAGAAAACATGTAATGGGAAAAGTTTAATTTTTCACTAATGAAAATAATTTTTACACTATTAGATCATGATAAATGTAATTATGTAATCATAAATCATGTGAAAATTTATTTATAGTGTCAATGAGTAAATAAAGATAAAATTAAAAGAAAACTTAGCGCAAAACTATAAAGGTAGAAGATAGAGTAACTTATAGGATTTAAAGTTGAAACTACCAAATGCGTCACTAGCTCACAAAACTTTCCCTATTTGCTGAAGCAAAAACGCATCCTTTTTACGTATCCTCACCTTATTGGTCCTTTGAATTCAAACATATCTTTAATTTACCTTTTAATAAAATAAGAAATCACATTTTAATTTCTTCAGCGTTTATTCACTTCAGATTGTATACATAAGCCCTCCAACTTTGAATCTTTAAAACCACAACAAAAATAATAACGTGACTGCTGCTAACACCCAGATATCACCTCCCAATAAACATAACACACGCAACCCTCCAAATACTTTGTTGTTTAAAATATTCTTAAACTAAAAGTCAAAAATTACTAGTACTCCGTAGTATACGTACATGTACTCTTACTTTGTTTTTTTGTGCCAATTAGCCTCAGATTCGCCGAATTCAATATTAAGTGGAGTTATTATATATAAATGCCTCTGCTTCACCTCTTCATTTCTCTCATTCTCAACCTCCACATCTTCTATTTCACCTCCCACCTCCACCCAAAAAGGGAAAAAATAGTTTCAAAGCTTGCTCTTTTTCAACCAATTTCTATGTCCTTCTATTAATCTTTTCCCTGTTGAAGTCTACAGAATCTTTTTCTGATGAAAAACTAAACTTGTAATAATTTCCATGTCCAATATACCAACTTCTCTTTCTGAAATTTGCGTTACCCTTTTCAGGTTACTAACTATGTCCATAGCTGATCCCTGGCCTTTTCCTTAAAAAAAGAAGAGTCCTTTCCTTATAAAGTTTTTCTTTCTTATTGTATTATTTTTTCCAGCTTTTCCTAGTCTACAGAATTAAGCATGGGCAAATTCCGAGGTTTTGTGCTCAAACACCGGGTCACCACACTTTTCCGATGCATGATTTTGAAACGGCGTTCGCCGGCGAGGTATCGGCAGCTGGACCAAATTCCAAGATGGGGTACGAAATCCATTTCTAGGTTCTTGAGCTGGACCCAACGCATCAAGACAAGAGCCAAGGCTATATGCAACAAAGCTCATTGTTCCAGGTCGGGTCAGAGCTACATGCAAATTGGGCAAGACCCGATTGAAGAGGAAGCTGTAACGGTGCCAAAAGGTCACTTGGCAGTTTATGTGGGACAAAAAGATGGTGATTACAGAAGGGTTTTGGTTCCTGTAATATATATAAATCACCCTTTGTTTAGTGAGTTGTTGAGAGAGGCTGAAGACGAATACGGGTTTAATCACCCAGGTGGTATCACTATTCCTTGTCGGATCTCGGAGTTTGAGCGTGTCCAGACCCGGATCAAACAGGGTCGGGTCAGGTAACCCGGATAATGTGAATATGAGAGTGATGAGCTGAAAGCCTGAAATTGTGGCATTTGGATTATTATGATGATGACGATAATTATTCAGAGACAGTTGAGAGTTTTTTTAAGCATTTTCGTAGTTTTTTGTTAATTACATTCTCTCTCTCTCTCTCTCTCTTTTTTTTGTCTTTTTTAATATTCGGAGGTTTCACTTCTGATGTAAGAGAAGTTTATTGATGTACAGTATAGAGGAAACTTCTGATCTCTTTCCCAGTATATTTGGCTTTTCTTGGCCTTTTTTGTTGTGTGCGCAAATAGTATCATTCTGGTAGGTGTTCAGTTGCTAATTACCTATCTGATTATTAAATTAAGCAACTTCATGAATAGGAAAACATAATTAACTTGTATTAAATTACTAATGGATAGTGAAATCTTTGGTGAGTGATTTTGGAACCAAGTTTGACAGAGAAATTAGAGAGCATGGACTAAAGTTCTGCAGTTGTTGCTAGCTAGTTTCTAAAAGTCAATATATCATAATAGTAAATTGATTTTTATTTTTCTAATAACTAAACCTATGTTAGTTTCTATACTGACTTTTCTTTAATGTTGAGCTTGATGTGTGTAACCTTCATGCTTGATTTTTTTTCTTTAGAAATTACTAGTAAACGAGAAAGTTGACGTTTCTATTTAATAATAATTAGGTCATTTATTTCCCTGGATAATTAGGTCATCTGCTAAGTATATTAATTGTAGTCCAGCTGTTAAGATGACAAATTTATTTTAAAACTGTATTCTTAAGAAATAATATTTTTGGTAGTCAATTTGCACAATTTTAATGCTTCAAACAATTGCAACTTGGTCAGGATTGCCCTTATTCCTGTTTAAATTTACCCTTTTGAGAAAGACAGTTTTCGACACTTCAGCCTCATTTTCCTGTGAAATGGGAAATGAAAGGAGTTCATACAATGAATTGCTTTCATTTGCAAACCTAATTATGTAGTCTTTATCTTTTTTAATTATTCTGCCTGTCAAAATCGGTATATAGATATTTTGGTACTTGTTTCACTACAATTCACTATTACGAAAAGTCATACATACTGCGCGTCACATAAAATGGAGAAAAATATATAATTTTGAAAAATGTTACTCACACGCGTTGGATATTAAGTTTAAGGAGATTATAGTCACAACTTAGGTAATTTAGCAGTGTTAAATTCAATGAATGAATATTTAAGGTCATTTATTAATAAAAAAAGGAAGAAAAAGGTTAATATATTTTTTAGAAGAAAAAATATTCGAGCAATTTCACTTTCAGTTATACTTTGATACCTTTGGGTTCATTCATTCTTTTGCCATTAGGAAATTGCCTCGTATTTGCCGTTGACAGTGATGGAGCTCCAGGATGTACTTTATAAACGAGTGACCTCCTCGTTCTTCTGCCAAAAAGATTTAGACTTTCGATTGGACAAATTAGATAGGAAAGTTTTGGGGAAATCTTGGCCAATGGTAATTTGCTTTACATCTAAGATAGAAAATATAAATAAGAAAATAAAGCAAGCAGGAGTTTTAACTAATTAAATCCTATTATATAAGAAGGGAATAGTGATTTTCTTAACATTAAACAACAACGAAAAATACATGAATGAAAGAGGGTCATCGATCTATAACAAGGTAAGACCCTATACATTTGACGTGATGAGATTAGCAATATATATATTGAACTTCCTCGCTTGTTTTACCTTCATGGAGAAAGAGAGATGGGGTGAAGATCTCTTCTCCTCTCGGAGAGTTGTCTCTGTCTTTCTTTCTTTTTTCTGCCCCTTGCTTCTTCTTCTCACTTAGTTTTTATACTAGGTCTTCACATTTAGCCAACGATCATTAACCTCAGTACCTAAGTCGTTTGACTATATTATGGACAGACCCCCTAAAATGTTGTAATATCGATTTCGCCTCCTAAACGTTCTGAATATATGACATTAGTCGTGGACGAGGTGTGTATCGTTAAAGCATGGTATGGATACGATTGTCTAGAGTAACTTTTTTCCTTCCCTTCTGTCTGTTCAGATTTTGACCAATCAGTTAGTCCCTCCGCCCTTTGGGGTCGCCTCTTGGCGAGCTCAATGGGCGGACTCTGTCAATATGAAAATTTTGAGAAATCTGAACTCTTCATGTGAGGGACAAGCACCTCATAAAGAGGTAGCGACGAAGTTTCGAGAGCTGCGTTAAACCGTCATATCAGTTCAGAATGTCATCAATATTTCTCATATGTCATTATGGCGCATGTTTTCTATGCATTGCTCATTTCCCATGCCCTTTCTATTTTATAACTAGTGGTGTTTGGTTTTTCCGCTCAGGGCATTTATGTCCCTATAAACAGGGGGAGAATCTCTAATTTGAATGTTACGCTTCTCAATCGCTCAAGAGAGATTTTTACAACTCTCTTCTCCTTCAGTTTCTCATATTTATGCTTCTTTTAGGATTCACTGTGACCACTATCTTTCTCCTTTATCATTCTCATTTCTTTTAATCAAAGGAAAGATGGCAAGCACTTCTTCCAACTCTGATAGGGCTACTGGTGCTCCGGTGTCAGAAAATGATATACCCATTCTCGAAGATGAAGAGGAAATTATGGAAGACAGGGGTTTTCCGATGGTGGATGAGGTGGTTCCTCGCCCATGCGAGGACTGACTTCAATATCCCTTCTGGGGACGAGATGGAACCCACTTTTTCCACGATGGATGTTGCGGCGCTCACGGCGTTCAAAGCCAAATGGGGGATCCCTGATCACATTGAACTTGTTCCGACGGATCATGACATAGTGCATATAGTCCGTCCAGGCTATTGCGCATTTTATGCATATCCGATCGTTGTAGGGTACACGCTTCTTCTTCCTTCCTTAGTGGTAGACTTCTGCCACTTCTATGAGGTGTGCCCGGCTCAACTCTCTCCTTATGAGTACAAGTTTTTCCTTATGCCCATGAATTAAGCAGAGCTAGCCAGCCGAGATATTTTCCTACAGCACATACTCCAACTCTCCCCCTCCCAACTTTCTTAGGGGTATGATGATTCACATACGACACCAAGGAGCAAAACATTTGGTGGTGAAGATGGATGACAAGGCAAATCGCTATTTTTTAGAGAGCTTCCTCTACGTCTGAATGGAGCACGTCGTGTCAAACCTAATGAGGTTTCCTGAGATGTGAAATTTTGCCCGTTGTCTTCCTTTCTTTTCATTTTATGCATTTTTTAAGATGGCCATCGGTCGTCTCCTTTTAATAACCTCATTGAGGGTTTGTTTTTATTTTTGCAGCCGAGAGAGTACCTCCTCCGCTGAATGCTAATATTCGCGAGTGAATGAGCCTTATTATCCCCCATACGATGGGGATTCGGGAATGGGCACCTTTCTATGAGATGTTTGGGCGTAAGCCTCTTATCAGTGAGTCGGCTCGCATGATCCGTTGCCTTGTTCTTTGCCCTGTAGTTTCTTACCTTATCTTTGTTTCATGGAATCTCATAATTGGCAGGTCGGAGAGGAGTGAGAAGGATGAGGGCTCATGCGCTTGCTTCCCACTAGCCGACTTCCTCAGCCCGGCCCATTCCAAGGTCAACTACGCACGAGAGCACCCAGAGTTTGGTTGCTCTACAGACCACGTCCGCGACTGGGTCTGTACATCTGGAGGTTGCTCCTCGGTCAGAGATTTCGATTCTCATAGTCCATTCAAAAGATGAACCTTATCGCAACAGTGGCGAAGGGCCACCATCGAAGAGGCGGAGGTTATTGGAGAGAGCGCCTTTTGTTGAGACGTCCTCGAGGGGCGACCCTACTTTGGGATACCTATGTCAGATCAATCAGCATGTTATCAGCAAATCTGGATTGGTCTCATAAATCTGGGTGCCATCTAATCAACGACTTAATCAACAATAACAATGATTAGCTGAGCTGGAAAAATCAATGAAGCCTTGGACAAAGGCACAAATCATGGGCAGAATCACGGAGGACTGAAGGATACGAGGAATCTGGAAAGCAAATACATTTGGAAGAACCTAAAATCAAGGAGAACTCAAGTGAAGCAATCCTCTGCTGAAGAAAAGCAATCAAGAAGCAACAGCTCATTCCTTATTCTTGGAAAGAATCAATTATTTCCAAGGATCAAATCTCTTGGGTTGTCAACCATCTACCATCCATCAAAGTATTTATACTCCCTTGTAAATCCTAGTTTAGACATACTTTGATCAAACCAAGTCCCTCTCTTTATTCTACTGCAAACAAGCACTATAGTTCACTAAGATCTGTTGGGTAATCAGTCAGGGATCGAAAGAGAGAATAAAATTGGTGAAGCACTGTATCAAAACAAGTGGTAGAGAAACTGAGCGATATACACCACAATTGTACTCGGAAGAAACTCATTTACTAAAGAGAACTCCCTTGCAACCCAAGGGACTGGATTAGGATTCACATTGAATCAGAACCAGTATAAAAATTCTGGTGTTTTTAATTCCTGCTGTTATTCACTGTATTTCACTTTCATTTATCATATATGCTAAATTATCATATTCAGTCAACTACTCAAGTTATAAGTCAACTTATAAGCAATTAATTTTAAGGATTTACAATTCACCCCCACCCTTTTGTACTTTCAACCTAAAGCTAGTGGTGATACCGACCTGGGTGCGGAGGTGATGCCTATTTTAGTCGCGGAAGAGAAAACCATGGTAGGGGGACAAAGTTTGAGGTTTTCCGCGCTTGTTTCAAGAGTTCCATCGTAATATCGGCAGGGCCTCACCCCCTTTTCGGCTAATGAGAAGTTGAAGGGTGTGGTGATGGATGATTACAAATCGGATTCCAACACGACCCCGAGGACATAAGGATGTTTGAGGAAGGCTTTATCAGGGTCGATGTGAGGGCGGAATTTCCTCCTTGTGTGCTTGAGATTCCATCGAATTTTAACCTGTTAGAGAACATGGTGGAGTTGGTGCCTCAATTCAACCTTATGTGTTCTGCCACCGAAAGTGAGACTCTTCGGGAGATCAATGATTTAACTTTGTCATGCGGTGTGGCCGGGATGGCCTTGAGGGTGAGTTTTCTTTCGTCATTTTCTTTGTTTTGTGCTATTTAGCCTTCCTTGATTCCTCCCCTCTTTTTCTTCCCCCATTTGTTTTAGAATTACATGCTGGAGATCGAGAGTTCTCGTAGCGCGGAGACTAGGGTCGAAGTCTTTCTATAGATGGCCTCGAAGTATCGCCGATACCACGACAAATTTTGTGAGATACACGCACAACTTAGGTTGGGCGGTAATACTCAGTGTGTTAGGGAGGAGTTGGAGAAAATGGACGAGAAATTGATGCGGTCTACCCGCAGATCCACCGAGCTCTAGGAATTACTCCATGCCAAAGATGAGGAGCTCGAAGTGTGCAAAGGGGTTGCGGCAGAGTGTGAAGACCTTCAAGCGAAGGTGTTGTCCTTGCGAGCTGAGCTTGAACTGTTGGAAATAACGCTTTACGCTAGAGGGGGGGGGTGAATAGCGTTTTAAAATTATTAAGCGTTTTAGTGCGGAATTTAAAAACTTTACAGAAATTAAGACAAGTGCAGTAAAATAAACTTACACAAAGATGTATCCTGGTTGGCCACAAACGTGGTTAGTCCAGTCCCCGAGAGACTCTCTCGAGATTTCCACTAAACTTGTCAAGCTTACGGGTGCTTAACAAACCGTTACAGCTGAGGACACAAGCCTCACCTAGGTGCTCGGGGATCACAATCCCAAAGACTTCAATTGCTCGGGGATACCAATCCCAAAGACTTCAATTGCTCGGGGATAACAATCCCAAAGACTTCAATTGCTCGGGGATAACAATCCCAAAGACTTCAATTGCTCGGGGATAACAATCCCAAAGACTTCAATTGCTCGGGGATAACAATCCCAAAGACTTCAACCGAGGAAACACAAGTTCCTCAACAAACGAGAATCGCAATTCTCTTACAAACACAAAGACACACTCACTTTACAAAGTACTCCTCAATGAGTAGATATGAGTAGAAATAGTACGCTCAAGATTACAACAACTTAGCTCAATAGAATGGCTCTTCAAAAAGCTTTATAGATGAATGAAAATGATGATCAATGTAAGAAAGCTTTTAGCAATGAAAATACTTAAATTGTATGTGTTGTTGTTATGAAAACACTGAGTTAAACCTGTATTTATAGGTGAAAAACTCAGTCTTACCGTTGTCTAATTGCCAATTAAGGATTGCTGAAATTACTCAGTGACAATCGATTGTCAGGACTAAACAATCGATTGTTTGCCTATCAGATCAAAAAATCAATCCCAGATTTTACGTTAACAATCGATTACTTCAAATCAATAATCGATTAATTATAACGTTAAAAAATCCTTTCCAATTTTTGGCATAAAACATCGATTATCAGGAAATCAATAATCGATTATTTTAACAACGTTCAGAAAATCTTTTCCAGATTTTACGCTAAAACATCGATTGTTAAATATCACAATCGATTACCTGAAGGTAATTTGAAAAAAGTATGACAACGGTCAGCTTCATCAATCGATTATCAAATAGAGCAATCGATTATTAATTAATTTCAAAACTTACTGTCTCATATATAATCGATTATCAAAAGCCACAATCGATTATTAATTAATTTCAAAACTTACTGTCTCATATATAATCGATTATCAAAAGCCACAATCGATTATTAATTAATTTCAAAACTTACTGTCTCATATATAATCGATTATCAAAAGCCACAATCGATTATCATTTTACTTAAAATCACTGGGAGACATTTTTCTCATTCCAATCGATTACCATTAGTTCATAATCGATTTTTATGAGTTTTGAAAACTTTGCCTCAGTTAACAATCGATTATCGAAAATACACAATCGATTGTTATGCAGTTTGCAAAAACCTGATGTTAACTGGCTTACTCACAATCGATTATCATTAATTCATAATCGATTGTCATGCAGTCTTAGCTTAGAGATACTCGATTATCATAAGTACATAATCGATTATCTTAGCCCAGATTTTTGAGGCATGTTTGGAAAACATTTTAACAAATGTAAATATGCATAGTTTAAAATCATTTGACACTTACTTTAAATATGCATGATTTTGGAAAAAATAATTTCAGTAGAGAAGCCATGTTATGAGCCAAGATTGAGGAATCAAGATCACAATTAATATTGACTCAATTATAACATTTCCAAGCATTGTCTTGAGCTTCTTGTAATGCATCCATTATGTGCTTGTCCTTGAGCACTGCTATATATCGCTTATTGCTTTGTTTGACATTCATCAAAACCTACAAAAGAACACACGTTTAGTATATTGCATTTGAAACGTGTTTCCAACAATTTCCCCCTTTTTGATAATGGCAAACATAGGCGGGATATATGCAATAATTATTTTGATAAACCAAGACAAGTGTCATGTTCCCCCTCAATTCATGTTCCCCCTCACTTTAAGCATGAATGAAGTTGAGAGCATATAGCATAATATAGCATACTTCTTGATATCCCGTTTCTTCCCCCTTTTGCCATTAGCAAAAAAATGTACACAAGGGAAGAATAACAAATATGAAATAAACACAAGTTTATTTATTGGAAAAAAAATTATAACAGTACAAGGGTGGAACAAAACATGACTAACCAACAAAAATAATAAACCAATAACAATTTCACATTCATCATTCAACAATTTCACATAGATAAAATAGCAATTTCATCATTCATCACTCCCATCCCCTTCATCATCATTTGGAGGCGCTTGATATGGCACCATCTGAGCATAGGCATAATTCACGTGATCAAAGTAACCATGGACCTCACGTGTTAATTGAGTAATTTGGTCAGAAATGGTTCGGAGGGTAGGCTCCTGAGGAGGATGAGCACGACGGGCTTGTCGATTTTGAGGAGGAGCGGGAGCATGATCACCATCATGATGAAAGGAAGACTCCGAAATTTCCCAGATTTTGGTGCTCTTTTTGAGAGGACCATTAGCAGTATTGACCCCGGAAGCTTCAAGAAATTTCATTATCAAGAGGGCATAGGGGAGAGGTATGTCATCTCTGGTGGCATTGAACATATGGGATAGAATAAGCTTGCACCAATTTATGTTAACCCCGGTGACAATGGCGTAAAGAAATTTGGCATCCTCTTGGGAAATGGTGGTGTGATTGAGTTTACGGGGTTTGAGAACACGAGTGATGAAATAAAGAATGAAACGGTAATTCGGGTCCATACCCTTTATGGTGGGACGACGGGAAGAAGACTCATCATAGGCGACTCCGGCTTGGCGGAAGAGGTTTGTTTCATCAAGCATGTGCCCGGCATCATTTATGTATTGGTAGATGTCTTCACCATCATGCGGAATGCCGGCAATGAGGTGGAGGTTATCTTCAGAAATTAGAATGGGAATGCCGTTAACATTGGTAACAAGTTCACCCTCATCATTTTTGTGAAGGTTGGAGTAAAAAGCTTCAACCAAAGAAATGTTGTAGTAGGGGTGAGTAAGGAGTAGGAAGTTGAAAAGATGGCACTCTCTTAGCATATTCGCGGCTGGAATGAATGGTGCAATAAGAGCGTTTGTTGAAAAGCGAGGAGGGAGAATAAGGCGTTTCTCAAATTTGGTTACGAACCGGGTGAGCTCTTCATTGGATTCAAAAAATAGAACCGATCCATCTTGATATGGATGGCGAGAAGAAGAGGCACCTTGTTTGGAACGAGCACGTTTGGAGTTGCGGCTTGACATTTTTTTTTTTTTGAAAAGAATGTGCTAGGATTTTTCAAAGAAAACAAGAGAATTTGATGCTTGGAAGCTTGAGTGAGTATACAAGAGCATATGTGCAGCCTATATATAGAGAAGGAATGAGTCTTACATTTATTGGAAAAGATTTGAAGAGATGTGAAGTCTGAAACGGTAAAAATAAATTCACTGACCGTTCGACAATCGATTGTTTGAATGAAATAATCGATTGTCATTAATGAAGATGATCTGACACATCGATTACACGCCAGAACGGTAAAAATTTGAAAGAGATAGTCGATTGTCAAACTTGGTAATCGATTGTTTGTCATATTTATGACCTGACAGGAATCGATTATAGAGCCAAAACGGTAACATAAGTTTAAAACAGATAATCGATTGTCAGTATATAGTAATCGATTGTTTACTCACAGAGAGTTTGAATTTTGGCAAATAATCGATTGGCAGAACAAATAATCGATTGTTTGGAAGGGGGATGCTAAAATGATGAAACTTAATTCTATCAGGCAATGTAAACAGTCAACAAGATTTCATGGCAGAAAATTGAATCAACAAATAATCGATTATTGATACTGATAATCGATTGTAAGCATAAATGATCGATTATGATCGATTTTTCTTGTATCAAGATAATTCATACTTTCCTCTTACCTTTTTGGGGGGATGCCTGCAAAATAGAATTAAACATCTCCGACGCTCAAGTCAGTAATCTATAAATGAAATGATAACTTTGAAACTTGTGTAGTCGGGTGAAGAACGTGAACTCTTAAGAATTTTGTCCTAGGATGTTCTTAAGAGGGTTTAGGGTACTTACCTTCCCTTCGACTTTGCCAATTACCTGATTTTGAGCATCCTCCGTTCATTTTGGTCCTTTGGCTCATTCTTCAATTTGAGAAGCTTCTTTTACAATTTTGCCTTTGTCTTCCTTGTATTTTGTCTTTTTTTAAAAAATTCGAAAATACTTCCGATTTAAAGAAGTCTCTAAACCGACTTTTCGTCTCTTCCTCCTTCTTTGTGCTTTAATTGAAGGAATTTTGAATTCGTCTCCCGTCAAGTGTTTGGAGCATCCACTACACTTGATTCCTTCAAGCACACCTGCAAAACAAATCAATGCTCTTTTGGTACCCATGCCATTTTGGGTCCTTGAGGGTTATGCATACTATAATGATATGTTTGAGTAGCATGTCTATGTCTAGTAAAGCATGCGGGAGCAATATGACCAATTCGTCTACAATAATGACATGTCACATTTGGATTATGCATGCGTCTAGGCTCATAGTAGCTGGAATAATGCACATTGTTTTCTCTATTTTCATTTCTCCTAATTTGAGCACCATAATCATTTCTAGGTTGAACATTTCGGGATCTTCTAGCATGATCACTGTTGTGCCTAAAGTATGCATCATGTCTATGGTGACGATTGCTAGGTGGAAGGTCATGTCTAGGTCTCCTAGTATTTTGTCTAGCATGCATGTTAGTTTTAGGACAGACATTTTTGTTATTAATCCTAGGTTGAGCTCTAGGTGGTTGGGTTTTTGCATCAACCTCTTCTTCATTTATGAAGCCTATTCCATGCTTGGTTGATTTCAAGTTATCAAGCACCACATTCAAGTTTTTATGAGAGGAGTTGAATTTGTCTAGTGTGCCTTTTAATCTACCTACTTCATTCTTAAGGACTACACAAGAAGCACAATTTTTTGTAGAACTCTCGGGCTTGTCAGAACTTCTTTTCCCATAAAACTTGTTTTGTTCTAGTAGCTTCTCATTTTCCAAAACCAATTTTTCTAATTCTTTTTCTTTTAATGAAAACTGTTTTTGAAAATCTTGTTCTTTTAGAGAAGCACTTTCTCTTAAACTAGTGACGGTTTTTGTAACTTTGAGAAATTCAGCATACAATTCATCAAAGACATTTCTCATGTCATCAAGAGTATAAAAATTTTGAGAAGAGATTTGACTTACCTCACTTTGATTTTCTTCCTGTGCCATGAGGCAGAGATTTGCCGCTTCTTCATTTTCTTCTTCACTGGATTCGTCTCCGGAATCTCCTCCCCAAGATATGTATGCTCGTTGCTTCTTGAAGGGTTTCTTCTCCTTTTTAAGATTTGGGCAGTTTGTTTTGATATGCCCTGTTTCACCACATTCATAACATTTAACTTGCTCACCTTGCTTTTTCCCTTTGCGGTCATATTCTTTTCGCATGAATTTTTGGAACTTTTTGATGATGAGTCCAAATTCGCTATCTCCATCCTCTTCAATCGGTGATTGACTTGTGCTCGCCTTTAGAGCAATCTTTTGCCTTCTTTGTTCATCAATAACAAGGTTAAGAATAGTGGATTCATAAGTCTTAAGATTACCTCTAAGAGCGTCTATGGTGACGTTCGTGATTCCAATTGACTCTTGAATCGCATCAGCCTTTGATCGCCATGCCGGTGTTAGGCTCCTAAGGATTTTTCGAACTAGTTCTTTGTCTGTGAACGTCTTCTTGAGCGCGTGGAGATCATTCACTATTGATGAGAACCGCTCAAACATCTCGTCTACCTTTTCGCCTTCATTCATATGGAACAATTCGTAAGCATGAGTTAAAAAGTCAATTTTAGCTTCTCTTACCTGGTCAGTCCCTTCGTAAGTGACCTCAAGCTTGTCCCACATTTCTTTCGCTGTTTTGCAGCAGGAGATTTTCCTGTAATCATTAGCATTTACAGCACAAAGTAATAAGTTAATAGCTTTAAAATTATTTTGGACTATTCGATTATCCTCGGCGTTGAATTCCTCTTCTGATTTTGGCACCCATACTCCTTCCACCTGTTTGACAGGAACCTCATTTCCTTTGGTGTATACCTTCCACAAGTAAGGGCTGTTTGATCTGACGAATATCTGCATCCTTTCTTTCCAATATGAATAATTTGTCCCGTTGAACAAAGGAGGTCTTGTGGGGCACTGTCCTTCATCAATACCTGCAAAAGAGTCTAGAGTAGAAGCCATGGAAAGATTCTCTCAAACGGTTAAGTCTTTCAGAGAGTATGGCTCTGATACCAATTGTTGGAAATAACGCTTTACGCTAGAGGGGGGGGTGAATAGCGTTTTAAAATTATTAAGCGTTTTAGTGCGGAATTTAAAAACTTTACAGAAATTAAGACAAGTGCAGTAAAATAAACTTACACAAAGATGTATCCTGGTTGGCCACAAACGTGGTTAGTCCAGTCCCCGAGAGACTCTCTCGAGATTTCCACTAAACTTGTCAAGCTTACGGGTGCTTAACAAACCGTTACAGCTGAGGACACAAGCCTCACCTAGGTGCTCGGGGATCACAATCCCAAAGACTTCAATTGCTCGGGGATACCAATCCCAAAGACTTCAATTGCTCGGGGATAACAATCCCAAAGACTTCAATTGCTCGGGGATAACAATCCCAAAGACTTCAATTGCTCGGGGATAACAATCCCAAAGACTTCAATTGCTCGGGGATAACAATCCCAAAGACTTCAACCGAGGAAACACAAGTTCCTCAACAAACGAGAATCGCAATTCTCTTACAAACACAAAGACACACTCACTTTACAAAGTACTCCTCAATGAGTAGATATGAGTAGAAATAGTACGCTCAAGATTACAACAACTTAGCTCAATAGAATGGCTCTTCAAAAAGCTTTATAGATGAATGAAAATGATGATCAATGTAAGAAAGCTTTTAGCAATGAAAATACTTAAATTGTATGTGTTGTTGTTATGAAAACACTGAGTTAAACCTGTATTTATAGGTGAAAAACTCAGTCTTACCGTTGTCTAATTGCCAATTAAGGATTGCTGAAATTACTCAGTGACAATCGATTGTCAGGACTAAACAATCGATTGTTTGCCTATCAGATCAAAAAATCAATCCCAGATTTTACGTTAACAATCGATTACTTCAAATCAATAATCGATTAATTATAACGTTAAAAAATCCTTTCCAATTTTTGGCATAAAACATCGATTATCAGGAAATCAATAATCGATTATTTTAACAACGTTCAGAAAATCTTTTCCAGATTTTACGCTAAAACATCGATTGTTAAATATCACAATCGATTACCTGAAGGTAATTTGAAAAAAGTATGACAACGGTCAGCTTCATCAATCGATTATCAAATAGAGCAATCGATTATTAATTAATTTCAAAACTTACTGTCTCATATATAATCGATTATCAAAAGCCACAATCGATTATTAATTAATTTCAAAACTTACTGTCTCATATATAATCGATTATCAAAAGCCACAATCGATTATTAATTAATTTCAAAACTTACTGTCTCATATATAATCGATTATCAAAAGCCACAATCGATTATCATTTTACTTAAAATCACTGGGAGACATTTTTCTCATTCCAATCGATTACCATTAGTTCATAATCGATTTTTATGAGTTTTGAAAACTTTGCCTCAGTTAACAATCGATTATCGAAAATACACAATCGATTGTTATGCAGTTTGCAAAAACCTGATGTTAACTGGCTTACTCACAATCGATTATCATTAATTCATAATCGATTGTCATGCAGTCTTAGCTTAGAGATACTCGATTATCATAAGTACATAATCGATTATCTTAGCCCAGATTTTTGAGGCATGTTTGGAAAACATTTTAACAAATGTAAATATGCATAGTTTAAAATCATTTGACACTTACTTTAAATATGCATGATTTTGGAAAAAATAATTTCAGTAGAGAAGCCATGTTATGAGCCAAGATTGAGGAATCAAGATCACAATTAATATTGACTCAATTATAACATTTCCAAGCATTGTCTTGAGCTTCTTGTAATGCATCCATTATGTGCTTGTCCTTGAGCACTGCTATATATCGCTTATTGCTTTGTTTGACATTCATCAAAACCTACAAAAGAACACACGTTTAGTATATTGCATTTGAAACGTGTTTCCAACATGAACAAAATGCCACTAGTGTCGCCGACCTACGCAGAATAGACGGAGAAGGCAGCTGAGGTAGAAAATAAGGTGGCTAAGCGGATAGAGCCAATGGGGCTCGAGTGTCGGCTTTGGTGATGGCGACGATGCTAGAAGACATTATCCGTGTCCTTAGGTCTGTGCATGATTTTGAGAGGGTGAGGGCCACACTAAGGGAGGCACAGCTTGAGGATCAGATTGGTGAGTTTGATCGTGATGCTTCAAGCCCGGGAGATTGAGTTGCGACTCTTGAGGCCGAGAAGGTAGAGATGTTGGCTCAGGCTCCCCCTCAAGAATCTACCTCTACTACTATCCGCCGTTGTTTGTATGAGCGATATATCAATGTGGAGGCCCAACGAGATATATTCAAGGGTTTGTGAGAGGCGGGGAGCGTTCCTGAGGCCGCTTTTGATGATGCTCAAGCGAAGGCATGCGAGGCTCATCTTGCCTCTGGTTACGACCCTGCGACACCTGAGACTGGCGAGGGTGCTGAGATTCAATATAGGATTCTTTAGATGATGATGATATTAGGGAGAACGGCGACAGAAATGATGTCGAGTGATTTTTTTTGCGGCTTTTGTACTTAATTTTTTTTTGGTTCTTTCGTTGTTTGTTTTCATCTTTTCTTGGGGGCCCGCTTTTGGCCGTTTGTAAGGCGTAGCAATTGCTCATGTACATCTTCTAAATAAAATAGTCTCTTTGCCTTGGGTTACATATCTTTTGACTTCCTTTCTCCTTTTTTGAAAACGATATTTATACTTCCCCGTAATGAGTCCCTAATTTTTAATTGGTGATTCGAATGAGGTCAAATTTAAAGTAATTCAAACAAGATTGAATTTAGTGTAATTCGAGCGAGGTCGAATGTGTTTTAATTTGAGCGAGGTCAAATGTAGAGTAATTCGAGTGTGTTCAAGTGTGTTTTAATTCGACTGAGGTCGAATGTAGAGTAATTCGAGCGAGGTCGAATGTAAAGTAATTCGATCGAGGTCGAGTGTAAAGTATTTCGAGCAAGATCGATATGAAGTAACTCGAGCTAGTTCAAATATGAAGTAACTTGAGCGAGTTCGAATTTTGCTTTCGCCTGGCAATGCCAGGGGCCATAGGCGTGTAAATTCGAGCGAGGTCAGAGTTGTAACCCACTGTGAGTTCGAGCGAAGTCAAACTTCCCTTTCACTTGGCGAGGGCCGATTGCCTTAAGGGTGTCAATTCGAGCTAGGTTAGAATTGTAACTCATTGTGAGTTCGGGCAAAGTCAAACTTCCCTTTCACTTGGCAATGGCCGATGGCCGTAAGGGTGTCAATTTGAGCGAGGTCAAAATTGTTACCCATTGAGATTTTGAGTGAATTCGATCTTCCTTTTCAATTGGAAATGGAAGGTGGCTGTAAGGTGTCAATTCAAGCGAGGTTAGGGTTGTAACCCGCTCTGAGTTCGAGCCAGGTCAAACTTCCCTTTCACTTGGCGATGGCCGATGGCCATAAGGGTGTCAATTTGAGCGAGGTCAGAATTGTAACCCATTATGAGTTCGAGCAAGGTCAAACTTCCCTTTCACGTGGCGATGGTCGATGGCCGTAAGGGTGAGCGAGGTCAAAATTGTAATCCACTGTGAGTTCGAGCGAGGTCGAACTTCCCTTTCGCTTGGCGATATGCGGGTTTAGTGGGATGGTGAGATTTTCCTGTTGCATTACTTTTATTGTAGAAAATCACTCATTGCTGCATTGTTTATGCGTGCGTGAGGGTGAGTCCCGGTTTGTTTAACTTGGCTCTCATTGAAGAATGCTATGCGTTGTTGCAATGTGTATGTGCCGGTGGAGTCCTAGTCTATCTAGTCCCTTTATTGCTCAGCCTGGAAAGGTCGTTGACGGGACGAGCTATGAACTTATTGCTTGGGCTTTTGGGCACCCTAGGGCTAACTTAACAAAGTTTGGATGTGATTTGCTATATTTAGTCGACTGATTTGGTGGAGGATTATCATGGCGAATATACATGAAAACTTTTCCAGTTCAAGTTCTACTTGTGTCGGAGAGATTGTACATTAAATGGGCTTACGTTTGGTCTCAGCTCATGGAGATTTTCTTAATAATACCAACTTTTTCTGAGTCGTTTGTCTATTATTTGCAATATAGTATGGTGAGGAGGGTGTTGCTCGACTGTTACCCATGGCATGGTATGGTGCAAAACGTTTTCCTGATATGCTCCTTCCTCATTTATGCGCCTGTGAGAATGCTCGCATTCTTCGAATGATTGCTTCATCTTTGGTAGCCACGTGTTTTATTTCTTATAGGCTGAACATACTTTGCTCGGTTGGACCTCGAGCTCGAGTCCCAGTCCGATCCCGTGTATTTGATGTGCGCAAAAATAAGGAAAACATAAGTTATATTCCATACATGAATTACACTATGCATATAGGTACAAAAATAAAGTAAGGTAAGCCTCTTATTTCGAAGAATCAAATAGTAGGCTATTGTCTTTCCTAAGAGGTGGAAGTGTAAATCAGTATATAACATTAATATAGACAATAGGATTGCAGACATGCTAGGTTCGTAGTGGTCGTAATCCCAGTGTGTGTAATCCTACGTACCAGACACATCGCTACAGCGAGACGCAAATTTTGTGTAGATATTAGATATAATTTCGATTTCATGCGAAGTTATGACCCTGATTGATTTGGTTATTTTAAAATCTTGTCTACTATTTTTTGAGTTGGTGTTTATACTGAGATGATGAGGCTATGACAACCGGGAAGCGACACTTTGGCTAGCTTTAGATCTAAATAGAACTAAAATATTAGCTAAAAATCCCCACAGACGGCGCCAAATTGTTCGACCAAAAAGATTTTGACTTTCAGTTAGACTAATCAGATAATAAGGTTTAAATCCTGGTCGAAGGTAATTTACTCTAGATCTAAGATACAAGATATAAGTAGCCAAACAAAGCAAGCACGAGTTTTAACTAATTAAATCCCATTGAATAAGAAAAGGATAGTGATTTTCTTAATATTAAACAACAACGAAAAATACATGGATGAAAGAGGGTCACCGATCGTAACAAGGTAAGACCCCATACATTTAATGTGATGAAACTAGCAACATATATATATATATTGAAGATTTGAGCTTCCTTGTTTGTTTCTCATTCATGGAGAGAGACTGATGAAAATCTCTTCTCCTCTCAGAGAACATGTCTTTGTCTTTCTTTTTTCCAGCCCCCTTGCTTCTTCTTTTCACTAAGTTTATATACAGTAGGTCTTCTCCTTTAGCCAACAGTCATTAACCATCGTACCTAAGTCGTTTGACTATATTACGGTTTGAGCCCCTAAAATGCCGTTATATCCAATTCGTCTCTCAAGCGTTCTGAATATATGACCTTGGCTGAGGTGTGTATTGTTATAGCATGGTATGAATATGATAGTCCCAAGTAACTTTTCTCCATCTTTCTTGCGAGGATTCTAGCCTGGTCAAATTTTGACTCATAAACTCCTTGTGTCAAATATTTAAAGAAAGGGTTTAATTAAATTTTATTTTTAACTATAATGTGGTTTAGATTAACTCTTGGATGAAACTCCATAAGGGATTCATGGGAAAAATAGAATATTTGGTTATCAAGATGGATCTAAAGTATTATGAAGGGCAAAATTACTTCAATTCTGATAATACATTGAGAAATGCAATTTTTCCCAAAAAAGGAAATACTTATCGTCAGGGTCAGAGGTAGAGTGCGAGATGCGGATTTGGTCGAATGCAGTAACTTTTGTTTAAATTATGTATTTATCCTAAAAATTCCATTAAATATATATAATTTATTAATTTAGAATTCATTAAGTTAAAAAGATTACAATTCTAAACTGATAATATTATATATATTAGGAAAAAGGACCTAATATTAGTTTACCACGCTGATGTACGTATTCTCTTCTTCTCTTTCCGAAAAAAAGAACCTTTATACTCATTTGATATAATCAACGCGTTTGCAAAAATTTGCATGATATTTCTATGTACACAAAATGCATCTCACGGAAAAAGTATGCACTCAATTATAATAAAACAGCATATGTTGTCCAGTTTCATAATAATGATATTTTTCAATGTTTTGAAGAGGGGAAAAAGAGATAGGAGAATTTGGCATCAACGAGTTCATCTCCACAAATGTCTTTCTCCACAATCTTGGAGGAATTAGTGGGAGCATCTATTCTAGTGATGAATAAATATTGTAGAGAAAATTCACTTGGCTGCATTTGAATATTGTTGATAGTGTCCATTAATAGGGATTCTATCTCTTGCTATAAAATTAAGATGAACTTATACCCGATCCACTTGTTGACAATTATTCCCAACTGATTTTAGTCCTGTATAATAGTAATGGATATGAGGATTTAAATCCGACTAAAACATAATAGTCTTCATATTGAATTATTTGGAATAACAACATAAGCGGAAGCGTACCTGAATCCATAAGTGGGAATCCTTAGTCCTTTTGAAGATTGTCCAAATGTTTGGCTTTGAAAGCTCCTTAATCCTTCTTGAAGAATATCTTGAAGTTTTCCCAAGAGGTATGGCTTTCACAAGAATATCCAAGACAAATATGAGGAATGGTTTTCCACTTGATATGCAAGACAACAATGGCTCTCTCTCTCAATGGGTGGAAGAAGAAGAGGGTGTCTTGCATTCTTATGGGAACCATAACCCCCCTCTTATAACATATGAGTTATGAAACTCAAAAGTCATAAGCATGTAACCATGGTTACATGTATGTAACCTTAGTTAGCCCATCATTAACTAAGGTTACCCTTTTGGGTATCTACACATTAGTCCTACACTTATATGACAATATATGGGCCCCCTTAACAATGTCCATAAGACCACCAATTTAGGCCAAACCAAAAGATAGCACATAACATATAATTAATCCATATATTGTTCATATGTATGTAGATATAAGTCCATATATCTAACAATCTCCCACTTGGACGAGATACTCATACATATGTACAAACCTTAGCATTATATGTTACATTATAACCTTATGAGCTCAAAATTGCTATCATAATAAAATTGTCATGAATAATCCGGTCCATCAATCATACCAACATAGGATCTAAGAGCTCTTAGTTACTCGTGCGTAACTAGAACCAACATAGATCACGTATATCAATATAACTAACGACATGGATCAAGTATAGGTGTGTAGCATTGGAAATAACATAAAGTGTGATCTGAAATAGAATGTCTATTTCCAACTGGTTCTCTTTATTGAGATCAATCATAAACCTTAAGAGTACATAAAACTTTCTAACTGAATATCTGCAGATATAACCTTAAAACTGAATTACTGAATGTAATGGACAATACATAATTGTATAATACAAACTCCCACTAAAATTCATAATCCTTAACTGATTTGACACCCATGCAAGCAATATGCTCATGAAATAGTTTTGGTGTCAATTCCTTAGTGAGCGGATCCGCAATAATGGAGTTTGTACTTATGTGCTCTATGCACAATTGTCCATTCAGTACTCTTTCTTTAACAACCCGAAATTTGACGTCCATATGTTTTGCTTGCGTCAAACTACTGTTGTTGTTAGCATAAAGGACTGCTGATCTGTTGTCGCATAATAGCCTAAGTGGCTTTTTAATGCTGTCAACTATGCGCAGTCCACTAACAAAATTCCGCAGCCATAATGCCTCATTGGATGCTTCATAGCATGCCATGAATTCCGCTTCCATAGTGGAAGTGGCCGTAAGAGTTTGCTTGATGCTTCTCCAAGAGATAGCACCGCCAGCAAGCATGTAAATATAGCCTGATGTAGACTTCAGACTATCCTGACATCGAGCAAAATCGGAGTCGGTATACCCAATGATCTCAAGCTGGTCCGATCTCCGATATGTAAGCATGTAATCCTTTGTTCTCTGTAATTACCTCATGACCCTTTTGGCTGCCTTCCAATGGTCCATTCCCGGATTGCTTAGATATCTGCCTAGCATCCCAACAATGTATGCTATATCAGGTCGTGTACATACCTGAGCATACATCAGACTACCTACAACCGAAGCATATGGTGTCTTCTGCATTTCCGAAGTTTCAAAATTATTATTTGGGCACTGTTTGAGACTAAACTTGTCTCCCTTAGCAACAGGGGTGTTGCCTGGTTTACAATCCTGCATGCTAAATCTTTTAATAACCTTATCGATATAGCCCTTTTGTGACAGACCGAGAACACCTTTGGAGCGATCTCGTTGTATCTTAATTCCTAATACAAAAGAGGCATCACCAAGATCTTTCATTTCAAATTTCTTTGAAAGAAATTTCTTAGTTTCATGCAATAATGCTATATCATTACAGGCAAGCAGTATGTCATCGACATATAAAACCAGAAAAATTTACTTACTCCCACTGAACTTATGGTATATACAGTCATCAGCAATATTCGGTTCAAAACCAAAAGATGTAATGACTGCATGAAACTTATAATACCATTGACGGGAAGCCAGCTTGAGCCCATAGATGGATTTCTTTAATTTGCAAACCCTTTTCTTTGATTCTTCCGAAACAAAGTTTTCAGGTTGTACCATATAAATTGTTTCCTTAATGTCACCATTGAGAAACGCTGCCTTAACATCCATCTGATGAAGTTCAAGATCAAAATGTGCTACTAGTGCCATTATAGTCCTGAAAGATTCTTTCGATGAAACTGGAGAGAAAGTCTCTTTATAATCCATTCCTTCCTTTTGAGTGTAGCCTTTTGCGACAAGACGAGCTTTATACTTAATGACATTGCCCCCTGAATCCCTCTTGGTTTTAAATATCCATTTACAACCAATCGGTTTAATACCTTCGGGCAATGTAACAAGCTCCCAAACGCCGTTATCGCTCATACACTTCATCTCATCATTCATGACATCAATCCACTTTTGAGAGTTAGAACCCTTAAATATAGGCTATCATATGTTGATAAAAGACCAGTACCGATAAGATTTGAATTTTGAAAGAGACTAACTTTATTGTCACCAAATGAACATGTATAACCGGATATGTCCAATTTGGGAATAGAAATTAAATTCCGTCTAAAAGACGGTACAACAAAAGTCTCATTCAAATATAAATAAAAACCAGTCTTAAACAACAGCCTAAATTTGCCAATAGCCTCAACTTGCACCTTTTTGCCGTCACCCACATAGATGTATCTTTCACCATCATTTGGTTTTCGGCAGTTCATGCAACCCTGCATAGATATACTTATGTGAGTAGTAGCAGCCGAATCTATCCACCAAGTATCCTTAGGTACCGAAATTAAATTAACTTCAGAACAAACAAGAGAAAGAAATGTACCCTTTTTCGCACGCCAAGCGTGGTACTTGGTACAATCTTTCTTCATGTGATTAGTCCCCTTACAGAAGAAGCAACCTGATTCTGTAGTTTCAACCTTAGGTTCTTTATTTTGCTTCTTCTGGGGCCTTGCAACCGCAACTTCCTTACCTTTCCTCTTCTTATTATCATTAGAAGAGGATGCCATATGAGCACTTTCTGTCTTATCTTGCTTTATCCTTTCCTCCTCTTGCACACAATGCGAAATGAGCTCATTAAGAGTCCATTTCTCCTTCAGCCAGTTGTAACTGACCTTAAACTGATTAAAGTGTGCAGGTAGAGAGATCAAAACTAAGTACACAAGCAGTTCCTCAGGTAATTCTAGCTTGAGTGACTTTAGTTTCGAAGCAAGATGAGACATTTCCAAAATGTACTCCCTTATGTTTCCCTTGCCTTTATACCTCATGGAAACAAGTTTACTCAAAAGAGTACTTGTTTCCGCCTTTTCGTTTTGTGCAAAACGCTTTTCAAGGTTTTCAAGGAAAACTTTGGCATTATTTTCATCATTCATAGTGCCCCTGAATAATTCTGGAATTGCACGTTTCATGATCATTAGACTCATGCGATTTGAGCGTTCCCACTTCTCCCTCTCCTTCTTTTCATCAGAAGAAGATGTATCCTCAAGAGAAGCAGGTTGCTCAATCCGAAGTGCAAGGTCTATATCCATGCAACCAAGAACGATCATAATGTTCTCTTTTCATTCCTTAAAGTTTGTGCCGTTAAGCACAGGGATGGTGTTTATATTAGCAGATATCGAAGCAGCTGAAGAATTCACTGAAAATAGAACAAGGATAACTTAATACATGCTTACAATTACTTGAACTTTAACTTTAGTTTACAGATTCAAAATAGGCAAATCCCATTACAAGATACCTAGCACAACATTGATTTTAGTCTTTGGACAGAAAATCAACTTGTAAGTGGTACTCTTGGTGTAGTGATCAAATATTGACAATAAACTCCTGTCAAATATCAAGCCTTCCTTTGGGCCGACTTAATATTCACATGGAAAACCGAATAATTGTCACATATTTATCACCACAAGCATGTTCGAATTCCTGCCAAATAACAACCTTCCCTTGGGCCGGTGTTAAACGCATGGAAGACTAACATCCACAGTCATCTTATATTTCAAGATTAATCAATCTACACAATAGAGGTTACTTTGGCAACATAATGCTTCAATTGACTAATTTAAAATATTAGATGCTAAATCATATAGTTACTTAAGCCATATATTGAATCTTAACTGAAAATTTACATGTTTTGACATGTAACATCTGAATATTAATTGTTTTAGTCTTAATTGGATAATACCAAAATTTGAAGCATGATGGACTGAAAAACAATTAATATTAAAACTGAATATTAATGTATAAAACATTAATAATTTAAAAACTGAATATTAATTGACATATTATTAATGTACAATTAAAAAAAACTTGAAAACTTAATACTTAAAACGTTTCATTAATTATGAAAAACATTTCTTACATTATGTCCTCATTAAACAGCCAGAAAACAAAACGTTTCTGCAATTTATGACCAGATAATCGATTATCTGAGCCTGATAATGGATTATCTGGGCCTTCTGGAATCTCAAATTTTGCTGAAAAACTAGGATAATCGATTATCTTTTTAGGATAATCGATTATCTTGGCTCTCTGGAATTTCTAATTTTTGCTGAAAAACTCCAGATAATCGATTATTCTGGCTGAATAATCGATTATCCTGCAGTGTTGTTTCAAAAAATTTTCAATAATCGATTATTCAAAATGCATAGTCGATTATTTGTTGCTTCTGTTTTGCAAAATTTTGGTGAACTTTACAAGATAGTCGATTATCTGGAGAAGATAATCGATTATCTTACCATTCTGTCCAACGACTTAATATGGTTTTCAACAAGAAACTTAAACAAGAAATCATGCAAATTTCAATGTTTTATTTCATATAGAGGTAACAAGATATTGAAACACCAAAGTACATCAACGACACATCATTCATGAAATCATGCTATATCATGGTACTAGAATTTCATAATCAAAATTCTATCTTAAGTTAATCATAAGCTTTATATAACATGAATTTCATGAACTTCCTAATAATCCAAATATGAAGGAGGCTCTGATACCAATTGTGAGGATTATAAATCCGACTAAAACATAATAGCCTTCATATCGAATTATTTGGAATAACAACATAAGCGAAAGCGTACCTGAATCCATATGTGGAAATCCTTAGTCCTTTTGAAGATTGTCCAAATGTTTGGCTTTGAAAGCTCCTTAATCCTTCTTGAAGAATATCTTGAAGTTTTCCCAAGAGGTATGGCTTTCAAGAGAATATCCAAGACAAATATGAGGAATGGTTTTCCACTTGATATGCAAGACAACAATGGCTCTCTCTCTCAATGGGTGGAAGAAGAAGAGAGTGTCTTGCATTCTTATGGGAACCATAACCCCCTCTTATAACATATGAGTTATGAAACTCAAAAGTCATAAGCATGTAACCATGGTTACATGTATGTAACCTTACTTAGCCCATCATTAACTAAGGTTACCCTTTTGGGTAACTACACATTAGTCCTACACTTTATATGACAATATATTGGCCCCCTTAACAATGTCCATAAGACCACCAATTTAGGTCAAACCAAAAGATAGCACATAACATATAATTAATCCATATATTGTTCATATGTATGTAGATATAAGTCTATATATCTAACAATGGAGTGTTAAGTATGAGGTAAAAAGAAGAAAAAGTAAGTTACGATCGAGTAGTGTCATACTCATCTTCCACCTGTCCGCTAACTTTTTTTTTTTGGGTTCATTTGGCTAACTTATTACGTCCGCAACATTATCTTGATTATTTTTTATGAGCTAAAAAGAGTTTATATCAAGCTGCACTAAAAGTCATTCATAATTATAGTTACATGACATATAATTGCAGTATGTGTTTTATGGGAAATAAAGCTGAAAAAAAGAGAGTTTGACAATCATTGTATGAAAATGAGATTTTATTACTACGAAAGAAAAGTCTCCTCGGCGAGAGACTTTGACAATCTTGTATGAAAGAGAGATTATGAAGAAAAAAATTATGATCTCAGTACAAGGTGAAGACCAAAATTTTCTCGCACCAAATAGGAACGAGAATCAATAGAGTATAACAGAAATAAGAAGTCTCTATTTTATAAAATGCTATTTAGTGGATTAAAAACACCTCACAAGCGATAAATTAAAAGGGTGTGCAACACGATAAATATGAAAAGGTAAAAAAGAGAGGGAACATTGATTAACCTCAAATTTAGGCAAAGGTTTAGTACCTAAATCCTATATAGATGCCATTACCCATCGCTTATTTAATTTCCTATGAATATTTTGGAATTTCAAGCATTTGAAGGAATGTCAGTGGATCATGAGGTGTTATATTGATAAATTCAATAAGAATACTATTCCAGGTGTTTTAGAAGTAGTAAAAATTCATATGCCAGGGAAGATAGGCTATAATTATGTATTTTAGTCACTTATAATATTCTAATTTACTTTGAGCTTTAATCACTGATGTTTTGTACTAAATGTGCATTTTATGCCTTATAGGAGTGACTCTGATCTATGTAAATATTATGGAATGAATTCAAGCTATTCTAGAGCTTTGAAGTATGAGTAAGAGCTCAAGAATTAAGTTGAGATCGTTTTCGGGGATCAACAGATGATAGTGCATTATAAGAATGCAACGAAGAATCGAGCAGACATACTGCACATTGTTCAATAAAATGCACATAATTTTTTGCTCAGAAATCCGTTTGGGCTCCACAATATATTATTGGAAAGCTATTTAAAAGGGCTATAACTTTCATGTTTTAAACATTTTAAAATTCCCACTGTCGCGGTTGCCTATTTTGCTCCTGCCTCGAATTGCAAGGTTCCCGATAAAGCCCACTGCCACACTATGTGGCGCGTCGTCCCATACAATGCTCCTCTGCAAATTTTACAAATGCAGAATCCTACTTCACGCAGGAAAAAGTGTTTCCTCTGGGCCCGACCCCTAGTTGGTATTAATACGTGTAAAAACTCTTCTTTGAGAACGTTTGACACATCTTAGACCTAGGGAGAATTTTTTGAAAGGGAGAAGACGTTTGGAGCATTCTAAGGAGGAGAAAATCATCGAGTTCTTCATTCCTTCATCTTTTCTTTATAATTTGTTTGTGCAAAATACTTGAAAAATTATTGCTACAAACATGAGTGTTTAAGTACTCTAATTTCTTGGGTTGTGGTTGACATGATTATTAACGTTTATTAATTACATTTCTGTTAATTTGGATTATCATCTTGTGATTGTTTCTTTAATTCTTATTTTAACTTGTGAATTGTTGTAGCTATTAATTCACCCTACTATCTATGCTATGATTGAAAAAGCTATGTTTAGATTTGAGTAGAATTAAAGAGTGCTTGTTTATAAACCCAAGGCTCGGGGAAAGATTTCACGGTTAGAATAGAAATATACCAAACAGTCTTTCTTATTTGAATATCGTATTACATTCGTTCATGATATGTTCAATATCATAGGAATATAGGGTTGATATATCATGGATAGACAGATAGTATTGTGGGAATATACTATTTATATAAATGATTTGGTCACTAGCAACCATAGATAATCTGGATTAACGAGTGTAATTATTGAACTTAATAGGATTGATTAACCAACCATAATCCTGGAATCTTATCTCATCTGAATTATATTTCATCATAACATTTGCATTCTTGTAAATTAGTTGTTACTTGTTTAATTTTCGCAATAGTAGATTAAGAAAAATATCGCTCTTGATTATCTTGGACAATTAATTAATTTTAGTTTACTTAGTAAACAATCAGTCTAAGTCTCTGTGGGTTTAACATTTGACTTTTGAGTAACTTTATTACTTGATGGCCACTTGTACTTGCGTGTGTGTTTGGTCCCAACATATTTTTTAATAGAGTTTTAGGTTCAGGTGGCTTTTTGAATTTTGTCATAGTTATTGATTGTTTATTTAATTTAAGATTTTATTCGTTCTTTTTTTAAGTTTTAATTTTTAGTTTGATTTATTTGTGATAACGCAGTCTCTACTCTTGAATGCGGAGGAGTAGAAGCGCAAACAATCTCTTTCTCTTGATCCTGAAATCAAATGAACACTTCACGAAGTGAGGGGGAAAGTCGAAAATAGATTTAGAATTGAAAGAGAGTTGGACATCATAGTTCAACCAGAGCCAATAGAGATGGCAGGTAATGAAAATGTCTAGTGATAGAAGTTTGAAGGCCCAATCATACTAATATGACTCAAGCTATTGTGATGCCTCATATCACGAGTCACTTTGAACTCAAACATCACATGGTATAACTTCTTCAGTCCATATAGTAGTATGTGGGTCTATCTCATGAAGATCCACATAGACACATTTAGAACTTTTTGGAAATTACGGACACTTATAGTTATCCAAACATTTCAAAGAATTATGTCAGACTGGCATTGTTTCCTTTTTTATTGCTGGGGAAGCTAAGGAATGGTTGTAAAAGGATCCCACAAACTCAATAAACACTTGAGATAATCTAGCAAGGATATTCTTAATCGTGTTTTTTCCACTAAGAAGACAAAGTCGCTGAGGAGCAAGATTCTTGGGTTTTAAAAACGAGATAGCGAGACTCTTCGTCAAGCTTGAAAAAGATACAAGAAACTACTCAGAGATTGCCCATATCATTGTCAGACTGATGAGGTGTTGGGTTACACTTTCGTTGATGGGTTGGACGAGGCTTCGAAGATGAATCTTGACTCAACGTGTGGGGGTAGTTCCATGGCAAGACCGTATAGTGAGATCCAGATCCTGCTAAACAATTTCACTACTAATGATAATAATTGGCAAGGAGATGGGGAACCACGAAAAGCCCTTAAACAAAAGGCAATGGGTGTGATCGAGCGTGATGATTTCTCTGCCATGAGGGCAGATATAGCGAGATTAGCAAATCAGGTGAATAAATTGACGGTGCACCAAGCGCAACAGATGAAGCATGTGCAACAGATGTATACTTGCTGCGAGTTATGTGCTGAAGCTCACACAAGTGACATATGCGCTGTAAATACTGAATCCATCTACTATGTAGGGCAATAAGCTATAGGGCCGATGAATTAAAATGCTAAATATGGTAACACATACAATCCGAACTGAAGAATCACCCTAACTTCTCTTAGGGTGGAAATCCGAATAACTGGCTTAAAGCGAATTACCATCATCCACCTCAACCTCCGCAAGAAGAAAATGAGAGTTTGACTGACATGATAAAAAATTTCTTGATGGACAATCAGGAAGTTATGGTTGACAATTAGTAATTGCGCACAGAGTTCAGAAATCTAGAGAAGCAGTTTGGGCAAATGGCTAACAATTAGAATATTAGACCTGTTGGAGATCTCCCGAGTGATACTGAGCCTAATACTAAGGATCAAGTCAATGTGGTTACCTTGAGAAATGGAGGAGTATTAGAAGAAGTTCCAAAGAAAAAGAAGTATACAACTAGTCTTGCAGGAGAATTAGTTCCTAAGCCGGTTGAGGGGAATGGGTAAGAGAACAAAAGATCATAGCCAGTAATTGTGATAAGGCCACCACCTCTATTTTCTACAAAGACTGCAAAAGTAAAAATATGACGCTAAATACAAGAAATTCTTAGATATTTGAGCCAAGTGCGTGTGAATTTGCCCTTGGTGGAAATTCTGCAAAAAGTGCCTAAGTATGAACGGTATCTCAAAGATACTGTGGCAAACAAGCGAAGACATATAGAGTTTGAAATAATTGTACTCACTAAAGAGTGCAGTGCTATAGTTTTAAGTAAACTTCCTCCTAAGTTGAAGGATCATGGATGTTTCAGAATTGCTCCGTCTCTTAGAAAATAAGAAGTTGCTAGAGCCCAGAGTGATTTAGGGGCTAGTATAAATTTGATGTTATTGTCTTTATTCAAGAAAATCAGATTGGGGGTGCTTAGACCTACTACAGTAATTTTACAGTTGGCAGATAGGTCATTAGTTATGCCATAAGGAATTATTGAGGATGTGTTAGTTCGAGCGAGAATGTGTATTCTTCCTGCTGATTTTATTATTCTTGATTATGAGGCATATGAGAAAGTACCCATTATTTTGGGCGACCATCTTAGCTACTAGTGGAGCGAGTATTGATGTTAGGGAAGGGAAATTGAAGATGAGTTTTGACGATGAGGAAATCACTTTTAATGTGTACAAGACACTTAAGCTTCCCAAGCATTATACGGACTTGTGCATGATTACTATAATAGAACTGAATAGGATAGAGAAGAGCCTTTATATGAATGTAATGATTCGGATGGGACAACTGAGTTAGATGAGGTGGTATTGCAAGTCGAGTGTGTAGGGATAATTGAGAAAAGAGCCAGAGATAAAAAAGGAGACCTTTGGAGAGCTTGTAAAACGGGTAGACATCATGGGAGAATGAAGAGAAAGCGCCCAGCCTAAGCAGAGTAGTAGAGTCATATCACAACATTAAATGAGGCGCTTGTTGGGAGGCAAACCAGTTTTACAACTTTCCTTTATTTTATTTTTATATTATTTTTATTGCCACGACCCCAAATACCCCGGCCGTGATGATGCCTATCACAGAACTAGGCAAGCCAACCCAACTCTTACCATATCGAATTCTTTTTATAAAATTCTTTTCTAAAACCGATTAGGTCACAAATTCTTATACTCCCTCCGTTTCATATTAAACAAGCTGTTTTCCTTTTTAATCTATTCAAAATAAATGATATATTTCTATATTTGGAAATAATTCAACTTTAAACTCTTAATTATCCTTTTTACCCTTAATGAAAACCTTTTATAGCCATACAAATGGTATAGTCCCACAAACTTTTTACCCCTTAAAATTTCAAGACTACAAGTTTCAAAAATCTTCTTCTTTTTTCTTAAAATCCATGCCGAGTCAAACTAACTCAAACAATATAAAAGTAGGGAGTATGTAATATAGAAACCAACAGAAATATGAGGAAACCAGTACAAAAATACTCAAATACAACTCGAATCTAGTGTCACTAGTCATGAGCCTCTAAGTATAACAAAAACACAATCTGAATATTAAAACCAGTCTGAATTAACAAAATACTAAGATAGGAAGGAGGAAGGCAGGGCTGCGAACGCTGTGCAGCTTTCTTGCGATCTCCGGATAAACTCTGAGAGTGCTGGAAGCTCACACTCTAATGCTCGAGCACCTGAATTTGCAAACAAGGTGCAAGGACTAATATGAGTACGCCAACTAAGTAAATAACTAATGTAAATAAAGTCTGAATGTAGTGACGAGTATTTGAATTCATATAAGAAATCATAACAGAAATATCAAGTCAAATCTGCAGTTCAATAGCCAATTATCTCGTAAAACTCCAGTTTCAATTCAAAATTCTTTGAAAACATTTATTCAACATTTTTCAATAGAGGCTTAGTATATAAAAGAAGAGTAAAAGCAACAAAATATCATAAACAAGCCCTTTGAGCCAATTATCACTCGTAAATATAGCCCCTCGGGCAAGCCTCTCATCCACTTGTGATTCAGCCCTTGTCACGCAGTACGCACACTTGACATTGCGGTTCAATAAATATCTCATAATAATAATAATAATAATAATAATAATAATAACAATAATAATAATAATCATCATCATCATAATCGCTGCGGTGTGCAGCCCAATCCATAATATATAGTCGACTACGCTCACTGGTGGTGTATAGACTCCGGAGGGGCTCCTACAGCCCAAGCGTCATATCGCTACGGTGCGCAGCCAGATCCAATATATATCGTTGTGGCATGTAGCCCATCCATATATATAATATCGGTGCGGCGTGCAACCCGATCTATAATAGACATAAAATCCTCACCATTAGGTCCTAGACCTCTCTTAGTCACTAACCTCACGACTACTCGGGCGTACCAGTAAAAACTAGGGAACACAGCCCAAACAATTTTTTTTATATAAGAAATAGAGTGATGAAACCGTTTTTAAACAAGTAACATGTAAAATATGACTGATGATAAGCTTTCAAATCAAACAGAGAGAGGAAAGTAGTAAAAACACCCCTAAGGTCTAAACAGGTCGGTGTAAGGCCCCAAACACCGCGTACAACCCAACGTATAGTATCAATCTCTAAAACACGAATTATAATAATATTTTAAATCAAAATATGCGGCTTAATAGTCGCTACAGGACGGACCAAGTCACAATCTCTACCGGTGCATGCACACACACTCGTTACTTAGCATGTGTGTCACCTCATTTATCAAAATAGTATGAAACACCGGGGTTTCATACCCTAAGGTCCAGATTTATAATTGTTACTTACCTCAATCCGAACAAAACTTTGCCTCGCGAGTCATCCTTCGAATAGCCCGATTACAAAATTTTCGGTAAGTACTTCAGATCTCTCCGTTTGTAAATGTAATCTGATTTAAAACATTGTGTCAGCTTTTCTTTTCCCCTTTGTTGGTTTCTCTGTTCGCTGCTTCTGCTAGAACCAAGCACTCTGCCCTCCCATTCCTCTTGATTTCTTATGTTTGCAGGGAACTCATCAATCTGGATTGTTTCACATGGCGTTATTTTAATTCTTCCTTTTTTTTCTTTCTATTGATAGCCTTTTCCCGATAACAGTGACGCCGACAACTACTTCCGAAGCCCCTCTTATGATTGCTTTTGTGTTTCTTATAATCCAAGACTTTTGTTTAGTCTTATTCTACACCCTAGGTCCTAGGTAACAGCAGAAAGATATGGGCTTAGCCCACTTCACTGTTATTTCTAGGTGCTAAGACATATCTATCCTCCCACGTGTGAACTAAATAAGTATAATTGTCTCTAAGTATTTATAACAATTCAAAACCCACTTTCAAATATTCGTAATGTTATTTCAATGATTTCACTATCTCCAATAACTTCATATGACCAGATCTAACAATGGACCATCACAGTTCTAAAATAAATCACGAAAGTTATTGGGGTGTCACATTTGTAGCGTTGTTTATTTTTGTAGAATTTTAAGCATAGGAAGAAAATTATTAAAAGAGTGCAAAAGCAAGGGGATGGAAAAAAGTAAGTTTGAGGTGCCCACATAAAGATCATACTTAGGGAAAGTATGAGTACCTTTGTCCACCCTCATTACTCTTTTACTTTATTAGTGCATTGGAGAGTGGGACAACTCCTTTAGATCATTAGTATTATTATATTAGTATGTTAATTTCTTATTTTTTTTAGTTTCATATTTTTTTTTTATTTTATAGTTGTGTAGTTTTTTCATAGCTCCTATGAAACGAAAAAAAAAAAATTGGACTTTTTCCGACGATGGATCTCATAGAAAGTTTTCTTGAGAGATTTAAATCTAAAGAAAATGGAAAAAAAACATTTTCTTTATAGGTAGTACAGTAATTTTTCCTTGGTTTTTCTTTGTGCGTAGTTCTTTTCCAAGAGCTCTGTTTGAACTGGGTGTCGTTAGTTTTATTTTTTAGGAGTAGGAGCCATTGTGCTATGAATTGAATTGAATCACTATCTCTTTGACTTTATTATGCCTTGAGAATAATAAGTACTTTGGTTGTGACACTTAGACTTAGTTTTTGACTTTTGTATAAGTACCTTAAATTGTATGATCTTAACTTTGCTTATCTGCTTTGCCTGGAGTATCTTGCTGAGTCCAATCCTGAGTGAGTTATGTGCCATGTGTGTGTGAGGTCTGTGTGTTATTCTGTGCATTGCATTTAATGTCTAGAACTTGTCCCGTGTATTTGCAAAGCGAAATAGTAGTTTTGTTCAGTCTTGGAAGTGAGATCGGTATTTTTTTTGTTGAACAAGTTATATGTTTTACGCACCTAATTGTTATGTATAGTAGTTAACCCCTTTGAGCTTGTGACCTTGTTTCTTTGGCAACAACATTACAAGCCTTACTCATTTGTTTGAATTAACCATCTATTTGAATATTTTTTTTACCTATATGAGCACTTGAAATATTATGAACTTTGTAAAACTTAATGTGTGAGATGGTTGATTCGGCTTGTGAGTGAAACTAATGAAATAAGGAGAAAGGTGCATTATTTTAAATAAGTAAGATCCACATGAATTGGGAAAAAAAGAAAAGAAAAAAATAGTTGTATTGTTATGAAAAATATTATTTGATAGTGGTGACTCTTGATGTAATTGTGCTTAGAGAAATATGGAGTTAATGTATATTAATATGAAGGTGAAGTTATGGTTTGACATAAGTGTGAGATTGTAAGTGTTAAAGTGTATGTATTAAAATGCTTAGGGAGGTGTAGTCACTATTATATCAAAATGTATCATACCCATCTCACAGCCTACATTACAACCAAATAAAGTCCTACTTAATCCTAGACTGAATGAGCTCGATTAGTAGAGTGGTACACTATGAGCAAGCATGTGGTGCATCTTTTATGGCATATGAATGTTAGTTCTGAGAGTGAGTGAATTCTCTTTATCTTGAGTTCCTAATTATTCTTAAATATTATTGTGTGTGGAACTACTCTTTTTGTTGTGTGGGGCACTTGATTCGTGAAGGAAAGGTAACACCATTGACCCCTATGTTAGAGTAAGTGAGTGAGTTATAAATAATGCGTGCTACTTGTGAGTCAAATATTAAAGTGAAGAGGTTACACTTTTGTACTTAGTCTATTTTAAATATTCTCGGTATGATGAGTTAGCAGAATTATCTAATAAATTCATCTCTATATAAAGTGTAGTTTGATTGCTCGATGATGAGCAATGGTTTAAGTGCGTGGCATTGAAAATAGGATATAATTACGTACTTTAGTCTCGTATTACACTCTAATTTACTGCACTTTAATTGAGTTTGAGTTTTAATCACTAGTGTTTTGCACTAAATATATGTTTTATGCCTTGTAGGAGTTATTATGATATATGTAGATGTTATGGAGTGAACTCAAGCGATTCTGGAACTTTGAATTTGAGTAAAAGCCCAAGGATTAAGTTAGGATCGTGTTCGATGATCAGTGGATGATAGTGCACTTTAAGAACGAAATGAAGAATTGAGTAGGCATATTGCGCATTGTACAGTAAACTACACATAAATTTTTTCTCCAAAATTCTTTTGGGCTCCACAATATATTATTGGAAAGCTATTTAAAAGGTTACAACTTTTATGTTTTATATTTTTTCAAATTCCCACTTCCGCAGCACTTGGGGAGGCGCGTAGCGCGCTATGACTGCCTATTTTGCTCCTGCCTCGAAATTGCAAGGTTCTTGATAAGCCCACTAACACACCGCATGGTGCGTCACTCCGTGCAACGCACCTGTGAAAATTTTACAAGGCCGAATTCCTATTTCGGGTAGGAAATGTTGTTTCATCAGGACCCGACCCTACTTGGTAGAAATACATGTAAAAATACTATTTTGAGGACATTTGACACATCTTAGACCTAGCAAGACTATTTTGAAAGTGCAATGACCCGACCGATTTTGAGAGTTAGAGCCCTGATCTCAAATTAACAGCTTCCCCCGTATCATTTTATGCTATTGTGACTTGCTGGGATGATTCGTTTTGAGTTTTGAAGTGTTTTGAGATACTTAGTCCCTAAATGAGAGCTTAAGTCTTAAGATTCGGACCGCAATCGGAACTGTGTGAAGACAGCTCCAGAATAGAATTATGTCTATTTTGTTAGCTCAATGAGGTGATTTTCGGCTTAGGAGCGTGTCGAGACCGTGTTTTGGAGGTCCGTAGCTTATTTAGGCTTGAAATGACAAAAATCAAGTTTAGTCGGACCGGTAGTGAAATTTTCTATAATCGTGTTGCAATCCGATTTCGGAAGTTGGTGTAGGTCTATAGTATTGAATATGACTTGTGTGCAAAATTTGGAGTAAATCAGACGTGGTTGGTTGGTTTCGGTATCAGGGATAGGATTATGAAGTTTAAGTTCTTAAAGTCTGGATTGGAGGGTGATTCATGATTTTAGCGTTGTTTAATGTGATTTGAGGACTCGACTAAGTTCGTATGATATTTTAGAATTTGTCGATATATTTGGTTAAGATCCCGGGGACCTCGAGTGTGTTTCAGATGCTCAATGAATCGATTTTTGGACTTAGGAGGCTGCTAAAGTTTTTTCTGGTGCCTGAGTCTGGTTTCCTTACATACGAGGGTGTTCGGGATCACGTATAGCATCTATGAGACCTGCCAAATTTGTTCTACGCGTTTGCAAAGATAGGGCCACCATCGCATAAGGTGAGCAGTTAGAAACATCGCGTTCGCGTGAGTGTGTTTGTGATCGTATATAGTGAAATTCTGGGGCATCGAAGTTGTTCTTCGCGATCGCGAGGCTATTTCCGCGATCACGATTAAGGAATCACTGGACATAAGATGAGGGTTTGAGTTCATAACACGAAATTTTGATTGAGAGCTCGGTAGAAGGAGAAATTTGGAGATATTTTCGGAGGAAGTTCGTGAGTAATAATTTCTAACTCCTTTATGATTATATTCCACTAATCGATGCTTAATTTTATCATTTAATTTGGGATTTGGGGTAGAAAATTAGGAAAAATTGAGAAAAATTCTTTGAGCGAATTTTGGGATTTTGATCGAGATTTTATATCAGATTTAAGTAAATTTGGCATGGTTAGACTCGTGAGTGAATGGGTGTTTATAATTTGTGACTTTAACCCGATCCCGAGACGTGGGTTCGGGAAGGATTTTTTGACATTTTTCTATTTTCTTGACTTAGCTTTGATTTCATTAGCTAGATTAGTTGCTTATAGCTATATTTATGTTATGTAATTGATTTGGTTAGATTTAGACCATCCAGAATCGGATATTCGTAGCAAGAGCATTGCTTCGGATTGAATTGAACTTGGTACAAGGTAAGTGGCTTACCTAACCTTGTGTGGAGGAACTCCCCTTAGGATCTTGTTACTGTTTGATATATGAGCGCCATGTACGTGAGATGACAAGTACGTACACAGGCTATTTGTTGAAAAACTTTGTTTTACTAAGTCTTTGTCACACCCTAAACCCATGGAACGTGACCGACGCTCAACCGAGTAAACTCGACTGAGCAAGCCTGCTCGATTTCATTCTATCCAAACTAGTCCATGGAAAAAGAGGGAATGTTATCCCATTTAATCAAAACACTAAACAATTTTCAATTAGCAACATTTATTTCATTTCCGTTAATAATTTCATTCATAGTTTTCAAGATATTAGAAGTTTACGAGTTTATTGAAAAGTATGCTTGCCAAATATATAACATTTCTAGTCCTGAAGCCCAACATCAACCACCACCCACAAACAATCTAGAGAGCCTCTAAATACAATAGAAGAGAAATAGGAAAATACCAACAATAAGGCTCTGGATATACCTCAAAATGTGATGAGAAAATGAATAAAAGAAGCATGACATGACCACGGGATAGAGTGGGGCTTACCAAGTCTACTGGGAAGAAAATACTGCTATCAATGGCCGATGCTGCTCGCTGTGGAACCACCTGTATCATAAAATGATACAACACCCTCGACAAAAGAGACGTTAGTGCCATCGAATGACACTAGTATGTAAGGCTAAAAGTCCTCTTTCAAAATATAATGTCCATATAAGCAGAACAACACATAGAAACAACGATTCACAATCAACAATATCTAAATAACTAATTGAAACATAATGATTTCCAAGTAAGAAAATAGTGTGTGTGTGTGTGTGTATATATATATATATATATATATATAGGGTTGGGAGATCACTAGTACCGATATTACCACCGTCTATTTTAGCACGGAGTCCGATCACGCCCGATCGGCTAGACATCTCCCCACGGAACAATGTGGTTTGGCATTATGAGGCAAAAGAAAGTTGTCACAAGAATAGTACCACCATGTGTGCAACATGGAGTATGATCTATACCGTATAGGTTGGATTTTTCTTTTCCTATTCACAAGTATTAGTTCCATCCCACTTTGGGGGAATAGTCACAATTTCACCAATATTTTAATTTTATCCCAAGTCACACTCTACTCCTACAACGACATGTGTAGTTTCAGGTGTGGGCCTTATGATCCACCCTTCCTCGGTATTGCTAATGATACTCCCGAAAATATTTTTTGATTCGATTTAATATTGCACACAATTATAGAATAAATACAAGTATACAAATATAGCATAAATGCAACTATGCTTACCTCAACACCTTTCATGTTTTATAGTTTTTAATAATTTCCTCAATCTCTCTCGATAATAGTATCTCTTTGGCCTTTTGGGCCTTTCACAAGGTTCATCTTTCTCATGGAATGAAGACCATATATGGGTTTCGACATTTTCATCTCCTTTATTTCAAAGGAATGCCAGTCAATATCAATGTACCAAATATTCCGAAAATCATAAATCGAGTTCAATAGTAATAGAGTCATCAAACACAAGGGATTCTTCCCAAATAGGGATATGGCAATCAAAAGTTGAAATACACATTGAAGTTATAAGCAAACAATCACCTAAACTACCACTGACTTACCCATTTTTCCAACATGACAAAAGCACAATTTTAGCATCGGAATGAGTAAGAACTCGCATTACATTGAATGTATTTATAAGGCAAAGCATTATCTAAAACAACCACTTATGGGCCTAATTCGGGTACAAGAACTTTAGACCGTCCTATTCCTTTTTTTTGAAGCTATTTCATAATGAATGGGTCGAGACTTATTTCATAACTTGTTTCACATCTTCTCATTCGATTCATTTCCCTAACGTCTTTACAGTTTATCAACAAATAGACACATTCAATAAAGACATTAAATACACATACGAGCAACTTGAAGAAATAAATAGTTCGAATTCTTCTCACCTAATTAATGTACTAGACTTCATTTAAAATATGACTCAAGGCTATACCATTTTGGATGACAAACCACACTTATACTCACAAAACAATATGAAATTCATTTTTGAGAGACAACGTTTAGCCTACATATATTGATTGAGCTTTCCTTAAGTCCTACTATACTCCGATACTCTTAGCAACGTCAATCTTTTAGGAACATGACAAATCGAACCACAAATCAGAGAGGTGATCATAGTTCTAGCTCTTTTGAGCATATTCTCAGACACAAAGTGTGCATATTGCTTTTAAAACAATTTTGTGAAATATCCTACCATCCCCCGTCCCATCCTTAGCTCAAGACCGCACCAAACACTTTAAAAACTTATGCATGCAAGATATCTACTCCCATCCTCATAGATTACCCTTCTAATGGTCTACCTTAGTTATACTCAATAATTAAGAGGTTGGATTATAAAACCTTACCTCTAAGGAAGAAGACCTAGGTGCATTTCTTGACAAATCTTCAAGGTTTAAGCAAGATCATAGGAGAAATGTTGATGAAGAACTCTTATTCCGGCCCCCCCTCTCTAAATGTATCAAAAAATAGGCCAAAAATGAAGGGTAACATATAATATATCGACATGGGGTCGAGTAAGAAAATTAGAAATTTGGAGCCCCGGAACTGGTTCTGACATGCAGCCCACAGAAGGGACTGCAAAATGGCTCCTAAAAAAAATAAACAAATTGCTCGAGTATGCGACAAGAATGCGGTCCGAATACCTATTCTGCGATCGTATAATGCACTGCAGAACTGCCCCTCGCAAAATTTCAAGGAGATTATACGCTGACTATGTGCCTCACATATTGATTATGCGATTGAATAAGTGGCCGCATAGATAACCTGAAAATTGACCAACACACTGCTTCACTTTGTGATGACTATGCGGTCTGTGTAGCTATTAAGGAGCCGTATAATGGACCGCAGAAATGTACTCTTCTAAAAAATATTTTTCCTTAAGTTTTAAATACATAGACCAACCCAAAGGGTCTGGATCGTGGTTTTAACACATATTCTTAACTTGGCACTACGAGATCTCGGATTTTGAGCAAATATTTTCACGGGAGCTAACATCCTCCCCCACTTAAGATCATTCATCCTCGAATGAGGGTCATGACTTTCCCCAAACACCCCAATAGGACTTATTTCCTTCCTCACATGCCTCAAGCTCCCAAATTTCACATGCCCCTCAATTATGCATGGAGATATACTTATCAAGTTATTCTCCTACTCTTCCCTAACCAGTACATTCAATTACTTATTGTACTCTACCGAGAATTGAGAGTTATCACGCTCGTCTTAACCCTCGAACCAAAATAAGCACTAGACATCATCAATTGCAACAACAAAACTGAATTTAGAAGCCAAAGAGTAGAAACTACCCTCTAAGAAAATATAATACATTATCGTCCCCTTTATCTTCCACACAAGATTTATAACCCGCTATCACCAGCGCAGTTGGTGCACCAGTATCACAATCCTTGCCATAGCCTCAACACTACTCTTCAATCTCTTAACAACATCAATAATAATAATTGGCTCCCCACCTTCGCTGTGCCCCTTTATATGGGATTTGACTCTTCATTCACACCCTAAAAATTCCAAATTTGACTAATTTTCTAAATTTCTGAAAATTTCACCACAGCTTCCTTTGTAACTGGGCTTATCCACCTATCATAGAACCTCAGAAGCACAATTTAACAATACATCTGTAACTAAGTAACTAGTATAACATACTAACAACACAGATTTCACACACATCCAACATGTCATTATCAATGACAATATCCGCGCACGAGCTGCAGATATTTAAGTCTTAACACAAAGAAAGCACCTCTCGAATCATTGACTATATGATACACAACTTAAGCGAATAAATATTTTCCTTTCCACGACTCTCAACTTTGTGTATTCTCGGATTATGATTAGCTATTCCATATAAGCCGACTATCCATTAATTTCACCATAACAAAATTCTCACAGGAATGACATTGCAAAGATTCTCAATTAACCCCCTCCCCTTTAAATATAGATACATGGAACACCTGGATATCATAATCATAACCTGGCTCATCTCTTTCAAGGTTACATAAATTATGAAGTGCACTACACCTACCTTACCCTTAGGAACAATTCGTATAGCATATTCCTAGAGGGAACCCTAAGAACAACTTGCTTACTTTCTTAACTTTAACTCTTTATGCCGGTCACCCGAGTTGAACACTTAGCGACTTTTAACCATTATTCTATGAGGGTCTAAAATGAAGATAATCATAGAGTTACTACCTAATATGATTGACCATAGAATGACGCTGGAAGTATTTCAAGAATCCATCAATGTAGATGTATTGAGCAGGGCCTTTCATGAGGTTGCATTTTGTTTTAGGAAACATAAAACTTACTATGGATTGTGATGACACTGTTAGTCATTGCGATGAAATCATTCGTTTGAAAAAATGAGGCATGGTCTGTAGGTAACACATCGGCAATAAAATTCATTTACAGAGGAATATTTAAGTATGTGCCACCGGTCGCCTCTTGGAGTGTAGGGAAGATCAAATTATCAAGAATGAGAATACTTTGGCACCTTGAATGTGATAAGGGGCTTCAAAGTATGAAGTTGAATTACACTCCTAATATTAATTGTCACAAGGAATTTGTGCCACAAGCCTATGAGAATTAAATATAACTTAACCACTCGTGAGATTACTAAAATTCAAACCGCTCAACCCTTCCCGATAGTTAATCCTACACGAGAGTACTAACGATATGAAAATTTGTCCTTCAACTAAACTTGATGTGTGCCAAACCCGAGACATCTAATATGAGCCTTTCATGATTGAATCCACATTGCTAGAACTTCTCAATAATTGGGAGGGGGGATCATGTGCTGGCTGGAGAAGGAATAAACTCTTTTCTATGAGATTGACACGATTCTGTTATCATAATTCTCTGGCAGTGATACTGGATCACTTCACGGGCAACTTCAATACTAAGAATAAAGTATGCAACTTATTGCGGAATTATTTGAGTGATCATGAATGTCATACTACAATAGGGAAAGAAAATATCTTCTTATGGTGGATTTGTGAAAACCTCAAATTTCTCAGAAACTTATATAGCTAAACGATCTACTTCAATTGATATACACACATATGATAGGAGCTGAGATAGGCTCTCATGTTACCAGATAGTGAAAATACTTCATGATAATATTGATTAAGGAGAAACATGATTGTTTGGACCATAGAAGCCATCTATACCAAGGAGGAAAGAGTGACTCAAGAAGGATTACAACACATGGCTGCTTTTCATTGAATTTGGCACTACATAGGCAAATTTTACGACCGTTCATGCATAAGCACAAGTGAGTAGATCTTATCCATTTGAATAAAACGACTTGTAAGAAATTTATCCAATATAGTTCCTTACTGATGTTCTAGGAAAGCAAGTGGAAATAGTTACCCTCGGATTCTGACTCAATTTAGGAAATCATCACAACACTTAATTCCTTAAGAGGTTGCAAGTAAGTTCATTGTAATAAAGGGGCTTCACAAATACTACGTCTCATTCAAAGAGTAGATACACAAAATAGACCATAAGGTTGTCCTGAGTCCATCCTAAATCCCATAGCAAATAAAAATTAACATATGACAAAGCGAATACAGAGTCAATAAGGGCATACAAACCATGAGATTGAAAAGTCAACATACCTGTAACCATATCAAAAAAAGCTTCCAACCCTTGATGCTTCCTCGTAACATAGAACCTGCTGGGTCCTCCCGAGCTCTTAATACCACCCCCGACTGCTCCGCGTCCTAAAGGCACTATAGATGAAGTAGTTGTAGAACTGGCTGGCTACGCCATGCCCCTGCCTATGATCTGGCGAGATGAATGACAATCTCTTTAAAGGGACCTGACATACCACACTTGTAGCATATATTGGTACCATAGTGACATACTCTCGGATGACATCTCCTACATTTCACGCAACGGGGACGAGGTCTACTAAACTGACTCACCCCACCAACCTGATACTCACCATTTTTGCATATATTATAAACATCCCCTTATCCTTCTCAAGCTTCCAATACAAGAGTAACTATCCCAGTATTGGTTTGGCGTGCGGGCCCTTGGTATTGCCTAGATTTACCACCCCAAGAATGTTGCTGGGCATACTCACAACACAACGTCAAATGTACCTTCCCACGTACCGAGCAAACTGATATAGGTTCACCCGACCTTGGGCATTTATTATTCTTATGGCCCCTCCTTCCACAACCATAATTTATCTCAAGAGTCATCCAACATCTCCCCAAGTGACGCTTCTTGCAAACTGAACAATCCAACTTAGTAGTACCAACAACCCTCTTTCATTTCTTAGATGCTGTCACTACACGTTCTGGTGGTATGGTGACATTGGCAAGGACAAGAACACTCCCTTTAGCAATAATTTCTTCCAATCCTTTCCATGGCCTAACGAATCCTCCCTACAAAGTCATGCGCTATCTCCCCAAAATTCAATGGCGGGGTTATTCTTTCTTGCTAGTTTAGACTCGTAGATTACTCTTCTGGGAAATGGGAGGTAACAAGGTAGTTAGATCTCTATCTTGAGCTCTATAGCACGATCCGGAATATCAAAGCAGGGTGGAATGCATAAATTTCCAAATAGCCTCAAACTTATAGATATGGTCGACAACACACAGATAAGAAAGACTCTACTAGACACAGCTCCGAGATATCGTAGGACACTTTAAAACCTTAGGATCTGATACCAAAATTTTCACGCCTCAAAACTGTGGAACATGACTGGCGCTTAACCGAGTAAACACGACTGAGAAGCCTGCTAGATTTCATTCTACCCAAACTAGTTCATGGATAAAGAGGGAATGTTATCCCATTTAATCAAGACACTAAATAATCTTCCATTAGTTACTTTCATTTTATTTCCATTAATGACTTCATTCATATCTTTCAAGATATTACAAGTTTACAAGTTTAGTGAAAAGCATGGTTGTTAAATATATTACATTTCTAGTCCTGTAGCCCAACATCAACCACCACCTACAAACACTCTACGGAGCCTCTAAATACAATATAAGAGAAATAGGAAAATACCATCAATAAGGCCCCGGCTATACCTCAAAACGTGATGAGAAAACAAAAAAAGATGCATGGCATGACCCCGGGATGGAGTGAGACTTACCAAGTCTGCTGGGAAGAAAATACTGCTATCACTGGCTGATGCCACTCGCTGTAGAACCACCTGTATCATAAAATGATACAAAGCCTTTGCAAAAGGGACGTTAGTGCCACCCAATAGCACTAGCATGTAAGGCTAAAAGTCCATATACAGAGAAACAACATATATAAACAACGATTCACAATCAACAATATCCAAATAACTAATTGAAACAAAACGATTTTCAAGTAAGAATATATATATATATATATATATATATATATATATATATATATATATATATATATATATATAGAGTTTGGAGATCAATAGCACTGATATTACCACCGCTTTTGTTAGCACGGAGTCCGATCACGCTTGATCGGCTTGGTCATCTCCCCATGGAACTATGTGGTTTGACATTATGATGTGAAAGAAAGTTGTCACAAGAATAGTACCACCATATCTGCAACATGGAGTCTTATCTCCACCCGATCAGCTAGGCTGCCTTCTCACATATACCGTGTGGGTTGGCTTTTTCTTTTCCAATTCACCGGTATTAGTTCCATCCCACTTTGGGGGAATAGTCACAATTTCACAAATATTTCAATTTCATCCCAAGTCACACTTCACTTCTACACCGGCACACATAGTTTCAGGTGAGGGCCTTATGACCCACCCTTCCTTGGTATTGCTAATGATACTCCCGAAAATATTTTTGATTCGATATGATATTGCACGTAATTGTAGTATAAATACAAGTATACAAATATATCATAAATATATCCATGCTTACCTTAACACCTTTCAGATTTTGTAGTTTTTATTAATGTTCTTAATCTCTCTCAATAACAGTATTTCTTTGGCCTTTTGGGCCTTTCACAAGGTTCATCTTTCTCATGGCACGAAGGCCACATATGTTTACCACATTTTCATCTCCTTTATTTCCAAGGATAGCCAACCTATATCAATGTACCAAATATTCTGAAAATCATATATGCTAAAGTTCAATAGTAATAAAATCCTCAAGCACAAGGGATTCTTCCCAAAGAGGGATATGTCAATCAATAATTGAAGTTATAGGCAAACAATCATCTCAACTACCCCTGACTTACCCATTTTTCCAACATGACGAAAGCGCAATTTCAGCATCGGAATGTGTAAGAACTCGCATTACATTGAATGTATTTATATGCAAAGCATTATCTAAAATAACCACTTATAAGCCTAATTCGGGTACAAGACTTTTATACTGTTCTATTCCTTTTTTTGAAGTTAGTTCATAACGACTGAGTCAAAACTTATGTCATAACTTGTTTCATATCTTCTCATTCCATTCATTTCCCAAACGTCTTTACTGTTTATCAACAAATAGACATATTTAATCAATGCATTTAGTACACTTAAGACCAACTGGGAGAATTAAATAGTTTGAATTCTTCTCACCCAATTAATATACTAACCTTCATTTAAAATGTGACTCAAGGCTATTTCATTTTGGTAGACAAACCACACTTAAACTCACAAAACAATTTGGAATTCACTTCGGAGAGAGAAAGTTTAGCCTACATACCTGGATTGAGCTTTCCTTAAGTCCTACTCTACTCCGAGACTCTTAGCAACGTCAATCTTTTAGGAATATGACAAATCGAACAACAAATTAGAGAGGTGATCATAGTTCTAGCTCATTTGAGCATATTCTCAAACACTAAGTGTGCATATTACTTTTAAAATTATTTTGTGAAAGATCCTACCATCCCTCATTACATCCTTAGTTCAAGACCTTACCAAATACTTTAAGAACTTATGCATGCAAGATATCTACTCCCATCCTGATAGATTAGCCTTCTATTGGTCTACCCTAGTTATACTCAGTAATTAAGAGCTTGGATTATAAATTCATACCTCTTAGGAAGAAGACCTAGGTTCCTTTCTTGACAGATCTTCATGGTTTAAGCAAGATCTTAGGAGAAATGTTGATGAAGAACCTTCTCCCTCTAGGACCCTCTCTCTCTCTCTCTCTCTTTAAGTTTATCAGGAAATAGGCCAAATATGAAGGATGGCATATTAATATATCGTCATGGGGTCGGGTAAGAAAATTAGAAATTTGGAGCCTCAGAACATATTCTACGATTGCTAATTGTATGCATTCTGCAAAATGGATCCTAAAAAAATAAACAAATTGCTCGAGTATGCGACAAGAATGCGGTCCGCATACCTGTTCTGCGTTCACATAATGCACCGCAAAACTGCTCCTTGTAAAATTTCAAGGAGATTATGCGATGACTATGTAGCCCACATATTGATTATGCGATCGCATAAGTGGCGGCATAGTTGACCTCAAAATTGACCAACACACTGCTTCACTTAGCGGAGACTATGTGGTTAGAAGAGATATTATGCGACCGCATAATGGACCACAAAAATTCGCTCTTCAGAAAAATATTTTTCTTAACTATTTTATGCATAGACCTACCCAAAGGGTTCGGAAAGAATTTTACAAATTTCCAACACATATTCCTAACTTGACACTATAAGATCTCAGGTTTTGAGCAAAACTTTTCATGGGACCTTATAGTCTTGACGTGCCTTTTCCTCGTTTGAACTACAATAGCATATGTACTTACCTTATTTAGATTAGAAAGGCATGCATACGTGTTTAAACTATCTATTTGAACTCTGTGCAGTATGTTTAGTGAAATTATTTGTTTTCTTTGATACGAACTTAGTCTAAACTGCGGTTTTCTTTGCTATAACTATTGTTAGTATTGGTTGAGCTGCATATTTACATTGGGACTACGAAATGGTACTCCGGGAGATTCCCCTCTGCATATTTAATTTGTAACTATGGAACGGTATTCCAGGAGATCCCCCAACACTGCATATTTACTTTGGCACTACGGAACTGTATTTCAGGAGATCCACTTGCACCTTTACGTTTGGGATTACGGGATAGTACCCAGGAGATTCGCTGTTGCTATTACTGTGTTTTGAGTTGTTCGTTTTCATTGAATTCTATTCCTGCTAGATTTCCTTACTTCTTTTTACTGTAACACTTCTTTCTGTCTTATTCATTATATTTGTACCCGTTGGGCCCTGACCTAATCTCTTCACTACTCGATCGAGGTTAGGCTTGGTACTTATTGGATACCTTTGTGGAGTACTCACCAATTCTTGCATATATTTTTTCATGTGTAGATCAGGTTCATTGTTTCAGCCTCATCACTAGTTGAAGTCAATGTTGCTTGTCGGAGACTTCAAGGTACATCTGTCGCGCCCCAAATCCTCGGAGTCCCACTATATCCCCTCATGCTCATTTGTCTTTCTTTCTGTAGAGATGATGTATGAAACAGTTAAAATATCTTAGTAGTTTGTGACTTGCGAGTTTTTGGGTTTTGGGTATTGTTTGATACATTTATGAAGTTGTAACTATATATGCCGAGTGACATTTAGTAGCTTGTTAGATAATTGTACTTTCAATAGTTAATATTCATGTTTTTATTTCATTCTGAAATGTGTCAGGCTTACCTAGTCGTATAGACTAGGTGCCATCACGACAGTTCACGAAGGGAGAAACTGGTGTTGGAAACACGTTCTCAAGGCATTATCCTAAACTTGTGTTCATATTTGTAGGTTTTGATGAATGACAAACTATGCGCAAATTGACACATGACAAGGTCCAAGCACAAGCGCAAAATTGATATATAACGAGATTCAAGCACAAGACAAAGATCGAGATTAAGTTTTATATGAGTCGGTATTTAATTGTGATCTTGATCCGACAACTTAAACTCAAGACTTGGCTTCTCTCATAAAAATATTTTTAACAAATCATGCATATTCAATTTAGAGCAAAATGATTTTAAATAATGCATATTTACTTTAGTCAAAATGATTTTTAAACATATCTCTAAAATCTGGACTAAGATAATCGATTATGTACTTATGATAATCGATTATGTTTAAGTCAGATGCTTGACAATCGATTGTGAACTTATGACAATCGATTGTGTTAAGGCAGTGAGCATCAGATTTTTCAAATCTGCATGACAATCGATTGTGAACCTTATGACAATCGATTGTGATGAGGCAGTGTCCATCAAAGTTTTTCAAAGCTCAAAATAATCGATTGTGAAGCTAATGACAATCGATTGTGAAGAGACAGTGTCCATTAGATTTTTCAAAGTCACAAAATAATCGATTGTGAACTTATGACAATCGATTGTGTTGAGGCAGTGTCTTCCAGACTTTTTCAAAGTTATTAAATAATCGATTGTGAACCTATAACAATCGATTGTCAAGAGGCAGTGTTTAAATTGATTTTTCAAGACTGATATATAATCGATTGTTAACTTAATATAATCGATTGTATAACTGACCGTTGCCAAAATGTTTTCAAATACCGTCAGGTAATCGATTATTGATTTCCTATAATCGATTGTTTTAATTAAAATCTGGAAAGGATTTTTTGAACGTTGCTGAGTAACCGATTGTAGATTTCTAACAATCGATTGTTTTAAGTAAAATTTGGAAATGATTATTTGAACATTGCCAGTAATCGATTATTGATCTTAGATAATCGATTGTTATGCGTAAAATCTGGGATTGATTTTTGGAAGAACTGGCAAACAATCAATTGTGGTAATTTAACAATCGATTGTCACAGAGTAAAATCAGCAACTCTTAATTGGCAATTAGGCAACGGTAATACAAGGTTTTTCAACTATAAATACAGCTTCAATTCAGTCTTCTAAACACAACAACTGATCATACAATTGCTAAAGCTTGCATACATTATTGCTTATCATTTTATATTCATTACATAAGCTTTTGAGAGCCAAATTCTTGTCGAAAGTTGTTGCGATCTTGAGCGTATTCTTTTTGCTCATATCTACTCTTAAAGGAGTGTCATGTTTGAGTGCTAAGTGTTTTTGTACACTTGAAGGGAAGTGTTAGTCCCTTGTGTTGTAAGAAGGAACTTGTGTTTCCTTGGTTGAAGTCTTGGAGTGTTGTATCTCCGAGCAAAGGTTGTTGAGGCTTGTGTCCTCAAGTTGTAACGGTTTGTTGAGCACCCGTAAGCTTAACAAGTTAGTGGAAATCTCGAGAGAGTCTCTCGGGGACTGGACTAGCCACGGGTTGTGGTGAACCAGGATACATCGGTGCGTTTGTTCTAATTTATTTACTTATCGCACTTATTTATTTCCTGCAAATTTTAAATTTCGCAAGTTTACGCTAATTTTTATTATAACGCTATTCACCCCCCCTCTAGCGTTAAGCGTATTATCTAACAATTGGTATCAGAGCCAACTCTCTGAAGACTTAACCGTTTGAGAGAAACATCCATGGCTTCTACTCGTGATTCTTTTGCAGGAATAGGTGAAGGACAATGCTCCACCCGACCACCGCTATTCGATGGTACAAATTATACATACTGGAAGGAGAGGATGAGAATATTTGTACAAACAAATAGCTTTCATCTTTGGAAGGTCATAATGAATGGAGAACAAATTCCAACCAAGAAGGTTCAAAATGAATGGGTCCCAAAGTCCGAAGATGAATACGATGCGGATGATATCCGAAAGGTGCAAAATAATGCTAAAGCTATTAATTTATTATATTGTGCTGTAAATGCTGATGATTACAGGAAGATATCTTGTTGCACAACAGCGAAGCAAATGTGGGACAAGCTGGAAATTACGTACGAAGGTACGGACCAGGTAAGGGAAGCCAAAATTGATTTCCTAACCCATGCATATGAATTGTTTCACATGAAGGAAGGCGAAAAGGTCATTGAAATGTTTGAACGATTTTCAAAAATCGTAAATGATTTACATGCTCTTAAGAAGACCTTCACGGATGAGGAACTTGTCCGAAAAATTCTCCGAAGTCTCACTCCGGAATGGCAATCCAAGGCTGACGCGATTCAAGAATCCATTGGCATTTCAAATGTCACCATCGACGCATCAAGAGGTAATCTTAAAACTTATGAATCTACTATTCTTAACCCTCTTGTTGATGATCAAAGGAAGCAAAGAATCGCTCTCAAGGCAAGCACAAGCCAACCTCAAAATGATGAGGACGGAGACAACGAGTTCGGACTCGTTATCAAGAGATTTCAAAAGTTCATGCGAAAAGAGTATGAACGAAAGGGCAAAAAGCAAGGAGATCAAATAAAGTGCTATGAGTGCGGAGAAACCGAGCACATTAAATCAAATTGCCCAAATGCTAAAAAGGAGAAGAAACCCTTCAAGAAGCAACGAGCATACATATCTTGGGGAGGCGACTCAGGTGACGAGTCAAGTGAGGAAGAAGAAGACGAAGCCGCAAATCTTTGTCTTATGGTACAAGAAGACAACAAAGAAGAGGTATGTCAAATTTCTTCCAAAAATTTCTTTTCCCTTGAAGAAATGCAAAATGCTTTTGATGAGTTGTATAGCAAATTTATTAAAGCTTCAAAAACTGTTAAGAGTATAAAAGAAAATGCTTCTTTAAAAGAAAAAGATTTTGAAAAACAACTCTCTTTTAAAGAAAAGGAATTGGAAAAACTGATTTTAGAAAATGAGAAGTTGAAAGAGGAAAACAAATTTTTTGGCAAGAGAAGCACCGACAAGCCCGAGAGTTCTAGAAATTGTACTTCCTGCATGCATCTCAAAAATGAAGTAGAAAGGCTTAAGGGAACCTTAGATAAGTTTAACTCTTCTCATAAAAACTTGAATGAAGTGCTTGTTAATTTGAAGTCGACCAAGCATGGCATAGGTTTTAGAAACGAGCCTAAAGAGAAAGTTGAAGCCAACCCCCAACCACCTAAGGCTCAACCTAGGGTAAATAAAACAAATGGTCATCCTAGATACAACAAACCTAGAAATGGTTTTCATCAATCGCAACCTAGAAATAATCATGCTAGAAATAATGCACATTCTAGGCCAAACACTAGAAGGAATTTTGAACCTTTTAGAACACCTAGAAATGACTTCCAACCTAGAAACAACTATTCTAGAAATGATGCATATCCTAGAACAAATGGTAGGAGAAATGATTTTCATGATTTGCGCAATAGTTATATTGTCAAGAATAGAGTAAATGAATTTCGTTCGTCCAATTACTATCAACCTAGAAGGATGCACAATCCTAACGTGACTTGTCATTATTGTAGACGAATTGGACATATTGCTCCTGCTTGTTTTACACGATATAGACATAACACTCAATCACATCACTATGATTTGCCTAACCCCCAAGGACCAAAAATGGCATGGGTACCTAAAACTCATTAATCTGTTTTGTAGGTATGTTTGAAGGGATCAAGTGTACTATGGTACCTTGATAGTGGATGCTCCAAGCACATGACGGGAGACGAATCCAAATTCCTTCAACTAGAACACAAGGAAGGGGTTAGTGCTATTTTTGGTGATAACAATAAAGGAAAGATTATCGGCATCGGATCGGTCGGTAAGGATGAAATTTCTTCCATTAAGCATATATTACTTGTGAAAGGTTTAAAACATAATCTCTTGAGCATAAGTCAATTATGTGACAAGGGAAATCTTGTTTTATTTGATTCGGATGAATGCTTAGTTTTTAGACGTAGCGTTTTTAAAATTATCCTTCGTGGTTTTAGAATGGATAACATTTATATGGTTGATCTTGCAAATTCTTCACCCGAATATGTGAATTGCTTAATGAGCAAAGAGGATGATTCTTGGTTATGGCATCGTAGAGTAGCTCACATCAACATGCATCTTTTGAACAAATTGGTCTCACAAAATTTAGTTGTTGGTCTTCCAAATTTGAAATTTGAATATGAATCTATTTGTGATTCTTGTCAGAAAGGGAAGCAAACAAAAGCATCTTTTAAATCGAAAAATATTGTTTCAACTACTAGACCATTGCAATTGCTTCACATGGATTTGTTTGGACCATCTCGCATTGAAAGTCTTGGTAGAAATCGTTATGCTTTTGTTATTGTTGATGATTATTCCAGATTTACTTGGACTTTATTTCTTGCCCATAAAAGTGATGCTTTTCAGAATTTTAAATATTTTCTTAAACGTGTTCAAAACGAAAAGGAAACAACCGTCACTTCAATTAGAAGTGATCATGGGGGAGAGTTTAATCACAATCTCTTTGCGGACTTTTGTGACGAACTCGGTATCGAGCATACCTTTTCCGCTCCACGAACACCACAACAAAATGGGGTGGTGGAAAGGAAAATAGGTGTCTCGAAGAGATGGCGAGAACCATGCTCGAAGAGGCTAAGATTCCCAAACATTTTTGGGCGGATGCCGTGAGTACCGCATGCTACGTTTTAAATAGAGTAGCAATAAGGCCAATACTCATGAAAACCCCTTATGAACTCTACAAGGGAAGGAAACCAAATATCTCCCATTTTGGAGTATTCGGTTGTAAAGTTTTTATTCATAACAATGGAAAAGATCAATTGGGAAAGTTTGATGCCAAATCCGATGAAGGAATTTTTATTGGGTATTCTTCACGTAGCAAAGCATATAGGGTATTTAATAATAGAACCCAAACTGTGGAGGAATCCCCTCATATTGTGTTTTCCGAAAATAATGCTCGCTTGGCGAGAAAGGATTCTTGTTCTGATCTTGCAGGTATTCTACATAGTTTAAAAGACAAAGTACAAGAGGAAACTCCTAAGGAAATTCAAGATGAAATCTTGGAACAATCAACGGAGGAAACGCCACAATTGGAGAAAGAAACGAAAATGCCTAACGAGTGGAGGACAATCAAAGATCACCCTCTCGAACAGATAATTGGCGACGTCGGAGAAAAGGTAAGTACCTGAAACTCCCATAAGAATATCTTAGGACATACTGCTTTTGTTTCTCAAATTGAACCAACAACCATCTCCGAAGCAATTGGGGATGAATTTTGGACCTTGGCAATGCAAGAGGAGCTTAACCAATTCAAACGGAATGACGTTTGGGATTTGGTGCCAAGACCCGAAAATCATACCATAATTGGTACGAAATGGGTTTTTCGAAACAAACTAGATGAAAATGGTGTAATCACTAGAAACAAAGCTAGGCTTGTAGGAAAAGGCTATAATCAAGAGGAGGGTATTTACTATGAAGAAACATATGCTCCGGTAGCTAGATTAGAAGCTATTCGTTTATTGCTTGCTTTTGCCTCTTCTATGAATTTCAATTTATATCAAATGGATTGGAAAAGTGCTTTTCTAAATGGTGTTATTCAAGAAGAAGTTTATGTTGAACAACCCCCCCGGTTTTGAAGATCTTAAATCTCCCGATCATGTTTTCAAACTCAAAAAGGCTCTTTATGGTTTAAAACAAGCTCCCCGAGCTTGGTATGAAAGATTGAGTAAATTTCTATTGGAAAATGATTTCATTAGGGGGAAAGTTGACACCACTCTTTTTGTTAAGCATAAAAACAATGATATTTTATTAGTTCAAATCTATGTGGATGATATTATATTTGGTGCTACTAACAATGTTTTGTGCAAGGAATTTTCCGATTTAATGACAAGCGAATTTGAGATGTCTATGATGGGTGAGTTAACATTCTTTTTGGGAAAGCAAATGAAAGAAGGCACGTTCATTTTCCAAGCGAAATATTGCAAAGAATTGCTGAAACGATTTGAAATGACCAATGCAAAAGCAATGGCAACCCCCATGAGCACATCCGATCATCTAGACAAAGATGAGAAAGGTAAGGAAGTCGACATCAAAAAGTATCGAGGTATGATTGGCTCTCTCCTTTATCTTACTGCTAGTCGTCCGGACATCATGTTTAGCGTGTGCTTATGCGCTCGTTATCAATCGTGTCTGAAGGAGTCTCACCTACCTGCGGTGAAACGGATATTGAAGTATCTTGTTGGTACTGTAAATGTGGGTCTATGGTACCCCAAAGGTTCTTCATGCCAACTTGTTGGCTATTCCGATTCCGATTTTGCTGGATGCAAATTGGACCGCAAGAGCACTAGTGGCACTTGCCATTTGCTCGGTAGCTCTCTCGTTTCTTGGTTTAGCAAGAAACAAGTAAGTGTTGCGTTGTCCACAATCGAGGCTAAATATGTAGCCGCGGGGAGTTGTTGCGCTCAAATCCTTTGGATGAAACAACAACTCTTGGACTATGGCCTAAGTCTTGATCATATCCCTCTTAGATGTGATAATACTAGTGCCATATGCTTGACGAAGAACCCCGTTCTTCATTCGCGAACAAAACACATTGAAATTAGACATCATTTTATAAGAGATCACGTTCTCAAGGGCGATGTCGAAATTGAATTTGTTGAAACCAAAGATCAATTGGCCGACATCTTTACAAAGCCCTTAGAGAAAGAGTCCTTCTTCCGAATTCGTAGTGAACTCGGGATCCTTGACTCCACGTTGATCTAAGTCATGCATTGCATTTTCCCTTTCACATGTTTTCTAACTTGAGCGTTGGAGACGTCTAACGTATTTTTGCAGGTATCGCCCTAAAGGCAGGGGGAATTATAAAGCTTGACGCACAGAACAATCGATTTCTCTTTTATATAATCGATTATCCAGTATCAATAATCGATTGTCTTAACATTATTGGCGTTATTATTTCTGAAATTGCAGATTTAATAAATAAACAACTTTTTTGATTATTCTATATTTTTTTGCTAATGGCAAAAGGGGGAAGATAACGGGTATGCACTCTCAATACTTATCGGCCTAAATTGAGGGGGAATTCATATATTGAGGGGGAATAAATTGCATATCTATATACTTGTTGCATATCTTTACTTGTCTTGAATCGTCATTATGAATTGCCTAATATGCATATCCCGCTTAAAGTTTGCCATTATCAAAAAGGGGGAAATTGTTGGAAACACGTTCTCAAGGCATTATACTAAACGTGTGTTCATATTTGTAGGTTTTGATGAATGATAAACTATGCGCAAATTGACACATGACGAGGTCCAAGCACAAGCGCAAAATTGAAATATAACGAGATTCAAGCACAAGACAAAGATCGAGATTAAGTTTTATATGAGTCGGTATTTAATTGTGATCTTGATCCGACAACTTAAACTCAAGACTTGGCTTCTCTCATAAAAATATTTTTAACAAATCATGCATATTCAATTTAGAGCAAAATGATTTTAAATAATGCATATTTACTTTAATCAAAATGATTTTAAGCATGCCTCTAAAATCTGGACTAAGATAATCGATTATGTACTTATGATAATCGATTATGTTTAAGTCAGCTGCTTGACAATCGATTGAACTTATGACAATCGATTGTGTTAAGGCAGTGAGCATCAGATTTTTCAAATCTGCATGACAATCGATTGTGAACCTTATGACAATCGATTGTGATGAGGCAGTGTCCATCAGAGTTTTTCAAAGCTCAAAATAATTGATTGTGAAGCTAATGACAATCGATTGTGAAGAGACAGTGTCCATTAGATTTTTCAAAGTCACAAAATAATCGATTGTGAACTTATGACAATCGATTGTGTTGAGGCAGTGTCTTCCAGACTTTTTCAAAGTTATTAAATAATCGATTGTGAACCTATAAAAATCGATTGTCAAGAGGCAGTGTCTAAATTGATTTTTCAAGACTGATATATAATCGATTGTTAACTTAATATAATCGATTGTGTAACTGACCGTTGCCAAAATATTTTAAATACCGTCAGGTAATCGATTATTGATTTCCTATAATCGATTGTTTTAATTAAAATCTGGAAAGGATTTTTTGAACGTTGCTGAGTAATCGATTATTGATTTCCTATAATCGATTGTTTTAATTAAAATCTGGAAAGGATTTTTTGAACGTTGCTGAGTAATCGATTGTAGATTTCTGACAATCGATTGTTTTAAGTAAAATCTGGAAATGATTTTTTGAACGTTGCCAGTAATCGATTATTGATCTTAGATAATCGATTGTTATGCGTAAAATCTGGGATTGATTTTTGGAAGAACTGGCAAACAATCGATTGTGGTAATTTAACAATCGATTGTCACAGAGTAAAATCAGCAACTCTTAATTGGCAATTAGGCAACGGTAATACAAGGTTTTTCAACTATAAATACAGCCTCAATTCAGTCTTCTAAACACAACAACTGATCATACAATTGCTAAAGCTTGCATACTTTATTGCTTATCATTTTATATTCATTACATAAGCTTTTGAGAGCCAAATTCTTGTCGAAAGTTGTTGCGATCTTGAGCGTATTCTTTTTACTCATATCTACTCTTAAAGGAGTGTCTTGTTTGAGTGTTAAGTGTTTTTGTACACTTGAAGGGAAGTGTTAGTCCCTTGTGTTGTAAGAAGGAACTTGTGTTTCCTTGGTTGAAGTCTTGGAGTGTTGTATCTCCGAGCAAAGGTTGTTGAGGCTTGTGTCCTCAAGTTGTAACGGTTTGTTGAGCACCCGTAAGCTTAACAAGTTAGTGGAAATCTCGAGAGAGTCTCTCGGGGACTGGATTAGTCACGGGTTGTGGTGAACCAGGATACATCGGTGCGTTTGTTCTAATTTATTTACTTATTGCACTTATTTATTTCCTGCAAATTTTAAATTCCGCAAGTTTACGCTAATTTTTATTATAACGCTATTCACCCCCCCCCCCTCTAGCGTTAAGCTTATTATCCAACAACTGGGTCGTGACAGAACGGGAGAAGACATTTGGATCATTCTTAGGAGGAAAATTCATCAAATTCTTCATTCCTTCATAATTTCTTTGTAATTTATTTATGCAAAATACTTGAAAATTATTTCTATGAACATGAGTGGCTAAGCATTCTAGTTTCTAGGGTTATGGTTGACATGATTATTAATATTTGTTAATTAGATCTTTGTTAATTCGAATTATCATCTTGTGGTTGTTTCAATTCTAGTTTTAACTTGTGAATTGTTGTAGCTACCAATTCACCGTATTAACTATGCTATGCTTGGGAAAGAAATGTTCATATTAGAGTATAATTAAAGAGAGCTTGTTTTTGAGCCCGTGGCTCGGGGAAAGATTTCGCAGCTAGGATAGAAATATACCTAACAGTCTTGCTTAGTTGAACACTATATTACATTCGTTCAAGATAGGTTCAATACCATAGGAATATAGGGTTGATATATTATGGATAGATGGATAGTATTGTGGGAACATGCTATTTATATAAATGATTCGGTCTAGCAACCATAGATAATCTGGATTAATGAGTGTGATTATTGAAATTAATAGAATTGATAAATCAACCGCTAGAATCTTCATCTCCTCTGAATTAAAATATCATCATAAACATTTGCATTATTGTTAAATTAGTTGTTAATTGTTTAATTTTCGCAATAGTAGATTAAGAAAAACATCACTCTTGATTAACGATCAATTTTAGTTTTTGTGAGTTCGAAATCTAATTTTTAAGTCACTTTATTAGTTGACGCTCACATATATTTACATGTGTGTTTGATCGCAACAATTTTTTTCATAATGTGAGCACTCGTTTGAGTCACTTTGGTCGAAACAAGTTTATCGCAACACGATAAATGTGAAAAGCTAAAAAAAGGGAGGGAACATTGATTAATCTCAAATTTAGGCAAAGTTTTAGTACCTAGATCCTATATAGGTACCATTTCTAATCGCTTATTAAATTTCCTATTAATGTTTTGGGATTTCGAGCATTTGAAGGAATGTCACCGGATCATGAGATGTTATATCGATAAATTCAATAAGAATACTACTCCAGGTTTTTTGGAGATCGTAAAAATTTCTATGCTAGTCCCTGTAAACTTGTAAATTCCTCCCCAATAACAAGAGCCTAACAAGAAACTTTTTATAACAGTTCAAAATTCAACTCTTTACTCTATGATCCTATATACCTAGCTCAGTGAATTTTTTTGAAAAATCAAGCATACCAAATGACCATTTGAAACTTTGGGATGGATGCCGGTAAGGTATGAGCACTCATTGGTCGTCGTTCATTAGAGTCTAGAGATCTCACTTGATAAATAATGGTCCATATTCTATAACTGCATCACCAAGTCTTGTTGTTATACTTACTATAACTTTATCCTATAATTGTTTGCTAAAATCAAAATGGTGAAAATACTTCTTAATCTGTAGCTTAAAGTAAAGCATTGCTCCTTGTCCCAAAAATAAATAAATGCACACACGTAGAGAGAAGAAGAAACAGGAAAAGTTCAAACGTTAAGAGGTGGCATTGATCAAATTTATTGAAGTTTGACTTTTTCTCATTGATCAAACATTTTATTTTAAGATAAAATTACAGAATAATGTACCCGTATGTTGATTTTGTACTATTTTAATTTAGTTAGAAGTTTATAAATGTATTACCAAATATCAATAAAATTTTTTCTTTTCTCAATCCCTTTAATTATAACAACCTCATTTATTCATATATATCCCTATTCTAGCTCTCTCCTCATTTTTTACCTATAAAAATTTAATTTAATTAATGAAAAAGAATCATATATAAAAAAAACTGAAAAGAAAAATTAGTTCTCCATTCAGTCAACACTTATTCGTGCTGTCTTCCATAACCAATATTTCTCTGTTTTTTAAAAATTTTGTGTATCTTCAGGTTTATACATACCCATCACAACTGTAAAATGCAAAAACAGATGCGAGAAACCTAAAATCTCATCTCATTTAATGCTAATCTTGTTAAATTTCGATTATGATTTTGTGAGAAATTTGGAGCGGGTATTGTTTGAACTTATTAGAAATAATCTAAGTAGCTTATATACAAAGTTTGAAGTTATTTGCTGGCGATTTGGATTAGTATTATACAAGAATTGCAAGTGAAAATCGTGCAAAAATTTCACCAGTGATGCTTATACACTTTTATACAATGTTATACACTTTTATACAAAAAGGTACAATATGTATGTAGTTGTATAAAAGTGTATAAAAATGTATAATCACGGAGTGAAAATATTCTTGATACACTATGTATATAGGTATATAAGAAGAACGGTAAAGAGAAAAAGAGAAATAAATGCGAGAAATTCATCAAATACATATAAATAATATTTCAACCTTGGATATAATAGTGTATAAGTTATGTTTATACACTATTTGTACAATATTATATATTATTATACCAATGAATCCTATCAATGTAGCTTCACGTGTTCTTCTTCTTCTTCTTCTTCTTCTTCTTCTTCTTCTTCTTCTTCCTTGGGCATTCTCTGAAATTTAACTCAAATATAACCTAAGCTACTCCAAATCACTTGAAATTTAAGTTTTGAACTATCTTGATGATTCTAATCAAATGAGATAATACACATTCCAAACAACTAACAAATCGGAAAACATAATTTTTGAAATTTAACTCAAATATAGCATAAATCTACTCCAAATCACTTGCAATTTAAGCTTTGAACTCATCTTGATGAATTTAATCAATTGAGACAACTCTCATTCCAAAAAACTAAAAATTTGGAAACTCAATTCTGAAATCAAATCCTCGAACCACTTATAATGGTGACTTTTATTTTTCAAATCCTTAGTTAACCATTGAAATCCGGAAAAGAATAGAAGGAGAATAACAATAATAGAGAAATTTTGTGGTGTAAAGACTGACATAGAAGAAGAAGAAGAATGAAGAAAAAAGGGTTTGAAGAAAAAAAGGGACCAAAGAAATAAATGGTGGGCTAACTGGTGCAAATTAATTTTTAAAAATTTTTACCTCCAACAACAAAGGTTGATACCTTATTTATTTTAAATAAATACCATTTTAAAAAATTATATCCATAGCTTCCTTTTGATTTTTATAGCCAAATATTTACTTATGGTTATCCTACCCTTAAGCCATAAGATATGTTTGTATTATTTTTCTCTCTCATTCTTTAAGATTCTTATTCTTCTTCAGCATTCTCTGTATCAATTTATCCTCATCCGTCTCTTACAAAAACCCAAAATAAAAACTACACATCTCTCACTTTTTGGATTTGGAATCAATGTGAACCCTGAACCGAATGTTACCGGCAAATCGATCCAATTTTTAACCCTTCAGATTCCACCACATACACTCGCCTCTCTTGCGACTCACGCGAGTGTTACGCTCTTCATATCTATATAAATCTTCATCTTCATCTTCTCTTCGTCGTTCTAGAGTTCCGCCTAATCTGGGCTTTGCCGTCCCAATCCATAAGCGTCATTCAAATTCAAGGGCTGATCACAGTAGTTGGATTGATGTTCACCACTTTCGAGGCATGCGAAACTATCAGTTTTCTATACATGATGTATGGGAACAGTGAGATTCAGGGTTTATGCTCGATGGAGGACTCACCAGAAATTAGGATTTTTTCTTGAACAAAGACGACGGAGTTTGGGGATGAACAACTTGATTTTCATATATTTCATTGTATTCATTTGATATTTTTTTCACTATATTTTAATGTATATCATTGTATTCCATGGATCTTATTGTATTCACTGTCTCTTTTTTCTATTGTATTTCATTGCATCCCGCTGTATTTTATGTATTTCATTGTATTCATTGTCTCGCTGTATGCCATGAATATATTCATATATTTTTTATATTAATATAATTTATGTATTCAGATGTATTATATAACTTATATGAAGATTGATATATTTTTGGGATATTTTTCGGTTGAGAATATTTTTATAACTGGAAATACAAATTTTTTGTGTTATAATAGAATTTGTTGAGTTATATTAGGATTCTATTATGTTAATTCATTTACTTTCCGTTTAAAAACAGTATAATCCCATGTTTTACGCCGTGAATATAGTCAATACAGTCGAATACAATAATTTGTCCAACTGTAATCCTATGTTTCATGCCATGAACAGTCGAATATACTCGAAACAACAACTGATTAGCTGGACTTTCCTGATTCACGCCTATTTTTGCTGTTATATTCACAAATACAATAGCTTAAATACATCTAAACATATTACAACAACATAAAACGTATCTACAATCCATAATATAGCAAACGATATTTATAGATAGTTAATTACCACTAAAAATAATGCTTTATGAAATTTTTTCTAATTTTTATATTATGTATAACCTTAGCTATATTGGGTAAGAGCTTCAAACATAAACTATTTTTTTATGAATTATTGGGCTGAATGATAAGGGATATAATTCTCTTATTTTAATGGCATTTCCTCATAGGTTTGTCAGATTACAAGCATAAAATATATAAATACGTTGTCGGCCAAGATAAACAAATGATATTGACGAGCATTTTTCGACATAGGCTTCTACATATTTTAAATAAATATCAATTTCTGTCGTTCAGTAAAGACAAGAAAAGAGCATACTAGTATAGAAGATTTTTCTTTGTTATATTCTTACCCTCAAACTATGACCCAAGTTTTTGCTACACATTTTTTTAAAACAAATATTATTTTACACATATAATCTTTTCAAAATGTATCTAATACACAATATTTTTCCCAACGAATAAATCGTGTGAACAGAAGAATTTTGTGTCAAATGTCTTTTTTAAAATTTTAAATTGAGTCATTTTCTTCCTTTTCAAAATTTTGCTATAACTACTTCTTGAGCTTCACCTCCCGCTCTCCTTCTTCTCAAATAGACATACCACGATTTTTGATATCTCTAGAAGCTTAACTTGAGCTTTACCTATGGCAAAGTCGAATTTTTAGGAAGTGAGAATTTTTCAAATTTCTTCCAACCATTAAAGCTTAGCTCAAGCTTGTGCACATTCTTAATTTTATAATGGATGTTTTTTAAATAGTTGACTTTTGGCGATGATAGTTAATGGCGGTCAAACTTTTGCAGAAGCGAAATGGAAAATGAGTTGGATCTGGGCTCAAAAATTTTGATTCGATTGCAGCATAAAATATGGAGTTTTGGGTGTGTTTTTTGGTGATTTTGTTAGTTAATGATAACTTTATTATTTAGTAAAAGATGGAGGAAGAGGCTATGGTATTTGATGGTGACAAAGGAGGAAGACGACCATGATAGTTTAGAGGAGGAAGATGGGGGATATGATTGTAATATTAATTATTTTACTTTTTAAATGACACGTGTCACTGTTTGATTGGTGCGTGATGTTAAACATATTCTGCAAAACTGGTCAAGAAAAAAATGGCGCGCCTTGGATACACTTTGAAAAGGTTGGGTGTGCAAAGTAATATTCGTTCCCAAAAATGTGTAATAGGGATTTGGGTCATAATTCGGGTGGTAACTAATGTATTTTTTCTATATTTTTATAGTAGTCGGTTTTTTTTTCTGCTCGGGTGTGCCTTGAATATATAAGATTATTTCAGATTTCTTTAAGACGACAGGTACCGTGAGCACTTATTAAATTGTCAAAGAAGTTGGAAATGCAGATATACAAAGTCGAAATAGTTGAACTTACACCGAAAAACTCAAAATTTTTTTTCTAAAGATCGATGTCAATGTGAAAATTCATCGAGTTAATAAATCGGAAAGAATTGCATTTCGGCTGTTACGTTCTGAGTTGGCTATCTAACGTCTTCCTCCAGCGTTTACTGAATGCTTTAGTTTTGGCAAAGTTCATTTTGAAACTGATGGTAAAAATTTTTGATAGAATATGTGAGTCCATCAAACTATAAAGAGATTTGGTCATTTTGAATTTTTACTGGAAATATTAATAAATAGTAAGTAAATAAGACATGGAGATCTAAGTGGAAAATCCCTGTTTAAGGGGATAAAAAATATGACTTACACTGGTAGGATTTCAACTTCACTATAAGAAAGTTTAGATTAAAATCTATGCAATCTAGAAATTAAACTCTTAATCCTTCACTAACTTGTAATACACCTATTACAAGCTACTTTGCAATACCTATTACAAAGACTTCAACTCATGACTAACTCTAGTCAGGATACAAACACTAAGGGTTTCTGATTTTTCAAGGGGTTCCAAAGCAACGCTTCTAGATAAGCAAAGTATGAATTACAATGAAGAACAATTACAAAGTTATAACTTAACTAGGGACAAACAAATACTAGCTCTAGGAACCGTTCCGCAATAGTGTTGACCTTTTCTCAACATACTGAGTCTGCTTGTTGTATATCTCGTAGGCTTTACACTGAGAAGAGTACCCCCAAGAAGATTCCTTCATCACTCTTGGCATCAAATTTTCCAAGTTGATCCTTTCCATTGTTGAGAACATAACACTTGCACCCAAATGTTTTTAGGTGAGTCAACTTGGGCTTCTTTTCATTCAGCAACTCATAGGGGGTTTTTCTCATGAGAGACCTAATCATGCACCTATTCACCAAATAGCAGGCAGTGCTGAAAACTTCAACCCAGAAGTTCTTATCAATCCCACTATCAATCAACATTTTTCTTGCCATTTTCTCAAGGGTGCTGTTCTTCCTTTCCACGACTCCATTTTGCTGGGAAGTCCTTAGGGCTAAGAATTTGCGGGTAATGCCATTTTCATTACAGAATTCATCAAACTTAGCATTGTCAAACTCTTTTCCATGATCTTATGTAATGCATGCTACTCCCAATTTCATCTTTACTTGGATTTTCTTTACAAAGGCTATGAATACTTCAAAGGTTTCATCTTCTGTTCTAAGAAACAGAGTCCAAGTGAATCTAGAGTACTCATCTACTACGACAAAGATGTATCTTTTTCCTCCCCTTCTTTTCACTCTCATAGGGCCACACAGATCCATCTGAAGGAGATCAAGTGATTTTGAGGTGGTGACATAATTTCTTTGACTTGAATGAGGATTTCACTTGCTTCCCTCTAGCACAAGCATCACAGAGTTTTGTGTTCTTTGAATTTTGACATGAGCAGACCACGAACTAGGTCCTTCTGAATCAATTTATTTAGTAAAAAGAAGCTTGCGTCCCTTAGTCTTCTGTGCCATAGTTCAGCATCATCATCAATAGCTCTCAAGCACTTCAGATCTCCACTTTGTGGAGAATCGAAATCAACAACATAGATGTTCTTGAATCTTTTAGCCATAAGTACCACATCACCAGTTACCAGATTTGTAACTGTGCATATCTTGGAGAGTACTCCACCTTGTTTCCTTTATCACAAATATGAGAGACACTCAAGAGACTTACTTAAGACCATTGACATAGTAAACATTCTCAATTGAGTGAGTGAATGACTTTCCAATTTTTTCAACACCAAGAATGTACCCCTTTTTCTCATTTCCAAAGGATACACTCCCTCATTTCAAGGATTTCAATGAAAGAAAGTCCATAATATTTCAAGTCATGTGCTTTGAGCATCTACTGTCCATGAACTATTGTTGACTACTTCTTTTCGTTGTTCCCTGCACAAGGGATCACAGGTTAGATTTAGGAACCCAAGCAAGTTTGGGTTCCTTGAAATAAGCAAGAGGATCAATAAGTGCCCTTTCAGTCCATGCAGGTAATATGTGTTTGTTTTTATAAGTGGTACCTGGTCCCTTTTCAGCAGTTACTCTCTTAGCAAAAACTTTATTTTTCGGTAAAGACTTTTTTTCCCTCCCATATTTCTGTAAAGACTGAACCCTGGCTTGACAATTTTTTTGAGATGCCCATTATTTCCACAGTGCGTACATAGCCAATTATTGTATACAGTAACATATTTGTTGTAGGGGTAATAAGAAGTTCTCTCCTTTCGAAATCATATTCCCGGCCTATCACCACCATTATTAACATACATGTCAGTGATAGCTTCGGAGTCTGAGTACGTAATTTATGCCTCGCATGAATTACTTCTACAGAATTCCCAAAATTAGGAATTTTCTTTCACTTATTTGGTTTTGTTTTTAAGAATTACTGCATAATTTTCTTTTTTGTGTGCATGTTTAATTTTCGTTTAATTCATAAAAAATACAACAATATATTGCATTCGCATTTAAGATCCAATTTTTATATTTAAGGATAATTAGTTAATTAGTGCTATAAAAATTTAAAAATCACAAAAAATAGTTTGATTTTGCATTTTTAATTTTAGCTTTGAATTTTGTTAGTTTTCTTTAAATTTGGTATTTAATTGGTTGTGCTGATTATTGTATTGAGTTAATTAGTATAAAATTGATAGGATAATTTAATTAAGAATCAAATCAAGTTTTATTTTAATTATAATTGATAATTAACAAATATCTGAAAATGAAAAAAAAAGAAGAGAAGAAGATTTTCTTAATAAAAGACCCAATTTTGGGCCAGTCCAAACCAATTACCCGCCAAAGCACTCCATATTCGGTCCAAAGCCCGGTCTGTAACTCGGTCCAGCACCTCCCATAACCATATGACCCCGTTTTGATTAAACACGATCCTGACCGTTGATTTTCCTTCATCTAACGGATGAGAATTGAGGGTCCATTAATATTTATGTGTCCAAACGCCCCAAACCCACCCCCAAACTGTCTCTCACATAACCCATAGAGACTCCGACCAAAATACACCGAAAATTACACCGCCACCTCTCCTAGACCCCTTCTTCCCAAATATCTGGCCACTTTCCCTCAAATTCGGCTAGAATTTCTCAAATATTCAATTACAACTGAAAACCCTAGCGCTGCTTAAGTTTCTCCGGTGGCGGTGCCACCACCAATCACCGCTACATTAACACCAAATGACCACCAGGCTTCTCAAATCCAAAATCCATCATTCCCCGCCCTCAAATCATCCTAGAATTGCTCAAACATTAAGTCAAATAACTGAGCTCAATTCAACGGGCCTGTTGAGGATATTAGATCGTACTGAACCTTAGTCGTGTGTTTTCACATGAAAACACAAGATTAAGGCCTATTCCGGTCAAAAAATCAAGGGATCCTTCAAGTGTTTTTTCAAGTTTGTCCATGGCCACTCTAGGTATTTCTCTGTGTTCTTTTGTTAGTTTTTCATTACTTTTTCTTTTATTTTTTTATTGCTTATTTGTCATTTGCTTCTTCCTCTTTTGCTTTCCCAATTTTTTCAAGGTTATCCTTTTTACAAGCATGTTAGTTTTAGGAAGCCCCTTTTTCTTTAATCAGTATAAATAGCCCGTTTATTAGGTTAGTTTCAATTTTATTAAGGTTAGTTCATTAATTGGATTTTTGAAAATTACTCGAACTGCTTGTGTTTCCTTTTATTTAGATAATTTATGATTGTGCTTGAGCTTGAGCTTCATGCCTTTAGGTTCAGGTTTGGTCTGGGTTCCTAAATGGATTCAACCCAGGGTCAACTTGACCCGTAACCCATTTAAGGTTCAGGGGTAAAAACAAGGTAACTAAAGGATAATATGGGTAGTCTAGGCAAAGAATCTTTTGTTAACTACCTGAGGAAGCTTCTTAGAAGCTGAAAAATAGCTTTACTTGGCAAGGAAGACAATAATCTAGGAATTTTAAACCATAAAATATAAATTGGGAAGGACTAAAAGGCAAAACTCAGGCTATTTCTGTTGCCCTAATAGCTTGCTTATAAAGGCATTGCTAAATGAAGCTAAAAATGAGATTCAGAATATAAATTTTTAGATTTTCAAATTTCAGAGCTAAAGAGATAGAAAAATACAAAACAGTACAAAAATAAATAACGGCTGAAATTTGACAAAAGTTTACTGTTCCATTGGTTTTGATTTCATCCTTGAAATTTTTCTATTTTTCTGAAGTTATCTGCGATTAACTTGGGGTTAAAATGGCTTAATTTGGTTTTCATAAACTGATCTTGAGTTGAATTTGTGGTTGGATTCTGGTTTCAATTCGAGTTTGGTTTTATTAATTAGATTCGAGTATGTTTGGAAGTTTGGTTTAAAGCTACTGAGTTTTGGTTTACTGTTCTATTGGATTCGAAACTGATTTCTGCTATTTTTCTACTACTGCTCGACCTTTGATCACCTTGCTTTGTTTCTTCATATTTTGTAGCTACCTCTTGGAACCATATACAAGATGTGAAATGCAAATTTGTATTTGAGTGCGAAGTACTATGCATATGAGTTGTATTTTGGATTTACCGTTTCCATTTCTATAATGTTATAAATCTAAATGTTCCATTTTGCCTAATAGAACAGCCAATTTCTTATGTTGTCAATGTCTTGTAAAATCTATGTGTGTTTGTTAGTCTGATTCTGGGAATGTATAAGCATGAGAGTTTTGTATTAGTTGAATTGAAGTTTGATCATATAGCTCGCAAGGTTATTGAATTGGTTATTTTGACATACAAGCCACGGGGGTCATTATAATAGAAGTTCAGGCTTAAGCTGCGCATGTTTGTTTCATGTCTGTCAAAAGTTAGTGTTGTGTTTAGGGGCCGGTCAGAATTTTTTAAAGTAACTTGGTTAAGCGAGAAAGCAGAATTGTATTGTGGGATTTCATGCTAGTAAATTCTCACTTCTTATTTGGGAATTATGTTAACTGCTATGGATTTGCAAGGAGTGCGGTTATATAAAAATGGTTGTAGCATCAGTGTTATTTTTGAGTCTCGGATAAATTTAGCATCATGAATATGCTCATTTAAAGCTGTAATTTTATTAGTAATCATCTTGATCTGCGATGTTTTCCATGAAAATATGGTTTGGATCCATTTACTATTATTGAAATCGGGCTGTGACTTTGGCCCAACTATTAGAAGATGTTCTGTATGTTATGCGGAGGTTTGGGCTTGACGTGAGCCCAACTACTGGATTTGCGGCTGAAATGGTAAGTGCCCCAATGTGCCAATGGGATTTATTGTTGGTGTAGATCCTTGTTCACTGGCATAGAAGCTGAAGATTTAATACCCTTAGCACACCAATGCAAATTTCATAATTTTAGACTTGAGGAGCCATGTTTAGATCAGTTATCATTCGTGGGCTTGCCTTTAATTTTCATACAAATATTATGGACGGTCCAAATCATTTTTTAACCTTAAATTAAAATTCAAATTCCTTTTAATGTTCAAGTAATTAAGTCCTCCTCAAGTAGCTTATAGGTGTGCCATATTAGATAATATAAATAGTTTTGGCCCTCCAAATTTAGTTTGGATTTCCCTTTTAAATCGAAATTGAGGTGCGCTGTGCCAAACGAAAATGACAATTGCATAGCCCTCATTTAATTAATCTTGTTTATCCTTAGAATTCTAGGCGTGTCATTTAACAAATTTTCCATGGCCCTCGCCAAGTTAAGAATGCGTAGTCGATTTAGGCGGATTATTCTAATAATTACCTTCCTAAATTCGGGTGCGCATTTCATGTGACCCAAATCCAAAATGCTAAATAAAATATGTCTCGGACTGTGGGTGCATTTCATGTGGCGTGATCCAAAGATGTGTTTAGATGATGTTAAAATCTTCTTCAAATTAATTAAAAACTGTTATTAAGTTCAAAATTGCATCAGAGGCTAAAACATGTATTAAAATCAGATAATAGGTTAATTGTAATAGTTTAAGCGACCGTGCTAGAACTACGGAATTTGAGGGTTCCTTAACACCTTCCCTCGGGTTGAAAGAACTCCTTATTCAGAATTTTTGGTTTGCAGACTTCAAATGGAAAGTCGAATTTTCCTCGATTGGAATTTTAAAATAAATCGGTGACTTGGGACATCAGAAAATAAACCATCCCAAGTGGTGACTTTGAATAAAAGTGAATAAATAATCTCATTTCGAATAATGTCACTTAAAGTGGAAAAAATCTCTTATACTACCTTCGGGTGTGTAAAAAAGAGGTGTGGCAGCTTTGGCGACTTTACCAGGGACTCTAAACCCAGAACTTTGGTTCAGGTTTTAAGAATTCGAGCTTAGAATAGCTGTTGTGATTGGCTTTAATTATTATCTTATTTTTCTACATGTTTGAGCCTAATGTGCTAAATGCTTTTACCGCTTTGATATTTTGTGAACTGTATATAAACTGATACGAATCCCTTCCTCTCTGAGTCTTCTAAATCATTTGGGAAGCGTGCACTTCGTGTAAATTCTTTTCTATTAGAGTCTCATCTCAAGTTTTAGAACGAGGTTCAGACAAGTTTCAAAGCCGATGAAGCTTCTGTATTCCCGATACGCTGCCCCGCCCTCGGCTTGAGCTGTCCGCTCGGGTAAGGGAGATCTAGAACAATAAACCCAGGTTTAAAACCTAGTATAACAAAACCTCATACCGGATCCCTAGTAGGAACTTTTGCTTGCATAACGTGCATTTGACCTAGGAGACTCAACATAGGGGTCAGGGCTGTCTAGGACAGGTGTATTTGAAATAAAAATACCATCCTGATGCATCCTACTAGCTACTTGTACATTTATTTGCTTCAGATTTGCATATTGACCGGCTTGTGAATAATAGAAGAAAATTGGGAGGGATAAGAGAGATAATTACCCATTTTGAAAAAAAAACCAATGTCCGAAAGGTACTGAAACTCTTCCGGATTTTTTAAAAAAAGCTGAAAAAGAAGAAAAGCTTTCAAAAATAGTTACTTTGTTTAAATTTTTTCTCGAACTACGCCAATTTGATTCCCACCGGATGTGGGATACATAGGCAACCCCCGTCGGGTTCAACTTTTCTTTTGCAAAAATAGCCCAAAACCAATAAAAAATTTATTTTTATCACAAATAAGCAGCGTGATTCCATTCTTGTTTAAAATAAGCCGAATGTCCCCAATAGGGCGCTGGAAGGCTATTTTTGCAAGAACAACCACCTTGGTTATTTTATTTAATTTCTAGCCCGTTGGCAGGAGCAACCTTAAAATCTTCTTTTCCGAAGTGTTGAAAGGCCGTATTTGCAAAACTGGATTTTATTTTGAAATAAAATTTTGAAAAAGTGGTGTTACTCTTTTTGGGTCAAAATGAGTTACTGCATAATCTTAATAAATATGCATGATGAGCAAAAATTAAATTGAACCCTTCACAGCCCTTGGAGATATCCCCTTACAGCTCCACATATGGTGGAATGATCTAGGAAAAGCCAGTAGAGAAACTATGGTAAACGTTCTGGGTGGTCTCATCGAACTGTTGAACATCAAGCCAAGGTTGGACGTAATTGAATCATTAATACCTTTTTGGGATCCAAATCGCAATGTGTTCAACTTTTTTGTCTTTGAGCTCACACCCACCCTAGAGGAAATTGCGGGTTATGCTGGCCTTAACAGAAACCTCAAAAAATTGATACCCGGTGTCACCATGACCGGTATCTCCTCAAAACTTTCTGGACCTGCTGAGTATTAGCCGGGATATTCCGGATGGAAACTTATATGAGGGGTATTGCACCTTCTAGTTCCTATATCAAAGTTATGGTAACCCCTAAGGTTTTGAAGCACCAATTTCTAGTTTGACCCATACCAAAAATAAGGATAAATGGGAGGCAAGGCGGGGTTTGGCCTTTGCAACAACATTATTAGGTATTATAGTCTGTCCAGGAGAAGATGGCAATATAGAAGTGGGTCTCGTAGGAATGGTCGAGGTCGCAATCAAGAAAGCTAATAGCACCATGATTCCCTTAATCCTATCTAAAATCTACCGAGCCTTGACTATCTATCGAGAAGGGGGAAAGTTCTTCCAAGGCTGTAATCTGTTACTACAATTGTCAATACAGGAGCATCTCTGCCACCGGGTTGGGTATATGAATTACGATATGATCGGTGTGAGTTGCATTGAAGAATATGAAAGCTGAATAGTGGGTATCGAATTCCCCGAGAGTACTAAAGCTTGGCTTGCACATCTGGGCTCCTTGACTGCTGATAAAATTGAGTGGCGTTCGGATGGCTTCCTATCACCGAAGCAGTATACATGTCAATTGAAGTGTCTTATCTCCTATGTCAATTGAAGTGTTTTATCTCCTCCTGATGGGCATTCAGAGCATCCAGTCGTATGCCTCCACAGGGTTTTACGCCAATTAGGAAGATTTCAAACCGTCCCCCATGACGAAGATTTGAGTTAACATGTCAATGAATTGGGACCAAAAGCCGTATTTCCAGAGGGAAAAATTCGCTAGGTGTAGAATGAATGTAGATTTCTTGAACCTAAGACCATGGTGCGAAATCTAGCTAGAGGTGAAGTGGACCCCAAGTACACTGTTTGGTTCAGTAAAAGATTCCAGATTCCTGAAAGACCTGCTAAGAGAGCCCATGTTCAACAATATACCAACGACTCGCAAGAGCAATAGGGAAAGTTGGCAAAAGAAGATAGCTACAGGGCAAGATAGGTAAGTTAGAAGGACAAATCAAGGACCTCGAATTTGCCAAGAGTATCCAAGCTTCCGCAGATGAAAGGGAAAAGAAGAACCTAACTCAGGAAAACGATGCCCTTAAGGCTCAAATCCAGAAAATGAGAATAGGAGCTAGAAATCCAAAAAGAAGCCGAGCAGACGAAAGACTGATAAGCAATCTGAGGAAGAAAACACTCGAGAGTCAAGATGATTTAGAAAAAACTGAAGCCATTCTAGCAAAGCTCTGTGCCCAATTGGCCAAGAATGCAGAAAGGAGGACATAATTTGTTCAACAAATGAAGATAAAATATGAAGGGACAATAACTAACCTGAGAAGAAAGTTTGCCACCCTTGAGAATGAGGCAGCTAAGCAAGCCAAGGCTTTTAAAGCTGACAGGGAACATTGTTATGCTCTAATGGATTGGATGGAGGAGGAAATGCAATAGCTGCAAAACTAAAACCATCACGACGTTCAGGTGCTAGAAGCCAAAAATTAAAAATCGAATGGCTACTTTAGGAAAAAGGGTAGGATCCGAGAAAGAATTAGGGCTATTGCTGATTACATCGTAGCAAAATGCCAAGTATGTAAGAATATGACCCAAACTACCTTCTTTGCTGCAGTGATGACATCCGTCTGCTAGATAATGAGTGATTTGGAGTAGTTACAAGGGGACCTCGCACATAGGCCCGTGGTGAGGCCGAATGATGCCCTGCGTGCCCTAGGCGTTGAAGCTTTAATGTATTCCTTATTTTTCATTCATCGACTCTGTATCTTGGTTTATTTTGAGTTTGTTTCTAGTTTTTCATTCCAAGAAATGAGTAGTTTGAAATCTTTGTAATAGAAGTTTTATTATTGAAAAAATAAAAAATTCCCAAAAATTGTTTTTTACTTTTTACACTTATTTTTTCTTGAAATACGTAATGATTTGATTCACGTGTCGTCGTGATACATAGGCAATCTTCATCGGATCCAGTCATAATTTTGTGAATAATTCCAATAAGAAAAAGTAAAGGAGAGAAGAAAAGCAAAAAAAAAAAATGAGAGAAGAAAAGAAAAGAAAAAGAAAAGAGAGATGAAAAGGAAAGAATAAGTAAAGCAGGGATGATGCATGCAACCATTGCAAAACATATAGAAACATATTCAACTATATATGCGCATCACACCCCCAACGTGCGATTACCTATGTGTTATTTGTCTCAAACTAATCGCTTGCTGCTGCTACTCCCAAACTGGCTTTATAGAACAGTGGTTGGTTTTTGTGGTAATATGGCTTCGCACCCATACTTTACTAGATCTAAAGCGAGCATCGAAATGTCTTATGAAATGACTCTACCAACAATTCCCATCATGGATGATACTCCAATCTCAAGCATCCCGACCTCATAATTGGCAATTTCCGAAGAAAACAAAATACTCCATCTCCAGGTTATGGAGTTATAATATGCTTGGTCAAATGGAAGAGAGCCACCAATCGCAATTTTGGGATTCCCTGAACTCTTTCCTAGAGCAAGCGATACTTCCACCATCCCTATCAGTCATCAAAATACACCACTAGAATACCATACTATCTCAGCTCATTTTGTGGGAAGACCTTCTGAGATTCGCCCCTAGGTGTTAATGTCCGACGCAACTTCAATTATCTTTACCGCTCTACCTTGCTCGGCCATGGCACAACCTACATTGCCCAGGCCTAGTTTTGACCCATCAGTTTTTGCCTTCCAAACACCTTCATTCCCGATGGAACCTCCTGAATTTCGCACTTATACTTACTCCCAAGCCACCTCGGTATGAGTTTACTGCGGGGCAAGAAAAGACCACCAAAACTCCTAAGCAAGAAGAGATTGCGAGAAAGATAATGAGTGTGGAACAAAGCCTCAAAAGCATATTAGGCTTGAGTGGACAGAAAAGTGCATCATGTGCCGACTTATGTATGTTTCCTCATGTGCATCTACCATTGGGATTAAAAACCCCAAAACGAGAGAAGTATGATGGACACGGTGATCCTATCGCTCATCTCAAGAGATATTGCAACTAGCTGTGAGGAGACAGTGGAAAGAAAGAACTCCTCATGGCCTATTTCGGAGGAAGTCTGTTTGGCATCGCATCTAAATGGTACATGGACCAAGATATATCCCGCTGGCACATCTGGAATGATCTTGCTTGAGATTTCGTCAGGCAGTTCCAGTACAACATTGATATTCCTCCAAATAGAAACTCATTGACAAACTTGAAGAAGAAATCCTCGAAAAGCTTCCGAGAGTATGCAGTTAAATGGCGTGAGTAGGCCTCAAGGGAAAAGCCTCCGATGGTTGAGATTGAAATGGTCACAGTTCCTCCAAGCCCAAGAGGCTGACATATGATGTTCGTAGTGGGTAAACCGTTTAGTGAAGCCATCAAGATTGTTGAAATAGTTGAAAATGGGTTGAAGACAGGTCAATCTGTGAGCCAATCCGCTATAAGAGCTACCTCCCAAGCTATCCAGGGTGGGTCTGGAGGAGTAGCAAAGGGAAAGAAAAAGGAAAAAGCATCAATAGCAGCCTAGGGTGCAAGAAAACACCGTACTCCCAAATCCATGTTCTCAGAAGAACCCCGCAACACTATTACCCCCACAAAGACTTGGCCTATGATCCTCAACTATACATAATCATGAATGTTCAACCTTATGTTCGTCCACAACAACAAGCCAACCGGAACCATGCTCTATTTCCTAGAAACCAGCCTCTTTACCAAACTCACTACAACCCCCGGCCTTCACAAAACAATTTCCACCATCATGATCCTACTCCAGCCTGTTAAAAAAACTTGTTCCAATAGGTCTGCTACAGCCTATTACCCAAACTTGATAAAACCCAGCAGCAACCGCTTAAAGAGCTGGTGCTCGATAAGCCTATTACTCAGGGGCAGAAGAGCATGATCGAAAGATTGCTGGACTCTGAAGAGAGCCGTGGAGAACTTGATAGAACAAAGAAAGATAGTGCTGAGGGATGAAGATATTCCCAATGTGACGAACAACCCATTGCTTGCCCACAACAACGAGTCGGTAAGTAGAATGATTTGTGAGGATAAGGAATTTGACCCGGCGTTGAAGACCATCATTGCCATCAATAACATAGAAAAGAAACCAAAAGTTTTCCCAAAGCAGGACAAGGGAGAGAAAAAGAACCAAACTACCCCTCCAAAGTCGGAGAAGAAAATTAAAGTTGAAACTGGGGCAACAACCCCGAAATATATTGTTCTATATGTCCCCCGATGCCGCAAAGAAAAGAACATGGCGTTGAGTCCTCCCAGGAGATTCGAGGTGAACAAGACAACCTAAATGTATGTGCCCAAGAGAGCTTATGTGATGTAGGGGCCAATTAATCCACCAAGGCTGAGTGAACCCATGGTTATTGGCCAGGCACCACAATAGCCCATGAAAAATCCTGCCGCTATGCCTTGGAATAATAGAAAGTCAGTGGTATTACAAAGGAAAAGAAATCTCAGGAGAAGTTCAAGAAAATAATCCGGCCGAAAAGTATTTCAACTTTGAAGAGGTAAACAATACCACTAGAAAGCACTTCCAATCCAAAAATCCGATGAGTGCCGAAGAAGCGGAGGCCTCCAATAGCAGATTATGAGGTGATCGACCAGCTTCGAAAGTCTCCCACTCAAGTCTCCCTGTTATCTCTTCTGATGAACTCCACCGAACATCAAAAGGTATTGATCAAGACCCTTACCAAAGCATATGCGCCTGTTGAGATCTTTGTAGAATAGTTGAAAAAAATGGAAGAACAACTTTTTGCAGTCAACCAGATCTCCTTCAGCAAAAATGATTTGCCCCCAAAAGAAGCCGCACATAACAAAGCTCTAAACCTAACAGTCAAATGTGAAGGATACCACGTGAAAAAGGGTTTTGTTGGGCGGGGGCTCTGGGGTTGATATTTGCCCACTCTCAATGCTGCAATGCATGGAAATTGGTACCAAGAGAATCCGGCCCAACAAAGCCTGTGTATGTCTTTCGATGGTATCAAAAAGGACACAATTGGAGATATTGATCTGATTATGACCATCGTACCAGTAGACTTCGAAGTAACCTTCCAAGATTTGAGCATGGACCCTCTTACAATTTTCTTTTTGGTGAGGTCGTGGATTCATGTAGCGGGAGCTGTACCTTCTAATCTTCACCAGATGGTGAAGTTCGAGCATGAGGATCAAGAGATTGTGATCTACTAAGAAGAAGAGCAATTAACTTATCGGGACCCATCAATCCAATGTCTTGAAGTAAGAGAGGGGAGTGAGCATATAGTCTATCAGGCCTATAAAATCATGGTCACAGATCAGTGCAAAGAAGGAAAACCTTGCCATCAACCCTTCCTTTCAAATGCATCAATCATGGTCACTAAGTAAATGATCAGGCGCGACTTCAAACCTAGGAAGGGACTTGGGAAATCATTGCAAGGAATAGCTGAACCTATCGCTCTGCCTGCCAGTGAAAAGTTCTTTGGGGTTAGCTTCAGACCCACACCAGCTGATATAAAATGGCGGATGGTAGATAGAATGACGGATGGGTCTTGTTGCAGCTAGTGTTGTAACTGTATAAAACATTTGTCAAGTCAAAATACAATGAAGAAGAAAAGGATGAGGCCTTTACGGTCGAAGAGATTGAATAGATCTGTGGGGAAATAAGGAAGATATTATATGAAACCCACATGTTCCAGCCAGGGGAAGGCTCAAGCACCGACAAGGTGCTGTACATGGGACCTGAGGCCAAAAGGAAAAATTGGAAGGCCACGCTATTCCCAACTAGGCGGGAGTCCCGATAGACCTGTCCTGCCACCTTTCTACATCACGAGTTATCTCAGAGTGTAACTCGGATGTATTTATTTAGTTTCATATTTTAATTTCAATGTAATCCCTATTATGTTCCAAATTCAATGAAATGAAATCAATATTTCATCCTCCATCTTTCTTTATTCCTCCTAATTTTTATTATTTTCTTTTTATTTATTATTTTAGTTCTAATAATGCGGCTTTAAATAACATGAAATTCTTGTGGACTTCATGCCCTTATCTGAACATGCTGTCTAACTGTGAAATAATGAACCAAGAGAGGAAATATGACGAACAAGCTATTAGGGAAATAATTCGAGAACTGGAACAATTTGAGAATAAACCTAAGCCAAACTTAGATGACACTGAGCCAGTTAATTTGCATAGTTCTGAAAAAAATTAGGGAAACCAAGATAAGTATTCACACAGATGAAAAACCCCGGGATGCATTAATCCATCACCTGTTTGAGTTCAAAGATGTGTTTGCTTGGTCATATGATGACATGATAGGACTGAGCGTCGATTTGGTGGTTCATAAGTTGCCTACTTACCCCAATTACCCTCTACCAGCAAAAGCAAAAGGAAATTTAAAACTGATGTTAGTGAAAAGATCAAAGAAGAATCTACAAAACAGTTAAAAACAGCGTTGATCTGAGTGGTACAGTGCACCACATGGCTAGCCAATGTAGTTCTAGTGTCGAATAAAAATGGGTAGACCCGAGTGTGTGTGAATTACAGAGATCTAAATAAAGCAAGTCCCAGAGATAACTTCCATCTGTGTAACATCCACATCCTTGTTGATAACTGCGACAAACATGAGATACATTCCTTCGTGGATTACTATGGAGGATATCACCAGGTGTTGATGGATGAAGAAGATGTAGAGAAAACAACTTTTACCATACCTTGGGGTACATACTGTTATAGAGTCATGCCATTTGGTTTGAAGAATGCTGCGGCAACCTACATGAGGGCCATGACTGTCATTTTTCATGATATGATGCACCAAGAAATAGAGGTGTATGTGGATGATGTAATAAGGATATGTAGGCAACTTTCTCTGGGGTTCAGTCACAACAAAATAAAAATCCATTTTTCCTCAAAGAGTTAAACTGGGACAGATAATATAAGGGTTCAGAGATGATCCCCCCTGAAAGGTTCTAAAGTTGTATAAAATCGATCCAATTCTCTATTACCCGAACCTTGCCCAAGTCCTTAAGATCAATCGGCAAAGGCGTCGAAATTAGAGAACACAATTGCTTGGATCTGATACAATTAAAATGAGAGAAATAAAATAAGAGAGTCTTATCGGTAAAAACCTACGGGCACCATAAGGCGACTATGAGCAGAGAAACTGAAAATGAGAGAGCCTGGCTAGTGAAAACTCATAAATAGTGCTATTAGGCGACAATGAGAAGAGAAATTAGAGAGGTTGATTGGAAAAAACCTATAAAGAGCGGCATCGATCGAAAATAAGACACCCCTCACCACCATTGGAGTCTTCGCAAGTTTTCTCGATTTGGAAGTATGGCTCATAATGAGTTTATGAGAAGTCGGGAAAGTTGTGCGGGTCGGTCATCCAGTCCAAGAAGCATATCATGTCTATTGAGGTCTGTATGTACCCCAGATAAGTCCTTCCTTCCTTCCCGAAAGGGACACTTCTCTTGAAATTAATTTTCTTGCCTCTTGTTTACCTTTCCTTGAATCTCTTTCGGTCTAACTCTATTTTTCGAAACTAATCCAAAGAAAAGGTGGAAAGATTGGTTTTATAGGTTTCTGCCTGACAAAAGCCAAAGAAAATACCTAGCCGCAGCGGGTACATCAAGTCAATTCCGACTGGCCATATTGGATGATGCTCTAAGATCAAAGCTGTAGAAAGGAAATTGAAAGCCATAGGCAAGATCCCTGAAGGCGGAATAAAGTGAAAGGACCAACACCCTGTGGGCGAGTCATCATGAAATTTTTGAAAGCTGAGTTCTTCGATTTTAGGAGAGAGATCAATCTCCAGAAAAACCAGCAAGCAGCGGAGGTTCTCAACGAAGGGTTGGGCCGAGTTTAAATGATTGAGACAATCAAGGACACAAAACCAACCACCGTTTCAAGAGCCCAAATCAACCGTGCAAAAGTAGGCGCAATCAAAAGGAAAAGATGCACAGAAGCTAAAAATAGCTGTGCATCAATAATCAACCCAAAAGATCCTCCACAATTCTTTCATATGTTTTATTAAAATAAAATGAAAAGAAAAGAAAAATTAAAAACAAAAAAAAATGATAGCATATGAATCCAAACCTCAATCTTTTAAATTTTTACCAACATTAGGGCTCCAATCCCTGAATTGAGTTTTTAGACATAGGGCCTCACTTCCCTAGTCACCTTTTTACTAACATTAGAGCTCTAATCCCTAAGTTGAGTTTTTTGACGTAGGTCCTCAATTCCCTAATTGCCTTCTACCAATATTAGAGCTCCAATCCCTAAGTTGAGTTCTTAGACTTAAGGCCTCCATTCCCTAGTCGCCTTTCACCAACATTAGGGCTCCAATCTGTGAGTTGAGTTTTTAAACATCGGGCCTCCATTCCCTAGTCTCCATTTACCAAAATTATGGATCCAATCTCTGAGTTGAATTTTTAGACATAGGGCCTCTATTCCCTAGTCTCTTTTTACTAACATTAGGGCTCCGATCCTAGAGTTGAGTTTTTAGACATAGGGCCTCCATTCCGTAGTCGCCTTTTACCAACATTCGGTCTCCAATCTCGGACTTGAGTTTGTAGACATAGGGCCTCCATTCCCTAGTCGCCTTTTACCAACATTAGGGCTCCAATACCTTAGTTGAGTTTTTTTAGACATAGGGCCTCCATTCCCTAGTTGCCTTTTTACCAACATTAGGGCTCCAATCCCTGAGTTGAGTTTTTATACATAGGGACTCTATTCCCTAGTCGCCTTTCAATATTAGGGCTATAATCCCTGAGTTGAGATTTTTAGATGTAGGGCCTCCATTCTCTAGTCGCCTTTTCACCAACATTAGGGCTTCAGTCCCTAAGTTGAGTTCCTAGACATGGAGACTCCATTCTCTAGTCACCTTTTTACCAACATTAGAGCTCCAACCCCTGAGTTGAGTTTTTAGACATAGGGCCTCTATTCCCTAGTCATCGTTTTTACTAACATTAGGGTTCCAATCCCTATATTGAATTTTTAGACATAGGGCATCCATTCCCTAGTCGCCTTTTGACCAACATTAGGGCTCTAATCTCTGAGTTGCGTTTTTAGACATAGGGCCTCTATTACCTAGTCATCTTTTCACCAAAATTAGGGCTCCAATCCCTGAGTTGAGTTATTAGACATAGGGCGTTCATTTCCTAGTCGCCTTTTACCAACACTAGGGTTCCAATCCTTGAGTTGAATTTTTAATCTTAGGGTCTCCCTTCCCTAGTCGCCTTTTTACCAACATTAGGGCTCCAATCCTTGAGTTGAGTTTTTTTTTTGAAATAAGGCCTCCATTTTCTAGTCGCCTTTTCACCAACATTAGAGATCCAATCCTTGAGTTGAGTTCTTTTAGCCATAGGGCCTCCATTCCCTAGTCGCCTTTTACCAACATTAGGGCTCCAATCCCAAAGTTGAATTTTTAGACATAGGGCCTCTATTCCTTAGTCGGCTTTCACCTACATTAGGGCTACAATCCCTGAGTTGAGTTTTAGATATGGAGCCTCCATTTCCTAGTCAACTTTAAACCAACATTAGGACTCCAATCCCTAAGTTGATATTTTAGATATAGGGCTCCTTTCCATAACCTTTTCCCTCCTAAACAGACACAATCCTCTTTTTACTATTTTCGAAAAAAAGAGAATAAGTTCACACTTTTGTCACAAATAACTCACGATATTTTCCTAGTGAAAACTAGGGCAAAAGTTTTTCGTTCGTTTGTTTGTTTTGGCATCTGAGCCGGTTTCACCTTCAGGCACAAGATCCGGGTAGCCAAAAGAAGGAGTCTTAATCCAGAATAAAAAAAGAAGAAAAAGAATAAAATAAGTGAATCTAAAATGCTGAAGTGGAAACGATGCGGACTGCTCAAGATATGATTGAAGTCACAAACTTTGCATGTACTGCCTTGATCCAATGTTGAAGAAAGAACCAACACCTACAACTTGCGAGCATCAAGATTCAGATTGAAGTCCATAGCAAGAATCATTTAAGACACAAGACCAAGCTTCAAGAGATTTATAGATTGGAATCTTGTAACTCGTAGTTGATAGGCCTAGATAGCCTAGCTTTTGATTTTTCTTTTTGTGTAAATAAGGAGGTAAGCATGTAGTAGAAACAACGGTAACACTAAAATAACATCTCCCTCGTAGTCCTAGCTACCTAAACTTCCAGAACTACACTAACCTGATTTCTTTATAGCCAAGGATATGAAAGCAACTTTTGAAGCAAGGTTCAGTCAAACATTTTTCAAAAATGCTTCTCATGGAGTGTCAATCAGTCAAAAATTGCTCATCGTTGCTCATTTTATCCTTGACGAAAAATCCTTCATATCTCCGAGCAAAGAGGGGTAGCTGTGAGCACGTGATTTTTGTCTCGCCTGAATTACTCCTACAGAATTACCAAAATTAGGGTTTTTCTTTTAATTAATTGGGTTTTATGAATTACTGCATAATTTTCTTGCTTGTTTGTATTTTTGTGTCCATGTTTAATTCAGAAAAATACAAGAACATGTTGCATTTGCATTTAGGATCCCCTTTTTATATTTTAGGATAATTAGTTAATTAGTGCTGCAAAAATAAAAAAAAATCACAAAAAATAGTTTGATTTTGCATTTTCATTTTAGCTTTGAATTCTGGTAGTTTTCTTTTAAATTAAGCATTTAATTGGTTGTGTTGATTATTGTCTAGTGTTAATTAGTTTAAAACTGATATGATTATTTAATAAAGAATTAAATCAAGTTTATTTTAATTTGTAATTAACAAAAATCTAAAAATGAAAAAAAAAAGAAGAGAAGAAGATTTTCTTAATGAAAGACCCAATTTTGGCCAGCCCAAACCAAATACCCGTCAAAACCCTCCATTACTGGCCCAAAACTAGGTCTGTAACCCGGTCCAGCACCCCCCATAACCAAACGACCCCGTTTTGATTAAACACGATCATGACTGTTGATTTTCCTTCATCCAACGGATGAGAACTGTGGGTCCATTAATATTTATGTGTCCAAACGTCCCCCTACCCCCAAACCGTGTCTCAAATAACACCAAAGACCCCGACCAAGATCTACCCTACCACCCCCCAGAAATCGCCCACGGCGGCTGCCGGCGGCCAAATACACCCAAAATTAGACTGCCACCTCTCCTCGACCCCCTCTTCCCAAATATCCGGTCACTTTCCCTCAAATCCGACTAGAATTCCTTAAATATTCAACATAAACTTAAAATCCTAGTGCTGCCACATTTTCTCCGATGGCAACGCCACCACCAATCACCGCCACATTAACACTAAATGACCACCAGGCTTTTCTCATCCTAAATCCATTATTCTCCGCCCTCAAATCATCCCAGAATTGCTAAAACATTAAATTAAAGAACTGAAACCTAATTCCAAAAGCTCAATTAACCAGGCCTGTTGAGGAATTTAGATCGTACTGGACCTTACTCATGTGTTTTCACATGAAAAACACAAGATTAAGGTCTATTCCAGTCAAAAAATCAATGGAACCTTCAAGTTTTTTTCAAGTCTGTCCATGGCCACTCTAGGTTTTTCTCTGTGTTCTTGGTTAGTTTTTCTTTACATTTACTTTCATTTTTCTATTGCTTGCTGTCATCTTCTTCTTCCTCTTTTGCTTTCCCAGTTTTTTCGGGGTCGTCCTTTTTACATGCATGTTAGTTTTAGGAAGCCCCTTTTTCTTTAATCAGTATAAATAACCTATTTATTAGGATAGTTTCAATTTTATTAAGGTTAGATCATTAATTGAATTTTTGAAAATTGCTCAAAATGCTTCTGTTTCCTTTTATTCAGATAATTTTGTTTTGATTGTGCTTGGGCTCGAGTTTCATGCCTTTGAGTTCAAGTTTGGGCTCGGTTTCTAAATGGATTCAACCCAGGGTCAACTTGACCCATAACTCATTTAAGGTTCAGGGGTAAAAATAAGGTAACTAAGGGGTAATTGGGATAGTCTAGGCAAAGAATCTTTTGTTAACTGCATGAGAAAGCTTCTTAGAAGCTGAAAAATAGCCTTATTTGGCAAGCAAGGCAATAATCTAGGGACTTTTAAGCAAAAAATGAAAACTGAGAAGTATTAAAAAGCAAAACTCAAGCCATTTCTGCTGGCCTACTAGCTTGCCTATAAAGGCATTGCTAAATGAAGCTAAAAATGAGATTCAGAATATAGATTTTCAGATATTCAGATTTCTAAGCTAATGATAGAAAAACACAATAAAAAGAAAGTAAAAAGCGGCTGAAATTTGACAAAAGTTTACTGTTCCATTGGTTTTGATTTCATCCTAGAGGTTTTTCTAAAGTTATATGCGATTAAATTGGGGTTAAAATGGCTTAATTTGGTTTTCACAAACTAATCTTGAGTTGAATCTGTGGTTGAATTCAGGTTTTAATTCGAGTTTGGGGTTTATAAATTGGATTCTAGTTTGTTTGGAAGTTTGGTTTAAAGGTGTTGAGTTTTGGTTTATTGTTCTATCGGATTCGAAGCTGATTTTTGCTATTTTTCTACTACCGCTCGACCTTTGATCACCTTGCTTTGTTTCTTCACATTTTTCAGGTACCTCTTGGAACCATATAAAACATGTGAAATGCAAATCTTTATTTTAGTGTGAAATACTATGGATACGAGTTATATTTTGGGTTTACCTTTCCCATTTCATTCATATCTTTAATGTTATAAATATAAATCTTCCATTCTTCCTAATAGAACAACCCATTTCTTATGTTGTCAATGTCTTGTAAAATCGATGTGTGTTTTAGACTGATTTTGGGAATGTATAAGCATGGGAGTTTGGTTTTAATTGAATTGAGTTCGATCATATAGCTCGCAAGGTTAATGAATTGGTTCTTTTCTCATATAAGCCATAGGGGGTCATTATAATAGAAGTTCAGGCTTAAGCTAGCATGTTTGTTTCATGTCTGTCAAAAGTCAGTGTTGTGTTTAGGGGCTGGTATGAATTTGTTTAAGTAACTTGTTTAAACGAGAAAACATAATTGTATTGTGGGATTTCATGCTAGTAAATTCTCACTTCTTATTTGGGAATTATGTTAACTGCTATGAATTCGCTGGGAGCACGGTTATTATATAAAAATGATTGTAGCATATGTGTTATGTTGAGTCTCGGATAAATTTAACATCATTAATATGCTCGCTTAACGCTGTAATTTTATTATTAATCATGTTGATCTGCAAAATTTTCCATGAAAATATGGTTTGGATCATTTACTATTATTGAAATGGGGTTGTGGATTTGGCCCAACTATTAGAAGCTCTTCTGGTTGTTATAGGGTGGTTTGGCCTTGACATGAGCCCAACTAGTGGCTTTGCGACTGAAATGGTAAATGCCCCAAGGTATGCAGTTGGATTTGTTGTTGGTATAGACTCTTGTTCACTCGCATAGAATTTGAAGGTTTCATACCCTTAGCACACTCTTGCAAATTTCCAAAATTTAGATTTGAGGAGCCATGTTTAGATTATCATTTGTGGGCTTTCCTTTAATTTTCATACAAATGTTGTGGACGGCTCAAATCGTTTTTTAACATTAAAGTAGAATTCAAATTCCTTTTAAGGTAGAAGTAATTAAATCTCCTCAAGTAGCTTGGAGGTGTGCCATATTAGATAATACAAATAGTTATGGACCTTCAAATTCAGTTTGGATTTACCTTTTAAATCAAAATTGAAGTGCGCCATGCAAAATGAAAATGACAATTGCATAGCCCTCGTTTAATTAATCTTATTTGTCCTTAGAATTCGAGGCGTGCCATTTCATAATTTTTTCATGGCTCTCGCAAAGTTAACAATGCGTAGTCACTTTAGACACGTTATTTTAATAATTTATCTTTCTAAATTCGGGTGCACATTTCATGTTGCCTAAATCCAAATTTCACAACGTTAAATAAAATATATCTCAGACTTGGGGTGCATTTCATGTGGCATGGTCCAAAGACGTATTTTAGATAACGTCGAAATCTTCTTAAAATTGATTAAAAGTGGCTAATAAGTTTAAAATTGCATCACAGGCTAGAATATGTATTAAAATCAGATAATACGCCAATTGTAATAGTTTAAGCGACCGTGCTAGAACCACAGAATCCGAAGGTGCCTAACACCTTCCCTCAGGTTAAAAGAATTCCTTATTCTGAATTTCTGGTTCGCTGACTTCAAAAGGAAAATTGAATTTTACTCGATTTGGGGTTTTAAAATAAACCGGTGACTTGGGACACCAGAAAATAAACCATCCTAAGTGGCGGCTCTGAATAAAATTAAATAAATAATCTCATTTCGAATAATGTCGCTTAAAGTGGAAAAACTCCCTTATACTACCTTCGGGTATGTAAAAAAAGAGATGTGACACTGAGGACCAGGTCCATTTAAGGGACTTCTTAAGATCATTTTTTACTGTTTCCAATTCTGCTTGGAGCTGCCTATTTTTCTCAAGTTCGGTAGACAAACTAGTTCTCACTGCAATTAACTCTTTTTCAAGCTTAATGTGTGCCTCACTAGCTACCTCTTTCCCTTTTTCAGAGTTTCCAGGCCTACATTCAGCTCCAAGTTCCTATATTGTTTCCCTTAAGTCCATAATCACTAATAAAAGGTCATCTCTCTCTTGCTCAATAACAGTCACTTTCTCCACTAAGTCCTCTTTTTCTTTACTGAAATTCTCATTCGTCTCTTTTAAGTCAACAACTATAACTACCGAATCATCTCTTTCATGCTCTACACTAGCAATCTTTTTAGTTAGAACCACCTTTTCATTCTCCAGATTGCTTATGGTTTCCTTTAGTTCAACTATACACACAACCAAATCATTTCTAGTTTGTCCAGAGTCTCCTAGTTCTATAGTCAAGGCATCTTTGTCATATACAGGACTATGATAGTCATCAATTAATATATTTGCTAATGACATAAGTTTCTTAGGGGAGTAGGATTTAAAATTTCTCAGAACATCCCTGAAGTTTGCCTCATCATTGTCATCATCTTAATCATCATCTGATTGAGCCATCAAAGCAAATATTGACATTTCCTTCAGTTTCAACTTCCATAGTGGAACTATCACATGCATTAGTTTCTTCTTTAGACTCATTGGAGGAATCTCCCCATGCTGCAAGAGCTTGCTTCACAACATTGTCAGCAGATCTATTTCTTTTGAAGTGTTTGTCAGGAACCGAGTTCCTCTTTGCTGTTTTATCAGAGTTGTATTTGGAGTGTTCTTGCTTCATGAGAGGGAAATCTTTGATGAAATGGCATGGCTTTCCACATTTATGACAAAGGTCATCATTCTTTGGTTTGTAGGAGTTGCCCTGTTTAGTATTCTTCTGTTTCTTCTTACCATCTTGCAAAACCTTTTGGTCAAGTAAGCCATGTCTCTATCCTCCTCACTTGAGCTATTGCCTTTAGCTTTGAGTACCATTTTCTTTTACTTCTTTGGTTCTCTTCTTTCACTTTCTATCTTCCTCTTCCTTTTGTAGTTTTTTAGATTTCCAACTAGCTCATCTATGGTCTGCTCTTGCAAGTCCTTTGCTTCAGTAATAACATTCACTTTACTCTACCATAAACAAGTCATGATACTGAGAATTTTCCTTATGAGCTTGTTCCTGGGAATGACTTCACCCAGCGAGTGTAACTCATTTATGATGGAAGTGAATATTGTGTGCATGTCTTGAATAGATTCATTGTCTTTTATCCTAAAAATCTCATACTCAGCGGTAAGCATATCAGTATTAAATTTCTTTACTTGAGTAGTTCCCTAATGTGCTATTTGTAGAGCTTCCCATATCTCCTAGGCAGATTGACAAACTGAGATCCTATTGTATTCATCAGGTCCTATGCCACACACAAACATTTTCTTGGCAGAAAAATTTTTCTCTACAACTTTCCTATATGTATCATCTTAGTCTTTCCTGGTCTTTGGCGTCATCACCGGAGGATCCCCGACCTTCTTTGTTGGGACATAAGGACCATAACATACAACATCCCACAACTCAGAATCTTCAGCCATGATAAAATCATACATTCTTATATTCCATCACCGATAGTATTGCCCATTGGACCTGGGTGGTCTATATGTAGACTGAACTTCTTCAAAATTCGGTGGAGCAGCCATAAGGATCCTTCCTAGGTGTTAGCCTGATAGAAAGAACCCGCCCTGATACCAATTGACAAAATATATGAGTTCACCAAACTATAGAGAGACCCGGTCCTCTATGAGTTTTCACTGAAAATTCTAATGAAACAGTATGTAAATAAGAAAGGAAGGCTTACGTAGAAAAATCCATGCTCAAGGGGATAAAAAACAACAACCTACACTAGTAGGATTTCAACTTCACTATGTGCAACTTTAGATTACAACCTATGCAATCTAGGAATTAAACCCTTAATCCCTCACTAAGTTGCAATACACCTATTACAAACTACTTTGCAATACACCTATTACAAAGACTTCAACTCTTGACTAACTCTAGTCACGACACAAACATTAAGGGTTTATGGGTTTTCAAGAGGTTCCTAAGCAACACTTCTAGATAAGCAAAGTAGGAATTACAATGAAGAACAATTACAAACTTATAACTTAACCAGGGGCATAGAAATGCTAGCTCTAGTAATTGGTCTGCATTAGTGTTGGACTTTGTTCTTGATGCACTTGAGAATTAAATGCTTGAATGTCATATGCTTGGATGCTTGAATGAATTCTCAAGTGTTCAAGTGATATTTTTTTTAATGCTCTTGTTAATACAACCTAGATGATATTACTTGAATAATATAATCTCTTGGTTGGTCAAAGGACAAGTGACTGCAGAACTGTGCTGCACTATTTTTGTGTACAATGCATAGAATCACTTTCCAGTTATACACAGTTGACTTTGTACTGCTGTTAGGGGAACACAAGGGAATCAGGTCCCTATGATGATTCTCTATCATATGAGGTCTTAGCAGTTCACATTGGCTAGAGTCTGTTGCTTTACAATGTGTACCAAGTGTGTCAGCTTCATTATCTGGTTCTTTGATTGTAAGTTTGCTAGATTAGCAAAACAATAAAGATAAGGCATTATAAACCCATCAATTTTCAGCTAAACTCAAACAACAGGTCAAAAGATATTACTAGCAGCTTCCCTTATCCATCCAATCCAAATGTGCTTTATTTATTAGTTTAAAGGCATGTTAATAAAAAGATAGCTTTCCTCAAACCATTGATATCAAAATGTAATTTAGTTATTTGAAGCTAATTTTAGACATAAACTTTTAATTGCACCGGGATCTGGAACATGATAACCTTTCACAAATATCGTTACAAAAAACATACCTGAAGCGAAATCCATAATTATAAAACGGAAGCGTTAATCTGTAAATTGGTTTCTCGGCCCTTGCCGTAACTTTACATTGTTGTTGCCTTTAGTGATGGAAGAAAGAAATAAAATACGGTGATTCTAATGGGTGAGAAGAAGACCAATTTATAGATGTTTTCACTTAATACGGTACGTGGATAGATAAGATTTGATAATTAATTAAATATTAATTATGGACCTTAAAACTATTTGGCCACATACACGTAAGAAAAATAACTTTCATTCACCCACTTGGCCCAATAATTACATAATATTAATATTTAATTTAGAAACATTAGTTGCACATAAATAAATATCTTCTATAACATCCATCATAAATGCCATAATACGATAAACTACTAAATGCAAGTTATTGCAGTTATATATAATTTGTCTACATACTCCCTTCCATATACTACACCATTAGTAATTCATCATACCAACTCCATAAGCTATAAAATGTTATGGTCCATAATGATGTCTCATTTAGACTTATCTTGTAATATCTCAAAACAATAATGTATACACCATTACGAGAAACAGGAAATCACTAATATATATCAGAAACACATAAATGAGCCCACAGTGTCAAAATATCATAAATACAGCCAAGACTCATTCTATGGACATGTTCTTTAAATATCTTTGGTTGTAAACCTTTGATTAACGAGTCTGCAATCATGAGATCTATTCTAATATGTTCAAGTGACACTCTTTGTTTCTGAACTTCATCCTTTATGGTAAAATAATTTAATTCCATATGTTTGGCACCTGTGGAGTACTTATTATTCTTGGAGAAGAATACTGCTACAGCATTATCATAGTAAATTTTCAGCGGCTTGGTAATGGTGCCGACAAAACCAAGTCCTGAAATAAAGTTTCGCAGCCATAATACATGAATTATGGCTTTAAAGCATGCCATAAATTCTACTTCCATCGTGGATGTAGCAATGACAAGTTGTTTGTCACTCATTCACGATATTGCTCCTTTAACTAATTGGAACAAATAACCAAAAGTGGATTTTCTAGTGTCAATGTCTCTAGCAAAATCTGAATACGAGTATCCAACAACTTCCAAATGCTTGGATTTCTTATACTTGAGTACGTAATGCTTCGTATCTTTTAGGAACCTCAAAAAGTTTTTTGCAACATTCCAGTGATCAATTCTTGGGTTACTCTGATATCTTCCCAATATTCTGACCGCAAAACTAATATCCGGTCATGTGCAAGTCTAAGCATACATCAGACTACCAACAATAGAAGAGCAAGGAATTGATTCCATTCCTTTTCATTCTACATCATTCTTAGGACATTGCACGAGACTAAATTTTTTCCCCTTTTGAATTGGGATAATTCCTGCTGAATAGTTATTCATGTTAAATCTCTAGCACTCTTTTGATATAGCCTTTCTAAGACAATCCTAATAAATTTTATGATTTATCACGAAATATTTCTATTCCTATAACATAGAATGCCTCACCCATATCTTTCATTTCAAAATTATTAGAGAGAAAATCTTTAGTCTCACACGATATACCTAAATCATTAACATCGAGTAGGATATCATCAACACATATGACTTAAAATATAAAATTTCTCCCACTGATCTTTTGGTATCTAAGCTGATCAACTATATTTTTAACAAATCAAAAAGACTTTTTGATATCATTAAACTTATATATCATTGTTATGAGGCTACTTTAAGTCGATATATTGACTTCCTCAGTTCACACATCATTTGACATTTTCCTTTAGTTTCGAAACTCTCTTGTTGGTCCATATAAACTTCCCCCTTAAGATCTCCCATTAAGAAAGAAAGTTTTCACATCCATTTGGTGAAAATATAAATCATAATGAGTCACCAGAGTCATAAAAATTCTTAATGAGTCTTTCTTTCAGACCAATAAAAAGGTCTCTTTATAATAATGCCTCATTTCTGAGTATAAAACTTGGTAACAAGTCTAGCTTTGTATCTCTCATTATTGCCATTTGAATCGCGTTTGGTCTTAGAGACCCATCTACACCCGATTCTTTTAGAACTTTCTGGCAATTCAATAAGGTTCCAGACTTTATAGTATTCCATGGATTTTAACTCTTCCTTCATTGCATAAATCCATTTTTCAGACTCATTACTTTCTATGCCTCGTGAAAATGAAACCGGATACTTATTAAGAGCAATGTCAAAATCTGACTCTTGCAAATAAACTACATAGTCATCTGAAATATCCAATTTTCTAACTCTTTGAGATTTTCTTAACGACATTTCTTGTGGTTCATTTTGTCAGATATTTGTAAGTTAGTTTCTCCATGAAGTGTTTCATCCAAATGTTGCTCGGAGTTGTCAAAGTATTCATCAACAACTGGAACAATATTTGCTATCTGTGTGGAAGTAGGCACATTCCAAGATAATAGAATATTGACCCTCACCTCTTTAATTTCCACGCTTTGCTTTTAACACTCCTACTAACTTCACCATTCTCAATGAATCTTGCATTACCGGTTTTAACAATCACGAACTATGATTTGGATAGTAAAACAATACTCTTTAGATTTCTCTGGCAGCCAATAAACTAACTTCTTACTGTTCGAGAATCGTATTTCTTTTCTTTTGGACTATAAACTCTAGCTCACTGGAATCCCGAAACATGCAGGTGCCTTAAACTAGGTTTCCTTCCTGTTCATAGTTCAAAAGGGATCTTTAGAACTGCCTTACTATGAACCATGTGTTAATAAATATACAGTGGTTTTAAAAGCATAGATCCACAATGATTTGGGTAATATGGAATTACTTATCATTCTCCTTACTATATCCATAAGTGTTCAATTATGTCTTTCTACATCACCATTTTATTGAGGTGTTCTTGGCATAGTATACTGTGCACATATACCACATTCCTCGAGGAACATTGCAAATGAACCAGGACATTATCCTAATTCATTATCTTTTCCATAATATTCACTTCCTCTTTCGGAACTAATGATTTTCACGTTTTTATCTAATAACCTTTTAACCTCATTAACAACACTTTGAGAGCATCTGTTGCTTGAGATTTTTCTTTCAACAAATAAATGTACGCATAACATGAAAAATCATCGATAAAAGTGATAAAGTATTTTTCCCCACCAAAAGATGGAATAACAAAGGGTCCATAAATATCGGTGTGCATAATTTCAAGAAGCTAGATGCTTCATGTGGAACCTTTCTTACTATACTTTGTTTGCTTTTCCTCAATACAATCCAAACATATGGTAAGATTAGTAAAATTTAGATTCAGAAGAATCTCATTATTTACAATCTTTCTAACCTTTCTTTAGATATATGACCCAATCTTCCATGCCACAAGTAAGAAAAACTTTTATCTAGTGAACTACGTTTAATTCCGACATTATGTTGAACAATAAGAAAGGATTCAGAAAAACCAATATCGAGTTTCAAATTATATAAAACATCACTAAGAAAACCAAAACCATTAAAAATAACATTCTTATAGAGATTGAAACATCCATTTTCAAACTTTTAATAAAATCCAGAAATATCACGTCTTGAAAGTGAAATCAAATTCCTAGAAACTGAAGGTACATAAAGAGTCTGTAATAGATCAAGGCGACGTCCAGTCTCCATAATCAAACAATAAATCCCTATGCCTTCATATGTATCCTTCATACGATTTCCCATGAATAAGAAATCCTTAAAATCCTTATTTGGATTTGTAGTTTTGATAGTATCTGTAATATAGTAGATACATGAGCAGTTACACCAGAATCAAGCAACTAAGTATTATTAGAAATCTCTATCAAATTTAATTTGAAACCTACAAAAGCACTAATTGTTCCTTTCTTTTCGAACCAAACTACATTTCAGGAAATTTTTCTAATAGTGTCCTTCCTTGTTATAGAAACGACATGTATTTGCCTTATGTTCCTTCTTAGCATCCTGTGGAGCTTTAGCATGTGCTTTCTTTCTCTTGAACTTGCTGGACTTCATGTTAAGTCATTTACCAGGTCCTTAACCCATAAGGTTAATTGAATGACTCACTTGTTTCTTAAGTCCTGACTCCTCCTGAGTAAGCGTACTTGACAATTCACTAACATTTCACTTATTCCTAATAGTGTTATAGTTAATTTGAAATGGTCCATACTCAGGAGGCAATGAGTTCAGAATAAACTGAACCAAGAACGACTTATCAACTTTCATCCCCAAGGTCTGGGGTCTTGCTGCAATGTTAGTCATCTCGATGATATGATTTTACATACTATGCTACCCATCAAACTTTATGGTCGTGAGTTCAGTCATTAGTGTACCAGCAAGAGACTTATCTGCAGACCGAAAACGTTCTTTCACAAACTTTATGTATTCCCTGGCACTTTCTGTTTGTGAAATAGTACTCTTAATTGTTGGAAATATTCATTCGCATAAATATAAGGCTTAGCCTATTAAAGGGTTCCCATGCTATATGGAAAGACTTCTCATCTACACTGCTCGAATCAGTGCAACAGGCTTATTAATTAGCACAGCCAAGTCAAGATCTATCCCACCTAAGTGGAGCTGGACTTGTTCACGCCATTCAGAGAAGTTCAATTCGTTGAACACGGTAACAGACGAAGCATGCGAATGAAAAGGAATATCTGCAAAATAGATAATACATGCTCATAAATCAATATGGATTCAACAAAATAGTTAAAGCATATTGCAATTCACCTTTGGGTAAATACTATGGCACACTATCATAATTTGAGCGCCATTTAGTCTTTAATAGGGAATAAAATATTCTTAACCAAATATATATTTCATCTTTGGATAGATAATATATATTTTACTAAAAATATTATTTTACCTCATCATATTCAGTATTCATAGAATGATTGATTCACTTCGGGTAAATCTTTAAGTTCTAGCAATAGTGAAAATTAATTTATCTTCTAATTTTTAATTATAGGCATTTTATTAATTTTATGGATAAACTATAATATGTATGCATATTTTCACAAACAAACTAGTTTGGCCACTTTGGTGACTAACAAACTATATAACATAAGTGCACACAAAACTTTGATATAAAATACATTATTACTCGGCACATGATAGCAAGACCGCAATTGTGCCCGGAAAATGGCTCTCCGCCGGAGGAATGTCGCTGCTACTACTGCTCAGATTGTTACCCCAGCTCATGGTGTTAGAAAGGAGTTAGAACCGCTGACATTTGGTAATTTTCCCCCTCAAAAGTTCCAATCGAGTGAGGCAATTCATGAAGATGGTTGCGCTGAGAATGTAATACCTCCTCAGATGAGTAAAATTGAAGCAAATAGTAATCTAGCTGTGAGATGCTTACAATTCTCAGAAACTAGTGGGTCTGAGAAATCTATTCCGTCTGCTGCCGAGGTTGTGCGAGGTAATCACAGTGCTCAAATGGGTAAACCACTTTCGTTTGTGGCTCCTACTGACAAAGATGGTAAGAAGATTGTCAAAATAAGCGAAGATGATTGGAAATCTCAGGTTGATTATTGGAATACTTCCTTAATTGGTTACATAATTGGAGAGAGTCCCTATGAGAAAGCTATGGAAAATTTTGTGTTGCATGTGTGGAATTTTGTCTCTAAACCTCATATTTTGATCCATTCTGAGGGCTATTGCATCTTCCGATTTAATAGCATAGAAGACGGAGACCAAGTCATTCAATCTGGACCTTATTCATGCAGGAATAAACCTATGGTATTGAAGCCTTGGGAAACTTGGGATTGTATAGCTTGTAACCCTTCGAACTTGAGTCATAGCCCACGAATATGAGCTTCTCGCTTTTATCATCGAGCTTCGTCCTCTTCTGATCTGGCACATGAGCATATGCAACACTTTCGAACACTCGTAGGTGTGAGATGCCGAGCTTCCTTCCACTCCAAGCTTCAATGGGTGTTTTGCTCTTGACGCTTTTAGTGGGCGAGCGGTTTGCTAGATAGATCGCACAGTCCACTGCCTCGGCCCAAAACTCCTTAGGCATCCTTTTGCTCTTTAACATACTCCGGGCCATATCAAGGATGGTCATATTCTTTCTTTCTGCAACACCATTTTGCTGAGGTGGATACGGAAGAGTTAGAGGAGGTCGTAAGCCATTGTTGTCGCAAAATTCCTTGAATTCCTTGGATGTGAACTCTCCTCCACGATCGAATCTCATCGCCTTTATGGTGAGACCACTTTGATTCTCCACAAACACTTTGAACTTCTTGAACATTCCAATGATTTCCGACTTCTTTTTTAGAAAATAGACCCATGTCTTTCGACTAAAATCATCAACGAATAGAAGAAAATATCCATTTTTACCGAAAGATGGTGGATGCATGGGTCCACACACATCCGTGTGAATAAGTTCTAGAGGTTTCTTCGCTCTACTAGATGCCTCTACTGGAAAACTATTTCGAAAGTGCTTTCCTAGAAGGCATCCCTCACATATTTGATCCGGATGATTAATTGGAGGCAAACCTTTCACCATTCCTTTACTTTATAATAACTTTAAGCCTCCAAAATATAAGTGCCCATATCTCATGTGCAAAAGCCAAGAATTATCTTTGAAACATGCTTTTAAACAACTTGGAATGTCATGTTGAATATTTAGCAAAACCATCCTATTCGTTGACATTGGCACTTGAGCAATCAAACCTCCTCTTTGGTCTCTTATAGAAAGACTACAATTTATCATGTGAATATCATAGCCTTTCTCTAAGAGTTGTTCAACACTCAGTATATTAGACTTCATATTGGGCACATAATACACGCTAGAGATAAATTGATGCCTTCCATTTTTCAAGCGGATGAGGATCTTACCTTTGCCTTTAACCGGGACTTTAGAGGAATCTCCGAAGGTGATATTTCCACTTATTTCCTCGTCTAACTACACAAACATGCTTTTGTCACTGCACATATGGTTGCTTGCAGCCGTGTCGAGATACCACAAATTCGATCCTCTGTTGTCTCTACCTATGCATGCTAGTAACAAAGTGTTTTCCACGGCTTCGCTATCTTCTTGTACAAAATTTGCTCTTTCTTGCACGTAATTGTTTGACTTCTTGCATTCCGAAGCATAGTGGCCAAATTTATGACAATTATAGCATTTAGTTTGAGAGTTGTCATACCTTGGCCTTCTACTTGTGTAGCCTCTCTCGCGACCTCTTGTTGAGTGAAAATTTTGGCTTCTTTCTTCATTTGTGTAAGAACTATAGCCTCCACGTTTGATATATCCTCGCCCTCGTCTTTGGCCACGTACTTGACCACGACCTCGTTGACTCATTTGATGAGTCTTTTCACTACTCTCTTCCTTGAAAGAGAGTTTTACTTGTAAAGCTTGCTCCAAAGGCTCCTTATTTTTTTTATTGAACCTCTCTTCATGGGCTTGTAGTGAACCCATGAGTTCATCGATAGTGATTGATTCTAGATCTTTAGATTCTTCGATGGCTACGACTATATAGTCGAATTTTGAATCTAATGATCTAAGAATTTTCTCAATGACTCTTACACCGCTTAGAGTTTCACCATTCATCTTTAATTGATTGACAATCGCGAAGACTCTTGTAAAATAATCGGAAATTGATTCAAAGTCTTTCTTATTTAGGGATTCGAACTCACCTCGTAGGGTTTGTAGTCGAACATTTTTCACCTTATCAACTCCCTTGTGAGAATTCTCTAAGATCTCCCATGATTTCTTGGCGGTGGTTGCACTTGCAATTTTCTCAAAAGCTCCATCATCTACACTTTGTTGTATGATGGATAGAGCCTTTTGATCATTGATCTTGTCTCGCTTTTCTTCTTTCGTGAGTGAGCCCTTGTCTTTAGGCTCCTCATAACCTTTTTCCACAATCTCCCATAGGTCTTGTCCACCTAGGAAGGTCTTCATTTGGATGCTCCATCGATCATAATTATCCTTTGTGAGGCGAGGAAACGTGGCCATCATCTTGTCAAACCAAGCTCTGATACCAACTTTTTGGAAATAGGAGGCTATATATATATATATATATATATATATATATATATATATTATTTGTGGAAGAGATGACTGATGATTTAGAAGCTTGATTGATCTTGAATGCTTTGCGTATTGCTTATTGCTTAATTACAAATGAGGGGTGATACCACCTCTATTTATACTACACAATGGAATAGTCTAGAACACTTCATCATCTACTAGTATCTAGATAATTTCTAAGTATTCTCATGATAATTCTAGATTTAGATATTTTACAAGATTATTCTACACACTTTGACTACTGCATATTACAAGAAGTTTCTACATAATGGACTACAATCTTGATCTAATATACTTGGATACTTGCAAGCCCAAATCCAAAACGCATAACCCAAAATCAAGTTTATTTTTCTACATAAACTTGGTTCTTTCGCTCAAATGTATGTCTCATAATGGTAGGCTATACATACAAAAACTTTTAGGCGCATTCATATACTAAAGCTTTCCATATGAATAAGGAAATTATCCTATTGCATGAGTTCAGTTTAGTTTCACAACTCCTTACATTTATCAGTAATTTTATGTGAATTTCCTTGAACCGATTTCTTTAAATAAATTGTTTTTGTAATTGTTTTCATTTCGAGTTTACAAAATTTTCCGAATCAATAAGAGTTCAAGCATTCTTCCTTTCTTAAGACAGGATAACAGTAAAAAGGTAAAAATAAGTCACATTCTCAGAAAACAAATTATAGAAGGAATTCTTTTCATAAAGGATAAAGTAGTAAGGAATAGTTCACTTTATTTGATATCTCCAGGGAATTTGGCCATTATGATGTCTCTTTTTGTTTTCAAATTCTTATTCCTCTTTTCTTTGAAGCTTCACCTTCCACTTGTTCCGATCGTAAATAGAGCCCCTTTCTCATTTTCAAAGGGCAGCCTCAAGTAGCACTAACTAGTGCAAGCACTAAATTAGGTCAAAACCCTATATAGAACAGAGTTCGTAATACTTCATCATATCGTCTAAATTTTGAGAAAGAACACATTTAACGTTTCAGCCGCAAGCTCTGACTTAACCATTACAAAGCAATAATCAATTTTTATTAACACTTTATTCGACTTGAAGGCCAATCTTCAATGGAAGTGTATCACGATGAAACAAAATAATTTTCCGACAAAACAAAATTTTTAAAAATGATGAGCTCTTACAACATATAATTTTTCTGCTGAAATCGATTTATTTATTTTTAGTATTATAAAATCAATATGTTTCTAAACTATTTTAAAGTAGTACCAATTAGAACTCCTATTATATACTAAGCGATTAAAAACATATAAAAGATTCTTCAGAAATTGTTATCAAATAAAAAGATGTTTGACTCGTCAATTAATAAACGGACTATAATATAGATTTTCTTTTATTTTGACTAACTTTACAGTTTGAATTTAACTATAGTTCATATTGCTTAACTGAACTTTTTTTTGGTTCTTGCGTTTTTCATCATTGGGCTAAACATAACAGAAAAGAACATCATCATAGTTAAGTTAATGGTATCCACTGAACAGTACTATGAGTGCCAAACATTCTAACTCTAAATGCAAATTCCTTCACTGAGCCGAGGGTCGATTGGAAACAGCCTCTCTGCCCTTTCGGATAGGGGTAAGGCTCGTCTACATATTACCCTCCCCAGACCTCACTTTGTGGGACTATACTGGATAGTTGTTGTTGTTGTTGCTCTCGTAATTGGTTTACTGTGTATCCATTTGTAATCAGATTCATCCAACGACGACGACGTAGGAAAGACAGTTGCAATAATCGTAGGAGTATTAGCTGGTGTTGCTGTTTTCATCGTTCTTCTCTCCTTTTGTCGCAAGGCTGTTGGTAAAATAATCCTTCTATATATTATTCTTCATTCTCTGCCCACATTAAATTTCTTTTTAGTGATTAATCTATGAGAATACACTATAAAAGCAATAGTGGATTCACTTATGAATTCGCGAGTTCAACAAAATGCATAGATAACTTAACTTTTATTTTGAAGCTTTCTTAATCCTTTGCAGGGTAAAAGGAGAAAAGCGAAAGTATGCATGGTTCAAGAAGGTGGAAGTGGACTTCTATGGGTTCAATATTTGTTGAAAGAGCAATTATGAGTTCCATTTTTTCTGTTAAGATATTATGAAATTTTATGCATAAGAATTATGGACTTCTATTTGTTTATTAGGAATTATCATGAGTTGCACCTACTCTTTTTATTTTTATGTTAAATACAAACATTTGATATATCCAAAAAGTTGATTTCTATCTTTTTGGGCATATCAGACCAGCTTTAGCATAAAGAATCGAAATCCTTTCTCAGCCAATCATACTTCACTCGGACCAACTTTGGTGGGAATGATTTAGGGATTTCTATCTTTCTGGGCATATCAGACCAGCTTTGGCATAAAGAATCGTAATCCTTTCTCAGCCAATCACACTTCACTCGGACCAATTTTGGTGGGACAGCATATCGTTAGCTTTTTCTACGATATATATTGATGAAGGGAATAGACAATTCTCACGTCACCTGTTAACTTCTAAAGTTCGAGTAAAATTCATGATTCATTTTTTTGACATGCTAGAAGAGTCCTTCATCATTCTTGATTACTCTATATAAAACGGCTATTATCGCGCTCCAAATATTCAATCAAACAAGCAATTGTTGACCAAAATTTTCACATGTGAATTCCCGCTTAACTTGATCACATACAAACAATAAAGAACAGTTGATAGCGGGTGCAAAATTTCTCCCTCTAGAATGAAACTTTCTCTCAGCTAACCTGAATATGGTAGGAAATCGAAGATTGGGGCGAGAGTGCAAAGCACTCAAATGGTAAATCCGAGTCAAAATCAAGGATGAAAAGGTGTTCCTATGACAGAAGATTCATGAAATTGGACTATTGGACATGGATTGAGTATCAGAAACTTCAACGCCAACTATAATACCAGCGAAGATAGAGAATAAAACTACAAAGGGGAGGAGTGATGCAAGTAGAAGATCGTGGGGCTGATATGGTGGAGAAGGAAGCAATTACACTTGCTGAATAGAGTAAGACACAAACCACTAGACCTTCGTGGAGTAAGATTGTAGGAACTGTTCCAATGGAACAAGATGAAGATTTGAAACATGAAACACCTACTAGAAGCAATGTGAAAGTAACTCTAGAAGACATCCATGAGGAGGTGGAATACTGGAAAATAGGGGTAGTATGTTATGTGCTGGGCTCAAATCCACCTCAAACAGTCATTGAAGGATACTTCAACAGAATTTAGGAAGGGTTGAAATTGATAAAGTTGCACAAGTCCATAGAGGAGTGTTCCTCGTCAGATATCACACACTTGAAAGTCGCAAAAAAGTAGTAAAAGATGGAGTTCAGATGTTCGACAGAAAGCCAGTTATAGTCGAGCATTGGCAACCAGAAATTGAAATTAGGAAGCAGATAATGGATAACATACCAGTATGGATCAGGCTTCCGGATTGAATGTAAAGTATTGGGAAAAACAAGCATTAGCAAAAATATCAGGCAAGTTGGCAATCCACTAAAAGCAGACAAAGCCACTATAATGAAGGAGAGAATGACATTTTCTAGAGTAATGGTGGAGTACCCATAAATAAGCTATTTCTAGACACAATTATATTTGAGAATGAGCATGGATACATTGCGAAACAAGATCTTCAATTCGAATGGAAACCAATATTATGTACAAAGTGCAAAAATTTTGGCATGAATTAAAGGAATGCAGAAAATACATAAGAGAAGAGACAAACAATAAGACAGTTGCAAAGGAAGAAGAAGGAAAAATGTGACAAATAAGATAAGAAATGGAGAACACAAAGAAAATAGAACAACAATGAACAAGGAGACAACTGTTATATATCAGAGGGAAGGAAAGCAGTTGATGGTGCAACCAAGAAAAGACAATTTCTACTACATGAAGGGTAACACTATAAGAGGAATAGTTATCAAAGAACCACAATTCAATATAGGAAATTCATTTGCAACCATATATGAGCAGCAAAACAAGATTAATAGCAAAGCTATGCCTCCTTGCCCTGAGGAGGGGAAGTTGAGGGAGGTCCAGGACCTGGAAAGGGTGGGGGAAACCCTAGCCCTAATGGATAGGATTGGCTTTTGGAATGCCAGAGGTCTGAATAAGCCCGATAAACAGAGACAAATGAACCTATTTATCCATAACCTAAGAGTTGGCTTATTTCGATTTCTTGAAACAAAGATTTAGAGAGTAAAGGCACAGAAAGCTTCTTTCAATCCTTGTGAAAGTTGATCGTTCATAACAAACTTAGAAAATCACCCAGGAGAAAGGATATTGTTGTTATGGAAACCTCAACTATATGAGGTAAACATAAAAGAAGTGACTGAACCACTCATTTATAGTGAAGTCAAATATCGAGGGACAGGACTCAACTTTAGTGTCATATTAGTGTATGGCTTCAATGAGCAAGCAAAAAGAAGGATACTCTGCGAAGAAATTGATCGGATATGTGCTCAGGTGGATGGCCCTTGCGCAGTGATGGGTGATTTTAATTAGGTCCTTAACAGGGAGGAAAGAGTAGGAAGCAAAGTAACAATGGCTGAAACAAGAGGATTTAGATAGTGTATTGAAGTGTGTAGTTTGAAGGAGCTTAGATCTTCAGGAGCTTTTTTCACATGGAATAAGTGTAGATAGCAGAGTTAAAAGTAAAATAGATCGTGTATTGGTAAGCATGGAATGGATGATAGACTTGCCTACGTCAGAAGTGCACTTCACGAGCAAAGGCATTTATGATCATTATCCAGCAATAATTAATTGGGAAGGAGGAATACAAGGCATAAAAGGCAGTTTATATATTTTAATATGTGGAACTTAATACCAGAATTTAAACCAAAAGTGCAAGAAGTTTGGGAAAAGAAGCTAAAAGGCATAAAGATGTACAAACTGGTGGGGAAGCTGAGTAGAACAAAAAATGTACAGTATAGACTAAATAGGGAAAGATTTTTCAGATGCTGAAAGGAAGACAGAAACAACAATGGCATGCTTGATAGAATGTCAAGAAAAGAACCAAAAAGACCCCAGAAATGCTGAACTAATTTCACAGGAAACCAGTTTGATACACAAAAACATGAAATGCAAGATTGCTAAAGAAAAATTTTTGAGACAAAAAAGCAAGATACAGTGGCTGAGACAGGGTGATCAAAATACAAAATACTTTCATAGCGTGATCAAATCCAGAAGGAATGCTAATATGATCTTTTCCATTAAGGATGCAATAGGGAATGTGCATATAGATATAGAAGGGATTGCTAATTCCTTAATCAAGTTCTATAAGAATCTACTAGGTAATGTAAAGAAGGAAGACAACATGTGTGTAGAAACCTAGTTCGAAGAGGGCCCATAGTACAACACAAACAGAGAGAAAAGCTAGAAGCTCAGTTCACTGAAAAAGAAGCAAAGGCATCCTTATAGTCAATAGCATGAGATAAGTCCACGGGCCTTGATTAATATAGAAGCCAATTCTTCAAGAACTATTGGCTAGTTGTGTAACAAGATTTAATAGGAAGCAGAATGAAGTTCTTTGAAACGACAAAAATGCTCAAGATCATTACAGAACAACTATTACTCTTGTCCCAAAGATCAATCATGCAGATGAGGTAGAAGACAATAAACCTATTGCATGTTGCAATACGGTCTATAAAATAATCTCAAAGATGTAATGCAATAGACAAAAAGAAGTATTACCCACAATAATAGATGAGAACCATAGTGCTTTTGTGGAAGGTAGAAGCATTGTACAAAACATCCTTATTTGTCAAGACCTGGTGAAATTGTATACCAGGAAGAAGTCCACACGAAGTTTCATTATTAAAATAGATCTAAAGAAAGCATATGACTCAGTGGAACGGGAATTTGTGGAGTAAATGTTACATAACTTTAAGTTTCCTTCCATATTCATCAAATGGACTATGGTATATATATATCTACAACTCAATATTCAATTACATTGAACGGGGGACTCTATGGGAGTATTAAGGGGAGACAAGATTGCATTATGGAGATCCTATATCACCTCTTGTTCGTGATATGTATGGAATATTTTACCAAAACCATGCAATCGGTAGCCACTTTTGATGGATTGGCTTTCTATAAAAAATGCAAGAGTTTCAAGCTAAATCACTTATGCTTTGCTAGTGATCTATTAATCTTTTACAAAGGAGACTATTAAAGTGTGTTGCTAATGTTGAGAGGTCTACAAACATTTTCTAATGCATTTGGACTTTATACAAATGCTGGGAAATTAAATGTCAATAGTGTAAATATGGAGAGTGAATGCTTAGCTGATATCTATGAGGTAACAAGGTATAAACAGGGAACCTTGCCATTTAAATACTTAGGGGTCCCCATAACATCAAGGAAACTGGTAGCAAGGGATTGTGAATTACTGGTAGATAAATTGAGCACAAGAATACACTCTTGGGGATCGAAAAACTTATCTTATGCAGGCAGAGTTCAAATAATTAACTATGTATTGATAAACATACACTACTATTGGGCAACAATCTTCATTCTACCAAAGAAGGTCTTATAAGATATTATGACAATCTATAGGAACTACTTATGCGATGGGAAAGACATATCAAATAACGTGTATTTTGTAGCCTGGGACTTAGTATGCAGACCAAAAAGAGAAGGGGGCTAGGAATAAGAGAATGCAATACATGGAATAAAGATATTGTGGCAAAATATGTTGGCACATTGCAAACAAAGAAGTCACACTGTGGGTCAAGTGGGTGAATCATATCTACTTAAAAGGGGAAAATTGGTGGCACTACACTCCTCGACTGGTGTTGTTGGTATTGGAGGAAAATTTTTTCTATAATAGACACATATACATCAGGATGTGAAGAGAATAGATGGCTAACAAAGGCTGGAAAGTACGCAATTAAGAGTGGCTACCGCTGGAGAAGAGAGGAACCGGAGAAATGGCCTTGGAAGAGAGGGGTATGGAACAAAATGAATAATCTTAAGCGTTGTTTCATTTGTTGACTTGCAATGTATAGGAAACTATTGACAAAATATATAACACTAAGAATGGGGATTGCACAAGACAGTGACTGTATGCTATGCGCTAGAACAACATAATTGATTGACGATCTATTCTTTGAATGCACATTCTCCAAGATGTGCTTAGAAGAGGTGCTTAAATGGCTTGGAATGAATATATAAAATACAGAGGTTAATTCTCACTGGGTTTTCCTTGCAAGGTTTTTAACGAAGCAACAAAAAAGGCATATTTCTATACATGTGTACTCTTTTTCTTTCACTAGAATTTTTTTTTCCCATAGTGTTTTTTACTAATAAGGTTTTAATGAGGCACATTATCTATGGACATCCAAGGGAGAGTGTTATGATAAATAGCAATATATGGTGGATGTCTACTCTTCTTCCATGATCTTCATCCCAAATGGTTTATGACATATTCAATGCCATATTTTATATGTTCAATGACATATTACATGACATATTTTCTTCAATTTTTATGCATATATAAAGGCTTTGTAATAGATAGGATAATACACACAATTGAAGAAGAAAATCTCTTCCTTCTCTCTATCTATATTTCTTGTTCATGTTTCACTAATTTGCTTATATTTCTTGTTCATGTTTTACTAAATTGCTTTCATTTTATAACAGATAACGCTTATTCATGGCAACATTTTCAGATCGTGCTAAATTTATATTCTAAAAGTAACACTTTCCAAGATTATATTGTAGAAGAAGCTGGTTTGGCTTCATTTCCTTCTCTAGCCTATATAATATGATCCATCTTATATTATATCAACAACTTAGTCCACTTACTGTCGTCGTTGATGTTTCAGCCTTACCCGATTGTGACACAAAAATATGGCACCACGGATACATAGCGAGATTATTTATCTATATTTATATTTATATTTTATATCTATCTATCTTTCTATGTATCATTCTATCTATCTTTCTATATCTATATATTAATATAAAGAAAGGAATAGGAATGCTTAGGTGGCACCTCTCTTAGGCTTGAAGTGGTATTTACTTTTTTTGTCAGTTTTTTTGCTTTTTTTTTTCTCAGTTATCTACTTGAAATGTCTATTTTGTTACCTTTATTGTAACCGTTCAATTCCAACTTCCAATAATTCCGCTAATGAAAACATACAGAGTTCAGTTACAACAATTGGATTAGAATGTAGAATTAGGTTAGAATAGGTTATCGTTAAACTTCTTTCAATTTTAGCACAGTATTTCAGTTACAGTTCCATATTCCCTTTAATTCCCATTTCCTATTCAAATTCCTTGCATAAATTTTCTGCTATAAACCAATCTTCTTTTATCCCTGACTCATCTTACCTTTTTGCTTATCTCCTCTCAAATCTTTTACTGACCAATTCTTTCTTCCAAAACCTCTTCATTGGCCATGGTTACCAGCCTTATGTTTTGAAGTTGCATGGCATTTTCATCTCTCTCTGTGTTATCCATATTAGTTTTATAATTTTGCTTTCTTTGGCCAGATTGGTATGAATAACTATTCGGATCACTAAAAAGGAAAATATTTACGAAAGTTCTTCAACAATTCATTTTTCCTTTGAGGTTAATAATTTTCTTTATGACGTTGAAATTTATATTGCTGTTATTGATTCTTTCATTTACTAATTTTGAAGATTTCATTAGCTTTGATTGTTGGCTTAATTACTTTTGGAATACATAAAATATTATTATAATGAAATACTTGATGAGAATATGATTGTTTGTGTTTTATTGAAGTTTGCTTTTGATTTTAGAGCAAGAATACAAGATATTTTATTGGTATTTTAGTTTATTTACGGTAGTTCTGTCTGTTTCTATTAATACTTTGTCATACTGTAGTTTTTTCATGATATTTGGCCAGTTATTATTGGGTTTATTTACATGCATCTTTTAATTTTATGTTCTGATATTGTTTTATACCAGAAGGCCAAGTAATTTTCTTGAAACCACTTCATGGATAAGGTATGAAAATTGTGCATTTTTCTTGCTCTATTATCTTTGTGGTGTTCCTAATGAATAAATATTTATTTGCAAATTGATTAATGTGGAAAACAAAAACTTTTGGTTTGACGTTCTTATTTTTGAATTTTTGTGTTGTGTCATCGCATCAACTTCTTTTTATTTCACTCAAGTTATATTTTGGTCAGACTTTTTCGCTTAATTTGTGAAATTTTTAGTTTACTAAAGTATCTTGATTTTTTACTATAAAAAATAAAAATAAAAAAAAGCTTAAACATATTCTAATTGAAAACGTCTAATTAAGTTATTATAAGATTAAAATATTAAAAATATATTATTTTATAAATTCAATTTCTGAAACGCTTAAATTAGTATCATTATGTTTTATTTTTGATACCTTTTTATTTTCTAATCTGATAACTTCAGCCCTCCTTGAAGCTTTCAACTCTATAAAGACTTATCAAGACAAAATTTAGAACTTGATAAGAATGGACATTGAGACTAATTCAACCTCAAAAATTAATTTATGATGTAAGGATTGCACAAGCCATATAAGGAGACTAAGGACCTCAAATCTCTCCGATGTGGGACAACTCAACACCCCCCTCACGTTCAGATCTTTGGAGCGTGGACAATATAAATGGGGGCCCAACATCGGTAACAATAATTGGGATGGACCTGGCTCTGATACCATGATAAGAATAGACATTGGGCCTAACTCAACCCCAAAAACTAGCTTATAAGTTGAGGATTGCCCAAGCTATATAAGAAGACCAAGGAACTCAAATCCCTCCGACATGGGACAACTCAACGGAACATCAATCCTTCATGAGGCTTTCAGCTCCCGTCCTCCATTTCTCATAGTAATAATTCTTTTCACTTAAAAATAATAGGGATAAATTGATGCACACAAAACGGAAGGTATTTTGCTTGGTTCCCGTGTTACTTGTGCAAAAACTAATTGACAAAACTGACGTTTTCCGGATAACTTACTGTGAACTAAATATTATTTTTCACAGTTATTTTCGATAAGGTAATTATTTCTGTTGTAATAGGGAAATAGAGCATCTTTTTTTTTTTCATTTTTATACAGTCTTGAGGAAATATTGTAATACCTACTTGCTATATTATTCTTTCAAATTCGACCAACTGTATATGCAATCTTTTGTACGATGTTCAATATTCTTTGTGTTGTTTTCTAACTTGTGATTTTTTTTTAGATGGTTGAGGAAATGCTAATGCATTTGAGTGATATTCTATTAATTTATTAAGTTATTGCTTTTATAACTAATATTCAAGAGATCGGCCTTTTATATGATTAATTTAGGGGAACACTTTATGGTGATTTAACCGCACAATTGATTATAAAATCTCCGGCTCTCAATTGCTTAGGCCATTTAATTTAAATCTTAATCATATTATGTTCATGTAAGATTCAAATTTTATATGCATAAATAAAATTGCTATTTTCTAAAGATGAGATTCTTAAAAGCATTTATGAATAACATTTAATTAGGAACGAAGGGCGAGAAGACATACATTTCATATTTTTTCTATACAAAATAGGCCCTTTCGGGTAGGGGTAAGGCTCGTCTACATATTACCCTCCCCAAACCCCACTTTGTGGGACTAGGGTAGTTGTTGTTGTTGGTCTCTACAAAATAAGTGCTAGCTTCCCTTCCAAAATGCCGTTTTATTTATTAGAATTTATTTTTCTAATTCATCCTTTTCATATGTATTTTTCCTTATGCATCTGTTTTATTTATTTTATTTGCATGTTTGACTAAGATTAAACCTTTTTTGTCAAAATTTTGTGTTAAATTTTTTTTATATATTTTATATCAGTTAAATTTACAAAATGAATAATTTTACCGCGCGAAGTACGTGGCGCGAAGCGTGGATCAATTAGCAACTAGTTGTCTTGTTAATATCAGACTAGCCAGTTGTCCACGGAACTCTTAAGATTGGCTGAGTCTTAAAAGTATTTAGTTCTGAATATGAATAGCAAATTTACATTACAACAAGGCTATAGAAAATTTAGTGCTCTGGTGACGCACTTAACACTTGGCAGAATAATTTTTCTTACCAGTTTACAATATAAGTACAATATTTAAGAAAGGAGGACATAGATTATATATAAATACTCAAAATCTTTAAAAAAGAATAGTGTTCTATAAAGGAAATGATTTAGTAAAACATAATAATTCAAAGATTAGATTTGAAAGGAACATTGGTTGCTGGCAACCAAGAATTTCCAGCAATGAAATTAGCAGGAGTAAACTTAGATGCCTCAGCTGCACTGTTAATAACCCGATAACCAGGCCAATTTACTCTATTTGCAGTTGATGAACCAGAACCAGTGTTCAAGTATTCTCCATAGCACAACGTGTCAAGTACCAGTCCAAGGCATCCAACTAGCTGGATCAATCAAACTATCTAAAAAAGTTTACATAATAACAGTACGTGAATATTATTGCCACGGCCTACCTAGATATGTCTTAACTGAGTTTTGGTAAGGCTTTAAATCAGAAGCAGCTGTGACTGTACAGTTGTGAATGGAAATTCCAGTGTTTTGGTTTGGATCACTTCTCCCTTGTGCAGTCACAGTGTCGATCCTGCTTGGTGGATTTCTAGCAAAAATGTTGCAATTTTGTAACACAACTGCTGCCTTTCCAATTATGAAATCGACTGTTCCTTTAAATGTCACAATCTCCGTAGAACTGTCTCTGAGAATGGACATAAAGGGTGTCTTGATATCCCTCAAAGCTACATTGGTAGAATACTGAAAAATCAGAACCAGATCGAAGGGCCACGGCTTGGTGGTTTTTAGGTCCAGCAGTGTTCCTAAATGTTATGCCCTGAGCAATAAATCCGTCACCATCAACAGCTGAAATTAAAGGATTAACAAGAAAAAAATAAAGATATAATTTAGAAGAGACGAGAGACGTAAATATATAAAACTTATAACTAGGGAAAAGACAGGATTTAGATTTTTTTTTTAACACCTCCCAAATTAGACAGGATTTAAGTTATTCACGCATATTGTTGGTTTTTAAGAGACCTGAAAGAAAACAAGAAAATCATTCCAATAGAGAAATATTCGTACTTGTGTTACTTTCTTATTTAGGTTCTTTAATTTAGTGGGAGAATGAAATGACTAGCTAGGTAATTGAGAAGTGTATGACTAGCTAGTTAGGTAGTTCAGAAACGTTTAATTCTATACGCTGAGAGCATAAAAATTTTGCGTTATTGAGTCATGCATCGAAATGATAATTGCTCCTATAAACTAATGTGCATAAAAAGTAAGATTAGTAAACTAATCAGAGATACCTGTTATAAAATGTTAAAGTATACTAATAGTGTAAATATGAAAAATAAAATAATATATATATATATATATATATATATATATATATATATATATATATATATATATATATATATATATATATATATATAGTGTTACTTACCTACAGTCGCTGATTTGAAGGTGGTAGATCCTCCTCCAACACTCTTACTTCCTGTGATGATTGTCTTTCCAATGCCATCTCCAACTAACATGACATTCTTTAAATTGATTCCTATCTCTACATTTTCATTATAAATCCCAACCTTTATATATATCACAATCCTTCCACTTCCAGTCCTCTTGGCAGCAGCAGCAACACCTTCAGCAACAGTCGTGAAATTCCTCGCACCATCATTTGCCACCACTATATTTGCTTAAGAGCCCGAATTGGACGACGACTGTAATAATTTTCGATCATGAGGCGATACCCAATTTGGAAAGCCATCTTCATAAGCTGTGCTTGGTTCAGTACTATAGTATCCTCTGTTCAAGAATAAAGTGTTACTTATTAAATATGAAACATTAATATTGGACATCACTATTGGCATTACATTGTGCGTGACCACAAGTTCAATAAAACCAGACCGACATGTTTCAATGTTGGTTAAGGCTGTGCTAAGCCATGTTTGAAAATTATCAGCTGTGGATTTAATACTTGGATCAATTGTCTTATTGATTTTGACAATAATATTCTGATATAGCGATAGACAATCAGCCCATGCAGCTTTTGCATGCTTGTTACGACATTTTGAGCCAAGTGATAAAGTATTTTCATGAGCACTCAAGGCACGATCAAGGGCTAATTTCAGTGACATCTTAAGAAAATCAGATTTCTTATTGATTATTAAAGCTCCATATTTACTATTGTGATCAGCTAAGAAATATTCACAAGGTTGAGGGTAGGGTGTTTAGCTACACCACGAATTTAGAGAGTAGCTGGAGACTGTAGGGAAAACAAAATAGTACACGAGTAAAAGTGAAAAAACCAGATTTACTGCCATTTTTACGGACTCCAGGCAATAAAAGAAAGCTCGAAAAACGTTTATTTGTTTTGAGGGCCAAGTGGGGCTTCAAGAGTTGGTTTTGATTCCTTCATATAGTAAGGCACGAAAGATTACGTGATAGGTATGTACCATCAAACTTTCAGTTCTAGGAATAAAATGGAGCGGACAATTATAATAATAGTTGTAACAACTAATTTTGGCATTATAATTCGGTATTTAGGTTTGGAATTCTGATTAAAAAAATACTTTTGGATCTTGAAATAATGTAATGTGTTTATCAGGGGGATATAATTTCGGACTAAATTTTTTAGAGTGAAGAAACACTATAAAATGAGTTTTGAAAGAAATAAACTAGAAACACTGATAGAAGGCAAAATACGAATTTGTTTGAACCCAATAATTATAACACAAACACTATTTTTATATTAAGAAATTTATTAAATATCTACAAAACTTAAATTCAAATCTCAACTTCTAACCTCTCATGTCACTGTCCTAGAATTTAGAACTTATAAAATTTGAATTTTGACTTTATCTCTTGCTAAAACACTTCTATATATGTCTATGCGTAGCTTGTATTGTTTTATGACTTATTAAAATGAATTATTATTTTTGTTGTTATTCAGAGGAAACTAGATTATACTAAACATAGGTAGTGCACTGCACGATATAATAAAACCCAGGCTCAACTATGAGAATGAATGTTTGGTAAGGGAAATTAGATAACGCATTTACCTTGATGTATATACTTCTAATCATTCGCTATTTCATTTCTTTCTCCACAACACTTAAGTTCACCGTACGAGACAAACGAGGCTCCATAAATTTTGAAATCTTGATTATGAGTTAGGTGATTGGTAATGATTGGATTAACATAACTTTGTTATTTAAGTCTTTAATTTTCATTTCATTCCTAAGAACGAGACAGAAAAACTGTTCTATTTTTTCAGGCCTTTGTATCCTAATACTACTAGTTTATGATTAATCAAACAAACTAGTACCTTGCAGATCATTTTTATTTGTTTTGCTTTTGGGGGGGGGGGGGGGGGTGAGGGAAGAGAGAGGTGTATCGAATATTGTATATAAGGTAAAAGTTAATAATTAGACAAACATTGTTTTGATAAATTTGGTCTGAGAATCAAGTAACTCCAATTTCATACGACTTGTTTTACCATTGAAAGCTACTAAACATTTGCATATACTGACTACTTTACTCTTGGTTATTACCATCTTTAGAAAGTGATGCTAAAACTAAAATTCTAACTGAAAGACTCGATCGAGTAAAACATTTTCCTAACGCGTAAATGCACTGCTTCTTTTCATATTAAGCAGGAAAAGATTCAAATGTTCAGTTCTCTCTGTGGAAAAGAAATTGTATCTAGAATAGAAAAAAATCTGAAAATAAAGTTTTCCTAGCTAGAGAAATGTTGCACCGCAGAAGATGTCTAGAGTAGGATGATAAATACATTTTAATGTTTTTAGAGACTAATTGCTTAAAAAGTTCAGAGCTGGTAGAAAAGTGTCCTGGAATATCTTATCGATGTTTAATTTACTAATAAAACGATTGGTATTAACAGCAAAAATTTTAAAAATCTTAATGAGAAAGTACTTTTTATCTTTGACAAAAGCGTCGACACTAATAAAATACGGCAACTAGCGATCAAAGTTTTGCGATTAAAATTAATCGGTTCAAAAAAACGGTCAAAGTCAGTTGGAAATTAAGAGAAAAATATTTTACATTTATTTTAAATAAATTATCGACCAAAGTTGGTCGGTAAAGTGATCAACAAGTTGACCGGGCTGGTCACACTTGTTTAGTCAAAGTAACTTTCTTATTATCGGCTAACTTTGATAAGTAATGTAGGACCCAGTTATCAAATTTTAATAATTATATTATTATTTAATATATTTTACAAAATATAAAAAAATCTTATTTAGAATTACCGACCAAAATGGGTCGGTTAATATAGGGGAAGCATTTACCGATCAACTTTGATCCCTATACTTTAATTTCTGGAAAATAACAGACCAAAGTTGGTCAGTTATTAGGTCAACATTAGTCAAAAATAAAAAATTATTTTCATATTTACTATCTAAAAAATATAAACGTAATCTGTTAACACTTTTGTAATACAAGGGATGAATACACTAACATATACTATAACATGTTATATATATAGTTAAAGTTGACTTCGGTTAATATTTTTGGTAAATGGACTCGGACCTATGATTTGACAGTCCTGTAGCGTCCGTAGTAAAATATGGAACTTCGGCATATGCCCGGAATCAAATTCTAAGGTCTCTATGCCCTAGAAAAAAATTAATATTTACTGGAAAATATAAGGACTTTTGAAAATAAAATGATGTGTGATTTTGATGGTATCGCGCCTGTATTTTGGTTCTAGAGCCCGGCACGGATTTAATATAATATTTAAGTCGTATCCGTAAAATTTGGTGAGAATCGGAATTGATTTGACGTGATTCGAACGTCCGATTGTGAAAATAGTAAATTTGAAGTGTTCTTGAGGAAAATCATGGTTAAATTCATAGGTCTTTTATGTTATTTTGATGATTTAATTGTATGAGCAAGTCTATATGATGTTTTTCGACTAGTGTGCATGTTTGGTTTGGAGCCCCTAAGACTCGGGTGACTTTTGGATAAGCCATGGAGTGTTTTGGGACTTAGAAAAAGTATTGTTGTATCCGGTATGTATTACAGGCTTTGATCTCCCAATTGCGAGGTCAGGCTTCGCAATTTCGAGCCTAACAGATTTGGCAATTGCGAAGGCTTTACCGCAATTGCAAAGAAGCCCATATCAGTATTGGTTCGCATTTGCGAACATCTCTTCGCAATTGCGGAGTCAACAAAGAGTGGCCAGTCGTCGCAATTGTGACAAAATGCTCGCAATTGCGAGAGGAGAAGACATGCAGTACGTTCTCAATTGCGAAGCCTGTCTCGCAATGCAAGCTTCTTAAATGTGAAGCTCCAATCTTATTGCGATATCTGCACCTGATCAAAATATCATTAGGATGGGATTTTCACTCCATTCTATAAAATTTCGAACCCTAAACATCCGTAGGCGATTTTTTAAGGACCCAAAATTCTCCAAATCATAGGTAAGTGATTTTTATCTCATCTTCTTCAATCTAATTCATCTTTTTACATGATTTCACTTCAAAATCTGGGATTTTTCAAGGGAAATTGGGTGTTGTTCGGTAGAAATTAGGATTTTTAAATTTTGGGGATTTGGACCTGAATTTGAGGCCTGATTTCAAAACCAATTGCATATTTGAGTTCATGGTTAAATGGATAATCGAGTTTTTGTTTGAACTTCGAGTTTTGACTAAGCGAGCTCGGGATTACTTTTTGACTTTTTAGAAAAAATATTGACAAATCTATATTCATGCATTAGAATTAGTTTATTTAGCATTTATTGATATTAAGTAAATTATGACTAGATACAAGCGATTTGGAAGAGGAACCGAGAGGTAAAGCGGTAATTGAGGCTTAATGTTGTCCGTGAAATTGAGGTAAGTATTTGGTCTAATCTTATCTTGAGGGAATATGCGTTGTGGTCTTATTTTCTACGTGTTAGTATTGAGTACGGCATATAAGTGTAGTAACGAATATCTATATATTGTTGTCGAGCATGTAAGTGAATCTTATATTATGACTGTTATGTCTTTTATCACGTACTGTTCATGCTTAAAATGATGTTTCTCTATATTGAGAAAGTCTTATGATATTGATGAGTATTTGATCATTGTTGGGTATTGAATCAAGTTGAGAATTCCTTCCTAAACTTAACTGTTAAGCGAGATTAGTTATAGCTGATTCCCTCGCTCGGATGTTATTGTCTCTATTGTTGATTCTCTTGCCGGGATGTATTGTTTCTATTGTTTGTGTGAGGAAGAGTGTAAAGCACGAAGGGTTATGTCGTGCATGATATTCTGAGTGAATGTTAAAGGCACGAAGGGTTATGTTGTTCCATGATTTGAGAGTTAATGCATGAAGGGTGATGTCGTGCCATGATTTGAGAATAAATATATGAAGGGTGATGCCACGCCACGATTATGAGAGTTAAAGCACAAAGGGTGATTAATCGAGGCCAACACTGTACTACTACAAAGTAGCAAGAGAGGTTGAAGCAGCTTTTACCCGAGAATGTCCGGATCAATTTTTACAGGGAGCTAGATATTGGAGTTGAGTTTCTATATAAACTGGAGTTGCATATTTGTTCCTAATTGCACTTCTAAATATTATCGGTTTTGATTTTTACTTCTAATTTTATACTACTAGGATGTTAAATTAGAATAAGTAATGCTAAGATTAAACTATTGAGAGTTTTTTAAATAGATAAAAAGGTACTAGGGTAGTGACTTTCTCCTAGGTGGATAATTGATGGATTCTCGAGTCTAAGGCTAGATTGTCATATTTGGGGAGTATGATATAACCATTTCATGATTCTACTCAGGCTATACCTCTCGGTAGTTCGAGTGATTTTGCCCGAATTGACTTTTTCAAGGCAATTGGATATGCAAATTTGTGCGAGCAATTGACGTTCAAGTAGGGTATTGTTATCTCTAGGTTAAACCCTTTAATTGGGCTTATCAATCTCTTGAATACGCCCTAATTTCTTATTGGACCAATTTCATGGACTTAGGCTCTTTTTCTCAATAAGAGTCAAAGTCTACTAGGCATAAATTAGTGTTTGGAACCACTAATTCAACATTAAAATCCTAAATTAGCCCAAATACCAAACACCCATATACAATCAAATATCAAACATAAGACTCATCAATTACCCACACTAGGGTTGAGCCACAACCCTAGCTAATAGGTCTAGCTACTCATAATTGTAGAAGAAAACAAATAAATAGATGAAAAACCCATAATAATTAATTACTAGATAAAACTTGAAGATTCAATGGTGAAATTAAGCTAAAATTACTCAAAATAATAAAAGAGAATAAGTCACGAGCACAGCTCTGTCCCAAAATCTATCTAATGACATAAAAATGGGAAATGAAACTATTTATACTAGGCTGAAAATTCTGAACAAAAATACCCTTGTAGGGCTAGTGCGGACCGCACAAAATTGAGTGTGGCCGCACGAAGGCTCTTGGCTTGACTAATCTCCTCCTCTCAAGTTGACCACCGTGGACGGCACAAAATGCACCATGGCCGCGATGGCTTCTATTGCGGTCCGCACAGAATGGACCGTGGACCGCATTGGGCATAATCCTCCATTTGTCACCTCTCTGAACTTTGGCTCTGCGGATCACACGAAATCAAGTACGGCTGCAGTGGAATCAATACAGACCACACAAAGTCTTTTGTGGGTGCATTGCCTGGCAGACTAAGAAGCACATTCTCCGATCTTCATCTTTGTGGACCAAACAGAATAGTGTGCGGCCGCACGGGCCCTGTTTGACTGAGCTTGGTCTTGTCTTGGTACTTGTGCAAGTTTCACTCCTTTTTAGCTGATTTTTTACACCTTGTCTCCTTGTTGATCAAACCTACAAGCACAATTTTTAAGCCTTTGGGACTATTTTGTACATATTTTTAATCAAAAATTAAGCAGAAGGAGTGTAAAATGCATTATAATCCCTAGTTATCAACTCTCCCAAACTTAAGCTTTTGCTTGTCCTCAAGCAAACAAAATAAGACCCACCTTTAAGAGTCAATCCAAGAAAAACTAACTGACCCAAAGTGACATTGTCTAGTATCAATTAGGGCTACCAATTGCCCTCAATTCAAATGAATCATTAATAACATTCACTTTTTTAAACACCATGGAATTAGTGCGATACAAGAGCATCATGAGTTGACTCAACACATCAAAGAAACTCTTTCTATTACTTTGGTGGTTGTGGAACCCAAACTCACACATCCTTAACTCTCCCTAAGCAAACCTCACCTTTAGGATAGTGAAACTCAGAACGAGGTTAATGGAAATACATTCATCTCTCTCAAGAAAAAGTCACAAGTGCGGCTATAAGTACCAAATGCTTGCGCCTTATATGTCACCACTAATGTAAGGTCCATTCAACTAGAGATCATATAGGGTTTTTGTGGAGACATAGTGAAGGCTTTTGGTTTAGGGTAGGAAATGTTTGGTTTAAGTAGTTTCCATCTTCCCTTTAGCACTTCTTTTGCTTCATTTTCTCAGTCATTCACTTGACTTTTTGAGTCATTTCACTTCTTTCTAATGGGTTAGAAGACACACTGTCACTCTTTCATGTTCATTTCAAATCTTTTCTCCTTTATTAACTTTCCACACCTTTCATTCTTTGCTTTTATTAAATCCCTTTATTCATTTCTACATTGAATATTCGTTTTGTCTTTTAGCTTTTATTTCTTTTTCATTGCCTTTTCTTTTTCTTCATTTTGTGCCTTTTTACCACTTCGTTGTAATCGTCATCTCTTCCCCCAAACTTACACTTTTTCCATGTGCTAAGGAAAGATCAAGTGCTAATAGAGGGTATCTTTAGAATGGGTAAAGGCTTGTATCGTGATTCTTGAAGGGAAAAGGTCTAAGGCTCAAAAAGGTTGACGAGGGATTTTATCATTGGTAGGCCATGGAAGTGTTCAAGCTATCATTTGGATCAAGGAGAGCCTATAATCATGTCTCAAGTAAAATTCTACTTAGAATTTCGCCTAGACTAATGGCTCAGGACTGGGACTTGCAATGCTTCTCACCACACAAGCTATGGGATCGGAAAAGACACACATTCGGGAGCCCACAAAAACCTTAGGTAAGATTTGAGCACACAATGGTCCCGAAAAACCACTTGATGATTATCGGTCAACACAAGAATTTCAAGGTCACAACTTACACCATCATATACATAATGATTTGTTTTTGACCATATGATCAAAGGCAAATGTGTTAGGCCCAAGTGAAGCTTTGCTTGAGGCACCCTTACAACTAATTACTAAAAAGCAAAAAAGAAAAGAAATATAGTCTCAAACCCTTAAGAAGGTTGTCATGACATCCATCATCTGGAAGTGTCACCCGATTCACATAATTTCCACCTTTGGAAAGAACCGTGGCATTAAGAAAACAAAAGGCTTATTGAAAAAATTCAAAAAAAGAAGCTACAAACATCAATAAGAAGCTAGGAAAGAAAAATTGCGAAAAGTAAAATGAATATATACAAGAGGGGGTTTAATCGAATATAAAATAAGGGAGATGAATATATACAATATAACACAACTTTTATATACAGATCCAAGGTAAAAATTACGAAAAATGTAATGAAATGCTGAAATTATAGATATACCAAAGATAAAAAAGAAAGAAAGAAATCAAAAAATCAGTCATATATATAGAGTCATCCAAATCAAAGTAGGGCCTACCTCGTTAAATTAAATCTGGCATTGTCCTCAATGTCAACTAAGCAAAATAAGCACCAAAAATAAAGGAGAGAGGAAAACGAAACCCCATATGGGCCGTCCATCTACATGGGGTCCTCTTCTGGGTCCCTGGATCCTCTATATGCTTGGGAACCTGAGAGTGGATCCCTATGACCTGTGGATTTGCTGCTGGGACCTGGACAGGCTCTTGGGCTGCATCCTATGGCTGACTGGAGAAAGTCTCCGGTAAGTCCGCCAACTGGATAACTGCATCATCAGACTGGGGGATCACCCTCTTCCTCTTGGGAGGCCTCTTAGAATGTTCTGGCTGGGGATGAGCTGCTGGCGCAGGGTCATGTAGTAGCAAATCCAAAGCCAGGTGATCTACCTTCAATCTCTCCACCTCGACCCGCAACTCCTTCACGGACTCTTTGGAAGCCCGAGTCTTCCTCATATTCTTTGACTCCTATGCAAGTTCCTTTAGTGCCCTCCCATGTGAAGCAACAACATCCATAAGCACTTTTTGATTCTCTAGGATCTTTTCTGGTTGTCCATAAGATCCTTGAGAGCGTCCTCAATAGACTGTAGGAGTTGTGGAGAAAGAGGTATTGACTGAGCTGTCATGGTAGTCTGCATCCAGTAGTTGATGCTGCTAAGGGCCTGGCTTAGGTGATGGGAAGTGATAGAGGGTATGTTCTAAGCTGAGGAAGTGGATAGACCTGCGACCATATCTGCTACAGTAGAAGGAGGCTATGGAGTAGTCACTACCACACTGGCTCTTCAGATTGGCCAGTTGAAGTAGTGGATTTCCCATTGAAGTGCTTGCCATTATGGTTGTCATCACCCTATAGGCTATACCATGAGAAGGATGCCTTTGCCTTCACCTTTACATCGAATCTGCGGTTTTCCATATTGAGGTCCTCCAAATACATCGTAGGGATGTTGGGAATGGGTAGGACCTATCACCCTCACTCACTACTCCCGCAATGACCCGGGATATCACAGTTTATTGATCGGGTACCCCGGCATGATGGATGCTACTAAAATCACCCAGCAAAGTGGGAGTGAGTTGTCGTGGGTGGTAGGGTCGAGTCTGTTGCACACGAATGTCACCCACCCTTTCGCCTCAAAGTTCAATGTCCTCCTCAATATCTTCATCCCTGCAATTAATCACCCGAGGTGGTACTTGGGATTTCCAAGTACTCCGCCAACCACGGACGGGCTTCTTCATCCAACTGCATATTCTCCAAGTATAGGGACTCATCCTTCTCCCTGAAGCTTAAATAGTCATTGATGGTCATCAAACTTTGCTTTCAAATTCCGCACCTTGGTGGCTGTGATACCCTTTTTATGTGGCCCTCATTTGAGTAAATTCTTTCACCAAGTGCTCGTTGGCGTCATCCACATGCCTTATAAAGTAGTCATATCCAGCTCTATCTCTGAATTGCCTCAACACATTTTGGTTTGCAGGCAAAAGATCCCGCGTGATAATGTCTCTCTCAAGTATTAACTTCTTTTCTGGACACCACTCTCTGAATTTGTGGTAGGCAATCTCACTGATGAACCAGTCCTCTCATGCCTCTAAGTTCCTAGTTTTGTCTACCCGCCTACTTGGGGCTCACAACTTTCTACTTCTTCCCCTTCTTCTCCTACTGCACCGTCTCCGAATAATGAAGCTGTGGGAGAGGTTGAGTACTCATCCCCACTGCGTTTAGCTAAGCACTTAGACAACTCAGAAGATAAATGAACTAAGGTTTGGGAAATGGGAGATGTTGGAGGTGTATCTCTCAACTGGTTCCTTTCCAGCCTGTCAGGATAGTATTCTCGTACTAAATTTGAAGATACCTCCCAGGAGAGCTCGTACTCACTCCCTGACTGATCAATTGCTTTATCTGTAGTTTTAATGATTTCCTTGTGTTTTTATGTTTTTTCGGGCTTGTAGGTTTAGTTTTATCATTCCTTGCTTCCTACCCCGGGAGGACTCTCCTCTTCCTGGATGTTTAGCACATTTGCCTCTTGATTGCACCATTATCTGCAAACAACATTCATTCAGAATTTGTTAGTATCCAGGAAAACAATGAAGTTCAAAGTTGCAAAAAAATGTTGCAAACTATATGAAAATTGCAGAGTGCGGACCGCACAAAATGCAATGTGGCCGCAATTGCGGACCACAAAAAATCCATTGCGGTCCATACAAAGGCGGGATTCAGACTACCCACTCTTTGAATCTATGAACTGTGGACCACACAAAATTGTAAATGCGGTCCGCATTGAGGTACTGCGGATCGCACAAAATGCAATGCGGCCGCAGTCCTCCAATGTACAGCTTTAAGAACTTTGTCATTGCGGTCCGCACAAAATACCATTGCGGGCTGCACAGATGTTGACACTCAATTTATACCTATTTATTTGTATGCTCAAAATAATTTCAAAATAGCATGTATATACATATATAAGTATGCCCAAGAGTTTTGGTATTTGCCCTAATTGTTAAAATTGATTTACTGACTATTTCAGTAGTACAAAATCGAATAATTATATCTAGAATTATCATTTTGGTGAATAATTTATTTTCGTCCTTATATTTACACCAAAATATAATTAAGGTGATTTTTGCATATTTTTACAAATTTATTTGGTATTTTTGAAGCTAAATTGCATATAATTACAATTATAGCCCATGTTACGATTAATAGCACTTTTATAATCATAAAATCTTTTCCAGTATTTTTAGATTAATATTCACATATTTTTAATTAGCTAAGTGCTTTTAATTTGTTTTAAAATCATTTTAACTACTTTTATAAAATAAAAAGGGAAAATTTGGCTATTTAACACATGGCCATTTATATTTCAATTTTAACCTTAATTAACCTCGAAGTCCACCCTAATTAAACAACCCAGTTTTAAATTTAAACCTGGTCCCTTGACTCGTTTTCAGATCTGCCCGGTTCCCCTTTTAATCCTGGCCGTTGATCATTTTGATCAACGGCCCCGATTTGCCCTTTCCTTTTTTAATGCCCTAACCCCTAACCCTAATCCATTTTATCAAAGATAGCCGCCTCTAAACTCCTTATCTCAAACTCTCTCTAGCCCACTCTGAAACCCTAATCATCTCCCACTTGTTTCTACATGTTTCCACTGGAATCCATGAAATTCTAGGCCATGGACGACTTATGCTCGCCCTCTCTCTCAATCAAACCCAAGCTATTCAATGATTTGAAGCATGAATCTGATGTTTTTCTTTTAGATCTTCTCAAATCTTCAGGTCTATGGCTTCTCTGGCCATTTCCCGGCGTTTTCAAGTCAATCTGAGTCTCTCCGACTCAGGATCCGACTTTCATGAAATACCTTCTCATTTCTAGGGTTTTCTCTAAAATCCTAAGCTATCCGAGGTTCTTTACTTGCTTATTTTCTTATATCTGGAACACGTCTGTGTTTTATTGAACTTTTAAAAGGTTTTTCCTAAAACTCTCTTTTCAAAATCATTTAATTTTGATTTAAGGTTTCTGAGAGGTATTCAAAGGCATCTCTCTAGTTCTTTGTATTCTTTCTTTATGTGTGTTTGTCTGAATTCCTTTACTACATATGTGTGGTTCTTCTAATTTCTTTCCTACTCTATATGTCATTCACATACTCACATGCTAATCCGTGTTGTTTCTCCTTAGTCATTTACTCTATGTGTTTACTGATGTTGTTTGCTTTACGGGACTATGTTTGTGTTCTTACTATGCCTGATTCATCTATTTTTTGCCTGAGTTTATGTCACTTTTTCTTCTAGATTTTTTCGACTCCTGAGTCTTTCTCAAAACATGTTCTCAATGCCTTTAACTATGTGTAGTGTCTATTTGTTTCTCATAAGTCTTTGGAAAAGACCTCTATCGAGTGGCTTGCATTGTCATCTATATTGTCTGAAGCCCCAGTATTTAGGGTTTCTTTTTGCCATTTTGACGCTTGTGTGCAAGTTGGGGTTCCACTCTTGGACCTTAGCATTCCAGACTCACTGTGATTTTGTGATTGTACTTGAGATCCTGTTTGCTGGTGACTCTGAAACATTCACTGATAGACTTTTTCTTTAGTTTGAGCTATGTGCTTTATATATGAGAGAATTCCTCTTTTAAAGGTTTCACCAACCAAGTGATTGATTCTAAAATCCCTTTAATAAGGCTAGTGATTTGTCGCTGAAGTCTTTCGATTGAACCACATTTACCATACTAGCTGTTTACTTGGTCTTTTTATGTAATAATCACATGCTTGTGATGTTTTCCTTAAATATATGATCTTCTGTGATTCTGTACCAATGTTTGAATTATTTCTATACCTATATGACTCTTTCCTTAATTTCTTGAGGCTCCTTGTGATTACAATTGGATCCGGGATCCTTTTAATTGATTTTCAAACGGAGGCCCTATTTTCACTGCTATTCTAGCTTTCCTTAATTACCCACTATGTATCTAACCTTGTTTATGCACCATGTGGTTACCTTACCCTAATCAGCCTTATTAAACTGATTTTCTTCCTTATTCTATTTTGACTAACCATTTAAACTAGACTCCTTAATTAAAGGAATCCGGTTGTCATAATTTACATTAATTGATTACTATATCCATGTTTGTGCACTCTTTGCCTGCCTGTCTTGTTTTCAAAATTATATAAGGACCTAGTCCTCCCTCTTTCTATCATTAGTCGATTTTCAGCAATCACAAGATGAAAAAAAATACTGAAATACACACGAACAAAACTTTCCTAATTACATACTTTCTTACAATACAATTTTGAATTCAACACTTTGCTTGAAATCTTTTGGAACTACAACTTGGCTCTCTCAAGGCTACTATTTCCTTACTTGTTTTCCTTTAAAAACTAGTATCTTTGTTTAATTTTATGTTTCACCCCTATGTGCTTACCTTACAGTTTTAGTTTTGTTTATCTTACCGCTCAGGTTTGGTGATTTGTGCGAATTATTATCTTTCCTTGCTTCTGTTTCTATTATGAATCTCTACCTTATTCCCTTCTATGTGCCTAAGTTAAGGTCATGGCCTGGAAGTATCCTAATTATTGCCCAGACCATAACCTGATCCACAATGGATCCTAACTCTCAAGTTTGGCTAGCAGGTTAGTCAGGGGTGTGCCAGCATCCCAATTCTAGAGCACGACCACTAGCTTGCCCTGTCTCTCCCTGATTCCCTTCCCCTTTGTGCACCTAGACCTATTCCTAGAATCTTAAGTTCTGCCCCTCTCTTCAGAGCCTTGCTTTGTGACCTGGAGTTCCATTTGAACTTGGACATCTGAGAGCTGGCTTTTCCACACTGCACTATATTCTTGATTCTGGAATGTTTAAGGGTGTAAACAATGCCCGGAGTCCCTTTGAGACTCTTGGGAACTTTGACACACTTCAAATATGAGAAGGTCTTTTGAAAATCTGATCCTGGAAGTTGGTTTATCTCATATTGTTGGACTATGAGTCCGAATTAGGCTGTTTGGATGTAGTTGGAGCTTCTGATGTAATTTTTATTTCTTCTTATTTTTGATTATTTCGGTCTGTAATTATTTTTGTAATAACTATTGGGGTGGATAGCGTAAAGGGATGGGGGAATGAATGCATGTGAATGGGTAGAAAACATGCTTATAGGGTCTTTTATAATTTTGTGTTCTGCACTTAGAAACCCGGCCTGTAGGACCTTTATCATTCTGCATTTAGCATCTAGAAAGCATGCCTACAGTTGATTTCTATATTTTTGCATTTTTAAAATTCATACTTATAAGTTTTGCATTTTTGCATCTTAGAGATTTTGCCTATCGGTTGTGCATATAGGAATCACGATCTTAAGTTTTCTTTTTCTTTTCTGCACTTCTGTATATACACGCCATTAGGCAAACAATCTTAGGCTTAATAATAACCAATTCATTCTAGATTTCATGCCTATAGGACTCTTACATTTATATAACGGTATTAAAACCAATAACACTTAGAGATTATGCCTATAGGAGCAAGTTAACTTAATAAGTTTGCTACAAGTCTAAAAATCTGTAGATTCCTTCTCTATAATCAGTAACTTTTTCCTTGATATCAATATACTCTATTATATTTCATGCCTATAGATTTCACATAGGCCAACTGTAGGCAATCAATTAACTGCATCAGTCTTTGATAATTACATCTAGACAAGGCTAATTCGGACTCCTCATCTAAGAAATATGTGATAAAACAGCCTATCCCACAACGTAACTTAATTAAGACCAAACCAATACTTGTAAGACATGCTAATTGATTTGCTGTTTTGAATGAGGAGGCTTATCTGAGCCCAAATTAATATTTGTTTCCCTCTTAAGTGCTACTTGTTATTGCTTGTCGCTTAGACTTTTGTCCTTTTGAAAACTCTAAAAAGCCCCAACTCCCTCCCCTTTAGGATTAGTAGTCTCAATGCCTCTGACACTGATAGGATTGGGACGGGTAATAGCATGCACTAAGCAACGATATCATTTCGCATTTTAATACCTAGTGGGTGGGAAGGGTAGATATGGAGATGATGACTGATGCGCTAATATCTCACGTAGCCCCTCTTCTGAGGAGTGATTACTAGATATTGCATTGATGTGATCCATGTTAATTATAAACCTAGGACCCCGTCCCTTTATTTACTTTTGTCCCCTTTGTAAAACTATTCGAGTCTTTAATTTTTTTTTTCTTAAAAAAGAAAACTCTGCCCTCTCTACTTACCTTCAAAAGGTTTCTAACTTATTTGTTATGTCATAAGCAAGTCCCTCTATTTTTGAGCCTTTAATTGCTTATTTAGTTAAGTGAAGTCACAATTATAACACGGCCGAAAACCACACTAGTGGATCTTGAGTTTTCCTAACACCTTTCCCTCGAGATAACTTCTAGCCCTTACCGAAACTCTGGTTCTTCAAACTCAAATCCTTTTTATAGTTTCCTAATGCACTTAATCATTTGGTGGCGACTCTCCAATTCAAAAACCCAATTCCGAAAAGGGAATGATTTTTCCTCCTAAATGTCACCAAAACCTATTTCACCTTTAGAAAGAGGGGGCGTCGACAACATGGTAACTCCACTGGGGACGTTTAGGCTTTTACCATTTCATGTTATTTATGACTTCATTTCTTTTTTTAATGTATTGTATTTTCTTCTACGAAACTAACTTGGCTTTTGTTTCTTTTTCTATAATGCTTTCTTTTACTGCTTTCCTTCAATACTGTTGTAATCGTGAGCAATCATTGTAATCATCACTTTATGAACGTGCAAATACGTGGCAACTTGCTTCATTCTTGTAATTGCATCCTCAAAATCATAGTCCACTCGTGCCAAAACAAATACCATAGCAACACTTATAATAAGTGCTTGCGCCCTTCAGATATTAGTAACACCTAAATTTGGAAAAGGCATATTTCCGGTAAAACCAGTCGATCAGTGGTGCAGTCGATGGTTCTGTACCTTTCCCTCTTGAGTTGTCCGCTCAAGGATACCGTTCTAACATCCCATAGAAACCTTAATCTCTTTAACCCTGAATTCATCATGGTCAAACCTAGCTGTGTTAGTTGTCCACATAACGACTCTTTAAGATAGCTTTGTCCAAAGACCACTGGGTTTCCTTGAAAACCCAAACGGATGCCACCATATTTTGTGCATTTATTTGGAGAACTAAATGTTGTTGTGCTAATTATTGGTTCAAATAGTCGAGTCTGACGGGGGTAAGGGTCTAACACTTTGTTTTACAGAAAATGAGGCACGAAGTCCCCAGATTCGGCATGGTAACCAACATTCACCCAAGGTTACTAAACTGGTGGGAAGACCTTCATTCCAATGATCAGACTCTCGTCTGCAAATACTTGGGAAATTTTCCATATCTTTTGGAAATTCAACTAGACAACAAAATTATAGAGGCTGTGACTTTATTCTAGTATAGTGACAAGTCTGTGTTTCACTTTGGGGACCTTGAAATGACACCTCTACTCGAAGAAATAGGAGGTTTAGCTGGTATCCCTTGGGAGACTCCGAGTTTGCTTATGCTAGAAAATCGCAAGGGTAGGGGTTTTCTCAAGATGATGGGACTAAAGAAAAACCCATACATGACCTGTTTGAAGGATTCTTACATTCCATCCGACTATCTGTACGAGAGGTAAGGCCATAACAATTCCTACCGTACTTACCCTGATGAATTTTCCCTCACCGCACTAGGGCATATCCACAGAAGAGTCTTCGTCTTTATGTTATGCTTTTTGGGGATGATAGTGCTTCCTATGAAGAAGGCTAGGATCCATACTAGACTAGCCATGATCACCGAGACTCTAATAGAAGGAATCTCCGGTCATCCTTTTAGCATAGTACCTTTGATTGTCGCTAAGATATATCAAGCCCTGGAAAACTGTCAACGAGGGGCAATCACTTTGAGAGTTGTAACCTACTACTCTAACTTTGGCTCATGGAGCACCTCCAAAAGGGTGGATATTGGCAAGATATTTTGTGCAGAGATTGGGATGATCATATCGCCTTCCATGAGCCAAGGCGAATGAACTATATGCCTAACATGTTTGCTCAACCAGAAGATGCTAAAGGGTGGGTAGAGTTGTTTGAAAATTTGAAGAAAGACCAAGTGCAGTGGATGTTCGAGTGGTTCCCTACTGAAGAGTTCATCGTCCGATCTCGGGATGCACCGTTTCTTATGTTCTTATCCTTATGTCCCTCTCCGAATCGTGAGGTCGGCAGGAAGAAATCAGGCTATACCGAGGGTCGACAAGATGAGTCACTTCAGGGCCGACTTTCAAGATGACGATAGCCCTCACAAGCGCCAGGCCCAGCACATGTGGCACTGTAAAATCATCCTTGGAAAGGATTCCATAGACCTAGACAGATACCATGCTGGTTATACCCCATACTATCCAAGTTGGTTGGAAGACGATCATAGTGGGTTTGGACAACCCGGGTTCATCCGAGGTCATAAGATCATCGACGAAACGGTCGAAGTATAGGATAAGAACAATTGATTGCGCAAGAGAATTCAGGAGTGCGAAAGTGAACAATGGTAAATTCAAGAAGCCCATCAAAAGTTGGTTAACAAACGGAAAGATATGGCTGTCAGCGCCAACAAGCGACTCCGGTATTTGGAGCGGGGTTTAGTAGAGTTGGAAAGGAAGTTCATCCAAAGGATTTGAAAACTGCCTAAATGTTTAAGTAAATGAGGGAGGACACTTGGCTAGAGCCTATCTGCTATTAGGACTACGTGAGCTGGTGAAGTTGTTCGATAGAGCTAAAGATGCCGAGTTTGGAGAAGGTCCTTCGGGGACCAAGTAGTTAGGATCTTTTCTTTTTGCTTTAAGTGTAATCAGGCCAATGGCCATCAGTGACATTTTTGATCTCCCACGATTTTTAGGGTCGTTTTGGGATTCGTATTATTTTATTAATAAAATGAGGCACTTAGCATCGTAAGTTCTCCAAACTATTTGTCGCTAGGCCTACGTCGGGCACAATGAGGCTCCCAAATTAGGACACGATTTATATTCTTGCACCATGTGTTTAAATATTTCAATGTTTTCTTCTTATAATCCACACTAACTTGTTACATTTTTGTATACTTTTTGTTTTATTCCCCTCCCTAAAGGTTAGTTTGTGCACTCTGCATTATCATCCTACTTCACAAGATCCAAGGGTCCTCCACCACCTCCCCCTCCGAGTCCTATCACAAACAAGAACAGAAGAAAAATAGAGGATTCGAACAACTCAGCCTAGAGGGTAGAGGTTCCTCAGGGTATTCAGGTTTCCAACGAAAGTGTTGCCCCGCTCGAACAGAAGATATTGAAATTTCAAGAGGAACTGGACCAAGTTTGGAACTTGGCAAACTTGTCATTTTCCCTCACTTCCCCAGATGTCAACATTCCCAATGGTCAAAAACTACTCCTCTACAAAATATCCCGAAACCACAAAAACAACCCACTCCCTATCAACATTGCGGCATATGTCACATTTCGAACAACACCCCGCTACTCACCCCTAAGACACTAATCTCCACAAATGATCATCCCCACACCCCCTATGTGGAAACCATACCACACTACACTCGACCTATTTCTAGCATACCAAAGTTTGATGACAAAGACTCCCCTATCAGGAACCTGGCCGCAGAACTTAAGAAGTTGACAAGCCGAGTCTAGGGTGTTAAAGGAAACAAAGGAATCAAGGGACTGGATTACGAGGACCTTTGTATTCATCCAGATATCGAATTACCCGAGGGGTAGAAACCTCCCAATTTCGAGATTTTTGATGGCACAGAGGATCCTAGAGTTCATTTAAGGACTTACTAGGACAAACTGGTTGGGGTAGGAAAGGATGAGAAGATTCACATGATGGTCTTTATGAGAAGTCTGAAAGGAGATGCTCTATCTTGGTACGTTAGCCAAGACCCGGAGAAGTGGACGAGTTGGGTAAGTATGGCGTCTGATTTTATGGACAAGTTCAGATTCAACACGGAGAATGCGCCAGATATATTCTACATTCAGAACTTATAGAAGAAACCCAGGGAGACATTCTGCAAGAATGCTACTCGCTGGAGATCAGAGGCTGCTAAGGTCAGGCCAGCCTTAGAAGAAGAACAAATGAAGAGGTTTTTCATCCAGGCTCAAGACCAATAGTATATGAGAGGTCGGTGTTGATTGAAGGCCAGAAATTTTTTGATATCATTAAGCTAGGGGAGAGGATCGAAGAAGGCATTTAAAGTGGAATAGTCACTAACTTTGAAGCATTGCAGGCCACCAACAACATTCTACAATCTGGCGGCACATCCAAGAAAAGGGATGTGAGTGCCGTGATGGTTGCACAGGGAACAAAATCCCTAATAAAGTACCAAACCTACCCAATATCTCCTCTCACATATCATCCTGCCCCAAATTATCAAGCACCATCGCCTCCTTACCAAGATCCGCCATCTGCTTACCAGCAATCTCCACCCCCTACACATCAACCCTCTCATTATCAATCACCTCCCTCTCATCAAAACGTTCCCAGACTTCCACCAAACTTTGTCCGCAAGCCTCCCAAATAATATACCGCCATTACCAAACCGATCGACCACCTTATGAACGACTCAAAGTTTCTTCTTACGTCACCCCTATCCCTACCATAATTCCAGAATACCCATCCTAATGAGTCAACCCGAATAAAACTTGTGTATTCTATTTCGACATGAAAGGGCATACCATTAACGAGTGCCGCTCTCGGAAGGATAAGATCCAGGCTTTAATTGACAATAAGATTATCGTGGAAAAGGAGCTTGCTCCTAATGTTCGCAACAACCTTCTACCTGATCACAATGGCGAAGGTGTTCACATGATCGAGATAGAGGATGATTGGGACCCTAAAGGATCAATTGGATTGATTACTAAGGGTGACGAGCCAAAGAAACCCACAGTCACACATAACCCGATTGTTGTCCAGATCCAGCCTTCCTGGGACGATGAAGTAAACATGTCTATCCCACTTGAGTTCGAAGCACGTTCTTCTACAAAGGCATCAGGATCAATTGGGTTCGGGTTTGGATCCCCGAAGGCACCTATGCCATTTGAAGTAGTTATGTTACCTTCCAAGACAAGATTACCCATTCCAGTAGATATGTCAGCCACAACACCATTCCATGCAAAGGCCATTCCTTCGGATTACACTGCCGAGAAAAGAAGAAAAGGGAAAACTGAATCTTTGAAAAGAAGCAATTGCAGGAGAGGGTATGACCAGAACCGTTAGGGTTTATACTCTTGAACATCTAGCTGACTCCGATAGGCAAGACTCTGGGCAACCAACCATCACTGAAACTGGGCCTGATGACCTTTTGAGAAAGATACAACCAAAGGAGTACTCAGTCATCGATCAACTGAACAAGATGCCAGCCCAGATCTCCATCTTAGCACTGATACAAAGCTCTAATGCAAATAAGTATACCTTATTGAAAGTACTGAACGAGGCATATGTGCCCAGCAACATAACTGGAGAAGAAATGACAAAAATGGTAGGACAGATGTTAGAGAGTCATAAGATCACTTTCCACAAAGATGAGCTGCCACCAGAAGGGCTAAGCCATAACAAGGCATTGCACATCACGGTGAAATGAGAAGATTATTTCATCACCAGAATTCTAGTTGAGGGAGGATCCAGCCTCAATATTTGTCCATTATTGACTCTTAGAACATTGGGAAAGAGCCTGCATGATATCAGGGATGGAGCCATCAATGTCAAAGCTTTCGACGGTTCCCAAAGTTCCACTATTGGAGAAATCAGTTTGTGCTTGCAAATGGGGCCGACCTAGTTCGACGCTGATTTTCAAGTAATAGAAGTCCCAACGTCTTATGATTTGCTATTAGGACGGCCCTAGATTTACACCGCTGGAGCCGTAGTATCAACCCTACACCAGGCAGTGAAATTTGAGTGGAATCACCAAGAGGTGATTATCTATGGCGATGGTAGCTATCAAATATACTATCGACGGACCATCCCGGTAATAGGAGGAAGAAGGAAAATAGGCGGATAAAACTACCACCACATCGAGCGAGTCAACTTCATGGTCAAGGAGAAATGGTGGGACAACACGATTTAAAGCATATTGAATTGGTGTGGATACGAGCCTGGCAAGGGACACGAAAAAAACCTCAAGGGAATCGCCAAACCCATCAAACTGAAGAAACATGGTACCCCTTTTTGATTGGGATATGAATACACTTGGGAGGACTTCAACCACTGGTCGCCACCATGGCGCAGTCCCTACTACCTATTGGAACATCCGATACCTCACCTAGAGCAAACGATCCATCCGGCTGATATCATCTATGGGTCAGAAGAAGAGGAAGCATTGATGACAATGAGGTTGTTTCTGGAAGATGACAATATGGGCTGCTGTGTTATTTTTGAGGAGGAAGGAGAGGAAGTCCTTTCTATTCAAGCTTTGACCTGAGGAGTGCACCTCAAAAAATGGTCCATCAGAACCACCAGGGCCCAGAAAACTTCGGGGTAGCAAGGCTGAACAAAGCACATGCATTACCTTTTACTTTTTCGCTAGTTTATTTTCTTTTCGTATTTTCTTTAAATTTGAAAAGAGCTCCAATGTTCAAACCAATTATGAAATTTATCAAAGCATTTCTGTTTCATATAGATCTTGCTCTTATTATTTTTTATATTGCTTACTTTATTTGCACAGCATTACTAGTAGTTATCTCGATGAACCGACAATTGTGACTTGCAACGAGACAACACAACAAACAGATACATATTCAGGAGAAGATGATATATCGGAAGAGGTCATTAAAGAAGCTGAGGATTTTGAGAATAGACCTAAGGCCAATGTGGACGAAACTGAGATTGTCAACTTGGGGGATACAAAGAATGTCAAGAAAACGCGCATCAATGTTCATTTATCAACAACAGAAAAGGAGGAATACACAAAATTTCTAAAGGAATATGAGTACATATTTGCCTGCCCGTATGATGATATGATTGCCTCAGCACATCATTATATCTCACAAATTGCCAACAAATACAACATGTCCGCTGGTAAAACATAAGTTCAAAATATTCAAACTTGACATGAGTTTGAAAATCAAGGAAGAAACTACCGAGCAGGTTAAAGCCAAGGTTCTCAGGGGTAGTGGAGTATCCAACATGGTTAGCCAATGTTGTGCCAGTGCCGAAGAAGAACGGGAAGGTTAGAGTCTGGGTCGACTATCGGGATCTCAACCGGGCTAGTCTGAAAGACTACTTCCCCTTGCCAAACATACACATCATGATAGACAACTGCGCGAAGCATGAGCTACAATCATTTGGTGATTGTTTTGCTGGATACCATCAGATATGGATGGACGAAGAAGACGCGGAGAAAACGGCTTTCATCACGCCGTAGGGGATATATTGTTACAAGATGATACCATTTGGACAAAAGGATGCTGGGGCCACCTATATGAGGGGCATGACTACCATTTTCCACGACATGATGCACAATAAAATCGAGGTATATGTAGATGATTTTATCGTCAAATCTAAGAAAGCCACTGACCACAGGGAATATCTGAGGAAGTTTTTCAACAAACTAAGAAGGTACAATCTGAAACTGAATCCCGCCTAATGTGTGTTCAGGGTTCCTGCCGGAAAACTGCTTGGGTTCGTATTGTGAGTCACCAAGGAATAGAACTGGAGCCGTCAAAGATTAAAGCCATTCAAAATTCCCTCTGCCGAGTAACAAGAAGGAAGTGATGAGTTTCCTGGGGAGAGTCAACTATATCAGCTGATTTATAGCTCAGTCCACTGTCATTTGTGAACCAATCTTTAAAATGTTGAAAAAGGATGCCGCTAACAAATGAACTGATGATTGTCAAAAAGCCTTTAACAGAATCAAAGAATACATGTCAATGCCCCAGTCCTGGTTCTACTTGAGCCAGGTAGACCTATATTGCAATATCTTGCAGTATTGGATGGGGCATTCAGTTGTGTTTTGGGACAACATGACGAAACGGGTAGAAAGGAGCAGGCCATCTACTATCTCAGCAAGAAGTCCACTCCATATCAAGGAGCATGCCATCTACTTGGGTAGCTCAGAAGTTGAGGCATTATTTTTGTGCCTATACCACTTACTTTATATCAAGAATGGATCCGCTAAAATATATCTTTCAGAATCCCATGCCCCCGGGCAAGCTAGCCAAATGGCATATCCTGTTGAGCGAATTCGACAGTGTCTACGTAGCTCTGAAGGCAATCAAAGGACAAGCATTGGTAGATCATCTCGCTCAGAATCCTGTGGACAGAGAATACGAGCCTCTAAAGGCATATTTTCCTGATGAAGAGGTATCTTTCATAAGAGACGACATTGCAGAATACTATGATAGTTGAAGAATGTTTTTCGATGGAGCAGCAAATTTCAAAGGAGTTGGCATAGGAGCAGTCTGGTATCATAAATCGGCCAGCATTATCCGGTATTTACCAAGCTTAGATTCCCATGCACCAACAACATGGCCGAATATGAAGCCTGCATCTTAGGGCTCAAGGTTGCCATTAATATGAACATTCAAGATTTACTAGTGACCGGGGACATACATTTGCTCATACATCAAGTCTGAGAAGAATGGGCGACCAAGAACTCGAAGATACTCCCTTACCTGCATCTTGTACAGGAGTTGAGGAAGAGATTCACAAAGACAGAATTTCAGCATGTCCCAGAGCTCAGAATGAGTTCGCCGATGTATTGGCTACCCTATCATCTATGATTCAGCATCCAAATAAAAACCTCATAGATTCTATTCCGGTAAAGATTCATGACCGACCAGCTTATTGCGCTCACTTCGAGGAAGAAGCCGGCGGAAAACCATGGTTTTACGACATCAAGAAGTATCTAAAACAGGAGAATATATATAACTCGCAAGCACCACTTAGAAGCACACACTTCATAGGTTATCTAAAAACTTCTTTCATAGCAGAGGAATACTGTACAGAAGGACCCCTGATTTGGGATTACTAAGGTGTGTCGAAGAAAAGGAAGCATCCAGGTTATTTGAAGAAGTTCATCAGGGACTTGCAGTCCACATATGAATGGTTTTGTCTTAGCCAAGAAAATACACTAGGCAGGTTATTTTTGGATGACAATGGAAACAGATTGCATCCAGTATGTGCAAAAGCACCATTGCTGTCAAATACATGCAGACATGATAAAGATGGCTCTGAACGAGCTTACTGCAACAAGCTCACCATGGGCGCTCGCAGCTTGGGGAATGGATGTCATCGGACCTATCGATCCTGTCGTATCAAATAGGAATAGGTTCATTCTAGTGGCAATTTATTATTTCACCAAATGGCTTGAAAAGGCATCATACAGGGCAACAGCTAAGAAAGTTATGGCTGATTTTCTCCGCAATCGTATCGTTTGTCGGTTTAGAGTCCCGAATCAATCATTATTGACAATGGTTCCAATATCAACAGTGACCTGATGAAAGTAAGGCGTGAAACATTCAAGATTAAACACAAGAATTCTACAGCTATAAACCTCAAATGAATGGAGCTGTAGAAGAAGCCAATAAAAATATCAAGAAAATACTGAGGAAAATGATAGAAAGGCATAAGAAGTGGCATGAGAAGCTAGCATCCACTCTACTGGGATACCCTACCACAGTTCACACATCAATCGGGGCAAACCCCTATATGCTGGTTTATGGTACAGAAGCGGTCATTCCTGCTGAGGTGGAGATTCCTTCTTTGAGGATCATACAGGAAGCATAACTAGACGACGCAGAATGGGTAAAAAGCCGCTACGAGCAACTAGCTCTAATAGATGGAAAGAGAATTAATGCAATTTTCCACGATCAATTGTATCAAAATAGAATGTCTAAAGACTTCAACAAAAAAGTAAAGTCGAGAAAGTTTACACTGAGGCAGTTGGTGTTGAAAAGAATATTCCCGCATCAAGATAAAGCTAGAGGGAAATTCTCTCCCAACTGGCAAGGTCTGTACATGGTTCATCGGGTTCTAACCGGAGGAGCCCTCATACTCGCTGAAATAGACGGAGAAGTTTGGCCGAAGCCTACCAATTCAGATGCAGTCAAACAATACTCTGTGCAACCACCTATGATTCACTTTATGATGTATTTTGAAATATGCCTGACCTGATTCCCATTTAAGAAGGGCTAAGTAGGCAGACCTATGGGTTCAGTCACGATTTAATAAAAGTTTCATTTTCCTCGTCATTGGAAACTAGGTAGAACTTTGAGGAGGACACTCAAAATTCCGAAGTAACTTCAGCCGATCATCGCAAGCAGCCATCAGAAGCACCAGCCCAGTAAACGGGGGCAGAATTTTGAGGAGGACCCCCAAAATTCTAGAGCAAAGAGAGGTTGCAATATCTTGAACCACGTCGCAGTTGTCGGTTTACTTAAAGAAAACAATTTTCAATTATATATTATTACTAAATCATGCATGGCTACTATCAAATTTCTTTGTTGGTGACGCTACCCCAATGAATTCAGCGTCAGGCAGGACAAGCGAGGTCTACAGTAAGACGAACTAACCATCCTCCATTTTACAAAACTCACAATTTTTCTTTGAATGCAGACATAAAGTCATCAGATACGATTACACACTCACATTTTTTCAGGAACCCAACTTCTCAGAATCATCACATATTTGCAAGTGCAACCTGCACACGACATCCCTAGTAGCTAAAACCGCACAATCAGTAATCGACTTCCCTATATCGGCTAAGAGATTTCATAACTATTCGCCTTACGTTTCACATTGCATAAGGCTATTTTCTACCTTTCGAGACTAAGCATTGTCTCCATCTGCATTTTTTGCATTGCATAAGGCTACTTTTCTACCTTCTGAGGTTAAGCTCTACCTCCATCTACATTTCTTTCATTACATAAGGCTAACTTTCTACCTTCCGAGGTTAATCTCTACCTTCATCTGCATTTTTGGCAATGCATAAGGCTGCTTTTCTGCCTTCCGAGGTTAAGCTGTACCTCCATCTCCATTTCTCGCATTGCATAAGGCTACCTTTCTGCCTTTTGAGGTTAAGCTCTATCTCCATCTGCATTTTCGCATTGCATAGGGCTACCTTTCTGCCTTCCGAGGTTAAGCTCAACCTCCATCTGCATTTTTTCATTGCATAAGGCTACTTTTCTGCCTTCCAAGGTTAAGCTCTACCTCATCTGCATTTCTCTCATTGAATAAGGCTACCTTTCTGACTTCTAAGGTTAAGCTCTACCTCCATCTGCATTTCTCGCATTGCATAAGGCCACCTTTCTGCCTTCCGAGGTTATGCTCTACCTCCATCTGCATTTCTCGCATTGCATATGGCTACTTTTCTGCCTTCCGAGGTTAAGCCCTACCTCCATATGCATTTTTGTATTGCATAAGACTACCTTTATTCCTTCCGAAGTTAAGCTCTACCTCCATCCACATTGCAGAAAGCTACTTTTCTGCTTTCCGAGGTTAAGCTCTACCTCCATCATGCATGGTTGAAATATTGCCACCTTTTTTTATGTTTTGCATCAGCTGAAAGAATGCCACCTTCTGCATTTCATGGGCTGAAAGATCGCCAGATTACCTGAAGGTGCCATTGTTCGGAGGCACCATCTTCATAGCCCGAGAACGCCATGCCATGGCTTGAGGATCCCATTTTATCTTTTGCATATCATTATTTAAAGGCATCATGGTTCGGAGGCATCATCCTCAAAGCTCAAGAATATCATTTCATAGCCTGCGAATCTTTATTATATGCTGCATGACCCAAAACGTCATAGTCTGAGGATGTCATTCTAACAATCCAAATACAACATTCATGGTCGAACGGGAACTTGCATCACGTTTTAATTTCTGCACAATTTATGTTTGTATTTCTCACTTGTAGGTACCCCGGTTATCAACAGTCATCTCAGCAAAAGTGATCCTACTCTGACTGTCACAGCCTATCAGACTTCAACTACCCTTTTCAATTCAAAATAATCGCGTCTAATCTTTTGAAATCTCCATCGGTGTGTTCTGCCAATGGATGCTGAACTACATATGGCCTAATTCCTATAAGACCAGGTATATGTAGGCAGCTCAGGAACTAGAGCTCGGTAAAAGTTCTTCAAATCATTTCATTTGGTCAAAATTAGCCATCATATCTTTACCCGACAACTCTTTCATCCTTCCCGGGTACAGAGGGACAATTATTGATACCTAATTTTTCCGTGTGTATTTTTATACTAGAAATAATTTCAAAATAGCATGTATATGCATATATAAGCATGCCCAAGAGTTTTGGTATGTTCCCTAATTGTTAAGTTAAAATTAATTTACTAACTATTTCAGCAATACAAAATCCAATAATTATTTTCAGAATTATCATTTTGGTGAATAATTTATTTCCATCCTCATATTTACACCAAAAAATAATCAAGGTAATTTTGCATATTTTTACAAATTTATTTGGTATTTTTGAAGCTAAATTGCATATAATTGCAGTTATAGCCCATATTACGATTAATAACATTTTTACAATCGTAAAATCATTTCCAGTATTTTTAGATTATTATTCACATATTATTAATTAGCTCAACGCATTTAATTTATATTAAAATCATTTGAACTATTTTTATAAAATAAAAGGGGGAAATTGGCTATTTAATACATGGCCATTTCTATTTCAATTTTAGCCTATTTTAACCCCCAATTTCACCCTATTAAATGACCTAGTTTAAAATTTAAACCCGGTCGCTTGACCCATTTTCATATTCGCCCAATTTCCCTTTTAATCCTGGTCGTCGATCAAAAATGATCAACGACCTTGATTCCCTTTCCTTTCTTAATCCCCTAACCCCTAACCCTAGTCTATTCTATCAAAGATAGCCACCTCTAAACTCCTCATCTCTCAAACTCTCTTTAGCCCACTCCAAAACCCTAATCATCTCCCACATATTTCTACATGTTTCCACCGGAATCCATGGCATTCCAGGCCATGGACGACTTATGCTTGCCCTCTCTCACCATCAAACCCAAGTTTTTCAATGATTTGAAGCCAAACTCTGGTGGTTTTCTTTTAGATCTTCTAAGATCTTTAGGTCTCTGGCTTCTCCGGCCATTCTCCGGCGTGTTCAAGTCAATATGAGTGTCTCCGGCTCTGGATCCGACTTTCCTCAAAGTTCTTCTCATTTATAGGGTTTTCTCTTAAGTCCTAAGCTATCCGAGATTCTTTACTTTCTTATTTTCTTAGATCTGGAACTCCTAAAACTCTCTTTTCAAAATCGTTTAATTTCGATTTAGTGTTTCTGAGAGGTTTTCAAAGGCATCTCTCTGGTTCTTTGTGTTCTTTCTTTATGACTTCCTTTACCACGCATGTATGGTTCTTCTAATTTATTTTCTACTCTATGTGGCATTCATGTACTCACATGCTAATCCGTGTTGTTTCTCCTTACTCGCTTACTATATGTATTTACTGATGTTGTTTGCTTTACTGGACTATGTTTGTTTTCTTACTATATCTGTTTTTTGCCTGAGTTTGAGTCACTTTTTATTTTGGATTTGTTTCCGTCCTGAGTCTTTCTAAAATCATGTTCTCAATGCCTTTAACTATGATGTCTATTTGTTTCTCATAAGTCTTTGGAAAAGACCTCTATCGAGTGGCTTTCATTCTCATCTATATTGTCTCAAACCCCAGTATTTAGGGTTTCTTTTGGCCATTTTGATGCTTGTGTTCAAGTTGGGGTTCCACTCTACGACCTTAGCATTCCAGACTCATTGTGATTTTGTGATTGTACTTGAGATCATTTTTGCTGGTGACTCTGAAACTTTCACTGTTAGACTTTTTCTTTCGTTTGAGCTATATGATTTATATATGAGAGAATTACTCTTTCAAAGTTTTCACCAACCAAGTGATTGATTCTAAAATCCATTTAATAAGGCTAGTGATTTGTCACTGATTTCTTTCGATTGAACCTCATTTACCCTACTGGCTGTTTACTTGGTCTTTTTGTGTAAAAATCACATGCTTGTGATGTTTTCCTTAAATACACGATCTTCTGTGATTCTGTACCAATGTTTAAATTATTTCTATACTTATATGACTCTTTCCTTAATTACTTGAGACCCCTTGTGATTAATTGGATCTGGGATCCTTTTAATTGATTTTCGAATTGATGCCCAATTTTCACTGCTATTCCAGCTTTCCTTAATTACCCACTATGTATTTAACCTTGTTTGTGCACCATGTGGTTTCTTTACCCTAATTAGCCTTATTAAACTGATTTTCTTCCTCATTCTATCTTGACTAACCATTTGAACTAGACTCTTTAATTAAAGGAATCCAGTTGTCATAATTGACACTAATTGATTAATATTTCCATGTTTGTGCACTCTTTGCCTGCCTTGCTTGTTATCAAAACTATATAAAGACCTAGTCCTCCCTCTTTCTATCATCAGTTCATTCTCAGCAATCACAAGACGAAAAAAAAGAGTAAAATACACACGAACAAAACACTCATAATCATATACTTTCTTGCAATGCAGTTTTGAATTCAACACTTTGCTTGAAATCTTTTGGAACTACAACTTGGCTCTCTCAAGGCTACTATTTTCTTACTTGTTTCCCTCTAAAACTGGTATGTCCTTTGTTTAATCTTCTGCTTCACCCATATGTGCTTACCTTACAATTTCTCTTTGTTTTATCTTACTGCTCAGGTTTGGTGATTTGTGCTAATTATTTTCCTTCCTTGCTTCTGTTTCTATTATGAATCCCTACCCCTATTCCCTTCTATGTGCCTAAGTTAAGGTCTTGGCCTGGCAGTATCCTAATTATTGCCCAGACCATAACCTGATCCAGAATGGATCCTAACTCTCAAGTTTGGCTAGCAGGTTAGTTAGGGGTGTGCCAACATCCCAATCGCTAGGCACGACCACTAGCTTGCCCCGTCTCTCCCTGATACCCTTCCACTTTGTGCACCTACACATATTCCTAGAATCTTAAGTTCTGTCCCTCTCTTTTGAGCCTTGCCTTGGGACTTGGAGTTCCCTCTAAACTTGGACATCTGAGAGTTGGTTTTTCCACATTGCACTATATTCTTGATTCTGAAATGTTTTCGGGTGTAAGCAATGCCCGGAGTCCCTTTGAGACTCTTGGGAACTTTGACACACTTCAAATATGAGAAGGTGTTTTGGAAATCTGATCCTGAAAGATGGTTTATCTCATATTGTTGGACTTTGAGTCCGAATTAGGCTATTTGGATGTAGTTGGAGCTTCTAATGTAATTTTGACTTCTTCTTTCTTTCTGTTTCATTCGTTCTGTAATATTTTTTGTAATAACTAATGGGTTGGATAGTGTAAAGGGATGGGGAATGAATGTATGTGAAAGAGTAGAAAACATGCCTACAAGGTCTTTTACTGCATTCTGCACTTAGAAAATCTACTATAGGACCTTTATAATTCTGCATTTAGCATCTAGAAAGCATGCCTATAAGTCTTTCTGCACTTCAGCATTTCTGCATGTAGAAAACATGCCTATAGTTGATTTCTGTATTTTTGCATTTTTAGAATTCATACTTATAAATTCTGTATTTCTGCATCTTAGATATCATGCCTATAGGTTCTACATATAGGAATCATGATCTTAAGTTTTCTTTTTCTTTTCTGCACTTCTGCATATATACGGCATTAGGCAAACGAAGTTTGGTTTAATAATAACCAATTAATTCTAGATTCCATGCTTATAGGACTCTTACATTTATATAATGGTTTTAAAACCAATGATACGTAGAGATCATGCCTGTAGGAGCAAGATAACCGAATCAGTTTGCTTCAAGTCTAAAATCTGCAGATTCCTTCTCTATAATCGGTAACTTTTTCCTTAAAATCAATACGCTTCATTAGTTGTTATTCCTATAGGTCTCACATAGGCGAACTATTAGGCAAGCAATCAACTGCGTCAGTCTTTGATAATTACATCCAGACAAGGCTAATTCAGACTCCTCATTTGAGAAATATGCGATAAATCAACCTATCCCACGCCTTAACTTAATTTAGACCAAACCAGTACTTGTAAGACATGCTAATTGATTTGTTGTTTTGAATGAGAAGGCTTATCTGAGCCCAAATCGATATTTGTTTCCCTCTTATGTGCTACTTGTTATTGCTTGTCTCTTAGACTTTTGTCCTTTTGAAAACTCAGAAAAGCCCCAACTCCCTCTCCTTTAGGATTAGTAGTCTCAATGTTTCTGAGACTGATCGGATTGGGATGGGTAATAGCATGAAATAAGCAACGATACCATTTCGTATTTTAGTACTTAACGGGTGGGAAGGGTAGATATGGAGATGATGACTGATACGCTAATATCTTACGTAGTCCTCTTTCTGAGGAGTGATTACTGGATATTGCATTGACCAGTGTTGTGAAAAGTGCTCGCTACAACGCTTTTAGCGTGTAGCGAGGCGTAGCGAGACAGTAACGCCTCACAGCCAACTGTTGCAATGCGACGGAGAAAGGCGAGCGCTACAGTACCTGTTGCGCGAGGCGAGGCGATGCGTGAGGCGTCCAGTGGCGACGCTATTTTGATTTAACAGGTAATTAAAATATATCATATTATATCAGCTGTAGAAAAATACAAATTTAGGGTTTTCTATTACACATTTACACTCGACCAAAACAAAACAGCACACAGCAGCAATTCTCCTTCATCTTCAAGCCTCTCTGCAGTCTTGCGACTAGTCGACCAGCATCCAGGTATGTTCTTCCTTCCTTCTTCCTTCTCCCTTCCTTCTTCCTTCTTCCTTCTTCTCTCTTTCTTCTTTCTTTTTTTTTCCCATCTTCTTCCAGTCGAGACTGTAAAAGGTCTTTTTTTTTCAATTTCGACCAGACGCCAGGTATGTTCTTCCTTCCTTCTTCCTTCCTTCTTCCTTCTTCCTTCTTCCTTCTTCCTTCTTCCTTCTTCCTTCTTCCTTCTTCCTTCTTCCTTCTTCTCTCTTTCTTCTTTCTTTTTTTTCCCATCTTCTTCCAGTCGAGACTGTAAAAGGTTTGTTTTTTTTTCAATTTCGACCAGACGCCACTCGACCAGTGAAAAAAAACAGAGCACTCGACAGTGCTCTGTTTTATTTTTCCAGTCAAGACTCAAACAGTGGTCTGCTTTATTTTTTCCGGTCCATCTGTTTTTTTTCATACATGTCCAGTGTCCACTGTAACCTGCACAGATAAAACAAGAAAAATTTATTTCCAATTCTACTAAGTTGCTTAAATTTATTTAATTTATTGCTCTATTTTTCTTTACAACAGCGCTGAAAATTGAAATGGCATCATCCAATAATATTAAACGAAGTGATATAGCTTGGAATTATGCTATACAAGGCCCGTCAAGAACTGCAATTAAATGTTTGTTCTGTGGAAAAACATATAATGGTGGGATAACTCGTCACAAGCAACATTTGATTGGTGGATTTAAAAATTTAATACAATGTCCCCTTTGTCCGCCCAAGGTTAGGGAGGAAATAAAAGCTTTTGTTGAAAAGAAAAATTTAGTAAGATCTCAAATGAATTATGAAGCATCTGTGAATTCCGTGAATCTAATTGATGAAGATGATGAGATGGATGAAGAAGGTGAAATGGGACCTCCCCCCCCTAAAAAGCACTGTCAATCTAGCGGGTCATCCACGGCACGTTCGGTGGCAAAAGGCCCTATCAATCTTTATTTCTCGGCAAAACAACAAGAAAGGGGAAAAAGTGAAGAAGATTCGAGTAAAGATGTCAAGAAGACTTTGAGGGATCGCGCCGTCAGTGTCTTTGCATCATGGATGTACGATGCAGGCCTTCCTTTCAACTGTGTCAACTACAAAACTTTTGATAAATTTATTGAGGCTGTAGGACAATATGGCCCGGGGATGAAGCCTCCTACCTATCATGAAGTTAGAGTAACTCATCTTAAAAAGGAGGTGAAGAAGGTAGACCAAATTATTGAGGACCATAAAGTGGAATGGACCAAGTTTGGTTGTCCCATTATGATGGATAAGTGGACAGCACGGAATGGGAAAATGATTATAAATGTGTTGGTGAACTCTCCAAGAGGGAGTGTTTTTCTTGAATCTCATGATGCTAGCAACTCTTCTACGGATGGAAGCAAAATGTACAACTTGTTTCGAAATACTATTGATAAAATTGGAAAGGAAAATGTTGTACAAGTTGTTACTGATAATGCTAGTGAGAATGTTAGTGCGGGGAAGATGATGGAAGCTATCTATCCAAAAATTTATTGGACTCCATGTGCTGCCCATTGTATCAACTTGATGTTTGGTGACATATTCAAGGAACGCCCATATGCTTCAGGTATCTTTAATATAATTATCTTTCTAAGTCTTTAACTTTATTTATAGTTATATACTAGCCTTTAGTATTATAATTTATTATAATTATAATTATCATTATGTTGCTTTTACAGTGTTCGCTAAGGCCGTCAAGATATATGCTTATATCAGTCAGAGGCCTTTGTTGTTGAATTTGATGAGAAAATTCACACAAGAAAGAAATTTGGTGAGACCGGCCAAGACTAGATTTGCAACGGCTTTTTTAACTTTGCATAGTTTTTACTTGCAAAAGGGAAATTTGAGAAAGCTAGTTCTTTCGAATGATTGGAAAGATAATAAATATGCAAAGGAAGCTGCGGGGAGAGAGGTTGCCAAAGTTCTTATTGCTCCATCATTCTGGAATGATGTTGTTCGGGCTCTTAAGGTTGGTGGTCCTTTGATTCGGGTGCTCCGTATGGTGGATGGGGAGAAAAAACCACCAATGGGCTATCTTTATGAAGCTATGGATAGAGCGAAAAAGAGTATTGCAGCATCATTTGATGGAGATGTTAGGAAATATGAGAAAGTTTTTGAGATAATTGATAGCAGGTGGGACAAGCAACTCCATCGACCTTTGCATGCAGCAGGCCATCTTCTGAACCCGGGATTATTTTACAAGAACACTAGTCAGGAAACTTTGGATCCAGAGGTGTGGGTTGGATACCATGCATGTCTTGAGAAGTTGATCCCTAATTCAGCGACGATAGATCAAATAGGGGAGGAGTTTGGTAAGTACCAACAAGCAGATGGCCTATTTGGTTTACCGGCTGCCATTAGAGCAAGAGACAAAAGGTCGCCAGGTAAGTAACTTTAATATAGATTTCCTTATAACTTTAATTTAACTTATTTGATTTATAGCTATTAACTTTTAAAATATTTTGCTATAGTTGAATGGTGGAAGCAATTTGGAAGTCAAACTCAAAACTTGCAAAAGTTTGCTATCAAAGTATTAAGCCTAACTTGTAGTGCATCTGGATGCGAGAGAAATTGGAGCGTATTTGAGCATGTAAGAAGTAGATTTGTTATATTAATATATATTCTATATTGTATTATTATTAGTACTTACTATTTAATCTAAATAACTTGATGCGCAGATTCACTCCAAGAAAAGGAATAGGCTTGAGCTATCGCGTCTCAATGATCTAGTGTATATTAAATACAATAGAACATTGAGGCGACGTTATGAAGCTCGCGATACTATTGATCCAATTTTGTTGGACAATATTGATGAGTCAAATGAATGGTTAACTGGAGCCCCCCAAAATCACGAAGATGAACAAGTGTATGAAGGAATGATCTCGATTGGGGTACCGTTTCTATGGCTGTTGGAGTTGAGGAGAACATCCATGGACTTAGAGCGAGTTCTTCAAGTTCAACATACAAGGGAAAGGCGGTAGCAAGTTCAGGCCGGTCCACCACCCTAATTGATGAAGTTTCAGAGGATGAAGAAGATGATAGCCAATATAATGCTATCAACAATGATATTGTGGAATTTGGAAATCTTGAAGAAGAATAAATGTTGCTTATTTTAGAGTTTAGACTATTAGTACTCTTTAATTTATTAACATATGATTGTTATTGAGTTTTTAGTTATATATATATATATATATATATATATATATATATATATATATATATATATATATATATATATATATATTATTTTTTTTTATAAATTATCGCCTCACATCAAAAAGGCGAGCGCTTCGCTGCGCGCCTCTCGCCTCACTGAAGCGAGCCCTCGTCGCTATTTGTCGCCGCGCGCTATCAAAAACACTGGCATTGACATAATCCATTTTAATTATAAATCTAGGACCCCATCCCTTTATTTTCTTTCGTCCCTTTTGTAAAACTATTCGACTCTTTAATTTTGTTTTAAAAAAAACTCTGCCCTCTCTACTTTCCTTCAAAAGATTTCCAACTTATTTGTAATGTCATATGCAAGTCCCTCTATTTCTGAGCTTTTAATTTCTTATTTGGTTATGTGAATTCACAATTATAACACGGCCAAGAACCACACTAGTGGATCTTGAGGGGTGCCTAACATATTCCCCTCGAAATAACTTATAGCCCATACCCAAACTCTAGTTCTTCAAACTTAAATCCTTTTTATAGTTTCCTAATACACTTAATCATTAGGTGGCGACTCTCCAATTAAAAAATCCAATTCCCAAGAGGGAATGAGTTTCCCTCCCAAACGTCACCAAACCCGATTTCTCCTTTAGAAAGAGGGGGCGTCGACAACAGAGGAACCGCAGACCATACTAAATCCACTGCGGTCTGCACTGAATGCCCAACAACAAAACCAATCTAGAGTTCATGTGTTCATCATTTTTAGTCCAACTTTAAATCTATCGATGAGTCCCTAAGTGGTTGTTCAATGTTTTAACTACCTAAACCTGCTTTTAAAAAAAGCTAACTAACCTAAGCTACACTATTGAAAAAAAAACGGGTAGGGAAAGAAGAAAAAATAAAGGAAACAAAAATTTAATGAAAATAATAGCATTAAACAATTGAAAAGGGATTAAAGTACTAGAAGTAAGATGCTGAGATGATGAATTCTTAGTGGTTGATTACATGCAATAGAAAGAGATGAACAATGATTTTTAAGCTTTGAAAATAAAGGGTTCAAAAAATTCAAAAGGAGGGCCTCGGGTCCTATTTATAGAAAAAGGTCTTGGGGCCCAGCTTACCTACAAATCGCGGACCGCAAAAAATGGCACCATAATACGTGATGCTCGAAACCACCAGTCACTGAAAAATTGACCTTTGTGGATTGTACAAAATGTGATCCGGCCGCAATGGACAACTGCAGACCGCACAAAATGCAATGCGGTCGCGGTTGTTAACTTTAAAGAACCCCTAATTTTGTCGACTCACCAGTACGGTCCACATTGATTTCTTGCCCCCGCACAAGGGTATTTGCAACCATACAAAATGAGTGTGGTCTGCATTGACTACATTAGAAAGTGTCATTTTCCAATTTTTTCCTACGCTACATCAATACAATCCTACAGTATCTTACAAACAGTCAGTCCAAAAATAAATCCTACACTACAAGGAAAATCAAACAAAAACAAAAAAAAAATACATGGCTTGCCTCCCAAGAAGCGTCTGATTTAACATCATGGCATGACGCAGGTTACCATCAAATCATTTGAGATGAAGAAGTGCCATCACGTGGCTGTCATCAATCTTGCCCAAGTAGTGCTTGATCCTGTGCCCATTTACTCTGAAAACCTCACCATTTTTTGTTCTTCAGGTCAAGTGCACCAAACGGAGTCACAAACACTACTTCAAAAGGTCCACTCCATTTTGACTTAGGCTTTCCCGCAAATAGACGTAACCGAGAATTAAATAAGAGAACCAAATCATCCATATTGTACTCTTTCCCACGAGCATATATATCATGGAGGTGCTTCATTTTGTCCTTGTACAACGACGAACTGGAATAGGCATGGAATCGAAATTCATCAGGTTCATTAAGCTGCTCCACACATAGATAGGTTGCCACATCTCATTCAAGATTTAGCTTCCTCAAAGCCCACATGGCCTTCTGCGCTAACTCAACTGATAGATGGAAAGCTTTCCAAAACATCAACTGATACGAAGACATACCAATCAGAGTCTTATAAGCAATCCTATATGCCCATAGATCATCATCCAACTTCTTTGACCAATCTGTCCTATTTGCATTGACCGTATTTGACAATATACTCTTGATTTCCCCGTTGGAGACTTCAACTTGGCCACTTGCTTAAGGATCATAACGAGTAGAAACTTTATGGTTGACACCATACTACGTAAGCAAAGTGTCAAAAGCTCTATTACAAAACTGAAACCCCAATCATTTATGCTTGCACGAGGAGTGCCAAACCTTGTAAAAATGCTCTTCTTGAGAAATGCAACAACACTTCGGGCCTCATTATTGGGCAAAGCCATGGCTTCAATCCACTTAGGAATATAATCAATCGCCACAAAAATGTATGTGTTCCCGTACGAGCTAACAAATGGGCCCATAAAATCAATGCCCCGTACATCAGAAATATCAACTTCGAGAATGGTATTGAGAGGCATCTCAATTTCTTCGAAAGTCCACCCGCTCTTTGACATTCGCCACACCTATTCACAAGTTCACTTGCATCTTTATATAAGGTTGGCCAATAAAACCATCAACTAAGAACTTTGGAAGCCTTCCTCACCCCACCATGATGGCCGCCATAGGGAGAAGAATGACAAGCCTCTAAGATACTCAATTGCTCTTCCTCCGGGACACACCTTCATATCACACCGTTCATGCAAATCTTGAACAAGTATGACTCATCCCAATAGAAATCCAATCTATCCCATTTGATCTTCTTCTTTTGGTTAGAAGAGAGCTTAGACGGGATTATACCAGTTACTAGGAAATTAGAAACATACGCAAACCATAGCATACTATTCACTGACACTTAAGGATTTCTTTGTTGGGAAATGAATCATTGATCTCTAGGCCATCACGAGGCCTCCCCTCTTCCTCCAAGCGGTACAGGTGGTCTGCTACTTTGTTTTCACTACCCTCAAGTCTACAATCTCAAAATCAAACTCTTGAAGTAACAAGACCCATCACATCAGTCTAGCTTTGGAATCTTTCTTCGTCATCAAGTACTAGAGTGTGGCATGATCGATATGGACTATGACCTTGGCACCTATAAGATACTGCCAAATTTTTTCCATTGCAAACACTATAGCCAAAAGTTCTTTCTCAGTCACTGTGTAGTTCACTTGAGCATCATTCATTGTCTTGCTCGCCTAGTACACCGGATGAAGCATTTTATTCACTCTTTGACCCAAAACCGCCCCAACTGCAACAATCGGTCACATCACACATGAGCTCAAAGGGCAAGCTCCAATTAGGTGCAGTAATGATAGGAGTGGTGGTCAACTTATGCTTGAGAAGCTCAAAGGCTTGCATACATCTCTCATCTAACAAAAACTTGGAATCTTTTTCCAATAACTTGCATAAGGGGTTCACTACCTTCAAAAAGTCTTTGATAAATCGCCGGTAGAAACCTACATGCCCAAGAAAACTTCTAACTCCTTGACTCAGGTAGAGGGAGGGAGCTTTATAATCACATAAATTTTTTCTTTGTCTACCTCAATACCATGCTTTGAAATTTTATGCCCAAGAACTATGCCTTCTTCCATCATGAAGTGACATTTCTCCCAATTAAGAACAAGATTGGTTTCTTCACAACGGGCCAACATTCTAGCCAGATTTTTCAAACATTCATCAAAGGAATCACCCACAACACTGAAGTTATCCATGAACACATCTAAAATATCTTCCACCATATCGGTTAAATGAATATCGACAAGTGAATATGATCTTCTCCTGATCTATTGGAGCAATCAAGATTTGGTTGTATCCATAATAACAATCCAAGAAATAGTAGAAGGCACGCTTAGCAAGTCGGTCTAGCATTTGGCCAAGAAAACGCAATGGAAAGTGATCCTTGCAGGTCACTTTGTTAAACTTGCGATAGTCCATGCATACCCTCCAACCGGTGACTGTTCTGGTAGGAATCAACTCAATTTTCGAATTTGTAACTACAGTCATGCCACCTTTCTTTAGTACACATTGCACCGGAAAAGTCCAAGAACTATCAGAAATGGGGTACACAACCCCGGAATCCAACCACTTGATCACCTTCTTTTTCACAACTTCTTGCATTGATTGTCATACCCCCTTTTCCTATCTTGAAAAGGGATATACGGGAGTTTTTTCCAATTAAAGTGACAATCGAAACGAGATTATTTATTTAAAATTCAGAGTCGCCACTTGGGATGATTTATGGTGTCCCAAGTCACCAGTTTAAAATCCCGAATCGAGGAAGCTTGACTCTAATTATGGTCCGCGAAACACAAAAGGTGGGGATGGCCCCGGTGGATGAGAAGATGCGAGAAGCGAGGGTGAGGTGGTTCGGGTATGTGCGGAGGAGAAGTCCTGATGCCCCAGTGAGGAGTTGTAATCGGCTGGCGATGGTCGGCGTACGGCGAGGCAGAGGGAGGCCTAAGAGGTATTGGAGAGAGGTGATTAGGCATGACATGGCTAGTATGCGGGTTTCCGAGGACATGACCCTTGATAGGAAAGTCTGGAGATCTAGTATCAGAGTTGTAGGGTAGGGGCTCCTAGAGTTTTTCATGCTCCTCATCCGGGGCTGGGTGAGGCTTGGCAGGCTATCCATAGATGATTTTTGTATTGGATTGTGTCTCCCAAACGGTAGTTATTTATGGTAGTTACTGTCTGATATTATTGCATGCTATTTTATCTATGATTCTTATGTTTAGATAATTATTTACGCTATTTCTGCCAGAGTTACTAATGCTCTTTTGTTTTTATTTTTTTTTTGTTGTTTTTTTTTTTTTGTTTTTCTTTTCATTCACTGAGGCGAGGATCGATTGGAAACAGCCTCTCCGCCCTTTCGGGTAGGGGTAATGCTCATCTACACATTACCCTCCTCAGACCCCACTTTGTGGGACTATACTGGGTAGTTGTTGTTGTTGTAATTTAAACCTACATGCACTTTTAACTTTTTAGCCGCTTTTAATATTTTAGGAAACTTTAAAGTTATTTAAAACACATTGTAAGCCACCCTACATGAAATGCACTAACAGCTCACGACACGCTTTATTTAACTTTGTTGAAAGTTAGAATTAGGTCACATAAAATGCACCCCGCATTTTAGTAATTACAAACCACAACTATGTCACTGGAACTATACCCATAATAATGATAAATATTAAATTAATGCACCTAAAACAAACTAAAAATTCATTTTAGTATCTAAGTTATAAGATTAATAAGAGGGACATAAAGAATTCTATTACGGATGGCGCACCTAGACCTAAAGAAGTACGACGTTCGTCAATTGATGTTATTTATACGAGCACCAATCAGTGAAAGCAATTGTTAAAAGAGTTTCTTGCCAAATTTACTTTCTCGTTATCACTCATTTCAACTAAGTGAGAATTGAACAAAGGATTTGAAACACATTTTTAAATTACAGATCCGAATTCACTCAAATAGACCAAATGCTAGTATGAACCATAGGTAAGTATATCCCCAACTAATAATTTTCCTAACAGTTATAGAATTCATCAAAATGAGAATGGAGCTAAACAACATACAGGGAATAGAGCCAAACAACATATAGATAATAGTCAAGCGCACAAAATATCATAAATGTAATTTGCATTCCGGACATAAGGGAAAGGGAATTTCAGGTTTTCATTATAGATAAATTTCATAGGCGATTCACTGATTTTGGCCATTTAGCTCAAACTTTCATAATACATAGATCATCACCAGAAAATTCATTAAAAACCACCAACGCAAACAAGACCTTAATAAAGCGAGAGATGAAAATTCACCTCAAAAACGGAATTTGAGATGCGATCAAGACCTCGAAGGAAAGCTTCTACCTCGACCAATCACCACTGAACCAACAAAGCAGCAATAAAACTCAAACAAAACTCCATGACCAGACTTTAGTCAATTTCTAATAAAATTAAAAGGAACGAAACTCTGAAATTTGCATGAACTCCATAACAAATCTAGAAATCAAAATAACTGAAGCAATTGTATCTCTGTGTGCTTTCATGTGTATGTGTGTGTGTAGGTCACCGTTTATGGTGTTTTTCTGGCCAGATTTGTCACCAAACTATTAGCAATGACACAGGGCGAGGAATAAGGTCGTTTTAACCATGGATGGTTGCAACAATTAGCGATGGCAACAAAACTGAGGGAGGAGAGAGGGCGTCGCTGGCTGTCACTTTGCCATAGACGACGGCAACACAGCAACAGCACCAAAATAAGAGAGAGGGGGACATTAGAGATAGATGAATCTGGCTGCTAGCTTTTGATGATGGCTAGGATTTGTCTATGGCTGTTTCTTCGTGTGGGTTTTCGCTGGAAATCAAGGGGGGTAAGATGAAGAAAACGAAGTCAGGGGGGTTTCTTGATGTTGAACGGCGCTGATCCTTAGGGTGTGGGGATCTAGGCCTAGGTTATTTTTAGACTAGTTTTTGGTTATATATAAGTGTTTTATGCTAAAAGGGTATGGGTTTGCTATTATTGTACCTTAAAATTGGGCTAAAGACTAACAAAAAACTACAAAATTCATAAAGATTGGATAAACCAACACAAAACTAATTCATCCTTCTAAAAATATATACAATTTATAACATAAAAATATAAAACAAATCTTAATTGATTAAACTAAACTTATAACATAAAAATATAAAACAAATCTTAATTGATTAAACTAAACTATCTTTGAATATGAAACTATTTCTTTGCGGTTTCGAGATTATATTAAAATAAAGATAAGGTACTATTTTTGTAAATTTGTTTGTTTAAATCTATGAAAGATACGTGAACTAAAATATTTTTGTAATTTTATTTTTTTGTGAAGAAAAAAAGTAAGAGAATCAAAATTAATTGAAATAAAGATATTAGGCCTAAATTAAATATTTACATGCTAAAACATAAAATTCACTAGGAGGGTAAAAAATCACATGTCTACAGTTGCTCCCTTTTTGACTGGGAACGCGAATAGTTTTCAAACAAAGAACGACTAGACATGTTTTTTGATCCGACCCTTATTTAAAGAGACCAAAAGCTAAAAGAAAGGAGAATGTGACCGAGCCCTGGTATCTGAGTTGCCTACATATCCTTGGTTATAAAAGAATCAGACCACGTGTAGTTCAGAAGTGAGTGAGATAATGGAGTATGTCAGCGTGGAGAGCCGATCGATGTGCCATTCCGTCGAGGTTTCGATTTACGGTCTTGTTATTACATCAAAATCAAAAAAGTGAAAAGGACTAACTAAGCCTAACAACTATGAGTTACGAGATTCCAATCTATAAGTCTTCTGAATCTTGATGTTGAGTCTTCAATGGTTCTTCATGCGGACTTTGGATTTGAACCTTGATGCTTGCTAGCTGCATGTGCTAGTTCATTCTTCTTCAGCTTTTCGGATCAAGATTGGACATGTGGAGCTTGTGACTTTAACCATGTCTTGAGCAGTTCACATCTTTCTTTGCTTCTGTATTTTGGATTCACTTCTCCCTTTTTTTTCCGCTCGTTTTTATTCTGGATTGAGACAACTTCTGTTGGTCATCTCGGACTGTTGACCCGCATTCTTACCGCGAGCGTCTTTTGTTGCTGACTTGAATTGCATTATGAAGTGAATTCCCTTATTCTCCAGGTAGGCGCCTGATTGCCAATACTTGAACTGTCTTCCTCCGAAACTTGGACTGCCTTCCTTGTTCTCTAGATGAGTGCCTGATTGCTAAAACTTCAATTGTATTCCCTTGCTCTCTAGATAGGTGCATGATTGCCAAACTTCAACTATATTCCCTTGTTCTCCAGGTGGGCACCCGATTACCAAAACTTGATGTATTCCCTTGCTCTCCAGGTGGGCACCTGATTGCCAAAACTTAAATTGTATTCCCTTGCTCTCCAACTGGGCGCCTGATTGCCAAAATTTGATTCTTTTTTTAATGGAATTTCCAAGAAAGAGTATCCCACTTTCAAATTCGTGGGATTATGAAATATTTTATTTGGTGCGATCAATCCGTAAGGTTGCCTACGTATCTTGTGATGACAAGAATTAGGTAAAACATAGTTCACGTGACTACTTTTGTTACTCTTTTCCTTTTCTTTTTTCCTTTTCTTTCTTTTCCTTTTTTCTTTTCTCTTTTTTTCCTTTTTCCTTCTTCTTTTTCCTTTTTTTTCTTTTTTCTTTTTCCTTTTTTTCTATTTTTCTCTTTCTTTTTTTTTAATTATTCTTTTGGAATGAACTTTCTAAAATAAACTATGTTGACATGAATTTTTTTTATTTTTTTTCGTGTGACTCTAACTTGATTACAAATAGAGGAGGTCAAAGAAATTAATATAGAATCAAAAGGGTGTCAAATGTTATACGTGTTTAGGTAGCTGAAGACGGCCTCCTAACCCCTGAAAATGCCAAGTACAACATGTTCAACTTGAGAATGAAAAAGAAAATTATGGACAACATTTTTTTACCGCTTCGGCATTGATATCACTAATATGCCTTCCAATTTTCTTTAGTGCTTTGTCAAGTACAGAACGTTTGTTGGGTAATTTGTTCTTCACAATAGATACCCTCCGTCTGTTCAGAGCAAACTCCCTTGGCTTTATCTTGTTACTTGAGGTACACTTGAACTCAAAATTGCTCGCTTCAAATTGTATGGGATGCACTCTCCTTTAACAGATTCTTTTTATACTATTAACTTCCCAAATTATCTGCCCCAATTTCACATGGTTCGGGCTTCAAATGATCTCAAAATATCCAAATCTATACTTATTTCCCTCAAGTGTGCCTATCATCTTCAAAATTATTTCATTGCTTGATGATTAAATTAATGTTGAAGAGCATACCTAGAATTATGTGTGCATGTCATGTCACTAGATCCAACATGAATAGAATTATTAAAAGAGAAGAGAACTAAATAAAAAATTACTAGAAATAACATAAAACAAAAAATTGTTCTCAACAGACGGAGACAGGGTTTGAACATCAAAACAAGCAAAATAAACTGTTGTTACAATCCTGAAACAAACCTGACAACACTAAACGAGTTACTACGACTAGAGGAACTATGAAAAATAAAAGTATAGAAGGGTTTAAGCCACAAGGAAATATACTGATTACAACCCTAAAATAACCCGGACAACAGAAATGAAAAAAAAAACCATCAGGACTCCTCCTTGGCCAGCCAGGAAAGGAGCATCTTTCCAATTATCAAACTCAGCATCTTATCCTTTGAGTTCCACATCAATATTACCAACACCATTACCAATTTAAATATCATTAACTTCATTCAACAAATTCCCAAGAGAATTCTCATGCTCCAAGTCACCATGCATCATCCCTACAAAGAGTGCATCATCATGTGCAAGTAAAGGATTATGCGCAATATGCTAGGTGTCACTATGTGGATCACAATTATCCCTTCTTGAATCGTTCTTTCTATTTCTCTTTTCAGAGCACAACAATCATCAATGTTATGTCCTTAGACTTTGGAGTGGTACCTGCACCATACAGTAGGGTCAAAACCTTTTGCATATTGGTTCAGAGTATAACCGAGGAACGGCCCAATCAAGCCAGAGTGTTTTAACTTTTCAAATAGGATTGTATAGGATTATCCAATTGGCTTGAAACTATTTCTTTGCCTTTTCCCTATGTGTCCTAGTTTTCTAGGGTTGTTAGATGCTCAAAAATGATGTGAACGCAAAAGTGCATTATGCGGTGCAAGCACTCGCCATGAGGACTAACCTAGTGTTTGGATAGATGGTTGGATGTTGTTCAGATTATAATATTGGGGTGGATTATATGGAGCTCAAGGATATTTATAGGGTCGGTATTGAGGGTGAAATAGTTTAGCAGGAATACACACTAGATCATGTCGTTGGCGGGGCTCAGCAACTTCTTTTCTATTAATTGAATGATTGTCCCGAGCAACTTGTTCATTCTATTTCAACCAAAACTCCCTAAAACCTTCCTCTGGTTTCATTTCCATATTAGATAGGGAGGAGCGGTCTGGGGTAATACCTATATTGTATTGAAAGTATCGAATAAAATCTTGAGCCATGTCATGCCATCTAGGACACTTACTAACATCTTGACGTGTATGCCATTTCAAGGTTTCCCCAATCAGGCTCTCACTGAAATACGCCATCAAAAACTTGTCTTTCCCACCAACACTTCTCATTTCAGTGCAATAACCCCTCAGATGGGCCACTGGATCTCCACACCCCTCATGCAAATTAAACTTTGGAATCTTAAATCCTTTTAGCTTTCTGGATATCTCATCTTGTCCACTATCTTAGCATGCTTTACAGTCTCATCGGGAGGCTCAAATGAGGAGCATGAGAGTATGACCTAGGATCTTGAAAATTGGTTTTGGAGCATAGTGTTGGGCATCAGGGATTCTGGACACTGTTTCACTAGAGGATCGATGAAAGGTAGCAAGTGGATGAGCTACAAAAACATAAATGGTCAAAGGAGCGGTATATGAGATGGTTCTAGGGGTGGAGTGTTAAGATGTTGTTGGGAGATATCAACAGTAGTGTTTATCTGGATTTGTGATAGTGGTGGGATAGTTGCAGGATTTCCTGTGTAGTTAGCAGGGAATGAAGGTGGGGGATGCTCCCTGATCCAAGACTGATACACTTTTCCATCTGCAGTTTCAACATTTGGACCTCCCCTTTCAATTCAGATTCTGACTCCACAAACTCACTCGAGGATCAACAACTCATGTGTCCAAGTCTTTGCTAGCTATGGCTAACTTGCTCTTTGACCTTGGGTTGTATGGAAGAGTTACCAGTTTAAGAACCACAAACCAACCACTCTTCTGCTATAATAAGGATAACAAAGAGGAACAAAATGAAGTCATCTTGTTAGTGCTATGTCATTAAATAGCTAAAACATCACATTGCGTGCAATGAACCTAGCAACAATTAACGATTCTACCATGACTTCGAGGGTCACAAGGTCGCTTGGCATTATCCAAATTTTGTTCATTTCAATATTCTCTTTTCTTTATTTTCTAGCATGTCTTGTCTTGCTCATTTTCCTTCGGTCATTTTCCTTCGTCGTTTTTTCTCTAATTATTACTCTTTTCTTTCCTCTCATTTCTCACATCCAGTAATTTCACCTCTCTTTTTCTTTTTTCTTTTAGTAATAAAAAAATGATTTGATCAAACACTATGTAGATTGCCTACGTATCATGACACTGCATGAATAAGATCTTTGTATAGTTCAGAAAGATCAAGAATAAAGTAAACAAGATAACATGCTCTTTTTCTTTTCTTTTTACCTCAATGACAATTCTGATGAGAAAAAGAGAAACAAAAGAAGCAATGTTTTTTAAAATTTTCTAGACTGAATGTTCTATAACCTATTCTAAACTCAAGATTAACACAAAGAATAATCCATAAAAAAATATTTTGAATTTTTATTTGATATCCTGACGCAAGATTTCGAAACAAGGAATGAAAAAGATAAAACATAATATTTTGGAATTAATTTTTGATTGCCTAAAGAAGAAACTTTAAAGATACACAAAACATAAAATATTTTTTATCTTCTATGTATAATATTATAAAGTTCTAGTGAAAGTATAAAGCATATCTTTTTTTTATTAATTTCCGAAAGAAGAACCTCAAAGGAAAATCTTTTTTGGCCTTTAGAATTAATATCTTAAACAAAACTTATAAAGAGATATCAAAAGAGAAAAAATTCCATTTTTGAGGTTTTAGTCCTAGTATTCTAAAGGAAATATAAAAGCAATTTTGAGTTCTAGATACTAATTTCCTAAAGGAAAACCCACAAAAGATTTTTTGAACTTCTAGAGTTAGTATTCTAAATAAAACATGTGAGCGAAATATAAAAACGCAAAATCTCTTCTTCTTTTTTGTTACACATTCTTTGTTTCAAATACAAATAGGAAATACAATAATGAAAGATTCGACATTACTTTACAAAACTAAAAGGTAAAAGACTACATAAAAGAGAAGTAAACTCAAAACATAAAAATAAAAAGTAAAAATCTCCTCAAGAAACTCCTGAATGAGCGATCCTGACTAGACGACCCTGGGGTGTCTGTCATGCTCAAACTCCGGTAAGTAAACTCACACCTTGTTGATACCCGCTTTTTCTATGTATATTTTTCAAAATAGTATATATATATACATATATGAGCATGTCGACGTATCTTATTATTTTTCTAATTTTTTTAAAAGATTCTTAAATCGATTTATTACCCTATTTTAGCAATACAAAAGCCAATAAGTGTTCTTTAAATTATTATTTTTAGTGATTAATCTATTTTATTCTTATATTTATGCCAATATATAGATAAGGTAATTTTTTACATGTTTATAAATTGACTTGGTAATTTTAAGCTTAAATTGCACTAAATTGCAATTCTAGCTTACTTTAGAATTTAAATAGTGTTTATAATTATAAAATCTATTCCTGTATTTTTAATTTAATATATATATACTATTAATTTATTTAGTGCCTTCAATTTTGTTTGAAAATCATTTTTAATATTTTCTATAAATTAAAAATAGAAAAGTGACTACTTAAATGATAGTCTTATTTTATTTCAATTATAGCCAAAATCAACCACCACAATAACCCAATCCAATTTCAAATAGACCATCCCAAATCCTAATATATAACCCGACCCCTAACCTATTAATAAAACTCGTCCGGTCTTCCTTTTGATCCAGGTCGTTGATCATTTTGATCAACGATAACGATTTAGACTTACCTTTTTTAATCCCCCAAACCCTATGACCCTAATTCATTTTCCTCTGAGACGCCACCTTGAAACCCCTTCATCTCTCAAACTCTCTCGAACCTTCCTCAACCCTAATCCTCTCCCATCGTCTTCAACCTCAACACCCATCAGAAACTATGGCTTCTCCGGCCATGGTAGTCTTTTACAAACCCCCTGGTTACTGATGTGTGCTCGATACTTAAAGAATCGAGGCCAGACCTCTAAAGTCTTCATCCAGACCTTCACCGGCTCGAGGTTTCACGATCATCCCCGGCTTATCCTGGTACTATGATCCTATCTCTAACCTTTCTGACCAATATCAGACCTTTTCAAAGTCTTTCTTATTATACGGTTCTTATGAAACCATAAATATTCGAGGTTTTCTCTGATTTTTCTTAAATCTGTTATATATCTATGCTCTACTTGAGTTTTTGAATGATTTCCTCAACTTCTCTTTCAAAAATTACTTCTTTCCGATTTAGGATTTCCTGAAAATGTTCAAATATTTCTCTGACTTTTCATTACCCTTTCTCTGTGTGTATCAGTATCCACTATATTCCTATGTTTTCTTTTCTACCACGTATGTTCTTCTACTGTGTTCCTATGTTGCTCCTTTTATCACGCATGTTCTTCTACTGTGTTTTTTATATTCCGTTGTGTTTTCTATGCTATGTTTTCACATACTTTCTCACTATGTTCTTTTATTTTCCTTCCACTATGATCTGATATGCTTCGCCTAGTGTATCCATCTACCATGTTCTGAAGTGTTTACTGTTTCACTTCTACTTTACTTTGTTTTAAGAGACCTGTTTAATCATGTTTTCCTCTATCGTTTCTTTTATTCTCATTGTGTTTTGAATTAGTTCTTCACTCTGTTTACTTTGAAATTTCAACTGTATTTTCTTGTTTTCTCATGAGTTTCTGATAGAAATCTCTAAGCCTGTTTTGACTACTTACTTCCTCATCTCTATATTTGACTCGAGGTGGAAACCCTAGAATTTAGGGGGGGGGGGGATATGCTAAGGTTAATCATGTGATTGAACTAGGGTTCTGTTTGAGAACCCTTGACTCTTTCAGACTAATCTCTGAGTCTATGAACTAAGTTTTAACTTCTTTGTTTGCATATAATTCTAAACTTTTTAAATTCTTCTACGCTAGTCTTTTCTACTGATTGGCATGCTAGTTCTTCATGTTTAAGTGTGTCTGTATGTTTTTATCTGGGTGATGAATCTTTCTCCAAAAAAGGTATTCCAACTTATGATTGATTCAGAATCCTTTTTTAGGTCTGATTGATTGATACTGATTTTTCCTTAAGTAAAACCTTTCTTCACCTTTTCTTATTGGATTCATTCATACCATATTCAGACCTTGTGATTTACTAGTTGTTAATTCATTCTCTTTCCTTAAATTGCACAAGCCGTGTACTGTCCGGACCCCGTCCTTAAACAAACCTTTATGTATTTACCCTTATTATACTGCCTTACACAAAGTGTTTGAGTATTTTAGTTCTTGAATTAGTTTTACCATTTGAAATCTGAATCCCTTTATTAAATGAAAAACTTGTGTAATTGATTGACAACTGATTCATAAACTATTCTCTTACCTTATTTCTGCTTGTCTTCTAGACTATAAAAGGAACGACCTATTTTTCTCAAAGACACGGTCAATTCAACACTTTTATACTTCAGACTTCACACGTACAATCTTACAATTCTCTTCTAAACCCATAGTATTCTAACTGTTTGTTTGCACTGTGGTTATACAAGACTACTGCCTTCTTCTTACTTGTTTCTTTTAGACTGGTATGTTCTAGTTTAATTTCAGCATCATCCCAATGTATTTACTTACAACCTTTACATATATGTCTACTTTACTGTCTATATGGAGTTAAATGTTTAAGTATGTTAATTTCTTTTACCTTTTTCTGGTGTTAATCCATGTACCCCTGTTTCTCTTTATGTGCTTTGAGTTGTAGTTCAGGACATGGCAGTATGCAAGTTATTGTTCATGTTTGGACTTGATCCCTTAGGGGATCCTGACTCCCAAACCAATGTGTTTTAACAGGCTTGTGGGGTGTGCCAGCATTTCTCATTGATATGTATACCCACTAGCCTGTCCTTGCTTCTTTACACTTCCCCTTTCCCCTTTTCAAAACTATGCACTTACACTCTCTCCTAGTTTCTAAGTTCTGACCTCCTCTTGAGAGCCTTGCCATGGGATCTTGAGTTCCCTCTGAACTTGGACACTTGAGGGTTGGCCCTTTCATACTGCACTATATCTTGATCCCATAATGTATTTGGGTGTGAGCACTACCTGGAGTCCATGTGAGGCTCTTAGGGAACTCAGACACATCCAAATGAGAGAAAGACTTTGGAACATTGATCATTGGAATTGGTTTACTTCATAAATCAGACAAGAAGTTTGAATCATGCTTTCTTTGGTTGTAACTTTTAGCTTCTGGTTGTATTTTTGTAATTTACTTTCTTTCTGGGTTTTAATAACTATGTAACAAAAATTCTCGGGGATGGATAGTGAAAAGGGGAAGGGAATAGCTATATGCAAAAAGGGGTAGATAATTTTCCTAGAGGTTTATTAATTTTTGCATTCACATAGATAACTTGCCTATAGGTTTATTAATTTCTGCACCCACATAGATTCCTCCTTATTGGTTTACTTAAAGAATTCTGCACTTGCATATAGACTCCATGACTATAAGAACTCCTGCATTCATATAAATACCATGTTTATACGGTTTTCTACAGTTCTACATTACATAGATACCATGTCTATACGTCTATGCATTCATATAAATACCATGTCTATAAGAAAGTTCAGCATCACCCATATATATATATATCATGCTCATAGTTAACTAGAAATTCAAATCCTGCATATGCATCTGTCACTAGGCAAACCTGTTTATAGGATTTAAATAACTAACATCATTTAGATACCATGCCCATAGGATTTCTGATTTATGCACCCTCATATAGCTACCATGTCTATAAGATTCACATGCAGGTAGAAAATATGCCTATAGGTCCTTTCTAATTCCTACATATCCATTTCTCACTAGGCAAACGTGTTTATAGGTCTTAGTATCTATAATGCAATCAGATATCGTGTTCATATAAAACCCAGCATATAGATGTCATGACTATAGGATTTTCTGCATTTTACTATTTTTATGAATGTGTTTTGAGGTTAACAAACATCTAGAAAGCACGCCTATAGGGGTCATAATTCAAATCTGAATAGCCCTGCTCGTTTGTAAGTCAAAGTTGGTAGTAATAATGCATTGTCAATTGCAGAACTTTTACTCTTTCTGTTAAAACTAGCAACCTTTTCTTAAATTAACATGCGACCAATCCATGTTCTTATTCTCGAAATCTGCAGATACCATCCCTATGAGTTTCTTCTATCATTTAGGCAAGCCTTAGGATAACTTATAATATGAATCAATTCCTTCTTTTAAACTACAACCAGCAGGCCTGACTCAGGCTTCCAAACTAAATTATGTAGCAGAACAATCTGCCTCAAATCCTTGAGTTTGATTGGACCTTAAACAATATGAGTAAGACATGCTAAACTATGTGTTTTCTTTGGTGTTAAATGAGGTTTCGCTGAGCCTTGTCATCTGTCTATATGCTCTCCCTCTAAATTTGTTATATGTTTTATTTGTCGCCTTAGTATTTTAACCCTTTGAAACTACGAATAAGCCTATGTTTCCTACCTTTAGGATTAGTAATCCCAAGTACCTTCGGGATTTATACGATCAGGATGGGTAATAGCATGCAATAGGTAACAGGACCATTTCACGCTTTAATACCTTAACGGAGTGGAAAAAGGTAGATATGGATATGATGACCGGTGCGCTAGTATCGCTTGTAGCCCCTATCTGAGGAGTGATTACCAGGTATTACATTGACGTGATCCATATTATTATTAAACCTAGGACCCCTTCCTTTGTTGTGTGTTTCCTTAAATCTTTTAAAAAGTTTCTTTTTAAATAAACTCTTCACTATGCTTTCCAACTTCGGTTATTTCTCACCTTTTATGTAACAATCCCTATTATGTGATACCATTATTTTCTTATGTGTTAATTGTATTTAAGTCACAACAATATCTTGGCCGGGAACTATACTAGTGGATCCTGATGGGTGTCTGACACCTTCCCCTCAGGATAATTTCAAGCCCTTACCCAATCTCTGGTTATCCTAATAAAACCATACTTAGTGTCCTAATACACTATAATCATTAGGTGAAGACTCTTCAATTCTCTCAAAAACAATTCCTAAAAGGGAACGAGTTGTCTCCCCAAATGTCAAGCAAATCCGATTTCGTAAGAAAAAAGGGGCGAGACAGCATGGTGACTCTGCTGGGGATTTCTTTTAGGATTTTACCATTTCAAGCTATTGTTGTGACTTTACATTTCTTACATGCCTTTACTTGTTTTAAGCATTTATTTTCCGCCATTATGAAACAGACTTATCTCTTTTTTTCTTTTCTTTATTCCTTTACCTCTTCCCTTTACTGCATTCTCGCATTATTTAATTATTGTAATTATTACTCTAATGAACGTGCAAGTACGTGGAAACTTGTTTTAATTATTGCAACTGCATATTTCAACATCATATTCCACTCGTCCAAATACAATAGCAACACTTATAATGAGTGGTTACGCTATTCTAATATTATCACCCCCTAAATAAGGCAAAGGCATATTTGCAGTAAAATTAGTCGATCAACGGTGTAGTCGGTGGTTCCATGACTTTCCCTCTTGATTTGTCTACTCAAGGGTACCAGTCTAGTACTCCATAGAAACCTTGCCCTGTGTAATTGTGCATACATCATGGTCAAACATAGCCGAGTTAGTTATGTTGCCCGCATGATGACTCTTTAAGATAGACTTATCCAAAGTCCACTAGGTCTCCCCAAAGCCAAAACAGACATTACCATCTTTGTGCATTTATTTGGAGAACTGAATGCTTCTATTACAATTATTGATATTTAGTAATCGAGTATGGTGGAGGTAAGGGCCTAAAGCTTTGTTTTGCAGAAACATGAGGCACGAGGTCCCCAAATTTGGCATGGTCATCAATATCCACCCCAAACTGATAAACTGGTGGAAGGATCTTCATTCCAGTGATGATACGCTCGTTCAAAAATATTTAGGGAACCTACCTCTCTTTTGGAAATTCAACCCTACAACAAAACCATATAAGCGGCCACTATATTCTGGGATTGTGATAGGTCTGTGTTCCGCTTTGGTGACACTGAGATGGCACCCCTGCTTGAGGAAATAGGAGGACTAGATGGTATACCGCGGTAAACTCCAGGTTTATTAATGCCGGAAAACCGCAAAGGCAGAGGTATCCTTAAAATGATAGGTCTAAAGAAAAATCCATACTTGACATGCCTGAAAGAGTCGTACATAACCTTTGACTACGTGTATGAAAGGTACAGCCATAGAAAATCTTATCGTACCTACCCTGAAGAGTTCGCCCTTACGTCATTGGGGCATATTTATCGAAGGGCATTTGTCTTCATGTTCTATTTCTTTGGGACGATAGTGTTTCCAATGAAGAAAACGAGGATCCATACCAGACAAGCCATGGTCACCAAAACTCTAACGGAAGGAATTCACGGACAACCATTCAATATTTTACCAATGATCATTGCGGAAATACTAGGGTTGTAATCTGCTACTTCAACTTTGGCTCATGGAACATCTCCAAAAGGGTGAGTACCGATAGGAAATTTGTCGAAGGGACTGGGATGATCATATCACTTTTCATCACCCAAAGCAAATGAATTACATGCCCAACATGTTCGCCCAACCGGAGAATGCTAGAGAATGGGTTGAACTCTTCGAAGTCTGACTGAGGATCCAGTACAATAGATGTTCGAGTGGTTCCCAACCGATGAGTTCATCATCCGATCCAGGGACGCACCTTTCCTAATACTGATCGGCTTAAGAGGAACATACCCATACACACCTTTTCGGATCATAAGACAAGCAGGAAAGAAGCAGGTTATAGCGAGGGTCGACAAGATGAGTCACTCGGGGCTAATTTCCAGAATGGCTAGCCCTTACAGATGTCAAGCTTCGCACATGTGGCATTGTAAAATCATCATAGGAAAAGACACCATTGAACCATAAAGATACTGCGTGGGTTGTGATCCCTATTATTCAGGTTGGTTGGAGGATAATCATAATGGTTTGGGTCAACCCGGGATTGTTCGACGAAACTGGATCATAAATAAAAAGGCGGAGGCACAGGCCAAGTATAACCATCTGCACAATAGAATCCAAGAATGCGAAAGAGAACACCGTGAGATACAGGAAGCCAATCAGAAACTAATTGAAGAATGGAAGGATATGAGTGTTAGCGCCAACAAACGTTTGGTTATATTTGGAGCGAGGAATAAAAGAGTTGGAAAAGAAGTTTCTAAAGAGGGTCGAATACTGCTGGACTGCTAAAGAAAATGAAGGCGGGCACCTAGCCAGAGCCTACTTGCTACTAGGATTGCGCGAGATAGGAAAATTGTTCGATGGAGCCGATAATGCCGAATCTGGGGAAGGTCCCTCTGGGACCAAGAAGATAGGACTTTCCATTTCCACTTTATGAAATGTAATAAGGCCAATGGCCATTAGTGATTTTGCTATTCAGTGTCGTTTTGGGATTCGTCCACTTTTATCAATAAAATGAAGCATTTAGCATTTAAAGTTCTCCAAATCAACTTGTTCCTATGCCTACCTTGGGCACAACGAGTCCCTAAAATTAGGACACGCTTTATATTTCAGCACTACGTGTTCAAATATTGCAACATTTTTCTAATGATCCTCACTGACTTGTTACCTTTTTGTTTTTATTTTTGTTTATTCCCTTCCCCAAAGGTTGGTTCGTGAATTCTGGCAATACCATTATATTTTACGAGATCCAGGGGCCCTCCACCTACTCCTCATCCCAGTCCTATCAGACACAAAAATAGAAGGAAGATGAAAGATTTGAGCAACTCAACTGAATGGGTAGAGGTCACTCATCGTGCTCTGGTTCCCAAGGAAAATTCGTCCTAATTGGAACAAAAGTTGTTGAAGTTTCAGGAAGAATTGGATCAAGTCCGAAATTTGGCAAGTCTATCATTTCCCCTCACCACTCCCGAGGTTACTTTCCCAACTACTCAGAATCATATACCTCCACAAAATATCCCAAAGCAACAAAACCACCCCACTACTGACAACCACTACAATACTTGCCATACCTCCAATCACACCCCGCCAATAATCCCAAAACTCCAAAACTTCACAAATGACCACTGCCACACCCAACATAACACCCCCATCTATGTGGAAACTGTGCCACACTCTATCCAACCCATCTCAAGCAAACCCGAGTCTGATTATAAAGACTAACTCATCAGGAACCTGGCCGCAGAACTTAAGAAATTGACTAGTCGAATTCAGGGTGTCGAAGGAAGTAAAGGGGTTGAAGGACTAAAGTACGAAGATCTTTGCATACAACCGGATTTCAAACTTCCCTAGGGGTAAAAACCTACTAAGTTCGAGATGTTTGATGGTACGGGGGATTCGAGAGTTCACTTGAGAACATACTGCAACAAGCTGGTCGGAGTAGGGAAGGACGAAAGGATCACATCAAGCTTCTCATGAGAAGTCTAAAAGGAGATGCTCTGTATTGGTACATTATCCAAGACTCAAAGAAATGGTCTAATTGGGTGGGTAGGGAGTTGGATTTCATGGATAGGTTCAGGTTCAATACAAAAAATGCACCATATGTGTTCTATATTCAGAACCTAAAGTAGAAGCCCACGGAAACATACCGTTAGTATGCCACTCGCTAGAGGTCAGAAGCTTCTAAAGTCAGGCCTGCTCTAGAGGAAGAACAAATGAACAAGTTTTTCGTCCAGGCTCAGGATCCCCAATACTATGAAAGACTGATACTAATTTAGGGCCAGAAATTTCCCGACATTATCAAGCTAGGTGAGAAAATCGGGGAAGGCATTAAAAGTGGTATGGTCACGACTTTGAAGCTTTTCAGGCCTCCAACAAGGCTTTATAGTATGGAGGTACATCCAAGAAAAGGGACGTGAGTGTCGTAATGATTGCAGAGAGGACCAAATCCCCTGTCAAGTACCAAACCTACCCAATGCCTCCACTCACAAATCAGCCTACTCCAAATTACCAAGCACCCCCACCTCTCACATACCAACACACTTCACCCAAATACTCTCAATCAGCACATGTTTACCGGGCCCACAATACTCAACTGCCTCACTATTAGTCACCACCACCGTGTCAAATGTTTCCTAGACCTAGACCAAATTTTGATCGCAGACCCCCTAAACGGTATACCGCCATTGCTAAACCAATTGACTAGCTGTACAAAAGACTCAAAGTTGTTGGTTATGTCACCCATATCCCTACCATAACACTAGAAAACCCTTCTCAGTAGGTCAATCTAGATAAATCATATGCATACCATTCCAGCATGAAAGGACATACCACTCATGAATGCTGCTATTTGAAGGATAAGATTCAGACTATGATTGACAATAAGATCATTGTGGCAAAGGAGCCTGCTCCAAATGTCTGCAATAATCCTCTGCTAGACCACAAGGGTGGAGGTATCCACATGATCGATATAGAGGATGACTGGGACCACAAGGGATCAATCGATTTAATCACAGAAGGTGACAGTCCAAAGAAGCCGGTAGTCACCCTTAATCTGATTGTGGTACAGATTAAGCCTTCTGGAGATGCCGAGTTAAACATGTCCATGCCACTTGAGTTTGAAGCACCAACCTTTGCAAAGACGCCAGTGTCGGTTAAGTTTGAGTTTATAGAACCAGCAAACACACCTACACCCTTTGAAGTTGCCGTTTTACCGCCTAAAAGGCATATTTCGTTCCGAGTAGAGATAGTCGCGCCAATCCCAGTGGCAATGTCGGTAGTGACACCATTCCACATAGAGGCCATACCTTAGGACTACACAGCCGAGGCTAAAAGAAAGGTGAAATTCAAGTTCGGGGAAGCCGTTGCAGCATAGAGTATGACAAGAACCGGCAAGGTTTATACTCCGGAACAATTAGCGGAGTCGATTAGGCAGGCCGCCAATCGGCCGACCATCACTAAAACTGGGCCGGATGATCTCTGGAGAAAGATACAAGCCAAGGAATACTTAGTCATTGATCAACTAAACAAAACACCAGCACAGATCTCCATCCTAGCTTTGCTACAATGTTTTGATGTACATAATTGAGTGAGGCATATGTACCGAGTAACTTCAGCGGCAGAGAGATGGCTAACATGGTAGGCCAGGTATTGGAAAGTCACAAGATCAATTTCAAGATGTTGAGCTACCACTAGAAGGTTTGAGTCATAACAAGGTATTGCACATCACTGTACAATGCGAAGATTATTTTATCACCAGGATCTTGATTGATGGAGGGTCCAGCCTGAACATTTTGTTAGAATATACGCTTAACGCTAGAGGGGGGGTGAATAGCGTTATAATAAAAAATAGCGTAAACTTGCGGAATTTAAAAATTGCAGGAATGAAATAAGTGCGATAAGTAAATAATAAAGAACGAACGCACCGATGTTATCCTGGTTCACCACAACCCGTGGCTAGTCCAGTCCCCGAGAGACTCTCTCGAGATTTCCACTAACTTTGTTAAGCTTACGGGTGCTTAACAAACCGTTACAAACTTAGAACTTGAGTCACACAAGCCTCAACAACCTTTGCTCGAAGATACAACACTTCAAGACTTCAACCAAAGTAATCACAACGTTCCTTCTTACAATACAAGGGATTAACACTTCCCTTCAAGTGTATAAAAACACTTTGCACTCAAAACAAGACTCTCCTTAAGAGTAGATATGAGTAAAATAAATACGCTCAAGAACGCAACAACTTTCGTCAAGAATTTGGCTCTCAAAAACTTATGTAATGAATAGAAAATGATGAATAAAAGAGTATGCAAGCTTTTGCAATAATATGATCAGTTGTTATGTTTAGAAGACTGATTTGAAGATGTATTTATAATGTCAAAAGCATGCATAACCGTTGCCTAATTGCCAATTAAGAATTGCTGATTTTGTGCTACGACAATCGATGTCAAGTTGGCACAATCGATTGTTTTCCAATCGTTCCAAAAATCATTCCCACATTTTACGCAGCATAATCGATTATCTAAGACGTATAATCGACTACTGGCAACGTTCAAAAAATTATTTCCAGATTTTACGTAAAACAATCGATTATCAGAAATATACAATAGATTACTTGGCAACGTTCAAAAAATCTTTTCCAGATTTTACTTCAAACAATCGATTATTAGAATCCTATAATCGATTATCTGATGGAGTTTGAAAATATTTTGGCAACGGTCATTTACATAATCGATTATGTTATATGGATAATCAATTATTTTTCAGTCTTGAAAAATCTAATAGACACTGCCTCAACACAATCGATTGTCATAAGGTTCACAATCGATTATGTTGTAGCTTTGAAAAATCTGATGGACACAGTCTCAACACAATCGATTGTCATAAGGTACACAATCGATTGTCTTGCAGCTGCCTTAACATAATCGATTATCATAAGTACATAATGGATTATCTTTGTCCAGATTTTAGAGGCATGTTTAAAAATCATTTTGACTAAAATAATTATGCATGATTTAAAATCATTTTGCCTTAAATTAAATATGCATGATTTTATAAAAAATTTTACGAGAGAAGCCAAGTCTTGAGTTAAGTCGTCGGATCAAGACCACAATTAAAGAACGACTCATGTATAACTTTGTTTAGTCTTGATCTTGTTTGTCTTGTGCTTGAACTTCTTTGCGTGACATTTATGCGCTTGTGCTTGGACCTCGTCATATGTCAATTGCGCATCGTTTGTCATTTATCAAAACTTACAAATATGAACACACGTTTAGTTTAGTGCCTTGAGAACGTGTTTCAACAATTTCCCCCTTTTTGATAATGGAAAACCTTAATCGGGATATGCATATTAGGTAATTCATAATGACGATCCAAGACAAGTATATATATATATGCAATTAGTTCCCCCTCAACATATGAATTCCCACTCAATTTATGCCAATAAATATTAAGTGCATAGCCCTTATTCTTCCCCCTTTTGCCATTAGCAAAAAAAATTGAATAAATGAATAACTTGTTTATTGATTAAAAAATACGATTACATAAAGGAGACAAGAAAACATAGAACAATAAGCTAGAAAAGCAAATAAAGAAAATTATTCATTATTATCATTTCCCGCCTCGTCATCCGGCACTGCTTCATAAGGGACAAGTCCAGCATATGGATAGTGAATATGATCAAAATATCCATGGATCTGATATGTCAATCTATTGACGGAGGTGGACAAAGAAGCCAGTTGGTCGAAAATAGTTTGGAGTGTAGGAGCTTGAGGCTGACGCGTTTGATGAGTTGGAGGAGGAGCAGGAGCTGTATGTTCGCCGTCATGGGGAAAGGAGGATTCGGAAATTTCCCATTTCTTGGTGCTCTTTTTGAGAGGACCGATAGTGGTGTTGAACCCGGAGGCTTCAAGAAAATTCATTATAAGGAGGGCATATGGAAGTGGTCTATCGTCCCCAATGGCATCAAGCATGTGAATTTTGACGAACTTACACCAATTGATGTGAGCCCCGGTTATAATGGCATGCATGAGTTTTGCGTCCTCTTGGGAGAGAGTGGCATGATTATGTTTGCGTGGTTTGAGGACTCGAGTTGTGAAGTAGAAAATTAAGCGATATTCGGGGAGCATGCCCGTAATGGTAGGACGACGATTGGACAGATTAGGGTCATAAGCTCCAAGTCCTATTTGGTTTAGGAGAATTCGTTCATCAAACAAGGCGCCGGCTTCTCTAATGTAGAGAGAAATGTTTTCCCCACTTCGAGGAAGGTGAGCAACGGAATGTAATTTTCGTTGGTTAAAAGAATTTCAACTCCATTAATGTTTGACACAAGCTCACCATCGTCTTCCTCATGAAGATTGGAATAGAAGGCTTGAATTAAGGGAGGATTAATATGAGGATAGGTAAGATATAGATAATCAAGGAGTTGGCATTCCTTAAGCATGTTTGCAGCTGCAGCGGGGGCGCTGGATTCAAGATATTTGCTGGTGGAAAAGCGAGGAGGAAGAATTTCACGCTTTTCGAATTTTGTCATGAATCGAGTTAACTCTGGTTCAGTGTTGAACCGTAAAAGAGAGCCATCTTGGTAAGGAAAATTTGGAGGAGGAGGAGCAGCAGAAGAAGATGCACCATGTCTACCAGAAGAAGTTTGGTGTGTCTGCTCGTCATTTTCAATAAGTAGTAATAGCCTTTGTAAGAAATTTGAGAGATTTTTGAAAGTTTGGGAGATAAGATTGATGCTTGAGTGAAGAGATTGAGGACATATGGTACCTATTCATAATGAGAAGGATGGCATTTCATTTATGGTGAGAATCTGCAGAAATTTAAGAGCCAAAGCAGTCAGAAACGGTAAAAAAATTTGCACTGTCCATTACACAATCGATTGTGGAATCGAAACAATCGATTATTATGGAGTTTTTGAATTGTACTCGGAAATGACACAAAATCGATTGTGGGAATCTTGCAGGACCCAAACGGTAACAAAGATTTGAATTACTGACTGAAAATAATCGATTGTTGAATTATGGTAATCGATTGTACTTACACAGTGTGCACAGTGATTTTCTGACTCGGAAAATCGATTATACTTTTGAGACAATCGATTGTGCAGTAATGAATTGCCGAGACGATAGTCGATTAATGAAAAGAATCGATTAGTAATTAACATCAAAAACCTGCAAGGCAAAAATGGTCAAACAATATGTTGATTTTCCGTCATAATAAGCATAACACATAAATAATCGATTAGTGATACTTGCTAATCGATTGTCCGGCACAGTAAGCATGAGACATAAAGGAATGATAATCGATTATTGATTGTGACAATCGATTGTTCTCTATCATTGCCTCATAATTCCCCCTGCCTTTAGGGCGATACCTGCAAAAGAGAATTAGACGTCTCCGACGCTCAAGTTAGTAATTTGAAAGAAGTAGAGCATGACTTAGATCAGTGTGGAGTTACGAATTCCGAGTTTACTACGAATTCGGAAAAGAACTCTTTCTCTAAAGGCCTAGTGAAGATGTTGGCCAATTGAGAACGTGATCTCTTAAGAAGTGTGTCCTAAGGTGTTTTTAAGGGTGTTTCGAGTACTTACCTGTTGTTTGATGTCGCCAATTACCTGTTCGAGAGGATGGTCTTTGATTGTCCTCCACGCGTTAGGCAGTTTCGTTTCTTTTTCCAGTTGTGGCGCTTCCTCCGATAATTGTTCCAAGGTTTCACCTTGAATTTCCTTAGGAGTTTCCTCTTGTACTTTGTCTTGAGGACTTATTGAGTTTAAGATACCTGCAGGATCAAAACCAGAATCCTTTCTCGCCGAGCGAGCATTATTTTTGGAAAATACAACATGAGGGGATTCCTCCACAGTTTCGGTTCTATTATTGAATACCCTATATGCTTTGCTACGTGAAGAATAACCAATAAAAATTCCTTCATCGGATTTGGCATCAAACTTTCGCAAATTATCTTTACCATGTTATGAATAAAACATTTTCAACCGAATACTCTAAGATGGGAGATATTTGGTTTTCTTCCCTTGTAGAGTTCATAGGGAGTTTTCATGAGTATTGGCCTTATGACTACTCTGTTTAAAACGTAGCATGCGGTACTCACGGCATCCGCCCAAAAATGTTTGGGAATCTTAGCCTCATCGAGCATGGTTCTAGCCATCTCTTCGAGACACCTATTTTTCCTTTCCACCACTCTATTTTCTTGTGGTGTGCGAGGAGCAGAAAAGGTGTGCTCGATACCGAGTTCGTCACAAAAATCCGCGAAGAGATTGTGATCGAACTCTCCCCCATGATCACTTCTTATTGAAGTGACGGTTGTGTCCTTTTCATTTTGAACACGTTTAAGAAAACATTTAAAATTATGAAAAGCTTCACTTTTATGAGCAAGAAATAGTGTCCATGTAAATATAGAATAATCATCAACAATAACAAAAGCATAACGATTTCTACCAAGACTTTCAATGCGAGATGGTCCAAAAAGGTCCATGTGAAGAAGTTGCAATGGTCTAGTAGTTGAAACAATATTTTTCGATTTAAAAGATGCTTTTGTTTGCTTCCCTTTTTGACAAGAATCGCAAATGGAGTCTTTTTCAAATTTCAAATTTGGAAGACCAATAACTAAATTTTGTGAAACCAATTTATTTCAAAGATGCATGTTGATGTGAGCTACTCTACGATGCCATAACCACATATCATCTTCTTTGCTTATAAGACAATTCACATACTCAGATGAAGAATTTTCGAGATCAACCATATAGATGTTATCCATTCTAAAACCACGAAGGATAATTTTAAAATCGCTACGGCGAAAAACTAAGCATTCATCCGAATCAAATAAAACAAGATTTCCCTTGTCACATAATTGACTTATGCTCAAGAGATTATGTTTTAGACCTTTAACTAGCAATATATGCTTAATGGAAGAAGGTTCATCCTTACCGACCGATCCAATGCCGATAATTTTTCCCTTGTTGTTATCTCCAAAAATAACGCTTCCTCCTTCCTTGTGTTCTAGTTGAAGGAACTTGGATTCGTCTCTGGTAATGTGTTTGGAGCATCCACTATCAAGGTACCAAAGTACACTTGATCCCTTTAAACATACCTACAAGACAAATTAATGAGTCTTTGGTACCCAAGCTGTTTTGGGTCCTTGAGAGTTAGGTGTAACATGCTGTTGTGCTTGACATGCAGTTAAGTGTGTATGTCTAGTGAAGCAAGAAGGAGCAATATGTCCAATTCGATTGCAATAATGACAAATGACATTAGGATTATGCATTCGTCTAGGTTGATAGTAGTTGGACGGACGAAAATTGTTTACTCTATTTTCGACAATATGACTATTGCGCATTTCATGAAAATCATTTCTCCTACTATTTGTTCTAGGATATGCAGCATTTCTAGAAAAGTTATTTCTAGGTTGAAAGCCATTTCTAGGTGTCCTAAAATGTTCAACGCTTCTTCTAGTGTTTGGTCTAGGATATGCATCATTTCTAGAATAGTTATTTCTAGGTTGAAGGCCATTTCTAGGTGTCCTAAAATGTTCAAAGTTTCTTTTAGTGTTTAGTCTAGCATGCATGTTGATTCTAGGATTGTTATCTCTAGGATGAACATTTGTTTTATTTGTCCTAGGTTGAGCCTTAGGTGGTTTGGGTTTGGCTTCAACTTTTTCTTTAGGCTCGTTTTTAAAACCTATCCCATGTTTGGTCGATTTCAAATTAACAAGAACTTCATTCAAATTTTTATGAGAAGAATTGAACTTATCTAAGGTGCCCTTAAGTCTTTCTACCTCATCTTTTAGATGCATGCAAGAAGTACAATTTTTACTAGAACTCTCGGGTTTGTCGGCGCTTCTTTTGCCGAAAAAATTGTTTTCTTCTTTCAACTTCTCATTTTTCAAAATCAGTTTTTCCAAATCCTTTTCTTTCAAAGAGAGTTGTTTTTCAAAATCTTTTTCTTTCAAAGAAGCATTTTCCTTAATGTTCTTAACAGTTTTGGAAGCTTTAATGAATTCACTATACAACTCATCAAAGGCATTTTGCATTTCCTCAAGAGAATTGAAGTTTTTGGAAGAAATTTGACATATCTCTTCTTGATTGTTTTCGTGAGCCATGAGACAAAGATTTGCGGTTTCGTCTTCTTCTTCCTCACTCGACTCGTCTCCGGAGTCGCCTCCCCAAGATATGTATGCTCGTTGTTTCTTGAAGGGTTTCTTCTCCTTTTTGACATTTGGGCAATTTGATTTAATGTGCCCGATTTCTCCGCACCCATAGCACTTTACTTGATCTCCTTGTTGTTTGCCTTTTCGTTCATACTTTTCTCGCATGAACTTTTGAAATCTCTTAATAATGAGTCCGAACTCGTTATCTCCGTCCTCGTTATTTTGAGGTTGGCTTGTGCTTGCCTTGAGCGCGATTGTTTGTTTCCTTTGATCATTAACAAGAGGGTCAAGTATAGTAGATTCATAAGCTTTAAGATTACCTCTTAATCCGTCGATGGTGACATTTGAAATGCCAATAGACTCTTGAATCCCGTCGGCCTTGGAGCGCCATTCCGGAGTGAGACTTAGGAGAATTTTTCGGACAAGTTCCTTATCCGTGAAGGTCTTCTTAAGAGCATGTAAGTCATTAACGATTTTTGAAAATCGTTCGAACATGTCATCGACCCTTTTGCCTTCCTTCATGTGAAACAGTTCATATGCATAGGTTAGAAAATCAACTTTAGCCTCTCTTACCTGGTCCGTACCTTCGTACGTGATTTCCAGCTTATCCCACATTTGCTTCGCCATTGTGCAACATGATATTTTTCTGTAATCATCAGCGTTTACAACACAATATAATAAGTTGATGGCCTTAGCATTGTTCTGCACTTTTCAGATATCATCCGCATCGTATTCATCTTCGGATTTTGGAACCCATTCATTTTCAACCTTTTTGGTTGGAATTTGTTCTCCCTTCATTATAACCTTCCACAGATGAAAATTATTCGATTGAATGAATATTCTCATCCTCTCCTTCCAGTACGTATAGTTTGTGCCATCGAATAGTGGTGGTCGGGTGGAGCATTGTCCTTCACCTATTCCTGCAAAAGAATCACGAGTAGAAGCCATGGATTGTTTCTCTCAAACGGTTAAGTTTTTCAGAGAGTTGGGCTCTGATACCAATTGTTAGAATATACGCTTAACGCTAGAGGGGGGGGTGAATAGCGTTATAATAAAAAATAGCGTAAACTTGCGGAATTTAAAAATTGCAGGAATGAAATAAGTGCGATAAGTAAATAATAAAGAACGAACGCACCGATGGTATCCTGGTTCACCACAACCAGTGGCTAGTCCAGTCCGCGAGAGACTCTCTCGAGATTTCCACTAACTTCGTTACGGGTGCTTAACAAACCGTTACAAACTGAGAACTTGAGTCACACAAGCCTCAACAACCTTTGCTCGAAGATACAACACTTCAAGACTTCAACCAAAGGAATCACAACGTTCCTTCTTACAATACAAGGGATTAACACTTCCCTTCAAGTGTATAAAAACACTTTGCACTCAAAACAAGACTCTCCTTAAGAGTAGATATGAGTAAAATATATACGCTCAACTTTCGTCAAGAATTTGGCTCTCAAAAACTTATGTAATGAATAGAAAATGATGAATAAGAGAGTATGCAAGCTTTAGCAATAATATGAGCAGTTATTGTGTTTAGAAGACTGATTTAAAGATGTATTTATAGTTTCAAAAGCATGCATAACCGTTGCCTAATTGCCAATTAAGAATTGCTGATTTTGTGCTACGACAATAGATTGTCAAGTTGGCACAATTGATTGTTTTCCAATCCTTACAAAAATCATTCCCAGATTTTACGCAGCATAATCGATTATCTAAGACGTATAATTGATTACTGGCAACGTTCAAAAAATCATTTCCAGATTTTACGTAAAACAATCGATTATCAGAAATATACAATCGATTACTTGGCAATGTTCAAAAAATCTTTTTCAGATTTTACTTCAAACAATCGATTATTAAAATCCTATAATCGATTATCTGACGGAGTTTGAAAATATTTTGGCAACAGTCATTTACATAATCAATTATGTTATATGGATAATCGATTATTTTTCAGTCTTGAAAAATCTAATAGACACTGCCTGAACACAATCGATTGTCATAAGGTTCACAATCGATTATGTTGTAGCTTTGAAAAATCTGATGGACACTGTCTCAACACAATCGATTGTCATAAGGTACACAATCGATTGTCTTGCAGCTGCCTTAACATAGTCGATTATCATAAGTTCATAATGGATTATCTTTGTCCAGATTTTAGAGGCATGTTTAAAAATCATTTTGACTAAAATAAATATGCATGATTTAAAATCATTTTGCCTTAAATTAAATATGCATGATTTTATAAAAATGTTTTTACGAGAGAAGCCAAGTCTTGAGTTAAGTCGTCGGATCAAGATCACAATTAAAGAACGACTCATGTATAACTTTGTTTAGTCTTGATCTTGTTTGTCTTGTGCTTGAACTTCTTTGCGTGACATTTACGCGCTTGTGCTTGGACCTCGTCATATGTCAATTGCGCATCGTTTGTCATTTATCAAAACCTACAAATATGAACACACGTTTAGTTTAGTGCCTTGAGAACGTGTTTCAACACATTTGACCGTTAGTAACGTTCAGGACATTAGGAAAGGGGCTATATGAGATCAAGTATGGGGCCATTAATGTCAAATCTTTGAACGGATCCCAAAGGTCCACTATTGGGGAAATCATCTTGTGTTTGCAAATGGGGCCTACTTAGTTCGATATTTCCTTTCAAGTAATAGATGTGTCGGCCTCTTAAAATATGTTGTTGGACGGTCATGGATTCATACCGATGAGGCTGTAGCATCAATACTACATCAAGTGGTAAAGTTCTAGTGGAACCACCAAGAGGTGATCATTCACGGTGGCTAGCAATCCCATATATAGTCGTCAAACCATTCCAGGAATTGAGGAAGCAGAAGGATAGGCGGAGAAACTTACCATCACATCGAGCGAGTCAATGTTGTTGATAAATACAAATGTTGGGACAACAAGATTGAAATCATATCGAACTGGTACGGTTATGAACCCTGCAAGGAACTTAGAAAAAACCTCCAAGGAATCGCTAAACCCATCAAGCTCAAGAAACACGACATTACTTTCATATTGGGATATGAGTATTCATGGGAGGAACTCAACCATAGTTCACCACCATGGTGTGAACCTTACTACCCTTGGAACATCCAATACCCCATTCGGAGTAGACTTTCTAGCCGGACAGGGTAGTCTACGGGTCAGAAGAAGAGGAGGCACTGGCAGCGATGAGGAATTTGTTCCTAGGAGATAATAACATGGATTGTTGTGTCATTTCTTATGAGGATTGGGAGGAAGGCACTTCCGTACAAGCCGTGAGCGGAGGAGCATGCCTCAATAATTGGACTATCAGAGCCACCAAAGCCCGGCGAGCCTCGGGGTAGCAAGGCTGAACAAGCATCATACGCCATTTTTATTTTTACTGGTTGACTTTCCTTTTGCATTTCTAATTTTCTCAAGAAAGAGCTCCAATGTTCAAAAACAGTTATGAATTTATCAAAGAATTTTAATTTTCCTATAAATCTTACTCTTATTATTTTCTGTCATTACTTTTCTTATACATCATTACTATTACTTATCTTAATGAATAAAAGACTATGACATGCGACGAGATAATGCAACAAGCGGACATAGACTCGGAAGAAGATAATGTATCGGAAGAGATTATTAAGGAAGTTGAGAATTTTGAGAACAGACCTAAGTCTAACTTGAATGGGACTGATATTGTTAACCTGGGAAATGCAGAAAATATCAAAGAAATACGAGTCAGCATTCACTTGTCACCATTAGAAATGGAAGAGTACACGGGATTTCTGAGAGAGTATGAAGACATATTCTCCTGTTTGTATGATGACATGACTGGGTTGAGTACATCTATTATGGCACACAAACTCCCAACCGATATGACATGATCACTGGTAAAACAGAAACTCAGAAAGTTCAAGCATGACATGAGTTTGAAAATCAAGGAAGAAGTCACTAAGCAGGTCAAAGCTAAAGTTCTCAGGGTGGTTGAATATCCGACATGGTTAGCCAACATTATGCCAGTGTCAAAGAAAGAAGAGAAGGTTAAAGTCTATGTCGACTACCGGGACCTCAACCGAGCCAGTCCAAAGGATGACTTCCCCTTGCCGAACATACACATCCTGATTGACCACTGCACCAAGCATAAGTTGCAATCATTCATAGATTATTTCTTAGGGTATCATCAGATCTGGATGGATGAAGAAAATACTGAAAAACGGCTTTCATTATGCCTTGGGGGACATACTACTACAAGATGATGCCGTTTGGGTTAAAAAACCCAAGGGCCACCTACATGAGGGCCATGACTACCATTTTCCATCATATGATACACAAGGAGATTGAAGTGTATATGGATGATGTCATTAACAAGTCCAAGAAAGCCACTGATCACATAGAAGATCTGAGAAAGTTCTTCAATAGGTTGAGAAGGTATAACCTGAAGTTGAATCCCGCGAAATGTGCATTCGAGGTTCCAGTTGAAAAGTTGCTTGGGTTTATCGTGAGTCACCAAGGAATAGAACTGGATCCACCGAAGGTCAAAGCCATTCAAGAATTGCCACTACCAAAGATCAAGAAGGATGTAATGAGTTTTTTGGGGAGAAACAACTACATCCGCCGGCTAATAGAACAATCTACTGTCATCTATTAACCGATCTTCAAGATGTTGAAAACGGATGTTTCCACCAAATGGACCAATGAATGCCAGAAAGCTTTCGACCGAATCAAGGAATACTTGTCAACACCGCCATTCTTAGTCCCACCTAAACCAGGTATGCCCCTACTACTTTACCTTGAAGTATTAGGTGGAGCAGTACGGCTTCATCTTGGGGCAGCATGATGAGACGGGAAAGAAAGAACAGGCCATTTACTACCTCAGCAAGAAGTTCACTCCGTAGGAGTTCTGGTATTCCCTAATAAAATGCAACTATTGTGCTCTAACTTAGGTAACCTAGAAGCTGAGGCACTACTTCTGTGCCTATACTACATATCTCATATCAAGGATGGATCACTTGAAGTACATCTTTCAGAAGCCCATGCCCACTGGCATGCTATCTAAGTGGAAAATCATGTTGAGTGAATTCGACATTGTTTATGTGATTCAGAAAGCAATCAAAGGATAGGCACTAGCAGATCACCTTGCCGAGAATCCTGTGGATGGAAAATGCGAACCCCTAAAGACGTATTTTCCTAACAAAGAGGTATCATTCATAGGAGAAGATATTGCAGAATCCTATGACGGTTGGAGAATGTTTTTCGATGGAACAACAAATTTCAAAGGAGTCGGCATAAGGGCAGTCCTAGTTTCATAAAAAGGGTAGCATTACCCGGTGTTCACCAAACTCAGGTTCCCTTGCACCAACAACATGGCCGAATACGAGGCCTGCATCTTAGGGCTCAAGATGGTCATTGACATGAACATCAAAGAGTTGCTAGTAATTGGGGATTCAGATTTGCTTATATATCAGGTCTGAGAAAAATGGGCAACCAAGAACTCCAAGATACTCGCTTATCTACTCCACGTGCAGGAGTTGAGAAAGAAGTTCACAAAGACAGAGTTCCAGCATGTTCCCAGAGTCCAAAATGAATTTTCTAATGCATTAGCTACCCTATCCTCTATGATACAACATCCAGATACAAACTTCATTGATCCTATTCCGGTGAGGATCTATGATCATCCGGCCTACTGTGCTCATGTCGAAGAAGAAGAATATGGAAATCCTTGGTTCCATGATATCAAGGAATATTTGGCAAAAGAAGAATACCCAGAGCTTGCAAATCCTACTCAAAAGCGCACACTTCGAAGGTTGGCCAACAATTTCTTTAACAGTGGAGGAATCCTGTATAGGAGAACTCCTGATTTGGGTGTTGTTAAGGTGCGTCGATGCAAAGGAAGCATCTAAGCTGCTAGAAGAAATCCATGATGGGACCTGCGGTCCACATATAAATAGTTTTCTTCGCCGAGAAAATACTCCAAGCTGGTTATTTTTGGTTGACTATGGAAACAGACAGCATCTTGTACAATCAAAAATGCCACCATTGTCAGGTACATGTAGACATGACCAAGGTACCCCTAAACAAGCTTAATGCAACAAGCTCCCCATGGATGTTCGCTACGTGGGGAATGGATGTTATTGGACAAATCGAACCTGCAGCTTCCAAGAGACACAGGTTCATCCTAGTAGCAATTGATTATTTTACCAAATGGATCGAAACGGCATATTACAGGGAAGTAACTAGAAAAGTTGTGGTAGACTTCATCCGTGACCGTATCGTTTGTCGGTTTGGAGTTCCGAAATCAATGCTTACTGATAATGGTTCCAATCTCAACAGTGACTTAATGAAAGCTATGTGTGAGACCTTCAAATCAAACATAAGAATTCTACAGCCTACAGACCTCAGATGAACGGAGCTGTAAAAGCCACCAACAAGAACATCAAGAAGATATTGAGGAAAATGATATAAAAGAATAAACAGTAGCACGAAAAATTATCATTCGCTCTGTTGGGGTATCGCACCACAGTCCACACATCAACAGGGGCGACCCACTACATGTTGGTTTATTGTACAGAAGTAGACATTCCCGCTAAAGTTGAAATTCCTTTCTTGAGGGTCATCCAAGTAGCTGAGCTCGACGACACAGAATGGGTGAGGAGTCATTACGAGCAGCTAGCTCTTATAGATGGAAAGAGATTGAATGCAATTTGCCATGGTTAGATTTATCAGAACAAAATGCTTAGAGCCTTCAACAAGAGAGTGAAACCAATACGGTTCACACTGGGGCAGCTGATTTTAAAGAAAATTTCCCCGCATCAAGATGAAGCCAAAAGGAAATTCTCTTCCAATTGGAAGGGTCCATACATGGTTTATCGGGTTCTGACAGGAGGAGCCATTATACTTGCAGAGATGGATGGAGAAATTTGTCAAAAACCGATACATTTAGATACAGTCAAGCACTATTATGTGTAATCTTGTATTTTCCCATATGATGTAATTTGAACTAGGTCTAACCTGATTCTCATTTAAGAGGGGATACGTGGGCGACCCTGTGGGTTCGGTCATAATTCAATAAAAAATTTATTTTCCCCGCAATTAGAAACTGGGGTAGAATTTTAAATAGGACCCTCAAAATTCCGAAGTAACTTCAGCCGATCATCGCAAGCATCCATAAAAAGCAGCAACCCAGCAAACTGGGGCAGAATTTTTTGAGAAGGACCCTCAAAATTTTGAAGCGAGAGAGGTTTCAATGTCCTGAACCACGTCACAGTCGTCGGTCCATCCAAAAACTATTTCTTAAATATACACTCTTATCATTTTTTTTACAAACTCATGCATGTCTGCTCTGTTTAGCAACTCTACCCCAATAATACATATTATATCATCATATCAACGTCATACATGGCAAGAAAAGTTGGAGGGGACACAAACTAACCTTTCCCCTTTACAAAACTTACGATTTTTCTTTGGATGTAGGAACCCAAGTCGTATATTATTCAATCAGGAACACAACTCTCAGAACCATTGCACCTATTCGCATTCGCTATCCAATGTCCCCAGTAGCCACGATATCACAATCAGCTATCAGCTAAGAAATTTCACTACTATTCTTCCCTTTATTTCATGCATAAGGTTACTATTCTGCCTTCAGACACAAAGCTCTGTCTCCACCTGCATTCTTGCATTGCATAAGGCTACCATTTTGCCTTCCGAGACTAAGCATTGTCTCCATATGACTTATTGAATTGCATAAGTCTATCATTCTACCTTCCGAGACTAATCTCTGTCTCCATCTGCATTTCTTGCATTGCATACGACTAGCATTCTGCCTTCCAAGACTAAGCTCTATCTCCATCTGTATTTCCTGCATTTCATAAGGCTACCATTCTGCCTTCTGAAACTAAGCATTGTCTCTATCTTCATTCTTGCATTGCGTAAGGCTACCATTCTGCCTTCCGAGACTAAGCTCTGTCTCCATCTACATTTCCTGCATTGCATAAGGCTACCATTTTGCCTTCCAAAACTAAGCATTGTCTCCATCTACATTCTCACATTGCATAAGGCTACCATACTGCCTCCCGATACTAAGCATTGTCTCCATCTTCATTCTTGCATTGCATAAAGCTACCATTCTACCTTCCGAGACTAATCTATGTCTCCATCTGCATTTCCTACATTGCATAAGGCTACCATTCTACCTTCTGAGACTAAACATTGTCTCCATCTGCATTCTTGCATTGCATAAGGCTACCATTCTGCCTTTCGAGACTAAGCTCTGTCTCCATCTGCATTTCCTGCTTTGCATAAGGCTACCATTCTGCTTTCCGAGACTAAGATCTGCCTCCATCTGCATTTTCTACATTGCATATGGCTACTATTCTGCCTTCCGAGACTAAGCTCTGTCTCTGTCTGCATTTCCTGCATTGCATAAGGCTATAATTCTACCTTTTGAGGTTAAGCTCTACCTCTATATGCATGGATAAAATATCGCCCCATTCATTTTACTTGCATCGGCTGCAATATTGCCACTTTATTTTGCACATGTATCGGCTGAAATATCGTCACCTCATTACATGGCTGAAATATCACCGATTTATTTTTCACTTGCTTGGCCAAAAGATCGATACCTCATTTACATTTTGCATTGGCTGAAAGATCGCCACCTTATTGCATTGGCTAAAATATCTCCACCTTATTTACATCTTGTATCGGCTGAAATATTGCCACAACATTGCATGGTTGAAAGATCACCACCTTATTACATTTGATGAAAGATCGCCACCTTATTTACATCTTGCATCAGCAAAAATATCGCCACCTTATTGCATGACTGAAATATCGCCATCTAATTGCATTGGCAAAAAGATTGCCACCTCATTTACATCTTGCATCGGCAAAAATATCGCCACTTATTGCATTTTTCATTGGCTGAAAGATCACCACCTTCTGTATCTCATGGGCTGAAAGATCGCCAAACTGTCCAAGGGCGTCATTTTTCGGAGGCACCATATTCAACCCAAGAATGTCATTCCATGGCCTGAGGACCCATTTTATCTCTTGCATATCATTATTCCAAGTCATCATCGCTCGGAGGCATCATCCTCATAGCTCGAGGGCATCATTTCATGGCCCGTGAATCCTTTGTCATGGCCTAGGACATCATGGTCTAAGGACATCATTATAACCGTCCAAAGACAACATTCATGGTTCAATGGGAACTTGCACCACGTTTAGATTTATGCACAATAAATGACTGTATTGTTTATTTGTTAGTAAACTGACGAGCAACGACCGTCTCAGCAGGAGCGATCCTGCTCCAGTTCCCGCAGCCCTATTATACTTTATCCATCCACCCAAGCCTAAATGTTGCATCCGTTCTTGGGAAGACGCCATCGGCATACTCCGTCGATGGATCCTAAACTACATACTGCCTGATTCCTGTAAAACCTAGGATATGTAGGCAGTTCAAAAATCAGAGCACGGTCGACTTCTTCAAACCACTTCACCCTGTCAAAATTGGCCAACATATCTTTACTCGACAACTCTTTCATTATTCCCGGGTAAAGAGGGATAGCTGTTGATACCCAATTTTTTTCCTGTATATTTAATATGTGCAAAATACTTTCAAAATACTATATATGTACATATATGAGCATGGCCAAGTATCTTATTATTTTTTCTAAATTTTTAATAGATTCTTAAACCGATTTATTACAGTATTTTAGCAATACAAAAGTCAATAAGCATTCTTCAAACTATCATTTTTGGGGATTAATCTATTTTATTATTATAATTATGCCAATATATAGCTAAGGTAATTTTTGCACATTTTTTATAAATTTATTTGGTATTTTTTAAGCTAAAATTGCACTAAATTTAAATTCTAGCCTATTTTAAGATTTAAATAGCTTTTAAAATTATAAAATTTATTCCAGCATTTTTAATTTAATTTTTATACACTATTAACTAATTTAGCCCTTCAATTTTGTTTCAAAATCATTTTTACTCTTTTTTATAAATTGAAAAGGGAGAAGTAGCTATTTAAATTATAGCCTTATTTTATTTCAATTATAGTCAAAATCAACCATCCCAATAACCCAATTCCAATTTCAAATGGACCAGCCCAAATCCTAATATATAACCCGACCCCTAACCCATTAATAAAACCCGCCCGGTCTTTCTTTTGATCCAGGTCGTTGATCATTTTGATCAACGGCCATGATTTAACCTTACCTTTTTTAATCCCCCAAACCCCATAGCCCTAATCCATTTTCCCCTGAGACACCACCTTGAAAGCCCTTCGTCACTCAAACTCTCTCGAACCTTCCTCAATCATAATCGTCTCCTATCGTCCTCAACCTCAAAACCCACAAGAAATCATGGCTTCTCCGGCCATGGTAGTCTTACAATCACCTGTTAATCATGTGTGCTCGATACTTGAAGAATCGAGGCCAGACCTCGAAGGTCTTCATCCAGACCTTCGCCAGCTCGAGGTTTCACATCCATCTCTGGCGTTGCTCAGGCGTATCCTGGTACTCTGAGCCTATCTCTGAACTTTCCGACCAAGATCGGACCTTTTCAAAGCCTTTCTCATTCTAGGGTTCTTCTGAAACCCTAACTATTCAAGGTTTTCTTTGAGTTTTCTTAAATCTATTATATATTTGTGCTTTACTTGAGTTTTTGAACGATTTTCTCAACTTTTCTTTCAAAAATTACTTCTTTCAGATTTAGGGTTTCCTGAAAATGTTCAAATGTTTCTCTGACTTTTCTTTCCCTTTTCTTTGTGTATATTCGCCTCCATTATGTTCTAATGTTTTCTTTTCTCCACGCATGTTCTTCTACTGTGTTCCTGTTTTGTTCTTTTTATCACGCATGTTCTTCTACTGTGTTTTATATATTCCTTTGTGTTTTCTATAAAATGTTTTCACATGCTTTCTCACTATGTTCTGCTATTTTCATTCCACTTTGATCTAATATTCTTCGCCTATTGTTTCCTTCTACCATGTTCTTAAATTTTTACTGTTTCACTTCTACATTACCTTATTTAAGAGACTCGTTTAAGCATGTTTTCCTCTACTGTTTCTTCTACTCTTATTGTGTTTCGAATTATTATTCACTCTGTTTGCTTTGAACTTTCAACTGTATTTGCTTGTTTTCTCATGAGTTTCTGAAAGAAATATCTGAACCTGTTTTGACTACTTACTTCCTCATCTTTATACTTGACTCGAGGTGGAAACCCTAGAATTTTGGGGGTTCTGCCGAGGTCATATCATATGATTGAACTAGAGTTCTATTTAAGAACCCTTGAATCTTTCAAACTAATCTCTAAGTCTATGAACTAAGTTTGAACTTCTTTGTTTGCATACAACTCTAAACTTTTTAAATTCTTCTACGCTAGAGTCTTCTACTAATTGGCATGCTAGCTCTTTGTGTTTAAGCGTGCCTGTATGCTTTTATATGTGTGATGAATCTTTATCCTAAAAAGGTTTTCCAACTTATGATTGATTCAGAATCCTTTTTTAGGTTTGATTGGTTGATACTGATTTTCCTTAAGTAAAATCTTTCTTCACCTTTTCTGACTAGATTCATTTATACCAAATTCAGACCTTGTGATTTACTCGTTGTTAATTGATTCTCTTTCTAAAATTGCACAACTTGTGTACTGTCCAGACCTTTTCCGTAAGTAAACCTTTATGTATTTACCCATATTATAATACCTTACACAAAGTGTTTGAGTAATTTAGTTATTTAATTAGTTTTACCGTTTGAAATCTGAATCCCTTTATCAAAGGGAAAACTTGTGTAATTTATTGACAATTGATTCTCAAACTATCCTCTTACCTTACTTATGCTTGCCTTCTACAATATAAAAGGCATGACCTCTTTTTCTTAAAGACACGGTCAATTCAACACTTTTATACTTTAGACTTCAGACTTACAATCTCACAATTCTCTTCTAAATTCATAGTATTTCTAACTGCTTGTTTGCACTGTAGCTTTACAATACTACTACCTTCTTCTTACTTGTTTCTTTAAGACTGGTATGTTCTAGTTTTAGTTTCAGCATCATCCCATTGTGTTTAATTATAGCCTTTACATCCATGTGTATTTTACTAACTATATGTAGTTAAATGTTTAACTAGCATATTAATTTCTTTTACCAGTTTCTGGTGTGAATTCCTGTACCCCTATTTCCTTCTATGTACTTTGATTTGTTGTTCAGGACATGGCAATATGCAAGTTATTTTTCATGTTTGGACTTGATCACTTAGGGGATCCTGTCCAAAAACAATGTGTTTCAACAGGCTTGTGGGTGTGCCAGCATTTCTCATTGCTAGGTATGCCCACTAGCCTGCTTTTGCTTCTTTATAACTTTGCCTTTCCCCTTTTAAAAACTCTGAACTTACACTCTCTCCTAGTTTCTAAGTTCTGCCCCCCTCTTGTGAGCCTTGCCTTGGGACCTTGAGTTCGCTCTAAACTTGGACACATGAGGGTTGGCCCTTCCACGATACACTATGTCTTGAACTTATAATGCATTTGGGTGTGAGCACAGCCTGGAGTCCATGTGAGGTTCTTAGGAAACTCTGACACATCCAAATGAGAGAAAGGCTTTGGAACATTGATCTTTGGAGTTGGTTTACTTCATAAATCGGACAGGAAGTTTGAATCAGGCTTTTTTTTTTAACTTTTAGCTTCTAATTGTATTTTAGTACTTTAATTTCCTTGTGGGTTGTAATAACTATGTAATAAAAATTCTCGGAGATGGATAGTGAAAAGGGAAGGGAGTATTTGTACGCAAAAAGGGGTAAATAATTTGCCTATAGGTTTATTAATTTCTGCATTCACATAAATAACTTGCCTATAGGTTTATTAATTTCTACATCCACGTAGATGTCCTGCTTATAGATTTACTTACAAAATTCTGCACTTGCATATAGACACCATGACTATAAGAACTCCTGCATTCATATAAATACCATGTCTATAATGTTTTCTGCACTTCTGCAATACATAGATACCATGTCTATAGGTCTATGCATTCATATAAATACCATGTATATAAGAAAGTTCCGCATCTCCCATATAGATACCATATTCATAGTTAACTAGAAATTCAAATCCTGCATATGCATCTGTCACTAGGCAAACCTGTTTGTAGGATTTAAATAACTAACAGCATTTAGATACCATGCCCATAGGGTTTCTGATTTCTGCACTCTCATATAGCTACCATGTCTATAAGATGCACATGCAGGTACAAAATATTCCTATAGGTCCTTTCTAATTATTGCATATCCATTTCTCACTAGGCAAACGCATTTATAGGTCTTAACAACTAAAATGCAGTCATATGTCGTGTTCATATAAAACCCAGCATATAGATGTCATGCCTATAGGATTTTCTGCATTTTACTATGTTTATGAATTTGTTCTGAGGATAACAAACATCTATAGGGGTCATAAATAAAATATGAATAGCCCTGCTCATTTGTAAGTCAAAATTGGTAGTAATAATGCATTGTCAATTGCAGACCTTGAACTTTTTCTATTAAAACTGGCAACCTTTTCTTAAATTAACATGCGACCAATCCATGCTCTTATTCCCGAAATCTGTATATATCATGCTTATAGATTTCATCTATCATTTAGGCAAGCCTTAGGATAACTTATAAACAGAATCAGTTCCTTCTTTTAAACTGCAATCAGCAGCATGCCTGACTCAGGCTTCCTATCTGAATTATGTAGCAGATCAGTCTGACTCAAATCTTTGAGTTTAATTGGACCTTAAATAGTACGTGCAAGACATGCTAAACTATGTGTTTTCTTTGGTTTTAAAGGAGGTTTATCTAAGCCTTATCATCTGTCTATATGCTCTCCCTCTAAATTGTATATATGTTTTGTTTGTCGCCTTAGTATTTTAACCTTTTGAAACCACGAATAAGCCTATGTTTCCTCCCTTTAGTATTAGTAATCCCAAATACCTCTGGGATTGATAGGATCAGGACGGGTAATAGCATGCAATAGGTAACAGGATCATTCCGCGCTTTAATATCTTAATGGGGTGGAAAAAAGGTAGATATGGATATGATGACCGGTGCACTAATACCACGTGTAGCCCCTCTCTGAGGACTGATTACCGGGTATTGCATTGATGTGATTCATATTATTATTACCCCTCTCTGAGGACTGATTACCGGGTATTGCATTGATGTGATCCATATTATTATTAAACCTAGGACCCCTTCCTTTGTTGTGTGTTTCTTTAAATCTTTTAAAATGTTTCTTTTTAAATCAACTCTTTCCTATGCTTTCCAACTTCGTTTATTTCTCACCTTTTATGTTAAAATCACCTCTTATGTGATACCATTATTTGCTTATTTGTATTTAAGTCACAACAATAGCTTGGCCGGGAACCACACTAATGGATCCTGAAAGGTGCCTAACACCTTCCCCTCGGAATAATTTCAAGCACTTACGTGATCTCTGGTTATCCTAATTGAACCATCTTAGTGTCCTAATGCATTATAATCATTAGGTGGCGACTCTTCAATTCTCTCAAACCCAATTCCCAAAAGGGAATGAGTTGTCTCCCCAAATGTCAAAAAATACTGATTTCGCAAGAAAATGGGGCGCGACACACCTATATGAGAAAATTAAGACCAAATAAAGTTAAATATTTAGACCACTATGTGAGACAATAACATTCTCTATTGGACGCACACAAGATATGATTGTGATTATTTTTCTAAAATTAACCTATGTGGCTAAAAGTGGCTAAAATGCAAGATTTGGCTAAGATCTAGCGAAGCCAAGGACCTAAATTCACTAGGAAGACCAGACCCTATGTGAGTTTCCTACGTATCATGCCCCGAAAAGGAGAATCAGATGTGCATAGTTTGGGCAATTGGATACGGGCGTGAAATATCAATAGCAACTAATTTAGAGAAAAACTATTTGTCTTTTGTTTTGAAAATGATGAAACATGTGAACTCTTTTTGGATTTTTTTTCCCTTTTTTATTTTAATTTTTGTAAAATGATGAAAAAGTGCAAAATCTTTTTTGAATTTTTCATTTTTTTGTCTTTTTCTTAGCAAAAATGTGACAGACAACATAATTGGGCCCTGCTTGCTTTATTTTCACACTTCACCCTCTTTTTTTTGTTTTTTTGTCATGTGTCCTCAACTATTGTTGGTCCGCCTAATGACCCTTTTACCCTTGAATGTTGCAGCATGTAGCACATAGGATGCATCAGGATGGTATTTATTTTTGGGTACACCTGTCCTAGACGGACCCGACCCCTATGTTGAGTCCCCAAAGTCTAATGCATGTGATGCAACAAATGTTTCTACTAGGGATCCAGCATGAGGCTATGTTATTCTAGGTTTAAAAACCTGGGTTTATTTGTTCTAGACCTAGCTTATCCCAGCAGACAACTCGAGCCGGGGGGAGCATTCCGGGAATATAGAAGCTTCACCGGCTTTGCAACTTGTCAAAACATCGTTCTAAAATTGAGATATGACTCTAATAGAAGAGAAGCCACATGAAGTGTACCCTTCCCAGATGATTTATAAGACTCGGAGAGAGGAGGGATTCATAACAATTTATATAAAATTCAAACAATATTAAAGCGGCAAACAGTGCACATTAGGCTCGAACAGACAATAATCAGATAATAAATAAAGCCAACAATAACAAATATTCTAAGCCCGAATTCTGAACCTTGAACCAAAGGTTCTGGATTCTTCTCCCCAGCAGAGTCGGCAGAGATGTCACACCTCCTTTTCCTATCCCGAAAAGTGGTATAAGTGAGTTTTCCAATTAAAATGACAATCGAAACGGGATTATTTATTTAAAATTCAGAGTCGCCACTTGGGATAATTTATGGTGTCCCAAGTAACCAGTTTAAATCCCGAATCGAGGAAGTTTGACTCTAATTACGGTCTACAAAACACAGAAATTCGGGTAAGGAAGTTTGTTAATCCGGAGAACGTGTTTGGCATTCCCAGGTTCCGTGGTTCTAGCGCAGTCGCTCAACTATTATAATTGGCTCAATTATCTGATTTAGTTACATATTTTAAACCCACGTGCCATTTTAAATTTTTAGCCGCTTTTAATATTTCATGAAATTTCAAGGTTATTTAAAACAAATCGTAAGCCACGCTATATGAAATGCACCTGCGGTTCACGACACGCTTTATTTAACCTTGTTGGAAATTAAAATTGAGTCACATGAAATGCACCCCCGCGTTTTCGTAATTACAAACCACAACTACTTCACTGGAACTATACCTATTGTAATGATAAATATTTAATTAGCACGCCTAAAGAAAACTACGAAATTCATTATAGTATCTAAGTTATAAGATTAATAAGAGGTCCATAAAGGATTCAATTATGGATGGCATACCTCAACCTAAATAACTACGGTGTTCATCAATTGATGTTATTTATACGAACACCAATCATTAAAGGCAATTGTTAAAAGAGTGTCTCGCCAAATTTACTCGTTTCGACTGAGTAATGAAAAAAGGATTCAAACACATTTTTAAATTGCAGATCCGATTTCACTCAAATAGACCAAATACTTGTATGAACCATAGGTAAGCATATCCCCAACTAATAATTTTTCTAACAGTTATAGAATTCATCAAAATTATAATGGAGCTAAACAACATACAAGGAATAGAGCTAAACAACATACAGATAATAGTCAAGCGTAGAAAATATCATGCGAATAAAGACAAATGTAATTTGCATTCCAGACATAAGGGAAAGGGAGTTTCAGGTTTTTCGTTATAGATAATTTCATAGGCGATTCACTGATTTTGGACATTTAGCTCAAACTTTCATAATACATGGATCATCACCAAAAAATTCATTAAGAACCACCAATGCAAAGAAGACCTTAATAAAGCGAGGGATGAAAATGGACCTCAAAAATGGAATTTGAGATGCGAACAAGACCTCGACGGAAAGCTTCTACCTCGACCAATCACCACCGAACCAACAAAGAAACAATAAAAGTCAAACAAAACTCCATGACCGAACTTGAGTCAATTTCTATTAAAATCAGAAGGAACGAAACTCTAAAATATACATGAACTTCATAACAAATTTAAAAATTGAAATGACTGAAGCAATTGTATCTTTGTGTGCTTTCATTCGTATGTGAGAGTGCGTAGGTCGCTTTTTATGGCATTTTTCCGACCAGATGTGTCACCAAACTTTTAGCGATGACATAGGGCGAGGAAGACGAGAAATGAGGTCGTTTTGACCATGGCTGGCCGCAGCAATCACAATGGCAACAAAACTGAGGGAGGAGAGAGGGCGTCATCGTCGGTCACTTTGCCATAGACGACTGCGACACATCAGCGGCACCAAAGGAAGAGAGAGAGGGACGTTAGAGATAAATAAATCTGGCTGCTAGCTTTTGATGATGGCTACGATTTGTCTATGATTGTTGCTTCGTTTGGGTTTTCGCTGGAAATGAAAGGGGGTAAGATGAAGAAGACGAAATCAGGGGGTTTCTTGATGTTGAACGGCAACGATCCTTAGGGTGTAGGGATCTAGGTCTAGGTTATTTTTAGACTAATTTTTGGTTATAGTTTTAGGCTAAGAGGTATGTGTATGGTATTATTGAGCCATAAAATTAGGCCAAAGACTAACAAAAAACAACAAAATTCATAAAAACGGGATAAACCAACCCAAAACTAATTCCTCCTTCTAAAATTATATACAATTTATAATATAAAACTAATCTTAGTTGATTAAACTAAACTATCTTAAAACATGAAACATCAAACTATTTTTTATATTTTTCATTTAAATTTATGAAAGATACATAAACTAAAATATTTTTGTAATTTTTATTTTTTTGTGAGGAAATAAAGTAAGAGAATCAAAATTAGTTGAAGTAAAGATATTAGGCCTAGACTAAATATTTACATGCTAAAATATAAAAATCCTGGGGGATCAAAAATCACATGTCTATAGCTGCGCATCATAACTATCATCTTGGAATCCGCCACAATCGTTGTCAAATTGCTCTGAATTCCCTTGGTTCTGTTGACGTCTTTATCTTCTTTTGTTGACTAGCATGTTAAGACCCTCTATAGCATTCACTTGGCGAGGATTTTGAACTTGTTGCAATTGTTCCTTCGCTAGTTGGTTCATCATAGTTGTCAACTCAGCTATAGCCTGCCTATGATCATGTAACTCTTTGCAAATGCGTGACCGTGGGGTCACCCTGGGGCACATTGGATCTACTTTGCCAAGTATAAGAAGTGTCAGCCATCTCATCACGAATATCACAAGCCTCATCATAAGTCAGCTTAATGTAAACCCGTCAACCGGGCCGGGTTGACCCGGGACCGGACCGGTTCGGACCGGTACAAACCGGGACCGGACCGGCCCGGATTATTAGGGGGCCGGGTGGGCTGAGTTGGGGTGGGGGAGGGGGTTAGGCCGGTTAGGATTTTGAAAAATGAAACCGGCCCGGACCGGAACCGGTAGCGTCTACAGTGCCTTGCACCGGGTCGCCCGGACCGGCCCGGCCCGGTTCAACGGTAAAATTTATTTTTTTTATTTTCTTTTTTGATTTTTGAATATGTGGGGCCCACATTACCGTTGGCCAACGGACAATATTACAAAAATGACCATTTTTTCATTATTTTTTTGTATTTATTAATTTACAATATTAACCCTTCTTAAAATCTATATATTACCCTCATCTCTTCTTCATTTCTTCACTCAAAATTCTTATCTCAATCTTAAATTCTTATTTCTCAAATTATCAATCTATCTCTCTTCGCTTCAATTTGCATGATTTCATATTTGATCAAGTGCTCAATTTATTGTCGAATTCGGTGCACTCCCTCCAACTCTTTCTCTTATTTAATATTTTAATTGCATATTTAATTTAAGGTTATATTTTCATTTTTACAATATGTTTAATGATGCTAGTCCTGTAGCTTCTGGAAGTAGTAATAGTAATGACCCGACTTCTAATCGTAAAAGAAGAAGTCCGGTATGAATTTTTTTTGAAATAATAGAAGGTACTAATAGTGTTAAGTGCAAATTTTGTAACGAAACTTTTCAACATTTGACCGAAGGAAATTTAGGAGGGACTAGAACACTTACAAAACATATGAGAGTTGTCCATCCCATAGAATGGGTCAATAATTTTTAAAAGTGACCTTGATTTATTATCAGACTTTCAGTTGGGAATTGGCATTTGGGAAGCAATGATTTGTAAGTTTTAGTATGTTTCAGAGATTGGATTAGATAGATCGGAACGAAGAAATCAAGGAAAGGAAGATGTTCACAGTTCATAGCCCAGAAGACGAAGAACTTTAACTTGGAGATATTGATTATGATGAAGATGAACTTGCTAAGGTGATGCAAAACATTTGAAATTACTACTTCACTAGAAAAAATGTAAACATTTCATTTTCTACTTAAACATTTGAAATTGAGAAATAAAGTAACACTTGCAATAAGTGCAATTTTTTCACATCTTACTTGTATTCATTCGATTATTACAAAGTATTGATATAATTATAACTTAATAGTTATACATAATTTCATAAAAAATTGAAAGTATACTAAACTCGGCCCGGCCCGGCCCCTTTCAACCCGTAACCCGTATGGTTCAATTTAAACCCGGAACAACCCAGCCTGTTAAAACCTGTTACTGTTCCGACCCGGCCCGGCCTGGACCGGTAACCGGACAGGTCAAATTTTTTTGACCCGAAACCGGCCTGGTCAACCTGTTAGTCAGCTTTAGCTTAATAAAGTTGCCCCTGTTGAAACACGTTCTCAACTCGCTAAAACTAAACGTGTGTTCATTTCTGTAGGTTTTGATAAATGACAAACCGACGCGCATGGAACATTGACATATGCCAAAGTCCAAGAACATGAGAAACAAAGAGCAAGATCAAAAATAACAACAAAGTTATGAATGAGTCACTTTATAGTGTGATCTTGATCCGACAACTTATTCAAGTCTTGGCTTCTCTCGTAAAATCATTTTCATGAATCGTTGAGTTAAACCAAAATGATTTTCAAACATGTTTTTCAAATCTGGACATAAATAATCGATTATGTATTTCTTATAATCAATTATGTTAAGACAGTGTTAACCGAAATTTTCAAGACAGCAATATAATCGATTATGTCTTACTTATAATCGATTATGTTAAGACAGTGTTACCCGAAATTTTTCAAGACAGCAACATAATCGATTATGTCTCACTTGTAATCGAGTATGTTAAGACAGTGTAAAACTGGATTTTCAAAACAACAAAATAATCGATTATACGAGATAGCATAATCGATTATTCACTGACCGTTGCCAAAGTATTTTTAAAACGCTGAAATATAATCGATTATACACAAGGCAATAATCGATTATGCTTGCACAGAATCTGCATCCGATTTTTGAACGTTAACAGATAATCGATTATGCAACTTGAATAATCGACTATTCTGCTTAAAATCCGCATATGATTTTTGAACGATCTGCAGATAATCGATTATGCAGATCATATAATCGATTATGCAAGCACAAAATCAGCAATTAGTGATTGGCAATTAAGCAATGGTCTTGGTGACTTTGAGCACTATAAATACACCTCTAATTCACGTTTTTAAACACAACAACTGATTATAATTCTTGCATAAAGCTTACATACTCTTCTCTCATCATTTCATATCTATTTCATAATTTTTGAGAGCCAAATTCTTGAATAAGTTGTTGTGTTGTTGAGCGTTGTTTTTACTCATATCTACTCTATAAAGAGAGTCTTGTCTTGAGTGCTAAGTGTTTGTACACACTTGAAGGGATATTCTAATCCCTTGTTGTAAGAAGGAAAGGTAGTTCCTTGGTTTGAAGTCTTGAGGTGCGGTATCCTCGAGCAGGTTGAAGTCTTGTAGAGTGTATATCTACGAGCAAGTGTAACGGTTTGTTAGGCACCTGTAAGCTTAACGAAGTTAGTGTAAAACTCGAGAGAGTCTCTCGGGGACTGGACTAACCACACGTTGTGGTGAACCAGGATAAATTCGGTGTGTTCTCTCCTTACTATTTTAATTACTGCACTTACGTTATTCCTGCAATTTTAATTCCGCAAATTTACATTGAGTTTTATTAAAACGCTATTCACCGCCCTCTAGCGTTAAGCGTATATTCTAACAATTGGTATCAGAGCCTAACTCTCTGAAAGACTTAACAGTTTGAGAGAAACAATACATGGCTTCTACTCGTAACGTTAATGTAGGACTAGGTGAAGGACAATGCTTCACAAGGCCACCACTCTTTGATGGCACCAATTACACTTATTGGAAGGAGAGGATGAGGATTTTCATTCAATCAAACAACTTTCAATTGTGGAAAATAATAAAGAATGGAGAACAACTTCCAACTAAAAAGGTTGGACATGAACTCGTCCCAAAGTCGGAAGACGAATACGATATGGACGATATCAGAAAGGTGGAATATAATGCAAAGGCCATCAACATGCTATTTTGTGCTGTAAATCCCGATGATTATCGGAAAATCTCATGTTGCACCACGGCTAAGCAAATGTGGGATAAATTGGAGATCACCTACGAAGGTACGGACCAGGTAAGAGAAGCTAAAATAGATTTTCTAACCAACGAATATGAACTTTTTCATATGAAGGAAAGCGAGAAGATAGACGATATGTTCGAACGATTTTCAAAAATCGTTAATGATTTTCATGCTCTCAAGAAGACTTTCACGGATAGGGAGCTTGTCCGTAAAATTCTTCGAAGTCTCACTCCGGAATGGCGCTCCAAAGCCGACGCTATTCAAGAGTCAATCGGCATTACAAATGTCATAATCGACGGGCTTAGAGGTAATCTCAAAACCTATGAATCTACTATTCTTAACCCTCCTTTGGATGATGAAAGGAAGCGAATAATCGCCCTCAAGGCAAGCACGGCTCAACCTCAAAATGATGAGGATTCAAGCGAAGAAGATAACGAGTTCGGACTCGTTATTAATAAATTTCACAAGTTCATGCAAAAGGAGTATGAACGAAAAGGTAAGCGACAAGGAGACCAATTAAAGTGCTATGGATGCAGAGAAATCGGGCACATCAAATCAAATTGTCCAAATACCAAAAAGGAGAAGAAACCCGTCAAGAAACAAATAGCATACATCTCTTGGGGAGGCGACTCCGGAGACGAATCAAGTGATGGAGAAGGAAACGAGACCGCAAACATGTGTCTTATGGCACACGAAGAAACTCAAAATAAGATACGTACTACTTCTAAGAACTATTTCACTTTAGAAGAAATGCAAGATGCATTTGATGAGTTGTATAAAGAGTTTATTAGCGCTTCTAAATCTATAAAAGATTTAAGAAAACAATTTTCTTCAAAAGAAAAGGATTTTGAAAAACTAACTCTTGAAAATGAGAAATTAAAAGAGGAAAACAAGTTTTATGGCAAAAGAAGCGCCGATAAACCCGAAAGCTCAAATAAGGATTGTACTTCTTGCAAATCTCTAAAGGAATAAGTAGAAAGTCTTAAAAGCACTTTGCACAAATTCAATTCTTCACACAAAAATCTCAATGAAGTGCTTGTAAATTTGAAATCCACTAAGCACGGTATAGGCTTTAAACACGAGCCAAAAGAAAAAGTTGAGTCCATTCCTAAACCACCTAAGACTCAACATAGGTAAAACAAAATAAATGTCAACACTCAACCTAGAAATTTTAATCCTAGAATTGCAACTCATCCTAGAACAAATGCTAGAAGAAATATTGGAATGTATAGACCACCTAGACAAGATTTTCGAAAACCACATCAAAACTATATTCCTAAAAATAGAGTGAATGCTAGAAGAAATGTTGGCATGTATAGACCACCTAGACAAGATTTTCGAAAACTACATCAAAACTATGTTCCTAAAAATAGAGTGAATAAATTTAGACCCCCAAATTATTATCATCCTAGAAGAATGCACAATACGAATGTCATTTGTTATTATTGCAATAAAATTGGACATATTGCTCCCGCATTCTTCACTAGACATAGACATTTCACTGCAGGACAATCACACCAATATTTTACACCTAACACACAAGGATCCAAAGTGGCTTGGGTAGCAAAATCTCATTAATTTGTTTTGTAGGTGTATTTGAAGGGATCAAGTGTTCTTTGGTACCTTGATAGTGGATGCTCCAAACATATGACCGGGGATGCATCAAAATTCCTTCAACTAAAACCCACGGAAGGAGGACGAATCCTCCTCCAATAAGCATATTTTGCTAGTTAAAGGTCTTAAACATAATCTCTTGAGCATAAGTCAATTATGTGACAAGGGAAATCTTGTATTATTTGACTCCGAAGAATGCTTAGTTATCCGTCGTAGTGATTTCAAAGTTATTCTTCGTGGTATTAGAATGGATAATATCTATATGGTTGATCTTGAAAATTCTTCATCAAGTTTTGTAAATTGCCATATGGGTAAAGAAGACGACATGTGGTTATGGCATCGTAGAGTAGCTCATGTAAATATGAATCTTTTAAACAAACTAGTTTCACAAGATTGAGTAATTGGTCTTCCAAACATGAAATTTGAAAAAGATTCTATTTGTGATTCATGTCAAAAAGGGAAACAAACAAAAGCCTCTTTTAAATCCAAAAATGTTGTTTCAACCACTAGACCCTTACAACTTCTACACATGGATCTTTTTGGACCATCTCGTGTTGAAAGTCTTGGTGGAAATCTTTATGCTTTTGTAATTGTTGATGACTACTCTAGATTCACATGGACGTTATTTCTTGCTCATAAAAGTGATGCCTTTCATGCTTTTAAAAGTTTTCTTAAACGTGTTCAAAATGAAAAGAACACAACCGTCACTTCCATAAGAAGTGATCATGGGGGAGAGTTCGATCATAATATCTTTGCAGATTTTTGTGACGAACTCGGAATTGAACATACCTTCTCGGCTCCATGTACACCACAACAAAATGGAGTGGTGGAACGTAAAAATTGATGTCTTGAAGAGATGGCTAGAACCATGCTCGATGAGGCTAAGATTTCCAAAAAGTTTTGGGCGGATGCCGTGAGTACCGCAAGCTATGTTTTAGACAGAGCTGTCATAAGACCGATACTCATAAAAACTCCCTATGAACTCTATAAGGGAAGGAAACCAAATATTTCCCAGCTTAGAGTCTTCGGTTGTTAATGTTTTATTAACAACAACGGAAAAGATAACTTGGGAAAATTTGACGCGAAATCTGATGAAGGAATTTTTCTTGGTTACTCATCGCGTAGCAAAGCATATAGAGTTTTCAATAATCGAACCAAAACTGTTGAGGAATCTCCTCATGTAGTATTTTGTGAAAATGATGCTCGCTTGGCGAGAAAGGATTCTTGTGTTGATCGTGCAGATGCTTTAAACAAAATCAATCTTCAAGACGAGGTGCAAAAGGAGAATCCAAAGGAAGTTCAAGATGAAGTCATGGAACAATCATCGGAAGAAGCACCACCACAAGAAGAATAATCGATGATGCCTAAGGCTTGGAGGACGTCTAAAGACCATCCTCTTGACAAGGTAATTGGCAACATCGAGAAAGGGGTAAGTACACGAAACCTTCTTAAAGACACTGTACGACATAGGCTTTTGTTTCACAAATAGAACCTAAAACCATTTATGAAGCAATTGGGGATGAGCATTGGACCTTGGCAATGCAAGAGGAGCTTAACCAATTCAAACGTAATGATGTTTGGGAATTAGTGCCAAGACCCGATAATCACACCATAATTGGTACGAAATGGGTTTTTCGGAATAAATTAGATGAAAATGGTATAATCACTAGAAACAAAGCTAGGCTAGTTGCTAAGGGATATAATCAAGAAGAAGGCATTGATTATGAAGAAACCTATGCACCCGTTGCACGCCTAGAAGCCATTCGTTTATTACTTGCTTTTTCATCATCTATGAATTTCAAATTATTTCAAATGGATGTCAAAAGTGCCTTCCTCGGTGGGTTTATTCAAGAGGAAGTGTACGTTGAACAACCCCCGGGCTTTGAAGACTTTAAATCTCCCGATCACGTCTTCAAGCTTAAGAAAGCGCTATATGGACTTAAATAAGCTCCTCGGGCTTGGTACGAGCGCTTAAGCAAATTTCTTTTGGACAATGAGTTCGAAAGGGGGAAAGTTGACACTACACTGTTTATCAAAAATAAAAACAATGACATTCTATTAGTTCAAATTTATGTCGATGATATTATTTTTGGTGCTACTAATGATTTTTTATGCGAGGAATTCTCTAAGTTAATGACTAGCGAATTTGAAATGTCAATGATGGGTGAGCTAAACGTCTTCTTGGGGTTGCAAGTGAAACAAATGAAAGAGGGAACTTTCATTTGCCAAACCAAATATTGCAAGGAGTTGCTAAATCGTTTTGAAATGAGCAACGCCAAAGCAATGGCCACTCCAATGAGTACATCCGACCATCTTGACAAAGATGGGAAAGGTAAGGAAGTAGACACAAAGAAGTATAGAGGTATGATCGGATCCCTTCTTTATCTTACTGCAAATAGACCGGACATCATGTTTAGCGTGTGCTTATGCGCTCGATATCAATCATGTCCGAAGGAGTCGCACTTAACTGCGGTAAAACGGATAATGAAGTATCTTGCTGGAACTATAAATGTGGGACTATGGTATCCCAAAGGTTCTTCATGCCAACTTGTTGGCTATTCCGATTCCAATTTTGCGGGTTGCAAATTGGACCGCAAGAGCACTAGTGGCACTTGCCATTTGCTCGGTAACTCTCTAGTTTCTTGGTTTAGCAAGAAACAAGTAAGTGTTGCGTTATCCACAACCGAGGCTGAATATGTAGCCGCGGGGAGTTGTTGTGCTCAAATCCATAGGATGAAGCAACAACTCTCGGATTATGGTCTTAGTATTGATCACGTTCCTCTTCAATGTGACAATACTAGCGCCATAAGCTTGACGAAGAATCCTATTCTTCACTCAAGAACGAAACACATAGAAATTAGACATCACTTTATAAGAGATCACGTTCTCAAGGGCGATGTCGAAATTGAATTTGTTGAAACCAAAAATCAATTCGCCGACATCTTCACAAAGCCTTTAGAGAAAGAGTCCTTTTTCCGCATTCGTAGTGAACTCGAAATTCTTGACTCCACGATGATCTAATTCATGCATTGCATTTTTCTTTAAGTAATTACTGACTTGAGCGTCGGAAGCGCCTAATTATTTTTTGTAGTTATCGCCCCAAAGACAGGGGGAATTTTCGGGCACTGGTAACAAATAATCGATTATTGACTAAGAACAATCGATTATTTCTAACATCTCGGTTTGCAGGAATTTGGCAATAATCGATTATCATATATTACTAATCGATTAAGTTGAGATTCAGTGTTACAGGTTTTATAATAATTGATTATTTAGTACTACAAAATCGATTACCCTTTATCGTCTCGGCTTTTCGTCATATCACTGGACTAAAATAATCGATTATCATATTAACCAAAATCGATTATTCCCCGAGTCCGGACCCTCATAATACTTGTCTTCAAATAATCGATTATCTCCTATCGCATAATCGATTTCTTCTCTGACTACAATTCAAAATATTGGCAATAATCGATTAAGCCTCCATAATCGATTAGCAACGGTCCGTGTTTAAAATTTTGTTACCGTTTTTTTAACGTTTGGCTTGGCAAATCTGCAGCTTTTACTCAATAAATGCCCTCAAATCTTCAAGTCTATAAATAAGGGTATCCATCCTTCAAATTTTTTCACTTCAATCTCACTCTTAGCTCCAAACAATCTTCCAAAGCCTTCAAACTTTTGAAATAGCTCCTATTTCTTCATACTAATGGCAAGCAAGCACTCTAAACGCTCTCGTTCCGGCAAACACATTGCCTCCTCTTCCGCCGCTCCTCCACCCGTTTTTGACTATAAAGACGGCGCTTATTTGCGTTTTGATACTCAACCCGAACTTCTTCGATTCATTGAAAAATTTGAGAATCGAGAAATCCTTCCGCCTCGTTTCTCAACTACTCGATATCTTCGAAATAGCGCACCCCCATCAACAGAAAATATTCTTATACAAAGCCAACTCATTGACTTTCTATATCTTCAAACTCCTTACATTCACCCTACTCTAATCCGTGCCTTCTATTCAAATCTACAGAAGGACGAAGATGGTGACCTTGTCTCTAGCATCAATGGAGTTCCAATTTTTGTAAATGAGGAAAACTTGCAACTCCTCACTAACCTTCCACGAAATGGTGAAGACATCTCTCTCTACACTAGAGAAGGCGCTTTATTTGATGAACAACTTCTTTTCCACCAAATTGGTATTGGCGACTGTCCGGAGAATCGTCGCCCAACCATTGCGCACATGCTCCCAGAATATCGTCTAATATTTTATTTCATCACCCGAGTTCTCAAACCCTGCAAATTCAATCATACCATTCTCTCTCATGAGGATTCAAAACTCTTGCATGCAATTATCACCGGGGCTCGCATCAATTGGTGCCAATTCGTCATGACTCACATGTATGATGCAATTGGGGACGATAAGCCACTCCCATATGCTTTTGTCATAATGGCTATTTTTGACATCTCCGTCGGTCCTCACAAAAAGGCAACAAAGCATTGGAAATTCAAGAATCTTCATTTCCCAATATTGGTGAACATCCTCCTCCTCCTCCTACTCAAATACGTCGTCCTCAAGCTCCTACTCTTCAAACCATTTCGGACCAACTCGCTTCTTTGTCAACCTCAGTGACTCGTATTGATCAAAACGTCACTCGTTTGACTTATGAGCTTCATGGGTACTTTGATCATGTCAACTATTCATATGCCCAAATTGTTCTTCCGGATGGAGTGCCGGATGCCGAGCCGGATGTTAATGATGACAATGAATAATAAATTTTTATTATGTATCGTTTGAATTATATTCTGTCTATTTTTCTTGCTTTCTCATGTATTTTTAATATTTTTAATGAAAGTTCATTATATTTGCTAATGTCAAAAGGGGGAAGAATAAGGGCTATGCACACTAATACATATTGGCATAAATTGAGGGGGAACTCATAAATTGAGGGGGAACTTATACTTATGGGGGAACTTATACTTATCTTATTTATATCCCGATATTGGTTTGCCATTATCAAAAAGGGGGAAATTGTTGAAACACGTTCTCAAGTCGCTAAAACTAAACGTGTGTTCATTTCTGTAGGTTTTTTATAAATGACAAACCGACGCGCATGGAACATTGACATATGCCAAAGTCCAAGAACATGAGAAACAAAGAGCAAGATCAATAATAACAACAAAGTTATAAATGAGTCACTTTATTGTGTTATCTTGATCCGACAACTTATTCAAGTCTTGGCTTCTCTCGTAAAATCATTTTCATGCATCGTTGAGTTAAACCAAAATGATGTTCAAACATGTTTTTCAAATCTGGACATAAATAATCGATTATGTATTTCTTATAATCGATTATGTTAAGACAGTGTTAACCGAAATTTTCAAGACAGCAATATAATCGATTATGTCTTACTTATATTTATTATGTTAAGACAGTGTTAACCGAAATTTTTCAAGACAGCAACATAATCGATTATGTCTCACTTGTAATCGATTATGTTAAGACAGTGTAAAACCGGATTTTCAAAACAATAAAATAATTGATTATACGAGATAGCATAATCGATTATTCACTGACCGTTGCCAAAGTATTTTTAAAACGCTGAAATATAATCGATTATACACAAGGCAATAATCGATTATGCTTGCACAGAATCTGCATCCGATTTTTGAACGTTAACAGATAATCGATTATGCAACTTGAATAATCGATTATTTTTCTTAAAATCCACATATGATTTTTGAACGATCTGCAGATAATCGATTATGCAGATCATATAATCGATTATGCAAGCACAAAATCAGCAATTAGTGATTGGCAATTAAGCAACGGTCTTGGTGACTTTGAGCACAATAAATACACTTCTAATTCACGTTTTTAAACACAACAACTGATTATAATTCTTGCATAAAGCTTACATACTCTTCTCTCATCATTTCATATCTATTTCATAATTTTTGAGAGCCAAATTCTTGAACAAGTTGTTGTGTTCTTGAGCGTATTGGTTTTACTCATATCTACTCTATAAAGAGAGTCTTGTCTTGAGTGCTAAGTGTTTGTACGCACTTGAAGGGATATTCTAATCCCTTGTTGTAAGAAGGAAAGGTAGTTCCTTGGTTTGAAGTCTTGAGGTGTGGTATCCTCGAGCGGGTTGAAGTCTTGTAGAGTGTATATGTACGAGCAAGTGTAACGGTTTGTTAGGCACCCGTAAGCTTAACGAAGTTAGTGTAAAACTCGAGAGAGTCTCTCGGGGACTGGACTAACCACACGTTGTGGTGAACCAGGATAAATTCGGTGTGTTCTCTCCTTACTATTTTAATTACTGCACTTACGTTATTCCTGCAATTTTAATTCCGCAAATTTACATTGATTTTTATTAAAACGCTATTCACCCCCCCTCTAGCGTTAAGCGTATATTCTAACAGCCCCTAGCAAGTTGGTTTACTGTGCACTGGTTTTGTTATGTTAATGCCCTGGTAGAAAGTCTACTGAATCGTCGCATCAGTCATATCATTGTTGGGAAATTCTTTCACCATTGTTCTATATTGCTCCCAAATCTTATGTAATGGATCACTGGGCTCCTGTTTGAAGGCTAAGATCTAATCCCTCAATGTTGTCATATGCCCCGGGGAGAAAACCTTCGCTAAGAACTTATCCGCCAACTCATCCCAAGTAGTGATCGCCCTTGAAAACCTCATATATGGTTGCCTCGATCGCCGTGCATAGTCTGAGCATGAAGCCGAAATAATTTTATGTGAAAATATTTGAACTCTGTGTTAAAAATAATGAATTTTGATACTAATATTGCTATGGTTGACTTTGGTCAATGTTTTGGATAAACGGACCCGGACCCGTGAAGTGATGGTCTCAGAGGGTCCGTAATGAAATTTAGGACCTGGTCGTATTCCCGGAATCGAAATCCGAGGTCCAAGGCCCGAGTACGGAGCTTTTCTGTGAAATTGTTCTTGAAAATGCTTAAGGAAAATTGGAAACAAAAATTGATCAAAAGTGATGGTATCAGGCTCGTATTTTGGTTCCAATGCCCGGTACAAGTCTTAAATGGGCGTTAAGCGCTATCTATAAAGTTTGGTTAAAAACAGACGTTGTTTAACGTGTTTTGGACTAAAAATGGAAAAGTTTTAAAGTCTTGAACTTGAAATGAAAACATGTGTTTTGGAGGTTGATTCTTTGATTTAGATGTTATTTTGGCGATTTAATCACACGAGTAAGTCTGTATGATGTTTTTGAGGTTGGGTTCATGTTTGCGTTGGAGCCCGGAGTGGCGGGTGAGTTTCGGATAGGTGTTAGGCTTATTTTGCTGCATTTTATCATATAGTGTATGCAGGTTTTGCAATTGCGAAGCCTGCCTCGCAATTGGGAGCTCTTCCCTTGGCTTGCTTCTTCGCAAATGCGAGAATAAAAATCGCAAATGTGATTCTCCCCTTCCTTAGCCAGTCTTCGCAAATGCGAAGTTCCATCTCGCAAATGCGAGTTTTTCCAAGTCCAACCCCAGTTCGCATTTGCAAACGTTTTCTCGTAAATGCGAGTTCCCTTTCAGTTTTCCCGAGTTCGCAATTGCGAACTATTTCTCGCAATTGCGATGTCCCCTTTTATTTTGCTCAGTTCGTATTTGCGAATGTTTTCTCGCAAATGCGAGTTCCCTTTCAATTTTCCCCAGTTCGCAATTGCGAACTATTTCTCGCAATTGCGAGGTCCCTTTTTATTTTTCCCAGTTCACAAATGTGAAATCAATGTCGCATTTGCGACATCTGCAACCCTGCAACTGTTACTTAAACGAATTCAGAACTCATTTTTCATATCTTTCCAAACTCAAAACCACCATAGGCGATTCCTCTCGAACCCTTTCGTCACCAAACCAAATGTAAGTCAATTTTTACTATTTTTCTTCAATATTTATTATATTATAACATGATTTCATCCTTAAATCAAAGCTTTCATGGTTTAAAATGGGGGATTTGGGGTAGAACCTAAGTTTTCATAGAATCGGGGATTTGGACCTCAATTTGGGGTCCGATTTCAAAACAAATTGCATATATGAGCTCGTGGGGGAATAGGTAACCCTGTTTTGTCGAATCTCGAGTTTTGACCACGTGGACCCGGGGGCATTTTGGGAATTTTTGAGTAAAACTTTTGGAATTTCATTCTTATGCATCCAAATTGATTTAACTAGCATTTGTTGATACATTTGAGTAAATTGTTGTTAGATTCGACCGCTTTTGAAGCGAATTCGAGGGGTAAACCTATTCTAGAGGTGTGAGTTGAGTTGGAAGCCTTCGAGGTAAGTGTTCGATCTAACTTTCGCTTGAGGGAATAGGATTAGGTTGTTAATTGCTATGTGCTATGTGGAGTCGGTGTATAGGTATGGTGACGGTTACCTATGCGCCCGAGTCGAGCATGACCGTGTTGTTATTTGTTATTAGAATTGTGAAAGAAGTGAACAATTAGGATAAATTCTTGTAATAAGAGCTATGAAGTGAAAGATGAGAAGTAAATGAACTAGAAATGAGTTGTTGGTGTTTTTCCCTTGCCGAGAGATGTTGTTATAGTGTTTCCCTTGCCGGGACTTGTTGTTATATTATTTCCCTTGCCGGGACTTGTTGTTAAATTGTTTCCCTTGCCGGGACTTGTTGTTAAATTATTTCTCTTGCCGGGACTTGTTGTTGTATTGTTCTCCCTTGCTGGGATGGTTAATCTTGTTGTTTACTCCTTTTCCCATTAATTCTGATTATTGTTTGGGTGAGGAGGAGCGATAAGTCACGATGGGTGATGATGTGTGCTTATTGATTTCCTCCACAAGATGGAGTGGTATATATTGATTTCGTCCACAAGATGGAGAGGCATTTATCGATTTCCTCCACCATATGGAGTGGTATTTATCAATTTTCTCCACAAGATGGAGTGGTATTTATTGATTTCCTCCATAAGATGAGGTGGTATTTATTGATCTCCACCACAAGATGGAGTGGTATATATTGATTTCATCCACAAGATGGAGTGGTACTATTGATTGGGTGAGGACGAGAGTAAAAGAACGATGGGTGGTGCCGTGTAACGTGGTTTTATTGTTCTTACCTTACTGGTGTTCCTTATTCCGTTTTCCCTTTATTAGTTGTTGTTTCATTGGATTCTCTTATTTAAATGCTATCTATTCAATTCCATCTCGTAATTGCAGAAGTAATAGTAAACTATTATTCCCCCCAGCATGTCCCCTCCCTTTTTGTTGTTTAAATTCTTGTTTTTCTTTTCTGTTATCGTATATATCTGTACTGGTTATTTATGGTAGGTCCGGTTAGCCTCGTCACTACCTCGCCGAGGATAGGCCAAACACTTACCAGCACATGGGGTCGGTTGTGCTGATACTACGCTTCTGTGCCTTTTGTGCACAGGTCCGGACCCAGCCTACGGACTGCAGCTATAGTTCGGGAGTGATCCTTCAGTCAAGAGGCTCTGAGGTAGTTCGCTGGCATTCGCAGGCCCGAGTCTCCTCTGTCTATTTCTTTCAGTTTGTTTAATTGTATCAAACAGACATATTATGTAGTTCTTTCAGACTGTTGTTTTTAGTACTCTTTCAATCGTCCGTGAGCAGTGACACCAGATACTGGGTAGAGACAGGTTGTTTGTTTTCCGCACATTGTATTTGTTATTGTTATTAAAAGACTACCGCATACTTTAATTAATTATTCTAGTATTTAATTGTTTTAGATTAAGTTTTGTGAAAATGATTATAAGGGTTGACTTGCCTAGCTTCGACAGTAGGCGACATCACGACTCCCGATGGTGGGTAAATCCGGGTCGTGACAAAGTTAGTATCAGAGCACTAGGTTACTTGGGTCTCACAACTCACGGACAAGCTCGGTAGAGTCTGGGGGGATCGGTACGGAGACGTCTGTATTTATCCCCCGGAGGCTACGGAGTTACAAAAAGTTTCACTTTGTTCATTCTTGTCGTGCGATTATGTCCCCAAATATTGATTGTCTTTCTACTCTATTCTTTCGCAAATGGCGAAAACACGTGCATCTTCTTCCACGCAACAGCCCGAGCCCCCAGCAGCAGCTTCCACAAAAGGCAGGGGCCGAGGCCATGCCAGAGGCCATGGCAGGGGCAGAGCTGAGCCCCAGGCAGCGGTTCCAGAGGCGGAGCCTCATATGGACTTCCATGAGGAGGTTCCATCTCCACCAGCTCCAGTGGGCCCAGCTCAGGTCCCAGGAGAAGTGATGTTTTCTTCGGATCTTCAGGATGCCCTTGAACGCATAGCAGGCTTTATAGATAGTGTGGCCAGAGCGGGATCGCTACCAGTAGCACCAGGGCTTCAGACTCCTGCTACAGGAACTCCGGAGAAGGTAGCTCCCCAGACTCAAGTTCCCTTGGTTCAACTCGTAGTGGCGGCTCAGACAGGTATTACAGCTCAGGCCGGAAATGGGTCGGACATGTCTTTGGATGCTTTGCGGAGACTTGATTGGTTCTCCAAGCTTTACACTACCACTTTCAGCGGTGCTTCATCAGAGGATTCCCAGGATTTTTTGTTCAGTTGTCATGAGATCCTCAAGACTATGGGGACATTGGAGACCAATGGGCTCGATTTTTGCACTTTGAGACCTGTGAGTTCCGCCAAGACTTGGTGGAGAGATTATTGACTGTCTAGACCAGCAGGGTCCCCAACTTTGACATGGGATCATTTTGCAGAGTTATTTTTGGAGAAGTTTCTCCCCGTCACTTCCATGGCAGGGGCCATCCCCCAAGACCTTTCCAGTCAGCACTCCAGGCTTCACATAGTGCTACAGGTGGCATAGCTCTCAGCCACAGTATTCTGACCAGCAGCTCTTCAGCTAACCAGCAGCTCACATCAGTGCGCCGCCACTTCAGAGCATCAGGGGAGGACATACAAGTCGACAGGGCCAGCAGTCCCAACAGTCGAGGGCATGTTATGGTTGTGGTGACCCAGGTCATATTGTCAGGTATTGCCTTCGAGCCTTGAGTAGTTCTCAGCAGTAGGGTCCTCGTCCTGCGATTCAGGCAGCACGTGATCCACAGGCCGCCCAGCTAGCTGGAGGCGGGGGTAGGGATCATAGATGTGGAGGGAGAGACCGTAGAGGTGGAGCCTGGACAGCCAGAGGTAAGGGTCAGCCCGTAGCAAGTCATCTCAGAGACGTAGTTTAGGGAGCTGGGGGACAGCCCCGCTACTATGCATTGCCAGCCAAGCCGGAGGCCGAGTCATCTGATGTTGTGATTACAGGTACTATACTGGTCTGTGATAGTGGTGCTTCAGTATTATTTGATCCGCGATCTACTTATTCTGATGTGTCATCCTATTTTGCATCCTATTTGCTTATTCCTAGTGAGGCTTTGGTATTCCGATATATGTGTCCACACCGGTTGGTTATTATATAGTGGTCGACCGAGTGCATCGTTCTTGCGTAGTGGTATTTTGAGGGTCTTGAGACCCGTGTCGATTTATTGCTTCTAGACATGGTGGACTTCAATGTTATATTGGGATGGACTGGTTGTCCCCGTATCATGCCATCTTGGATTGTCACACCAAGACCGTGACTTTGGCCTTGCCAGACTTGCCCCTACTTGAGTGGAGAGGGACCCCAGGTCATGCCACCCGTAGTGTTATTTTGTATGACAAGGCTCGACGTATGGTCGAGAAGGGATGCTTAGCATATTTGGCGTATGTTCGCGACTCCAGCGCAGAGGTTCCGTCTACCGACTCTGATCCTATTGTTTGAGAGTTCCCCGATGTTTTTCCTTCAGACATGCCGGGCATGCCGCCCAACAGGGATATTGACTTCTGTATTAATTTGGCTCCTGGCACTCAGCCTATTTCTATTTTGTCGTATCGCATGGCCCCGCCAGAGTTGAAAGAGTTAAAAGAACAGCTTCAGGATTTGCTTGATAGGGGTTTCATTAGACCCAGTGTATCACCTTGGGGTGCACCAGTGTTGTTTGTGAAGAAGAAGGACGGGTCGATGAGGATGTGCATTGATTACCGGCAGTTGAACAAGGTGACGATAAAGAACAACTATCCACTGCTGAGGATTGACGAATTGTTTGATCAGCTTAAGGGTGCTATGGTGTTCTCGAAGATAGATTTGAGGTTTGGTTATCATCAGCGGAGGATTAGGGCGTCTGATGTCCCTAAGACAGCATTTCGTACTCGGTGTGAGCATTATGAGTTTTTTGTCATGTCGTTTGCGTTGACCAATGCCCCAGCAGCATTCATGGAGTTGATGAACCGGGTGTTCAGGCCTTACTTGGATCTATTTCTATTTGTGATTGTATTCATTGATGATATCTTGGTATACTCCCGTAGTCAGGAGGAGCATGAGCAGCACCTCATAGTGGTTCTTCTGACTCTGAAGGATAGCCAGTTGTACGCTAAATTTTCGAAGTGCGAATTTTGGTTGAGTTCAGCTGAATTCCTGGGACATGTCGTATCAGCTGAGGGTATCTAGGTGGACCCAAATAAAATAAAGGCAGTCAAGAACTGGCCTCGACCAGCTTCAGCTACAGAGATTCAGAGCTTCTTGGGTTTAGCTGGTTACTACAGACGATTTGTGGAGGGGTTTTCATCCATCGCAGCCCCGATGACTAGATTGACTCAGAAGGGTGCCCAGTTCAGGTGGTCAGATGAGTGCGAGCGAGCTTTCAGAAGCTCAAGACAGCCCAGACTACGGCACCGAAATTGATTTTTGCCCACGGAATCAGGACCTTATATGGTTTATTGTGTTGCTTTTTGGGTTGGGCTTGGCGCAGTGTCGATGCAGAGTAGCAGGGTCATAGCATATGCTTTGAGGCAGTTGAAGGACCACAAGAAGAATTATACAATTCATGACTTAGAGTTGGCAGCCATTGTTCATGCCTTGAATATCTGGTGGCATTATTTGTATGGTGTGACGTGTGAGGTGTACGCGGATAACAAGAGCCTTCATTACTTATTCAAGCAGAAATAGTTGAATTGGAGAAAGCGGAGGTGGTTGGAGTTGTTGAAAGATTGTGATGTATCTATTTTATACCACCCAGGGAAGGCCAATGTGGTGGCCGATGCATTGAGTAGAAAGTCCGCTAGCATGGGTAGTCTTGCATACATTCCGGTCAGCCAGAGACTGCTTGCCTTGGATGTTCAGGCCTTGGCCAATAGATTTGTGAGATTGGATATTTCTGAGCCCAGCAGAATGTTAGCTTGCACGGTTACTCGTTCGTCATTGATGGAGCGTATCCAGGAGCGGCAGTTTAATGATCCCCATCTATGTGTCCTGAGGGACACAGTGCAGATGGGAGGTGCCAAAGAGATGACTTTCGGATATGATGGCATATTGAGGCTGCATGGGCGAGTTTGTGTGCCCAATGTTGACGGTATTCGAGAGTCGATCTTAGCGGAGGCCCATAGCTCTCGGTATTCTATTCATCCGGGCGCCGCGAAGATGTATCAGGATTTGAAACAGCATTATTGGTGGCGTAGAATGAAGAAAGACATTGTTGCATATGTGGCTCGTTGTCTAAATTTTCAGCAGGTTAAGTGCGAGCATCAGAGTCCTGGTGGGTTATTTCAGAGGATTGAGGTTCCCGAGTGGAATTGGGAGAGGATCACTATGGATTTTGTTACTAGACTTCCGATGACTCGGAAGAAGTTTGATGCTATATGGGTTATTGTTGATAGGCTGACTAAGTCAGCGCATTTTATCCCAGTTGCCACCACTTATTCATCCGAGAGGTAAGTAGATATTTATATCAGGGAGATCGTTCACCTTCATATGGTGCCCATATCTATTATTTCGGATCGGGGTCCGCAGTTTACTTCGCTTTTCTGGAGAGCGGTGCAACATGATTTGGGTACCCAGGTCCATTTGAGTACAGCATTTCACCCCCAGACGGACGGTCTGTCTGAAAGGACCATTCAGATTCTTGAGGATATGCTCCAAGCCTGCGTTATAGATTTTGGAGGCTCTTGGGACCAATTCTTGCCGTTAGCGGAGTTTTCCTACAACAACAGCAACCAGTCTAGTATTAAGATGGCCCCGTATGAGGCGTTGTATGGTAGGCGATGTTGCTCCCCAGTCGGATGGTTTGAACCGGGAGAGGATCAGTTACTGGGTAAAGAGTTGGTACTGGAAGACTTGGATAAGGTCAAGATCATTCAGGATAGACTTCGGTCAGCTCAGTCCAGGCAGAAGAGTGTTGCAGACTGTAAGGTCAGGGATGTTGCCTTCATGGTTCGTGAGCGTGTATTGCTCCGTGTATCGCCTATGAAAGGCATGATTAGATTCGGGAAGAAGGGCAAGCTTAGCCCTAGGTATATTGGCCCGTTTGAGATTCTTCACCGTGTGAGAGATGTGGCTTATAGACTTGCCTTGCCGCTTAGCTTGTCAGCCATGCATCCGGTTTTCCATGTATCCATGCTTCGTAGATATCACGGTGATCCCACCCACGTGTTAGATTTCAGCACTGTCCAATTGGATAAGGATCTGTCATATGAGGAGGAGCCGGTGGTTATTTTAGATCACCAGGTTCGACAGTTGAAGTCGCGGAGTTTTCCTTCAGTGCGTGTTCAGTGGAGAGGTCAGCCTCCTGAGGCATCAACCTGGGAGTCCGAGTCTGATATGCGCAGCCGTTATCCCCGTCTATCCCCAACTCAGGTACTTCTTTCTTTTGTCCGTTCGAGGACAAACGGTTGTTTTAGAGGTGGAGGATGTGACGACCCAAAGGGTCATCACTGTAATTCTCCTTCTCCTTGCACTTCTGAGGCCTTGAAAACCTCTTATTTTGTTGCCTCGATTGGAGTGCGCAGTCCGGGCGCGAAGACGAAAGATTTTTATGTGAAAATATTTGAACTCTATGTTAAAAACTATGAATTCTGATACTGATATTGCTATGGTTGACTTTGATCAATGTTTTGGGTAAACGGACCCGGTCGTATTCCCGAAATCGAAATTTGAGGTCCCAGGCCCTAGTATGGAGCTTTTCTGTGAAATTATTTTTGAAAATGCTAAAGGAAAATTGGAAACGGAAATTGATCAAAAGTGATGGTATCGGGCTCACATTTTGGTTCCGACGCCCGGTACAAGTCTTAAATGAGAATTAATTGCTATATGTAAAGGTTGGTTGAAAATGGACGTCGTTTGACTTGTTTTGGATGAAAAGTGGAAAAGTTTGAAAGTTTTGAACTTGAAATGAAAATCATGAGTTTTGGAGGTTGATTCTTTGATTTAGATGTTATTTTGGCGATTGATAGCACGAATAAGTCTGTAAGATGTTTTTGAGGTTGGGTGCATGTTTGGGTTGAGCCCCGAGGGCTCGGGTGGGTTTCGGATAGGTGTTTGGCTCATTTTGCTGCATTTTTATCATCTGGTGTCAGCAGGTTTTGCAATTTTGAAGCCTGCCTCGCAATTGCGAGCTCTTCCCTTGGCTTGCTTCTTCGCAAATGCGAGAATAAAAATTGCAAATGTGATTCCCCCCTTCCTTAGCCAGTCTTCGCAAATGCAAAGTTCCATCTCACAAATGCGAGTTTTCCCCAGTTCACATTTGCAAACGTTTTCTCGCAAATGCGAGTTCTCTTTCAATTTTCCCCAGTTCAAAATTGCAAACTATCTCTTGCAATTTCGAAGTCCCCTTTTATTTTTCCCAGTTCGCATTTGCGAACGTTTTCTCGCAAATGCGAGTTCCCTTTCAATTTTCCCCAGTTCACAGTTGCGAACTATTTCTCACAATTGCGAGGTCCCGTTTTATTTTGCCGAGTTCGAAAATGCGAAATCAATGTCGCATCTGTGACATCTGCAACCCTGCAACTGTTTCTTAAACGAATTCAAACCTCATTTTTTATATCTTTCCAAACCCAAAACCACCATAGGCGATTCCTCTAGAACCCTTTCGTCCCCAAACAAAATGTAAGTCAATTTTTACTAGTTTTCTTTAATCTTTATCATATTCTAACATGATTTCGTCCTTAAATCAAAGCTTTCATGGTTAAAAATGGGGGATTTGGAGTAGAACCTAGGTTTTCATAAAATTGGGGATTTGGACCTCAATTTAGGGTCCGATTTCGAAACAAATTGCAGATATGAACTCGTGGGGGAAGGGGTAACCGGGTTTTGGTTCGAATATCGAGTTTTGACCACGTGGGCCCGGGGGCATTTTGGGAATTTTTGAGTAAAACTTTGGGAATTTCATTCTTATGCATCCAAATTGATTTAACTAGCATTTGTTGATACATTTGAGTAAATTGTGGCTAGGTTCGACCGGTTTGAAGCGAATTCGAGGGGTAAAGCTATTCTAGAGGCATGAGTTGAGTTGGAAGCCTTCGTGGTAAGTGTTCGATCTAACTTTGGCTTGAGGGAATAGGATTAGGTTGTTAATTGCTATGTGCTATGTGGAGTCGGTGTATAGGTATGGTGACGGTTACCTATGCGCCCGAGTCGAGCATGATCGTGTTGTCATTTGTCATAATAATTGTGAAAGAAGTGAACAATTGTGATAAATTCTTGTTATAAGAGCTATAAAGTGAAAGATGAGTTGTTGGTGTTTTTCCCTTGCCGGGACATGTTGTTTCCCTTGCCGGGACTTGTTGTTAAATTGTTTTTCTTGTCGGGACTTGTTGTTGCATTGTTCTCCCTTTCCATGATGGTTAATCTTGTTGTTTACTCCTTTTCTTTTCCCATTAGTTGTGATTATTGTTAGGGAGAGGAGGAGCAATAAAGCATGATGGGTGATGTCGTGTACTTATTGATTTCCTCCACAAGATGGAATGGTATATATTGATTTCCTCCACAAGATGGAGTGGTATTAATCGATTTCCTCCACCAGATGGAGTGGTATTTATCGATTTCCTCCTCAAAATGGAATGGTATTTATCGATTTCCTCCACCAGATGGAGTGGTATTTATCGATTTCCTCCATAAGATGGAGTGGTATTTATTGATTTCCTCCATAAGATGGAGTGCTATATATCGATTTCCTCCACAAGATGGAATGGTATTTATTGATTTACTCAACAAGATGGAGTGGTATATATTGATTTCCTCCACAGGATGGAGTGGTTCTATTTATTGGGTGAGGACGAGAGTAAAAGCACGATGGTGGTGTCGTGCAACGTGGTTTTATTGGTCTTACCTTACTGGTGTTCCTTATTCTGTTTTCCCTTTATTAGTTGTTGTTTCATTGGATTCTCTTATTTAAATGCTATCTATTCAGTTCCACCTCTTAATTGTAGAAGTTATAATTGAACTGTTATTCCCCCCAGCATGTCCCCTCCCTTTTTGTTGTTTAAATTCTTGTTTTCCTTTTCTGTTATCGTATATATCTGTACTGGTTATTTATAGTAGGTCTGGTTAGCCTCGTCACTTCCTCGTCGAGGTTAGGCCGGACACTTACTAGCACATGGTGTCGGATTTGCTGATACTACGCTTCTGTGCCTTTTGTGCATAGGTCAGGACCCAGCCTACGGACCGCAGCTATAGTTCGGGGGTGATCCTTCACTCCAGAGGCTCTGAGGTAGTTCGTTGGCGTTTGCGGGCCCCGAGTCTCCTCTATCTATTTCTTTCAGTTTTTTTAATTGTATCAAACATACATATTATGTATTTCTTTCAGATTGTTGTTTTTAGTACTCTTTTAGTCGTCCATGAGCAATGACACCAGATACTGGGTAGAGACAGGTTGTTTGTTTTCTGCACTTGTATTCTTATTGTTATTAAAAGACTTCCGCATGCTTTATTTAATTATTTTAGTATTTAAGTTGTTTTAGATTAAGTTTTGTGAAAATCATTATAAGGGTTGGCTTGCCTAGCTTCGATAGTAGGCGCTATCACGACTCCCGATGGTGGGTAAATCTGGGTCGTGACACCAGCAACGGTGTCAAGAAGTGATCGAAGTTAACCCGATACTACTACAAAGTAGCAAGAAAGGCCAAAACAGCTTTTACCCAAGAAGGTCGAGATCGATTTCCATAAAGAGCTAGATATTGGAGTTGAGTTTCTATCTAAATTGAGGTTGCGTATTTGTTCCTAATTTCACTTCTAAATATTGTTGGTTTTGTTTTTTACTTCTAATTTTATACTACTAGGATGCTAAATTAGACTAAGTAATGCAAAGATTAAACTATTGAGAGTTGTTCAGATAGATAAAAAGGTACTAGGGTAGTGACTTTCTCCTACGTGGATAATTGACGGATTCTCGAGTCTAAGTCTAGATTGTCATATTTGGGGAGTATGATATAACCATTGTACGATTCTACTTACTCTATAACTCTTGGTAGTTCGAGTGATTTTGCCTGAATTAACTTTCTCAAGACCAATTAAGTATGCAAATTTGTGCAAGCAATTGAGGTTAAAGTCGGGTATTACTATCACTAGGTTTAACCATTTAATTAGGAATATCAATCTCTTGAATATGCCCCAATTCCTTGTTGGACAAATTTCATGGACTTAGGCTCTCTTTCTCAAGAAGAGCCAAAGTCTACTAGGCCTAAACTAGTGTTTGCAATTGCAACCACTAATTCAACATTAAAACCCTAAATTAGCCCAAATATCAAACACTCATAGACAATCAAGCGTCAAAACAGAAGACCCATCAATTACCGACACAAGGGTTGAGCTACAGCCCTAGCTAATGAGTCTAGCTACTCATAATTGTAGAAGAAAATAAAGAAATAGATGAGGAAAACCCCCATAATAATTAATTATTAGATAAAACTTGAAGATTCAATGGTGAAATTAATCTAAAATTACTCCAAATGGTAAAAAGAAGAAGTCACGGATTAGATCTATCCCAAAATCTATCTAATGACCTAAAAATGGGAAAAACCTATTTATACTAGGCTGAAAATTATGGACAGAAATACCCCTGCGGGGCTAGTGCGAATAGCACAAAATCGAGTATGGCCGCACTAAGGCTCTTGGCTTGACTAATCTCTTCTCTGAAGTTGGCCACCGCGGATTGTACAAAATGCACAAGCGGCCGTGGTGGCTTCTATTGCTGTCCGCACAAAATGGACCGCGGACCGTGTTGGGCATATTCCACCAATTGTCACCTCTCTGAACTTTGGCTCTACGGACCACACGAAATCGAGTGCGGATGCAGTGGAATCAATGAACACAGCAAAAATTCCTTTGCGGTCACATTGCCTGGCTGACTGAGAGCACACTCTCTGATCTTCATCTTTGCAGACCGCACAAAATGGTGTGCGGCCGCACGAGCCTTGTTTGACTAAGCTTGGACTTGTCTTGGTACTTGGGCAAGTTTCGATCCTTTTTTGAGCTGGTTTTTGACACCTTGTCACCTTGTAGATCAGATGTGCAATCAAGCACAACTTGTGAGCCTTTGGGACTATTTTGTACACATTTCTAATCAAAACTTAAGTAAGAAGGAGTGTAAAATGCATCATAATCCTTAGTTATCAGTGATGTCGTGTCGTTTTTGTTGTTTCTTATGGTCAGGATTAGAGTAAAACCACGAACGGTGATGTCGTGCACGTATTACTATTTCATTATTCCTGTTGATACAACTACGGTGTTCATTACACTTCTTTATTGAATTATTGTTAGAATTTTATATTCCCCGCAGCATGTTCCCTTTCCCATCTTTATCTGTCATTTCTTGTTATTATTCTTCTGCTCGGATATGATTTAATTGTATATGTTTATATAGTTGTCATGTGCTAGACGCATCACTACTTTGCTGAGGTTAGGCTCGATATTTACCAGTACAAGTAGTCGATTGTACTGATACTACACTCTGCACTTTTGTGCAGATTTTGGTGCACCTTGTTAGTAGCTTGACGTAGCTGCCTTAAATACAGGGAGACCAAGGTAGATCTGCTGGCGTTTGCAGAGCCATATTTTTCTGTTGTCTCTTGTATTTCGAGAACAGTTGTACTTCTTTCAGACTAATACTTGTAGTAAATCTTAGTCGTTCGCGGACTATGACACCAGATCTATAGGGTAGTTATGTACTTGAGTTGTGGCATTGTTATATCATTTTCGCATTTCTTAATTATTGTGTTTAGCTAATATGTGTTCATGTTTGAATAATAAAAATGGTGGTAAAACTGAAATTGTCAGCTTGCCTAGCTTTCACGAGTAGGCGCCATCATGATTCCCGAGGGTGAGAAATTCGGATCGTGACAAATTGGTACTAGAGCACTAGGTTGCATAGGTCTCGCAATTCATGAACAAGCTAGGTAGAGTCTGCGGGATCGGTACAAAGACATATGTGCTTATCCCCCAGAATCTCCAGAGTTTAGGAAAAACTTCACATCTATTCTTTCCTGTAGTACGACTTAATTTCTCAATGTTAATTGAACTCCCACTCTATTCTTTCACATATGGTATGAACACTTACCGCTTCATCAGCTGACCAGCAACCCAATACCCCAGTAGCAGCTCCTACGAAAGGTAGAGGCCGGGGTCGTGCTAGATGCCAAGACAAAGGCAGGGCTTAGCCTAGAATTCAAGCAGCAGCACTAGCGGTAGAGCCTCAAGTAGAGTCTAAGGATTAAGTTCCGACCCAGACAGTTCCAGCAGGGCCAGCTCATGCCTAAGAGGGGTTCATCGCCACCCCGATGCTCTGGTCCGTCTAGTGGGCGTTATGGAGACTGTCACTTGGGCAAGCTATATTTCATGTAGCACCAGCCTTCTCTCATGATAAAGGAGGAGCCCAGACTCCTTCTACTCGCTCTCTAGAGCAATGGCTCCCCAGTTTCAGACTCCAATAGCTCAGCCAGTTGGGGTAGTTCCGCCGGGTGTTATGGCACAGACCGGTGATGGGTCAGCTATGTCTGCTGATGCCTTGTGGAGGCTAGACAGGTTCACCAAGCTTTTTAATACCACTTATGGTGGTACATCTTCAAAGGATCCCCATGATTATTTGGATAGTTGTCACGAGGTTCTGCGGAACTTGGAGATAGTGGAGACCAATGGGATCAACTTTGCTGCTTTTCATCTGTCAGGTTCTGCCAAAAAATGGTGTAGGAATTATTGTTTAGTCAGACCAGCTGGATCACCAGCTATGACTTGGAATCAATTTTCTCAGTTATTTTTGGAGAAGTTTCTCCTATCACTCGGAGAGAGGATTATCGGAGGCAGTTTGAGCACCTCCAGCAAGGTTCTATGATTGTTCCCCAGTATGAGACTAGGCTTATTGATTTGGCTTATCATGCTCTTCTTATACTCCCTATCGAGAGAGAGAGAGAGAGAGAGAGAGAGAGGGATAGGGGGAAGGTTCATTAAGGGACTCACTCAACCTTTCGATTGTAGATGGACTAGGAGACAGGGAGTGAGATTTCTTTTCATGATGCGGCTAATGTGGCCAGGCGGGTTCAGATGGTTCTAGATTAGGGGAGCGGTCAAGGGTCTGACAAGAGGCCTTGTCATTCTGATAGGTTCAATGGTGCTTAGTCTGGAGGCAGGGACTCTTTTGGTAGGGGACATCCTCCCAGTCCGTTTCATTCAGCACTACAGGCTTCCCACGATGCTCTAGGTGGTCGTGGTTCTCATATGCAATATTCACATCAGCTACCCTATAGTGCATCACCAGCTCCTATCAGTTCACCTCCACTATAGAGTTTTAAGGGTGGTCACTAGGCTATCAGGGTCTGTTCCAGGGTCAGCAATCCCAACAGCTAAGGACTATTTGTACTTGCAGCGATCCGAGTCACATTACTAGATTTCCCTCGAGCGTAGGGTGAGTGTTCAGTCGGTTCGATTCAATTTGAAGAAATTCGGTTCGGTGATTTGGTTTTCGGTTTCGTAAAAGTAGTAATAGAAGCTGAACTGAAATAAGTTCAGTTTAGTTTGATTTTCTAATTTCAGTTCGGTTTTTGGTTTGAACCTTGTCATATTATGCTCCTCATATCTAATAATAGGACCGGCAAATTTGTTGTTTTTTTCCAAAACTTCGGACTTCTTGGAAATATTCTGTTTATAAAAAAAGACTAAACTTTGCTCATTATTATGGATCACAAAATTAAAACATAGTTTATACTACAACTCTGGTGAAATCCTCCTGTATACTATCATATATGCTATGGAAGTTTTAATAGAGTTAAGGTCTTCAAGATTGGGAAGATGATGAACTTACTAAATTAGATTGAGTCTTTGATAGATTCTACCAAATAGTAATTACCTATGGGCTTATCCTATATATAATTTAAAGAACATATATGCTAATAATTTGGTTTTTCTATTAATCGAACTAAATAAATTAATGACCAAAAACCGAATCGAAAAACTAAAATATTAAAATTTTAACCCAAAACCGACCGAACAAATCGAATAATCGAAATCGAAATAAAAATGTTTTCAGTTCGGTCGGTTTCTTCGATTTTAATCAAAATATGCCAACCCTTACTCGAGTATTGATCAGTTCTTAGCATCAAGGTTCTCATGCCATAGTTCTAGCCCCAGGTGTTCCACCGATGGATCAGCCAGCTAAAAACAAGGGTCAGACAGCTAAAGGTAGAGGTAGAGGTGTTAAAGGTGAAGGTATGGCTGTAAGAGATGGAGGCTAGCCAGTAGGAGGGTGACCCAGGGATGTAGTTCAGAGTGGTGCGGCCCAGCCCCAATGTTATGCTTTCCCAGTTAGGCATGAGGCTTAGGCATCTGATGTCATTATCACTAATACGGTTTCAGTTTGCAGTATAGATTCATTATTCTATTTGATTCAGGGTCTTTATATTCCTATGTGTCTTCTTGTTTTGCTTCATATTTGGCTGTGCCTCGTGATTCTTTGAGAGCTCCCGTATATGTGTCTACACCAGTGGGTGATTCTATAATTGTAGATCGTGTTTATCGTTCATGCATGATTGTTATTGGGAGTCTTTAGACTAATGTATACCTCTTACTCCTCGATATGGTTGATTTCTATGTTATTTTGGGGATGGATTGGTTATCACCATATCACGCTATTGGATTGTCATGCCAAGACTGTAACCTTAGTCTTGCTGGTTTTGCCTCGATTGGAGTAGAGAGGGACTCATGGTCATTCTGTCATTAGGCTTATTTATTATATGAAGGCTTGACGTATGGTTAAAAAGGGGTGATTGGCTTACTTGGCATATGTTCGTATTTCTAGTGCTAAGGTTCCTTCAATGGATTCCATGCGAGTTGTTTGGGAGTTTCCAAAGATTTTTCCTGCAAACTTGTCGGGGATGCCACCTGACAGGGATATCGACTTTTGCATTGATTTGGCTTTAGGCACTCAGCCCATACCTATCCCGCTATATCATATGGCACCGCCACAGCTGAAAGAATTGAAGGAGCAGCTACAAGACTTGCTTACCAATGGCTTTATTGGACCTAGTGTCTCGCCCAAGGGTGCGTCGGTGTTGTTTGTTAATAAGAAGGATGGGTAGATGAGAATGTGTATAGATTATCAAAGTTGAACAAGGTTACAATCAAGAACAAGTATCCATTGTCGAGGATTGATGATTTATTTGATCCGCTCCAGTGTGCCAAAAAGAATTCAAAGATTGATTTGATATCTGGCTACCATCATTTGAGGATTAGGTCATCCAATGTCCCAAAGACAGCTTTTTGCACTAGGTATGGGCATTATGAGTTTCCAGTAATGTCACTTGGGTTGACAAATGCCCAGCATCGTTCATGGATTTGATGAACCAAGTGTCCAGGCTATATCTAGATTTCTTCGTGATTGTACTCATTGATAATATTTTGATTTACTTCCACGGCTGATAGGAGCATGAACAGCATCTTCGAGCTGTCCTTCAGACTCTGAGAGACAGTCAGTTGTATGTTATTTTTTTGAAGTGTGAGTTTTGGTTGAGTTTCTTTGCCTTATTGGGTCACGTTGTATCAGTAGAGGGTATTCAAGTGGATCTGAAGAAGATAGAGACGGTCAAGGACTAGCCTAGACCCACATCAGCTATAGAGATCTGGTGTTTTTTGGGTTTGGCGGGTTGTTACCATCGATTTATGTAAGGGTTTTCATCTATAACAACCCCGATTACCAGGTTGACCCAGAAGGGTGCCTCGTTTGGGGAGGTTGGACGAGTGTAAGGTGAGCTTTTAGAAGCTCAAGACAGCTTTGACTTAGGCGTTGGTATTGGTTTTGCCCACAAGTTTAGGGCCATATAGAGTATATTATGATGCATCTCGTGTTGGACTTGGTGCACTGTTGATGTTGGATGTCAAAGTTATTGCTTATTTTTTGCGACTGTTTAAGGTTCACAAGAAATATTATCCATCTTTTGGAGCTAGCAGCCATTGTTCACATGCAGAAGATTTGGATGCATTATTTATATGGCGTGTCATGTGAGGTGTTCACGGATGAAAAGATTCTACAATACTTGTTCAAGCATAAGGAACTCAATTTGAGGCAGAGGAGGTGGTTGGAGCTATTGAAAGACTATGATATCACCATCTTGTATCATTCAGGGAAGGCCAATGTAGTGGACGATGCTTTGAGTAGGAAGTCAGCAAGTATGGGCAGCCTTGCGTATATTCCAGTCGGCAAGAGACCGCTTGCTTTGGTTGTTTAGAGTTTAGCCAATCAGTTTGTGATATTGGATGTTTCTGAGCCCAATCGTGTTTTAGCTTGAACAGTCGCTCGGTCTTCATTATTTGAGCGTATCAGGGATTGCAGTATGATGACCCTCATTTGCTTGTCTTTAGGGACACAGTGCGGCATGGAGGTGCCAAGCAGGTTATAGTTTCAGATGATGGAGTTTTCTGAAAGCAGAATCGAGTTTGTGTGCCTAATGTAGATGGAATTTGTGAGTTGATTCTAGAAGAGGGCCATAGTTTCAGGTATTCTATTCATCCGGGTGCCGCCAAGATGTATCAGGATTTGCAGCAGCATTACTAGTATAGAAGAATTAAGAAGGATATTGTGGCGTATGTAGCTTGGTGTTTGAATTGTCAGCAGGTAAAGTACGAGCATCAGAGACCTTGTGGTTTGCTTCAGCAGATTGAGATTCCAGGGTAAAAGTTGGAGCGTTTCATAATGGATTTTTTTGTAGGACTCTTACGGGCTTAGAGGAAGTTCGATGCAATATGGGTTATTGTTGATAGGCTGACTAGGTCAGCACATTTCATTCTTGTGGCGGTTTCCTATTCTTCATAGCGATTAGGCTAGATATATATCCGGGAGATTTTTTGTCTTCATGGTGTGCCCGGGTCTATCATTTATGATCGGGGTACGTAGTTTACCTCACATTTATAGAGGGCAATTCAGCGTGAATTGGGTACACGGGTCGAGTTTAGCATAGCATTTCATCCTCACATGGATGGACAGTCCGAGCGTACGATTCAAATTTTAGAGGACATGTTTTGCACCTGTGTTATTGACTTTAGAGGTTTTTGGGATCAATTCTTGCCATTAGCGAAGTTTGCCTGTAACAACAGCTACTAGTCAAGCATCCAGATGGCTCCCTATGAGGCATTAGATGGTAGGTGGTGTAGGTTGCTAGTTAGGTTGTTTTAGCCAGGAAAAGCTCGATTCTTGGATACAGATCTAATACAAGATGCCTTGGACAAGGTTAAGATAATTCAGGATAGGCTTCGTACAGCTCAGTCCATGAAAAAGAGTTATACCGACCATAAGGTTCGTGATGTGGCATTCATTGTTCGGAGAGCTATTGTTGCTTCCTGTGTCACCCATGAAGGGGGTGATAAGATTGGGAAAGAAGGTCAAGCTAAGCCCTAGGTTCATCAGACCTTTTGAGATTCTTGATCGAGTGGGAGAGATGGCTTACAGACTTGCGTATCCACCAAGTTTATTACCAGTGCGTCTAGTGTTTCATGTGTCCATACTTTGGAAGTATCACGGCGATCTATCCCACGTGTTAGACTTTAGCACAGTCCAGTTTGACAAAGACTTGACCTATGAGGAGGAGCCGGAAGCTATTCTAGACCGGCAGGTTCGTTAGTTGAGATCGAAGAATTTCCCTTCAGTTCGTATGCAGTGGAGAGGTCAGCCTGTTGAGGCAGCCACCTAGGAGTCTGAGTCCAATATGTGGAGCCGATATCCCCACCTTTTCACTGAATCAGATATCTTTCTACATCCGTTCAAGAACGAACGGTTGTTTTAGAGGTGGAGAATGTGATAACCCAAAGAGTCATCTTTTATTTATAACCTAAAATTGGGTTCCGAGGCCTTGAAAAACTCATTCTCTTTCTCCTCGATTTGCGCATGCATTCAACGTGCATTTCCGAATAGATTTTATGTGAAATTTAAGAAAAATAAAGAATTTGGCCTTTAAAATTGATTAAAGTTGACTTCAGTTAATATTTTTGGTAAACAGACCCGAACCCATAATTTGACGATCCCTTAGGATCCATAGTAAAATATGGGAATTGGGTGTATTGTCACGAATCAAATCGAAGGGTCGCGACGGGAACCCAGTGCCTTACTCGACCGTGTACCAACGTAACATATCTATATAATCATACTATAATGGGTAAGTGAGCCATAAAATCCATCATGAGATAACAAGAATAAAACATAAGGGGATGCTAAACATATGACGACCCAACATCATATGCAAACTTATACATGTGATATATAGGCCCATATATCACATGTATAAGCTTGCATATATCTGACGTTCCTTTTTGCCCGGGGATGCTGCGTTTCATTCCCGCAGGTCCCGATTGATAGGTTGAAAGTCCTCCTAGTAGGCTTTCAGCTCAACGGAGATGTTGGTGCACTCCACTTTCTCCGAAGTTGCCTACTTTATCAGTATGCTTTGAATATGTATTGATTGGCATGGCGAGGCCCTGTCCTGACCTTTATAATTTTATGTACTCTTAGAGGCTTGTAGAAAGATGTAAGGTGTATGGATAAGTTTGCATATCTTAGTATACACAGGATTTGCTGAAGACCTAACATTTACGCACTATAAGCATGATGCAGAATAGAGTTCCTTTCATAAACCCTACCACGTCCACATTCAATCTCTTACCAAACTGTCTTTCTGGATATAGGCATCATCGTATCATGAATAAGATAGAGTTTAGGAAATTGAGTTCTTATAACTAAGCTCTACTACACGATCTAGAGTAAGAAGAAATAATTACAGTCCTAAATGCCCTGTAGCTTCCCTCTTATGAGTATGGTGCACTACACACCCATAAACAAGACTCTACTAGACACGGCTTGTTGACTCCCTAGGACAGATCTGCTCCGATACCACTTTTGTCACAACACAAATCTAAGGGCTGCGATGGAAACCTGGTGCCTTACTCGACCGAATACTAACATAACATATCTTCCTTATCATACTATAATAGGTAAGTGAGCCAGAAAATCCATCACTAGATAGCAAGAATAAAACATAATGGGTTGCTTAAGATATGATAACCCAACATGATATGCAAACTTATACATGTTAAATACGAGCCTACAAGGCCGACATGACCATTTGTAAACTCAACACATAGGCCAACAAGGCCATAATGTATCCATACACCTTACATCTTTCTACAAGCCTCTAAGAGTACATAAAATCATAAAGGTCGGGACAAGGCCCTGTCATACCAATCAATATATATTCAAAGCATGCTGACCAAATAGGCAACTCCAGAGCAAGTAGAGTGCACCACATCTCCGCTAAGCTGAAAGCCTACTAGGAGGACTTTCAACCTATCAATCAGGACCTTCGGGCATGAAACGCAACGTTCCCAGGAAAAAAGGGACGTCAGTACGAATAAGGTACCGAGTATGTAAGGCTAGAAAGCATAAACAAAAACAATAATGTAAAGTGAGATAGAGGAGATACAAATTGAAACCTCTGAGTGCCTTTGGAGTCTACTAACATGAAATGCATAATACATATATATTCATAAACTATTAAAAACATTTGCCTCTGTAGGCATCATCATCATCATATCGTACCCGGCCTCATAGGGGACTCATTAAAAATGTACCAGGCCATCATAAGGCTCGGTAAAATCGTACTCGGCCACGTGGGGCTCGGTAAAACCCAACTGATCAGCGGTTGCAAAATAGGTGACGTACTCGGCCGACTATAGCGCGGCTCGGTAGAGTAAAATGGATATATATATATATATATATATATATATATATATATATAGATTCATGCTTGACTCAAGGAATCACGTTCTAACCCTTTGGAATGACCTAAGACCATTATATAAGGAAAGAACAATATCGACAACCTTAGTTTCTATGAGTAGATCCGTTATGAATTCGCGTACCGTTTATGTTCATGTCACTTTAGATCATGCCAAAAGAAAGAAGTAAAAGCCTTAACATACCTTGTATATTATTCCCAACCTCAGGCTATGCAACTTCACGGCTCCTTAGTCAACAACAAGAGGAATGACACTCTCGTTATCTTTTAAGCGTCGTAACTAATATGTATCGACCACAATCTATTTTACAATAAAATGCACAGCACCTCTCCTATATATATGACTTCACACTAGTCAAAACAATCACAAACAGCCCAACATTCCCCTAACACTTCATACACAACACGACAACCATAATAGTGTCAAACAATCCCAAAATGTTACGACAAACGACCAACAAACAACCTTTCCATTATTGGTTGTTTAGCCATAACCTTCCTCCTCTCAACTCCATAAAAATATTAGCAAAAGAGACAACCTAATACCATCACAAAGCAGCCACAAAATAGCCCCACAAGTTCATTAACTCAAAAATAATTTTTTGATTTACTTAAACACGTTACGACTTGTCTTTTCTTTCAAATTGAGAAACACAACTAAAAACACATCACTATACCTCTTATCCAATTAACCAGACATGTATTCAACCTAGAAATAAGTTCACAACCAGCCAACTAGTACACAAGAACAAACAATATACCATTCTTTCGAAACTAGCTAGGTCTATTCTTTACGATCGAGTTACAACTTGCAAACGCATAGATAATTGAAAGAGACGCATAACCTTACCTTTTACTGAGTATAACACATGAAACCTGGTCCTTTTTCATCAAAAATAAGTTCCTTGAATGGGCTATAAGAAGGAGAAAGAGAAACTAGCAAGCTGTCCGGACTTTTCAGCACTAGAATCGCGTCGTAGCATCCGAAATAACCTAGGGTTTGTGCGGAACTTTTGGGGAGGAGTTGTAGGGGTTAAATTAGGTTTCTTTGGCCTGAAAGATAATAAATAAATGAGTTTATAGAGCTTAAAAGTACCCTCTTGGCCGACTTTAGGGCTTTTAATTTAGGCCTTTCTTTTTTGCAAGTAGGTGATGCACCTACTTGTCACCTACTAGCTGCGCAGTCTCGCAAAAATGTGAATATCTCTCTACTAAAATATTTACCGATGAATGGTTTAATACATTGGAAACTAGACTTGGATAGCTTCAATTTGGTTGGTAGCTCATCCCGTAATTCCAAGTACATTGGAAGAAAATCTCAGTTGCATTTGACCTAATTTTCAGCATATTTATGAATGGAACTTGTGACGACCTTTTTCAACTTTTGTTCCACAACTCGCTCGACTTCAAAACATAAAATAAACTATGATAAGACTAAAATAACTCATAGTATAATCTTTTTATATTTTTAGTAACCCTTGTCTCACCCCAAAAGTACATGGTAAAACATTCCAACTTGTCGACTTTCAGCGAGACGTATTTGCTTCAATTTGTTTAGCTTCTAAGCCTTCAAACCCTCTTGCTACTTAGTATTAATGATCTTAATTATTTGGTAACCTCCATGTTTACATGATGAACTAACTTTGTAAACTTTTTAAATATGATTCCATTTCTAAGCTTACATTTATTGACTTATGACGTACTCTTAGGTACGAAAACATGGAATGTAACGTGTATGCCCGGAATCGAATTTTGAGGTCCCTAGCCAGAGAAAAGAATTTTTAAAGAGAGAAATTTTTAAATATTGGATTTTACAATATTTAAATCATCTATCTCCGTCACTTGTAGTTATTTATCATTCAATGAATGACTGATAAAGAATTTTTGCTAGAAAATATAAGGACTTTTGGAAATGAAATGGTGTGTGATTTTGATGGTATCGGGGCCGTATTTTGGTTTCGAAGTTCGATACAAATTTAATATAATATATAAGTCCTATTTGTAAAATTTGATGAAAATCAGAGTTGATTTGACGTAATTCGGACGTTCGCTTGTGAAAATAGTAAATTTGAAGCGATCTTGAGGAAAATCATGAGTTTGAGGTTAAATGCATGATATTTTTATGTTATTTTACTGATTTGATCATACGATCAAGTTCGTATGGCGTGTCATGTGAGGTGTTCACAGATCACAAGATTCTACAATCCTTGTTCAAGCATAAGGAACTCAATTTGAGGCAGAGGAGGGGGTTGGAGCTATTGAAAGACTATGAGATATATATATATATATAAAATTTCTCTTGGGATATATCCTTTATCTTAACTTACCTCTAGCAATTATCTCTTGATGTATCAAGTGTCTATTCACACTTATTTACCAATAACATCCTGGACAGAAACTTTTACTGCCTCTCCCTAGTGTCGTGCTTGTATAATGTTCTGGAATCGCAAAATATTTGTAGAAATTGAATAAATACAACATCATTCCTCTCTCCTTTTTACCATATTTCTCCTTTACCATTCTATAATTACTTGAACCGCTTAACTCCAACTTAATACCATATCACACTATATTCCCCCCTATAGGGGATTACCAAGATTTAGTACTACGACTAACTATCTATAGATGTTTTATGTATTCATCTTTGGCGTCTTCTCACATCATCAATGAACCCAAATTGCCTTATGGTAATCATATGTACCAGGGATAACTAAATTTCTTACACAGGAAGGCGACACCTAGTGTAACTGGCATACTTAGACCCTTATGATTAACTCTGATCATAGTGCTTGCCTTAGGGAAACATTTCACTAAATGACCTTTTAAAGGTTATTCTTCTGTTATCCATTCTACTATCGTCGAAACGCAATCTCTAAAATTCTGATGACGGCGACTATTATCAAATCATTTGATTCCCAATTCATGTTCAGTTTATCTTGTTCACCAGCCCATACTTCTTTCTATTACTCTAGGGTTTCCTTCTAGTAATCATGTCGGAGTCACCAACTCATTTCTCAAAATAAGGATATTGCTTTATGGCTTATACACTTTTATTTCATCATGGCATGTCACCTTTTGTCTTTCCCTTCAGTTGATTGTAGACATTGTCATCCTGTCATACCATTTATCACACCTTACTCATAATATTTCAGTTACTCTCTTCTTATTCTCCAACTAATACTTCTATCTATCACTTCATTCTGAAAACTTCAACAAAACGTTCTTTCACTTTTAGCTCCTCTTGCTTCATCTCACTAGCTCTTCGGGATGCCTAAAATTTCTCTCTTTCTCTCCCTCTCTCTCTCTCTCCCTCTCCCTCTCTCTCTCTCTCTTTCTCTCTCTCTCTCTCTCTCTCTCTCTCTCTCTCTCTCTCTCTCTCTCTCTCTCTCTCTCTCTCTCTCTCTCTCTCTCTCTCTCTCTCTCTCTCTCTCTCTCTCTCTCTCTCTCTCTCTCTCTCTCTCTCTCTCGGGAGGGAGGGAGGGAGGGAGGGAGTCATACTTAGGTAAATTATTTTTTATCCCTTTTAGGATTCCGCCGCCTATCTTCTAAAATTTCTTAATATCCTAATATTCATATCTTATTGCATTATTCTAGAGATCACAATCTGGGTGCCTTACAAGGAGATCAATTACCACCTTCTCAGTACCCTTCGAAAACGTTAGCTAATGATAACAATCCATCCACAAATTTTTGTAACTCTAACCCCGGCTTGATCCTGATATTACATCATTCTCTTAAACTATATTTGTCACTTCCCATAGGAAATAATTGAGGTGGGTGTGGTCAATTGTATAAAACATTGTTACAATTGAAAGTAACTCAGAATGCTTATATTTCTCAACCTGAATTGCAAATACTGATAATCTTCATTGTCTAGGTACCTCGTACTTCTTCTTTTTCCATGTTATTTCTTTCAATTGAAACTTATATCCAACTTCTAATTCTCTCGTTTCTCTTTCTCGTTTCTCTTTACGGTATGGGTGGATAGATATTCATGCCTTGGGGCTCCTTATCAAGAGGCTCACATTTCTTAGTATACACAGGATTTGCTGAAGACCTAACATTTACGCACTATAAGCATGATGCAGAATAGAGTTCCTTTCATAAACCCTTCCACGTCCACATTCAATCTCTTACCAAACTGTCTTTCTTGATATAGGCATCATCGCATCATGAATAAGATAGAGTTTAGGAAATTGAGTTCTTATAACTGAGCACTACTACACGATCTAGAGTAAGAAGAGATAATTACAGTCCTAAATGCTCTGTAGCCTCCTGCTTATAAGTATGGTGCACTACACACCCATAAACAAGACTCTACTAGACACGGCTTGTAGACTCCCTAGGACAGAACTGCTCTGATACCACTTTTGTCACGACCAAAATCTAAGGGCCGCGGCGGAAACCTGGTGCCTTACTCGACCGAATACTAACGTAACATATCTTCCTTATCATACTATAATAGGTAAGTGAGCCAGAAAATCCATCATAAGATAGCAAGAATAAAAGATAAGGGGTGCTTAACATATGATAACCCAACATGATATGCAAACTTATACATGTTAAATACGAGCCTACAAGGCTGACATGACCATTTGTAGGCTCAAAACGTAGGCCAACAAGGCCATAATGTATCCATACACCTTACATCTTTCTACAAGCCTCTAAGAGTACATAAAATCATAATGGTCAGGACAAGGCCCTGCCATACCAATCAATATATATTCAAAGCATGTTGACCAAATAGGCAACTCCGGAGCAAGTGGAGTGCACCACATCTCCGCTAAGCTGAAAGCCTACTAGGAGGACTTTCAACCTATCAACCGGGACCATTGGGCATGAAACGTGACGTTCCCAGGAAAAAAGGAACGTCAGTACGAATAAGGTACCGAGTATGTAAAGGCTAGAAAGCATAAACAAAAACAATAATGTAAAGTGAGATAGAGGAGATACAAATTGAAACCTCTGAGTGCCTCTGGAGTCTACTAACATGAAATGCATAATACATATATATTCATTAACTTTTAAAAACATTTGCCTCTGTAGGCATCATCATCATCATATCATACCCGACCTCATAGGGGACACAGTAAAAACGTACCAGACCATCATAAGGCTCGGCAAAATCGTACCCGGCCACGTGGAGCTCGGTAAAATCCAACTGATCAGCGGTTGCAAAATAGGTGCCGTACCCGGCCGACAATAGCGCGGCTCGGTAAAGTAATATATATATATATATATATATATATATATATATATATATATATATATATATATATATATATATAATTCATGCTCGACTCAAGGAATCACGTTCTAACCCTTTTGGAACGACCTAAGAACATTATGGACATCCCTACTATCAGTTTGAACCTTATTAGGATTTAAGGATCATACACATTTGTTTAGATTAACTTTGTAAGGAAAGAACAACATCGACAACCTTAGTTTCTAGGAGTAGATCCGCTATGAATTTGCGTACCGTTTATGTTCATGTCACTTTAGATCATTCCAAAAGAAAGAAGTAAAAGCCTTAACATACCTTGTATATTCTTCCCAACCTTAGGCTAAGCAATTTCACGGCTCCTTGGTCAACAATAAGAGGAATGACACTCCTCGTTATCTTTTAGGCGTCGTAACTACTATGTATCGACCACAACCTATTATACAATAAAACGGACAGAAGCTCTCCTATATATATGACTTCACACTAGTAAAAACAACCACAAACAGCCCAACATACCCCTATCACTTCATACACAACACGACAACCATAATAGTGTCAAACAATCCCAAAATGTTACGACAAACGGCCAACAAACAACCTTTCCATTATGTGTTGTTTCTCCATACCCTTCCTCCTCTCAAATCCATAAAAATAGTAGCAAAAGAGACAACCTAATACCGTCACAAAACAGCCTACAAAATAGCCCCACAAGTTCATTAACTTAAAAAATAATTTTTCGATTTACTTAAACATGTTTCGACTTGTCTTTTCTTTCAAATTGAGAAACACAACTAAAAACACATCACTATTCCTCTTATCCAATATACCAGCCATGTATTCAACCTAGAAATAAGTTCACAGCCAGCCAACTAGTACAAAAGAACAAAAAACATATCATTCTTTCGAAACTAGCTAGGTCTATTCTTTACGATCGAGTTACAACTCGCAAACACATATATAATTGAAGGAGAAGAATAACCTTACCTTTTACTGAGTATAACACACGAAACCTGGTCCTTTTTCATCAAAAATAAGTTCCTCGACACGGCTACAAGAAGAAGAAAGAGAAACTAGCAAGCTGTCCAGACTTTTCAGCACTAGAATCGCGTCGTAGCATACGAAATAACCTAGGGTTTGTGCGGAACTTTTGGGGAGGAGTTGTAGGGGTTAAATTAGGTTTCCTTGGCCTGAAAGATAATAAAATAAATGAGTTTAATAGCCCTTAAAAGTACCCTCTTGGCCGATTTTAGGGCTTTTAATTGAGGCCTTTCCTTTTTGCAAGTAGGTGATGCACCTACTTGTCACCTACTAGCTGCGCAGTCTCGCAAAAATGTGAATATCTCTCTATTATAATATTGTACCAATGAATGGTTTAATAAATTAGAAACTAGACTCGTATAGCTTCAATTTGGTTGGTAGATCATCCCGTAATTCCAAGTATATTGGAAGAAAAGCTCAGCTGCATTTTACCTAATGTTCAGCATATTTATGAATGGAACTTGTGACGACCTTTTTCAACTTTTGTTCCACAACTCGCTCGACTTCAAAACAAAAAAAATGATAAGACTAAAATAACTCATAGCATAATCTTTTTATATTTTTAATAACCCTTGTCTCACCCCAAAAGTACATGGTAAAACATTCCAACTTGTCGACTTTCAGCGAAATTTATTTGCTTCAATTTGTTTAGCTTCTAAGCCTTCAAACCCTCTTGCTACTTAGTATTAATGATCTTAAATATTTGTAACCTCCATGTCAATATGATGAACTAACTTTGTAAAATTTTAAAATATGATTCCATTTCTAAGCTTACATTAATTTACTTATGACGTACTCTTAGGTACGAAAACATGGAATGTAACGTGTATGCCCGGAATCCAATTCTGAGGTCCCTAGCCAGAGAAAAGAATTTTCAAAGAGAACAGTTTTTAAATATTGGATTTTACTTTATTTAAATCATCTATCTCCGTCACTTGTAGTAATTTATCATTCAATGAATGACTGATAAAGGATTTTTGCTGGAAAATATAAAGACTTTTGAAAATGAAATGGTGTGTGATTTTGATGGTACAGGGGCCGTATTTTGGTTTCGAAGCTCGATACACATTTAATATAATATTTAAGTCGTATTTGTAAAATTTAATGAAAATCAGAGTTGATTTGACGTAATTTGGACGTTCGATTGTGAAAATAGTAAATTTGAAGTGATCTTGAGGAAAATCATGAGTTTGAGGTTAAATGCATGGTTTTTTATGTTATTTTAATTATTTGATCGCACGAGCAAGTTCGTATGATGTTTTTAGACTTGTGTGCGTATTTAGTTTGGAGCCCCAAGGGCTCGGTTGAGCTTTGGATAAGCCATGAAGTGTTCTAGGACTTAGAAAAATTGTTGTTGTATCTGGTATGTGTTGCAGGCTCTGATCTCACAATTGCAAAATCTGGCATCGCAATTGCGAGCCTAATAGGTTTGGCAATTATGAGGGCTTTATCGCAATTATGAATAAGCCCATGCCAGCATTGGTTCGCATTTGCAAACATCCCTTCGCAATTGATAAGTCAACAGGGAGGGGCCAGTCATCACAATTGCGACAAAATGCTCGCAATTGTGAGAGGACTAGACATGCAGCAGGTTCGCAATTATGAAGACTGAGTCACATTTGTGAGCTTCGCAATTGAGAATCATCTCTTGCATTTGCGAGCTTTGCAAATATGCAGCTCCAGTCGCAATTTCGACATCTGCACCTGACCAAAACATCATTTGGACGGGATTTTCACTTCATTCTTCAAAATTTCGAACCCTAAACATCCCTAGGCAATTTTTCAAAGGCTCAAACTTCTCCAAATCATAGGTAAGTGATTTCTAACTCATCTTCTTCAATCTAATTTATCTTTTTTCATGATTTCACTTCAAAATCTAGGAGTTTTCATGGAAATTGGGTGTTCTTGGGTAGAAATTAGGAATTTTGAATTTTCGGTATGTGAACCTCAATTTGAGGTTGGATTTCAAACTAATTATATATTTGAGTTTGTAGGTGGATGGGTAATCGAATTTTGGTTCGAACTTCAAGTTTTGACTAAGTAGTTCCAGGATCGATTTTTGACTTTTTGGAAGAAACATTAGGAAATCTATATTCATGCTTTAGAGTTTGTTTACTTAGCATTTATTGACATTATTAAGTAAATTATGACTAGATACAAGTGAATTGGAAAAGAAACCGAGAGGTAAAGGGGTAATTGAGGCTTAATTTTATCCGTAGAATTGAGGTAAATGTTTGGTCTAATCTTAACTTGAGGGAATAGGTGTTGTGCTCTTATTTGCTACGTATTAGTGTTGAGTACAATGTATATGTGTGGTGACGAATATCTATACAATCGAGCATGCAAGTGAATTTTATATTATGATTGTTATATCTTTTATCACGTACTGTTCATGCTTAAAAAGATGTTTTCTAAGTTGAACAAGTCTTATGATATTTATGAATATTTGATCATTGTTGAATATTTGCTCAAATTGAGAATTACTTCGTGAATTTAATTGTTGAACGAGATTTGTTATAGCCGATTCCCTTTCTGGGATACTATTGTCTCTATTGTTGATTCCCTTGCTGGGATGTATTATTTTTATTGTTTGTGTGAGGAAGAGTATAAATCACAAAGGGTGATACCGTGCATAATATTATGAATCAGTGTTAATGCACGAAAGGTGATGTCATGCCATTATTTGAAAATTAATACACGAAAGGTAATGTCGTGCCATGATTATGCGAGTTAAAGAATGAAGGGTGATGCTGTGCTATTTCTGTTATTTCTTACGGTGAGGACGAGAGTAAAAGCACGAAGGATGATGGCGTGTACGTGTTACTATTTCATTATTCCTGTTGATACAACTATGGTGTTTATTACGCTTCTCCATTGAATTATTATTAGAATTTTATATTCCCGTAGAATGTTCCCTTCCCATCTTTATCTGTTATTTCCTATTACTATTGTTCTGCTCATATATGATTTAATTGCAAAGGTTTATATGATTGTCCTGTGCTAGACTCATCACTACTTCGCCTAGGTTAGGCTCAACACTTACCATTACATGGGTCGGTTATACTGATACTGCACTCTCCATTTTTGTGCAAATTTCGGTGTCGGACATTGTGAGTAGCTTGAGGTAGCTGCCTTCAGTCCAAGGAGACCAAGATAGATCTGTTGGTGTTCGCACAGCCTGAAGTTTCCTTTTTCCCCTCTTTAGTTTCCTGTTGTCTCTTCTATTTTGAGAATAGTTATGCTTCTTTCAGACTTATATTTGCAGTAAATCCTAGTCATTCGTGAATTGTGACACCAGATCTACAGGGTAGTTATGTACTTGAGTTATGGCACTTTATATCATTTTCGCATTTCTTAATTATTTTGTTTAGCTAATATATGCTCCAGTTTAAATAATAAAATTGATGGTAAAACTTAAATTATCGGCTTGCCTAGCTTTTATAATTAAGTGTCATCATAATTTTCAAAGGTAAAAAATCTGAATCGTGACAGCAAATAGTTTCACAATACTTTTATTTTTGACTGCCAGATTCTTTTTTCAAAATATATTTGCTGCATGATAATCACATACAATAAGAAGCAGTCTGAAAATTCAAAAAGAAATAAAAGTAAAGTAAACAACCTTCTATTTTGAGAGGGGAAAAGTGAAAATATTGAGAAATCGAGATGAATATTGAAGAAGAAGATGAAGTTGAGTCGGTTTGAGAGAAGCTTCTGGAGAGAGCTTCAGATACTTCTTGAGGGAAGCTTCTGAAGTTGAGTCGGTTTGAGAGAAGCTTCTTGAGGGACTCTGGGACACCTCAAATATTGACTCAAATGCTGAACAGCAAAGCAGATGTCAGGCCTGGTGTGAGTCAAAAATAAGATCTTACCAACAATGCTCCTATATTGATCAGGGGAGGAGAAAATGTCTCCAAAATCAGCATGGAGTTTGACATTAATATCCAAAGGGCAAACAACAGGAGAAACATTCATACAGTCAAACTGATGCAATAGGTCATGAACATATTTATGCTGATTAGGGAGCATCCCACCAGGAACAACAGACATCTCAATGCCCAAAAAATAATGCAAAGACCCAAGGTCTTTGATCCTGAACTGATCATCCAGAAACAGCTTCAGGGTAGAAAGCTCATCATTGTCATCCCCAGTAATAATAATGCCATCCACATAGACTGCCAGTCCAACCATACAACCAGGTTGGCCTTTGATAAACAGAGAATAGATATTCAAAGATGAGTATATCCTCTGCAGTAGAGAGCAGAAGACAGCTTAGCATACCATTGTCTGGATGCCTGCCTCAACCCATAGAGAGATTTTTCCAACTTACAGACAAGAGGAGGAGATCCAGAGGAAAAGAAGCAGGAGAAGAGACAGAAACAGATAAACCTGGAGGGAGCTTCATATAGACCTCCTCATATCAAATCACCATGCAGGAAAGCATTGTTAGCATCAAGTTGGAAAAGTTTCCAATGGTTCTTAACAGCCACTGCAATAAGACACTTCACAGTGGATATTTTAACCACAGGAGAAAAAGTGTCAGTGAAATCAACCCCTTCAATTTGAGTATACCCTCTAATAACAAGTCTAGCTTTGTATCTTTAAACACTACCATCAGCCTTATATTTGATCTTATAAACCCATTTGCAGCCTATGGGTTTCTTACCAGAAGGAAGGGGAACAACATCCCAGGTACAGTTGGCATCCAAAGCATCAAACTCCTTTCTCATGGCATCCTGCCATACTGGAACTGATGCAGCTTGAGAGTAATAAAGAGGTTCAGTCACCAAAGAGAAGAAGAAGACCCAGAGAAAGCAGGAAGATGACAGACATAATCCTTAAGATAAGAAGGATGATTGTGCTATCTTCCAGATTACCTGGGAACAGTAGGTGATGTGGAAGAAGGCAAAGCAGGAGAGGAAATATCAGGGTTGAAAAGAGGACTGGAAACTGGATAGGAACAAGGAGAAGCTGAAACAGAAGGTGAAGGTGGAGAGGAACAGATGGGAATAGAGAAATCTGGCTCAGAAAGGGAATGCTCAAGAGGAGGAACAAAATGAAAAGAAGAAGGAGAAACAGAAGGAGTAGAGTTAACAGAAGAAACAGATTTAAAAGGAAAAGCAGTTTCATGAAAAATAACATCCCTGGACACAAAGCACTTTTTGGAACTGATATCATACAGTCTATAACCCTTTTTAGCAAAAGGATACCCCAGGAAGACACATGAAATGGCCCTTGGTTTCAACTTGTCCCTTTGAGGAATTGGGACAGCAGCATAGGCAAGGCAGCCAAAAGCCCTTAAATGGGAGTAAGTAGGTGCCTTTCCATGCAAAATTTCATAAGGGGATTTGCCATGAAGGAGCCTGGAGGTATTCTATTAATAAGGTATGTAGCAGTCAATAGGCAATCTCCCCAGAAAGAGATGGGCAAACTATATTGGAAAAGTAAAGCTCTACAAGTTTCAAGAAGAGTCCTATGTTTCCTTTCAACAACACCATTCTGTTGAGGAGTATGTGGGCAAGTGGTTTGGTGAATAATGCCATGTTGACTAAAAAAGGATGCACCAGCAATACTAGACCCCAATTCCAAAGCATTGTCACTCCTAATAGTTTGAACAACATCATTAAACTGGGTTTTAACCATACACAGAAAAGACTTAAGCATGCAGAAAGCATTGCTTTTAGACCCCAATAAATCTGTCCAGGTTGCTCTAGAGAAGTCATCAACTATTGTTAGTAAATATCTAGAGCCAGAAGAAATGAGAGTGTGATAAGGGCCCCAAGTATCTACATGAATCAATTGGAAAGGTCTAGATGTACTTGTTGAGCTTTCAGGAAAGGGAAGTCTAGTTTGCCTAGCCATAGGACAAATAGAACAATGGAAAGGCTGTTTAGAAGCAAATGGAAAAGATAAGGCAGAAATGTGTTTCATGTTTGCAAATGGAATATGAGCCAATCTTAAATGCCAAATATAATTCATGTCAGTGTCAACAGCATTATTACAGATGGAACTGTTTACATTTGAAGGTAAAATAACAGCTTCATGACTAGAACAGTCAGGTTTACAAGAATTAGAAGAAGAAGAACATACAGAAACAGAAAAACAACAATTAGAAGAAAAGGAAGGTGGCACCCAAGCAAGCTTGTACAGACCAGCCTCCTCTTTACCAAGATCTAGAGGTATCCTCAGAGAAGGGGCCTGTAACATGTGGAGGAAACAGGAAGTTGCAGTGAACAAGACTATACAATGCAACTGTTTTACTAACTTGTGGACAGAAATCAAGTTGTGTTTGAAAGAAGGAACAAGTAAGACATCATGAAGAGTGATGAATGGATTTAATGCAAAAGATCCTGTGCATGTCACTTTCACTTTATATCCATTAGGAAGAGTTACAAGATAGGGTACAGTTAAAGGTGTGAGATTGAAGAGTAAATCTTTAGTAAAGGTCATATGGTTAGATGCCAATGAGTCTATTATCCAGGTGGCAGAATTAATGTGAGTAAGCATACAAAATTTGGAATCAGAAACAGGGCTCTCAGTTAGCATAGTACCAGCAAAATTGGCAGCATACATGGGAGGAGGAGACTGGGCAGTGGAGTCCCCTAACTGAGTTTGTTGCAGCAGGGTCATCAATTGTTCATAATGTTGTCTGCTCAACACAGGTATCACAGAACTCTGGCCATCCATGTTTGGAACATGTTGATGACTTTCCGGAGGATTTCCATGAGGAACAGTCATATTTCTTTCAAAAGAAGGGAAATCCACACCAGCAGTTAGATGAGCAGCAGCAGGTCTCCTTCCCTTGTTAAATGTTGTACTTTGTGGATACCCATGAATCTTGTAACACTTATCAATTAAGTGCCCAGATTTCTTACAGTATCTACAGAATAAAGAGTCTCTAGCTTGGTCAAAATTAACTCTTTGTCTGAAATGAGAAGAATTAGGCACTGTGACCTTATTGAATCCAGCTGAATGTTTGTTTGTGTGGACATTGAAAGACATAGAGTCTGGATTAAACTGAGAAAGAGACTGGACTTGTCGCTGTTTCTCATCATTGAGGACCATATTGTAGACACTGTCAAGGGTAGGAGGAGGCTGCATCATCAGTAGGTTACTCCTTACCTCCATGTATGCTTTATTAAGGCCCATAAGGAACTGAAACACCTTATTCTTATCATCTTCCTGTATGATGCCATTTCGGGCAGCACAAATGCATCTTTGTCCATGGTTTGTACACATTGTTCCTATTTCGTCCCATAGCCCTTTAAGTTTGTTAAAATATGAGGCTACATCTAGAGATCCTTGAGAAGTATGAGAGAGTTCTCTTTTTAGTTCAAAAATTTTGGTTCTGTTAGCAGTACCATATCTAGCTGCGAGCTGTGCCCATATGCTCTGTGCAATATCAGATACTGCACATTCTCAGCTATCTGAGGGGATAAGGAAGCAGTCAACTAGGATATTACCATATTATTACACATGTTCCTTAACTTTTGTTCAGCCACATTAGTGTCTGGTCTGGGACATGTACCATCAACAAAGCCAATTTTATTTTTAGCAGACAAGGCTACAATCATTTTCCTTCTCCAACCCCCATAACCACTACCCGAGAAGGGAGTGGACACAAGAGAAACACCAGGAACATCAGAAGAGTAAACAAATAGGGGACTGGTAGGATCAACAGGAGTTGTATTAGCACTCATGTTAGCAGCCATGAAGAACAATGAGTTTAAAGTCAAAAGATAATCTCTGTAAGTAGTTTGAAAAACTAAATTTGTATCAAAAATTTCATGCAAATCATATAGCACCTGAAATAGGAATAGATTTACCCTCCTTCTTCGCGACCGGAGAAGATCGGCCTTCGATTAACAGAAAAATGCCAGTTCCAAGCATCAGAAACCCTAAAATATGAAGTCTCGCCGGAATCGAGTCGAGAACGTCGGAAAACCAACCCAAAACGTCCGATTAGTGAAGATGCAACCAGTTATCGGTGATAAAGGTCTCAGATCAACACCCGATTTTGATCGAAAACATCACTGACCAAATATCACAAAAACACCCAAAAATATTCCAACGCGATTTCGACTGGGATTACAAAATACAGCAGAGTATCGTCGGATCATCGTCCGGCTCTGATACCATGAAAACATTGAGAAATCGAGATGAAGATTGAAGAAGAAGATGAAGTTGAGTCGGTTTGAGAAAAGCTTCTGAAGAGAGCTTCAGAGAGAGAAAAACTATTTAATTCACAAAATATCAGACTGACCCTAATACAAAGGGGTCAGAGTGTATATAATACATTTGGGCCAACTCGGGCCAGACCAAAATGTAAAAAGAAAAATGGGCTCAGATATGGTCTAGCCCAATTACACAATATACATGATATACAAACAATATACATTAAATATACAATATAAAATCAATGTATGTGTATAGGATTTGAAGCTAGATAATCTGGTAGCTCGACAGAAAGTACCTTAGCTTGTATTTGACTGCAAACAACTAGGAAACGTGAATCATTAGATAACTGGAAAATTTTCCACTTTCCTCTTTTGGGAAGAAATATTTTCTTTCTTTTTCCAATTCTGGGACATTTGTTAAATTGAAGAAAGATACCAGAAGAATCATGTTTTAGTAATTGAACAGATTAACATAAATGACATAGCAAAAGTTCTGCGTTAAATCAACAGATAAAGTCCACAAACATCATAAACTTAATTATCAATATAAGTTAAAAACCTAAAGGTTCGTATGGCTACCAAATTATTGTTGTGCATGTCAAAGACTGCCAATTATTTTATTTTTTTTAATTCAGCAGGATAATGATGACACTCTTTGACATATCGCGATAAAAAAGAGAAATTTATTTTGTGTCTTATGCAACTAGCACTAGTTGTATGAAGTTTTTTTTTTGTCTTATAAATTTGTGGATTCAGATTTCTATGAACCCAAAAGTATAAGATTGGAATCTACAAATTTGTGAGATAAAAAGGAATAACGTACAAGTAGTGTTAGCTGTATGCGATACAAAATAAAACTTCTCCCATAAAGATAATACCAAATGTTATAATTGTTGGACATAAAATGTTTCCGTGGAATTTATATATATGACTTCTATAGTACCAAAACCCCCAATAAGTACTAATTTTAGACATCATCTGTCACATCATAATTAGCAATCGCCTGACCCACCATCCTCATAATAGACAATCATATTATCCTTTAACTTAATAATTATGATCTGTAAACATACATGGAAAAATTACTTAATTGATCAACAACATTAATGAATATAATGAAAAATTATATAAACTGGATTTTTAATTTACATATGATCTTTGCAAAATTATGGAAAATCATATATATTGAAACTCCATTATTATATACTTCTTGGAAGCCGGAGAGGAGAATGCTCGACCACAAAATATGTATAGATGATGAAGAGACGTGCAGGACGGCGCCATGAGATCAATATTTAGGAAAATCCGATCAGAGGTTTGGCATTTTTGCTCTAAAAATGGAGAAAATTTCAATAGGGATACAAAAGAGCAAAATATATGTTAATTTGATTCTTTAATAGCGCAGCCTAGCTAGTTATAAATTCAATTTAGGGCCTCCCGTCCTGAATGAAAACACATAATTGGCCTAAGCCAACATTAAAAGATTTGAATCGTTCAGAGATCAAGACATTCATTAGTTAATCCCTAGGCAACTATTTTGGTTAATTGGTCACATTATGTAATATATGATGTGTGGTATGCAAACATGATAATGTGCACTTCAATGGTGAGGTTCTTGGCTCAATTTTTACAGACTTTATTTTAGACCATATTTACTTATTTTTTTGGAAGCTACAATTGGTAGATCTTGAAAGCAAGTACTTTCATGTTTATAGATCCAATTACAGCAATATATTGGCTTTTTATTCGTAAGATATGTTTACGGATAATAAATTTTACTTGCATAATTGTACCACAAAGCAAGCTGGTGGGGCACTATGTATCTCTAGGGGAATTAAGAGTTCATAATATAAGTGCTTACAATTTGTTTGAAGTTATACTTTACATCTGAATGATTAAGCAGCATTATATACAAAAAATGACTCTTAATCCAATAATCTCCCTGTATATCCAGCGAGACAAATGACACATAGATCTGTTAGAATTATTAAGTTCATTAGCAGTTACAAGATATTTGTGGCAAAAAAACTGTAAGGTATCAAGGATATATAGGGGGATAATGACAATATGACATCATAACCAAAATGGTCCTGAACTTTGAAATTTAGTAAAGGGTGACTCATAATCCAACAATTTTTGTGCTAATCCAGAAAGAATTGATAATACAAACAAATTACGGGATACCACAAATACAAACCAGTTGCTCAATTCCAAATTTCTTTTGGAGCAACAATTTATGATGTTCATGCTACTTACAAATATTGAAAATTCAAATTGGTTTATGTGGTAGTACACAACAAATTATATATTATGAAATAAAAATAAAATCAAAGACCAGAAGTGAATGGCACGTTGGTGGCAGGCAACCAAGAATTTCCAGCAATGAAATTAGCAGGTGTGAATTTGGATGCCTCAGCAGCACTAGTAATAACACGATAACCACCCCATTTAACCCTATTTGCAGTTGATGAGCCAGGACCAGTGTTCAAGTATTCTCCATAGTACAACGTCTTCAGCGCGAAGGTACCACTCCACGGCATCCAACCATCTGGCTGAATCAAGCTATCGAGGAACGTTTTCATAACAACAGTACGTGAATATTGTTTCCATGGCCTACCTAGATATGTCTTAACTGAGTTTTGGTAAGGCTTTAAATCAGAAGCAGCTGTGACTGTACAGTTGTGAATGGAAATTCCAGTGTTTTGGTTTGGATCACTTCTCCCTTGTGCTGTCACAGTGTTGGTCTTATTTGGAGGATCTCTAGCAAAAATGTTACAATTTTGTAACACAACTGCTGCGTTTCCAAATATGAAGTCAACTGTGCCATAAATATCACATTCTCTATAAAATTGTCTATCAGAGTGGGACATAAAGAGTATCTTGATATCCCTCAAAACTACATTGATAGAATACTGAAAGGTCTGAGCCAGATCGAAGGGCTACAGCTTGGTGGTTTTTGGGGCCAGCAGTGTTCCTAATTGTTATGCCTCGACAAATAAATCCATCACCGACAACGGCTGAGATTAAAAAATAAAAGAAGATAAAATATCAGCAAATGCATATCTATACAAACTATAATACTAGTACTCATTAATTTTTCTCTTTTTGAAAAGTAGGAACCATGATACTTAGCTGTCAGATCATAATTTTCAAAGGTCTAATTTAGGCCGGCTTAACCAATTAGAGGGCTTTAAAGGAACGAAAGATACTAAGTGGGTGTTTGGACATAAGAATTGTTAAATTTCAAAAAAATATATAAATTTTTTTTAACGAAAATGGTATTTGAAAATTAGAGTTATGTTTAGAATGAATATAATTTTTGGGTTGTTTTTTAATCTTTGTGAGTGCTTTGAGTGAATTTTGAAAAACACCTCTTTGGAGTTTTTTAAAATTTTTAAAAATTCTAAAATTCATTTTCAAGTGAAAATTGAAAATTTTATGGCCAAACACTAATTTCAAAAAAATGTGAATTTTTCTCGAGAAAAAAGTTAAAATCTTTTCATAGCCAACGGGCTCTAAGCTAGCTTTTGAACATAGATTTGGTTGAAACTTGAAAAAATGAGTTTTTAAATTATTGTTGAAAAATAATTTTTCGAAATTAAAATTATGTTTGGACATGCACTTTATTTGAAAGAAAAGTTGAAGTGTTGTGAGTGAAGGAAAAAAATCCAACCAAAACTGACGTTTGGGAATTTGAAAAAAAATTCCAAAAACTGATCACGTTCATAAACACTATTTTAAAAATAAAATTGTCAAAACTATGGCCAAATGAGTGCTTATAATTGGTTAGATAGCCTTTGTCCATATGCACATCTTCAATTTTCCAATTCAAAGTTTCCATTTGCCAAATACTTGAGGAAAAAAAGATTAAATAAAACATATACCACCTACATCAACTGATTATTACCGTGCGTTGCCTCCTAGTTATGACTAATGAATGACTGCCAATAATTCAATTTACTCTACTTTTTTCCTTTTTCGTTTCTTTTTCAAGTTTGACCTAGAATTACCTACTCGATTAAAACGATTTGTGTATATATCAAATTCAAATAAAGCAGCTAGATAAAGCAAAAGCTCATTCGTTTTGTTTTTGTACTTACCAACAGTGGCTGATTTGAAGGTGGTGGATCCTCCTCCGACACTCTTGCTTCCTGTGATAATAGTCTTTCCAATTCCATCTCCAACCAACATTATATTCTTCAACTTTGATCCGAACTCCACATTTTCACTGTAAATTCCTGCCTTCACATATATCACAAATCTTCCACTTCCCTTCCTCTTTCCAGCAGCAGCAATAGCTTCTTTCACGGTCTTGAAATTCCCTGAACCATCTTTTGCCACCACAATATTCGCCTGAGAAACTGGAGAAGATGATTGCAATAGTTTTCGATCACCAGGTGCAACCCAAGTTGGAAAACCATCTACTTGAGTTGCAGTTGGTTCAGTATAGTAACCATGGTTCAAAGACAAAGTGTTACTAATCAAAGATGAAACGTTATTTGACATTAATGGCATCACATAATCCGTGACCCCAAGTTCTTCGAAACCAGCTCTGCATGTTTCGAGGTTGGTTAAGGCTGTACTTAACCATGATTGAGCATCAGCAGCTGTGCATTTAGTATTTGGATCAACTGTGCTTTTGATTTTGTGGATAGTATGTTCATATAGTTCAAGACAATCAGCCCATGCAGCTTTTTCGCGCTCGTTACGACATTTTGAACCTAGTGAATATGCGTTCTTTTGGGCACGTAAGGCACGATCTAGGGCTAATTCTAGTGACACTTTGAGAAAATCAGATTTTTTGTTGATAGGAGTTGAATATTTAGGATTTTGTGTCAAGAAGTATTCACAAGGTTGTGGGTGAGGTGTTTGGATACACCAAGATTTTATGGCTGCCTGAGAGTAGCCATTGGTGGCTGGGAAAAAGAAAGAAGACACAAATAAAAGTGGGAAAATCAAATATATATTGGACATTGTTATGTATGTCATGTAATGAAGGAAAATAAGGAGTTTAATGCTAGTATTTTTTGAGAGACAGTTGTGAATATATTTGCTGCCTTTTGGCTTCTTTATATAGATATTTAGAAAGGGGGGAACAAGGGATCGGATGATCAAAAACTAGGTTAGGTGATGCGTGATGGGACGCACTATCCTTATTTCTTCATTTTGAGTTAAATTATTGATTCATGGTCAACGATAAGAATAATGGAGGCAGGAATGAACTTAATTTGGTGCTCAGATTCTATGAGGTTTTATATGAAATTAAGAAACTATAATATACTCATAAAAAAGATAAGAAAACTGTCTGCGGTTTGTGTATATTTGTTGAATCGACAATGAAACAAATGAAAAAACAAAAACAAAACAGGAAGCTAAAAACGCATCTATGATTATTTTCTTCTGGTACTTAAGTTATCAAGGAAACGTGCTAGTAATATGTTCTTGGGCAGCTTAAATTCTACAATAATACATGTATTTAACTCAAAAGATATTGAAATCTTTTTGAATAAATCAATTAAAAAAATAAAAGGGTAAATCTTAGTCACGCATAATAAATTCCATATCAATAACTAATTAGAGAAACAATACATAAAATGAAATAAGGTAACCAATCTTATTGGAATTTTCTTGTGTCCCTTCCATTAGTCAATGGAGGGGGGCATTTTACATATTTTCTTGCAGCTTTTCCTATTCTTCTTTTCACTTATGAAGATTATAGAGGAGAGAAAAGTGGAGAGATGGATCGCCCCCCTCGGAGGTTTTCTCCCACCTATATATAGTCACGGACCCTTTGTTATGTACTTGATCTGATACTTTTTTTCAGAGTATGTTGGTCTTGATCGTCCTCTGAATACTATGTCTTCTCATTTCGACGGATGTCTTGAGGGCAAGATATGGGATAGACCACGTCGTCTCTTGCCACCTTGCCATTTGAACGGGATGTCGGTCAGCTCTAGTCCCTCCGTCTGTAGGGGCCGTCCCCTGTCGGGCCCGGCAGGATTATGATTGCTTTTTAACCCAAGAGAAATCTGACTACTCACCCCTAGGTTATGCTTCTTAGGTTCAAATGAGATGACGATGCTCTTTCGATATCCCTAGACCGTTGTGACCACTTCGGAACCGAAACGTCGTTTGGGTTGAAACGTTATTTCGTGGTCGCTGCTATCATGACATACATTCCTAGGGAATAGGAACATTTAGTGTGCCATCAGGCTCGATTAGCAACTCTTGAGTTTCGTGCTTGGGGGATTTATATCTCTTATAAATAGGAGGAGTATCTCATTTGATTGACACACTCCCTTGCCCTTTGCCGGAAAGGATTTTGTGAATATACTTTATTCCTCATACTTCGAATTTTACTTGCCCTAGTTAATTGAAAACTTTCGTCCTTCCTTTCGTTGTCTCTTTTATTTACCAAATTGGCACATTGGCTAGTGATTCTTCTTGCGTTGACCTCCATGTTCCAATTCCGACGCCTGAAAATGAAGTTCTGGCCACCAGATGAGCAGAAGTGGTGGAAGATGAGGAGGTACCGTCGGTATTTGAGATCTTACATCATCCTGGGGAAGCATGGACTGAATTCTGTAGTCCGGATGGGGAGGAGCCGGAACCTATTCACTCGGTTATAAAGGAGGATGAAATTACATATTTGAAAGCCAGATGGGGAGTTCCTCGTTAAGTTGAAATGCGGCCAGTGGTAAGGGACGACACAGTCCATTTTGATCGCTCTGGGTACTGCGTGTTCTACGCCTACCCCTTCCTTATTAGGTTAACACTTCTTCTCCCTTTCGTGGTGGTGGATTTCTGCCATTTTTACGAGGTATGTCCCACTCAACTTTTGAGGTACCTATATAAAATGTTTCTCATGTTGTTCAAGTTCGTGGAGCTTGCTGGCCGTGAGATCACATTGGGGCACATGATCAATATCTTAGCCCCTTAGCTTATTCATGGCACGATAATTCACATGCGACATGAGGGGTCGAAGAGTCTGGTGGTAAAGATGGATCATAGGAGTAACCGTCATTTTTACATGAATTGTTTCAGCATGTGGACTAAGCCCCTTGTGGTGGATCCAATGGGGTTTCCTCTGAAGTGGAACTTTGCGCCTAAGTTTCTATGTTTTTAGTTGGAGAGGTGCCCGATCGCTTTCTAAAACCCAATTGTATTTCTGTAGCTGCGAAGTTGCCTCATCCAGCTATCGAAGGTATCCGCGAGTGGGTGAGTGCCATCCTTCCTTATACGGCGGGGGTTCGCACATGGTCAGCCTTTTATGAAAAATATGGGCGCAGGCCCCTCACAGGTGAGATGTCATTTCTATTAGCTACTTTTCCTGTCTTTTTACTTAGTTTCTTATGTGTTGCTTGCCAATGTCAGGGAGAGTGCGGAGTGCGAGGGCTCCTTCCTTAGCTTTTCGACAACCGACATTATCTGCTCGCCTTGCCATAGTGTCTATTGATCGACCCTCATCGAGGATTGCTTCAATTAAGTCTTCGGCTGCGGTTATACGTGCGGAGGACACATCTCAGACTGAGGTTCCGTCCCGTACTGCTCATTCAACGGGTAAATCTCACTGTGCTGAGGAGGGAGAGAGTTCGTCCAAGAGGCGGCGAGTGGAGTTTGAGACAACACCTCCAACTGAGATACATCTGGATGAATCTACTTTGACAAGATCTAGGACGGGGGTTGATACAACTTCGCCTATCGAGATGGAGCCAGCTGTCATATCTGCCCCGTCGACGGAGATACCTGCCACTGTCATCAATCAGCAACCTATCGTGATGGGGGTCAGATTTTTGATGCGCCGTTATGGTTTCAAACGGGACTTTTTCCTCCATACCTGGTCGTGCTTCCTCCTCAGGTGCTGAAAGGGGAAAGGGCGTCGTGGTTGATGACTACAAATTCGAGTCGGACCTCGACCCTGATAGTGTTAGGATGTTTGAAGAGGGTCTTACCCATTCGCTGGTTCATGCGGAAGGCCCGTCCCGTATTCTCGAGATTCCATCAGATATTAATATCCATGGGAACACGGAGGATTTGGTGCCGCAGTTTGACACTTTGTGTTCTACCGCTGAGAATGCGGCTCTTTGGGATGTTCCCGATATTGACTTGATGAATGAGGTGGTCGCTATGGGCCTGAGAGTATGTTACACTTTCTTTTACATTTTTCTCATTTTTCTTGGTGGTATGACTCTAACCTATCTTCTCGTTTTTCAAACGTACATGGAGGAAGTGAAGAGTATTCGCAGGGCCAGTATTGGAGGCCAAGATTTTCTTGAAGATGTTGGAGAAGTATCGACACAATCGCAACATGTGCCATGAGATGCACGAGCGGCTAAAGGTGAATCCTGGTGATGAGTCTCTTGTTGAGGAGTTGGAGAAGAGGGATCAGGAATTGATGTAGGCTATTTGTATCAAGAGTGTGCTCGAGGAGCAGCTTCGTGCAAAGGATGAAGAGCTCGAGTTAGGCAAGAGGGTTGCCATAGAGTGTGAGCATATTCAAGGGAAGCTAAGGTTGATGCAATCCGAGATGGATCAGAATCTGATCAAGGTCGAGGCGATGAGTGCTGAGTGGATGGTTAAATTGGCCGAGTTGCAAACAAAGGTTGCTGGGTTGGAGAGCATCGAAAGTGCCTAGTCCTCAGCATTGGCAAGGGCGACGGTCCTGGAGAACACCCTCTGCATCTTTCAATCTGAACAAGAAGCAGAAAGGGCCACGGCCATGCTAAGGGAGGCGAGGCTTGAGGAATGCATTGATGATATAGAACGAGAAGCATCAATCTTGGGAGATTGGGTCACCACTTTGGAGTTCAAAAATAAGCAGTTACTGGCTCAAATCGAGTCTTCCTCCTCTGTCATTCCCCGCCACTTGCATGAGCTTTGGGTTCATGCTGAAGCCCAGCGGGACATATATAAAAGCTTGTGGGAAGTTGGCTGTGTTACCAAGGTCTCTTATGAAGGAACACAGGCGAAGGCGCGAGAGTCCCGTGTCAATTGTGGATATGACTCTGTGATGCTAGAGGCTGATGAGGGCGTGGATACCTAGGGAGGACAAGCTGGAGATGGTGGCGATGATGGTGGCGGCGACGATGCCGAGTGAAAGAATGTTGTCTTTGTCCATATTCTGTTGTTGTTTTTTTTATATTTATCATCAATTGTCATTTTTTTTCCTTTCCTCTTTCTTTTCTATCATTGTCTTGGTTCGTGTGTAATCTGAGACTGTTCTCGCAATGACCTTGTATGAAGAAGAATTTTCATTTTTATTTGCCTTGTACTTTATCTTTGTTTTTTGCTTTTCTTAACTTTGGTACGGGGTAGATTCCCGTGCGAGTCTCGATATTTCTTTTCCTTTATATTTTCTGGCGGCCCTTGGCCTTCAAAATATTTTGAATTTTCTCTCTGGCGACAGCTCGTGCCCTTGAGGGTGTGATTTCGAATTTTTGTCGAAATAACAACTCGTCCTTGTTTGCTCAAGTTCGAACACTTCTTTATGGTGAAAACCTTTGGCCTTAAAGAGTGTTATTTTGAACTTATCGAAATAATAACCCATCATCATTCAATCGAGGTCGGACTCTTCTTTATGGCAGAGGCCCTTGGTCTTAAAGGGTGTTATTTCAAACTTATCAAAATAGTAACACGTCGCCGTTCGATCGCGGTCGAACTCTTCTTTATGGTGAAGGCCCTTAGCCTTAAAGGGTATTATTTCGAACTTATCAAAATAGTAACTCGTTATCGTTCGATCGAGGTCAGACTCTTCTTATGGAGGAGTCCCTTAGTCTTAAAGGGTGTTATTTCGAACTTATCAAAATAGTAACCCGTCGTCGCTTGATCGAGGTCAAACTCTTCTTTATGGTGAAGGCCCTTGGCCTTAAAGGATGTTATTTCAAACTTATTGAAATAGCAACCCATCTTCGTTCAATCGAGGTCGAACTCTTCTTTATGACGAAAGCCCTTGGCCTTAAAAGGTGTTATTTCGAACTTATCAAAATAGTAACCCTTCGTCGTTCGATCGACGTCAAACTCTTCTTTATGGCGAAAGCCCTTGGCCTTAAAGGGTGTTATTTCGAACTTATCAAAATAGTAAACCGTAGTAGTTCAATCGAGATCAAACTCTTCTTTATGGCAATGGCCCTTGGCATTAAAGGGTGTTATTTCGAACTTATCAATAGCAACATGTCGACGTTGGATCGAGGTCGAACTCTTCTTTATGGGAAAAACCCTTTGCCTTAAAGGGTGTTATTTCAAACTTGTCGAAATAGCAACTCGTCATCCGTCCGATCGAGGTCGAACTCTTCTTTATGGCGGAGGCCCTTGGTCTTAAAGGGTATTATTTCAAACTTATCAAAATAGTGACCCGTCATCGTTCGATTGAGGTAGAACTCTTCTTTATGGCGAAAGCCCTTGCCTTAAAGGGTGTGATTTCGAACTTATCGAAATAGCAACCCGTCATTTCTCGATCGAGGTCGAACTCTTCTTCATAGCAAGGCCCTTATCCTTAAAGGGTGTTATTTCGAACTTATCAAAATAGCAACCCGTCATTATTCGATCGAGGTCAAACTCTTCTTTATGGCGAAGGCCCTTTTCCTTAAAGGGTGTTATTTCAAACTTATCAAAATAGTAACTTGTTGCCGTTCGATCGAGGTTGAATTCTTCTTTATAGAGAATGCTCTTGGTCTTAAATGGTGTTATTTCGTACTTATTGAAATAGCAAGTCATCGTCATTCGATCGACGTTGAACTCTTATTAATGGTGAAGGCCCTTGGCCTTAAAGGGTGTAATTTCAAAAGCATCGAAATAGCAACCTATCGTTATTCGATCGAGGTCAAATTCTTCTTTATGGAGAAGGCCCTTGACCTTAAAGGGTATTATTTCAAACTTATCGAAATAGCAACCCTTCGTCGTTCAATCAAGGTCAAACTCTTCTTTATGGCGAAGATACTTGGCTTTAAAGGATTATATCTCGAACTTATCAAATAGCAACCTGTTATCAGACCTAGTCTTTGGAGAATTAGGCATCCTCTGAGGGAGTCCTATTTTGCTTGACATTGTTTGCATCGAAGACTGTAATATCGGAGAGTACGAAATGTTGATGTTTCGCCTATGTTCATTTTGTGCACAGGAGTTTCTTTGCCTGACTCCTGCCTTCTGACCTGAAAGTGCCATCGGCGGACGATACATTGGTTGTCTTGTAGCAGTTTTTCATTCTTTGACTAAGATGTTTCTTTGCTCGCTCGCTCGCGCGGCATTTTGTGTTCTTGCTTAAGCAAAGAGCAAAAGGTGAGTTAAAATGCTACTTTCTTTACCCCTCCCTCCCCCCCCCCCCCATCCGATGGATCGGTGAATGAGAGTAGGTCTGTAATGTTGCTCGTTTAGTCTGACATTTCGACGGTTGATGGGGCAATGATTTCTAAATTCAGTGACTATACTCATCTCTCTTTCCCCTTCTTTGATGCGTCTTTACCCAGCGTGGGTTGGGTTTTGCCTTAGCGCTCTTTTTGGGGGGTAACCGTATTTCTTGTCTTTGATCTGGAAAAGACTAGGAAATTTCGCTAAGAAATCTCCACATATGGCACCAAATTGTTTGACTCAAAAAATATTGGAACCTTCTTGAATAAATCAATCAAAGAAAATGAAAGGTTAAATCTTAGTTACACATAATAAATTCCAGATCAATAACTAATTAGAGAAACAACACATGAGATGAAATAAGGTTAACCAATCTTATTGGAGTTTTCTTTCGTCCCTTCCATTAATATATGGAGGGGAACATTTTACATATTTTCTTGGAGCTTTTCTTGTTCTTCTTTTCACTTATGAAGATTATAGAGGTGAGAAACGTGGTGAGATGGACCGCCCCACTCGGAGGTTTTTTCTCTCCTATATATAATCATGGACTCTTTGCTATGTACTTGGTTTGATGTTTTTTTCACACTGTCTGTCTTGGTCGTCCCTTGAATACTATGTCTTCTCATTTCGACGGATGTCGCGACGGGCGAGATATGGGATAGACCATGTTGTCTCTCGCCACCTTGCCGCTTGAACGGGATATCGGTCAACTTGAACATGGTGGTCAAATTTTGACCAATACAATATGGGCGAATGAGAACAATTTTTGTTCGTCCCCTTTCATATATTTATTTCCCTGTTTTCTTTTTCAATCCTAGATAAGGTGCTCCAAGAACTTGTTGTTTCTTCGCATTTATGATTGGCTAATGATTAATTGGATGGTCGCTGCGACCAGTACTCCCTCCGGTCCATAATAAATAATTTTTTTGTCATTGACACACTCTTAAAAATATACTAACTCCTGGGGAAAAAAAGGAAAGGGTGTTTTAACTAAATTACCTTAATTAAAATTAGCATATTGATAAATTGACATATTGAGATTTATAAACAAGATTAAAGTTTGAAAAAACAAAGTTAACTAATTCTTGATTATGTAAAAGGCCATTTATTTTGGATAAATAAAAACATAAAAAATCACTTATTATGAACAGAAAAGAGTATTATTTATTAGTTAAGTTACAGTATAATATATACACTCAGAGCGTAATGTTTTTATATTATCGGTGTTTTTAAATCTATAAAAGCATGATAATTATTTTACGGGGTCAATTTATACTTGTCATAAAAATTTATGTTAAAATAGCACGGATTCGTCAGTTTTCGAACTGGTCATTCAAAAATAATCAAAATTTGCAATGTCATTGAAAAATAATCATTACTTTGCTGCAACAAAGACCGGTCCAGCATAATATACTGGAGTTCGATACACATATGTATGAACTTTCAGCATATTATGTTGGATCAGTATACTTTGCTAGTTCCAGTATAATTTGATAGAGTATTTTTCGGATTTTGAATAGTGTTTTCGTTCAAATTTATCTTTACATGAAAGTGACTAAATTTCGATGATTTTTAAAACTGTAATTATTTTTAATGATCTCTTATTGTTTAAAATGGCATGTTTTTTGTTCAATTCTTCCATGTCAACGTCAATATTCCTCATAGGAATTTAATGATCAACTACTAAAAATTTCTTTGACCTACTTGGCAATTTTTATTTCTAGTGCTCCATTTGGCAGGTTTTTCCATGGTAGCGTTGCGTCATACTTGCAGCTTCCGATTAATTAGAGGCTTCATTTATAAGAAGGTAGTAATCATTTTTACTCACCAAATTTTCATGAGGGTAAAGTAACATTGCCAAGCACGTAAGTTCACTTCCCTTTTCTGGTAGTAATATATGTGCAGAAAAGGTCTCTTTGAATTACTTTCAACACATCGAAAACAAACCTGACGAGACAAATGAAACTAAAGGTGCAGAGTCCAGTGGTTTGCAATCTTATTAGTTATTATACGTATCCATTTTTTTGTACATGTATATACGTAATTCAGTTGAAAGTACTTAATGAGTTCAGTTAAAATTCGCTTATAAGAAACAATAACAACAACAACAATCCAGTATAATCCCACTTAGTGGGGTCTGGGGAGGGTAGTGTGTACGCAGACCTTACCCCTACCCTAGGGTAGAGAGGCTGTTTCCAAATAGACCCCCGGCATCCTTCCCTCCAAGAACTTCCCACCTTGCTCTTGGAGAGACTCGAACTCACAACCTCTCGATTGAAAATGGGGTTGCTTACCATCATAGCAACCCTCTTATCTCGCTTATAAGAAACAATGGAGAAAACATTCAAATAATTGTGTTCAGAGCCGACAGTAAAGTATATTTTATGAATTCTTCTGAACCAAATTGTAGGCTTATAAATTTTAATTAAATCATAAAAGAATTTGGATTATATTTCAAAATTGAAGATGCCGCGAGGATGTGAGTTCGAGTCTCCCCAAGAGCTAGGTGGAAAGTTCTTGGAGGGAAGGATATTGAGGATTTATTTAGAAACAGCCTCTCTATACCAAGGTGGGGGTAAGGTCTGCGTACACGTTACCCTCCTTAGACCCCACTAAGTTGGATTATACTGGGTTATTATTATTGTTCAAAATTCAAGATATATTGGTCCAAATAAATATTATGGACTAATATAATTGAATTGAGGAATTTTTAACTCCTATAGCAAAAGTTAACACTTTATTTATTTTAAATAAATATCATTTAATAAAATTACATTGTATAGATACCTTTTAAAATTTATGATAAAATATTTAATTTTGATTACCTCCTAACCCTAAGCCACTAAATACGCTAATTAATTGTATTATTTTCTTTCTCAATCTTCTTTTGATACATCTCCGTCCATTAAAATTTCTTATCTCCTCCTCCTTTCACCGAATTTGTGTAAAGTCCACTTCAGAACTTGCTCCGACTCCCGCATCCAACTACTGCGGATACAGTGGATCAGTATGTTCAGTGAAAAAGAGTAGCATTTGAAGTAGGAATGAGTACCGCAGATTAAGCAACTGAATATACAACCAAAGAAGAAAGCTTTCCGAGAAAATTAATACATCAGAACTCTGCATGACAAAATTGATGAAAAGGTTTATTCAATTTAGGATACTCCCTAATCCCCAGGACGCTGTTATGTTCTCCATTGAGTACATAAAACTGCTTTGATTGCTCCAGGGGAAGGTCTCCCTAACAAGCTTTAATGAAGACGTTGCCCCTGAAGTGAATATACAGCTATATTCTCTTAGTAATGCATTGAAGAAATTAAGAACCTGAACAAAAATTGACTACTGATATCAGATGCCGTACGGATGCGAAAAATTTCTTCTTCAGCGATCTTTTTCGTTTTCTTCTTTTTATTCTCATCGCTGTTTATGGAATCATGGTTGGAATCTGATGGGTCATTGAAAAATTATCGACTAAAATAGGTCGTCTGAAGTTTGGGGTTGAGCAATTTAAAGATTCTGTTACCTTTTTTTAGGAGCATTTAAATGTATCTCGCTGTATTTCTATGTATTTCATTGTATTCACTATTTTTTCATTGTAACTCAATGTATCTCGGTGTATCTCACATATTTCATTGTATTTCGTGTCTTTTGTGCTCATTGTATTTCAATATATATCTCTGTATTCTATCTATTTCATTGTATTCATTGTCTCGCTATATGACATGAATGTATTCATATTTTTTTTTGTTATGTATTTAGATGCATTATATAATTTCTCTTAAAATTGCTATGTTTTTGGGGTATTTGCGGTTGAGAATCTTTTTTATAACTGAAAATTACAAAATTTGTGTGTTATAATTGAGTTTGTTGAGTTATATTAGGAGTCTATTATGTTAATTGATTCACTTTCCATTTTAAAAATAGTGTAATTCCCTATTTCACACCGTGAATACAATCGAATACAATAATCTGTCCAGCTGTAATCACATGTTTCACTTCATGAATACAATCGAATACAACAACTGATTAGCTTGACTTTACTGATTCACTCCTATTTTTGCTACTGTATTCTGAATACAATAGCTTAAATACATCAAATACATCTTATAACCACAGAAGGTGTCTATATTCCGTAATATAACAAATAGTATCTATAGATGGCTAATTACTACTAAAAGATAGTGTTTTATGAAAAATTTTCTTGAATTAATTATGTAAGTCTAATATATGGATTAAATAAATAAGTCTTAATCAATTGGGTTAGCCCATTTAATTGGGGTAAAGTGATGAGCCCAACTCATTAGGCCCAAGATGTCATCTTCCTAGAGGCTCAATTTGGTACCACATGTCAAATGACGTGGCACGCCAAGTCAAGCTGAAGAACAAATAGGATCATGCCACCTGTCAAAATGACAAGGCATGCCAAGTCACAATAAAAGTCCGATGAAATCGCGCCACGTGTGCAAGTGACATGTTTTGTCCAATCAAATGCGGCCTTGTCATACTTGAATTCGATTGATCGGAAAGAGTTTGTTCTTATCATAACTCTTCCCTCCTACAACTATAAATAGGGGTTTTCATAACCTAGAAAAGACACCAGAAATTATAACAAGAAGCAAGAGAGAGCTTGTGGGTCAAATGCTACAGATTTCTTAAAAGCTACAAGGAATTCAATTGTTTTAAGGATTAAAAAGATCAAACGAAAATTAAAGAACAAGCTACAAGCCCTTGGATTAAAAATACGTCAAGGTCAAGATCAGGCCTCAAGCACTTGGATTAAAATAAAATAAAATTCAAAGATTAATCACTAAGGCTCTTTTATTTACTGTTGAAAAGTAGAATCAGAGGATTCATAGAGATTGTAAAACTCAAATTTTCGAAATAAAATACTATTGCAATATTTTTCTGTCTTGATTTTATTTCCTCGACATAATTTATAGTCTACAAGTTTCTATTCTCACAAATATCTTGAGTTCAAATTTCACTGAATTTGAAGCGTTGATAAAAATAACAACGTCTTGTGATCCCAAGGCTTCCATACCAAAACATAAAAGTTTTGATGAAGTCGCGCCAATTCGAAACAAACGATATATTAAAATCTGATATTGATTTCGAAATACTCTCTAAAACTATTCTTAAGGTATTAAATCCTACATTTTGGAAATATTTAAGATTTTGGTGTCTTCTTTTCATAAAATTGAATGGTTCGTGATTTTAGCATTCCTACATCATGATATAGGAGTTTTGGTGAAGTCGTGCGAGTTTAAAATTGTCAATTGTGTCAGAATTTTATGTTGACTTCGAAATATTATCTAAAACTATCCTTAAGGTATTAAATCTTAAATTTTGGATATATTTTATATTTTGAAGTTTAGTTTTCGACAAATCTAATGGTCCATGATTTCGATGTTCCTACACTAAGATACAAATATTTTGATAAAGCTGCCAAATCTGAAAGTTTTATCAATATGTCAGTATCTAAAGTTAGATTCAAAATAATATCTAGGTCGATTCTCAAAATTTTTATCCAAAAGTTTGGATATGTCTTATATCTTGAAGTTTATTTTTCATAAAATTAAATGGTTCATGATTTCGGCATTTCTACCCCAAGATACAATTATTTTGGTGAAGCTGCACAAATCTAAAACTAGTAACGTATCAGAATCTAAAGTTAGATTCAAAATAATATCTGGGACGATTCTTAAAATGTTTGATTTCAAATTTTGAATATGTCTTAGATATTGAAGCCCATTTTCCATAAAATCAAGAGGTTTATGATTTCGACATTTCCACACCAAGGTATAAAGTTTTTGGTGAAGCTGTAAAAATCTGAAACTATCAACGTGTTGGAATCCAAAACTAGATTCAAAATAATATCCGATATGATTCTCAAAATGTTCGATCCCATATTTTTTATATGTCTTAGAATTTTAAATCTAGTTTTCATGAAATTAAACGGTTCATAATTTCGTTGTTCCTACACCAAGATATGAATTTTTTTTGTGAGACTGTGCAAATCTGAAGTTTTCAACGTGGTAGAATCTAAAGTTGGTTTCAAAATATTACTTGAGATAATTCTGAAGGTGTTTGATTTCGAATTTTGGATATGCCTTAGATTTTAAAGTCTAGTTTCTAAATAATCAAATGGCTGTAGGATTTAAATCAATTCAGTAGTAGATATCATGCCTATAGGACTAAAATCGGTTTCAAACCTAAAAATCAAGTCTATAGGACTTAAGTAAGTACAACAGTTAGAAATCAAACTTATAGGATTAAAAGGGAATATAACCAATCTTTGTAAGTTAAGGACAGTGCTATACCTAGAAATCATGTCTATAGGTCTATAATCATCAAACTCGTAGAAATCATGCCTATAGGATTCTATCAATTGATTTTGAATACAATCGTCCTTGACAATCACTTAGGCGATACACTTGTCAGATTTAATAATTGTGATGTATTACTGCCTGAACTGCCTATCCCATGCTAAATAAAATCAGCAGGCAAACAACAGGTTATAACACTCGCCTTGATAATATTGCCTATGCACTCGGTTTTCTCCTATAAACATCCTACCTATAGGACTTTAAAGTTAATAAGGCTTGTTGAATCAATTGCTTGCTTTTTTTTGTGTATGTGTGGAGGTCAACATGAGCCTATATTTGTTTGCTATCTGAAAGTCCTAATTGTTTTTGCTTGTCAACTAAACTTTTACATTTTTAAGCAACATAGGTTGAGTCTAGAACTATCCGAAATAGAGGTCCTAATACCTCCAGGACCATAAGTAAGGGACGGGTAGTGCACATATATGGACCGAACTAGAATCAATTAGAGGGCTTTAGGTAACAACTTAAAGATAGTAATCGGATAGCAAGAGATGATAGTATGTGCCCGCTGAATAATATGAGTAACACCCCAACTCGAGGGAGTCATGAAGTATTATTTATGTTACACAGGGTGATCATTTAGGCTAAAAAATTTAGGACCTCCCATCTCTATTAAATATTCCTTGCTTCTTTATTAGACTAATTCATAATTTAAGTTTGGCTGGGACCCATCATTGCGGACTTCGAGGGGTGCCTAACACCTTCCCCTCAAGGTAATTTCAAGCCCTTACCCAATCTCTGGTGATGTAAAACTAATATAACATGAGTTATCTACTCTAGGTGACCTAACACATCTTAATCCGTTAAGTGGTAACTCTTTCAATTTCAATTCCAATTCCCTACCCTCTCAAAAAAGAGTTGTCCTAGAAATGTTAAAACCCGATTTCGCGAGAAAAATGCAGGGTGACAAAAATGTGATACCGCTCGACATATACAATAATCACTTCCCACAGTATTTATAACTCTCCCAAAATCCAGAATGTAATATGTCACAAGCTAAACAAGAACACAATACTCTCGTACTCCTGAGTCTAATACAAGAAGAAAATACAAGAAGTCTTTAACTTGAGGAAAAGTAGATAGGAACTCCTAGGTCTGCGAGTACGGCAAATATACCTCGAAGTCTCAATAGTCGTCTCGCCTCACTGGCAATATGGCCAAAAAAGAGGTACCAGGATCTGCACACGAAAAAACATATACATAAAAGGGCATGAGTACACCACATCGGTACCCAGTAAGTGCCAAGCCTAACCTCGGTCGAGTAATGACGAGATCAGGCCAGGGACTAACTGGTAAATATATAACAAAATAATACAGAATGAAATCTCGCAGTAAAGATGAATACAAAAATTTAACGAGAATGAAATCACAAAAAAATAGCTCAGTACATAGAGATAACAATAGGGAATCTCCCGGGATACCGTCCCGTAGTTCCAAACGTAAATGTGCAGGAGATCTCCCGTGATACTGTCCCGTAGTCCCAAACAAAAATGTGTAGGGGGATCTCTCGGAATACTGAATAGTAGTCCAAAGCAAATATGCAACTCAATTAGCATAAACAACAGTTTCAACAAGGAATTCTACAATTTAGACTAAGTTCATATAAAAGAAGACAGGTAATTTCCACAATGCATGTTGCACACAGTTCAGATAGGCAGTTAAGACAGTTAAGGCACGTAGGCATACTTTCCTAAGCTAAACAGGATAGCTACATAGAATAGTGTTGCTCAATTAAAGGAAAGCCCGATATTTGCTTAATGAAAACGGGGTTTTTCAATAAATAGCCGTGTACGACTGGCCAACTCACGTACACAATGCTCATATATCAAACAATATCAAGTGATAAGGGGAGTTTCCATACACAATGTTAGGCAAGTCATTTACCTCGAAACAATCTCAAATCAATCTAAAATTACGCTTTTGCCACAGGTATCCAATTTCGAGTGGCCCAGATCTAATCAAATCAATTACAAAATGTAAATATAGCTACAAGCAACTAATTTAACTAATGAAATCAAAGCTAAGGCATGAAAATAGAAAAATACCCAAAAAGCCTCCCCGCAATATCTCAGAATAGGGTAAAAGTTACAAATTATGAACACCAATTTACTGGCGAGATCACTCGTGCAAAAATCATCCAAATCTAATGCCTAAATCCCACTCAAATCTCAGATTTTTGGTTGGGGAACTTTTCCCCCAATTTTCTAACTTCTTCACTCTAATTCCTTAATTTAATGAAGAAAACAACTATGAATAATGAAGTATGATCAAATTAGGATTGGGAATAATTACCTATTAATTTTCTCTGAAAAAAACAATCGAAAAATCTCTTTCCACGGAGCTCCAAATCGAATTTTGTGATATGAAATTTAAACCCTCAAAAATCACCTTTTTTGCCCAACAATTTCCGCTTATGTGAGGGGTCCACCGCTTTTGCGGTCTCACACCTGCGGAAAAACCATCGTAGGTGCGAACTTAACTTAAGTCCTCAAGAATCGCTTATGCGGTCGCCTTATCTCCGCTTCTGCGAGTTCGCTTCAGCGGTCCGAGCTGGGCAAGACAAATTCCACTTCTACAGTTCCTTATCCGCTTATGTGGCTTCGGACTTGCGGTCCAAAATACATAGGTGCGAAAATAACAGGTGCAGCAATTTAAACAAATTTTAATAAGTCCCAAATCAATCCGTTAAGCACCTTAAAATCACCCGAGGCCTCAGGGACCTTAACCAAACATACCAATCATTCCTAAAACATCATATGAACTTAGTCGAGCTCTCAAACAACACTAAAAACACAAATTATCCTCCAATCCAAACTGAATGAACTTGCAACTTCAAAATTCTACAAGTGATGCCGAAACAAACCAAACCACGTCCAATTGACCCAAAATTTTAGACATAAGTCATGTTCCAGACTGCGGACATACTCTAACTTCCGGAATCATATTCTGACTCCGATATCAAGATTCCACTACCGGTCCGAAATCCCAAAATTTTAATTTTCGTCATTTCAAGTCAAAATAAGCTATGGACCTTCAAAACACAATCTGTACACGCCGTAAGCCCAAAATTACCCAACGGAGCTAACGAAATTGATGGAACTCCATTCCAGAACCGTCTTCACATTGTTCCAATTATGGTCCAAATTTTAAGACTTAAGATCTGGTTTAGGGACTAAGTGTCCCAAAACACTACGAACTCATAACAAATCATCCCCCGGCAAGTCACAATAGTAGAATAAGATATGGGGGAAGCAGTTAATAGGGGATGAGGGCGTTAATTTTCAAAGCAACCGACTGAATCATTACATCAAGAGATCAAATATAAGATATCTAAAATTTCATAAAATTCTTAGAATATTCGTTAAGAAATCAAGTCATAACAAATATGTCTTAAGAGAACAAGGATAAAAAGTATTGTAACCCACCATATTCATTAATAAAATATTTTTTTCTTTATAATTATTTATAATAGTTTTATTTTTCTCTGCATTTGTTGCAAACACCAATAACAAATAAGCACAAATAATAAGTTTCAAACCACTGAATCAGATGGAATATTAGTAGAACTCCAAACTCGAAACCATATAAAGTTTAATTATGGATCCGCGCTTGTCTTCTAACTATGTTAAGACTTATCGAGAAACCAAGAGCTCGTTCGGCTAAGCTGATTTAGAGTAGCTGATAAGCATTAGATGCTGAAAAGTATTTTTAAGTGTTGAAGTTAATTTAAAAAATAAATAGTTATGTAGTTGGATAGAAGTGCTGAAATTAGTAATAAGCAGCTGAAGAATTGGGTATACGAATAGTTTGTTTTAAAAAGAAGTATTTTAGGGATAAAATAGTAAATATTTTGGTCAAACTTAAAGTGCTTATAAGTTGAAATTTGATAAGCTGGGAGAGATATACTTATAACTTTTAGCTTATTTTTAGCTTATAAGCACTTTTAATTTTACCAAACATATAAAAATATTTATAAATCAATTTAACCGGCTTATAAGCTTAGCCAAACACCTTCCAAGATTAGAAACAGTTTTTTTCACGTCTACTGGCGTACCTATTAGACGAGGAAGTTCCATTTAGTCAAGAAACTCTTAGAAAATGCACGTCTTTCAAGAGGAAAGCATGAATAAATAACTTACAAGGAAAATGAGAATCTCAGTTGGCATCAGAAAACAAATCTATCCACCTACTCTCAAATTTTAATTGACAAATTCATGACTCTTGTAAAAGAAAATTAAAAGTTCAATAAATATACAAATGTTAAAAGTAATGTCGGTTATTCCATTGAATAAATCATTTTTAAGATTGTCAATAAAGAGGACGATTTTGAAAATTTTGCTGGAATAAAATCATAGTCTATATAATTAGAATTATGATGAAAGAGAAATCTTAACTATAATCGAAAAGATGTAGACCATCAATAGCTTGATTCGTTCTCATTTATTGAATTAATCTGTTGTTTCAGTTCAGAAAAAGAATGGAACATTATTTTCGTAAACACATGAATCGAACTTTTAACAAATTTTTCATAAACTTTATATCTTTATGCCGTAGCCTTGAAGGAAAGAAAATCATTCTTTGCTTGGCCTTTTTAAAATTAAAAAAGAAATACAATTGAAACGGAATAGTATCATTCCTACTATACTGTCTTTTGGACGCAACTATGAATAATAAAAACGTAAAGTCAGTGCCTTGTAAATTATGAAAAAACGTAGTTTTTTCTCAAAGTAGAGAAAGCAATAGAAACTTTGATAGATAATAGGATGCGGGTTATTCTGTAATTAGTCTCATTTTATTACCATATTAACATTATAAATTGTAGTTACTTAGCAATACACTAATTAGTGATTAATAAGTATAATTTTCCAAGGTGAACTTTTTCATTATATTTGTATATATGCATGGATAACATTATTATTTCGGGTAGACATTGATAATTAATGGTTGTAGATTAAGTTTGACGTGTTACCTAACTTGAAACTTGAAAGGAACAAATAAATAAACAAGCTGAAAAGTGGGTTTCTTTTTCTTTGCCATTTTGGCCAGGGGTGGAGGGCCACTTCCGCAGGAATTTCAGTTGTTGGAATAGAAACTATATAGGTGTTTCTATTATTAATGGAACATATTACAAGTCTCAAAATCTAAACTCAAAAAAAAATGTAATTACAGCAAAATAATGATTGGATAGAGACATAGAGTTTGTTGCTTTGTGGGGTGGGGATTGGTTTTCTCTTTTATCACGTAAACGCACATCAACTTCATGCAACTCTTTTGGATTTCGGTTCTGTTATGTGGTACGCCAACATCGTGGTCATACATATTGTACTAGACGAGGGCTAGCCGTGTTGAGCATGGACCCAATTGACAAGATTGAAAACCCAACTTTCTAAGTCTCATTAAGTTGAATTAACTTATCCGAATATAAAGAACACCAACAAACCGTATTAATTCGATAATTCGGGTCAAATTAAGAAAAATTCAATTATAATTTAGTTTGATTTAATTTGATATTAGAGAAAAAAATGGCCATACTTTGTTTGGTTTGATTTTAACTAAAGAAAGTCAAATCGAAACCAAACCAATCCGACATTATATATATAGAAATTTTAAATATATTAATATTTCTTATTATAATGTAATTTATAAATATCTTTTAAGGTATTATTTCAATTTTGGACTTAGAACTTTTAAATATTCCAATAAGCTTTATAGCCATTAATATTAGTAATTTAAATAATATAATACAAAGCTCAACCCAAAATAAAATCAATATTAATACTAACAAAAGACATTCAGTCAATGTATTAAATATCTATCTTTTGTTTTGCAATAATTTAGATAAAAATGCATAATCTATTTTTATTTTCTCTTTATCATTTAGTCATGTAATTAATACTCCCATATTAGTCTACTTATTTTACCATGACTTAGTACTTTTATATCACTATAACAAAAGTGATATTTAGCTACAAAATTATTAGTCATGGCATAAAATTCGTCACTAATTGTTAATATTTCGTGAAAAAAATTATATATATATATATATATATATATATATATATATATATATCTTTTAAATACACGAGCCACATATTTTTGTGACGAAACACAAAATTTTGTAACAAATTTTGTCCACTGTTGTTTCTTACCAAAAATTGAGTTGGTGCCAATTATTCAGTAATATTAGCCACGAATTTGAATTTATTAGCGACACATTATTTTATCACTAATGATGTATCCATTTAGCGACAAAGTATTATTTGTCTTAAAATTAATTAAATTTTGGACATGAAAAAATTTCTTCACAAAAGATATGTTTTTGCAATAGTGACGAATTAGAGTTTAATGTCGTCTTAATTAAACTTTAATATTTCAAGATGATTGTTGTTTGCTTGATTAGAAGGAAATGCGATATTGCATCAAATTATAATTCTAATTAATATGTTTATTGTCCATTTTATTATATATATATATATATATATATATATATATATATATATATATATATATATATATATATATATATATATATATATATATATATATGACAAAATAGTAAAATTACTTTTCTGTTTATATTTTTAAAATTTTTAGAATTATAATTTAAATATGATAATATTTAGGTTATATGTAAAATTCAAAGTGAAAAAAAACTAATTGTAATATTAGAGTAGGAAAAGTGTACAGAGATGAAAATAGAGGTAATATCAGGATATTTTTAACTTTGAATTAATTTATAAAAATAAATAATACTCAAAGATATTATTGATAAATTTAAAAATTGAAGTATTGTGGAAAAAACCATTGGACATTGAAAAAAATTTAGTTTAAAATTAAAAATTTTAACAAAAAATTCTAATTGAGGAATAGTTTCTTTCAAATAAGAAATCAATATTGGATATTTAAAGTTTCATACTCAATAAAATCTTACTACAATTTTTTTTCATAGTAGCAAAGTGTTGTATTGTAGCAAAATTTTCAATAAAATCATATTGTAGCAGAGTTTTGTTCTCTAATCGCAAAAAGAAATCTAAAATTAAAGAGAATGAAAGTAAATTTATTCTCAAAATATAAATCAAAGATCTCTAATTAAGGGTGTCAAAATACTATCCACTCCACCGTGATCCTTAGTGGTTGTGAAAATAGTAAAATAGTTAACTCGACATCCAAGGACTGTTATTTACTTTTGATATGTGTATAGGAACATTTAGCTCATGCCAGCCAGGGAAGGGACAAAAAAATCGACTAAGAAACTTTATACAAACGTGAGGGCTTGTACATCAGCTAATCAAGAATCCTTTATAAATATGGCGGACTGCTAAAAGGGAATATATTCATACCCTCGTATCTCTTAAAAAATCTATAAAAGTATTTGGTTCATCAACAAAGAATTGTTATTATTCCTCAGTCATCATTATTCAATAACATATAGCAAGACTGCAAGTTGTAAATGATAAAAACTAAGTCATGCATTATTAATTATAGTTGACTCGTTAATTAAGGCTTGATCCAACCCAAATGGAATTTTGCATAAATAAAGTGGATATTGCGTAGGCGAGGCGTTTGTCTCTTTTTTCATATTCCAAATTAATTGGAAAAAAAAACATAATGTATACGTTTACCTATGATACCTCAATTTAGTATTGGCAAAATTGTGATGAGATCATTGAAATAAAAAGCTGCATTATATTCTCAGAGAATTCTATGCTCTTGAGTCTTGACCAATACTCATAATGCCTTTATTTTTCTTTATTTTTCTTTATTATATTTTTATTTTACCATTAGTTATTATATACAACTGTAACACTGATAATAACACAATAAGTGGATGATAGTGGAATAATTTTGTACAACTATCCTTTCTCTCTCGGCGCAATTTAAGCATAAATTGCTAAACTGTGCTCGTCGGAAATGGGGAGGGCTACAGGTCGGCATCGAAGGTAACAAAGCAACTGATAGAGGAAGAAAGCAAACTCGCAGAGGAAAGGAAAACAGCAGGAATTCGTATTGGACACCAAAAAATGCAGAGACGACAGTTGCTAACACTGTTCTATTGGAAAAACCACAGACAAGTGGGAGCAATTTCAGCATTAATAGAAGGAAAATTACTGAGGAAGTAGTAGGAACCAAAGGAAAGGAACATGCAACAAATAGCTCTCCGTGTTTGCAATGAAGGCACCAAAATCCCAGCACCTACAAGTACAGATCCGATGCACATGCAAGTGATACAAAGCTCAACGAATACAGGACAGATGAAGATCCAAGACTCAGTTCTGCAGCAAAAGAAAGTCCAAGGTGAAAAGGCTAATGGAACAGTAACTCAAAATGGGGAGTACCACGGAAATTGCAACTGGAATCAGGAAAAACAGGAGGGAAACCATGGGCGACGTTATTTAAAGAGAACAAAATGGCAGCAAAAGGTATGGATCTGACATTTATACCACCAGTAATTGTTGAGGGAGAGGTGATTGTAGAACTAGAACATGAAGACATGGATAGTGAGATTGAGAAATGGAAATATGCAGCAATAGCATATTTATTGGAGGATCCCCTACAATTGGATCTATAGAGAGGTTTTTAGCAGGCCAAGGGAAGTACTCAACAAAGCCAAAGGTATATTATCATAATGCTGGGTATTTTGTAATCAATTTCTCAAGTATGGAAGAAAGGAACAAAGTGATGTACTCAGTGCTTCATATGTTGAACAATAGGCCAATGATAATTAAAGCATGGAAAATGAACTTTGATTTTGATGCCGAAGATTTGAAAACAATTCCAATTTGGGTTAAGTTGCCAAATCTGTCGTTGGTATGCCAAAGTGCAAAAGCATTAAGCAAGATTGGGAGTGGACTGGAACAACCTATCTATGTTGATGCATGTACAACGAATGCAAAAAGAGTTTCATATGCACGAAAGCTCATCAAGATAGATGTGACAATGGAGTTGCCAAATGTGATCAAGATAAGGGATCTAAAGGGCAGATTGATTAATCGGGAATTATGGTATGACTAGAAACCTATATATTGTCCAAAATGGATGCAAATTAGACATAATTACCAAAAATAATAGGTTAAAATAGGAATGGAGAACAAGATGATAGTACACCAACAACAGCCCACAAGCAAAAGACAAAAAACAGAATGAAAACCAGTAAATAGAACAAACAAGGTGCATAGTGGAAATCAAAAGAAAATGCTATAGAAGAACATTGAGCAACAGAATACAGAGAATGCAAGGTTGGAAACAGGAGAGTCATGGCAGAAAGTCAAGAATTAATCAGCTGTAAAAGGGCAGAAAGAGATAAATCCTGAGCAGCATATCACTATGTTGAACTATTTCAACACTTTAATGAATGGAAGACAAGAAGAAATAAACAAAGAGGCAGAATATAGTTCAAGTGGAGAAGGGGGAGCATAGATTATATCACAAAATTCTTCCACGCAACTAATATGATAGTAGCATGGAATGTGAGGGACTAAATAAGGTGTTTAAGCACAAGGAACCAAAGAAGTTCTTGAAGGAAAATAAGGTGAAGATGATAGTAATAAGTGAACACAGAGTTCATGAAACAAAAGCTGATCAAATCATAAATAAAATAATGTCTGGTGGATTTGGTGTCACAATGCCACAAATTCTTGTACATGCAGACTATGGGTAGTATGGATCTAAAGTCTATTAGCTTCACAGTCATAGAGAGTACTGCTCACTTTATTCATGGACAAGTCCAAATGGTGCATAGTAATAAAGAATTTCAGTTCACTCAGTATATGGTCTACATACAGTGCAAGATAGTAAAGACATGTGGAGTTCACTCAGGAACATAGAGAAACAACTCAAAAGAGCATGGTTGATGATGGGGGATTTTAATGCAGTGCTTGGATTGGATGATAGAATGAATGGCAGAGAAGTGCAAAATCATAAAATTAAGGAATTTAGGAGTTACTGGAAGATTGTAGCCTAACACAATTACCAACTTTTGGGAAGACATATGCATGGACAAATAATCATGTTTTCAGCATAATAGATAGGGCAATCGTGAATGATCAATGGATAACTAGTATGCCTCTTACACAAGCACATGTAATGGGGTCTCTTTTCATTGACCACTCTCCAATAAGCATTGAAGTTGAAGATTATTGTGATAGTAAAAAAAAAGGCATTTCAAGTTTTATAATTGCATGGTGGATCATCTTGAGTTTGAAAAGCTAATAAAGGAAAACTGGTACTTGCACGAAAGGAAAATGTCAGTGGTATGGCAGAGTTTGAAGAATATTAAATTAGTTTTGAAGAGGCTGAATAGAACAGAGTACATGAATGTCACCGAGAAGATAAAAATAGCAAAGAACAGTTAAAATAAATATAAAGAAAATGAATCATGCAGACAGATTAGGCAGTCACTTTGAAAAGGAGAGGAAACTGCAAGTCCAACTGGAAAAATGGAGTAAGATAGAAGAATCAATTTACAAACAAAAATCTCGAGTGCAATAGATGAAAGAGAGGGATTCAAATAGTGTGTATTTCTTTGCTACTATAAAGAGAAGAAAATGCAGAATAAGATAACAAAGCTAATGGATAGCAAAGGATGTGTGTTGACAAAGCCTAAATGCATTGAAGAGGAAATAATTGATTTTTATAAACAACTCCTAGGAACTGCTGCTAGAGTATTCCTGCAATACACCCTGGGTGGATAAAGAATGGACCAGTACTTTCAAGGGAGCTATAGCTGCAGTTTGTAGGACCTTTTATTAAAGAGGAGGTCTCACAAGCATTAAAATGGACTAATGATATGAAAGCCCAGGAGAAGATGGTTTCAATTCATATTTTTTCAAAAAAATATGGCATATTACTGGTGATGAAATAACTGAAGCTGTGCTGGATTTATTTAGCACAGGAAAGATGTATAAGGCAATTAATACTACAACAATCATTCTAATTCGCAAGGTGAAGAATCCTTCTTCTATTAGGGAATACAGACCAATCTCATATTTCTCCACTTTATACAAGATTATATCCAAGATGATTACATGTAGGATGACACAAGTGATGAATACCTTGGTGGATGAGAGTCAAGCAGCTTTTATACCTGGAAGATTACTAACTGACAATATTTTACTCAGCCATGAGCTAGTAAAAGGATATGGTAGGAAATGTACTTTTCCAAGATACATGTTAAAGATAGATATGCAAAAAAACATATGATTCTCTTGAGTGGAGATTTCTGCAACAAGTACTAATAGGACTATGCTTCCAACCAGTTCGTGGAGTGGATCATGAAGTGCATAAAGACATTATCTTATTCAATAACTATCAATGGAAGTCCTACTGCTCCATTTGTAGCTAAAAGAGGAATAATACAAGGAGATCTAATGTCTCTACTACTCTTTGTGTTAGCAATGTAATATCTAACAAGGATACTGAGAAAACTGAGGGAGCAGCCAAATTTTAACTTTCATCCGAGATGTAAAAATTGCAGATTATTCAAACTCAGATTTGCAGATAATTTGCTTTTGTTTTGTAGAGGAGATGTGGTTTCTGTGCAGATGTTGCATGAATGCTTTCACAGTTTCTCCAAAGCATAAGGTCTAATTTCAAACCAAAATAAAAGTTGTGTATACTTTGGGAGAGTAACAGAAGCTGGAAAACAGGAGATATTGCAGAAAATTGGATTCACAGCAGGAGAACTCCCTTTTAGATACCTGGGAGTGCCATTGAGCTCTAAGAGACTATCAGTAAATCAATGTCAACCTCTACTGGAAAAAATGTTGGGAAGAATAATATAATAAACTGTGAAATTCTTAAGCTATGCAGGAAGATTGCAGTTGGTTAGAAGTGTGTTAATCGCCATATAATCCTTTTGGTCTCAGATCTTTCCTCTGCCAAAGAAGATCATTCGAGCAGTGGAGACTATAAGCAGGAAGTTTATGTGGGCGGGTGATGCAAATGCAAGTAAAAAAGCTTTGGTTGTATGGGATAAGCTATGCAAATCAAAATCAAAAGAGGGCCTAAATATCATTGTCTTGACTACATGGAACAACACTATTGTGCTGAAACATTTATGAAATATATGCAAGAAAAAGGATAAAATGTTGGTCAAATGGGTACATGTGCGTTATACGAAAGGGAGAGAACTTTGGACAGTGGAAGCAAAACAAGCATCGTAGATAATGAAAAAGATCTTACATGCAGCAAAGTATATAACTGAAGTAGGATTAGAGATAGAAAAGATTCTGATGGCTGAAACATATTCTATTAGCAGTATGTATAATCATGATGAGGAGACTTTACAAATGAAAGTGCAAGCTAGAAAAGACTGATTTGTAACAATAAAGGGTGCCCGAAATGGATATTTATTATAAATCTAGCACTACATAAGAGATTATCTACCAAAGACAGAATGAGCAAATGGGGGATACAAGTAGAGCAAACATGTCCCTTGTGTGAGCAAGAGTTGGAGAGTCATCAACATCTCTTCTTCTCCTACAAGTACTCGACAGAGATATGGAGTAAGGTATTAACATGGCTGGGAATAACAAGACAATAGTATAGCTTGTAAGATGAAGTTAAATGGGCCATTGAAAATGCAACTGGGAAGGGAGCCAAAGCAGACCTATACAAGTTGAGCATGGTTGGAGTAGTATATAATGTAGGGATTGAAAGGAACTGCAGAATTTTTTAACAAGTAAAGAGAGGAAATGGGGATATCACGAGACAGATTATATGAAGTCCACTGTCAATAAAGTATACATAGCAATCTGAAGAAAAAGCTATAGTATATAATTTTTTACCCATAACTTAGCTGAAGACAGATGTTTAGAAATGATGTACTAAGTTTGGGGCTATATGTCTAAACTTAATTTTTCTTCTGTTTATACGTGTAAATATTTGGAAGTGGTAATAAAAAGTTTCTTAATTACCAGAAAAAAATGACACAAGTGAATTAATAGAGGAATTCAGCATGCAAAAAAATGGGTTTATTCTTTTTTTTTTCAAATCAACTCAAAACCACTAAAATAATTTAATTTGGACAAATTAATTAAAAATAGAGTTACAAATATTTAAAAATTGTTAATGCATGATGCCTGGCTTATGAACACAAGTCCCCTAAGATCCCTCATACAAGGAACCGTAGCTCTCAATGACCGAAATCTCTTTTTAAATTCCATCCTAGATGAGGGCTCTTTTAATCTCAACAATCTCTCCTTTGAGCTTTCAGGAAACATGCATAATAAAATTTTTAGCACCTATGTAGAAAAAATAGGCCGGCAATTTACAAATTTTCATGAGTGGAAGGATCTAATGGGTTTTTCTCTATAAAGGCTACCTACCAAATTGTTGTGAGTCGGTCAAAAGTAGAAGAAAATCTGACATACTTCTCTTGGTTATGGAAACTAGATACTCTAAATAAAATTAAATCTTTTCTATGGACGGTTTTCCACAATATACTCCCCAATTCAAAATACATTTTAATAGTAAAATCACTGCCTCCAGCATTTTCAACATCTGTCAGAATGAAGAAGAAGACATGGAACACATGTTCTTCAACTGCCTTCACTCAAAACTTATTTGGGACCAATTGAGAAATCTCTACAAATACCTAAATCAACCCCACAATGACCTCACTATGTGCAACTGGATAAAAACTCTTTGCAAATAAAATCCACTTTTAACTGACATCTAACAAAGGCAGATATCATATCTTTCACACTTTGACACATTTGGATTCACAGAAATAATTTTATCATCAACAACAATAAAGTTCCTCTCTTTTTAAAAAATATTGTTAAAAGCGCAATGGAGTTTAAATTGTTAACAGATTCTATTAAGAAACCTTGCTTAAGGACAACTATTTACATAAAAATGGAAGCCAACTAATTCGGGCACCTTCAAATTAAACATCGATGGCTCAAGCTTAGGTAACCCAGGAAAGGGAGGCATGGGGGGTTGGGGGATCTTCAAAAACAGTGGTAGTAACTGAATTCTAGGTTTCAACATGTCCATTCCTCGTGCAACAAATATCAACATAGAAGGCCTTGCCCTTTTATATGGACTAAAAATAGCCATACAACAAAATATCATGATAGTAGGGGTTGAAACAGACTGCAACATTCTATTAAACATGCTTACTAACGATAATTGTCTATACCAAAATTTGATTACTGATTGCAGATGGATACTTACTAGAGCAGGGGAGCCACAAGTCACTCACGTCTTCACGGATGTTAATGAAGTCGCGGATCTTTTGACAAGCATGGAAGCAACTTTACCTTTTCTGGAAATCATATGTTATACTTCACCTCGACCCTTTTTGTTGTCTCTACTTTTGAACTGGAAAAGCTAGGAACCTTGTGTCCTAGAGTAGTCCCAACTTGTAATAACTTTTAAACAGGGCGGAATAAATGTCTTCATTACCAAAAAAAAAAAGTCGTCAATGTATATATTGTTTACCTCGATAAATGTGAGTAACAATTAAATATGATTTGTGATTTTAAAGATATGTGATTTATTTCAATACTAGTGAGTGTAATATTAGGTTTAAGTGAGAAAAATTGATGAACCAAACTAGTGTTGTTAGAGAAATAGGGACCTCGAGCTCGACTATTTCAAGGGCCTCGAAGTGAGCTTAGAGCAATAAAGTATAAACAATAAAGTAAAAGTAATAAAACTGAAGAACAATCGTTGAACACGGTAAACAAGAAAAGTACAGTAGAATGTTCTGTTGCAGTGGATGAGATGATCCTTACCAGTGATTGGGATCCCTTTTATATAGGAGGGGAAAACCCTAATATGATACATTTTCAATTATGGTAAAGAATTCTATTGATACAGCTATATAATATCCTAGTACGGACTTGTACTATTTCTTAAAATCATATCCCATAATTTATGACCAAATTCATGTGTTTTTGAAAAATTCCTGCTTTTTCTTAAATGATACTGCCCTCGGGTCAAATTGACGGATCCTCAATTTTCCTCTCGAAATGCGGTTATCCGGACCTGGCTTAATTCTTACGTCTTCGAGCTTTCAAAACTCGGACTCGAAGTGTAATCAAGTGTCTCTGAAATTAAGCTTTCCAATTTCTACTGTATACATATATATAAAGTAAAATTTCTTTTAAGAGAAATTAAACAGAAGTTACTGTGTCGGACTGGATAAACATTGTTGCTTCCAAGGAGATAGCAATAATTGCTGCTAGATATAGTTTAGTCAATTTGAGTTAGATATATTGCTTCTAAATGCAAAGTACCAGTTTAGTGCATTAAACTGATTTAAGAAATCTCAAGCCTAACCAAGTGATTGGGATTAACTGCTTTGGAATTAATGACCCTATTCAAAATATTCTAGCATAACTCTTTGCCTTTATATTAACTCAAAGAGGATAAAGAGAGAGGACTTTACCAGTTCCAGCTTTTAATTTTTTTCCCCTCAACATTTTGACTTTAATGAAAACTGAGGAATTAGTTCTCGTAAACTAGTAATTATTATTAGTTCTCGTTCAAAATTAGGTAGGATTTGATTAATTGGAATTGAAATCATACAAAAAGCTAGAAATGTCAAAGAAGCATGCAATCCGCCTTTGTGAGATGACTTTTGCTGTAAACAACAACAGCAAAAGTTTTCTTGTCAAAGTAGGCAAAGGATAAGGAGTGAAGTCATCTAATTAAGATGACGATTTTCACATCTTTACTATGATATATATATGTACGGATAACATAGGCGGACCTATTTTTGGAGCAGAGGGGTCACCAGAATATGTTAATTTTTATATATATATATATTGAGAACAGCCATATATTATGCTTGAAAGCCTTAAAATCAAAAATCAGATGAAGATTAGTTGAGCAGTAATAAGAAATTCTGGGAGATAGGCTATTTTTAGTTGGTGCAAAACTGGGGAAAAAATTACGTAATATATCCACTTCCAAAAATAATAACCGATAAAAATATACATTTTGTATATAAATTTATATATTTGGCTAGCGAATATAATTATTTTTTTACGACAGGTTAAATGAGTAATTTGTCCTAAAAAAATACACGACTCCAAAAATACAAATAATAGAATAATGGGCCAAGCCCAGTTACACCTTTAAATACAAGAGAGAAAGAAAAGAAATGATCTGCAATTCCTATCAAGTAATTCTCTTCTTTTTTCGAGAATGGCTATCTTTGTAGTTGTAGCCGAGAAGATGACATTGTTTTTGCCATATTTTCTTAACAAATACATCATAGCGGACCGGCGTATAGTAAGGAGCTTCGATCTGATCTGCAATTTATGAATATGTAAAAACAAATTAAAACTCAGAGGAAGATACGTAACACTTCTGTAGTTAAGCCACGTGGAATCACATCAGCTTAACCAGGTCAACATTCAATAGACCACACCACTTGCCGCCGCGTCGGCACGAGATACTACATTTCCTATTTCTTTTGTCGCAGTTGCTAGCTGTCTCCTTCCCAAAGTTCTTTTTCATTTTTGCTTAATTTTCTGTAGATTTTAGTTGACTATTTTAGGAGTAATTATTGCATCTTTACTTCGATCCGAAATAAGTGATTTTTGGTATTTTTCTTGTAATTCAAAATAAATGATTTTTTATATTTCAAGAACAAATTAATTATTTTTTTTATATATTGTTTTTGGAATAAATAGTATTGGAATATGTGTTAAGAGTATTTATGTGAGATAGTAAAGATTAATATGGTCAATTCTATTGCTAATTAATGCTAAAAAGCAAATTTCTTAATATGTGCGAAAATATCCAAAAATTCATTTATTTAGGACCGGAGGGAGTACTAAAAATACGCAAACAAATCGACCAAAATTTTCCGACCAATTTGATCAGTCAAATAAAATAACCAAAATCGTCCACTAGGAAAAAAAATTTTATTTTTAAAAATACCGACCAAAGTTGATCGGTAAGTTGGTCAACAGAGTTGATCGTGATGGTCAAACTTACTTAGTCAAAAAAACTTTCACTTCGACCCAATTTTTAAATTTTTAATAGTTATATTATTATTTAAAATATTTTATAAAATTTAAAGAAATTTTATGACAGGGTCTGATTCTTTTAGGAATAGACTTGTGAGGATTCTAATTAGTATATATGATGTATCATCAAATATATTTATTTGCAAATTGATTCATCGACTTATAACTTATTTAAATACATCGATGAATATTAAAAATGAAACATTTTGACCTATATCGATTAATACGAAAAATAAATTTTTCGGCCTAAAATAGATATTACATTAGGTTGTCAATTGATAAATTATTCGTAGGTAATAATGTATAAGATTGATCATCAATTACAATATAGTGTATGTCTGTTTGTGTGACATTACTCATATACTTAAATATAACTTAAAAAATTTACTTAGATAGATGATATTATAATTTACTAAAAGTAATTACCTAGTTAATATATTTTTGTGTAAGGATTATGCTTATAGTTTATAATTGTTTATAATAAATGTATAGTTAAATAAAATACCTTTTTATAGTTAACAATTTTTTAAAGATTATAATATTTTAAGAAATGATAATTAAAAAATTAAAACAGTAACTGACCTGCGTTGGTCGGTATTTTGTCAAACGGTCAACACTTAATTTACCGACCAAAATAGTAACCAACGTTGGTTGGTAAGTCTGAAAATATACCTGAAATATACAGAATTTCCCCCATTTTTTCATATCTCTCTTCTCAAAATTCCTTAAAATCTCACTCAATACCTTCCCCTCTCTTTCTCTATTTCCCTCATACAAATCTCATTCCCCACCCTGCGTCGCCACCGCTTAGCTGTCGTCGCCGCTGCCACTGCCATTGTCGCGCCTCTCCTTCTTTACCTCCTAAAAATTTTAAGTTTGAATTACAACTTATACCTTTTGTGTATAAATTTATTTTTTTGTTCATTAGCTCTTAATTAGTTTCAATTGATTATTATTTCAATTGATTATTTAACATTGCATTTTATAGAAATTTAGGGTTTAGGTCTTGTTTAAATTGAATTGATATGTATAAATTGTATGTTTGAGTTTGCATTGTCTTGAATAGTTTAGTTAGAATTGAATTATTAACATTGTATTGTCTTGAATAATTTAGTTAGAATCTAGGGTTTAGGATTTGTGCTTATGAATCGAACTTTTAGGGTATGTGTTGAATTTTTAGGACATAATCCTAACTTTTAGTTTATGTTTAAACTCGTAAGATATTAACTGAACTTTTAGTTTACGTTTAAACTCGTAGGATATGAATTGAACTTTTAGTTTTTAGGTTTTGTTCTTGTGAATTGAACTTTTAAGATATGAATTGAGCTTGTAGGATATAAATTGAACCTTTTAGGTATGAGTTGAATTTTTAGGAAATAAATTGAACTTTTAATTTATGTTTAAACTCGTAAGATATAAATTGAACTTTTACTTTATGTTTAAACTTATAGGACATGAATTGAACTTTTAGTTTTTAGGTTTTGTTCTTGTGAATTGAATTTTTAAGATATTAATTGAACTTATAGGCTATAAATTGAACCTTTTGGGTATTAGTTGAATTTTTATGATATAAATTGAACTTTTAGTTTATGTTAAACCTGTAAGATATAAACTGAACTTTTACTTTATGTTTAAACTCGTATGATATGAATTGAACTTTTAGTTTTTAGGTTTTCTCCTTGTGAATTGAACTTTTAAGATATGAATTGAACTTGTAAGATATAAATTGAACCTTTTGGGTATGAGTTGAATTTTTAGGAAACAAATTGAACTTTTAGTTTACGTTTAAATCTGCAAGATATAAATTGAACTTTTACTTTATGTTTAAACTAGGATATGAATTGAACTTTTATTTATAAGGTTTTGTTCGTGTGAATTGAACTTTTAAGATATGAATTGGACTTGTAAGATATAAATTGAACATTTTGGGTATGAGTTAAATTTTTAGAATGTAAATTGAACTTTTAGTTTATGTTTAAATTCGTAAGATATAAATTAAAATTTTGCTTTATATTTAATATAATATAATTTTTGGTGTAATTAGGAAAAAAATTATCTTCAATTAACTAAAAAATATTTAATTAATTTATAATTGTAGAATAAATTAATTTGTTATTTGTATAAATGGAACTTCGTACTTAGATGTACAATAGAAATTATCCTAATCAGCGGAGATTGGGGAAGGATTTGGTAGAAAGGGTTGAAGACTTTATTAGACATGCAATGTCACTTCCATTACCAAATTGAAGGAGTAGTTAGGTGTTCTTGTGTTAAGTGTGATTATGTGAAGTTTAATAAAATCGGAGGAAGTTAAGTTTCATCTTTATAGGAAGGGGTTTATAGGGAATTACTTTGTGTGGACTAATCATGGAGAGATCAACGGTAGCCGTGGAATATTTTATAATATGGTTGTTGGTGAAAGTAGCAGGTCGATGGAGAATAAAAATCTTGATTCTAAAATTCAGGATATGATTGAGGATGCTTTTGGGATACACTTCGACGGTTAGCCCAATGAAAATGTTTAACAAACTCCTAATAATGACGCAAAATATTTTTATGAGTAATTAGAGGAAGCTAGTAGTCTGCACTCTTAGTTGTCAGTTGCAGTTAGATTACTTAGTATCAAATCTGATTGGAATATTTCTCAAGCAGCCACGGACTGTTTCATTGACCTTATGGTGAACTAGTTGACCATAATATCACTCACTTGATGATTTCTATAAGGCAAAGAGATTGGTTCTAAGCTAGGACTTTCGTCAATGAGAATTGATTGTTATGAAGGTGGTTGCATGTTATTTAATAAAGATGATGCATCTTTAGATAGTTGTAAATTTTGCATAAAACCTCGTTTCAAGAGGCTTTCCAGCGGGAATATGGTCATTGTCAAGGCGATGCATTATTCACCTCTTATACCTAAGTTAAAGAGGTTATATGCGTCGATGAGTTCTGCTTCTCATATGAGATGACACTTTGAAAATAGAAGACCACCTAGTGTTTTATGTCATCCTTCAGATGGAGAAGCTTGGAAGCACTTTGATCGGACATATCCAGATTTTGTTAGTGAACCAAGGAACATTTGGCTAGGTTTTTATGTGGATGGCTTCACGCCTTTTTCTATATCTGTGACACCATATTCATGCTGGCTTGTCTTTCTTACACCTTATAATCTACCACCTGAGTTGTGTATGGCTAGTCTATATATATTCTTAAATTATATTGTCTCCGGTCCACATAATTCGAAAAGTTTGATTGATATATATTTGCAACCTTTGATTGATGAGCTAAAACAGTTGTTGTATGATGGTGTTGAAACATATGACATAACTATCAAGAAGAATTCCAATTTGCATGCTAATTTAATGTGGACTATTAATGATTTTCCTGTGTATGAAATGCTGTATGGGTGGATGACAGTTGGAAGCTAGCTTGTCCTTACTGTATGAAAAATGGTAAAACATTCACATTGAAACATGGCCAAAAGAAATCATGATTTGATTGTCATCGTCAATTCTTGCCTCATGATCATAAGTTTAGAAGAATAAAAAATGCATTCAAAAAGAATAAAATGGAGTATGATTCTCTACCTCCGATACTTTCAGGGGAGAAAATTTGGGAGAGGGTCTAGAACTTCAGTAAAGTTACTGAGGCTCTACATTATAGATTCTCTGGATATGGGGTTACCCATAATTGGATAAAACAAGGTATATTTTTGGAGTTGCCTTATTGGAAGAATAATCTTCTCCTTCACAACCTTGATGTCATGCATATTGAGAAGAATTTATTTTGACAATTTGTTCAATACAATGATGGATGTTACAGGTAAAAGAAAGAATAACCCGAAGGCTAGAATGGACTTACAAGAATATTGCAGACAGCCTAAGTTATACTTGCAGATAGCAAACAATGGTAAGGTATTCAAGCCCAAAGCAAGTTACACATTCACTTTGGAGGAAAGACGAAATGTGATTGGATTATGAAATTGAAGATGCATGAAGGTTATGCGTCGAATTTTAGAAAAAGGGTAGATATGGAGGTTGGGAAATTAAGCCATTTGAAAAGTCATGACTGTCATGTTTTCATGTAGACCTTAGTGCCTATTGCATTTTGTGGTTTGCCTGAAAAAATTTGGAAACCCATCACAGAGATTAATTTATTTTTCAAAGACTTGTACACTACTACATTAAAGGAAGAAAACCTACTCTGGATGGATCAAAATATTCGTGTAACTTCTAGTAAGATGAAAAAATATTTTCATGTGGTTTCTTTGATGTAATGAAATACCTTCCAATCCACCTTGTACACGAAGCACGACTTGGAGGGCATGTTCAATGCATATGGATGTATCCCTTTGAGAGGTAATATTATAAGTTTGATGTAATTTTCTATTTTATTTGAATGTTCTTGGCTAACATGATGTTGTATAGGACAATTGGCAAATGCAAATAATTTGTTAAGCGGAGAAATAGGATTGAAGGATCTATATGTGAAGCTTATCTTGCAAAGGAAACTACACATTTTTATTCTTAGTATTTTCAGAGTAACATGCCATGTTATAGGAATAGACCCAACAGACACACGGTCGAATGAGTGAATGATCCATTATATCCACCAATGTTCATATTCAATCTACCAGGTCGATGTTCTAAGGATGTTAAAAAGAGAAGTTTGAGTGATATGGAGTACGAGTCATCATGCGTTGCTAAATTGTCCCGGAGTTGTACCATTTCTCAAGTAAGTATTGATTTATTAGTTATCAAAATATAAAATTTACTGTGATTACATATTGATGCAACTATTAAAATTATTTGATGTGTCATAATCACTTCGTGGGTCTATTTGGCCATGATGTTGTATATACGAGATTTGATACATAGTTCAAACAGTCTGTAAGTTTATCTTGATAATGTTCTAATACTATGTAGATAAATAATATGTGTAAGTTATGCTAACTTATGAATTTTGTTAACACTATATAGGTAAATAATCCAAATAAGGGTATAAATCAATTTTTGAAAGATGTATCTTGGGGACCTGGGCTTTAGGTCACAACAATATCTAAGTACTTAGTGAATGGTTATAAGTTCCATACAGAGGATTGCTCTAAAAATAAAAATAACAACATATACGGGGTATGGGTTCAAGGTGGTGATGACAACCAAGTTAGAGATATTGACTGTTATGGTGTGTTCAAAGAAATAATAGAACTAGAATATACAGGTTGGCCATATAAAAAATTGATACTCTTTAGATGCAAGTAGTTTTACCCAAATCCAACAAGAGGCACAAGAGTACATAACAAATACAACATAATTGAGGTTAATCATACGAGGGAGTATGATCGCTATGATCCTTTCACAATTGCACATAATATTAGGCAAGTGTATTATGCTCCTTATCCATTGCGCGGAAGAAGTCCAATTGGTGGGTTGTAATAAAACCTAAGCATGTAGATAGGATGGAAGTCGAGAATGTGCTAGATGTTGCATATCAAAACGATATCTCTAGTGTTCACCAATAGTGGACGATCAGTTAGAAAATGATTTGGAACATCATGAACGCATATTGGAAGAAGTTGATATAAATGAAGAAACAATTATAAAAAATGAGGACGAAGAATCAACCGATGAACCTCAAACAAGTGAGGACGAATGATTCTTGGACGAGGAACAGTACGTCGATTAGCTTTAAATTTTGGTTTCTTAAAGCACTCTCATCTTATATCTAGTTTCTTATATGTTTCAATCTAAATATGTATTATATTATGCAGATGGCAGGAGGGGTGAACGTAACAATGACCCTACTAGTTCACGGGATCGAGAAAAGGCAAGGAAGGAAAAGAGGAGGGCAGATAATAATACTCCCTCTTTTCCACCCTCTTTAGAGATGCCTATGTCTTATCCTCCACCCCATTGCTATTCAAAGCTGCCATAGAATCATGAGCCCTACACCTTGATACAGATACCAGGTCTTTCATCATAGGGCCATGGGACTATACATCCGACATACAGTCCAGCTGCCTCACGGCCATCTGGATCGCACCCATCTGCATAGAAGCCATCTATATAACATCCCTACCTATCACAACCACATGGATCACATCCATCTATATCACAGCCATTCGGGTTACATCCATCAGTATCACAACCACTTGGGTCACATCCAGCTATGTCACAGTCACAAAGATCGCAACCATCTTCATCAGCAACTCCATCTATTTTCAGTCCTTCGTCTGGGAGGCAGTAGCTTTGACCCCCTTATACTGTCCACACATGACTCTGATTCACATTCATTAGACGATAATGATGAGGAAGTGCATTATGATTAATATGGCAGGATCATAATAGTTCCTGAGGGTAAAGGGTAAGAGTGATGTTATTTTTGCGTTTATTGTTTTGTAACATTTTCACTAAGATATTAATATATTTTTATTATTAAATTGCAGGTTAAAGCCCAGTAATAAAAACTACGAGGATAATCACCAATGCCATCAGAAAGCTTTATGATGGCCCTTATGTGACTTGGACTGATTTTTCATTCTCGCTGAAGGAGCAAATTTTCAATCAATTTAGGGTATAAATGTTCTTTTAAGTAGTTTAATAATTTATATTATGATGTTTCCATATAATATTTTACTTTGGATCATAAATCTCGAAAGTGGCTGCAAATTTTCATCATAAATATCGAAAGAGATTGGCAGATGTCTTCTCCGATGCTAGAAAGAAGAACAAGGGTCCTGGCTGGGTACATCAATATTTGTGGGATGATTTGCAAAGGCAATGGCTTACCGCAGAGTTCTTAGAGAAGAGCATAAAAAGAAAGAAAGCTCGCGCATCCGAGAAGGGAGGCTCATTACACACTGGAGGTGCAATTAGCCTAGGGACAATAAAAAGAAGATCGGTACGTAATTGCTTAAACTATTTTACTTTTCAAAGTGTATCTATTCTGTTTATTAAATAAGTTAATTTATTTTCAGGAAAACAAGTTGGGGCATCCAATGAGCCATGATGGGCTATTCAAGGAGACGGATATTGTAAAGAAGAAGAGAGACGGATCAAGAAAGGTGGGTCGAGGACCGGGCCTCGACTGCATATCTAAGCTTTACTTTTCTTTAAGAATTTTAACTTACTTTAATATAAATTTTAAAATACTAATTCAATTTAAATTTTCATAGAGGTTTGCTACCAAAGTAACGTGAAGGAATTCATAGAGTCATCCAGCTGGTGAATCAGGCAAGCCAACCCAACCTTCGATCGTGGATGCTGAAAGAATGAGGATGGAGTCTGTTGGCGGTCCAAAATGGGGTAAGGTATACGAGCTTCCTACTAAAATGTTCCATCGCTATAATTATGGAATACAAGGAATATGGACTTCCTCGCAAGGCGAGCAACTTAATAGGAAGAGCCTCTCCGTTATGCGAAAGACTGTTACAAAGCTCACATCCGAGCTAGAAGCAACCAAGGAAAGAGAAAAGGTTAGAGATCCTCAATTCCTTGGCATGCAAGCTCAGATTAGAACTCTCCTATCTACTTGAGCCTTTCCATTTCCCCAGTCTCGTGAGTCATCGCTAGAGGTTCGACCTCCACGTGACTGTTCCTCCTATTCTACTCGTGATAGTTCCTCCTGTCCTCCCCGTTATCGTTCGTCCCATCCTCCACAAGACTCTTCTCTATACCGTCTTGTAGATGAAAGTTCATCAGACGGTGATAATGATGAGGTGCAAAATACCCGTTGACTTTTATATACTTTGAACTAGGCAAATAGAACCAATTTTGAACTTGTTGTAATTATTTTTAACTTTGTTTTGGATTTATGTTCAATTTAACTTTAGTTTATTGTTGTTGTTGTTGCTATTGTGTTGTTGTTCTACTATTGTTGTTGTATTGATATATGTTGGCAGGTGGTGTTTTAGCTAATAAAACAGGCATTTTATGCTAAAATTACACCCAGAAAACCGACCAAAGTTGGTCGGTTTTTAATAAAAAAAAATTTACTGCAAATTACCGACCAAAGTTGGTTGGTATTCATTTTTAAAAAATTGACAATTACCGACCAAAGTTGGTCGGTTAATTAACAAGGAATTCCTAGAATTCAATATTACTGACCAACTTTGGTCGGTATTGTTAAATTTTATTTTTTTTTAAATATGTATTTTTATTTACTGATCAACTTTGGTCAGTACTTTTTTTAATTTAATAATTAATAAAAAATATAATTAAAATACATCGATCAACTTTGATCGGTAAAAATAAATTATTAATTTTGTACGTATAACTTTTTTCTTCTCGGTAATTTTGTTGGTCTAATTTTAGCGAGAACATATAATAGTGTGAAGATTCTTATACGCGTTAATTTTGTTATTTTCGTGAGTTCATGCACGCATTTTTTTTTACCGAAAAAGGTTATAAGTAATTTAAGAATTAAGTATATGTATGGTATTGATATTTATAGTAACAATGGGTCGAATGTGGAAGCAAATTAATTAACAATGACATGTTATAGCCGGCGACAGTTAAGCATAAGATAAAAAAAAAGTTATAATGTTATGTAACTTAAATTCTAATTAAGTTAAATCCAAAGAAAAAGTAGATACAAGATATGATGTATACAATTGCCAGTTTCTCCCTCTATTATATATAGAATATTAGACGTTCTTAATTGTCACTTGAACCCACCAAAAATATGTAGAAAGATATGTTGAGATGCTATGGTTGATATTGCATGCATGGATTAGTTTTCTACCCTTTTGTTATGAGAAAAACTGACTCAAATAGCTTAGCTAAGTTTTCGAGATGAGTGGGAGTCTAGTCTCCAGAAAGATTTAATGTACACCGTTATCATAGAAACATCCAAAGTTTAAGCTTCACTCAGCAAAGAGCGAAAGCAATCGACACATGTCTATACCCTTGTCTATGTGTAACCATCTACAAACACCTTTATATAGATATCCTTCCAACAATTGTAAATCCCTGAAGAAATTAATTATATTCCCTACGTACGTACTATATTCTTCAAATTAAAAAAAAACAAAGAAACAATGTCCAGCTGGAGTTTCACCATTTTTCTTCTTCCTCTTCTTATTTTAGCCATTGCTACTAATGTTGTCAATAGCAACCAAGATCTTGATGAGGTGATCCAAAGAACAAGGTCTGGGGTATTAAATGCCATGAAATGGGCTCAGGGTCTAAAAACACTTGACAAAGCAGACCGAGATGGTTCGACAAATTTTGCAGGCAATGAGTGTGTGAAGCTGTATGAAGATACAGAGCCAAGGCTAGCACGGGTAGTCTCTGGTGAGAAGTATTATAGCCATGAAGATGCTGTTACTTGGCTAAGTGCAGCTCTAGCAAGCCATAGAAGTTGTTTAGATGGATTGGAAGAGAAAGGATTGGTTTTTAAAAGTGAAGAGGCTCGAAACTTGACGTTGTTGCTTAAGGATGCATTATTTAATTATGCGCAACTAAGGAAAAATGGAAGGGCCAAGGTCAGAAAGGGTGAGTTTTCTTGTGGCGCATATCACAATATAATTACACTAGCTCGGCTTGATGCATGAGATGATTTTACTTTAAGGGTGTGCTTGGTATAACGGAAAATATTTTTTGTGGAAAATAGAAAATATTTTTTTATAAAATAAGTAGTAATTTTATTTATTTTTAAGTGTTTGATATGCAAATTAAGGAAAATGACTTCTCAAGAGTATTCATAAATAATTCAAATATAATAAATATGAAGCCATAAACTTTTAAACCAATAACTTTCCTTACCCTCAAATTTTATAAACCTTTAACAGCTAAATTTTCAAAACAGTGAAATTTCGAATCCGTAAATTTTATAATTTCTAAACCCATAAACTTTCAAATACATAAACCTCCGAACTCATAATTTTGGAACTTATAAAATTTTGAGTCTTTAAACCGATAAATAATAAAATTAAAACTGAAAAATATTTGTAAAAAATTTTTTGTGAGGGGAAGGGGGGTGGTTGGTGGTGTGGTGCAGAATAAAAAACAAAAATTTGAAATTGAAAAAAAAAATTAAAATAAATTTTTTTGTGTGTGTGGGGGAGGGGAGGGTAGTAGGGTGGGTGGTAACGGAAAAACTGAAATTTAAAAAAAAAAGGTTTTTTTGGAGAGGAGGTGGGGTGGGATGGTAAGGGTGGGATGGTAAGGATGGGAAAGGTAGAAAAGGAGCTTTGAAAAAAAATTTCCCTTCTCTTGATAAGGAAGATATTTTCCTCCAGTTGGAGAAAAAGGAATTGATAAGGAAAATATTTTCTAAAATATTTAAGCTAATCAAATATGAAAAAATTAGAAATTATTTCATTCATACCAAACACACCCTACTGATATTGTAATGGAATAATTAGGGCGAAGCCACCCTTTGCGAAGCCACCTTTCGCTAATTGACCGTCGAAATATTATAAAAAATTACATTATATATATATAAATAAAATATTAAATTTAAATATATATAATATATATTGAGCATCTTTTGTCAGAATTTGTTTTTACTCATTTTTAAGTTAAAACATCCTTAAATAATTTTTTAGCTTTGCCACCGGAAATATGTTTACTTTATCAGTGCAATACGCTCTGCTATACAAGGTTGTTTCGCTTCAAAATAGTTTTTGCACAATCAAATAACTTTTAGACGGTTAACTCTTTGTCTTTCTTTACAAAGAGTGGAATCAGAGGCGGAGCCAGATGGGTCCTGGATTTTGGGATCACGATTTCAAAATGTTTATAAATGGGTTCTAGATTTAATATTTATATATATTTCTTGAATTAAAAATATCAAAATACACTCTTTAAAAAAAAATTATCGGATTCGGCTAAACCCGTAGGCCGTTTTGAGCTTCCGCCCTTCAATGGAATTAATAACCTTAGAAAATAAGGTAGATTACCTAGTAAAAATATTAAAATTTCCAGCTAGTCTTTTTCAAATTCACCCTAATTGTTCCAATTGGAGTTTTAAAAAACTAAGACATTTGACAAAGAATAAGAGTAGTTCGGACAAATAGAATTAATGCATTTCTAAAACTTCATAAAAGACAGATAGTACGAACAGAACACATAGCATTCTTAGAAATCAAGCAACTCAAACTAACGAGAACATTTTGGTGATAGGGGCACAACCGAGACCAATCTCTAATGAAGTTCGGGGGCTTTTGGTATCATGGAATGCAGCCACATCCAAAGCTGATCTAGTCGTAGCACAAGATGGTTCAGGTAATTACAAGACAATCAACGAGGTTGTGGCTGCACTCTCTCGGATGACACGACCAACAAGAACAGTTGTATATGTCAAATCTGGTGTATACCGCGAAAACGTTGAAATTGGAAGGGAACTCAAGAATTTGATGTTTGTTGGTGATGGCATTGACAAAACTATTGTGACTGGTAATAAAAATGTCCAAGATGGAGCTAGCACCTTAAGCTCGGCTACATTTGGTAAGTCATGAATATAATCGAACTTAAAGCATATCGACTTTTGTCAAGTGACATACTCTTTAAATATAATGATGGTGTCCGAGTCAGATTGCGCACACACCAACTATTTCACCATATCCATCACCCCGACATACAGACATTTAGTAACTCGTTCCACCAAGGCTTAGGTAGATGAGAATGAATAACTTAGCATATTTTGTAAATTTGAACTCAGACCTCCCCTGATTTTTTACTCTATTCATGACTTTGAGCCAAACCTTTGGGTGCACGTTGAGTGACTTACATACTTAACCCAGTTTTCTTTTCATTTTAGGTGTGTCTGCTGATGGATTTTGGGCAAGGGACATGACATTTGAAAACACAGCAGGACCACACAAACATCAAGCAGTGGCACTAAGAGTAGGCTCAGACCTTTCCATTTTCTATCGCTGTAGCTTTAGAGGTTACCAAGACACGCTTTTAGTACATTCGCTGAGACAATTTTATCGCGATTGTCACATATATGGCACGGTAGACTTCATATTTGGTGATGCAGCCGCAGTGTTTCAAAACTGCGACATTTTTGTAAAGAGACCAATGGATCACCAATCTAACATGATAACAGCACAAGGAAGGGATGACTCGAATGAAAATACAGGGATTGTTATACTAAATTCACGAGTTTCACCATCCTCAGAGTTCAGTGCTGTTAAAGGGAGTTTCAAGAATTACCTAGGAAGACCGTGGAAGAAATATTCAAGGACGGTTTTTATTAAGACAGATTTGGATGGTTTGATTCATCCAAGAGGGTGGAAAGAATGGAGTGGTAATTTTGCACTTTCAACATTATATTATGGAGAGTACATGAATACAGGTAGTGGAGCTGACACTGGAAACAGAGTAAATTGGCCTGGTTTTCATGTGTTACGTGATGCCAATGAAGCAAGTCCATTTACAGTAAGAAATTTCATACAGGGAGAGTCTTGGATCCCAGCAAGTGGAGTGCCATATTTGGCTGACATATGATACATATATATATATATATATATGTTATTTGTCAAGAGACTGAATAGTAATGTATAGGCTATCAAATTAGCAAATGTGCATCTTAATTACTACTATTGTATTTATACTCTGGAGTGGTATATTTCTATTCTTGTATTTATAAGTAAGATCTCTTGCATAGAACAGACGAAAAATGCTACGTGATGAATGATCGGCATAGTCATTAGTACTTTATTATGTTAAAATCATTGGTATATTACTAAAAGTGTATGTTATCATACTTCTAAGATTTTAACTAATTGCCCAAAATGAGTCCATAATCATCTTTTTCATTAAGTTTTCGAAAAGAAAAAATATAACCATATTTAGAACAAAAGGATCTTATACTTGAGTTTAAGGAAAATGACTCAAAATGTTGATCATCTCTTTTGTCACAAAGATAGCAGATGATATGTTTCTGTTTAGACAAAATATTCTATTTTGATTTGACAAATAAACTCATCACTTTAAAAAGAACGCAAAATATTGAATGCCTCACAAGTAAATATACAAAGTGCTAGTAACTTACATAATTTGTTTACTATTTTTTTTTACTCTTACAACATGTTTTTTATAGGTGTTAATTTGACTTATATGCCCCACTGAGATTTAATAGTACAAATTATGGTTTGATATCAAAAGATAGATATGTTTCCTTCTAACTTAATATCTCAAATAAAGTGATACGATGAGAGTTCTACATAAAGATAAAGATTTGAGCGAATGATTGGTCCGTCAGAAAGGGAAAAAGATTATAAAATTCGATTTTTTCTTTTCACTTTCATTTAATTCATTGTTAAAATGATTGTTGCATGATAAAGAATGAAAAATGCATATTTTGAATGTGTTTGTGTATTTATTTCGTCTGTGAATTGCAGGAATTCACTCGTTTTTGAAGTGAAAATATGCTCATTACGTGTTTCTTACGTGTAGAGATAAACTTGAGCGGAAAAGGATCAAATTGGAGAAAAATTGGTGAAAAAAGAGCCGAATGGAAGAATTCCAGACAGCGAAGCGAGGTTTACTTCGTCAGACCGGGAAAGAAGCAGAAGAAACCAGGAAAATCCCGAAACACGAAGTAAGGGTCATTTTGTTGGACCGAGACTAGGCAGAACATTTCCAATCCGAATTAGAAGAAGCAATTTCAATCCAATACAATCCTAAACCATATAAATATGAGAGTCGGCCACTTTTTGAAGGGATAGAAGATTTTGGGAGAGGCAAGAACACGCTTGGAGCAAGGAGACGGATTCAACTTCATGTTTTTTATTCTTTCTTCCTAATTTTTATTGTTATGAATTCTAATCTTGTATTTGGGAAAACAACTATGAGTAACTAAATTCTCATATAGGGTTTGATAGAACCTATTGAAGGATGATTTTTCCACCGCATTTAATATAAATTTACCCTTTATTTTTCTCTACTTGTTCAGCTATATTACTATTGTTGTTGGTTGAAGGACCTTCACTCGACTACGCCTATTTAGCGTGTACTGCTCTCGAGAGAGTACGCATTTAGGTAGTTGTTGAACAACACCACTCCTAATGTATTTGAGAGATCAATACAGAGGGTTTAAAGACATGATTAGAGATAATGAAACTTTGGTGCGATCATAGTGAGCGCTTAATTAGGGCCAGCTAGCGTAGTTCTAGAGAATAAGTCTAGTGAATTCTGGTAGTTGCTCAAGAGAGAGCTATGACACTCAAAGTACTCACGATCGGTAGAGAACAATTAGGCGAAATAATAGAAGACGTAGCGGGAAGGATTCCGATACTTGAGAAAATCATAACTCTAGATCTCCTTAATTTTGTCCCCAACCCTTAGCATCTTTAGTTATTAATCTACTTCTTTAATTTGTTAGGAAATTAGTTAGACATAAGCTTGTCTTCTTAGTGATAGTGAACAGTTGTAGCTAAGCCTTAGTTCTTTGTGGGATTTGACTCCGGATTTTTAGACCGGATTGTATTTGCAGTGACTGCATGTCCTTTCTAGGACTAGAGTTGAGCGTGATCAAATTTTAATGCGGCTGCCAGAAAATTAACGGTGTTATTAATTACGGTTAGAAGAATTGCTAGAATTCTTAGTTTAGTTAGCTTTCTCGACATAAAATTTATTATATTGAAACTCCAACATTTGTAGTCTTATGTGTTATAGGTGCATGCTTAGAAACTCCTCAAGAATTGATGAATTGTACGAAGAATTACCGGACCCTGAGAAAGATTTCGAGGCACCAAATCGAGCAAACAAGAAAGATAAACGAAAATAGAACTCAATTTAACAAATCAAACTAGACATGTGATACGCCCCCTTTTTTATACGGCAAAATCAGGTTTGTGAATTTGAAGAGTCTCCACCTAATGATTAAGTGCATTAGGATACTAAGAAGGGTTTGAGTTGAAGAACCAGAATTTGGGTAACGGCTAGAAATTATCTCAAGGGGAAGGTGTTAGGCACCCCCCAAAATCCACTTGTGTGGTTTTCGGCCATGTTATAATTGTGACTTCACATAACAAGTATGCAAATACGGGGTCAAACAAAGGTGTTTCACATAATATTGCAAAAAACATTTTGAAGAAAATTGAAAAAGGGGAGCTATTTTAAGAAAAGATTTAAACAAAAATGAAAAGAATAGACAAGTAAAAGGGGAACGGGGTCCTAGGTTTATGATTAATATGGATCATGTCAATGTAATATCCAGTATCACTCCTCCAAACAAGGAGGGCTACATGAGGTATTAGTGCACCGGTCATCATATCCCTATCTACCCTTCCCACCCTATTTAGATATTAAAGCAGAGAATGGTATTGTTACTTACTGCATGCTATTACCCGTCCCAATCCTATCAGTCCTGGAGGCATTAGGAATACTAATCCTAAAGGGTAGGGAGTTGAGAGCTTTTAGAGTTCTAAAAGGATAAAAGTTTAAGACGACAAGCAAGAACACATAAGCAATTAGGGGGAAAGCAAATAACAGTTAAGGCTCAAATAGGCCTCCTCACTTAAAGAGAAAATTATATAGCATGACTTCAAATACTAGTTGTGGTCTGAATTAACTTTAAAGCATTAGGACATGGCTGATTTATCACATATTTATCATATGAGAAGTCCGTATTAGGCATGGTTTGGCTGTAATATATTAAGAAATGGCCCAATTGATTAATCAACTGATAGAATGCCTAGGTGAGGCCTACAGGCATGACATCTAGAAGTGCAGAAAGTGTACTGGTTTTAAAAGAAAGGATTACTGGATTTATAAACAAAGGTTCTGTAGATTTTTAGATGATCTTATTTACTGATTTTAGAATCATAGAGGAAATAGACGAAGCTGATCCAATTGATGATTCCTATGGGCATGATTTCTAATGATTATAAACACTTTATAGCTGACACAAGAGTGTAAAGTCCTATAGGCATGGTATCTAGAAGGTTGTTTATTATTTAAACCTATGAACATGTTTGCCTAGTGATAGATACAGATGCAAGAATTCAAGAAGTCCTATAGGCATAATATCTAGCATGTTAATTATTATTTAAACCTATGAACAAGTTTGTCTAGTGATAGATATATGCTGATTGTTATTAAACCTAGGATCATTTGCCTGATGACATATATATGCTGAAGTGCAGAAAAACCTATGATCATGGTTTCTATACGCAGAATATGCAAAAACTTAGAGACAAGATCTCTATATGCAGGAATGCAACACTTATGGGTAGGATTTCTAAGATGAGAATGCAGAACTTATAGGCATGACTTCTAAAAACGAGAATGCAGAAGTTTAATAAAATCCTATGAGCAAGTTATCTACATGAATGTAGTAATTTATGTGAATGCAAGAATCAGAAAAATCCTATAGGAAAGTTATTTACCCTTTGCATACATTCATCCCCATCTCTTTCCACTAACCATTCCCATAGTTATTACAAATTATTACAGACTAAAATGAACCAGAAAAGTAAAAAAAAATCAGAAATCCAAACTATATCCAAACAGCCTAATTCAGACTTAAAGTCTAACAATATGAGATAAACCAACCTCCAGGATCAGATTTCCAAAAGTCTTTCTCTTATTTGGGATGTGTCAAAGTTCACGGGGGTCTCAAAGGGCTCCAGACAGTGCTTACGCCCCAAATACATAGTAGGGTTGGATCAAAGTGCAGTGTGGAAGGGCCAACCCTCTAATGTCCAAGTTCAGATGGAACCCAGGGTCCCAAAGCAAGGGTCATAAGAGGGGGCAGAGCTTAGAGGGAATTAGGGAAAGCCAGGGTAGGTTGGTGGTCATGCCCAACAATTGGGAGTACTGGCACACCCCTAACCAGTCTTTTAGCCCAATCTTAAGATTTAGGATCCATTGTGGATCTGGTTCAGACCTGGGCAACAATATGGATATTGCCAGTCCTTGAGCCTTAACTCACATACATAGAAGGTGTGAGGGTACAGGAACTTCATGGAAAAGAGCATATGCAAAGAGAAAGTAGCATATTCATTGCAGAACATGAAAAACAAAGTAGACAAGAGTATGACAACTGTAAAGTAAACACATCGAGAAGAAGTTGAAATCAAAATTGAGACATACCAGTTTCAGAGAAACAAATAAGTGAAGGCAGAAGTCTTGTAAGCCAAATTACAATCAAACAGTACAAGAGACCTCGGAAGAGAGTAGAGTACTCGAAAGAGTATTGCAATTGCGAGTGTGAGAATATTGAATTTCGAAGTGTTCAATAATCGATGGTGTGTATAGGAGGGTCGTGCCCCCTTTTATAGTGCAGAGAGCAAGTAAGAAAGGTAAGGGAATATCATTGAAATCAATCTCCCTTTAGTTAAAGAATTCTTATTTCAACGGGTAGAACAAATTTAGGAAGGAAATTTTAAAACCTTTTTAAAGTAGCACAAAAGGGGTAAATATATAGAAATCATTTAAGGAATGCATTCAATGGTACACGGTTGGGGACCAATATGGAAAGGGAAATCAATCAACAGCTAGTAAAAATCAGAAATTGAGTTTTGGTATGAATGAATCCAACCATTAAATAAAATCAGTAACAATCAATCGAACCTTATTAAAAGGAATTCTGAATCAATCACAAATTGGTAATACCCTTTTGAAGGAAGAATCCCTCATATATGAAGTAACAAACATGTCAAACAAGAAAGAACTGTCAAAGCTAATTAGAAAGAATCTAGCATAGAAAAGTTCAGAGTCATAAATAAAGAGGTTCAGATTCAGTATTTAGGCTCAAACTTAGTTTGAGAGAATTCAGGGTCCCATATTAGTTACCTAGTCCAAACACAAGACCAAACTTGCCAAGAACCCCCAAATCCTAGTGTTTTCAACTCGAATCAGATATAGAGACGAGAAGGCAAATAACTGAAACAGGCTCGGAAGTCTCTTTTAGAGACTCATGAAAAAAACGAACACGTAAAATAGCAGGTTTGAAACAACTATTGCGTAAAAGCTGATTTGAAGCATAAAACATGTTTTGAAAAAAGCTTGGAACTTAAACAAGTTAAGAGGACAAAGAGGTAGTGTAACTTGAGGAAACAGTGGATGAAACATGTCGTCCAGAAGAAGGAAAATAAAGAACTTGTTGCACTTAGTAGAAAAATACAGTAAAGAACACAAGAACATTAGAAAAAAATATAGCAAAACACGCGTAGAAGACCACAGTAAGATAGTCATACAATAGCATGGTAGAAGGAAGAATACAAGAGCACAGTAGAAGCAAGTACACGTAGAGGAAAAGGAAAGTCAAAAATCATTTAAACATTTTAGAAAACCCTAGATCGGAAAAAGAACTAAAAGGGGATTTTTGAAAGAAAAATTGGGGAAATCATTTGAAAACTCAAATGGAGCATAGATACATGACAGATGTAAGGAGAGAAAATCATAAAGAACCTCGAACAGCCATGGATTGTAGAGAAAACCCTAGAAATGAGAAAGGTCTTGAGGAAAGTCTGATCCTTAGTCAAAAAAGACTTATACTGCTTAAATATGCCGGAGTAGTGGCCGGAGAAGCTGTAGATCCACAGATATGAGAATATTTGAAAGGGAACCATCAAGGTCAAGGCCTTGGTTCTTCAAATATTAAGCACACAGGAATAATATATGGTGAGTATGAGGGTATCACGACCGGGATGGCCATGATTTTTGGTAAGCTTGAGGTAGGCAACGGTGAGATAGGCTAGGGTTTCGAGAGGATTTGAGAGAGTTTTGAGAGACGAGAGGTTTCAAAGGCAGCTGAGAGTGAGAAATGAGGGAATTAGGGTAGTCATCTGGGGTTAAAAAGGGAAGGGTAATTTCTGGACGTTGATCTCGAGTGATCAACGGTCCAAATTTAAATGGGTAGGTAGGGAACGGGTTTGGTCTTTTGGATTGGTTTGATAATTTAGGTTTAATTTGTGAGGGAATTGGGGTCAATTTAAGGTTGAAATTGAAAGAAAATGAGGTTGAATTGAAATAGAAATGGGCTAAATGTTAAATAGCCAAATTTCCTTTTTTTATTTTATAAAAATAATAATAATGATTTTAAAAAATAAATAAAAGCATTGAGCCAAAAAAATATATAAATGTTAATGTAGAAATATTGAAAATAATTTTATAATTATAAAATGCCATTAATCATAAAAATTAGGCTATAATTGCAATTACATGCAATTTAGCTTTAAAATACCAAATAAATTTGTAAAAATATACAAAAATTACCTTATTATATTTTGGTGTAAGTGTAAGAATAGAAATAAATTCTTTGCAAAAATGATAATCTCGGAAATAATTATTGGATCTTATACTGCTAAAAATAGACAATAAACTAATTTTAAAATCTTTAAAAATATCAAAACTCTTGGGCATGCTCACATATGCATGTACATGCTATTTTGAAAGTATTTTGTATATAAAAATATGTAGGGAAAGATTAGGTATCAACAGCTACCCCTCTTTACTCGTGAAGGATGAAAGAGTTGTCGGGTAAAGATATGATGGCCAATTTTAACCGGACGAAATAATTTGAAGAGTCTTGGTCGTGCTCTGGTTTTCGAGCTGCCTACATATCCCTAGTCTTACAGGAATCAGGCCGTATGTAGTTCAGGATCCGTCAGAGGAGTGTGCCAATGGCGGTCTTTCAAGAACGGACGCGATACTTCGGTTAGTTGAACGGTTATAGTCCAGTAGGGCTACGGGAACCGAAGCGGGATCGCTCCTGATGAGACAACCATTGCTAGCAGGTGTACTTGCAATTGAGCAATATGGACATATTTCATGCATAAATTTAAACGTGACGCAAGTTCACGTTGGACCATGAATGCTACCTTTGGATGATTAGGATGACGTTCTTGGACCATGATGTCCTGGGCCATGAAGCATGTAATAGGGAATCTGCAAGCCATGAAATGATGTTCTCGGGCTATGAGAATGATGCCTCCGAACTATGATGCATTTGATGATATGCAAAAGATAAAATGGGGTCCTCAGGCCATGGCATGGCATTCTCGGGCTATGAGGATGGTGCCATCGAAAAATGATGCCTTTGAAAAATTTGGCGATCTTTCAGCCCATAAAATGCAAAAGGTGGAGATCTTTGAGCCCATGAAATGTAAAAGATTTCAGCTGATGCAGAATTTAAATAAAGTGGCGATCTTTAAACCATGTGGGATGCAGAGGGAGACAGAGCTTAGTCTCGGAGGCAGAATAGCAGCCCTATGCCAAAAATGCATATGGAGGTAGAGATTAACCTTGGAAGGCAGAATAGTAGCCTTATGCAATGCAGAAATGCAAATGGAGACAAAGCTTAGTCCTGGAAGGCAGAATGGTGTCCTTATGCAATGCAAAAATGTAAATGGAGAGAGCTTAGTCCCGGAAGGCATAATGGTAGCCTTATGCAATGCAGAACTGCAAATGGAGACAGAGCTTAATCCTGGAAGGCAGAATGGTAGCCTTATGCAATGCAGGAATGGAGATGGAGTTAGAGCTTAACCTCGGAAGGCAGAAAGGTAGCCTTATTCAATGCAAAAGAAATGCAGATGGAGACAATGCATAGTCTCAGAAGGCAGAATGGTAGCCTTATGCAATACAGGAATGCAGATGGAGGTACAGCTTAACCTCAGAAGGTAAAAAGGTAGCCTTATGCAATGCAAAAGAAATGCAAATGGAGACAGTGCTTAGTCTCGGAAGGCAGAATGGTAGCCTAATGCAAGAGATAAGAAGTGAATATTAATAAAATTTACTTAACTGATAGCTGATAGTTGGTTGCGATATTACGAATGCTAGGGATATTACCTACGGATAGCAAATGTGCGTAGGTGATGGTTCTGAGGGTCATATTCCCGAGAAATATGAGTGCATAAATATATTTGGTATTTTGAAACTCAGGTGCCTGCATCCAAAGAAAAATCGTGAGTATCGTAGGGGGCCGTGAACTTTACTTGTTCTGCTTGGCTCCGTTTTCAGTGATGTTGTGTGCCATAGGGGTAGCATCGCTAAATAAGGTAATTGATAATAGACATGCGTGATTTAGTAAAAATGTAACATAAATACATAAAAGATAGTTTTATTTAGATGAACCAACGAACGTGACGCCGTTCCAAACATCGCAACCTCTCTTGCTCCGGAATTTTGAGGGTCCTCCTCAAAATTCTGCCCCAATTTACCGGGTTGATGCTTCTGGCGGTTTCTTGCGGTGATCGGCTGAAGTTACTTCAGAATTTTGAGGGTCCCCAATTGCAGAGAAAATGAGAATTTTATTGAATTGTGACCGAACCCATAAGGCTGCCTACATATCCTCTATTAAATAGGAATCGGGTCAAACGTATTTTAAATTACATCATGTATGAATGCATAAAGCATACACATGGTATCGCTTCACTACGTCTGAATTGATTGGCTTTGGAAAAACTTCTCCATCTATTTCTGCAAGTATAAGGGCTCCTTCTATTAGAACCCGATAAACCATGTATGGGCCCTGCCAGTTGGGAGAGAATTTCCCTCTCGCTTCATGTTGATGTGGAAAGATTTTATTCAATACCAGCTATCCTGGTGTGAACTGTCTTGGCTTGGCTCTTCTGTTGAAGGCTCTGGACATTCTATTCTGATAAAGTTGACCATGATAGACTGCGTTCGTTCTGTTTTCATCTATGAGGGCTAACTACTCGTAGGGACTATTTACCCATTCTGCGTCGTCGAGTTTTGCTTCTTGTATAATTCTCAATGAGGGAATTTCTACCTCAGTTGGAATGACTGCCTCTGTACCATAAACTAGTATGTAGGGAGTTTTCCCGGTTGATGTATGGAATGTTATGCGGTATCCTAATAAAGCAAATGATAGCTTCTCGTGCCACTGTTTGTGCTTTTCTATCATTTTACTTAGTATCTTCTTGATGTTCTTGTTGGAGGCTTCTACGGCTCCATTCATATGAGGTCTGTAAGCTGTAGAATTCTTGTGTTTGATCTTGAAGATTTTGCACATGGCTTTCATCAAGTCACTGCTAAGATTGGAACCATTATCAGTAATGATTGACACTGGAATTCCAAACCGACAAACAATGCGGTCGCGGAAAAAGTCTTCCACAACTTTCTTAGTCACTGCTTTGTATGATGCTGCTTCAACACATTTGGTGAAATAATCAATTGCCACTAGAATGAACATGTGCTCGTTTGATGTGTCGGGCTCATTAGGTTCTATTATATCCATTCCCCAAGCGGCAAATGACCATGGTGAGTTTTTTGCAGTAAGCTCGTTTGGAGGCACCTTCATCATGTCTCCATGAATCTGGCAGCGATGGCACTTTCGGACATGCTGGATGCAGTCTGTTTCCATAGTCATCTAAAAATAACCCGCCTTGAGTATCTCTTAGCTAAGACAAAACCGTTCATATGTGGATCGCTGGTCCCAACATGGATTTCTTCTAATAGCTTAGATGCTTATTTTGTGTCGACACACCTTAGTTATCCCAAATCAGGAGTCCTCCTATACAGGATTCCTCCGCTACGAAAGAAATTGTTGGATAATCTCCGGAGTGTGCACTTCTAAGTAGGATTTGCAAGTTCTGAGTATTCTCCCTTTGCCAAATATTTCTTGATATCATGAAACTAGGGTTTTATGTCCGTTTCTTCCTCGACATGAGCATAATAAGCTGGTTGATCGTGAACCTTCACTAGAATATGGTCTATAAAGTTCTTGTCAGGATGCTAAATCATAGATGATAGGGTCGCCAAAGCATCGACAAACTCATTCTGGACCCTGGGAACATGCCGAAACTCCGTCTTTGTGAATCTCTTCCTCAACTCTTGTACATGATACAAGTATGGGAGTATCTTGGAGTTCTTAGTTGCCCATTCTTTTTGGACCTGATGTATCAGCAAATCTGAATATCAAATCACTTGCAACTTCTGGACGTTCATGTCTATGGCCATTTTGAGCCCTAAGATGCAAGCTTCGTACGCAGCAATATTATTGGTGTAGGGGAACCTGAGTTTGGCGGATACCGGATAGTGCTGGCTGATTTTTGATACTAGGACTGCTCCTATGCCAACTCCTTTGAAGTTTTCTGCTCTGCCAAAAAACATCCTCCAACCATCATAGGATTCTGCAATGTCCTCTCCTATGAAGGATACCTCTTTATTAGGAAAATACGTCTTTAGGTGCTCGTATTCTCCATCCACCTAGTTTTTTGTAAGGTGATCTGCTAGCGCTTGTCCTTTAATTGCTTTTTGAGTTATGTAGACAATATCGAATTCACTCAACAGGATCTGCTACTTGGCTGGCTTGCTAATGGGCATGGGCTTCTGAAAGATGTACTTTAATGGGTCCATTCTTGATATAAGATACGTGGTGTAAGCATAGAAATAGTGCCTCAGCTTCTGAGCTACCCAAGTCAAAGCACAACAGGTGCGTTCCAACAGGGAATACATGGTCTCGTACGGGGTGAACTTCTTGCTGAGATAATAGATGGCCTACTCTTTTATCCCTGTTTCATTATGTTTCCCCAGAACACAACCAAATGCTCCATTTAGCATCACAAGGTAGAGTAGCATGGGTTTACCTGGCTCGGGCCGATTCAACACTGGCGGTGTTGACAAGTACTCCTTGATTCTGCCGAATGCCCTTTGCAGTCATCAGTCCATTTGGTAGCGGCGTCCTTCTTCAGCATCTTAATATTGGCTCACAGATGACAGTAGATTGTGCTATGAATCGGTTGATGTAGTTAAGTCTCCCCAAGAAACTCTTTACTTCTTTCTTGTTCTTTGGCAGTGGCAATTCTTGAATAGCTTTGACATTTGATGGATCTAATTCTATCCCTCGGCGACTCACGATGAACCAAGCAATTTCCCAGCTGGAACCCCAAATGCCCATTTTGCGGGATTCAACTTCAATTTGTATCTTCTCAGTCCATTGAAGAATTTCCTTTAAACATCCATGTGATCCACTACTTTCTTAGACTTAATGATGACGTCGTCTACATACACTTCAATATCCTTGTGTATCATGTCATGAAAGATGGTAGTCATGGACCTCACGTAGGTGGCCCCAGCATTCTTTAACCCAAATGGCATCATCTTGTAGCAGTACATCCCACATGGCGTAATGAAAGTTGTTTTCTCAATATCCTCTTCATCCATCCATATCTGATGGTACCCAGGGAAACAATCAACGAACGACTGCAGCTCGTACTTGGCGTAGTTATCAATCAAGATGTGCATGTTTGGCAAGGGGAAGTCATCTTTTGTAATGGCCCGGTTGAGGTCCCGATAGTCGACACAGACTCTAACCTTCCCGTCCTTCTTTGGTACTGGCACAATATTGGCTAACCATGTCGAATACTCTACCACCCTGAGAACTTTATCTTTGACCTGCTTAGTGACTTCTTCCTTGATTTTCAAACTCATATCTGGCTTGAATTTTCTAAGCTTCTGCTTCACAAGCGGACAAGCCGGATCGGTCGAAAATTTGTGAGCCACGATGGATGTGCTTAGACCAGTCATGTCATCGTATGACCAACCGAATATATCTTCATATTCTTTAAGTAACTTTGTATATTCTTTCTTTTCTGATGGTGACAAATAGATGCTGACTCGTGTTTCTCTGATGTTTTCTGCATCCCCCAGGTTGACATTACCAGTCTCGTCCAAGTTAGATTTAGGCCAATTCTCAAAATTCTCAACTTCCTTAATAATATTTTCTGTTATATCGTCTTTATTTAAATCTATGTCTATTTGTTGCGTTGTCTCGTTGCATGTCACAGTCATTGGTTCATCAAGTAAATTAATGGTAATGCTGTTTGATTAAAGTAATGAAAATAATAAGCGTAAGATTTATAAGAAAATGAAATACTTTTATAAATTCCATGAATTTTTTGAACATCAGAGCTCTTTTTGTGAAAAAATAATAAAATAAAATGCAAAAGGGAAATAAACTAGTAAAACAAATGGTGCGTGGTGCTTTGTTTAGCCTTGCTACCTCGAGCTACACTGGGCTCTGGTGGTTCTGATGGACAAATTGTTGAGGTGCTCTCCTCGGCTCACGGCTTGTATAGAAGGGCCTTTCTCCCCCTTCTCCTCGAAGATGACACAATAGTCCATGTTATCTTCTTCCAAAAACAAATTCTTCATTGTTGCCAATGCTTCCTCTTCTTCTGACCTCTAGATGACTTCGGCTGGTTGAAAAGTTTGTTCCAGACGGGGTATTAGATGCTCCAATGGATAGAAAGGGCTGCACCTGGGTGGCGACCAGTCCTTAAATTCTTCCCAGGTATACTCATATCCCAAGCCAAAGGTGGTACCGTATTTCTTTAGTTTGATAGGCTTGGCGATCCCATGGAGATTCTTGCCAAGTCCTTTGCTAGGTTCATATCTGCACCAGCTCAATGTGCTTTCGATTTTATTATCCTACCATTTATCCTTGTCTACAACGTTGACACGCTCGGTGTGATAGTAGGTTTCTCCACCCATTTTCCTTCTTCTTCCGATTTCAGGGATGGTCTGGCCGCTATATATGGGGTTGCTACCGTCACCATGAATGATCACCTCTTGGTGATTGCATTCAAATTTCACTTCCTGATGTAGTGTTAATGCCACGGCCCTGGCGACATGAATCTACGGTCGTCCCAACAGTAGATTATAAGATACCGACACATCTATTACTTGAAAATCAACATTGAACCAGGTGGGCCCCATTTGTAAACATAGAATAATCTCCCCAATAGTGAACCTTTGAGATCCGTCGAAAGCCTTAACATTGATGGACCCATCCTTGATATCATGCAGTCCCTTTCCCAATGTTTTGAATGTTACCGGAGGACAAATATTTAGACTGGACCCTCCATCGACCAGGATCTAGGTGATAAAATAATCTTCGTACTGCATAGTGATGTACAATGCCTTGATACGACTTAGTTGTATGGTGGTAGTTCATCCTCGTGGAAGGTGATTTTGTGACTTTCCAATACTTGGACCATGTTCGCCATTTCTCCTCCAGTGATGCTGCGGGGCACATATGCTTCACTCAGCACCTTTAACAAGGCACTCTTGTGTGCATCGGAATTTTGTAGCAAAGCCAGGATAGAGATATGTGCTGGTGTTTTGCTCAGTTGGTCAAGACTGAGTACTCTTTGGCTTGTATCTTTCTCCAAAGAACACCGGGTCTAGTTTCAATGATGGCTTGTCAACAAGAGGTCTGCTTACTTGACTCAGCCAAGTGTTTTGGGGTATACATCCTACCGGTTCTTATCATACCCTGTTCTGCAACCATTTCCCTGAACTTGGCTTTTCCCTCCCTTCTTGCCTCGGCTGTGAAGTCATATGCTATGGATTTTGTGCGGAATAGAGTTACAGCTGTCATTGCCACTAGAATAGGCACCCTTATTTTGGAACGTAATATAGTGACTTCAAAGGGCTCGTGCGCCTTTGGTTATCCAAAGTCAACCTCGATCGGTGTTGGTGTCTTTGCAAAGGCTGGTACTTCAAACTCAAGCGGTATGAACATATTTACCTCAACATCTTCAGAAGGTTGTATCTGGACTATAATCAGATTGAGAGTGACTGTTGGTTTCTTTGGATCGTCTCATTTTTCTATCAACCCGTTTGATCCCTCGGGGTCCCAATCATCTTCTATCCCAATCATATGTATACCTCCACCTTTGTGATCTGGTAGGGGGTTGTTACGGACATTCAGGGAAGGCTCCTTTGCCACGATGATCTTGTTGTCTATCAAAGCCTAGATTTTGTCCTTTAAGGTGCGACATTCGTCAATGGTATGTCCCTTCACGCCAAAATGGTATGCACAAGTTTTATTCCTTCTTCGATCCTTTCCCCTAGTTTGATTATGTCAGAAAATTTCTGGCCTTCAATGAGCATCAGCCTTTCGTAGTATTGTAGGTCTTGAGCTCGGACAAAAAACCTGTTCATTTGTTATTCCTCTAAGGCTGGCCTGACTTTATCAGCTTCTGATCTCCAACAAGTAGCATAGTCGCAGAATGTCTCCGTAGGTTTCTTCTTTAAGTTTTGGATGTAGAACACATCTTGCACTTTTTCTGTGTTGAATATAAATCTATCCATGAAATCGGACACCATATTCACCCAATTTGACCACTTCTTTGGGTCTTGGATAATGTACCAAGATAGAGCATCCCCTTTCAGACTTCTCATAAAGAGCATCATGCGAATCTTTTTATCTTTTCCTACTCCGACCAGCTTGTCGCAGTATGTTCTCAGGTGAACCCTGGGATCTCCTGTACCATCAAACATTTTGAACTTCGTGGGTTTGTACCCCTCGGACAGTTCGACATCGGGCTGTACGCATAAATCTTCGTAGACTGCCTTCAACGCCCTAGATCCTGGTGGTCAACTTCTTAAGTTCTTCAGCCAAATTCCTGATAAGAGTGTCTTTGTCATCTGACTCAAGTATGCTTGAGATACGCATAGTTTCAGCATATATGGGGGTGTTGTTGTGGAAATGGTCATTTGTGGGGTTCAATGGTTCAGGGATGAGCAACGGAGTGTTGTTGGGAGTGTGGCAAGTATTGAAGTGGTGGTAAGGAGTGAGATGGTTTGGGTTATTTTGTGAAAGTGTGGGATTTCGAGTAACTTCTAGAGCAATAAGGGAAAATGACAGACTTGCCAAATTCCGGACGTGGTTAAGCTCTTCTTTGAACTTTAGTAACTTTTGTTCTATCTGACAGGCATTCTCCTTAGAAACTTTAACACCCTGAGTAACCTTTACCCGTTCGATTGAATTTTCCTTTCTGATGTTGCTTAAATCTTCCATCTTTCCCTTGTTCCTGCTTCTGATTGGACTAAGAGGAGGTGTAGGTGGAGGGCCCTTGGATCTTGTGGAATACAATGATAATGCCAGAGTTCACGAACTAACTTTTGGGGAGGTGAATAAACAGAAAGGTACCAAGTTCGTAAAGATCATAAGAAAAGCTGTTGCAATATTTAAACATGTAGTGCAAGGAATATAAAACGTGTCCTAATCTTGGGGGGCCTCGTTGTGCCCGAGGTAGGCCTAGCGACAAATAAATTTGGAGAACTTAATACGCTAAATGCCTCATTTAATTTATGAGAAAAATAAGATGAATCCCAAAATGACATTAAATAAAATGTCGCTAATGGTCGTATGCCTTATTACATTTTCAAAGGAAAAGAAGACTCCTATCTAGTTGGTCCCAGAAGGATCTTCCCCAAATTCGGCAATGCTGGCTCCTTCGTACAGCTCTCCCAGCTCGCGCAATCCTAGCAGAAAGTAGGCCCTGGCCACACGTCTGCTTTCATCTCCTTCAGCAACTCGAAAATCTTTGACCCTCCTCAGAAATTTCTTTTCCAACTCCACTATGCCCCACTCCGAATAGATCAGTCATTTGTTGGCGCTGACAGCCATATCCTTCCATTCTCCAATTAACTTTTGATCGGCTTCTTGTATTTTATAGTGCTCATTTTCGCATTCCCCCATCCTCTTGCGCAGTTGGTTGTACTTTACCTGTGCTTCAACATTTTCATCAATGATCCTGTGACCTCGAACAAACCCTGGTTGTCCTAACCCATCATGATCGTCTTCCAACCAGCTTGGATAGTATAGAGTATATCCAACATGGTACCTGTCCAGTTCAATAGTATTTTTTCCCATGACGATTTTGCAGTGCCACATGCGTTGGGATTGGCACTTGTGAGGGCTATCGTCATCCTGAAAATCGGCCTTGAAGTGACTCATTTTGTCCATACTTTGTATAACCTACTTTCTTCCGGCCTGCCTCATGACCCGGAGAAGGACATAAGGATAAGTTCCTCTCAGACCAATAAGTATAAGGAACGGTGCATCCCAAGATCGGACAATGAGCTCTTCAGTAGGGAACCATTCGAACATCCATTGTACTTGGTCCTCTTTCAGATTTTGAAACAACTCTACCCATTCTTTAGCATCTTCCAATTGAGCAAACATGTTTTTTTTAGGTATATAGTTCATTCACCTTGGCTGAGGGAAGGCAATATTATCATCCCTGTCCCTGTGCCGGATCTCTTGTCGATATTCACTTTTTTGGAGATGCTCCATAAGCCAGAGTTGGAGAAGTAAGTTACAACCCCTAAAGTGTTTGGCCCCTTGTTGACAGTTCTCCGGGGCTCGGTATATCTCTGCAACGATCATAGGTACTATGCTAAAAGGCTGCCCACCAATTCCTTCCACTAAGGTTTTGGTAACCATGGCTAGTCTGGTATGAATCCTAGCTTTTTTCATAGGAAATATAATCATCCCAAAAAAGCAGAACATAAAGGCGAAGACTCTTCTATGGATATGCCTTAATGATGTTAGGGCGAATTCTTTTGGGTAAGTGCGGTAGGACTTGCTATGGCCTTATCTACAGATAGTCGAAAGGAATGGTGGAATCCTTGAAGCAGGTCAAGTTTGGGTTCTTCTTTTGTCCCATAATCTTGAGAAAACCCCTACCCTTGCGATTTTTCGGCATAAGCGAACCTGGAGTCTCCCATGGGATACCAGTTAACCCTCATATTTCTTCTAGCAAAGGTGTCATTTCAAGGTCCCCGAAACGGATCACAGACCTGTCGCCGTCCCAGAATAGAGTTGCAGCCTCTATGATTTTGTTGTTGGGTTGGATTTCCAGAAGAGAAGGCAAACTTCCTAAATACATGCAGATAAGGGTCTGATCTCTGGAGTGAAGATCTTCCCACCAGTTTGGCAGTCTTGGGTAGATGTTGGTTACCATGCCGAATCTGGGGATTTATTGGCTCATTTTCTGTAAAACAAAGTGTTAAGCCCTTACCCCCACCGGACTCGACTATTTAAATATCAATAATTGGCATAAGCAAATTCTAGTTCTCCAAATAAATACACAGATGTGGTAGTATCCGTTTGGGTGCCAGTGAAATCCGGTGGACTTTGGACAAGGCTATCTTAAAGAGTCGTTATGTGGACAACATAACTAACTCGGCTAGGTTTGACCATGATTCATGCACAATTGAATGGAGTAAGGTTTCCATGGGGTGATAGACCGGTACCCTTGAGTGGAAAACTCAAGTGGGAAAGGCATGGAACTGTCGACTACACCATTGATCGACTGATTTTACCGTAAATACGCCTTTGCAAAATTTAGGGGTGATAATATTGGAAGGGCACAATCACTTATTATAAGCGTTACTACGGTATTTTGTTTGGCAGGAATGAAATATGATGTTGAATACACAATTACAAGAATGAAACATGTTGTCACGTATTTGCACGTTCATAAAGTAATAATTAGAATAACAGTTTTATAATTACAATAGTATTGAAGGAAAGGGTAAAAGAAAGCATTGAAAAAAAGAAACAAAGAGTTAAGTTAGTTTTGCAGTAGAAAAGAGATAAATACATTGAATAAAGGCAATAAAGAAGCAGTAAAGTCACAAGTAACGTGAAATGGTAAAAACACATAATATCCCCAGCAGAGTTGCCATGCTGTCACGCCCCTTTTTTTTAAGGCGAAATTGGGTTTATGACATTTTTTTGAAGGACAACTCTTTCCCTTTTGGGAATTGGGTTTGTGAATTTGAAGAGTCCCCACCTAATGATTAAGTGCATTAGGATACTAAGAATGGTTTGAGTTGAAGAACCAGAGTTTGGGTAAGGGCTAGAAATTATCTCGGGGAAATGTGTTAGGCACCTACCAAGATCCACTAGTGTGGTTCGCGGCTATATTATAATTGTGACTTCACGTAACAAGTAAGAAAATATGGGCTCAAACAAAGGTGTTTTCACATAATATTGATTTCTTTTTTTGAAAAAAATTAAAAAATGGGAGTCATTTTAAGAAAAGATTTAAACAAATATGAAAAGAATAGACAAGTAAAAGGGGAAGGGGTCCTAGGTTTATGATTAATATAGATCATGTCAATGTAATACCCAGTAATTACTCCTCCAAAAGAGATCGGCTACATAAGGTATTAGCACACCGGTCATCATATACATATGTAACCTTCCCTCCCCATTTAGGTATTAAAGCGCGGAATGGTATCGTTACTTACTGCATGGTATTACCCGTCCCAATCCTATCAGTCTCGGAGGTGTTAGGACTACTAATCCTAAAGGGTTAGGAGTTGAGGGCTTTTAGAGTTTTAAAATGATAAAACTCTAAGACGACAAGCAAGAACACATAAGCAATTAGGAGAAAGCAAATAACAATTAAGGCTCAAATAGGCCTCCTCACTTAAGGAAAAAATTACATAGCATGACTTCAAATACTAGTTGTGGTCTCAATTAACTTTAAAGCACTAGGAGATGGCTGATTTATCACATATTTCTCAGATGAGAAGTCTGAATAAGGCTTGGTTTGGCTATAAATAAGAACTGACCCAGTTGATTAATCACCTGATAGAATACCTAGGTGAGACCAATAGGCATGATATCTAGAAGTGTAGAACGTGTAGTAAAAGAAAGGATTACTGGATGTATAAACAAAGATTCTGCAGAATTTTAGACGATCTTATTTATTGATTTCAGACTCATAGAGGAAATAAACGAAGCTGATTCAACTGATGATTGCTATGGACATCATTGCTAAGTGTAGTTGATTTTAAACAGTTTATAGCTGAAACAAGAGTGTAAAGTCCTATAGGCATGGTATCTAGAAGGCCGTTTATTATTTAAACATATGAACAAGTTTGCCTAGTAATAAATATAGATGCAAGAATTCAAGAAGTCCTATAGGCATAATATCTAGCATGTTATTTATATATTTAACATATGAACAAGTTTGCCTAGTGATAGATATATGCAGATTGTTATTTAACCTAGGATCGTTTACCTAATGACATATACATGCTGAAGTGCAGAAAAATCTATGATCATGGTTTCAAATGCAGAATATGCAAAAACTTAGAGACAAGATCTTTATATGCAGGAATAAAGCACTTATGGGCAGGATTTCTAAGATGAGAATGCAGAACTTATAGGCAGGACTTCTAAAAATGAGAATGCAGAAGTTCAAAAAAATCTTATGAGCAAGTTATCTACATGAATACAGTAATTTATGTGAATGCAAGAACCAGAAAAATCCTATAAGCAAGTTATCTACCCTTTGCATACATTCTTCCCCATCCATTTCCACTAGCCATGCCCATAGTTATTACAAATTATTACAGACCAAAATGAACCAGAAAAGTAAAAAAAAATCAGAAATCCAAACTACATCAAAACAGCCTAATACAGACTTAAAGTCTAACAATATGAGATAAACCAACCTCCAGGATCAGATTTCCAAAAGCCTTTCTCTTATTTGGGATGTGTCAAAGTTACCAGGAGTCTCAAAGGGCTTCGAGCAGTGCTCACCCCAAATACATAGTAATGTTGGATCAAAGTGTAGTGTGGAAGGGCCAACCCTCTAATTTCCAAGTTCAAAGGGAACTCAGGGTCCAAAAGCATGGCTCATAAGAGGGGGCAAAGCTTAGAGTCTAAGAATAAGTACAAGTGCATAAAGAGGGAATTAGGGAAAGCCAGGGTAGGCTGGTGGTCATGCCCAACAATTGGGAGTATTGGCACATACCCACCCAGCCAGTTATCCCAATCTTAAGAGTTAGGATCCATTGTGGATCAGGTTCAGACTTGGGCAGTAATATGGATACTGCCAGGCCTTAAGCCTTAACTCATACGTAGAAGGGGTGAGGGTATGGGTAATTCATGGAAAAGAGCAGATGCAAAGAGAAAGTAGCATATTCATTGCAGAACATGAACATCAAAGTAGACAGGAGTATGGAAACTGTAAAGTAAACACATAGGAAAGAAGTTGAAATCAAAATTGAGACATACCAGTTTTAGAAAAACAAATAAGTGAAGGCAGGAGTCTTGTAAGCCAAATAACAATCAAACAGTACAAGAGACCTCAGGAAAGAGTAGAGTACTCGAAAGAGTATTGCAATTGCGAGTGTAGAGAGCATGTAAGAAAGGTAAGGGAATATTCTTTGAAATCTATCTCCCTTTAGTTAAGGAATTCTATTTTCAACGGGTAAACCAATTAAGGAAAGGGGTTTTGATTAAAACCTTTTCAAAGTAGCACAAAAGGAGTAAATACATAGAAATCATTTAAGGAAAGCATTCAATGGTACACGGTTGGGGACGAATATGGAAAGAAAATCAATCAACAGCCAGTAAAAATCAGAAATTCAGTTTTGATATGAATGAATCTAACCAAAAAAGGTGAGGAAAGATTTAATTAAAGAAAACCGGTAACAATCAATAGAACCTTATTAAAAGGAATTCTGAATCAATCACAAATTGGTAAAACCCTTTTGAAGGAAGAATCCCTCATATATAAAGCAACAGACATGTCAAACAAGAAAGAACTGTCAAGCTAATTAGAAAGAATCTAGTATAGAAAAGTTCAAGTCACAAACAAAGAGGCTCAGATTCAGTACTTAGGCTCAAACTTAGTTTGAGAGAATCCAGGGTCCCATAATAGAACCCTAGTCCAAACACAAGAACAAACTTGCCAAAAGCCCCAAATCCTAGGGTTTTCAACTCGAATCAGATGTAGAGACGAGAAGGAAAATAACTGAAACAGGCTCGAAAGTCTCTTTCGAAGACTCATGAAAATAAAAGCGAACAGGTAAAATAGCAGGTTCGAAACAACAATAGCATAAAAGCTTATTTGAAGCGTAAACCATGTTTTGAGAAAAGTTTGGAACTTAAACAAGTTAAGAGGACAAAGGGGTAGTGTAACTCGAGTAAACAATATGTGAAACATGTCTAGAAAGAACTTCAAACAAAATCCAGAAGAAGGCAAATAAAGTACTTGTCACACTTAGTAGAAAAATACAGTAGAAGGACACAAGGACATCAGAAAAAATTATAGCAAAACACACATAGAAGACCACAGTAAGATAGTCATACAAGAGCATGGTAGAAGGAAGAATACAAGAGCACAGTAGGAGCAAGTACACGTAGAGAAGGAAAGTCAGAAATCACTTAAACATTTTAGAAAACCCTAGATCTAAAAAAGGATTTTTGAAAGAAAAATTGGGGAAATCATTTGAAAACTCAAGTGGAGCATAGATGCGTGACAGATCTAAGGAAAGAAAATCATAAAGAACCTCGAACATCCATAGATTGTAGAGAAAACCCTATAAATGAGAAAGGCCTTGAGGAAAGTCCGAGCCTGAGTTGAAAAGACTCGTGTTGCTCGAATATGCTGGAGTAGTGGCCGCAGAAGCCGTAGATCCACAGGTCTGAGAAGATCTGAAAGGGAGCCATTGAGGTCAAGGCTTGGTTCTTCAAATATTGAGCACACATGAGTAATAGATGGTGGGTATGAGAGTATCATGATATAAATGGCCATAATTTCCGGTGAGTTTGAGCTAGGCAACGGTGAGATAGGCTAGGGTTTCGAGAGGATTTGAGAGACGAGAGGTTTCAAAGGCAGCTGAGAGTGAGAAATGAGGGAATTAGGGTAGTCATTTGGGGTTCAATAGGGAAGGGTGATTTCTGGCCGTTGATCTTGAGTGATCAACGATCCAGATTTAAATGGGTAGGTGGGGAACGAGTTGGGTCTTTAGGATTGGGTCGGGTAATTTAGGTTTAATTTGTGGTGGAATTGGGGTCAATTTAAGGTTAAAATTGAAAGGAAATGAGGCTATAATTGAAATATAAATGGGCTAAATGTTAAATAGCCAAATTTCCTCTTTTTTATTTAATAAAAATAGTAATAATAATTTTAAAAAATAATTAAAAACACTAAGCCAAAAACATTATATAAATGTTAATCTAAAAATATTGGAAATAAGTTTTCACTTATAAAATGCCATCAATCGTGAAAATAGGCTATAATTTCAATTACGTGCAGTTCAACTTTAAAAATACTAAATAAATTTGTAAAAATGCACAAAAATAACCTTATTTATATTTTGGTGTAAGTATAAGAATAAATTATTCACTAAAATGATAATCTCGGGAGTAATTATTGGATCTTGTACTGCTAAAAATAGACAATAAATTAATTTTAAATTCTTTTAAAATATCAAAACTCTTGGGCATACTCACATGTGCATGTTCATGCTATTTTGAAATTATTTTGTATATAAAAGTAAGACAAGAGGGGTTGCTCTGATGGTAAGCAACCCCACTTCCAACAAAGAGGTTGTGAGTTCGAGTCTCCCCAAGAGCAAGGTGGGAAGTTCTTGGAGGGAATAATGTCGGGGGTCTATTTGGAAACGGCCTCTCTACCCCAGGGTAGGGGTAAGGTCTGCGTACACACTACCCTCCCCAAATCCCACTAAATGGGATTATACTAGGTTGTTGTTTGTATATAAAAGTACATAGGAAAAAATTGGGTATCAACAACATGGGGAACATCAATGACAATCAAAATAATTGAAACATTGCGAGTAACCCGAACAATCAGGGTGTGGCACCTCTTGTGCCAGAAGAACCCTTATATGACTAAGCACAATCCACCGCCAAAAATTTGGCAACTGCAATTGCAGTCGTTCAAATATAAGCGGAGTCATTCCAAATCACAAACAACATGTTACATATGTTATAGAACAAGGGACTGTTCTTCGGGTCTTACATTGAAGATCCACAACAACATTTGATTTTTTTTTATCAATTTGTGTCACTCAAACACAACCGAATGTGACAACAGAAGCAATCAGACTGTTATTGTTTTCATTATCAATGACTAGATAAGCTTAGACTTGGCTTAAATTGCTCCTCATAAACTCGATTACCACTTGGGATGAATTAGTCAAGCAGTTTTGAACAAGTTTTACTTACCCAATAAGAATTCCAAGCAAACTGATGAGATATTGAGCTTCGACAGAAACTAGTTGAAACACTACAAGAAACATGGGAGAGGTTTAAAGGATGCTGGTTAAGTGTCCACATCATGGCATTCCAGATCAGATGTTAGGATAAAGGTTTTACATGGGGTTGGCAGACAGCTTGAAAACCAACGTTGATGCTTCACCATGTGGAGCATCTTTTAGCATTCACGGAGTGTAAGGTTCTGCTTAATAAAATGGCACAAAACTCAGGATGGATGACAAGAGGCACTACAATCACCCTTGATTCACTCAGTAGTACTGGCCCCAAACAATTTAATAGCTGAGAATATGGCCACTCTGATGACTCAAATGATTATCCTCACCAAGAAGGTTAATAAATCAGGCCAGAAGTAGGTACACATTATTGATGCGACTAATGGAGGATTATGCACACCATGCATTAACCAACCATATGTTTGCTCATGGAGCGGTGAAAGTGATGGCAGAACTACCAAGAAAATCTGAACAGTGTGAGCAACTTTGGGGCCAGAGAGAAGGTGTGCAGAATTGGGGATGACATAACGAGTAATATAGACCAACATAGCAGCAATACAACAATAGCAATAATAATCTTGGAAATACGACCATAGGGCCAAGATGTACCGTATCAAATGCAACAAGGTTACAATTAGCAGAATCAACAGTTAGGTTATCAACAACCTCAACAATAACAGATAGAGAGACAAGATAATTGGTTGTTAGAAATTAAAGAAATACTACAACAACTCATTGGATCCAACAAGAAGATGGAAGAAAGGGTCTACCATCTGCAAGAAAGGTAGTATCACGTGACTTGACTATCAAGGGAATTGGGGTTCAATTAGGTAAGATATCCATGGCTCTTAATAATCGTCCTTCAGGGACATTACATGCGAACACACATATCAATCAAAAAGAGCAAGGCCCAAAGCAACTGATGATTGTAAGTCTGAGAAATGGTAGAGATCTTGATCTAGAGCAAGAAATGGCTCGAGAAAGCCTACCAACTGAAACAATTGTGCCGATACCACATGAGATAGATGAATCAATTGATTTAACAGAGGTAACAATGCAACATGCCTAAAAGGAAATCATCAAAGAAAAAGAGGTGGCAAATAAGACTGAGCAAAAAGGATGGAGGACTTGATGCCTTGCAAGTTTGATTTTCAAGACTTGACCACTATGACATTGACCCAGACGTGTAGTGTTGTGATGACAAGACCAGTAGCTAAAAAGTTATTCGACCCTGGAATTTACACAATTCCATGCACCATAGGAATTTATGCTTTTGCTAAAGCATTATGTAATTTGGGGGACAGCATAAACTTGATGCCATTGTCTATCTATAAAAAGTTAGGCATTGGAAGAGCAAGGCCCACATCCATATTGTTACAGCTAGCTGACCGAATGGTGAAAAGACCATCAAGTATACTTGACAATGCACTTGTGCAAGTTGAAAAGTTTTTATTCTTAGCAGATTTTGTCATTCTGTACTGCCAGGTTAATGAGGAGATTTCTATAATTTTGGGAAGGCCTTTTTTGGCTACAGGGAAAGCTCTAACTGATTGTGGAATTGGGTAGCTATAGATAAGACTAAACGGTGAAGAAATAATGTTCAATTGTCTATGAGGCGACCCAATGAGTTTGCTAATTGCTCTCTGATTGAAGTTGTGGATGTGATTCTAAAGGAGGAAGACGAGGCATTGAATGCAAAAGACCCCCTAGCAGCTTGCCTCATGAACTTAGAAGAGGCAAATGGTGAGGAATTGATAGATTGGGTTTTGTCCCTTGAAGGCCGAGGATACTGGAAAAAGAGAGGTCGAATTTGAGCCTTTACACTTAAAAGAAAGAAAGACCCTCTAGCTAAGCCATTAATTGAAAATCCACCATAGTTGGAGCTAAAATTGTTACCGTCTCGCCTCATGTATGATTTCTTAGGATTGAACTCAACTTTACCCATTATTATCGCATCTGGTTTGTTAGATGTGCAGGTAGAACAACTTTTGCAGGTTCTAAAGGAGTGTAAGACTACAATTGGGTGGACCATTACAGACATAAAAGGTATTAGCCTAACATTTTGTATGCATAAGATTCTACTGAAAGATGGGCATAAACCTTCAAAAGAACATCAAAGAAAGATGAACCTCAACATAAAAGAAGTGTCGACGAAAGAAGTGATCAAGTGGTTAGATACGGGAATCATCTTCCCCATCTCTGACAGTAACTGGGTCATCCCAGTTCAATGTGTGCCAAAGAAGGGTGGAAAGACTATAGTGCAAAATGAGAACAATGAGATGATATCAACAAGAACAGTCATGGGATGAAAAATCTGCATGGATTACAGAGATTGAATAAGTCATTCGAAAAGATCACTTTCTGAACAGTCATGGGATGACAAATCTGCATGGATTACAGAAGATTGAATAAGTCATCCGAAAAGATCACTTTCTGCTGCCATTCATTGATCAGACGTTAGATAGATTGATGACGAGGTCCCACTTTTTCTTCCTAGAGCTTGGGGTATAATTAGATTTCTATTGTCGTGGAGGATAGAGAGAAAACGTTGTTCACTTGTCTGTATGGCATTTATGCCTTTCAAATAATGTTGTTTGGCGTATGTAACTCAACCCTCACATTCCAAAGGTGCATAATGGCTACCTTTACAGATATGGTAAAGGAGATAATGGAAGTTTTCATGGATGACTTCTCAGCGGTGGGGAACTCATTCGATAAATGCCTTGTGAATTTGAAGAGACTATTGAAGAGGTATATGGAGACTAATTTAGTATTGAATTGGGAAAGTGTCATTTCATATTACATGAAGGTAATAGTCTTGAGACACCTAGTGTCAAGTAAGGGCATTGAGGTGGATCGTGTGAAGGTTGATGTAATTGATAAGTTGCCTTCACCCACTTTTGTCAAGCCCATAAGAAGTTTACTTGGTCACACTGACTTCTTTAGGCGGGTTATAAAATATTTTTCCAAAACTTGCTAATCCTTTGTGTAAATTGCTCAAAAATATCACCCTTTTGTGTTTTCTGATAATTGCAGGGTAGCTTTTGAAGAGTTGAAGAAGAAGTTGGTGACTGCACTAATCATAGTGGCATCTAACTGGGAGCAACCCTTTTGAGTTGATGTGTGACGCAAATGACTATGTTGTAAAAACAGTTCTTGGGCAGTAAAAAGATAAAGTCATGCATCTAATCTACTATGCAAGTAGAGCCTTGAGTGGTGCCCAACTAAATTACACAGTGATCAAGAAGGAGACTAGCGGTGGAGTTTGCATTTGACAAATTCAGGTCATACCTGATAGGCCCAAAGGTAATTGTTTATGCTAACCGTGCTGCTCTCCAGTACCTAATTGAGAAAAAGGAGTTAAAGTCGCATCTGATTCATTGGGTGCTACTGCTGCAAGAATTGGACTTAGAAATCTCTAACCAAAAGAGAATAGAGAACCAAGTGGTTGATCACTTGTCTGCGCTGGAAGGAGCAGAGAAGAAGGTTGAGTTCGAACAGATTGTGGAGACTGCAGAGATGAACAACTGTTGGCTATGAGCCTTGAGGTAGCGCCATAGTATGAGACACTGCAAACTACCTGGAGAGCGGTATTATCCCTTATGACTTTTCCTTTGTTCAAAAGAAAAAGTTCTTTCGTGACTATTGGACATATTATTGGGATGAGCCTTATCTGTTCAGGATTTTTGTTGCTAACATGATCTGGAGATGTATCCCCCAGATATACCAATCTTCTATTTTGCAGGCTTGTCACACATCCCCGTATGATGGCCATTTCGGGGGAGTACGGACAACCGCAAAAGTGTTGGAGCCAATCTTCTATTTGCCGATATTGTTCAAAGATGGACACCTTTAGGTGAAGGGTTATGACAAATGCCAACGGACCAGGAATATTTCTCGCCGACACGAGATTCCCATGAAGCCAATTCAGTAGGTAGAAGTGTTTGATGTATGTGGAATTGATTTCATGAGGCCTTTGCCAGCTCTTATGTCAACAAGTACATACTTGTAGCTGTAGAATATATGTCAAAATGGGTAGAAGTTGTGGCACTTCCTACAAATGGTGCAAATGGATTAAATTTTTGAGAAAGAATATTCACCCGTTTTGACACTCAAAGGGCAATAATTTGTGATGGAAGCACTCACTTCTGCAACCGAGCTTTTCGCAAAGTTGTTAGAAAATATGGTGTTCACCATAAGGTTGCCACCCCATATCATCCACAAATAAGCTGACAAGTGGAAGTATCGAATAGAGAAATAAAGAGTGTTGACAAAGATCGTGAATGCTACAAGAACGAATTGGGCGAAAAAGTTAGACGATACAGTCATGACTTATCGTACCGCTTTTAAAACTCCAATTGGTATGTCTCCATATAAACTAGTATTTGGGAAAGCGTGTCACGTACCTGTGAAGTTGGAGCATAGAGCATTGTGGGCATTGAGGTAGCTGAATATCGACATGGAAATAGGTGGTACAAGTAGAGTCATAGAGTTGCACGAGTTTGACGAGTTTCGTTACCATGCTTCTGAGAATACAAGGTTGTATAAGGAAAGAATGAAGATAGTACATGAAAAAATATTCTTGAGCAAAAATTTAAACCTAGATACGTGGTATTTTTATAAAATTCGAGATTGAAGTTGTTTCCGAGCAAGCTGAAGTCTAGATGGTCGGGACCATTTCAAAGTAGTGTAGGTGGATATCAATTTGAGCTGCAGAAATTGAGTGCGAAAACGGGACGAATAGGTTTAGAGTGAATGGGCAAAGGTTGAAATACTACCTTGGAGTGAGTGACGAAAAAGGAGAGAACTATGTGATACAATTTAACGAACATCAATGTGTGAGTGAAGTATAATCCGAAAAGTCTGCGTCGTACCGCGATATTAAATCAGATGCTTCATGGGAGGAAACCCATTGTAATATTGTAATTGGTCATGCCCTGATGTTAAATCAAATACTTGTTGGGAGGCAACCCAATTTTCTTGTTTTGTTCTAGTTTTCATTTAGTCACAAAAGGGGGTAGCGAAGCAAAGCTAACTTCGCGAGACCGAGGCCAACAATTTTGAGGAGAAAACTTTTGGAGATAACAAAGACTGTCTCGCTTCACAAGACCGGGACCAAAAGAGAAAGAAAAAGATAAGAACGGGCAGTGAAGTGCCCATAGATTAACGAGACCGGAACTTGCCACAACTGAATAGGTAAATGAGCGCGTCTCCAAGTCGTGCGGTCTTGGCATGACCCCAAGTAATTTCTTAATTTTTTCTCTTTTCTATTTTTCTATTTTCTAGTTAGTTTATAAAATAAAAATAAAAATAAAAATAAAACAAAAAAAATCTCTCATTCCCTTAGGTCATGACACAATTAGCAAATTGAACCAAATGAAGCTTAACAAAAGTTGTGCATATAAAGTGTTTGATGATTTATCCGAATGAATTTTTTTGATGAGGTTTAGCGAAGTCTGAGTAACTAAGCTACCTTTGTTGGAAATACGGACATATTTTAAGTGTGGGGTGGCCGTTGGATGTCTTATGAACTTCAATTGTACTCTTTCAAAGACAAGTATCATACACGACCAACTTAGACATGACCAAGGTATGCCTTACCCACATATTGTTGAATTGTGCTAACATGGAATAATTATCAAGTTACAGACTAATGCAGAGGGGCTCTAGATAGTTGATTTGAGTGCTACTGATGGCACTATTGCAGAGACTAGCCGCTGGACTAAGGTTCATTATCGGTCCTCACCTCGACCAGAGTGATCTTGAGGGAGTTTCTGACACCCACTCTACTTTTGATCTTACTTATTTGTATTTCTGTGATATTTTGCTACTGAGGACAATGTATATTCTTAGTGTGCGGTGGGGTGTCAGGCTTTAATTTTTGTAGTATGTGCTTAATTTCTAGTGCCCCATTTTGAACTGCATGATCACTCTTATAGTCATTGTAATTGTATAATTGTAGTAGTTCTTTTTGTAGTGGCTTAATCTGGGATTTTCTTTAAACCATGGTTCTTTCCTAAGGATGTCATTTTCTTGAATCGGGTAGATCTTTTTTTTTTTCAAACTTTATAAAGAATTGTGGACTTTTCATGAAGATGGATTACATAGACAATTTTCTTGCGGGATTAAAGTCTAAAGAAAAAGACAAAAAGATTTTTTTCTCTTTTATTGTATTTTCTGGTTGAACTGACAATGGAATTGGAAGAAGCTTGAGTAATTTGTGCTTTATACATATTTTCTATCGAGGCTTAGGTTTAGGGCATTTGAACTAAGTACTTTTATTATGATCTCTATAATTACATGCCTTGATAATGTGTGTGGCTTTCTTTTGACACTGAGGCTCGTCTCTACACTCTTGTGATTAATTTCTGCGTGCTGAAAGTTTATGATCCGTCCTAAGTGAGTCATATGCATTGTATGAAGTGAAACTTTAGTATACTATGTGCCATCTTTGTGAGTCTAGAACTTGCCCCGTATGTAAGTCAAATTAAAATGATTAAGTATTATAAATTTGGGAAGTGATATAGGATTTCTTTGATTGACTAGTTAGCCTATTTGCCTAGCATGATAATATTATCCATAGTCACTCCTTTTGAGCATGTAGACATTTTCTTTAGCAACCACATTATAAGCGAATCCTTTTTGTTCTTAATAAAATCTTGTTGGACCTTTACATCCGAAATCACTTAAGTAGCTAGAAGAGTAAAGTAAATGAGTGGGTAGCTTTTGAGTGAAACCATAAAAAAGTCGAAAGTATGCACTTGTGTATAAAAAAGAACTAGCAAGAAATACCAAATTAAATAGAGTGAAAAAAACACCTCTCATATCTTTGTTTGGGATAGTGAATATCTATATGTCGGTGTGTATAATAAAGAAAGGCCTAAATGTGCATGATTTCATGGCAAGAGATCGAACTGGTCATGACAAGAAGGTGCTTATCAAAGGAGTGTACTGTATTAAAGTGCTTAAGAGGGTTAGTCACTATTTTCTCAAATATATCCTACACGTCCCTTAGCCTATATTACAACCTATAAAGTCCTACTTGGTCCTAGATTTTACGAGCTTAAATTAGTAGAGACTTACATTACAGGCAAACCCATGGTGCTAACTTGGGTGGCATAAGAGTTTCTTTGTGGAGTGAGTGAATTCTTTCTATATTTGAGTCCTTAAACTATACTTGAACTTATATTGAGAGTGTGGACTACATTATTTCTCTAGTTTGTTGATGAGGGCACATGATTTGTAAAGGATTGGTAGATACAATGATTTTTGAGTTGGCACAAGAAATGCATCATAGTGTGGAATGCATTAGAGTCAGGAATCTTGGCTTGAGTTAAAACTTGAAGAAAGATACAAAGAGTGTATATGTCAGGTTCTACGCATTGATATAAACCATTATCATTAGTGTAATGCTTGAGTATATTTTGAAAGGTGTATCTTGTTTATTTGCTTACTTTTAAGTTGCTCGAGTACGAGCAAGAATTTAAGAGTGTGATGGTTATAAAGGATAAAAAGTGCATGTTTTGAGTGTGTTTATGTATTATTTCGTGTGTGAGTTGCGGGAGTTCACATTGCTTTTGAAGTGAATATATGCTTATTACATATTTCTTATGTATAGGGATAAACTCGCGCGTAAAATGACCAAAGGAGAGAAAAATTAGTGAAAATATTACCGGAGAGAAAAGTCCCCGATAGAGAAGCGAGGTTCACTTCGCCAGTTCAAGACCGAATTAGAAGAAATCAGGAAAGTCACCGACAACAAAATGAGGGTCACTTCGTCAGATCGGGACCGGGACATAACTTTTTTAATCCGAATTAGGAGAAGCCATTCCCAATCCAACCCAAATCCATATAAATATGAGAATTAGCCACTTTTTAAAGGGAGAGAAGATTTTGGAGAAGGCAAGAACACGTTTGGAGCAAAGAGAAGATTCAACTTCACGTTTTTTCCTCTTTCTTCCTAATTTTTCACTGTTATGAATTCTAATCTTATTTGTGCAAACTATGAGTAGCTAATAGGATTCGATGAAACCTATTGAAGGATGATTTTTTCGATCGCGTTTAATATAAATTTGCACTTTATTTTTCTCTACTTCTTCAGCTATATTATTATTGTTGTTGGTTGAAGGTCCCTTAATTGATTATGCTTATTTAGTGCATACTGCTCGAGAGAGAGAGAGAGAGAGAGAGAGAGAGAGAGAGAGAGAGAGAGAGAGAGAGATTACGCTTTTAAGTAGTTGTTGAACCACATCACTCCAAAGGTATTTGAAAGATAAATACGGAGGATTTAAAGACGGGATTAGAAATAACGAAACCTTGATACGACCATAGTGAGCGGTGAATTAGCGCCAATTAACGTGTTTCGAGAGAATACGTCTAGTAAATTGTGGTAGTTGCTCGAGAAAGAGCTACGACAATCAAGTACTCACGATCGATAGAGAATACTTGGCGAATCTATAGAAAACGTAGTAGACAATAGGGGAAATCAAAATCGTAGACTTTTCCAATCTCGTCTAGAATATTTGCTTTGTTAGTAAGAAATTTTTTACAACTTTCTACATATTTTTTTCTTAGTATACACTCAAACCATTATTTTATATTTCTAAAGGCTGATTACTTGAATTCTTGCGAAACTAGTAGTTGTGATTAGTAAATTAATTCTCCGTGGGATTCGACTTCGAACTTATAAATCAGATTATATTTGCAACACCGCTAAATCTCTTAGGAGACATAATTAAGCGTGATCACTACAATTCTAATTTTTTGGTAAGAGGAGAAATAAAGTGGCAAGACTAGTGGTTCATAAAGGTTAATTTCTTCTTAAGTTATGAATATTTTTTCTTTTCATAAAAAGTGACAATATAAATTATTGCTATATTATCAAAATGGTACATTGGTCGAAATAAATAACTTTTTTAATTACTTGATAAGGAAAATTATTAGTTATTTGTTTAAAATTTTCGATTATTTATAGGAGAATATTATTTGTACCTATAGATAAATCACCCTCAAACTAATTTTTCTTGTAGAATTAATTAAGATAAGTCTTTAACTAACCTAAATTATAGGTAATATATTCTAGAGTTGAACCTATGAGTAAAACTAGAAAAGAAGAGATGAAGAACGAAAAGCTACACAAATGAAATTTGAAAAAAACCAAAAAATATGATGATAATAATGATAAAATATAATATTCCCCTATTTACAAATCTTCCATTCTTATTTTAACCGTGCTTAAATTTATTATAGAAATTTATTTGAATTAAATTAAGATATTTTATTTTATCATTGATAAATATGATAAAAATTTATATTAATTAATTATAATAGTAGATAATAAAAAGATTTTACAGAAGGCAGATATTATGTTATTTGTTATGAAATATATAAGAACAAGTAAAATAATGCAAGAACAAGAACAATATAGAGAGAATAGGGAGATGAGTATTCTTATTGATACTTTGGGATTGTTAGGGATTAATTACAATGGTAGAAGACCCCTTTATTTATAGGGAGGAGTAAACCCTAGTATCTTTCTAATTATGGACATTCACCTAAAATAGGAGATTTTATAACACTCCCCCTTGAATGTCTATTCAATGATGTGCCTCGTTAAAACCTTAACTAAAACAAAACCCAATGGGAAAAAATTAAAGAAAGGAAAAAGAGTACACATGTTTGAATATGCCCCTAATGGTTGCCTCGTTAAAAACCTTGCAAGGAAAACCCAGTGGGACAAAACCTTGTAAGGGAAAAAGAGTGCAACGCGCATTAACTCCCCCTGATAAGAACATCAATTCATATCCTTAAGTCTTCGCATTCCGATCTTGTAAACTAGCTTCTTGAAGGTTGACGTTGGTAGAGATTTTGTGAACAAATCAGCCATATTATCGCTTGAACGAATCTGTTGCACATTGATATCACCATTCTTTTGAAGATCATGTGTGAAGAATAACTTTGGTGAAATATGCTTTGTTCTATCTCCTTTTATGAATCCTCCCTTCAATTGAGCTATACATGCTGCATTGTCTTCATACAAAGTCGTGGGTAGTTTATTACACTTCAAACCACATTTGTCTTGTATATGATGTATGATAGACCTCAACCACACACACTCCCGACTTGCTTCATGAATAGCAATTATCTCGGCATGATTAGATGAAGTAGCCACAATTGATTGCTTAGTCGATCGCCAAGATATGGCGGTGCCTCCACAGGTAAACACATAACCCGTTTTAGATCGAGCCTTGTGTGGGTCGGATAAATATCCAGCATCAGCATAACCAACAAGATCGGGACTGCAGTTATTGCCATAAAATAAGCCCATATCAATGGTCCCTTTTAGGTACCGCAATATATGTTTGATCCCATTCCAATGTCTCCTTGTAGGAGCCGAGCTAAATCTTGCTAAGACATTAACTGAAAAGGATATGTCAGGCCTTGTAGTATTTGCAAGATACATTAGTGCGCCAATTGCACTAAGATATGGTACTTCAGGACCAAGTAGCTCTTCATTCCTTTCTTGCGGTCGGAATGGATCTTTATTCACATCAAGTGATCGAACAACCATCGGTGTACTTAAAGGATGTGCTCCATCCATGTAAAACCGTTTCAGTACCTTTTCTATATAGGTAGATTGATGGACAAAAATTCCGTTTGCCAAATATTCAATTTGCAAACCAAGACATAATTTTGTCTTTCCGAGATCTTTCATCTCGAATTCATCCTTTAGATAATCAATTGCCTTTTGGAGTTCTATGGGGGTTCCAATAAGGTTTATGTCATCGACATATACGGCAAGTACAACAAATTCCGATGTTGTTTTCTTTATAAAAACACACGGGCAAATAGCGTCATTTATATAGCCTTCTTTTAACAAATACTCACTAAGACGATTATACCACATTCGTCCTGATTGCTTTAGACCATACAAAGATCTTTGCAATTTAATTGAAAACATTTCCCGAGACTTTGAATTATGAGCGTTTGGCACTTTGAGTCCATCGGGAATTTTCATGTATATCTCATTATCAAGTGAGCCATAAAGATAGGCAGTAACCACATCCATTAAATGCATGTCAAGCTTTTCAAGGACAGCAAAACTGATGAGATAACGAAAGGTTATAGCATCCATTACAGGCGAATATGTCTCTTCATAATCGACACCAGGCCTTTGAGAAAAACCTTGTGCAACAAGGCGTGCCTTATATCTTTGTACCTCATTTTTCTCATTTCTCTTGTGTACAAAGACCCATTTATGGCCAACGGGCTTAACACCATTAGGTGTTTCAACTATAGGGCCAAAAACTTCACGTTTTGCCAGCGAATTCAATTCTGATTGAATTGCTTCTTGCCATTTTGGCCAATCATGTCTTTTTCGACATTCTTCAACAGATTGAGGTTCGAGATCCTCACATTCTTGCATAATGCTAGATGCGACATTATAAGCAAAGACATTATCCACCACTACATCCACTCGATTAATATTTGCCTCAATATCAGTTGGATTTATGGATAGTTCCGTATTTTCCAGAGTCTCAGGCTCAATGGATTCTTCATGAATCTCAGAATTCATTAAATCATGAATTTCTTCATGAGATTCTTTCGTAGTGTCATTTTTATCATTTGCTTTCCTCTTTCTAGGATTTCGATCTTTAGAACCTAATGGCCTGCCACGCTTCAGGCGTGCATTCGACTCATTGGTTATGACACTAGATGATTGTCCAACAGGGACATCAATACGGATTGGAACATTTTTCGCGAGGATGTGGGATTTCGTTATCCTTTTCAAGTCCGTAAATGCGTCAGGCATTTGATTTGCTATTCTTTGCAAATGGATAATCTTTTGTACCTCTCTTTCACAAACAGAGGTATGTGGATCAAGATGAGATAATGATGCATTTTTCCACAAAATTTCCCGTTTGGTTTCACCAACTTCTCCCCCTAATTTTGGGAAAAGTGTCTCATCAAATCGACAGTCTGCAAATCGTGCAGTAAACAAGTCTCCTGTCAATGTTTCGAGGTAGCGAATGATGGAGGGCGATTCAAATCCAACATATATTCCTAACCTTCTTTGCGGACCCATTTTGGTGCGGGATGGCGGTGCTATAGGCACATATACTGCGCATCCAAAGATTCTTAAATGGGATATATTGGGTTCATGACCCAAAACCAATTGCAACGGGGAATATTTGTGATAATTCATCGGTCTGAGACGAATTAGCATTGCTGCATGCAAAATGGCGTGACCCCGTACCGAAGTGGGCAGCCTCGTTTTCTTGAGTAATGGCCTTGCAATCAACTGCATGCGTTTAATTAACGATTCTGCAAGACCGTTTTGAGTGTGAACATGAGCTACAGAATGTTCCACTTTTATCCCAATTGATAAGCAATAATCATTAAATGCTTGGGATGAAAACTCAGCAACATTATCCAGTCTAATAGACTTGATTGGATTATCAGGAAATTGTGCTCGTAGTCGAATTATTTGTGCCATTAATTTCGCAAACGCAAGGTTGCGTGATGACAATAGGCACACAAGAGACCATCTACAGGATGCGTCTATCAAGACCATAAAATACCTAAAGGACCCACTGGGTGGGTGAATAGGTCCACAAATGTCCCCTTGTATACGTTCCAAAAACGTGGGTGACTCAGTCCCAACTTTTGTTGGTGATGGTCTGATAATCAACTTGCCTTGATAACAAGAAGTGCAAGGATATTCATTATTTGAAAGAATTTTGAAATTCTTTAACGGATGCACATACGAGCTTTCTATAATCCGTCTCATCATGATCGATCCCGGGTGTCCCAATCGATCATGCCAAAGTACGAAAGTATTGGAATCAGTAACCTTTTGGTTTACTGTTGAATGTGCCTCAATTGCACTAATTCTTGTCCAATACAGGCCACAAGATAAAGATGGGAATTTCTCAATAACCCTCTTTTGGCCGGAGACATTCTTTGTAATGATGAGATATTCTAGATTATCTTCATCTATTGTCTCAATATGATAGCCATTCCGGCGTATATCTTTAAAACTCAACAAGTTTCTCTTAGACTTGGAGGAGAACATTGCATTCTCTATGATAAACATCGTGCCTTTGGGCAGAGTTACAGTTGCTCTTCCGGAGCCTTCAATCAATTTACTACTACCAGAGATTGTAGTAACATTTGCCTTACACATATTTAGTTGAGAGAAATATTCCTTTTCTTTGAGTATCGTATGTGTAGTACATGAATCAACTAGGCAAATATTTTTACAGCTGGACGTTGATCCAAGCTTGCTTTGTGAGATTTCCATATTCGCTTTCCCATAGTTTGACATACAAAAGAAATACACGAACATAAGAATAAACAAGTTCAATTCGTTTGTGTCACATTTAAACAATATTTTCAAAAACTGCTGAGGTCAGTTGACTAACTAAATCAGATAGTCGATTATATGATTTCCATATGCAGTTTGAAAATTTCAGTTTAAGCATTTTATTAAGACAGTCGATTGTTAAACACACACAATCGATTGTTGAACATTGACAATCGATTGTTAAACACACACAATCGATTATTTGCTATTTTGAAAAACTTCAGATCACACTGTCTTAAGACAATCGATTGTTAAACGTAGACAATCGATTGTTGACTTATTTCGAAAAATTCCAGAGCACACTGTCTTAAGACAATCGATTGTTAAATATAGACAATCGATTGTTGAAAAATTCCAGATCACAGTGTCTTAAGACAATCGATTGTTAAACATAGACAATCGATTATTTGTTATTTTGAAAAAAATTCCAGATCACACTGTTTTAAGACAATCGATTGTTAAACATAGACAATCGATTGTTAAACGTTGACAATCGATTGTTGAACATTGACAATCGATTGTTTTGCAGTTTTAATGCGAAATATTAGATAATCGACTAACTGTTAGGTTAGTCGATTACCTCTACTTGAAAATAAAAATATTATTGAAATTTGAGCATGTAGAAACATTCTAACGAACTAATACTAACATTATATCATGAACTAACTAATACGAGCTGATACTAATGACTATTAGTCTATTCACTAACTATTACAAATAAGTGAAATAAAATCAAACAACTCCAAATTCTTTCATCACAGATCCATCACCGATTAGGTGGTCTATTTTCCCATCGGGTTGCTCAAAGAAGTCTGCCACATCCAGGTGGGTGATGTCGAAATTGTCGTCAGAGACAAAATTTGTTTCAGGGCCTTTATTCTTTAGAGAAGCTTGATAAAGATCAACCAAATGTCTTGGTACACGGCAAGCTTTTGACCAGTGCCCTTTTCCACCGCAACGATAACATATAGTTTCTGAACTTTTTGCCTTAGGATCCTCATAATCCCGTTTCTGCTTTCGGCGGTTATCTCTCCTCGGGGGTTGACAGATATCATGGATATTTCTTCCTTGTCTACGTCCATGGTTATGACCCCGATTACGACCACGATCATGTTTAGATCCATGGCCCTTTTCATGATTGGCATAATGAGAATACACCTTATCTGCTACAGGCAGTGGTGTAGACTCAGTGGGTCGATTCTCGTGATTTCTCATGAGCAGGTCATTATTTCGCTCAGCCACAAGTAGGAGAGAAATCAATTCAGAGTACTTTGTGAAGCCTTTTTCTCTGTACTGTTGTTGCAGTACCATATTGGAGGCATGAAACGTTGTAAACGTTTTCTCAAGCATATCATAATCGGAGATTTTATCTCCACATAGCTTCAATTTAGAAGTAATTCTGAACATTGCAGAATTATATTCAGAAACAGGCTTAAAGTCTTGGAGCCTCAGATGAGCCCAATCATATCGTGCTTGTGGCAGAGTGACCAACTTCAGGTTGTCATATCTCTCCTTTAAGCCTTTCCACAAGATGAGTGGACCCTTGACGGTGAGATATTCAATCTTCAAACCTTCATCAAGGTGATGGCGCAAGAAAAGGCCTTAGCACAATCTTGGGTGGATGCTTTATATCTATGTTTAATGGTGTCTCCAAGACCCATAGCATCTAAGTGGATTTCAGCATCCAACACCCATGTCATATAGTTCTTGCCCGAAATTTCAAGGGCAACGAACTGTCTTTTCATAATGTCAGACATAATCGAGAATCAAACTAGGAAGAGAGAAATACCTTAGTTTTTCTTGAGAACGATTCTTGAGACGGTAGAGTCTCGTGCTGATAACGTGTTATGAAATAATATAAGAACAAGAACAATATAGAGAGAATAGGGAGATGAATATTCTTATTGATACTTTGGGATTGTTAGGGATTAATTACAATGGTAGAAGACCCCTTTATTTATAGGGAGGAGTAAACCTTAGTATCTTTCTAATTATGGACATTCACCTAAAATATGAGATTTTATAACATTATTAAATTTTTAGTGTAATGATGTATTGCGAGCAAAATACCTGAATTTGACCTTATTTTACACACAGCAGCTCCACCCATTTTTCTTCTTTTTCTTTTCTTTTTGCAGTCCTTTTTCGGCTGAACCCTAAACTGAAAAACCCCAGCTGCCATTTTCTCTCCCTTGCAAGAAACACCCATAACCATATTCAAAGGTCAGCTCCCCCCAGCTCTAAAGATTCAATCTTTCTAACCCTATACCCTTTTTAGTTTTAGTCTTTTTTTTTATCGATGGCGTGGTGATTAATAATGATTTGTACTGTGTAGAAATATTGAAAGAATCCATGGCAGAAGTGGGTGATGCTACTTTATGTTGTGCTCAATGTGGAAAGCCCGCTCATCTTCAGTATGTTTCGACTCTTTTTAATTTTTTATTCTTTTTTCAATTGTAAAAAAGATGTTTTTTGTAATTTTCTTTGTTGAATCTGATTGCTTGGGTGGCTTTGATACAAATATATGCTTTATGATATTCAACTGAGTTTGAGGTTATGCACATTGCTTACTTATGTGTTCGGATTTTAAGAATTAAAAGATTAAATTTTAAGAGTTAAGTGGATTTTATAAAGGGGTCAAGATGAAAGAGGATATTCTAATTCCAGTAGGTGGAAAATGGTAATTTTAGTCTTATGACTTGAAGATGAAACTGGGGACTGCTGTTCAGAGATTAGATGATGGAAAGGATTAGAGCTAGATCTTAGTGTTAGGGATGGCAGTGGGGCGGGGCGGGTTAAGCCTTAACCCGCGAAAGTCCCCCCCCCCCCCATAATGATTTTGTTTGTTTTCCGCCCCGCTCTGCCCCGCATAAGTTGTTTTTTTTCCATTTATTATTTTTTCAGTGAGTTCTTAATTTCTCTCCATTAACTTGTTATCTAGCTTGTAATATGATTCATGGGTGAGAGATTTAGATAAATAAGTTAGATTAAAGAAATTCGAATTAATATTTTGTCTTCCCAATCATTTGCTACTATTTTGCTTGTGATACGTGGTAAAATGTTTGGAATGCCATAAACAATAGTTATTATTTTAATTTCTTCATAAATTCTGAAATATCAAAGTTCATTTAAATAAACAAGGCTTCGTTGGCTAACTATTCAGAATTAAACTTTGATGTTTTGGACTAACATGAAACTACACTCTCGTAATAATTTATCTGTAGTCTACAGGAAAAAAACTTTGATATATATATATATATATATATATATATATATATATATAAACTAATGCTTCATATACCTTCTTTCGTGCAAATAAAGAGTTGGAAAGACTTAGAAAAGTGAAAACTCCATTTTAGGTAATTGGATTTTAGTTCAAATTATGGGTCTCATCAGATTGGATTTCTCAACCCGCAACCCGCAACCCGCCCCGCCCCGCCTAAAATTTAAAAATAATTGTTATAACGCGCCCCACACCCGCATACACTTAAACCCGCACCGCACCCGCATACACTTAAACCCGTCCCGCCCCATTGCCATCCCTACTTAGTGTGTCAACTTCATTTCTTTGAGAACAAAAAAGACTAGAAATTGTTACCATTAGCTAACACATCTGATTACAAATAATTATTGTGCTAGGGGATTCTTTTGTCCGTAATGTAAAACTCGATGTTGCAATTCGAGCATAGTTTCTGTTGTTGGCAAAGGTAGTACACGACAAGATGTGTGGTAACTGCATGTCACAGGTTTGGATCCTAGCTGGTGAAACAAGTCTGGTATCTAAGTGGTGATGAAGAGTAGAGGGCGGGACTATTATCCTCTGAGTTTAAAGCTGAAACTGGTGGATTTCTTGGTTCTCAAAGAAAAAAAAGGTTCTATCGTGGTTTAAAGCTGACTGGTTGAAAATTTTGAAGATGTTCCGGATGTAGTAGAGTATTTCATATGAAATGGAGAGATGGATATTCTGAAAAATTCCTTGTTTTTCGCATAAAAAATAGAAGGGACAAAGTAATTGTGATGCTGCTGTCTCCATTTTACGTTTTGGTCAGCTTATTTCTTTCCTTGTTTCGTTTCGTTTCCTCGTTGTGTTACCTTGTATAATATTTTGTTGATTTTCATAGATCATATAGAATTCCATTTTGACGTACTGCATCTGTGAGGGTATCATTAACTTACTTTTCAAGACATAGTTTTGATTGATGACACGCAGAGTGGTGTTAACGAGAGGTTGGATGTTTGGAGGAAGACTTTAGAGTCTAAAGATTTCTAGTTGAGCAAGACCAAGGCGAAATACTTGGAGTGCAAGTTTAGTGACGTAACCCTGGGGAGGACATATAGGCGAGGATCGATACACAATTCATTCCCAAGAGAGGAAGTTTCAGGTACCTTGAGTCAGTAATACAAGGAAATGGGGTGATCGATGAGGATGTCACACATTGTATCAGAGCTAGAGGGATGAAATGGAGGCTCGCCTCCGGTGCCCTGTATGATAGAATGTGCCACTTAAACTTAAAAGGTAAGTTCTATAAAGTGGTAGTCAGACCAATTATGTTTATATGGGTTGAGGATTGGCAAGTCAAGAACTCTCATGTCAAGAAGATAAAAGTAGCTGAAATGAGAATGTTGAGATGGGATGTGCAGGCATGCCAAAGTTGATAAGATTAGGAATGAAGTTATTCTGGAAAGGGTGGGAGTGACCCCATGGAGGATAAGATGAGAGATGTGATGCTGAGATGGTTCAGGCATGTGAAGAGGAGAAGCAATGATGCCGCAGTTCCGAGGTGTGAGAGGCTGGCCATAGGGGGATGAGGAGGGTTAGAGGTAGGTCAAAGAAGTATTGGGGAAAGGTAATTAGGCAGGATATGATGCAACTAGAGCTTACCGAGGATATGCCCCCTGATAGGAGGGCGGAGATGTCGAGGATTAGAGTAGAATGCTAGTAGGCAGTCGAGCGTTTTGCTCTTTCTTTCTCAGATTGGTAGCATTAGTGTTAGTATGTATCCCTTTTACCCGTAGGTTTCTGTATTTACCTATTGTTATTGATATCTTTCGCTGTGGTTTTCTTAATTTCCTTTTTTTGTTGTTGTTATTGCTTGTGGCCTATGCTTTTATGCATCTGATCTCTAGCCGAGGGTCTATTGGAAACAACCTCTCCTCCCTCCTTGGGTAGGGGTAAGGTTTGTGTACACATTATCCTTCCCGGACCTCACTTGTGGGATTTACTTGGTTTTTGTTGTTGTTGTTGTTGTATATGGAATTTCATTTTGACGTACTGTATATGTGAGGGTATCATAAACTTACTTTTTGGGACATTTGTTGATCATCCTTGGAGTTGGAAATTTAATGCATCCAATACCTGTTGGCAATTGCTATGGGTGATCTTTCATTTGCTTTTGTAGTTATACTGCCAATAGTTGGCCTTTTAGTGATGTTACTTTCACAGAAGAGTTTCGCTACGCTGATTTCTCAGCTAATTTATTTTTTCTACTATTCCAAGGTGTCCCAAGTGCGTGGAGTTAAAACTTCCTCGTGAAGGAGCTGCTTTCTGGTTTGTAGCTATGACCATTCTCTTTCTGAACTATCTTTTCCATTTCTCATATTGAGCTGAAGCTTAATTTTGTGATTACTGATATGCATAACTTAAATCATAGCTGAAACCATCAATCTGTGGGAAATAATTTTTTTTGGGTAAAAGCTTGTGCATAGAATGTATAAGTTCGGTATAGCTCTTGCGATGCAAGAGAGGGATAAGGGTGTACCTGTTGCTTGTTAAAGATTTAATGTGTGCATATATCTGCACCTTTAGTGCTTTGTTTGCAGAATTTTCTATAATAGGATTATATGGCACACTGCAAAGCTGGATTGCCTATTTGCATAAGTTGTTCAATGTCAAAAACTTAAGTTTTCAGTGGTGGGAACTGGACTAATTAAAGGACATTAGAAAATATAACATTGCAGCTAACAAACAAAAAGTTATAAGGACAGCAACTACCTGTTTATGAGACCAATGTAAAATGGAACTGGAAAAGTTGTCTGCTGCTGTGTGCTGTGATTGTGAACCAAAAAATGGAAGGCTGATGAGATGCGGCTCTCTTTCAATAAAAAACAGTTAGATCTTTGTCTTCTCTGGTCATTAGTGTGATATTTTGGTTTTGATGCAAAATGCTTCTTGTCAGCACGCAGGATTGTTTCAAGGCATCTTGGAGCTCTCACAAGTCTGTCCACTTGAAAGCAAAATTATCTTCTCTGGCAGCTGAAACTTTAGGAACAGTCTCACCTAGCGATGGTTGGCTATATTGCTTGAGGAAAGGACAGGCTCGAACACCCAAACTTCCGCATTTTGACTGGGCTGGGTATGTTTGATATGGTTCTTACTCTTAGCTAATCAATTTTGTACTTACCTCTCTGATGTTACTTTGTTGAGGATTGCTATGGTTTCTCTTCAATTAGAAAAGGTAGAAGTTAGAACAGCACATTTATTCGTATAATGGACTACTTTTAATTCATCTCAGCTAGTTTATTATGAAACTAAAACTGGCTGGTATAGTCTATTTTGGAGTCAGTGTGTTGCTTTCCTCCTCTACTTGTTTGGATGCTTTTTTTGATTGCTCTTAACCTCGTTTTGTTTTGAAATGCATATTTCAACTGACATTTAGTCCAGCTATAGTTTCTTAGACTTGCTTGCTCTAGCGTGGAGAATCACTGAAGGGCATTGACAAGTTCCCATTGAAACTAAAATAGGCTAGCATAGTCTATTTTGAGTCACAGTGTTTCTCTTCCTAGTCCTAAACTTAACTGGATTAATAAAGTCTTGTTTGCTCATTTCATGTTCAAGTTAAGTAAACCTTATTTTATATATCTTTCTGCAATTCTCACTGTCTTTTCTCTTAAACCCTTCTTAAAGGAAATTATTCAAAACTCATCTAGTTACGTTACCAGTATTTCTTCCTCAAAAAAGAAAATTATGCAAAACTTATTTTTGCTACCAAAATATGGTGTTATAAACCTAAGTGGTTGTCCAAACAGCTATATGTACTCCTACTAGTTATAAAGAGTAAATAAACTTTTGAATTCGCTGTATTTTCCAAAATGATTTCTTTTGGAGCCAAAAGTCAACCAGAACTAATTATTTGCACTGATATTGGGGTTAGTGCAAAGATTTGCTTGATTCTCAGCAGTAAGTTAATGTCAAAGTATCCAACTCCTTGTGTCTTTGGAAGGGGATTATTCAATACCTCTTGTTTTGAAGATGAATTTTCCAACTTCCTCTTCTAGGATTCCGAGTTAAACATGAAAAGTTTTCCAGGCTTCTATGCTTATAGTTTTATCTTTGTTTGTTTTCTTGTTGTTTGAAGCTTTTGATAGCTTAAATAGGAAGATAACTAGATAAGTTAACTGGCGTTTTAGTTGAATTTATTTCCAGCAAAAAATATTGAGCTTTACTTAGTTCCCTAGCATACTGTGCTCTTCTGTTATATAACCAAAAAAGCTAGTTTTCTTTTTATCTTTCAGTTTCCCTTTCATCTTTCTGCTCCTTTTGAACATAGCTTTTGCTGTAATACACTGCTGCAAAGAGATGCCCCATTCACTCCACCCCCCCCCCCCCCCCCCCCCCAATTTCCTACAAACTTGTTGCTAATGTTTGTTGTCTAAAAACCTATGGTGCCGCCTTCTTTCAGGATGCTAAGGCCCTATCCGATATCAAAAAAGCGTGTTGTACCTGATCATATTGATCAACCTGATTGGGCAGATGACGTGAGTCATTTTATCTTAATTCTGTATGCTGCATGCAAGTATTAGTCAGTCATACGCACGCGTGCACACGCACATGCTGCATATATTTGCCATCTCTTATGGAGTGCACATGCTGCATATATTTGCCATCTCTTATGGAGCTGATTAGCTAAAAATGTTGACAATTGCTTCTATTAATTTGCTTATCTAAGCAGCTTATATGCCTAATATTGCACGTTTTTCTTGTTCTGAAGATTAACGATACAAAATGTGTTATGTAGTTATTTTGTTTGCCTTATTTTGTAGGGTATCCCAAAAATTGAACCCAATAGTGATTTACAGCATGTCGTTGAGGTAACATTTATGTTTAGTAATGATTTGCAGTTGTATTAAATGTTTGTGCAGTAACAAATTAAATTTTTCGCTCACACCACCTGCTTCTGCTCTAAACTTTTTGAAGATCAAAACTCCAGAGCTGATTGCGAGGATGAGAGAAACATGCCGAGTAAGTATTGTCAGTTTATGTTTTCTGATTATGTTCTACCAATGAATTATCTTCTTAATTAGTCTTGTCATAATTCATTATTTTCATTTTCTGTGAAACATAGCCATTTATTATACAATAGCTATGCCATTCATTTGCTTGTCCTTAAACTTATGTGAGATCTGAGTGAGATTAAAGCCTCGAAGGTTTGTGTTCACATATATTTTAGAGATCAGAAAGAAACCAAGTTAGGAAGAATTGTGTAAGATGCTCTATAATGAGGCGATAGATTTCATTCTATGACAGGATACTTTCAAGCTATGATAGGTGAAATTTTGATGGATTAAACAATAACTGGAATGAAGGTCCTGAGTATATTTCTATGACTTAGGCTGTCTCCTTCCTGCAGCAGTGCTTTTGGATAATATCTTTTGATTGGGTTTATAAGCACCTACAGGGTGTGGGGTTTCCAGAACAGATAACTGACATCAGTGGTTACAGGAATGTTGACGTATTTGTATATCCATCATCTATCCTCTAATAATTGAGAGCACTCAATTCAATCACATCCCAAGCAAAAAAGAGTGGTTACACTCTCTTGCAAAAGCATGCAATAACCTTGATGCTTGCTAAAAGCATTATTAGACTAGAACTGATAGTAGTCCCAGTAAGAGTAAACCAGGTGCACCAACCTCATTTATAGAATTCTTATATTTCATTCCATTTACTTATCCTGCTATCCTCAATCGGGCTGAATATGATGGATGGTTATTGTTCCTAAGGTTAAGTTTCCATGCCATGCAGCTTTGGCAAAGAACCATGGTCTAAGCATGTTCATTGGTTTTTCGCCAGTCTTTAGGATTTTGTGTGTGAGTCCTTATGCATAATTGGTTTTATTATCTTCAAGACCCAATTCTTCACCAGAACAATGATTCTTATAATATCTGTGCGTCATACAATGATTCTAAGCTTTCTTGGTTGGGAGATGGCGAGGGACAAATATTTGGCAATACTTTGCTCCTTCAACTTTATTGCAGTTCTTGAAGTACTTGTTTATTCATATCCAACCTTCAGATAGCAAGAGAAGTTCTGGATGCAGCGGCTCGTATTATTCGACCTGGCGTGACAACTGATGAAATTGATGCGGTGGTGCATGAGGCTACTGTTGCCGCTGGTATGCTGATAGGGCTCTGATAATTTTAATCACTTCTAACAGTTGCAATTGGTTGTGGAGGCCATTCCCAACTTGTTAGATTTTATTAGATTTCAGGCTTTAGTCAAGTTTCTGTTAAAGCACAGCACAACTACTTATTTCCTCTTGACTTACAGTCCCTTTTTCCGTGCATATTACACATTTTCCTTGTACTGGTTTTTAACACTTTGTAGAAGATGATGTTTCCTTTGCTTCCAAATTGATACATGATCCCCCCCCCCCCCCCTCCCCCCTCCCTGCAAAAAAAAAAAAGTTCCTGGTTCCATAAGACACTTATTCCTTGTGTTTGTATTTCAGTATGATGCTCTCTGCTAAGTTAGATTGTAGGAAAATCATCCTAGCTGAAGTTTGTTGGCTTCATATTTATCAATAACAGCACTTAGCAAATCCTGTTCTTAAAGAAATTGCTTTATATTGGATCACCTGTTCTTCTAAGTTCTAATATGTGGAGCTGCTATTTGACTCTTTCTTTTGGTGGCATATGCAGGTGCATATCCATCTCCATTGAATTATCATTTTTTCCCCAAGTCATGCTGCACGTAGGTACTTTATCTTGTAAATGTTCTTGATGCACTGTTATGCAGGTTCTATAATTTACTTAAAGATGGAATTCTGTCTGCTTTGCAGGTCAGTCAATGAAGTTATCTGCCATGGAATTCCAGATGCAAGGTTAGTCTTACATTAAGCACCGAACTAGTTCTCATTTGCATTTCATATAGGTCTCCTGCCCACCTTGTTTTTGGGTGAGGGAGAGGGGAGTGTGTTGTTACCAAGTTACCTTTTTTTGAAAGCTTAATCATGATTTAACTACTGATGAGTCTTGGCAGTCTGTCGTTTCTCAATTTTCACCTGCGCCTGAGCTCTTTCCTTGGTGGATGTTACCATGGCATATGTGTTTACTATATGCGTGGTTTTAAATAGAGAAAGGATGTACTTTTCTGATAAAAAATTGTTTAGGCTGTGCGTCATTTGTCACTTCTAATTGTTTCAGGAAATTAGAGGATGGTGATATTGTAAATGTTGATGTTACTGTATATTACAAAGGGGTTCATGGTAAACCATTTTTTACCATTGATCTATTTGATAATGTTTCCACTTGCTGATTTGATATTTAAATAGTGCATTACTGATTATGCAGGTGATCTGAATGAAACCTTCTTTGTTGGTAATGTTGCTGAAGCATCTCAACGGTTAGTCCAGTGCACATATGAGTGTTTGGAGAAAGCAATATCAATTGGTAGGTTGCATTACTGTATGTTATGCCTTGAATATTTGATATATCATAGGTTTTACCGTTCCACGAACATCAAACTTAGTGCCTTTGATTCCTGAAGTAGAAGGTCTTAAAGAGAAGTCTATCAGTTAGCAAAAACAAATATAGTAAGTATGACTCATCAATTAGACTCGTTAAATATGTTCTATCCCCTTTTATTCGTTTTGCTATTTTGGCCATTTTTTTTGCTCTTTGGGTCTGTCCATAGCAGCTTTTCCCTTTTGCTTGCATCTGCTCTGAATATATGTACCTGAGTCTCGAATGGTCTTGCTGAGAATTTTTCTGTACAATATGTTCTTAAAGAGTTAGGGACAGTGTTTGGAAAAGCGATCGCTTCGTCGCTTTAAGCGACGAGGCGACGAAGCGAGTGAAGCGATCACTTCTTTTAAATAATCGCAGCTGGGCCCTTTTTAAAAAAAAATAGATTGGGTCTGTTTGTAAATTATACAAAACAGACCCCTAACCTCGCTTCTGCAATTGCTTGACAAAACAGAGACCTTTTCTCTCTTCTTCATCGACAAAACTAGGGTTTCCAGGTAAGTTTCTTCTCCTTTCTTCTTCTCATTTCTTCTTTCTTTCTTTCTTCTTTCTGTCTTCTTCTTGTTCCCTTCCAGATTCTGCTCTTTATTTCTTTCTTTTTCCTTCTTTCTTCCTTTTCTTCTCTTCTCTTTTTCACTCTTTCTCCTCCAGCGTCTGCACAGCTAGGGCAGGCGCTGGCTTTCTTTTTCCCCTCCCTTTTATTCTTCTTAATTTAATATGTATTTTAGTTTATAAAATTACTTAAATATATGTGTTATATCTTTCAGTTTATTTGATTTTTTAATGTGTATTTCAGTTAAAAAATTTAATTATTTTATATATGTTATATTTTCAGTTTATTTGATTACTTATTATATATATATATATATATATATATATATATATATATATATATATATATATATATATATATTAGTTTATTTGATTTTCTTAATGTGTATTTCTGTTTGTAATTTAATTATTATATATATTATATGTATTTTCACAATTGCGCTTCACTTCAATGAAGCGTGCGCTTCGCTTTTGAAGCGAGGCGAGTCCCGTCGCTTTTTTGCGCTTCGCGCTCTCAAAAGCACTGGTTAGGGAATTGGAGTTTGTGTAAGACTATGCTTGTAAAACATGTTGCCTGTTAGGTGTTCATCTTGGCTTAGAACGTTGATAAAAATTCTAGGTGTCTCACTTTTTTCATTATGCCATTTTATTGCAGTTAAGCCTGGGGTACGATTTCGGGAAATTGGGGAGGTCATCAATCGACATGCTTCAATGTCTGGCTTATCTGTGGTAAGATAAAACAAAGAATAGTTTGCCTAACTACCCCCATCAGGTGGATTAGTGAAGCTCGGTTTTGTTGGAACTTGGAAGTTGACATGTTTTACATGTTCTCATTTTCTTCTGCAAACTGGGGTGACAGGTGAAGTCATATTGTGGTCATGGCATTGGAGAACTTTTCCATTGCGCACCAAACATTCCACATTATTCAAGTATCCTTAACAATGTGTTTTTAGCATTTTATGATTTATCAAAAGAAGTCGCCTTTTAGCATTATTGTGCTAAATGCATCAAATATTTCCTGCAGCTTCTAGCACAATAATGACTGTAGTATTTATTCAACGTAATATTTTCAAATATTGTCAAATTAGTACCTCTGAGATTGTGGTGATCTTGCTTTACTACTGTCTATTTTCCCTTTGGTGTTACCTTAACCTGATCAGGAAATAAAGCAGTTGGCATTATGAAAGCTGGCCAAACCTTTACAATTGAACCTATGATTAATGCTGGTAAGTTCTTCCGCTCTAAAGTTATTATGTTCTATTCGATATGCAATATCTTTTCCTTGTGTCTTGATTAATTCTATTGCAGGTGTTTGGCGTGATCGCATGTGGCCTGATGGATGGACTGCTGTGACAGCAGATGGAAAACGAAGTGCTCAGTTTGAACATACTCTCCTGGTATTACTTTATTTTACACCCTTTTTGGTATACGAATGATTCAATGCTAGCTTTTCTTTATTGCGTGTCGTTTCAGATTGATTTGAGATTACTTGGTTTTGATGAATTGTTTGTTGCTGCTGAACACTGTATTTAACTACAGTAAACTCTTCTCGGATCTATTTTTCTATTAAACACTTGGGAAAAGATAAATACTGGACCCAAAGATATGCAATATATTTGGTACATCAAGCCATGATATGAAAGAAACAGTGTAAAATCTACACTTAGTCGAATACCAGTGTTCATTCTTCTACTTGGTAGAATTTGCAAAACTGACATAGATGCTTGGTTGAACCACAATACTTATGTTTTCTAAGACATTGATTTATCATTCACTTCTGCATTAAATCATGGAAAGTTATTCAAATCACAATGTATTGACTCGCTTGTCATTTTCCTTTTCTTTTCTGGGGTTTGGGGAGGGGAGGGGGACTAATGTTTCCGTGGACTATATTTTCTTTTGTAACGCTTCTTTTAGGAGGTGTGCATTCAGTCGTTTTTGGGTTATATTGAGTTGGGTTTTCCAGTTGGTAGGTAGCAAATCGATTACGAACTTAATATGGTTGAATAGGTTTTTTTTTCGTTTGCCTTTTTCTATATAGGTCAATTTTGAGTTCCTGCGTCAAATTACAAAATCTTCCTTTAAATTTATAGAAATTAATTATCATACTCTTGCCAATCATAATTATCATACAGTATTCAAAAGATAAATCCAGAATAAGCCTAAGAAAGAGTTAGAAAAAAGATTAAGTAAGATCTCATAGTTTTTTGGTTTTAATTTTTTTTTCAAGGTAAACAAACAAATAAATACCCCAGTATTATGAAATGAAAATTGCAACTGACTGAAATGTTGAATCCTGAACAAAAGAAAGAGAATGGAAATTTCAGTTTGGTTGGCCTTTTTGGCTAAAACTAAATAAAGCACACTCCTACTTCCTAAGGAGAGGATACATGGGTTGACCTTTTGAAATCCAAGTGCTCGTACCCTAAGATGATGAAGAAAAATGCAAAATGTAAAATGACAGCCTCCACAAATGCGTTCCACATAGGACATGTTAAAGAGCAGAGTCTAGTCTAGGTTTGGCTTGGCTGAATAATGTTTTGACTTTTGATCACTGGCTCTATATTCAAACTCAATGTGAGAACTCAGCAAGCTCGTGCGCAAATCTTGTACTGAAGCCTTTAACTTTAAGTCCCAAGCAATCAGAAATTTTCAAATTCTAGTCACCACCCAGGATAGACTAATAGGTCAGATGTGAAGGGAAGGATTGTCAGAACTAATTTATGGATACTATGGTGTTTCGGCCAACTTGCACATCCCTCGACTAATGCGTCACACACTTGCTACCTCTCACTAGCACAATTGTCGGGTAGGTTCATTAAGGCTTGAGCAGAGTGCGGGGGTAGCCACCGGGTACTTGTTACAACTCTGAGTCACAAGGTTTAGGCAAATGGGAAAAAAATCAACTTGTGTTGCTCCTGTTGGGGTTTGAACATTGGTTCCAAGTTTGTCACTCTAGCTTCAACCGCTAGGTCAACGCCTTAGAGGCCAAAAAAGTTGTCAGATTTAAAGTGAAATTAACCGGAATCAAACATTCAATCACCAGATTAGAGGATTAGACATTTACTGGTCTGCTAGTATGACGAAGGAAACAATAAGAGCTGCTCATTCAAATACAAAATTTCTCAAAGCAACATCAACATTAGTATGTTCGCTTGAAATTATCAACTGGAAAAGACTGAAATGTTACATACTTGTATACAAGAACTTGGGATCAAGAGATGAGAACTGAGAATAATGCTGGAATAACCTTTATCAAGGCTATTTCTCTCTAGAAACACTAAAGTTTATGTTGGTGAACTTCAATGAAGCAGAACCAAGCTTGGTGGATCTACTGGATTTCTTTCTGCGTCTTTCTATCAGAAAACATTCATATATGCACGCTAGTTAAAGATGTCAGAGAATTACTTAGTAATTTTGCTTCGTTCGGGTTGATTGATATGTGTTTCTGGTGATGGATAATTTGTAGGTCACAGAAACTGGAGTTGAAGTTCTCACAGCACGCCTGCCGACATCTCCCAAGGTGTTCCCTTGGCTGAGTTCTTGATTCGTGGTTTGTATTCTTTTGGTGCAGCATTTAGTGCAATTGAGGATCCACCCAGTCATAAAAAATTTCAGTGATGAGTTGGTCTATTTATGTGTCATGTATTTTTTAATTTGTTGGCTTTTGAAATTTTGGTCTTAAAGGTCGTCTAGTTGTAGCCTGAGAATCGTAGAGTAAACTGGATGAATGAATCAGTCTTTTCTCGAGTCAAATGCTATAATGAAGCTGAAGCTTTTGGATATATGACTTCGTATTAGATCAGGCTCTTAAGGGGCCTGATCGGTTTGCCGTTAAAAAAAACAATTCCATTATATAACGTTTTGTATAATTAATATAGTGTTTGTATTTTGGTATAGAAGTTTTGATTCTATATAATGAAGACAATGTGGTTTTTATCGAGCTCTTCATGACAATGATCGGCTTTGGGTATAAAATTTTGCATTATCAGTAACATAACAGCGTATGCGGGAATCTTTTGTATTACCCTATGGGGAATAAATGTGAAACAATTATGTGTATTAAGCAATACTTGGATAAGAGCACCTAAAAAAGTTCAAAATTTTTTCGAAGTTGATCCCTTTGATATTGCAACTTCTAATACAATATTTCATATATAATTAGTTTGTTGCGTGCGAGTCTTCCTATGATTATTCATTACAAAACAATCATTATGCTATGGTTACTATTAATAATCATCATATATAGTCTACGCCTATTATTCTTGCATAACTAGTCTTGAACCAATTGACACCTAAAGTTTCCGTGGAAGAAATTGACTTAATACTGTCAATTTCTCAAGGTTACTGAACTTTTATGTGGAGAGTTCTTAATGCAGATCAGCCTATCAATGTTAGGACCGATTTGACAGTAATGGTAAATTAATTAATTCTTACGTGTACTTTGAATTTTTTCAATTTCCATATGGTGAAACTTATTTATCCATATGGTAAGATTGGCTACGCATAGGATACCGTTGCCTTTCTAAGATTCCAAGCCATACTCTGGACAGTGCCACTATCCATTGAATATACCTTCATTTTTGGAAAATGACATACATACATACATACAAAAATTATACAAATTTTATATACTTTCATCTACCAAATATAAAAAAAATTCTGACGCGGGCTAAAAATGATAATACCCATTTATTTTCCCTTAATCTTAAGGATACACCTTTAGGACATCATTTAGCTCATGTTAAGGAAAATGGTTAAACTAGACCCTTCTTAGTTGAAAGAAATGGTTGAATTGGACTTCTGTGACCTACGTAGGTACAGCATGGCCCTTCCCTCCTCGAGTATATCAAATATTGTTTACACCACATCACATAATGTAGGTCAAACTATAAATTGAGATTATCTACATTAATTACCACGCTTAGGTGATAAGATTGCATGCAGTTAGGTGATGTTTACCACGCATCTGACAAGCATTTAGTCCTACTTTACAACACTCCACTTTTGAACCATTACTATAGACACTCTTTCTCGAAATGTAAAACAAGGAAAACTAAAACCCAACTGAGCCAACAAGTGAAGAGTATGACGCATTTTCATCACTGATGCGTCCCTGTTCAACAACTTTGTGGGCTGTTCCAACATTTGTTTCCATAAGTGTCCCAACATCTAGGTTGCACGTCGTGCAGAACTCTAATCTCTTCTGTTTTGCTTCTGCAAAATCACCGGTCCAGCAAGTTTCGGAGATAATCTCAAGTGCTTTCTCTAGTTTGTCTTCTGGTACAAGTGTCCCATTTTGTTGGAGAGCAAAATAAACTTGATCAGCACTGGCTCTTCTTATCTGCAAAAATAGTTGAAAACAATTGTTGAGAAGACGTTCAGTTCATTGGCATGTTCGTAATTTATGTATTCACCAATCTTAAGTTTCACTATGCAGCTGCTTTGTGATACCTTTGGAAATCGGTAGGTGAGGAAAGGTAGTAAATGACAGAATGCCTTGATATTGATGGGCTCTGATACTGATGAAATATATCCAAGTATCTCAATTCCAGCTACCAGCTTATAGACGTCTTTTGATCCTTTCAGCTCAACACTAAGAGCTTCTAAAACGCCGGCACAAAATACTGCAGTCTGGACCTGTTAAAATATATGTGTGAGATAGAGAGAGGAGTATAGGCACATCATCCGTACAGCCTCAAGCAAACAGCGATAAGCACAACTTGGTTTGTGCAGAATAAACGCAGTATACACCAGAGCAAAGGGAAGATACCAGCAACACGCAATACTAGATATTTAAAATAAAAAGAAAAAACCTAGTGGATAGTAGACTAACCTCTATGTTTAAGAACACCTTTTTGCTGAATAGGATCTCGATTGTCTGAAACAAAATAAAAAAGGTAAAAACATCAGTGTCAGTTAACATGTTCCACATTGTTGCATAAGAGCTTCAAAAATGGTTTATCATTATCCTGAGTTATTACATCCATTGCCTTGAAGTTTTGGGTTGAAAGCTCAGATTATTTATATGGTATTAGAACCAAAGCCATTCCTAACGTTGGGCCACAGATGTTTTGTTACTCTTCGCTCCTCCAGTCCTAGACGTGCACGGTGGCGTTTGAATGCTGCATAGCTTAGACTTAGACGTATATGTTTTACTTCTTATATGGCTCTTCTTGTGATTGAATTAGGCCCAAGGCCCATTTTCTTAATATGGTATTAGAGCCCAACTTTGGTAAGTTTGTTTTCTCAATTATCTTCTTACTATATATTCCATCATTCTAAGTCACTCTCTCTCTAAGCTGTTAGAATATGTAAGTAGTATGAAAATAACCCTAATCCTATATGTATTAGGAGTAGGATAGGCTATGTATATATATATATATATATATGGCTCATTGTATCAGGTTTAACATAATATCAATATATCATATTTTTCTCCCGTGCTTTCTCACATGGTATCAGAGCTACAGTGAGAATATTATAGCTGTGCGTCATTCCAGCAACTTCCGGGAAGAAAAACCTCGTCGCCGTGCAATTTTCCGACGACTTAAGAGGCTGTCCGTAACTAAATCACCTTTTTATTGGTGTTGTGCAAAAACCAACACCACTACAGGGTTCCCAAGGCTCCGGCGACCAAACCCCAGTAAACCCCAATATTCCTCCTCACGCGCCAGCAGACTCTCGGCAGTTTCGACTCATCCGCCCCACGCGCCGGCGTGTGAGAACTGTTCCGGCCATTTTTTGAAAAAGTTTCTTGAGGACAGTCGGATCGCCTCACTTTTTCGAGCCTACCCATATTTTTACTTTTCAATTCCGACCACTTTGAATTTTTTCCGGCATCTACAGTGCTTTTCCGGCAACTACAATATTTTTTCCGGCAAACTCAGTTCTTTCAGCGAATTGTTAGTTGATCCTTTTTTTATTATTTGGTAATAATCCAGCCATGTCTTTGGGAGTCGATGCTTTCGGGCTAAAAACCCGGCTTCTGGCAATTCCGTTGTTATGATTACCTCAGAACCTTTAATGAGAGGTTCCAACAACTTAGCTTGGGCTTCGTCTGTCGAGTTGTGGTGTAAAGGTCAAGGTGTACGATCATCTAATCAAGGAGTCTAGTGAAGGAGATGAAAAAGCCAAAGCACATTGGGAGAAGATCGATGCTCAATTATTCAGTATTTTGTGGCGATCTATTGATTCCAAGTTGATGCCCTTGTTTCGTCCATTCCAGACATGTTATTTGGTTTGGGAAAAGGCTCGTATTTTACACGCTAATGACATATCTCGTTTCTATGACGTGATATCGATGATGACAAATTTAAAGAAACAAGAATTAGATATGTCTACTTACTTGGGACAAGTACATGCAGTTATGGAGGAATTTGAGACGTTGATGCTAGTTTCTGCTAGCGTTGCAAAGCAGCAAAAGCAACGACAAAAGCTGTTTCTAGTCCTTACTCTTGCTGGGCTTCCTAATGATCTCGACTCAGCGCGATCAGATTCTGGCTAGTCCGACTGTCCCCATAGTTGATGAATTATTCTCTCGATTACTTCGCCTTGCTGCAGCACCAAGTCACCCAGTGAGCTCATCACAGACACTTGATTTATCTATCCTCGTATCCCAACCAGTAGACAATCAGGCATCTCATACTATGGAGAATAGACAAGGAGGAGGTCGTTTTGGAAGATCTAGGCCCAAGTGTTCTTATTGTCATAAACTTGGTCACACTCGTGACGTGTGCTATTCTTTACATGGTCGACCACCGAAAAATGCTTATGTTGCTCAGACCGAGAATACAGGTAACCAGGGATTTTCTGTATCTGAAGGGGAGTATAATGAGTTCCTTAAATATCGAGCAAGTAAGCAGACATCTCCACAAGTAGCCTCTGTTGCTCAGACTGATACTTCTGTTGCTGGTAATTGTTTTGCTTGTGTTTCCCAATCTCGTCCTCTTGAACAATGGGTTGTGGACTCAGCTTCTTCTGATCATATCTCTGGTTATAAATCCCTTTTTTCAAATATTGCGTATTCACAGTCTCTTCCCAATGTTACTTTAGCCAATGAGTCTCAAACTAAAGCAAAGCGAGTTGGACAAGCGAATCCCCTACCCTCTGTCACTCTAGATTCCGTTCTTTATGTCCATGTCTGTCATTTTAATCTTGCATCTGTTAGTTGTTTGACTCGTGCCCTCCATTGTGGTATATATTTTATTGATGATTCGTTTATTATGCAGGACCGCAGTACGGGACAGACGATTGGAACAGGACTTGAATCCGAAGGACTCTACTACCTTAACTCACTCAAATCCTCCAAGGCCTGTCTAGTTGCAGATCCTCCAGACCTACTTCACAGTCGTTTAGGACATCCTAGCTTGTCCAAGCTTCAGAAGATGGTGCCTAGTTTGTCTAGTTTATCCACATTAGAGTGTGAGTCATGTCAGCTCGGGAAACATACCCGAGCCTCCTTTCCTCATAGTATTGAGAGTCGTGCAGAGACTGTTTTTTCTTTAGTTCATTCGGATATATGGGGCCCTAGTAGAGTCAGTTCAACCTTGGGATTTCATTATTTTGTTAGTTTCATTGATGATCATTCAAGATGTACTTGGATTTTCTTAATGAAAGATCATTTTGAGTTGTTTTCTATATTCCAGAAATTTTGTGCTGAAATTAAAAATCAATTTGGTGTTTCTATTCACACTTTTCGCAGTGATATTGCCTTAGAATATTTATCCTCTCAATTTTAGCAGTTTATGATGTTTGCTTTACATACGAGTGGTACTTGGGAGCTCGTCCCTCTTCCTTCAGGTAAATCTACTGTTGGTTGTCGTTGGGTATATGCAGTCAAGGTTGGTCTAGATGGTAAGGTTGATCGTCTTAAGGCTTGTCTTGTTGCAAAGGGATATACTCAGATATTTGGGCTTGATTACAGTGACACCTTCTCTCCCGTTGCAATAGGTTTTCAACTTACAGTTACAAGTTAAAAAGTTAAGGACAATAGGTCCTGAAGCCCTAAACTTACAGTTACAAGTTCAGGACAATAGGTCCTGAAGTCTTGGACTTAGACTAATATGCTCAAAAGTTTAAGGATAATATGTCATGAACTTTGGCTAAGAAGCCCAAAAGTTAAGGACAATAGGTTCTGAACTTAGGCTAACAAGCTAAAAAGTTAAGGATTTTTGGTTCTGAATTTACAGCTACAAGTTCAAAAGTTAAGGACACTTGGTCCTGAACATAGACTAACAAGCTCAAATGTTGAGGATAATATGTACTGAACTTAGACTTACAAGTTCAAAAGTTAAAGATAAGTAGTCCTTAACTTAGAGTTACAGGCACATAACTTAAAGGCAGGTGGTCCTGAACTTCGACTTCCAAGTTCAAAAGTTAAAGACATATAGTCCTGAAGTCCTGAAGTTAAGTTCAAAATTAAAGGAATGAACTTCGGGGGAAGTGCACGGTCAGCCACTAATAACACATATATTTACTTTTAAACCACTGTTTAAAATATCTTTAGTCTTTAGCTACTGTTTTAATAAACGTTAACTGTCCGGACGAAATACCCTTCTGCTCATGTCCTTAACTTCAGGACTATATCTCCTTAACTTTTGAACTTGGAACTCTAAGTTCAGGACTTCAGAACTACATGTCCGTAACTTTTGAAATTCACTTCAGGACTATATGTCCTTAACTTTTGAACTTGTAACTCTAAGTTCAAGACTTCAGAACCTATTGTCCTTAAATTTTGGGCTTCTTATCCTATGTTCATGACCTATTGTCCTTGACTTTTGATCTTGTTAGTCTAAGTTCAGGACTTTAAGACCTATTGTCTTTAACTTTTGAGCTTGTTAGTCTAAGTTCAAGACTTCAGGACCCATTGTCCTTCACTTTTGAGCTTGTTAGTCTAAGTTCAGGACCTATTATCCTTAACTTTTGGGCTTCTAAGCCTAAGTTTAGGACCTATTATCTTAACTTTTGAACTTGTAACTGTAAGTTCAGGACCTACATTCCTTAACTTTTGAGCTTGTTAGTTTAAGTACTGGACCAAGTGTCCTTAACTTTTGAAATCTTAGTTTCTACACCAATAATTCCAAGATCTTTGGATAAAACGTATAGACTTAGATATCTGTAATTAGAGTAAAAAAGTAAAAACTCAAATTGGTGAATTCTCGTTCAAATGGTTTAATACATTCTGTTGTGACCTTGCACGTTTGCCTTTTTCTTTAAATATTAATAAAATGACATTCTGATATAAAGCAAAGCATACTGAAAAAAAGAGTAAAAATATCTTGTGGAAAGAAAACGAAATTGAAACTAGGATATCTCCTAGAAATAAACAAAAAACGAGTGGGTATCGAACTTGAGAGAGAAGCGAGGGTTTGGGAAGAAAAGCAATAGAAGAAAGGGTAAAAATATCCTTTCATATTAATTTTAATAGAGTAGTGGCTATTTTTGCTCAATATTAGAATTGCTGGATAAAAAATAAATACCACCTTAAATAGTGGCTACCACGCTTTTTTACGTATTTTAATGGTCCATCCAGCTTAGAATTGTTAAAATAGCACGAGCTAGCCAATTTTCGGACTGGTCATTCAAAAATAGTCATGGTTTTCCAAGTTATGAGAAAATAGTCACTATTTTGATGTAGTCGAGACCGGTCTAGCATAATATATTGGAACTCCAAACTCTAGTATAATATACTGGAGTTCTAGTATACTTTGCTGGAGTATTTTCTAGATTTTGAGCAATTTTTTCGTATAGATTTATCTTTACATGAAAAGTGGCTAAATTTTGATGACTTTTGAAATAGTGGCTATTTTTGAATTGCCACATGTAAATCTGGTTATTTTTGAATTTTCCCCTTAGAATTATATTTCGGGAAAAAATACAGAATTGGTCGGTCAGTAGATAATCAATTGTATTCTGTCATGACCCTAAACTGGACCCGGTCGTGATGGCATCTGTCGTAAAACAAGGCCAATTGACACAAACCCCAAACTAACTAAGCAGTTATAATAACTCATTTTATGTCATTAATAAGCTATAAATCCCAAAATGAAAAGTAAAATAGAACATTGCGGAGACAAACACAGTCCGACATCGGGGTGTCACCAATCATGAGCATCTAAAATTCGTCTAAGACTATGAAAAGACAACATAGTATAATTGAAAGCTAGAACAAGGTGAATTAATCATAGAAAGGAGAAACACTAGGCTGCAAATGCCAAGCAGCTACCTAGTCAACTCCGAACAAGCCTGCTGGAAAGCAAATCAGCCTTTCGCTAGCATGACCCAAGACTCCTAAATCTGCACACAGGGTGTAGGGTAAATGTGAATACGCCAACTCAGTAAGTAATAAAAGTAAAGGTAGATGAGTGATAAGAAAACACGTAAAACACAACATAATACTACAGTAAAGAAGTATAAATTAAGCCTGTCAAACGTGCCGGTTAGACCCGCTAGCGGACCGGCCCAGACCGGTTCAAACCGGAACCAGATCGACCCGATTCTTAAGGGGCCGGATGGGCTGGGTAGGGGAGTGGGAGGGGGTTGGACGGGTTAAAAAAAATTACCGGTTAACCGGACCCGACGAAACCGATAGTTGTTCATGCCTAATCGGTTAAACCAGATCGGAATCGGCCCGGTTTAACGGTTATTTTTTTTAATTTTTCAATTTTTCGTAGGGCCCACTATCCGTTGGAAATGTAAGATTTTAGAATTGACCCGTTAGCCAATGTATCTATTGATGAAATAGCCATTTTTTTAATTTTAAGTTTTTAACCCTTTTTGAATTTACAAAATTAACCTTTTTTAATACTATAAATACCCCCCCTCTTCTTTATTTCTTCACTCAAATATGATATCTCAATCTCAATTTCTATCATTCTCCAATTTGCAAATTGCAATTCATCATTTAATCTTCTAATTTTATTATGCATTTTGGCTCAATTTTCTTGAATTTAATTTATTGTGTTTTCTCATTTGGAATTCGAAGTTTGAAGTTTCAACTTTGATCAATTGAAGTTCAAATTTGAAATTCTTGCTTAACGACTTAACGTTTGTTCGTGGTAACATCGGAATTGCATAATCAAGTGCTCAATTCATTGTCGAATTCCGTGCACCCCCTCCAACTCTTTCTCTTATTTACTATTTTAATTGCATATTTAATTTTAGGTTATACTTTAATTTTTACAATATGTTTAGTGCTTCTAAAAGATCGTGTAAAAGCGTTACTGGTAGAGGAAATAAAAAAGAGGTAGTTCTTCAGCATCAGGTAGTAATAGTAATAACTCATTATCATTTACACATATTTCTGAAACATCGCCTAATGATAATATAGATATAGATTATGAATAATTACAAGAAGATTTTGGAATAGAAGATAATGAAATAGGAACGGAAGATGAGATACCAGCAACACCTACTAGTACTGGAGTTGGTAGTGTTGGAGTTGCTACAAGGGGTGGTGGTCGTGATAGAGTTAAATGCAAAATTTGTAACGGTGATTTTAAACATTTGACTGGTGGAAATTTAGGGGGGGTGGGGGGACTGGGACGCTTAGTAGACATATGAGAATTGAGCATCCCATAAAATGGGGCGCTGATGGTGATGGAAATCAAACAATTCCTAACCATACAACTGGAGGTCTAATGAAATATGATACAATGAAGGATCGTGAGGAGTTAGCAAAAATGATTGCTTTGGGTTGTCTACCTTTTTGTTTTGCTTCTTCATCATATCTTATTATGTATATTCAAATGATTTACAATCATTTATTTAAAGGTATCCCTATAAGTACTTGTAAAGCTGATATCTTTAGACTTCATGGACAATATCAAACATACATATGCTATTTGTTTTGCCACCTTTCTTGTAGAGTTTCTCTAACTTCTGATATTGGTCATGTTGTTAATGGAAATGATTATTTGACAATTACATGTCATTGGATAGATGATACTACTTGTATGCAAAAACGTATTATCGCTTTTAGATATGATGAAGATCAAAGTCATACTGCTGCGTTTATAAGTAGTACTATTTGTGAAGTTATTGAATTTTATAATCTAAAGCAAAAAGTATTGTGTATTCTTTTGATAATGCTTCTAACAATAATGCCACAATTTCAATATTAAAATTGAATTTGCAACAACCTCTTGATGACATTTTTCATGTTAGGTGTGCATGTCATGTTTATAATTTAATTGTTAAATGTGGCTTTGATTTATTTTCAACTGAGATTACTCATCTTAGAACAGCAGTTGGTGTTATTCAAGGAAATAATAGACAATCTAGAATAAAAGAATTTAAGAATAAGTGTCCAGTATAACCTTAAACCCAGATTCATGCCAAACGAAATTTTAATAGATGGAATTATACATATGTATATATTTAAAATGTTGTTACAAATATAGATTCCCAATAACCAAAGTTGCTAATGTGCATTGTACTGATCCAAACCGTATGTTAACAACTAGTACTTGGGAGGTCATTAATGATGTTGTTAAATTTTTACATAAATTTTATACAGCTACTGTTGAGTTTTCTGGAGCATATTACCCTACTGTTACTATGGCGTTAGTATATATAGCTGAAATTTCTTTTCTACTCTTTGAATTTAAGAAGAAAGAAAAATATGAGGATGTTATTGAAAATATGCAAGCAAAATTCAAACAATACTTCTTTCGAATTCCTCCGATTTACTTAATTGGCGCGGTTTTAAATCCTTCTATTAAGATGTCTGATTGTCACCAGTAAATGAATGCTTTATATACTTATATGGAAATTGGACCAACTGAAACCCCAGATTTATATGTTTCTATGAACAAACTAAATGATTATTTACAATATTTATATAATTATTATGCAAATGTAATTGATGATGCTACTCGTGCTGTAGACAATGTTAATTCCACTGTGCACTGTACCACTTCTGCTACTGTGGATGATGAAGAAGGCTTTGATAGTTTTGTTATTTTTTCTAAATTTTCTAACACTCAATCTAGTAGCAGGAACAGTGATGAACTTCAATTCTACTTGAAGAAAAAAGAGCCTCGCACAAAGGAATTTTCACCATTGGGATGGTGGCATGAGAATGGAAAACAATTTCCTGTTCTTTTTGCTATGGCTCGGGACGTGCTGAATGTGCCAATTTCCACTGTTGCATCGGAGAGTGCATTTAGCCAAGCAAGACAACAACTTGGAGACACCCGTCACTCATTGAGAAGCAATGCTTTGGAAGTTTTTGTATGTTTCAGAGGTTGGATTAGATCGGAACGAAGAAATCAAGGACGTGAAGATGTTGATATCCCAAAAGATGAGGAACTTGGAGATATATTAATACATGGTAACCCATCCGAATTTAACACTCCAGAAGAAGGTCAATCAGTTCATATTGATTATGAAGAACTTGTAATGGCAATGCAAAACCTTTGAATTTACTTATCGTTAAAAATGTAAAGCTTTTAATTTGTAAGTTCGAAACTCTGAATTATGAAATAAATGTAGCACTTTCAAAAAGTGTAATTTTTTCCCATTTTCCTTGTATTCTTTATGTTAGTACTTTGTATTAATATAACTTACAATATTTATACTAAACCCGGCCTGGCCCACTCAACCCGTAACCCGTACGGTTCAATTTTTACCCGTATAAACCCGAACCCGTTAAGGTACAATCCGTAACAGGCCCGGAATGGAACCCGTACGGGTCAAAAGATTTTTTACCCGACCCGAAACAGTAGGCTCGTTAGACACACATAGAATAAATCAGAACAATGCAATAAAATAGTAAAAACTCATAAAAATACCTTAATTTAGTGAAAACCTCTTTAAAACATCCTTCAGTTGTACAAACGAGTGATGAAAACAGGGAGAAAAGGGTAGTAACATTAATCAGCCCCTATCAATAGAACCAGCCCCTCAGTCCATTTCACAATCACTCGTATCAAGCCCTCGAGCAATAACACATCTCACACTGGGTACCCGAGCTCACTGGGGGTGTATAGACTCCTGGAGAGGCTCCTTACAGCCCAAACACAATAACAAGCCATCTCGTAGTATAATCAAATAGGCACTCGGCCTTATAACAAGCCACCTCGTGGCGTAACAAATTAATCCATCGACCTTATTATCATGAATCAGTACAATACTACTACGCCATGCAACCCGATCCCATAGTATCCTCACAACGCAGGCCATCGACCTCACTCAGTCGGAAATCTCACAAGCCGCTTGGGAAACAGTAAAACATGATGCTCAGCTCAAAATATCATTTTAAAGATAAAAAACGAGTAAAGATGGTTGAGTTGTGAAAATGGTAGAATACAGCATGATTGAGTACAAATAGAGGTCAAAACAGTGAGGAATTGTAGTAAATTCCCTAAGGTTCCAAAACAGTTGGCACGAGGCCCAAATATGGCATTCATCCCAAAACATGGTAATACTTTCCAAAACACAGTGATCGAAAATAGTTTTCAATCGAATACGCGGTTAAATAGTCATACGAGATAGACAAAGTCACAATCCCCAACGGTGCATGACCCCACGGTCGTCATCTAGCGGGTGTGTCACCTCAGAGTAGCACAACGATGTGAAATCCGGAGTTTCATACCCTTAGGACAACACTTACAATTATTACTTACCTCTATCCGGTCTAAGCTCTAGCCTGCAATGCCTTTGCCTCTTATCTCGGCCTCAAATCAGAATCACGATGTCAAAATATACTAGAGGAATGAAGCCCATGCGAACATAATCAATTTACAACACGAATCCCAAAATTAACCTAAACCCGACCCCGGACGCACGTATCGGACTCCGATAAAAATTACATCAACAAACACTTTATCCTCCCACGAGTCCATACATATCAAGAATACCAAAATCCGACAACAAATGACCCCTCAAATCCTTAATCAAAGGTCTCTAATCTCAAGCTCTAGTTTCTTCAATATTTACCCACAAATTTCCATAAATTTCAAGCCTAATCAATGAAATAACACTATAGGAACGAGTTTTATGTTCAAAAATCTTACCTCAATGAAGTTCCCTTGGATTCCCTCTTCAAAATCCCCCCAAAAGCTCCAAACTCTATTTAAAATGATGAAGAAGAGCTGAAAATTGCGAAGGACCAAATATATACTTTCTGACCCAGGCTTTTCGCACCTATGGTCCCTAACTGCACCTATGGTACCGCATCTGCGGCCAAAGTACCGCATCTGCAATTTTCACTTATTACCAGAAGTCTGCACGTGGGCCTCATCATCGACATATGCAGTCGCGTAGGTGTGACCTAACCATCCGCACCTGCGCTCAGCCCTGCACACCAACTTCCGCATCTGCGGCTATCCTTCCGCTTCTGAGGTCCTACACATGCAGTCCCCAAGCCGCAGGTGCGGTTATGACAGTGGTTCAATAGCTTCAGTTGCAATCTCAAACTCCAAATCTTTGGTCAACCATCTGAAATTACCCTAAGGCCCCCTGGACCTCAACCAAAAGCACAAACAAGTCACATTCCACTATCCAAATTTACACCAACCTTTGAAACACCTAAAACAACTTCGAATCAACCAAATAACATCGGATTCAAGCCTAAGGTTCAAAAAATTTCCGAATTCCACTTTTGATAAAAGCCCATCAAATCTCGTCCGAATGACCTGAAATTTTGCATACACATCATATATGACCCAACAAACCTACTGTAACTTCCAGAATTCCATTTCGACCCCTATATCAAAATCTCACCCATCAACCAGAAAATACCAAAATTCCCATTTTGCCAATTCAAGCCTTGATCTACTCCAGACCTCTAAAATACATTCTAATCATGCTCCTAAGTCCCAAATCACCTCCCGAAACTATCTGAATCATCGAAATTCACTTACGGGCCCTTTTGACATAATTCAACATCCAATTGAATTTTCCAACTTAAGCTTACTCAAAAGAAAATAAGTGTCTCAAACCTTACCAAAACCTCTTTCAACACAAGCCAACCAACCTGATAGCATATAATACAGCTAAACAAGACAATAAGAAGCAAAAATTGGGAAAATGGAGCGGTAACACATGAAACTACCGGCCAGCCCATTACAATCTCCCCTCCTTAAATAAGCATTCATCCTTGAACGGGTCCAGACATATACCTGAAGCCTCAAATAGGTGAGGATATTTGCTCCGTATCTCCTGCTTGGTCTCCTAGGTAACCTCTTGCACGGGCTGACCTCTCCATTGCACTTTCACTGAAGCTATATCTTTTGATATCAACTTTCGAACCTGTCGCTCCAAAAATCCACTAGCTCCACATCATAAGTCAAATCACCATCTAATCGAATCGTGCTGAAAGCCAAAACATGAGATGAATCGCGATAGAAACATGAAATACCAGATGCACGCTCGACAAGGTGGGTGGCAAAGCAAGATCATAAGCCATATCCCCAATCCTTTGAAGTACCTCAAAAGGCTCAACGAACCGATGACTCAATTTTCCTTTCTTTCCAAATCTCATAGCACCCTTCATGGGAGAAACCTTCAACAGAACCTTCTTACTAACCATGTAGGACACATCCCGATTTCCTGTCAGCATAACTCTTTTGTCTCGATTACGCTGTATGAAGCCTCTCCTGAATCACCTTCACCTTGTCTAAAGCATTCTTCACCAAGTCTATACCCAATAACCTAGCCTCACCCCGCTCAAATCAACCGACCAGAGATCTACATCACCTCTCGTTCAAAGCCTCATATGGAGCCATTTAAATACTCAACTGATAACTATTGTTATAAGCAAACTCTGAGAGCGGTAGAAACTAATCCCATGACCCTCCAAAATCAATGACACAAGCGTGCAGCATATCCTCCAATATCCGAATAGTGCACTCGGACTACCCGTCCATTTGAGGGTGAAAAGATGTTCCTAACTCAACCTAAGTACCCAACTCTTGCTGTACCAACCTCCAAATCTGTGAAGTAAACTAAGTACCTCTATCTGAAATGATGGAATATGGGACACCATGCAAATGAACAATCTCTCGGATATATATCTACGCCAACCTCTTTGAAGAATAGGTAGTACACATAGGAATGAAGTGCGCGGACTTGGTCAGTTGATCCACAATCACCCAAATAGCATCAAACTTCTTCAAAGTCCATGGAAGCCCAACTACGAAGTCCATAGTGATCTGCTACCATTTTCACTCTGGGATATCCGTCCACTGAAGCAAGCCACCCGATCTCTGATGCTCATATTCCACCTGATGACAATTAAGACACCGAGCTACAAATCCTACAATGTCCTTCTTTATTCTCCTCCATCAATAATGCTTTCTCAGTTCCTGATACATCTTCTCGGCACCGGGATGAATAGAATACCGCAAGCTATGAGCCTTCTCTAGAATCACCTCCGGAAGACCATCCACATTGGGCACACATATTCATCCTTGAATCCTTAATACCCCATCATCACCAATGGTCACATCTCTGGCATCGTTGTGCTGAACTTTGTCCTTAAGGACAAGCAAGTGAGGATCATCATTAATCACGCCTAACTCTATTCAAACAAAGGATAAGCAGTCGCTGCAAATATAATCCGGTCTAAAAGTCCGGAGTTGAATCCAACAGAGAACTAAGGCTTAGCTATATCTATTCAATATCACTAAAAAGACGAGTTTGAACAATTTTCTAACTTATTGATATTAAGATTCTTGTGTTTAACTAACTAACTAACAAATTAAAATAATAAATTCATACTAAAGATACTACATGTTGGAGAAAATAATAAGGAGGTCTAGAGTTATGATTTTTCTAATTGTCGGAGTCCTTCCCGCTACGTCTTCTACAATTTCGCCTAAGTATTTTCTACCGATCATGGGCGCTTTGCATGTTATAACTCTCTCCCGAGTAACTACAACAATTTACTAAAATACTCTCCCGAGTTATGCTAGCTGGCTTTAATTACAGCTCACTTAGATCGCACCCAAGGTTTTGTTATCCCTAATCCCACCTTTAAACCGTTGGTTATTGATTCCTCACATATGTCGTGAGTGATGTTGTTCAACAACTACCTAAATATGCATTGTCTCCCAAGTAATTCATACTAAATAGGCATATATAATTTAGGGCCCTTCAATCAACCATAAGAATAATATAATTGAACAAATAGAGAAAACACTACGACTCAATTATACAAAAACATATCAAGAATTTATCATACAAAAGGTTCCATCAAAACCCTAAATAAAAAATTAGTTATTCATAATAGTATGTAAAACTACATTACTAAAATTCATAACCAACAATGAAAAATAGGAAGACGAAGGAAAAACTCGTAGAAGAATTCTCCGCCTTGCTCATATTATGTCTCTGCCTCCTTAGGTCGAATCTGTGTCAAAAATATGTCCAATCCCTCAAAATATCATTTTTTCATGTATATATACCAAGTAGGGTTGGGCCCAAATCATTATAAATTCTCCTAGATCAAAAAACACTTTTTCCGGGTTTGACTAGTCCGGCCGCACTCGTGACCGCGCTAGTGCCGCACATATTGCCCAGTGTTCTGACTGCCGAGCACGGCAACGCTATTGATGCACACTTTTAACCTTGTTCCACTTAAAATTTGGAAAAACGTAAAACATGAAAGTTATATTAGATTTACAACTATATATTGTGGAGCTTACGTGGAGTTCTGAACAAAAGGTTATATCCATTTTACTAGAGAGTATGCAATATGCCTACTCGATTCTTCGTTCACTCTAACTATCATCCGTTGACCCCCAAACATGATACATGCTTAATTCCTTGAGATTTTAATCAGACTTCAAAGCTACAAATCACTTGAATTAATTCCATAACATCTACATTGCTCGAAATCACTCATACAAGACATAAAACACGCCATTAGTGTAAAATACTTGCGATTAAAGCACAAACACAACTAAAGTGCAGTAAATTAGAGTGTAATAAACGACTAAAATACGCAATTATGGCCTATCATCAACACCCCACACTTAAACCATTGCTCGTCCTCGAGCAATCAAACTATACTTTTTCATAGACATGGCCTTTTTAAACAATTCTCCTAACTCATCACACCAAGAGTATTTAAAATAGACTAAACACAAAAGCGTAACATTTTCAGCTCAAGATTTGGCTCACAAGTACCACGCATTATTCACAACTCAGCCACTTACTCTAACATAGAAGACACTGACATTAATTTTCCTTCATGAATCAAGTGCCCTCACACAACAAAAGAGAGTAGTTTCACACAATAAAATTTAGGAACACTTTGGAACTCAAGATAGAAAGAATTCACTCACTCTCAGAAATAACAAGATGCACCATAAGCTTGCCCGTAGTGTTCTACTCTACTAATCGAGCTCATTCAATCTAGGATCAATTAGGACTTTATTTGGTTGTAATATAGGCTATGGGACGGGTAGGATACATTTAGATATAATAGTGACTACACCTCCCTAAGCACTTTAATATATATTCTAACATTCAAACCGCATACTTATGTCAAACCAAAACTTCATCACATCAATGTATATTAACTCCGTACTTCTTAAGCACAATTACATCAAAAGCGACACCATAAGGAATATTCTTCACAACAATACAACTATTTTTTTCTTTCCTTTTCAATTCAAGTGGCTCTTACTTTTTGAACAGTGCACCTTTCTCCTTATTTCATTAGTTCCACTCAAAAGCTAAACCAACCACCCCACACTTTAACTTTTACAAAGTTCATGACAATTCAAGTGCTCATGAGAGGTGAAAAGGTTAAAAAAGATGGTTAATTCAAACAAAGGAGTAAGACTTGTAATATGGTTGCCAAAGAAACATGATTACATGCTCAAAGTGGTTAACAGTTATACATAGTAATTAGGCGGGTAAAATATATATATATATGGCTCAAAAACGAAACGCCTACATCACTTCCAAGACTGAACAAAACTACTAATTCGCTTTGCAAATATACATGGCAAGTTATAGGCATCAAATGCAATGCACAAAATATAAGAAATCCTTACATACACATGGAACATAACTCACTCAATATTGGATCATCAAGACACTCTAGTCAAAGCAGTTAAGTAAAGTTAAGCTCATACAATTTAAGGTACTTATACAAGAGTCAAAAATTGAGCCTAAGCGTCACAACTGAAGTACTCGCTATTCTCAAGGCATAACAAAAGTCAAGAGATATTGCTTCAATTCAAAATACAACACAATGACTCCTATTCCTAAAAACAAAACTAACTACACCCGGTTAAAATAAAACCCTTGGAAAAGAACCGTGGCAAAAAGAAAAACCAAGGAAACTTGCTACACTAGCTAAGAAAAAAAGTCTTTTTATTTTATTTTTTTCTTAGACTTAAATCCCTCTAGAAAATTGTCTAATAGATCCATTATCGGGAAAAGTCCAAAATTTGTTTTTCGTTTTTCTTAAAAAATAAAAAAATATTCAATTAAACTAATACAACTAAAATAGCATATAAAGTCACCCAGACAATCTCCTTATCCTACACTTAAAATTGTGCATTGTTCTCAATGTACACCATAACTAATGAAAAGGTAAAAGAGACTCCCTAGGAGGCTAAAGGCCAAAGCACTAACAACTCATAGGGTACTTAGACTTCTCCCAATCTTGGTCCTTCGTACGGATACCTCACACTTAGTTCCAACCATTTTGTTTATTGTTGCATCCTTCCAATAGCTTTGCTTCCTATGCTCCTAGAAAATTAAAAATCGACACTACAAAAATGATATAATAATAAAAGAATTAAAAATTAAAAATTAAAAATTTAAAAAAAATATAAAAAAATAAAGCTGGGTTGCCTCCCAACAAGCGCTTGATTTAACGTCGCGACACGACGTGAATTATCTTTTTTGTCTCCACCTTGAGCTTATGAATTGAATCCTAAGTTTTGCTTCAAGCTTATGATTATGGTCTTGGGGTGGTACAAATTCTTGCGAGCCAAAAATTAGATAAAATCTTATGCACTTTTTGGATCTCGATCGAGGGTGTCAACTTGCCTAGACGGCCTTGAGAAGTCCAAAATATAAGGCTCAATTACTTCTTCCTTGGACTCCTTATTATGCTCATAAGGATGAATTTCCATTTCACCGTCTGAACATAATATAGAGAAGTGTTTGGAATGAGGTCTAACGCGCTCAAATACATGAACTTCAAGATTTTTAACCTCATTAACACCAATCACACTAGAATCAACTAAATTTGTATCTTCAACGTCCTTGGTTGACTCTAGTGTTACTTATTTAACGTCGACATCCTCAAATTCTAGTTAGTTAGATTATTGATTTTCTACTCTTACCTCCTCTATTTGTACCTCAATTTCAACATCTAATTCATGCTCTTTTTGGATAATATCTATAATATTTGTTTGTTGAGCACTAAATACCTCAACTAGTTGACTCACTTGTGCCTCCAGGTTGCGAATAACAACATCTTGCGTTTGTTGTGCATTTGTTCCACATCATTTTGTTCTATAAGGCACCTTAGCATCTTGATCTCTATCAGGTCATCATCCATGGGTTCTTTATTCCTATTAACTTCATAAGAAAAGGTAGAACAGTCATAGTAAGGTGTTGGGGGAAGATAAGAAATATATGCACATCCATAAAAGTAACCATCTTGACCACCACACACATCACACACATTCCACAAATAAGATTAAGTTGGTGCACATAACTCGCTCTTGGAAATATTTTGATAATTTTGATATGATGGTTTTCTTCAAAATATGCATAAGGAGGATTAAAATTAGAATTACCCACATCCAAACTCCCATAAATATAGGATGCTATGTTTTTCAAATTAACAAGTAAAATAAAGATATAAACAAAATCAAATACAACAAAACAAAAATAAAATTCAAACTTGCAACCTAGCAATATGTACACCTACAACTACACTGTTTGTTCTCCGGCAACGACACCAAAATTTGATCATACCCAAATATACCTTATAAAAAGGAATAAGGGGCCGCTGCAAATATAATCCAGTTTACAAGTCGAAAATCTAATTCCACAGAGAACTAAGGCTTAGCTATAGTTGTTCAATATCGCTAAGAAATACAAGTCCAAATAATATTCTAATTATAAAGATTATAACATTTATTTTTATCTAATTAACTAACAAACCTAGAAAGCCGTAAACTATCAATTAACAAGGAGAAGGATTTGAGTCAAGATTAAGGAGGTTTAGAGTTATTATTTCCCCAATTGTCGGTATCCTTCCCGCTACATTTTCTATAAATTCGCCTAGGTATTCTCTATCGATCATGAGCACTTTGACTGTCGTAACTCTCTCCCGAGTAATAACCACATTTTACTAGACGCACTCTCTCGAGTTATGCTAGCTGATTTTTGTTACAGCTCAGTCAGATTGCACCCATGGTTTCGTTATCCCTAATCCCAACTTTAAACCCTTGGTTATTGATTCCTCACATACGTCGGGAGTGATATTGTTCCACAACTACCTAAATATGCACTCTCTTTTGAGTAATACATACTAAATAGGCACAACTAATTGAGGGCTCTTCAACCACAAGAATAATATAGTTGAAAAAATAGAGAAAATACTACGGCTCAATTATACAAAAACATAACAAGAATTTATCCTACAAAAAGTTTCATCAAAATCCTAGATAACAAATTTTCTATTCATAGTATGTAAAACTACAATATTAGAAGTTATAACCAACAATGAAAAATATGAAGAGAAAGGACAAACTCGTAGAAGAATTCTTCGCTTTGCCCCTACTGTGTCTCTGCCTCTTTAGGTCGAATCTGTGTCAAAAATATGTCCAACTCCCCAAAATACCATTTTTCCATGTATATATACCAAGTAGGGTTGGGCCCAAAGCATTATACCTTCTCCAAGACAAAAAATCACTTTTTTCGGGTTTGACTAGCGCGGCCTCGCTCGTGCTCGTGCTAGTGGCTACACATATTGCCTAGTGTTCTGCCTGTCGAGCGCGACCTGAGCGCGACTGCACTATTGACGTGCGTTTTGCACCCTTTTCTGCGTAGAATTTTGTAAAATGTAAAGCATGAAAGTTGTAGTTCTTTAAGTTAAATTTCCAACCATATATTTTGGAGCCCAAATGGAGTTATGAGAAAAAAGTTATCTACATTTTACTAGACAGTAGACAATATGCCTACTCGATTATTCGTTCGCTCTAACTATCATCCGTTGCCCCCCAAACATGATACCGACTTAATTCTTTGAGCTTTTACTCATATTTCAAAGCTCCGAATCACTTGAATTCATTCCATAGCATCTACATAACTCGGAATCACTCCTACAAGGCATAAAACACACCGTTAGTGCAAAACACTAGCGATTAAACCTCAAATTCAATTAAAGTGCAGTAAATTAGAGAGTAATAAGCGACTAAAATATGCAATTATAGACTGTCATCAGTCATACTGACGCTCTCTGATGTGATCGAATAAGGAAGACCAAGAAATCACACAGGCCAATACCCGACTGGGCTCCGAAATATCCAACCTCACGAATTGATTGGCTAAGGCCTGAACATCAACTGCAAGAGGTCTCTCCCCAAAAAGAATAAATGCAACACCGTCCATACTCACGGCCTTCTAGCTCAAAGCATAGGCCACCATATTGGCCTTCCCCGGATGGTACACGATAGTAATATCATAATCTTTGAGCAACTCCAATCATCTCCGCTGCCTCAAATTGAGATCCTTCTGCTTGAACAAGTTCTGGAGGTTACAATGATCAGTAAATACCTCACAAGACATACCATATAAATAATGCCTCCAAATATTCAACGCGTGAACAATGGCAAATAACTCCAAATCATGAACATGGTAGTTCTTCTCATGGGGCTTCAACTGACGAGAAGCATAAGCAATAACTCTACCCACCTGCATCAACACACACCCAATACCAACTCTCGAAGTATCACAATACATGGTATATGAACCTAAAGCTGATAGCTAGACTAACACTGGAGCTGTGATCAAGGAAATCTTGAGCTTCTGATAGCTCTCCTCACACTCATCCAACCACATGAAAGGAGCACCCTTTTGAGTCAACTTGGTCAAGGGTGATGCGATAGATGAAAATCCCTGAACGAACTAATGGTAATAACCCGCCAAACCAAGAAAGCTGCGAATCTCTGTGGCTGAGGACGGTCTGGGACAACTCTTAACCGCCTCTATCTTCTTCGGATCAACCTAAATATCCTCACTGGACACCACGTGTCCCAAAATATCCATTGAAATGAGCCAAATATCACACTTGGAGAACTATGCATAAAGCTTGTCCTCCCTTAATCTCTGCAACAATACTCTTAAAGCTCCACATGCTCCTCCTGACTACGCGAATACCCGAGGGTATTATCAATGAAAACTATGACAAACGAGTCGAGATACGACTGAAACACGCTGTTCATCAAATGCATGAATGTTGCTGGGGCAGTGGTCAGCCCAAAAGACATCACATGGAACTCATAATAACCATATCGGGTCCTGAAAGTTGTCTTAAGAATATCCGAGTCCCTGATCTTCAGCCAGTGATACCCTGAACGAAGATCAATCTTGGAGAACACCCTCGCTTTCGAAACTGGTCAAATAAACCATCAATGCGAGGCAAAGGATACTTGTTCTTAATTTTAACCTCGTTAAACTACCTGTAATCAATGCACATCCTCATCGTGCCATCCTTCTTGTTTAGAAATAGAACAGGCGTACCCCAAGGCGACACACTAGGCATAATAAACCCCTTATCAAAAAGTTCCTGAAGTTGGTTCTTCAACTCCTCTAGTGCCATATGATACAGTGGAATAGAAATGGGTTGAGTGCCCAGCACCAGATCAATACCAATATCAATATCCCTGTCCGGTGGCATGCCCGACAGGTCTGCAGGAAACATATCGCGAAAATCTCTCACAACTAGAATAGAATCAATGCTGGGAGCCTCTGCACTAATATCCTTTACAAAGGCTAAGTAAGAAAGACAATCCTTCCCAACCATATGCTGGGCCTTCAAGAATGAATGGGAGCATAATTAGTTGAACCCCGCCACTTAATCCGTGGAACACCCGGAATAGCCAACATCATTGTCTTAGCAAGATATTCTAATATAGCACGACACAAATATAACCAATCCATACCTAATATCACATTAAAGTCCACCATACATAGTGATAAAAGGTCCACTCGGGTCTTCACATCCCCAATAATCACCATACATGAACAGTACAGACGGTCTATAACAATACTATCACCCACTGGTATAGATACACGAATAGATGAAACAAGAGGCTTACGGGGCATATCCAAATAACAAGCAAAATATGACGACACATATAAACAATGGAGCCGGGATCAAATAACTTAGAGGCATATCTATGGGAAACTGATACAATACATATAATCACAACATCTGAAGCAATAGCACCAGGTCTAGTTGGGAGTACATTGAAACGGGCCTGACCATCACCTGATCGACCTACCCCTCTAGGGCGACTCCTAGCTGACTGTCCTTAACCCTTTGTTGGGTGGGTGATAAGGTAACTGGTGCCGAAGTTGATGGCTAACCCCTTTGATGAGATGAACCGCCAAGGCGATGAGGACACTGCCTCCACATGTGACCCAACTACTAGATGTACCTGGCATAGAAGAGCCCTGAACTAATGAAGCACAGGAAGAACTCTAGGCTGGAAGGGCACTCAGTGATAGATGGCCCTGATATAAACTGTGAGAACCATGACCCGATGATGCCCCACGATAACATGGGTGAGCTGACCGAGCATGCCTAAATGGACGACCTCTATCGTGCTGAAACTAACCCCTCGAAGGGGCACCACCATAACTACCAGATCCCCAAAGCCTCTTGGCCTTTCTCTCCTCTCACTCCTAGAGATGAATTGACTCAATCTTGCGAGCAATGTCAATAACCTCCTCAAAAGTAGCACCAAACACCCTCTCCTTGGTCATGAGAATCCGAAGCTGATATGTGAGGCCATCAACAAACCTTCTAATCCACTCTTTGTCTGTAGCAACCATCCAAATAGCCCAACGATCTAACTCTGGGAACCTCATTCATACTACATCACAGTTATATCTCCCTGCTCAGCTGCTCGAATTGCCTACACAGCTCCTCTCTACGGGACTGTGGCACATACTTCTCCAAAAGGAGAATGGAGAACTGCTGCCATGTAAGGGGTGCTGCACCAATAGGCTTACGCCTCTCATAAGCCTCCTACCAAGCGAAGGGGGCTCCATAAAACTAAAAGGTAATAAATGCAACCCGCCTGGTCTTTAGAATGCCTGCTGTACGAAGAATCCTCTAACACTTGTCCAAGAAAACCTGGTCATCCCCACTTTATGTACCACTGAAAGTCGGAGGATGAAGTCTACCAAACCTATCCAACCTACAATGCTCGTCCTCTGGCATAACATGAGCTACATAGTCTTGAGCAGCTGCAACCGACTGGGTTGGATGTGCCCCCCGTGTCTAACGTCCCTGCATGACCTGCTCAGGTGTGTGAGCGGCGGGAGTCTGGGTGCCTCCCCCGGACTTAGAAGTAGCTTCAACTGTAGTTACCAAGACCGCCTGAGCTAGGCTAGCGAATACTGATAAAATCTGGGCCAGGTTCTCGTGAAGGCTGGGATCACAATAGGCACAACTCGTGCCTGAACTAGTGTTGCTCGAGCATCTACAACTGGGACCTCATCCTGAACTAGAACGGCTGGTGGATATGCAGATGCTACCCTAGCTGTGGTGCGGGCTACACCTTTTCCCCTACCACGGCCTCGACCGCGTCCTTGGCCTCTAGTGGCCATAACTGGTGGTACTGATGGTCGTCCATCCTGACCGGTCGCTCGTGTCCTCGGCATCTATGAGAGAATAGAATAATAGAAGTTTAGTATTCAGATCAACAGATTCGCACGACAAGAATTCAAGAATATAAAGTTTTCCTAAAGGTTCTGCAACCTTCCAAGGATAAATACAGACATCTCCGTACCGATATGCGAGATTCTACTTGTTATATCCCGTACCTTAGTATTAGGATGTGTCGTAGTAAATTATAAACTTTTTAATTTTTTTTTATGATTTGGATATTTGTAATACGTTATATGCAGCAAAGATGTTATTAAAATGAAAAAGGAAAAACAATTATACCTAATTGAGTTCAATTCATTTGTTTGGCATGGTTCTCTTTTTAAATAAAATTGCAGATTAAAAGTTTGATACATTTGAAACTTTTGGTCGATATGGATAGCTCCCACTTTTTACTGAGTATGGCATTTTGAATTGTAAATGAATGAGCTTATAAGTTTAAAAAAATGTGGATCACATATGAGATGAGAAGTCTGTCTTTATTTATAATTGTGTCCTGTTTTATTTTTTTATTTGCTCGCTAAGGTCAATGTCTCAATAATAGTTAAGCTAACAAATGTCGATTTATAGCAAAAAAATAATTTCATGCTTATTCTAGTGGTTTAAGGTCAATATTATAGAAGAGAATAGAGAGTATTTATTTTTTTTTTGAGTTTACTAAATGATTGCAGCCTTTAACAAAATAAAACAGTTTTCATCTAGCTTTTGAATGAAGGGATAAAATGAAATATATGTTTTTATACTCTTATTGAAAAACTTATTGAAGGAATATTTATAGTATATGTTTTATTATTAACATGGTCTTTCGACTTAGAAGCAACACATTGTAAGTTAAACTTAGACTATTTTGTATTAATTTAAAACAAAAGGAATGTGTGTGGCAAAAGTGTAACAACTATATAGGGTTCTAGCGACTCTTAGACTAACTAAAAGAGTCTCACTGGCATATTAAATAGTGTTGTCTTCTGCTTTAATAATCAATATAAGAATATACTTTCATTTTTTTATCATCACTTTTTAGAAATCTCATAAGCTCAACATTCTACATAATGTTATAAAAGTATGTGATGTTTTATAATTTTCTATGTACTACGAATTTCTAGTATCTACTCCAACATTCGTTAGATAATCAAGTAGCACATTAATTTTGGGTTACAACCTTTCCAAAGATTTAGGCTTACTTGAGGTTCATTTTGTACTCTTTATATGAGATTAGAAAAATTAAAAAATTGAGAAAATTATGTGTATTTTTTTACATGAATGTTTTAATGAAATAATAAATATATATATTTATTTTATATGATATCGCATGACCATGATAGTTAGATGTTTAAAGCGTGCGAGTAGTATTTTAAGTAATTTGAGACAATTCTTCATTATGTGGATAATTAATTCATTATGAATTAATGGATAATTAATTAATTAAGCTAATTGAATAATTAGGCATAGAATGAATAAGACCATGTGCCCTAACGTAGCAGCAAGGTCTTTAGACTATTATGACTCATGTTTTATGAAAATAAGTGGCATGTTTAGAGAAAATATTGTCACCAACCTAAAACCAACCTAATCGTGATGGTGCCTATCGTGAAACTATACCAGCTGACACAACTCCTGAATTAACTATTCAATCAATAACAATCATTTTAAGCCTTTAATTAATCAGATATCACATAATGTAAGTCTAAATGAATAGTGCAAAATAAGTACACAAGCCCGACATCAGGGTGTCATAAGTCACGAGCATCTGCTAAGTTCTAAATACAACAAAGAATCTAAAAATGTGCTAAATACCGTCTAAGTAAGACAAGAGGGAGAAAATCAGAGTTGCGAATGTCGGAAAGCTACCTTGCTAACTTCAATGACTTTTCCACTGAGCAATCAGCTCCCGCAACCGGGTTCAGAACTATCTGAATCTGCACACAAGGTGTAGGGAGTAATGTTAGTACCTCAACTCAATAAGTAATAAAAGTAAATTAAAGTTGAGCAGTAAGAAAACATGTAAGCCACGTCAATACGTTAAAGCAAATGCAGTATATTTCCAAAATAGTACAGAAATCATTTGGTTTGTAAATCATGCTCAGTTTCGATAAAATCTTTTAAAACAACTTTCAATAGTTTCAAACGAGTGATAAAACAGTGAGTAGAAATGATACAAACATAAATATTCGCTTGGGAAAAACATGTACACCATAAACTGTCCCTCGGGCATAATATCAATAGAACCAGCCCCTTGAGCTACCTCACAATCACTCACAATCAGCCCCTCAAGCATACCATAAATCAAGAATTGCCCCTCGGACAAAACATGTATCAATAACATCCCCTAGGAAACAATATGAAATAACAACAACCGCTCAGGCTATATCATATTACTCACACTGGGTACTCACGCTCACTAGTGGTGTACAGACTCTGGGAGGGGCCCCTTGCGGCCCAAGCGCAATAATAAGCCATCTCGTAGCATAATAGATAAACTTTCGGCCTCATATCAATCTATCTCACTGCGTAACAAATCAGCCCATCGGCCTTATAATCACAAATCAGTACCACACTGCTGCAGCGCACAACTCGATCCCATAATATCCTCACAATATAGGCCCTCGGCCTTACTCATTCAGAAATCTATAGAAGCCACTCGGGCACATTAAAATACGATGCTCAATCCAAATTATCATTTCAGATGTCAAAACAGAATAAATATGGTTGAGATATGAAAATAACAGGATACAACATGACTGAGTACATATGAAGTCAAAATAGTAGTAAAAATCTCCTAAGGGTCCAAAACAGTTGGCCCGAGGCCCAAATATGGTATTCAGTCCAAAATATGCTAATACTTTCCAAAAATACAATAATATCAAGCAGTTTTCAAGCAAATACATAATTCAACAGTCATACGGGATGGACTAGGTCACAATTTCCAAAGGTACACGACCCTACGCTCATCATCTAGCGCGTACGTCACCTCAAAGTAGCATAACAATGTGAAATCCAGAGTTTTATACCCTCAGGACAATATTTACTATCATTACTTACCTTTATCTGGTCCAAACTCTAGCCCACGATACCTTTGCCTTTTGTCTCGGCCTCAAGTCCCGTGGAATCTATCCAAATCAGAATCATGATGTCAAAATATGCTAAGGGAATGAAGCCCACGAAAAAATAATCAAATTACAATACAACTCCCAAAATTAACCAACCCCGACCCCCGAGCCCACATCTCAGAATTTGACAAATTTTACATCACTAGAACCCTTATTCTGCCACGAGTTTATGCATACCAAAAGTACCAAAATCGGACCTCAAATGACCCTCAAATCATCACTCAAAACTCTATTATTAACCAGGCTCTAATCCCCAAACTTACCACTGATTTCCTCTTAAATTTCATGCCAACAACAATAAAAATTACCATAATAATGAGCTTACGCACCAAAGACCTTACCTCAATGAATCCTTCTGAAAATTCCCTTGAAATGGCTCCCAAAAGCTTCCCGCTCCCCCCGAGAAAAATGGCTAAAAATCATGAAGGGTGAAATATATACCTTCTGACCCAGGGATTCCGCACCTGCGGTCCTTTTTCCGCTTCTGATGCCCCGCTTCTGCTGTCTAACCCACCGCATATGCGATTTTCACTTAAAAGCCCATTTATGCATCTACGATTAAACCCCTGGACCTGCGCTATTGCAGGTGCGCTCCAGTAGCCACTTCTGCGGTTCCAACCGACCTCCCTCTTGGCTGCATCTGCGGCTCCATCTTCACTTCTGTGAGTCCGCACCTACGGTCCCCTAGCCGTAGGTGCGATTATGGCAGAAATAGAAAAACTTCAGCTGCCAAACCTAACTCAAAATCTTTCGTCAACCATCCGCAATCACCCTGAGGACCCCAGAACCTCAACCAAAAGCACAAACAAGTCATATACCACTATCTAAACTTATACCAATCTTCAAAACACCTCAAACATTATCGAATCAACCAAATCACAGCAGATTCAAACCAAAGGTTCCAAAAATCTTTCGGATTCTACTTTTGATCAAACCACATTTGAATAATTTGAAATTTTTCACACACATCCTAAATGACACAACCGGCCTACTACAACTCCTAGAATTTTATTCCGACCCCTATATCAAGATCTCACTTATCAACCGACAAAGGCCAAAATTCCAAATTTCGCCAATTCAAGCATAAACCTTTCACGGACCTCCAAAATACATTCCAATCACGATTCTATATCCCAAATCACACAACGGAGCTAACCAAATCATAACAACTCCAATCCTATATCATATACTAGCAAGTTAAAGCTTGGTCAAACGTTTCAAATTTTAAGCTTCAAACTGAGAACTGTTCTTCCAAATTCATTCTGATATCCCTGTAAATAAAAATCGACGACTTACATAAGTCACAATACATCACGTGGGTCTATTCATGCCCGAGAACTGATGAGAAAAGTACAAAATCTCAAAACAACCGGTCCGGTCGTTACAACTATTTGGCCAAGTCATCTTAGAAAAAGGCCCCACACTTATAATAAGGAGTAATTGCTAGTCGTTATCACAATCATTTTTTGTAGATATCACAATCATTTTTTGTAGAGAAAGAGAGCTTGAGATCATCAGTGGAGTAGTAGCTACTTGTAGAGATCATGAAAAAGAATCTAGATAATTCATGTATTTGACACTATTTTTTCTACCCTTTTCTTGTTCCTGCTTATATGTATTTCGATCAATCATTAAGGAAATACTTATAAATTAAGTTTTGCAAAGCCTAAAGGCCAAGTATCCAGGCTTCACTAAATAGTTTACTGGTATTCTTGGGTATTTCAAAAAAACTGATTAAACATATGGAAGATGAGCATGTAGGATCAGAAGCCACTCAAGATGAAAGCGAGAATACAAAAAGAAGAGGAAAATTACTCGAACAAAATCAACATAGAACTAAAAGACGAAGAGAAACTTCTTCAAATTCTCAAGGCAACTCATAATCTTTTGGTTTTACGTGAAATTTGTGAAACGGGTTGTTGTAAAGAGAAACTTTTTGATAAAGTCAAGGAGATACATTCCCTTGTGATTAAGACGGGGTGGTTAGGATCAAATTTTTTTAAGCTAATGCATTGGTGGATTTTCACTCTGGTTATGGCTTTTTGGTTGATACAAATAAAGCATTTCAGTGTTTTCCACATCAGGTATGTTAAGACTATCCCTTCTTTTCTTTCTGGCATGATCCATATGATACAACGAAATGAGCAAGCACGCAAGTTTCAGAAATGATTCTATTCTTAGAAGTACTAAGTTTGTCTATCTTCTTGATTCCCCATATGTCTTATTATTCTATCATCTGTTCATGAGTCTCAGGAAATACATAAGTTGATAAAGTTTATTTCATGATATTATTCAAAGGCGTAATGGTCTTAGGACATTCCAAAATTTTTTATTAACATACTTCTCACGCATTGCATTCGTTTACATGTGCATTTACCCATGACTCAGACGATGTTATATATATATGGGATATAGGAAAAGCTTACGGCGTTATATACGCACCGCCAGACGATGTTATATATATATGGGATATAGAAAAAGCTTACGGCGTTATATACGCACCACCACCCGATCAATTGGTATACGATAATGATGTTGCCCACAGTGGCTGAAATATGACTCAGATAGTGTTATATATGCGTATATATGTATATGGAATATGAGAAAAAGGTTACGGCATTATAGACACGCCACTACCTGATCAGCTGGTGTACGTTGATGATTTGCCCACACTGGACGAGATGATATATGGGGATGCCCTCAAAGGCTTGATGATGTTATTTACGTACAGATCTACACAACATATGACATTTATATGCATATGCATGACATTATAAATATTTCATGATTTATAAGAGTTACTTAGACTTACAGGTTGAGTCCTTTACTCCATGTTTCTTCCATGCTCTTTATATATTTATTTACACGCCTTATATACTCAATACATTATTTGTACTGACTGTCGTGCCCCCTTTTTACCTCCATGGAGATAGAAGTTCGGATTCTGACATTCATGGAGGGTTATAACTCATTTCCTTTTGGGAATTTAGGTTTTTTAAGAGTCTCTACATGATGGATTATGGTGCGTTAGGGCACCTAGAGCGATAAACTCTTAGACTAGTTGCATTACCAAAGATTTAGGGTAAGGACTCGAAATAACCTTGAGGGGAAGGTGTTAGGCACCCCTCCCGGTCTGCAACAGTGGGTCAGACTGAATTTATACTTATGAATTAGTCCTTTTAACAAATAAACAGTTTAAACACGTTCTTGCAAATAATGACATGTTTTGGACATTGTATGACTCAAGTAACAAGACAAAAGGATAAGACTTGAACAAGTTGCATACATATAGAAGAGTAAAGTTTAAGCATCAGGAATTTGGGAAAGAGGAGTCCTAGGTTGGTTAACCTACATGATCATCCCACACAATGCTCGGTAATCACTCCACAATGAGGGGCTACACGTGACATTAGCGTGTAGTCATCATAACCTTATTACCCAATTCCCCCTGGTTATAGTCTAAAGCATTTTAGTAACCTTGAAAATATCATATGTGTGCACTACCCATCCCTTCCTCGTGGCCCTGGAGGTTTTTAGGACATCTAACTAGGGTAGTTCTAGACCTTCTTAAGGTTTTAAAAGATAAAAGTCTAGGCATCAATCAAGAACAACTAGGACTGCGTTTAAAGAGAACAAATAACAAGCTCACACTCACCTCCACAAATACAACAAATAAATGCACGTCTTCAAATTACGGTCAAGTATTTAAGAGAAAATCCTAGAACATAATATCTAGGTGAGCATGGATTATACAACATTGAATTAGGACAAAGTGTCAAAGACCTATTAGCTTGCCTGCTAATTTTAGACCTGTGAATGTGAGCAGTTTTAAATAAAAAGTCGCAGATTTATAGTTACAGAATTTAAATCGCCCTAGAGGCTTGCCTAACAATGATGTCCGAAACAACATGGTATCTATATTGATTGGGAATGCAGTAAAACAGTAAACAATCTTAAACGGACAATTAGGATCCTATGGGCATGCTTTCTAGTGATAATTGAACTTTCTTTTATCATACTTATTCCTATAGACATGCTATCTGGGCGGCAACATGGCAAAACAACAAAAGAAGCCAATTAATTAATTAGTTAAGACCCTATAGTCATGGTATCTGGATGAGCTTTAACAAAGGTATGTATTATTACAACTTTGTAGGCATGCTATCTAATAATCAGATAGAAGTAGACATGAGACCAGGTAAAATATTAAGTTGAACAATCATGCTTTTACATAATGTACAAGTATTAGGCAAGTTAAGTGAAGTGTGTGATTTCCTATAGGCATGCCATCTAAGCGCATAGTAATAATACTGAAATCAAGTATATTGACGGTTAACATGTTTAGGTAGCGAGTATTGGTCAAATTAGGTGAGACATATGTAGTTCCTATAGACATGAGTTCTATTATCGTATATTTTAATTCCTATAGGTATGATTTCTATTATTAAAGCCTTTTAGATCTTATATGCGTGGTTTCTAATATTGTGGAAGTAAAGAAAACATAGTAAATTCATTAACACAACCCTATTGGCATGGAATCTACCCGATTTACCCAACATATATATATATATATATATATATATATATATATATGTATATATATATATATATATATATATATATATATATATATATATATATATATTTATACACACAAAACTACCCATCCATTTTTTACTAATCACCATAATATCGTTTACAATAATTATTACAGACCAATGAATTAAATACATAAATGAACAGAAGTTAATCTATAGGGAGCCTGTAATAGGCCCAAATGACTTCCATACCTTTAATAGCCTAAGATGCTAAAGTTCCATAGACAATATCACGTCTAGGTGTGTCAGAGTTCCCTAAGGACCTCAAGGATCACGGGCAGTGCTCATACCTAGACATTTTCTCAATAATAACTAATTTAGGTGCAGCGTAGAAAGGCCAGCTCTGATATGCTAGAGTTTAGAGAGACCTCAAGGATCTCAAGGCAGTACACATGCCAGAGGGGTAGAACCTAATATTTTAGGAGTAATGTGATAGTGCTTGATCACTTTAAAAGAGTTTGGTAAATAGTTAGAACTGAAAATATTCAGAAACAGTTTTCTTTTAAAAATTACTAGGAGTGACCACTTTTTTAGAAGAATGCCAGGAGTAGCAGCCAACGTTTTGAAATCATTCTGAGGAAAATACACTCGGCAAACAACCCGATTAATCAAGAACTTCCCAGATTCACTTAACAAGCAGGTTTATAAACAAGGGGTGAAGGGGGTTAGGAAACATATAGGGTTAAGACTACATAAACATGGAACTGATACAACAAATGTCCAGAACAACTAGGAATGTACTGAACAAATTAGTCATAGAAATTAAGATATAGATAAAGGATGTAACAGAATCATGTTGAAAACAAAGACATGTTGGTTAGAATTGAACAAACGCAAGACCAATTGAATGCACTAAAAGACTAAATAACTAACAAAGTCATACCAATTAAAAGGAGGGTAAGGGAACTAGTAAACATGCTGGCAGTATCAAAGAACTAAATGAAGTCAGTCATGCTAATTACTCATAAGGCAGAATTTAGACAAGCTTAATAACAGCAAACGGACAAAACCAAATTGAATAACTAATACAGGAACACACACATATGTATATGCATAGAACACATAAAGTTTAGTTTTAAACTCTAATCGGAGACATACCAATTAATGAAGAGAGAACATAATGTAAAGCGAGTGCAGTTCAATATCTAGCCTTGGGTTATAGCCGACTAGATAAGTAATTATCACAAGTAGCAGAGAAAGAAAAGAGAATTTAAAGCGTGGGTCTGTGTTTTTTTGAACTAATGTTTGTTGTCGAGAACTTAAAATAAGAGGGGTTTATATAGTAATGAAAAGCTTAGAAAATAAGGTAAGATATCAATTAAGTAGCAAATCAGGAAAGTCACATGTAAGTCAACACATATTTCTCTTAATCAAGGGATAATTATATCAATGGTAAAAGCATGATAAGTATTTATGGAAAATAATCAAGTGAGGTTTTGATTTAGAATAGGTAATTAGGGTAAATGAAAAAATGTTTTAATTATGGAAATAAATTAGTAAGAATCGGCAGAATACAAACAAGGTAAGGAAAAATAATTAAGGCAAGTAATTCAATCAAATCGAGTAGAGAGGTAAGAATCGAAAGTTTAATGGAAAGTTTTCAAATCAAACCAAGAAATAAGGAGTTTAAAATATTCAATGGTTCAATGAAAGAGTCAACATGTTTAGCATATTAAATAAGTCAAGACATGAATAGTCAGAAGTTGACACATAACTTTTACAAAACAAAAAGTTAAGCGATATCGATTCAAGGAGAAATATACAAATCGTGGCATGAACGGTCATTATGAACACAAACATATAGAATCAACGAAAGGGTTGAACTAAGAGATTCAGTACAAGCATATTAGGACAAGAAAATCACGAGAAATCACAAGAACCCAAAGCAAGGACACAATTAGATGTACTAGTACCCAGAAACAAATGAAGAACCGTAGGAAATTAGTGATTTCAGAACAAGCGAGCTAGGGTTGTAACAGACTTACAAAATCAATCGAAAATATGAGAAACAGAGAATTAAATACAAACAGTCATTAAACAATTTATAAAAAAGCGATTCAAGAAACCATAGTTTAGAAAAATATGAAAATCACTTGAAAATCATACGATTCTTGTAAACAATATCAAGGCCGTTGTAAAACTCACATGAAAAAAACCCAAATCATCTTAGATTTGTACATATTTAAGAGGTTTAGTAAAAAATTAGGGATTCGAAGAGAACAACATAGAGATGAGGAAATATGCTAAGAAACCCATAGATTGTAGCTAATATAGGACGATCTTACCGGAACCTCACTAGAATGGCCTGAAATAGACGAGAGAGGACCATAGATGCAAGCTAACTAGCCCAGGTCCCTTGAGGGCCTCGGAGATGGCAAGAAAAATGGGAGAGAGGCCATTTGAGGCTTTGAGGGTGGTGAAAAACAACCGGAGATAGCCATAGATGAGTGATGACATTTGAAAATTAAGTTTTAGGTTGAGAGCGTTTGAGAGGAAAGAGGATTAGGTGATGGCGGTGTAAGGTGAGAAATGAATTAGGTTAGATGGGGGTCGTTATGTTAATTATGGCAAGAACGAATATGGGCCATTGTTCTTAGAGATCAGCCGACAAGATCAGGGGGGCCTGGGTCTAATAGAATTTGGGCCTTTGGTGAATTTGGTTATCTTAGTAATTGGGTTCGGTAGGGGCTGAATTTTAAAATAAAATAGGCTTTAAATAGCCATTTTTAATAGTATATAATTTATAAGAAATAACAAATGATTTCTGAAAAATAATTTCATATTCTAAAATAATTTAAAATAGTAGTTTAATATTTTAAAAATATAGAAGATCATTTTATGCATCAACAATATAATTATGCATTAGGAGGGCTATTATTGCAAAGATATGCAATTTGGCTTAAAATATAAATGCAACTATAAAAAATTCACTAAAAATATTTAAACAATACTTTTACCTAAGTGAAGAATTTAGACGATTAAATTACCACAAAAATAATTTGGAGGATAATTATTGGAAATTTTATAAATAATTTTGAGCTTTTAAAAATTATAGAAAAAAATAATAAAAATGCTTATGCATGCCCATAACTACATATGTGCTATTTTAAAAGTACATATATATGAGGAAAAATTAGGTATCAATAGTTGCCCCTCTTTACCCGAGAAAGATGAAAGAGTTTTCGGGTAAAGAAATGATGGCTAATTATGAAAGAACGGGATGTTTTGAAAGACAAAAGCCAGACTCTAGTCTTGAGTTGCCTACATATGACTGGTCTTAAAAAAATCAGGCCATGTGTATTTCTAGATTCATTGGCAGAATATACCGATGAAGTCATTGCAAGAACGGTCATGAGATGCAAGAGCAGTTATGGTGAATGGTTAAGTCTCGAGATAGTTGAAGGAACTGGAGTGAGGTCGCTTCTGCTGGGATAGCGGTTGCTTGCTGGTCACCTGCAGATGAAAAGATGATGTCGACATGTATTTGTGCGAAAATTTAAACATGATGCAAATTCCCTTTAGACCATGAAAGTTATTTTTGGACGGTTAAAGATGACGTCCTTTGACCATGACGTCCTGGCCATGAATTTTTTAGTGAGGATTTGCAGGCCATGAAATATTATCCTCGGGCCATGCAGATGGTGCCTCCAAACCATGATGCCTTTGAATAATGATGTACAAATTTGAGGGATCCTCAGGCCATGGCATGGTGTCTTCTAGGTATGGGGATGATGCCTTTGGATATATTGGCGATATTTCAGCCCATGTTATGCAATAACATGATGTTAATCAAGACAAGGCTTAGTCTTGTGAAATGGAGGGCAAGCTTAGCCGATTAAAAAGAAAATAGATAGTAGTAGAAATAGAGCAATATTTGTGTAAAGAGGGACAATGCTTAGTCCTATGCAGTTATGAGATGCAAGGATTAGCCATATGCAAATATGGAGGCAAGGATTAGCCTCATGTAATTATGGAGGCTAGGATTAGCCTGATGCAATTATGGAGGCAAGGATTAGCCTCACTCAAGTACGGAGGCAAGGATTAGCCTCTTGCAAGTACAGAGGAAAGGATTAGCCTCATGCAAATATGGAGGAAAGTATTAGCCTCATCCAATTACAAAGTCAAGGATTAGCCTTATGCAAATACGGAGGCAAGGATTAGCCTCATGCAGATAGAGAGGCAAGAATTAGCCTCATGCAAATATGGAGGCAGGGTTTAGCCTCATGTAAATATGGAGGCAAGGATTAGCCTCTTGCAATTGTGGAGGCAAGGATTAGCCTCATGCAAGTACAGAGGCAAGGATTAGCCTCATGCAGATAGGGAGACAATGATTAGACTCATGCAAGTACAAAGGCAAAGATTAGCCTCATACAAATATGGAGGCAAGGATTACCCTCATGCAATTATGGAGGCAAGGATTAGCCTCATGCAAATATGGAGGTAAGGATTAGCCTCATGTAATTATGGAGGCAAGGATTATCCCCATGCAAATATGGAGGCAAAGATTAGCCTTATGCAAATACAGAGGCAAGGATTAGCCCCATGCAAATAGACAGGCAGTGAATAGCCTCATGCAGATATGGAGGCCGGGATTAGCCTTATGCAAGAATAGAGTCAAGGAATAGCCTCATGCAAATATGCAGGCAAGGATTAGCCTCATACAAATATGGAGGAAAGTATTAGCGTCACGAAAATACAAAGTCAAGGATTAGCCTCATAAAGATAGGGAGGCAAGGATTAGTCTCATGCAATACGGAGGCAGGGATTAGCCTCATGCAAGTACAGAGGCATGGATTAGCCTCATACAACTATGGAGGCAAGTATTAGCCTTATGAAAATATGGAGGCAAGGATTAGCCTCATGCAATTATAGAGGCAAGGATTAGCCTCATACAAATATAGAGGCAAAGATTAGCCTCATGTAGATAGGGAGGAAATGATTGGCTTCCTAAGGTGTGAAGGCAAGGATTAGTCTCATGTAGATTGGGAGGGAAGGATTAGCCTCAGGCAGATAGGGAGGGAAGGATTAGCCTCATGCCAGTATGGAGGCGGGTATTATCCTCATATGGATAGGGAGGTAAGGATTAGCCTCATGCAGATGTGGAGGCAAGGATAAACTTCATGCGTATAGGGAGGCAAGGATTAGTCACATGCGTATAGGGAGGCAAGGATTAGCCTCATGCAAATATAGAGGCAAGGATTAGCCTCATGCAGATAGGGAGGCAAGGATTAGCCTCATGCACACATGTAGATATAGAGGCAATGATTAGTCCCATGCAAATATTAAGAAGCACATAAGAGTTGCGTATGTCTTAGTTAGAGATATATTCAGTGTTTGATGTCCTGATTGATAGCAGATTTGCTTTGTGTATTCATATATGCGAATGCTCTTGTTTTGTTAAACGTGCCTATGTTCAAAGAAAAATTGTAAGTTTTGTGAGGGAATGTTGGTCCGTGCTTCTGTCTGCTGGCCTTGCTTTGCTCTGTTATGGAGGCCTTTTCAAATTTCCCTGGGTAACACCTAACTATTATGGAAATAAAGTTTTTTGAAAAATATGCAATTATTGATAAAAATATAGTCATTTTAGAAACATATTAGTATATCAATCAATTTTAGATGAAGTAGTGACTGTAACACATTTTAGAGACACTGCAAATTTCTTATGTACTCCTCAAAATTCTTGCCCCAATTTGGTAGATGGCCGTTTGAGTATTTGTAGATAATAGGCCTCGCTGCACCTTTCTTCGAAATTTTAAGAATCCTCTTAAAATATTTCCCTAGTTTCTTAATCGATTTCTGACCGTCTGATACATGTTGACATTGGATGGACTTGTTCCATAATTTTGAGGGTCCTTCTCAAGATTCTTCCCCAGTTTCTGATCTTGGGGTGGTGGTGGTGGAAATTTTATTATGATATGACCAGACCCATAAGACTGCCTATGTATCCCCTCGTAAATGGGAATCAGATCAAGCGTAGTTCAATTACATTAGAAGAGGAAGTGTATAAATCTAAGCACAGTATCTCTTGACTGCGTCTAAATTGATTGGTTTTGGCCAGATTTCTCCGTCCATTTTTGCAAGTATGAGTGCTCCTTCTGTCAATACCCTGTGAACCATGTACGGACCTTGCTAGTCGGGAGAGAATTTTCCTTTGGCTTTATCTTGATGTGGGAAGATCTTCTTTAGTACCAACTGACTTGGTGCAAATTTCCTTGGTTTGACCTTTTTGTTAAAAGATCTGGACATTCTGCTCCAATAAAGATGGCTATGACATAATTGTTCATAGTGAATCCTTATCCACTCTGCATTGTTGAGTTCAGCTTCCTATATAATTCTTGAAGAAGGTATCTCTACCTCGGCTGGGATGACAGCCTCGGTACCATAAACTAACATGTAGGAAGTTTCCCCGGTTGATGTGCAAACTGTAGTGCGGTATCCCAATAAAGCAAAAGGTAGCTTCTCGTGCCCTTATTTGTGGTTCTCTACCATCTTCCTTAGTATCTTCTTGATGTTTTTATTAGCGGATTCTACGGCTCCATTCATCCGAGGAATGTTGGCTATGGAATTCTAGTGCTTGATTTTGAAAGTTCCACACATATCTTTCATCAAATCACTATTGAGATTGGCGGAATTATCAGTAACAATGGACTGGGGAACTTCGAATCGGCAAACAATGCGATCTTTGACAAAATTTGCGACGACTTTCATGGTCACAACTTTGAATGATGCAACCTCTACCTATTTTGTGAAGTAATCAATGGCTACCAGAATATACCTGTTTCCGTTTGAAGCAGTTGGCTCAATCGGACCAATAACATCCATTCCCTAGGCGGTGAATGGCCAAAGTAAGCTTGTTGAATTGAGCTCATTGGGCGGTACTTTTATCATATTGGTATGCACCTGGCATTGAATCCATTTGCGGACATACTGGATGCAATCCGTCTCCATGGTCATCCAAAAGTAACCGACCCTAAGTATCTTCTTAGCAATGACAAAACCATTCATGTGCGGGCCACATGTCCCGACATGTACATCCTCAAGTATCTTAGAAGCTTCCTTTGGGTCGACACATTTAAGCAATCCCAAATTAGGAGTTCTTCTGTACAAGTTTCCCATACTGTAGAAGAAGTGATTGGAAAATCTCCAGAGTTTGTATTTATGAGTGTGGTTTGCATGCCCCAGATATTCTCCCTTTCACAAACACTCTTCGATGTCATGGAACCAAGGTTTTCCATATGCTTCTTGTTCAACATGAGCACAATACGCCGACTGATTATGGATTTTTACTGGGATGGGGTCAGTGAAATTCTTATCTGGATATTGTATCATAGATGACAAGGAGGCCAATGCATCAACAAACTCATTCTGAATTCTGGGCACATGTCGGAATTCTATCTTCATGAATCTCTTTCTCAGTTCCTGAACATGGTGTAGATATGGAAATATTTTAGAATTCTTGGTGGCCCACTCTCCTTCTACCTGGTGCATAAGCAAATATGAATCACTGATTACCAGCAATTATTAAATGTTCATGTCGATTGCCATGTTAAGCCCTAGTATGCAGGCTTCATAACTTGCCATGTAGTTAGTGTAGAGAATTCTGAGTTTAGCAGATACCGGAAATGGTTGACCCATTTATGATACAAAAACTACTCTAGTGCCCACTCCTTTGAAATTTGCAGCTCCATCAAAGAACATCCTCCAACCATTGTATGCTTTGGTAATGTCTTTCCCTACGAACGACACTTCTTCATCAGGAAAATACATTTTCAAGGGTTTGTATTCTCCTCCCACCGGATTTTTAGCAAGGTGATTTGCCAATGCTTGTCCTTTGACCGCATTTTGAGTTACATAGACGATGTCTAACTCACCAAACAGTATCTGCCACTTGGCTAACTTCACGGTCGACATGGGTTGTTCTGGACTAAATACCTCAATTTCTAAGCTATCCAGGTCAAAGCACAGCAAGTGCATTCCAGCAAAGAGTACAACGCTTCATAAGGTGTAAACTTCTTATTTAGGTATTATATGTCCCGCTCCATTCTTCTTGTCTTGTCATGTTGTCCCAAAATGCATTCAAAGGCTCCATCCAAGATAGATAGAGAAACAAAGGTCATCCTGGTTCTAGCGGGATCAGAACCAGTGGAGTGGACAGGTACTCCTTGATCTTGTCAAAAGCTTTCTGAAAATCCTCTGTCTAGCTTGTTTCGGCATCTTTCCTCAGCATCTTAAAGATGGGTACACATATGACTATGGAGTGTTCTATGAATCGACTAATACAATTGAGACATTGTAGGAAGCTTATCACATCCTTTTTGCTCATAGGTGGTGGTAACTCTTGAATAGCCTTGACTTTAGATGGATCCAGCTCGATCCCTCAACGGCTGAGGATGAATCCTAATAACTTTCCCGCGGGAACCCCGAATGCGCACTTTGCGAGGTTCAGTTTCAAGTTGTACCTCCTTAGCCTGTCTAAGAACTTTCTCAAGTCTGCTATGTGGTCTGCAACCCTCTTGAATTTGATAATGTCGTCGTCCATATACAACTCTATTTCCTTGTGTATCATATCTTGGAAGATGGTTATCATGGCACTCATGTAAGTAGCCACAACATTCTTCATACCAAATAACATCATCTTGTAACTTGTATACACCCAAAGGTGTAATAAAAGTTTTCTTCTCCATGTTTTCTTCATCCATCCAGATCTGGTGATAACTTGCGAAGCAATCCACAAAGGATTGGAGTTCATGCTTGGAGCAGTTGTCCATCAAAATATGTATGTTTAGCAGCGGGAAGTCATCTTTGGGACTTACTCTATTTAAATACCGATAGTTGGCACATACTCTGACTTTTCCATCTTTCTTCAGAACTGGCACAATGTTGTCTAACCAAGTTGGGTACTCAACCACCCTAAGAACTTTGGCTTTGTTCTTCTTGGTAACTTCCTCCTTGATTTTTGAGCTTATAGTTGGTTTGAACTTCTTGAGTTTCTACTTTACTAGCGGGCACATGGGATTAGTGGGCAATTTGTGAGCCACTACTCAAACATGTCATGTCATCATATGACCATATGAAAATGTCCTCATACCCTTTTAGGAACGAATGTATTCTTCCTTATCTGTTGGTGATAATTAAATGCTGATGCGAGTCTCCCTGACGATCTCGAAATCCCCTAAATTTACTTCTTTGATCTCGTCTGGATTGGACTTAAGCTTATTCTCAAAGTTTTCAACCTCCTTGACAATTTCCTAGGGTACCTCATCTTCTTCATCCGACTCACTATTCTCATGTTGCGTTGCCTAAGTAGAAGTCATAGTCACTGGTTCCTCAGGAAACATAATAATAACACTGTAGAAAGAAAAAAGGTAAAAAACATAGTAATCAATAATACAGAGCAAATGCATTTGATTAAAATTACAAAACATCCAGACAAGTACGACTCGATGAACCAAGCATTTATTTTGAAGCAAGTAAATTTTTAAAGCAAAAATATTGAAAATCTTAAATTCCTAGAATGGCTATAAAAGTAAAATTTGCCAAGCTACCCAGGGACTCGACGGGCTTGGGATGGTGTGGCGGTCCAGTTCCCTAGAACAACTTCCTTTTGTATGGTCTGAATAGTGAGGACTTCTTCTTGGTCCTCCTCCTCAATTATGGCACTATAGTCCATGTCTTCCTCTTCCAAAAACAAATTCTTTAACCCAGCTAGTGCTTCCTCTTCTGCAATCCCCCATATCGTGTCAGCTTGGTGAAAAGCTTGTTTTAAGCGTAGCACTAGTTGATCGAGAGGGTAATGTCCGCCCGTGGAGGTGACCAATCAATGTATTCTTGCCATGTGGTACTGATATCCGAGCCCAAAAGTGGTACCATGAGCTTTAGCCGTATCGGTTTGATGATACCTTGGAGGTTCTTCCCCAACCCTTTCCTGGGTTCATATCCTGACCATGCCAATATTCTTTCTATTTACTACTCCACCATTTATCTTTCTCGACGGCATTGACGCGTTCAATGTGATGATATGCTTCCCCTCCTAGCCTTCTTCTATGCCCAATAGCCGGTATGGTTTGACTAGTGTAAAAGGGGTTATTCCCATCTCCGTGAATGGTCACCTCCTGACAATTCCATCGAATTTCACGGCCTGATATAGTGTGGAAGGCACGGCTCCAGCAACATAGATCCATGGTCGGCCCAACAGAAGATTATATGAGGTTGGTATGTCAAGCATCTGAAACTTGACGTCGAACCAAGTTGGACCCATCTGTAAGCAAAGGTTGATTTCCCCAATTTTGGCCCTTTGAGACCCATCGAAAGATTTCACATTCATGCTTCCTACCCGTATTTCATAAAAACCTTTGTCCAACCTTTTCAGAGTGTCCACTGGACAAATGTTGAGGCTTTAACCTCCGTCAACCAAAACCCTAGCAATGAATTTATCTTCAAATTGCACTGTGATATGCGATGCTCGATTGTGATTCAACCCCTCAAGCGGTAGCTCATCTTGGTGGAAGATAATCTTATGACTTTCCAGTACTTGCCCTACCATATTAGCCATTTCTCCGCCAGTGATATTATTGGGTACGTAATACTCGCTCAACACTTTTATTAAAGTATTCTTATGTGCCTCTAAATTTTGCAACAATGATAGGATAGATATCTGAGCAGGGATTTTGTTCAAATGGTCAACAACGGAGTACTCCTTTGCTTGTAATTTCCTCCCTAGGTCATCTGGCCCTGTCTCAATGACAGGACGCCTGCTAGTAGCATCCTTACTTGATCCTCCCAAGTGTTCGGGTGTATAAACTTTTCCAGTCATATTCATTCCTTGAACATCATCAGATTCCTCTACCTTTGCCTTCCCTTTTCTCCGAGCTTCGACAACGTAATCCTAGGGTATTTCTTTTAAGTCGAAAGAAGGTGTGGTTGATATTGTCAGTGTTAAAGGTGTGACCACTGCCACTTCAAATGGAGCGGGAGCGGCCGCAAGTGGGACCACCTCTACCTCAAAAGGAAAAGATGCAGCTACCTCAACCTCGATTGGTGATTGGGTCTGTACCATGATATGAGTAAGTGTGACTGCAACTTTAAAGTCATCGCCTTCTTAAATAAGCCTAATCGACCCCTCATGGTGACATTCTTAGTTCGTCTCTATCACATGTATTCCTCCACCTCTATGATTAGGGTTGGGGTTATTGCAGACATTAGGCGCGGTTTCTTTTGCGTGTATGACTTTAATGTCAATTAGTGTCTGGATCTCATCCTTCAATGTTCGGCACTCATCAGTGGTGTGCCCCTTCATACCAGAGTGGTACGCACAAGTTTTATTGGCATTGACCCATTGGGATGGATTTTCGAATGCCACAGTGGGAACATCAGTGATGTAACCCGCAACTTTCAACCTTTCATACAACTGGCCGATGGGCTCAGCAATAGCGATGTATTATTTGGGCGACTTGCAGTCAAAGTTGGGTCTTGGTATTGGATAATTTTGGAAAGTTGGTGGTGATTGGAAGTTGGATGGTTGGGATTTATAGGTGTAATAATCAGTGGGATGGTAGGGATTTATAGGTGTGATAGACAGTGGCTGGTTGGGAATATCTGGGAGATAAGGGTTGATATATGGGTGGTGCTCCTTGGTACGTGGGTGGAAGTGTTTGATATGTGAGTGGAGGTGTTTGATATGTGAGTGGAGATTTCGGGCCCTGAGCCGCCATTACTGCCCCAACATCTCTTTCTACGATACGCCTCTTGATTGTAATGCCTTATTTGTGGTTTGTAGTGCCTCAAAATTTGTTACCATCCCACTCTTAGTTCTTTCTTCAATTCTTTTACCGAGTTTGATAATACCAGAGAATTTATGATTTTCGATAACAATCAATCTTTCATAATATTGCGGATCGTGTGCTCTGACGAAGAATATGTTCATCTGTTCCTCTTCCAAAGATGGGCTGACCTTGGCTGCTTCCGACCTCCAACGAGTAGCATACTCGTGGAAAGTCTCAGTACGTTTCTTCTTAAGATTCTAAATGTTGAAAACATCCGATGCATTCTCTGTATTGAACTCGAAAGTGTCCATGAAATCCGATGCCATACTTACCCAATTGGACTATTACTTGGGATATTGGCTGATGTAGCAGGATAAACCATCTCCAGTTAAACTCCTCATAAAGAGTTTCATCCAGATCTTATCATTTTTTCCGACCCTAACAAGCTTGTCATAATAGGTTCTCAAATGAACCTTGGGATTACTAGTACCGTCGAACGTCTCAAACTTGGGAGGTTTGTACCCCTTCGGTAGTTCTACATCTAGCTGTATGCATAGGTTTTCATAGTTCAAACCTTCTAGTCCTTTGTCGCCTTCAACACCCTGAACTCGGCTCTTCAACTTCTTGAGTTCTTCAGCCATATTTTTAATGAGAAGGTCCTTCTCAGAAAATTACGGTGTATACAAGATAATTTGGATAGAGTGAGCTACAGTTTCCACATATGTAGTGTTGCTCTGATGGGTGCTAGGGAGTTTGGTGTAATAATGGTCATTGGTGGAGTTTTGGAGATCGGGAATTGGATGCGGTATGTTTTGGGGAGCATGGTAAGTGGTGGTTAGTGGGTACCAGTTGATGATGATGCTGTGCTCAGGGTTGGTATCGGTAATGGATTGAGATTTTGGGGTGGAGTTGCGTATTGATTTGGCGCGGAAGGATTTTTTGGATGTTGGTTTTGGGTTTTTTGGGGAGGTGTCGGGTTCTTTATGTTCTATTGGTTGATATCGGGGACATTCAGGGTGAGTGAAAAGTTTGCCAAGTTGTGAACCTGATCAAGTTCTCCTTGCAATTCCAATATCTTTTGTTCCAATCTCAAGACTAGGTCATTTGATGCCGGAGTATTCCGTCCATTTGAAGTTTATGTGTTCTCAACATTCTCCTTTCGGATACCACTTAAGTAATCCATTTTTGCTTTTCCTTTACCTTTTGTATTTCTTGGAGGAGGAGGAGGTAAAGGGCCTCTTGATCTGGTATGGTACACTAATGAGGCCAGTATGTGAACCAACCTAAGGGGATGGGAATAGTCAAAAAATAAGGAAAATTAAAAAGGTAACAAGTCAGTGAGGATTTTGAAATGTTTGCAGTATTTAAACACATATTGCGAAAATATAAAATCATGTCTTAACTTTGGAGCCTCATTGTGCCTAAGGTAGGCCTAGAGACAAATATATTTGGAGAAATTTATATTTCAATAAAGGCTTCATTTCATAACATGAAAAATAGACGAATCCCAAATGACACTAAGATAATAGAAAAATAAGTCACTACTGGAACTTGGCCATATTACATTTTAATAAAGCAAATAAATCCAGCCTATTTAGTCCCAGAAACACCATCCACAGATTTGATCTTCCTAACTCCGTCATACAGGTCCCCCAGCTCTCACAGACCCAACGGAAAGTAGGGTCTAGCCAGATGTCCTCTTTCAGTTCTTCGGCATTTTGGCAATCCTCGATCCTTTTTATGTCTTTATCTTCCAGCTCCACTATTCCTTGCTCCTGATATTCCAACTTCCTGTTGGAAGTGACTGCCATTTCTTTCCATTTTTTGATCAACCTCACATTCCTCTCATGTAGTTTCCAATGCTCATTCTCAGAGATGTGGACCCTCTTGCGTAGTCTGTTGTATTTGACTTGAGCTAAAGCTTCTTCGTCTATGATCCTATTACCTTGGATGGCTTCTAGAATCACCATTCCTTTTAGATTGTCCTCTAACCATGCTGGTTAGAGAGGTTCACAACCTACATGATACCTGTCGGGCTCGATGGTGTTCTTTTCCATGATGATCTTGTAGTGCCATATATGCTGAGCTTGGCATTTATAAGTAACGTTGTCATTTTGAAAGTTTGCTCTAAAAAGACTCATCTTAGCAGCCCTTGGTACAAGCTGTTTTCTACCTGCTTGCCTCAAAACTCGGATAGGGACATAAATGTATACTCCTCTCAACCCAATCAACACCAAGTGTGGAGCGTTCCTAGATCTGATGATGATTTCATTCGTTGGGAACGGTTCAAACATCCATTGTACCTGTTCCTCAGTCATATTGTCGAAGAACTCTACCCATTCTTTGGCATTTTTTGGATGAGCGAACCTGCCCAGAATGTAAATTATTCACTTGGGGTGGTGGAAGGAAATATGGTCGTTCCAAGTCCTTCGCGGAAATTCTTGTGAATAATGACCCTTCTGAAGATGTTCTAATATCAACAAATGTATCAACATGTTACAACCCTCGAAATGCTGGACCCTTCTTTGACAGCGGTTCAGAGCTTAGTAGATGTCGGCTATGATCATGAGGACTATGGTGTATATATTTCCATTGATACTTTCCATCAAAGTCTTGGTGGCCATGGACAACCCAGTGTGAATTCTTTCCCTTTTCATTGGAAATACTATCATGCCTAAGAAGGATACAATAAATATGAACACTCCACGGTGGATGTGGCCCAAAGAAGTGAGGGATATCTCATCATGGTAGGTATGGTAGGACTTTCTATGGCCGTACCTCTTACATTTTTTCGAAGGGTATGTAAGATTCCTTCAGGCATACCAGGTCAGCATTTTTCTTCGGTCCCATTATCTTAAAAAGCCCTTTACTAGTACGGTTCTCCGGCACAAATAACCCGGGGCTATTCCAAGTCAATCCCACAAGCCCTCTAACTTCTTCTAGAAGTGGTGTCATTTCTATGTCACCGGAACGAAACACAACCCTTTCACTATCCCAGAATAAAGTGGCAGCCTCGATCAACCTTTTGTTTTGCTCAATGTCTAGCAGGGAAAGCAAGTTACCCGGGTACTATTGTACATGTTTCTTGTCACTTAGGAAATGTCCTCCCACCAATCTAGCAGCAATGGTGGAATGTTGCTAACCATATCGAATATGGGGACCTCGTGCCACATTTTCTGCAAAACAAAGAGTTAGAGCTTTCTCCCCAACCGGACTCGACTATTTATACATTCATGATTCACATGTTGGTATTAAGTTCTCCAAGTTAATTCACAGAATGTGGTTGTGTCTATTGGGATTATGGAAACCCTGATGCACTTTTGGATAAGGCTCATCTTAACGGATCATTATGTGGAAAACATATTAATTAACTAGGTTTGACCATGACGCATGCACAATTTCGATCTGAGTAAGGTTACTATGAGGGTTTAGATTGGTACCTCAAGCGGACAACTTAAGGGGGAAAGGCACAGAATCAACAACTGCACCGCTGATCAACTAGTTTTACCGCAAATAAGCCTTTTTTAATTTAAGGTTAATAAATAGGAAGAGTGAAACCACTCATCAAGCATTGCTCTAGGATTTAATACACATGAGTGGAATATGATACAGAGCATGATTTATGAAATAATAGATAGCATGTAGTCAAGTATTTGCACGTAAGAAAATAATAAATGCAATATTTAAATAATTGTAAGACTGTAATAGAAAAAGAAAACAAGGAGACAAGTCAGTTTCAGGAATAAAATGCTTTAAAAAGAAATAGACAGTTAAATTCAAATAAGGGGAAAAGGTACGGGATAAGGCATGCTTGGACTAATTCACAAAAGATAAGTTTGTTATGTTAAGAGACTAAATATCCCTAGCAAAGTCGCCATGCTGTCGCGCCCCTTTTTTCCCTCTACGGAGAGAGAAGTCCGGGTTCTAACATTCATGGGGGATAATAACTTATTTCCTTGATTATGGTACGTTAGGGAACCTAGAGCAATTAACTCTTAGACTAGTTTGCATTACCGAAGATTTAGGGTAAGTGCTCGAAATAACCTTGAGGGGAAGGTGTTAGGCACCCCTCTCAGTCCACAGTGGTAAGTCCCACCGAACTTATACTTATGAATTAGTCCTTTCAACAATTAAACTATTTAAACACGTTCTTATAAATAAAGACATGTTTTGGACATTGTATGACTTAAATATTGAGACGAAAGCAAAACGCTTGAACAAGTTGCATACATATAGAAGAGTAAAGTTTAAGCATCGGGAATTTGGAAAAGAAGGGTCCTAGGTTAAACTATTTAAACTATTTAAACACGTTCTTATAAATAAAGACATGTTTTGGACATTGTATGACTTAAATATTGAGACGAAAGCAAAACGCTTGAACAAGTTGCATACATATAGAAGAGTAAAGTTTAAGCATCGGGAATTTGGAAAAGAAGGGTCCTAGGTTGGTTATCCTACATGACCATCCTACACAATGCCCGAGAATCACTCCTTAATGAGGGAATACACGTGACATTAGCGCGTAGTCATTATATCCTTACTACCCAATTCCCTCCCCTTGGTCATAGCCTAAATGTGTTCTAGTAACCTTGAAAATGTCCCATGCATGCACTACCCGTCCCTTCCTCGTAGCCCTAGAGGTATTAAGGACCTCTAACTAAGGTAGTTCTAGAAATTCCTAAGGTTTTAAAGGGTAAAAGTCTAGGCATCAATCAAGAACAATTAGGACTGAATTTAAAGAGAACAAATTACAATCTCACAGCCACCTCCACAAATACAATAACTAAATGCACGTCTTCAAACAACAGTAAAGTATTTAAGAGAAAATCCTAGAACATGATATTAGGCGAGCATGGATTATATAGCATTGAATTAGGACAAAGTGTCAAAAACCTATTAGCTTGCCTATTGTTTTAGACCTCTGAATGTGAGCATTTTTAAGTAACAAAGCACAATTTTATAATTGCAGAAATTAAATCGCCCTAGAGGCTTGCCTAATACGTAACAATTACGTCCTAAAAAACATGGTATCTATATTGATTAGGAACGCAGTAAAACAGTAAACAATCTTAAACAGACAATTAGGATCCTATAAGCATGTTTTCTAGCGGTTGGTACTTGAACTTGCTTTTATCATTTATATTCCTATAGACATACTAACTAGGTGGCAGTATGACAAAACAACAGAACCAGCCGATTAATTAATTAGTTAATACCATATAGTCATGGTATCTAGATGAGTGTTAACAAATGTATGTATTATTACAACCTTGTAGGCACGCTATGTGATAATCAGATAGAAGTAGACATGAGAGCAGGTAAAATATTTAGTCAAACAATCATGCTTTTGAATAATGTACTGGCATTAGGCAAGTTAAGTGAAGTGTATGATTTCCTACAGGCATGCCGTCTAAACGCGTAGTACTAACACATAAATCAAGTATATTGACGGCTAATATGTTTAGGTAGAGAGTATCGATTAAATTAGGCGAGTGATATGCAGTTCCTATAGACATGATTTTTTTTAGCGCAGATTTTGATCCATATAGGCATGATTTCTATTATTAAAGCCATTCAGATCTATAGGCATGGTTTCTAACATTGTGGAAGTAAAGCAAACATAGAAAATGCATTAACACAACCCTATATGCATTGCATCCACCCAATTTACCTATATATATATATATATATATATATATATATATATATATATAAACTACCCACCCCCTTTTCACTAATCACCCCGATATCATTTACAATAATTATTACAGACCAATGAATTAAATACATAAATGAAGATAAATGTGTTCTAGTAACCTTGAAAATGTCCCATGCATGCACTACCCGTCCCTTCCTCGTAGCCCTAGAGGTATTAAGGACCTCTAACTAAGGTAGTTCTAGAAATTCCTAAGGTTTTAAAGGGTAAAAGTCTAGGCATCAATCAAGAACAATTAGGACTGAATTTAAAGAGAACAAATTACAATCTCACAGCCACCTCCACAAATACAATAACTAAATGCACGTCTTCAAACAACAGTAAAGTATTTAAGAGAAAATCCTAGAACATGATATTAGGCGAGCATGGATTATATAGCATTGAATTAGGACAAAGTGTCAAAAACCTATTAGCTTGCCTATTGTTTTAGACCTCTGAATGTGAGCATTTTTAAGTAACAAAGCACAATTTTATAATTGCAGAATTTAAATCGCCCTAGAGGCTTGCCTAATACGTAACAATTACGTCCTAAAAAACATGGTATCTATATTGATTAGGAACGCAGTAAAACAGTAAACAATCTTAAACAGACAATTAGGATCCTATAAGCATGTTTTCTAGCGGTTGGTACTTGAACTTGCTTTTATCATTTATATTCCTATAGACATACTAACTAGGTGGCAGTATGACAAAACAACAGAACCAGCCGATTAATTAATTAGTTAAGACCATATAGTCATGGTATCTAGATGAGTGTTAACAAATGTATGTATTATTACAACTTTGTAGGCACGCTATGTGATAATCAGATAGAAGTAGACATGAGAGCAGGTAAAATATTTAGTCAAACAATCATGCTTTTGAATAATGTACTGGCATTAGGCAAGTTAAGTGAAGTGTATGATTTCCTACAGGCATGCCGTCTAAACGCGTAGTACTAACACATAAATCAAGTATATTGACGGCTAATATGTTTAGGTAGAGAGTATCGATTAAATTAGGCGAGTGATATGCAGTTCCTATAGACATGATTTTTTTTAGCGCAGATTTTGATCCATATAGGCATGATTTCTATTATTAAAGCCATTCAGATCTATAGGCATGGTTTCTAACATTGTGGAAGTAAAGCAAACATAGAAAATGCATTAACACAACCCTATATGCATTGCATCCACCCAATTTACCTATATATATATATATATATATATATATATATATATATATATATATATATATATATATATATATATATATATATATATATATATATAAACTACCCACCCCCTTTTCACTAATCACCCCGATATCATTTACAATAATTATTACAGACCAATGAATTAAATACATAAATGAAGATAAGTTAATCTATATGAAGCCTTCAATAGGCCCAAATGACTTACAAACCTCACATAGCTTCAGATGCCAAAGTTCCATAGATAGTATAACGTATAGGTGTGTCAGAGTTCCTTATGGACCTCAAGGATCCCGGGCAGTGCTAACACATAGACATTTTCTCAACAATAACTGATTTAGGTACAGTGTGGAAACGCCAGCTCTGACATGCCAGAGTTAAGAGATATCATAAGGATCTCAAGGCAGTACATATGCTAGAGGGGCAGAACCTAATATTCTATGAGTAATGTGAGAGTGGATGATGACTTTGGAAGTGTTTGGTAAACAGTTAGAAGTTAAAAGATTCAGAAACAACTTTCTTTTAAAAATACTGGGAGTGACCAGCTTTTGTGACGAATGCCAGGAGTAGGAACAGAAATATTGAAATTATTCTGAGGAAAATACACTCGGTAAACAACCCAACTAATCAAGGACTTCCTAGATTCACTTAACAAGCAAGTTTACAAACAAAGGGTGAAGAGGATTAGGAAACATATAGGGTTAAGACTACATAAACAGGGAACTGATACAACAAATGTCCAGAACAACTAGGAATGTACGGAACAAATTAGTCATAGACAATTAAGACATAGAGAAAGGATGTAACTGAATCATTTTGAAAACAAAGACATGCTGGACGGAATAGAACATAATCTAAACCAATTGGATACACTAAAAGACCAAATAACTAACAAAGTCATACCAATTAAAGGGAGGTTAAGGGAACTAGTAAACATGTTGGACAGATAACAAAGAACTAAATGAAGTCAGTCATTCTAATTACTCATAAAGCAGAATTTAGATATGATTAGTAAAAGCAAACAGAGAAAACAAATTGAATAACTAATACATGAACAAGCACAAATGTATAGGCATAGAACACATAAAGTTGAGTTTTAAAATCTAACTGGAGACATACCAGTTAATGAAGAGAGCACAGAATGTAAAGCGAGTGCAGTTCAATATCTAGCCTTAGGTTATAACCGGCTAGATAAGTGATTATGATAAGTAGCAGATAAAGAAGTGAGAGTTTTGAGTGTGAGTCTGTGTTTTTTCGAACTAGTGTTCGTTGTCTAGAACTTAAAATAATGGGGTTTATATAGTAATCAAAACCTTAGCAAAATAAGGTAAGAGATCAATTAAGTAGCAAATAAGGAAAGTCACATATAAGTCAGGACGTCTTTACCTTAACCAAGGGACAACTATATCAACAGTAAAAGCATGCTAATTATTTAAGGAAAAGAATCAAGTGAGGTTTTGGTATAGAATAGGTAATTAAGTGTAAATGAACATAAGTTTTAATTAAGAAAACAAATTAGTAAGAATCGGCAGAATACAAACAAGGCAAGCAAAAATAATTAAGGCAACCAATTCAATCAAATCGAGTAGAGAGGTAAGAATCAAAAGTTAAAGGAAAGGTATTCAAATTAAACCAAGGAATAAGAAGTTCAGAATATTCTAGGGTTCAGTAAAAGAGTTAGCATGTTTAGAATATTAAATAAGGCAAGACATGAATAGTCAAAAATCGACACATAACTTTAATAAAAAAAAGTTAAGTGACACTGAATCAAAGAGAAATATACAAGTCTTGGCATGAATGGTCAGTATGAATACAATCATATAGAATCCGCAAAAGGGTCTCACTAAGAGATTCTGTAGAAGCATATTAGGATAAGATAATCACAAGAACACAATCAGATATATCAATACTCAGAAAACAAATGAAGAACCCCATGAAATTAGGGCTATCAAAACAAGCGAGCTAGGGTTGTAATAGACTTACAAAATCAGTCGAAACATATGAGAAGCAAAGAATTTAAGATAAAATGTTATTAAATAATTTGTAAAAAAGCGATTCTAATAACCCTAGTTTAGAAAAAGATGAAAATAACTTGAGAATCATACATTTTTTGTAAAGAATATCAAGGTCGTTGCAAAACTCACATGAAACAAACCCAAATCATCTTAGATCTGTACATATCTAAGAGGTTTAGAAAAGAAATCAGGGTTTCGAAGAGAACAACACAGAGGTGAGGAAATAATCTAAGAAACCCATAGATCGTAGCTAATATAGGACGATCATACTCGGAACTTCAGTAGAATGGCCTGAAACAGGCGAAAGAGGAACATAGATGTAAGCCAACTAGGCCTCATCCCTTGAGGGCCTCAGAGATGGCAAGAATACTGTGAGAGAGGCCATTAGAGGCTTAGGAGCTTGTGAGAAACCACCGGAGATAGCCATAGATGAGTGATGACATTTAGAGATTAGGATTTAGGTTGAGAGTGTTTGAGAGCACAGAAGATTAGGTGGCAGCGGTGTAAGGTGGTAAATGAACTAGGTGAAAGGGGAGGGGGGGATCGTTAGGTTAATTATGGCAAGAACGAATACGGGCCGTTGATCTTAGAGATCAACGCCCAAGATTAAGGGGGCCTGGGTCGGGTTTAATAGAATTTGGGTCTAGGGTAAATTGGGTTAGGCTGGTAATTGGGTTGGGTTGGGGCTGAATTTGAAAATAAAATAGTCTAGATTTTAAATAGTCATTTTAATAGTATATAATTTATAAGAAAAAATAAATGATTTCTGAAAAATAATTTCATGTGCTAAAATAATTTAAATAGTTGTTTAACATTATAAAAATATAAAAGATCATTTTATACATCAACAATGTAATTATGTATTAGTAGGGCTATTATTTAAAAGATATGCAATTTGGCTTAAAATGTAAATATAATTATAAAAAAATAAACCAACACTATTTAAACAATATTTGTGCCTAAATAAAGAATTTAGATGACTCAATTACCACAAAAATAATTTGGAAGATAATTCTTAGAAATTTCATAAATCAATTTGAAGCTTTTAAAAATTATAAAAATGCTTATGCATGGCTATAATATCATATGTGCTATTTTGAAAGTACATATATATGATAAAACAAGTAACGAAAAATTGAGTATCAACAATGACGTCCTTTGTTGGGGACGCTACATTCGTGTCTGCAAGTATATATAATCAGTTTGACAAGCCCTTATAGTATACTAGGTAAGCTTTCAGCGAAGGATCGGTAAGACTCCACCACATTCGGAGTGCAACCCAATTATGAGTCATTATGTCAGAGTTTGCCTACAGATTTATGGGTATGCTGGTGCACTATCCTATTTGATGTTTAATATTCATGTTTTAAGAAGGATGATTCATTGATATTGCGTTTATCCACTTATAGTTATACATTACAAGTTGTAGCCATGTTGGCCCATGATAATTAGAAAAAAAGGAGTTAAAAAGTGGTTCGCTCGGACTATTAGGCACCGTGTGTCAGCCACGCCTCCCTAAGTTTGGGGTGTGACACTACTAAACTTGCTCATGACTCATGAGACCTATGTAACCTAGGCTCTGATACCAACTTGTCACGACCCTAAATCTGAACCGATTGTGATGGCTCTTATCGTGAAACAAGGCCAGCCAACACAAAACCCCAAACCAACTAAGTAGTTATAATAATTCATTTTAAGTCATTAATAAGCTATGAATCCCAAAATAAATAGTAGAATATAATATTGTAGAAATAAACACAGTCTGACATCAGGGTGTCACCAGTCATGAGCATCTAAATTCATCTAAGAGTATGAAAAGACAACATAGTCTAATATAAAGCTAGAACAAAGTGAATTAAAGATAGGAAGGAAAAACACTAGGCTGTTAACACCGAGCAACTATCTAGTCAACTCTGAACAAGCCTGCTGGAAAGCAAATCAGCTCTCGCTAGCATGACCCAAGACTCTCGAATCTGCACACAGGGTGCAGAGAGTAATGTGAGTATGCCAACTTAGCAAGTAATAAAAGTAAAGGCGGCTAAGTGATAAGAAAATACGTAAAATACAACATAATGCTACAGCAAAGCAGTATAAACCATAATAATAAAACAATAAAATAGTAAAAACTCATAAAAACACCTTAGTTTAGTGCAAACATCTTTAAAACATCCTTCAGTAGTTCAAACGAGTGATGCAAATAGGGAGAAAAGGGTAGTAGCATAAATCAGCCCCTCGAGCAAAATACCAATAGAACCAGCCCCTCGGGCTATCTCACAATCACTCGTATCAGCCCCTCGGGCAATAACACATCTCATACTAGGTACCCATGCTCACTGGGGGTGTACAGACTCATAGGGAGGCTCCTTACAGCCCAAGCGCAATAACAAGTCATCTCTTAGCATAATCAAACATGCACTCGGCCTCATAACAAGCCATCTCATGGAATAACAAATCAGGCCCGCGGCCTCATAATCATGAATCAGTACAACACTACTGCAGCACGCAACCCAATCCCATAGTATCCTCGCAACACGGGCCCTCAAGATCACTTGGTTAGAAATTTCACAAGTCGCTCGGGCAACAGTAAAATATAATGCTCAGCTCAACATATCATTTAAAATATCAAAAATGAGTAAAGATGGCTGAGTTGTGAAATAGTAGAATATAGCATGATTGAGTACAAATAAGAGGTCAAAATAATGAGGAAGTAGTAAAAATCCTCTAAGGGTACAAAATAGTTGGCAGGAGGCCCAAATATGACATTCAACCCAAAATATGGTAATACTTTCCAAAACACAATGACAACAAATAGTTTTCAATCAATACGCAGTTAAACAGTCATACCTGACAGACTAAGTCACAATCCCAACGGTGCACGACTCCATGCTCGTCATCTAGCAGGTGCATCACCTCAAAGTAGCACATCGATGTGAAATTCGAGGTTTTATACCCTCAGGACAACATTTACAATCATTACTTACCTCTATCCGGTCATAACTCTAGCCCGCGATGCCTTTGCCTCTCGTCTCGGCCTCAACTCGCGTCGAATCTATCAAAAATCAGAATCATGACGTCCAAAATGCTAAGAGAATGATCCTATGTGAAAATAATCAGTTTACAGCGCGAATCCCGAAATTAACCCAAACCCGACCCCCGCACCCACGTATCGGAATTCGATAAAAATTACATCAACTTATCCTCCCGCGAGTCCATACATACCAAGAATACAAAAATCCAATAACAAATGACCCCTCAAATCCTTAATCAAAGGTCTCCAATATCAAGCCCTAGTTTCTTCAATATTTATCCATAAATTTTCATAAATTACAAGCCTAATCAATGAAATAACACCATAGGAACGAGTTTTATGTTCAAAACAATTACCTCAATGAAGTTCCCTTCGATTCCCTCTTTCTCTCAAAAAGTTCCAAAATCGATTTAAAATGATGAAGAAGAGATGAAAATTGCGAAGGACCAAATATATACTTTCTGACCCAAGCTTTTCGCACATGCAGTCCTTATACCGCATCTGCGGTTCTCAACATCTGCAGCTGCAGTCTCGCAGGTGCGACTGAACCATCCGCACATGTGCTCAGCCCTTCACACCGACTTTCATATCTGCGGGAATCCTTCCGCTACTGTTGTCCCGCACCTGTGGTGCCCAAGCTGCATGTGCGGTTATGACACTGGTTCAGCAGCTTCAGTTGCAATCTCAAACTCCAAATCTTCTGTCAACCGTACGAAATCACCCCGAAGGCCCCGAGACCTCAGGCAAAAGCACAAATAAGTCATATTACACTATCTAAACTTATACTAATTTTTGAAACACCTAAAACAACATTAAATCAACCAAATAATATCGGATTCAAGCCCAAGGTTCGAAAACATTTGAATTTCGCTTTTGATCAAAAAGTCCATCAAACTTTGTTCGAATGACCTAAAATTTTGCACACACATTATATTGTGAGCACGTAATTTTTGCCTCGCCTGGAATATTCCTAGAGAATTCTTAAAATTAGGAATTTTCTTTTATTATTTGAATTTTTAGGGAATTAATTGCATGATTTTGTGCTTGTTTGCATTTTTGTGTATTTTGTTCATTGATATAATTCATAAAAAATATAAAATAGCACATTTGCATTTAGGAGCCAATTTTACATTTTCTTAGGTTTATTAGGTAATTGACATTGCAAAAATAAGAGAAAATAACAAAAATTAGCTCTTTTTCATTTTTACCTTTAATTCTCGGATTTGTCATAGTTTTCTTAACATTAGAATTTAATTAATTTTTAGAAAAGTGATTATCTTAGTTCTAGATTAGAACCCAGTCTTTTTATTTTTAATTATTGTATTTTTAAAAAAATCTAAAAAAATGAAAATGAGAAAAGAAGAAAAAATAACAAAAGAAATTGAAATTGATAACGAATAAAACCCAGTCTTTTTATTTTTAATTATTGTATTTTAAAAAAATCTAATAAAATGAAAATGAGAAAAGAAGAAAAAATACGAAAAAAGTCAGGCCACCAGTTCTGGGCCAATTACTTAGCCCAAACCACACAAAGCCCTCCTCAACCCGTTCAAAACCCAGGCCCAACCCAAGTCTCACCCGGTCCAGCCCCAATAAAACCTAAACGATGTCGTTTTGTTGATTTAATAGGACTGTCGAGATTTCTTGATCGGACGGTCCTAAAGCCCACGTCATTAAGTATTCAAATGTCCAAACTTTACCACCCCCTATAACCCCCTACCCTCGTCTCTCTCAGACTTCACCCGAAACCCCTAATTCCGCCGTCCTCAATTGTTTGCCGCCGGCCCGAAATCACCTTCGCCGCTAGCGATGCTCCGATGACTGCCAAAAAACACCATATCACCCTCTCAATCTCCTCTTTTAATCCTCGCTATCAGCATCATTCGAATATTAGCCAATCCCATCGAATTTTGATTTGAAATAATGGTTGCTTCGCCGCTCACGGCGGGGCTGACGCCAATCACTTCCGAATTAACACCCTAGGTTCCCCTAGTCTCCCTCACCCCAGATCTGTAAGTCTTTTGCATCGAATCATAGTCCAATGGCTCGAATATTAGTTTGAAAACCCGACCAAAAATCACCCCATCTCTGAACCAAACCAAAATGATACCCTGAGATGTCCTCACCCCATTCACTGCAAAACCACAGTTATTTGCCCTTGAATATCCCTAAAACCTCTCCAATTCGAAATTTAGGGTTTCCGGAACCCTCTAAGTGATGCATGAAGAGTCATGGAGTTTCATTTCAAAAATTAAGCTAAGTCTTTTGAGTCTTTTATTTTAATTTTAATTTTAGTTATCTCTTTGTTTCACCATTGTAAGTTAATTAGAGTCTAGATGGTTTAGGTTTGAATTTGCAACACTGTATTTATTTGTTGTTAGCCAAGTTAGCTTTAATCTGCTAGTTCAACTTTTCATATTAAAGTTGATGAGTTTAAATTGATTCAAATTCAAGTTGTGTTACTCTCTTATGGTTGATTTGGTATTTGTGTTGAAACCTTTAATTGTTAACTGATTCCTGAGTCTAAATTGGTTGTATAGTTTGCTCACTGATTAGCCAAGCTTGTTGAGTTAATTGTTTGAGTATTCATTTAAGTTCAAAGTTTTAAATGCGATTGCATCTGATTAAGGGTTTCAAATGTGGTCTAAAGTCAAAGTAATGGGTAGAATTGAAATACCTTGTGATTGGAAGGGTAAATAAGGAAATATAACCTTAGAGGATATTAGCATAACAGGCATAGAACCTTCTAGTAAGGGTTCCCTTGTTAATTGTAATGTTAGAACTTGGTTAACAAGTTAAGAATTGAGGGACCTAGGTGCAATAAGAGCTGAGGTTTGCCCTAGTTTACTTGCCTATAAAGGCATATGCTTCCTGGCTAAAGGAGAAAAAAATCTTCTAGAAAAACCCTTCTGAATTAGTCACAAGCGAAAGAGCAAAAATACAAGATTGAAGATATGATTTTAGGGAAAAAGATTTGAAAAATTAAAAACACAAAAATAGGCAGAAAATACTATTCTATTAGCATCAACTACTCTTTTAAATTTGTCTAGTTCAATTCCAGATTTCAAATGTGCAAAAATGATTTAAGTTGGAATCATTTGAATTTATTTTAAGGCTTCTTGGATCCTTGTTTATTTGAGAAAATTCCTTTGTTTTGCTTCTGGGTTTCGAGATTGGTTTCACTGTTGCACTTGTTGGGTTGGATTTGTTGCTGTTACTGCTTCCTGTTCATATACTCATTGGTGTTTATTTGCTGTAACCAGGTACACATCGTATAATCTCTAAGTTGTGGACATGAATTGAATTGCAGCATGGCTTTATTTTTATTAATTATCGTATTAGAGTTCCTGTCATTTCATGAAGTTCAAGAGACTTATTTGTAACTAAGACTGGACTATTTTGAACTGTTGTTTTGTATTGGACTGTTGGACTTTATTTCTTAAGAGTCATAGTTAATTTTGGTATTGATTGTCATGTCAATTTGAATTTGAATGTGGAATAGGGTGTTGGTTAGAATTGAGTTCAAAAGATAGCATACACACTCATATTAATATAGAATTAGACATCTTTTATAGTTTTAAAGAGCTAGTTACTTTACCTCTTCACTATATACCTGCTGAAATGTGAAATCCATGAGTTAATTACAATTTAGTATCACTATTTACACTGCATTTCATGTTAGCTTAATGATTCATTAATTACTTTAAATTGCTGTCAAATTCTGAAGTAAGTATGCTGGTATACAAATGAGTTGGATAATGTAGTGAGATTTGAGTTCAAATTGTGTCTCGCCTTAGATTTGAATAATTTGTGTTTGTCCTTTGTTTTAATAATCGTTAGGTCCAGTTTGTTTAAAGTTGGTACTTTTGAAAACTAAATAAAATCATATGTTGGGTTTGGGATCATTCAGGAGCCCAGCGAGATAGTTCTTTACATGTAAATGAGATTTGGGCCCAACTACATACTAACGAGCCCAAGTATCAATAGCCCACTCAGCCAATGTATGTTGTTGAATTGTGAGTTGTCAAGAACAGCTTCGAATTGGGCTTGTGCTATGGCCCTGCGCTGGACAACTTCTTATAAAAGATGACTAAGCTTACCTTTCTTCTTGGGCCAATTTCGTAGCCCAATATGTCGAAGGCTCGAATTCATATTTAAAGTTATTAGTTTTATTTTGCAATGTATGCTTGGACTTTTGTGTTAGGTAGCAGATTCAAATTAAGAGGGTCTTCCCTTTTATTTGAATTCGGACTTGAACTTGAAACCTGAATTCATAATATTAATTAATTAGGCACTATTAGAGACATATTCAATAGAAAATAATAGTTTGCTCTAGGTTGACCTTTAAAAATAAATATGAGGTGCACGACGCCAAATAAAACTCATAAATTGTGCAGCCCTTTTTAAAGGTTTATATTAAATACGTAGAACTTGGGATAAGTCGCTTAGCGAATTTCCACAGCCTTATACAAAGTTAATAACACGTTAGTCGTCTTAGGCGCGCATTTAATAATTTTACCTTCCTAAATTCGGGTGTGCATTTCATGTGACCCAAATCCAAATTCCAAAATATTGGATAAAATGTGTCAAGAATTCGGGTACATTTCATGTGACGTGATCCTAAAATATGTTTTAAACGATGTTCAATTTCCTAAAAATTATTAATTCAAAGTGGTAAATAATACTAAAAATGGCACTATTGGATGACATGTGCTAAAATCAAGTTTTCAGCCAATAATATGAGTTTAAGCGACCTTGCTAGAACTAGGGGATCCGGGGGTTCCTAACACCTTCTCTCGGGTCAACAGAATTCCTTACTTAGAATTTCTGGTTCGCAGACTTCATTTGGGAAGTCAAAAATTTTCTCGATTTGGGATTCAAAATAAACTGGTAACTTGGGACACCAAAAGCCAAGCCTATCCCAAGTGGCATATCTAAATAAATAAATGATCTCATTTCGAATAATGTCACTTAAATTGAAAAAACCCCCTTATACTTTTATCCTTCGGGGTAGCCGTGTAAAAAGGAGGTGTGACACATATATGATTTAATGAACATACTGAAGCTTCTGGTATTCCATTACGACCCCTATATCAAAATCTCACCTATCAATCGGAAACGCCAAAATTTCAATTTTGCCAATGCATGCCCTAATCTACTCCGGACCTCCAAAAGAAATTGTGATTACGCTTCTAAGTCCCATATCATCTCCCAAAACTATCTGAATCATCAGAATTCACATCTGAACCCTTTTTCACATAAGCCAAAATTCGATTGACTTTTCCAACTTAAGCTTACTCAAAAAACAGACTAAGTGTCTCAAACCTTACCAAAACCTCTCTGAACCCGGTCAACCAACCAGATAGCACATAATACAGCTAAACAAGATAAAAAGAAGCAGGAATGGTGAAAATAGAGCGGTAACACATGAAACGACCGGCCGGGTCATTACGCATTCGCTAGTCAAAAAGTATGTAAATTAAGTGTATATACAAACTATATACTTGTATCGATTATTATTTTTTAAATGGCTAAAAACGTACATTTATCTTATATTATTTTCTTTAATACTCTTTGTCCAAAAATATTCTTTAATAAAAACTTAAAATTTTGTGTAATCTAACCGTGGCACATATATACCATGTAGGTGTTTGCATCGGTAGTGACCGATATAACCTTAGCAAGCCTAGCTCGATTAGGACCATATGTACCTTGTGTCGAGTATGTCTGGTAGAACCGTAGAACAATTGAACAAAGCTAAAGACCTCTAGCATAAGATTGTCACTTAACCAATCAAAATTATTTCCTTTCTTTTACATGGTACATATACAAAATATCATTTGCACAATTCATGATCTTACTTATGTTTACAAATATATGCTATGTATACAACACCAAGACATAAATTAAAGTTCACATCACAACTAGCTAAAACAGTACTCTCATGTACGAAGATTAATATGTGGAAACCTTTTAAGGCTCATTTTTCCCATAGCTACCACCATTAGAATTAGCCTTATGCCAAGCTGCAAATCCATTAAACAAAGCTAAAGTATTGCTAGTAACTTGAGCAACATTAAGAACCCTAGCTTTAATTGTAGCCATCACCTTACCACCCATACTATAACCAGAAAACCCATCCATGCAAATATATGTATCAGTCAATACTGTACTAAGCCAAGTTTGAACATTGCTTTGACACCATACAAAATCTCCTTCTGCATCTGCACTCATCATACGTAGAAGCTCTTTAAATGAATTTGTGAGCTGAGAAACACTATCAGACATTTGATCTAAACAATCTTCCACGGCTTGATATTCCTTGGCCTTGTTTTGTTTGAGTTCTTTGGACACTTTTCTCAAGTAGATTTTTGTGTATACTGCCTTAACTATGCTTACTTTCAAAGCAACTTGAGCTATTTCTTGAGGATCTTCTGATGTTGGATTTACATGGTTTGATAGAGATCTCTCACATAGATCTGGATAACGAGTACGCCTGCACTGTAACTCTATAAATGTAGGCACATTAGCACCCTCAACAACAAAGATAGAGACGATTAGAAGTAAAATCAGAGAAAAAACAAGTTTTGCCATTTTGTGAGAAATATAACAATAGGAAATGCTTGAGCTTTTAGTGTATGAAGAGAGAGAATGGTTTTTTGCTGTGTTTATTTTGATGGAAAATTATTAAAAGGGTGCTAAGGTTTATATAGAAGGGTTATCACATGCATGAGCATGAGAAGTTTAGTACACTCGTTCTTGCTTACTAAATAATATTTCTCTTTAAGTCATATTTTTGGAATTGATTAATTACAGTTGCAAGTAGTATTCGAGAACCAGGTGCTGATGTTGGGGGTCTAGTAAACACAAAACTTAATTCTTGTCCAAGCAATTTCGTAATTACGTAACTTATTATTGTGTGATTGCTTTCACACCGAAAAAGTTAGAAAAGAGTGTCTCTTAATTAATCACCTATTTTCTCCTTTGGTAAACTAATGATTTCTATTTTAAATTTTTAAGGTACAAAAGTTAAAAGTTACAAGTTATTTACATTTACTGGACATTTTAAATTTAGCTTTTGAAATGTGTAGGCTGTAGCTCTTCAATACTTCAATTTTTAATAGGCTACTAATCAAAAGGGTATTTGAGAATGGTTGACCAACAAAATACTGAGATTTTTGGGCATTGCATTCTGTAATTATAAAGCCAGATCTCTAAGTATTACACAAAAGTAGAGACTAGAGAATGTAAATCACATAATCATATAAACTATATAGTAGATTGCAATTAAAGCCTATGATTCTTTAGGTGGTTTTTAAGAAATTACAAATTACTGATAAATCTTCCCGATTATTTTGATTGAAGAAACACACTACTTGGAAGAAACCTTTTTCTTTAAAATTCAACCAATTCAAGTAAGTAAATTATTATCGTTTAACAACAACAACAAAAAACTCAGTATAATCTCGTATGCGGGATTTGAGGATGGTAGTGTATACATAGATCTTATGAGGTTTTTTTGATAGACCCTCGGTTCAAAAAATAATAAAAACAAAGCAAATTATTATTGTTTAGTTAAATCATGATATACATGTTCATTACTGCCATATATATTAATCCCAACGTTATATCAATTACTCTTATATACTAGAAACAGTTGAATCTCAATGTCTATCCAATAAAACTATAATCATAATAAACAAAAAAGAATAACCAGATTCGTGAAGTGAAATGCCAAAATAGCAAAATAGAGCAAAGAAGCTTGTTGGAGTGAATGGGAACTAATTACAGAACTCAAGTCAATATACCGAGAAAATGTCGAACAAGCAAAAGAGAAAGGGCTATTTTTTCTCTTTATCAGAAAGATTTCCTAAGAAAGAAAGAGCTCAGTATATAAACATTTGGTTTAAAATACTCCCATAATCTCATATTATTACCTGTCATATTTCTCTTTTATACACTCCTTAAGAAATATTAATTAAAAAAATAATTAAATTATTCTATTCTTATTTATGTCGTAAGATATAATCTCTCTTTATTAAATATTTATTATATATTATCGCTATCTTCAAGAAGAATTATTACTAAGTATAAAAAAAGAAAAAAAATAATTAATTTTAGTTTGAATTTTTAAAATAATAAATAATTTAAAATAATTATTTTTAATAACCATACTATTAAATATGAGACACATATTTTTTTCGATATATGATTGAAAAAAATGTGAAGGGTGTAATGTCACATGCGGTCGAATTTGACCCTTATTCGTGTAACTTGTGCCATATGCACAGATCCTACTAGAAGATAGTAGTATTCGTAATCATAATTTAATTTAAATGGTTTTACACGTGCAACCGAGAGTTAAGGTTGGGTATAGAAAAGACAAAACCTGTTATAAATACGCTTCTATTTAAGGTGAATATTTTTAATTAGAGAGATTCTAGAGTTCTATTCTTGGTAGATAAATCATCCTTCTCCCTATAAATAGAGGTGCTCTCTACCATTGTAAATCACTCCTAACATTCTCTAAGTATCAATAAGAAGAATTCTCTCTACTCTTCTCTCTATTTGCTCTTGTTCTTGAGTTATTGTTCTTGTCTTTTATATTATTTCATAACACGTTATCAGCACGAGACTCTACCGTCTCAAGAACCATTCTCGAGAAATCTAAGGTATTTCCCTCTTCCTAATTTAATTTTCGATTATGTCTGACATTACGAAAAGAAAGTTCGTTGCCCTTGAAATTTCGGGCAAGAACTATATGACATGGGTGTTGGATGCTGAAATCCACTTAGATGCTATGGGTCTCGGAGACACCATCAAAAATAGAGAAAAAGCATCCACCCAAGAATGTGCGAAGGCCTTGATTTTCTTGCGCCACCACCTTGATGAAGGTTTGAAGATTGAATATCTCACCGTCAAGGATCCACTCGTCTTGTGGAACGGCTTAAAGGAGAGATATGACAACCTGAAGTTGGTCACTCTGCCACAAGCACGATATGATTGGGCTCATCTGAGGCTCCAGGACTTTAAGTCCGTTTCTGAATATAATTCTGCTATGTTCGGAATTACTTCTAAATTGAAGCTATGCGGGGATAATATCTCCGATTATGATATGCTTGAGAAAACGTTTACAACGTTTCATGCCTCCAATTTAGTACTGCAACAACAGTACAGAGAGAAAGGCTTTACAAAGTACTCTGAACTGATTTCTCTTCTACTAGTGGCTGAGCGAAATAATGACCTGCTCATGAGAAATCATGAAAATCGACCCACTGGGTCTACACCACTGCCTGAAGCAGATAAGGTGCACTCTCATTATGCCAAACATGAAAAGAACCATGGTCATGGTCGTAAACGGGGTCATAGCGAGGGACGTAGACAAGGAAGAAATTCCAATGAAGTCCGTCACCCCCCGAAGAGAGATAACCGCCGAAAGCAGAAACGGGGTCATGAAGATCCTAAGGAAAATGGTTCAGAAACGATATGTTATCGTTGCGGTGGGAAAGGGCACTGGTCAAAGACTTGCCGTATACCAAGACACTTGGTTGACCTTTATCAAGCATCTCGAAAGAGAAAAGGCCCTGAAACAAATTTTGTCTATGACGACAATGAGGACATCACCCACCTGGATGTGGCAGACTTCTTTGAGCAACCCGATGGGAAAATAGACCACCTAATCGGCGATGGATCCGTGATGAAAGAAGATGGAGTTATTTGATTTTGTTCTACTTATTTGTATTAGTTAGTGAATAAACTAATAGTCATTAGTATTAGCTCGTATTAGTTAGTTCATGATGCAATGTTAGCAGTAGTTCTTTAGAATATCTTCAATATGCTCAAATATCAATAAAATTTTTATTTTCCAGTAGGGGTAATCGACTAGCCTGAAAAACTAGTCGATTATCTACTATCGCATTAAAACTGAAAAATAATTGATCAACAATCGATTGTCGTTGTCTAACAATCGATTGTCGTTAAGACAGTGTAATCTGGAATTTTTCAAAAATCATCCACAATCGATTGTCTTTGTTTAACAATCGATTGTCGTTAAGACAGTGTAATCTGAAATTTTTCAAAAATCATCCACAATCGATTGTCTTTGTCTAACAATCGATTGTCGATAAGACAGTGTAATCTGGAATTTTTCAAAATAGCCAACAATCGATTGTCTATGCATAACAATCGATTGTCTTGAAACAGTGTGTTCTGGATTTTTCAAAATAGCCAACAATCGATTGTCTATGCATAACAATCGATTGTCTTGAAACAGTGTGCTCTAGAATTTTTCAAAATAGCCAACAATCGACTGTCTATGCATAACAATCGATTGTCTTAAGACAGTGTGATCTGAAGTTTTTTTCAAAATAGCTAACAATCGATTGTCTATGCATAACAATCGATTGTCAATGTTCAACAATCGATTGTTTGTAAGTAACAATCGATTGTTTGAAGAAAACGTTTAAACTGAAATTTTCAAACTACAAAGTAATGGATAACATATCTGATTTTGTTAGTCAACTGTTAGCAGCAGATTTTGAAACTATTATGTGACACAAAAGAATTGAACTTGTTTATTCTTATGTTCTTGTATCTCTTTTGTATGTCAAACTATGGGATAGCAAATATGGATATCTCACAAAGCGAACTTGGATCAACATCCAACTGTAAAAGTATTTGCCTAATTGATTCATGTACTACACATACAATACTCAAAGAAAGGAAGTATTTCTCCCAACTAAATATGTGTAAGGCAAACGTTACTACAATCTCTGGAAGTAGTAAATTGATTGAAGGCTCCGGAAGAGCAATTGTAACTCTGCCCAAGGGCACGACGTTAATCATAGAGAATGCAATGTTCTCCTCCAAGTCTAAGAGAAACTTGTTGAGTTTTAAAGATGTACGCCGGAATGGCTATCATATTGAGACAATGGATGAAGATAATCTTGAATATCTCGTCATCACAAAGAATGTCTCCGGCCAAAAGAGGGTTATTGAGAAATTCCCGTCTTTATCTTGTGGCCTGTATTGGACAAGAATTAGTGCAATTGAGGCACATTCAACAGTAAACCAAAGGGTTACTGATTCCAATACCTTTGTACTTTGGCATGATCGATTGGGACACCCAGGATCGGTCATGATGAGACGGATTATAGAAAGCTCATATGGGCATCCGTTAAAGAATTTCAAAATTCTTTCGAATAATGAATATCCTTGCACTTCGTGTTATCAAGGCAAGTTGATTATCAGGCTATCACCAACAAAGGTTGGGACTGAGTCACCCACGTTTCTGGAACGTATACAAGGGGACATTTGTGGACCTATTCACCCACCTAGTGGGTCGTTTAGGTATTTCATGGTCTTGATAGACGCATCCTGTAGATGGTCTCATGTGTGCCTGTTGTCATCACGCAACCTTGCGTTTGCGAAATTAATGGCACAAATAATTCGACTACGAGCACAATTTCCAGATAATCCAATCAAGTCCATTAGACTGGATAATGCTGCTGAGTTTACATCCCAAGCATTTAATGATTATTGCTTATCAATCGGGATAAAAGTTGAACATTCTGTAGCTCATGTTCACACTCAAAACGGTCTTGCAGAATCGTTAATTAAACGCCTGCAGTTGATTGCAAGGCCATTACTTATGAGAACGAGGCTGCCCACTTCGGTATGGGGTCACGCCATCTTACATGCAGCAATGCTAATTCGTCTCAGACCGACGAATTACCACAAGTATTCCCCGTTGCAATTGGTTTTGGGTCATGAACCCAATATATCCCATTTAAGGATTTTTGGATGCGCAGTATATGTGCCTATTGCACCGCCATCCCGCACCAAAATGGGTCCGCAAAGAAGGTTAGGAATATATGTTGGGTTTGAATCGCCCTCCATCATTCGCTACCTCAAAACATTGACAGGCGACTTGTTTACTGCACGATTTGCAGACTGTCGATTTGATGAGACACTTTTCCCAAAATTAGGGGGAGAAGTTGGTGAAACCAAACGGGAAATTTTGTGGAAAAATGCATCATTATCTCATCTTGATCCACATACCTCTATTTGTGAAAGAGAGGTACAAAAGATTATCCATTTGCAAAGAATAGCAAATCAAATGCCTGACGCATTTACGGACTTGAAAAGGATAACGAAATCCCACATTCCCGCGGAAAATGTTCCAATCCGTATTGATGTCCCTGTTGGACAATCATCTAGTGTCATATCCAATGAGTCGAATGCACGCCTGAAGCGTGGCAGACCATTAGGTTCCAAAGATCGAAATCCAAGAAAGAGGAAAAAGAACGATCAAAATGACACCACGAAAGAATCTCATGATTTAACAAATTCTGAGACTCATGAAGAATCCATTGAGCCCGAGACTCTGGAAAATACGGAACTATCCCTAAATCCAATTAATATTGAGGCAAATATTAATCGAGTGGATATTGTGGTGGATAATGCCTTTGCTTATAATGTAGCATCTAGCATTATGCAAGAATGTGAGGATCTCGAACCTCAATCTGTTGAAGAATGTCGAAAAAGACAGGATTGGCCAAAGTGGCAAGAAGCAATTCAATCAGAATTGAATTCGCTGGCAAAACGTGAAGTTTTTGGCCCGATAGTTGAAACACCTAATGGTGTTAAGCCTGTCGGCTATAAATGGGTCTTTGTACGCAAAAGAAATGAGAAAAACGAGGTACAAAGATATAAGGCACGCCTTGTTGCACAAGGTTTTTCTCAAAGGCCTGGTGTCGATTATGAAGAGACATATTCGCCTGTAATGGATGCGATAACCTTTCGTTATCTCATAAGTTTTGCTGTCCATGAAAAGCTTGACATGCACTTAATGGATGTAGTTACTGCCTATCTTTATGGCTCACTTGATAATGAGATATACATGAAAATTGCCGATGGACTCAAGATGCCAAACGGGCATAACTCAAAATCTCGGGAAATGTTCTCAATTAAATTGCAAAGATCCTTGTATGGTCTAAAGCAATCTGGACGAATGTGGTATAATCGTCTTAGTGAGTACTTGTTAAAAGAAGGCTATATAAATGACGCCATTTGCCTGTGTGTTTTTATAAAGAAAACAACATCGGAATTTGTTGTACTTGCCGTATATGTTGATGACATAAACCTTATTGGAACCCCTAAAGAACTCCAAAAGGCAATTGATTATCTAAAGGATGAATTCGAGATGAAAGATCTCGGAAAGACAAAATTATGTCTTGGTTTGCAAATTGAATATTTGGCAAACGGAATTTTCGTTCATCAATCTACCTATACAGAAAAGGTACTGAAACGGTTTTACATGGATGAAGCACATCCTTTAAGTACACCGATGGTTGTTCGATCACTTGATGTGAACAAAGATCCATTCCGACCACAAGAAAGGAATGAAGAGCTACTTGGTCCTGAAGTACCATATCTTAGCGCAATTGGCGCACTAATGTATCTTGCAAATACTACAAGACCTGACATATCCTTTTCAGTTAATGTCTTAGCAAGATTTAGCTCGGCTCCTACGAGGAGACATTGGAATGGGATCAAACACATATTGCGGTACCTAAAGGGAACTACCGATATGGGCTTATTTTATGGCAAGAATTGCAGCCCGGATCTTGTTGGTTATGCTGATGCTGGATATTTGTCCGACCCACACAAGGCTCGATCTCAAACGGGTTATGTGTTTACCTGTGGAGAAACCGCCATATCTTGGCGATCGACTAAGCAATCAATTGTGGCTACTTCATCTAATCATGCCGAGATAATTGCTATTCATGAAGCAAGTCGGGAGTGTGTGTGGTTAAGGTCGATAATACATCATATCCAAGACAAATGTGGTTTGAAGTGTGATAAACTACCCACAACTTTGTATGAAGATAATGCAGCATGTATAGCTCAATTGAAGGGAGGATTCATAAAAGGAGATAGAACGAAGCATATTTCACCAAAGTTATTCTTCACACATGATCTTCAAAAGAATGGTGATATCAATGTTCAACAGATTCGTTCAAGCGACAATATGGCTGATTTGTTCACAAAATCTCTACCAAAGTCAACCTTCAAGAAGCTAGTTCACAAGATCGGGATGCGAAGACTTAAGGACATAAATTGATGTTCTTATCAGGGGGAGTTAAGGCGCGTTGCACTCTTTTTCCCTTACAAGGTTTTGTCCCACCGGGTTTTCCTTGCAAGGTTTTTAACGAGGCAACCAATAGGCGCATATTCAAACATGTGTACTCTTTTTCCTTACTTTAATTTTTCCCATTGGGTTTTGTTTTAAAGTTTTAACGAGGCACATCATTGAATAGACATTCAAGGGGGAGTGTTATAAATACACTTCTATTTAAGGTGAATGTCTTTAATTAGAGAGATTCTAGAGTTCTATTCTTGGTAGATAAATCATCCTCCTCCCTATAAATAGAGGTGCTCTCTACCATTGTAAATCACTCCTAACATTCTCTAAGTATCAATAAGAAGAATTCTCTCTACTCTTCTCTCTATTTGCTCTTGTTCTTGAGTTATTGTTCTTGTCTTTTATATTATTTCATAACAAAACCTTAATTCTTGTTAGAGCCATTTATACAAACTTAAGTAACATTCCTAGTTGCTCAATGAGTCGATCATTTTTAAGTACATGCTAACAAAACTAGTACTCAAGCATATGTATTTTCAATATTTAACATTATGGATTCGAGCTCGAATTCTATCACAAATTATTTGATTTATTGTATTTAAATCTTTATGTATATATATATATATGAGCCAACATTATTAGGTTTGAATTGCACCTCTTATTTAATTACATCAGGTATCATCTTTTGAGTTTTTCTTCTTTGATCTCTAATTCATGTAATTATGTTCAATATGACTCCGAATCATAACGCTTCAGAAGCATAGTTAAATGACGCCCTTAAAATGAGTGAGATATTAACGTGTCCTAATTAAAAAAAAAAGTTGTTTGGTGAGTCGTGGACTTTATTCTGTAGAATTTTCATTTGTTTTAACGTACCATGTAAAATGAGAGTTATTTTAGATAAGAATGCCAGCCTTTCAAATTAAACTAATTAATGCATGTTCAAGATTGTTTGACCAATTACATCGTGCTAAGATTAGATTTAAGATCATATAATAATCTTTAAATTTTGGATTCTGCAGTATAATAGGTCATATTTGGGCGTAAAATAAAGGTGTTTTACAAGTTGAGTGACTCTCCAACAAAGTAAGACAGAATTAAATTAGATGTAAGCTGTAATTTTGTTAGGTTTATCTTTATATTTATATAGTTTAGTCGGCGTTCAGTTGAATTCCAGCCAGCACATGGAGTACTTTGGGTTGTTTTTATTTATTTTCAATTTTAAAAATAAACTTTACATATTAATCATCTCTCTTTTTTTTTCTTTTTTCTTTTTTTTTTTTAAATTTTTTTGCAACTTGATAAAAAAACAATTTGTGATAAGTTATGTTATTTTGGATTTTGATGATTTGCTAAATAGATTGTACCCCTTTAAAGATAAATTGATGTCGTTCTATAGGTTATATACCTATAGGGGTCCATAAGATTATTTTTTTCTAGGTAAAAGACAGCCTTTAAAAATCCCTGAATAGAGACAGATAATTCATTTTCCGGTGGCCGTTGATTCTAAACTCTCATTTCTTTTTCTTTATCGCTTCCCATAGGTAGCAGGAGTGTCAATAAGAGTAGTGAGCATGTCTGTCCTCTCTCCACGAGAGTGTTTCCGAGAAGAATGTTGAGGAAAGGACGAAGACGAGGAACCAGTCCAGATGCGATCAGTTCTTTCGGTCTTGTTATGATATGTTTCTTTATATTTTGATGTCTGGCCAAACGTTCTCAAGGGATTAGATAGGGACAAGATGTGGTCAGTTTTTTAATTGCCGTACAATTAACTTTATAACTGTAAAAGTTGTCTCACTGTACTGACTGGCAACCGTGCATTCGTGCTTGCTAGAGGCCAAATTCCAAAAGATGAAATGTCTCTATCAATTCTCATATGCTCTCTCATACATAGATAAAACTATACATAGAAATTGCACGGGGAGCCTTATAACTTATACCATTTTCTAAAAAACATTTAACTTGTACCCACTTTTAAATAACTTCAACCCCATTTCTCCTCCTCTTTCTCGTTCTTCGTCTTCTTCTTTTTCTTTCTTCTGCTGTTGTTGGTGCTGCTATGGAACTTCAGTTTATCGGATGATTGCCATAAATATATTTATCAAGTTATTTAAAAATAAAATATAAATAATTACGCAAGTTAGTAGACAATGATAATTCTTTTCATTTCACGTTTATTGTTTCCAAAATTTATGATGTAGATACTATTGACAACCTGATTATTTATCTACTATGTTAGAAAGCCTTTTCAAAACCTTCAGCTTATGTAGTGCTGAAGTTTTTATAAATGAACTAAATAACTTCAGCTCTAGAGCTAAAGTTCGACAGTTACAAAATAAAAACTTCAGCTCTAGAGCTGAAGTTCTCCAGTTAAAAAATAAATACTTCAGCTCCAGAGCCGAAACTCGCCAGTTACAAAAATAAAAACTTCAGCTCTAGAACTGAAGTTCGTCAGTTACAAAACAAAAACTTTGCCAGTTACAAAAACAAAAACCTCAGCTCTAGAGCTGAAGTTCGCCAGTTACAAAATAAATACTTCAGCAATTACAAACAAAAACTTCAGCAAATAGAGAACAAAACTTTAGCTATTACGCTTAAGTTCAGCAATTACAAACAAAAACTTCAGCACACTTGGTTTAGCACACTTGCTATTTTAGGTCCGTCTACTAGAATGCTGAAGTTTTGCGTGATTGCCTTTGCTACTTCAGCACCGCATACTAAATTTATTCGAACAAGCAGGTACATTTGTAATTATTTTTGTAAAACGAACAAAGTTAAAATGTGAAACAAAAATCGGGTATAGATGCAAATACCCAAGTCTGACCTAACACTTGTAAATCTAAAAATCACATTCACTCAAGTGCTAGTCACAACTTCTTTCAAGGTGTACTGTTCTCTGCCAACTCCGCACTACTAATGGGTAGCAAGAGAGGGTCGCAATAGCTTTTACACGATTTTAGGTCGGGATCGATCCCACAGAGAGCTAGAATTGGAATCAAGTATCTATCTAGTTTAGGGTTGCGTATGTGTTCTTAATTACACTTCTAATTATTTTTTGGGTTTTTGCTTAATTTTACTATTATCAAACTATAAATGGTAATTGCAACTAAATTAAGCTAATGGTTATAATGCTACGAGTTGTTCAAATAGGTTTAAAAAGACACTAGGGTAGCGACTTTCGCCTAGGTGGTCAATTAACGGGTACTTGAGTCAAAGACATGTTTGACATATTTGGGGAGTATGTTGTAACTGTTACACTAAATTACCCACTCTACACCTCTCAGCAGTTCAAGTGATTTTGCCCAATTAACTTTTTCAAGACTAATTGGGCATGTAAAATTTGCACAAGCAACTAGGGTTCAAGTCAGGTATTACTCTCTCGAGGTTTAACCCTTTAATTGGGGCTATCAATCTCTTGAGTATGCCCTAATTTCTTGTTGGACAAATTTCGGAGACTTAGACTATCTTTCTCAAGAAGAGCTCAAGTCAACTAAACACAAACTAGTGTTTGCAATCACCAATTCAAAATTAACCATGATATTGGCCCAAATAACAAACACCCGTAGTCAATTTAACCCTAACTTACAAGACCCATCAATTACCTATACTAGGGTTAATCCACAACCCTAGCTAATGTGCCTAGCTACTTATTTTCAAAGAAGAATGATAAAAAATAGATGAAGATAAACTCATATTAATTATTACTAAGATAAAAATAAAGATTTAATATTGCAAAGTAGATAAAATTGTCTAAAATAGCTACAAGAGTCGTTCCCACGAGTGCAGTTGCTTCTAAAAACTATCTGATACTCTAAAAATGGAAAAAGAATCTATTTATACTAAACTGAAAAATTTGAACAAAAATGCCCCTGCAGGGTTACTGCGGACAACATAAAATGGACCGTCGTCCGCACTGGGGCGCTGGCCTTGAAAAAACAGCTCTCTGAATCTTGGCACTGCGTACCGTAGAGAATGGATTGCGATCGCGAAGGCTTCTAGTGAGGTCTGCGTAAAATGGATTGCGGACCGCAAATGCTTGAAACTCTGAAAATGCAATCTCTCTGATTCTTGGCTCTGCGGACCGCATTAAATCGATTGCGGTTGCATTGTCTTCAGTGCGGACCACATAAAATCTTGTGCGGCTGCACTGCCTCTTATCTTGGAATTTAGCCTCTCTGAATCTCCTAGTGCGGACCGCACAAAGTGGTGTGCGGCCGCACTGGGCTTGTTTTTGCTGAGCTTGTCTCGTCTTTGGAACTTGTGCAAGTTTCACTCTTTTTGAGTCGATCTTTGACATATCGTCACTTTGATGATCACACCTACAATAAAGTACAACTTGTGAGCCTTCTAGGAATATTTTGTATGAATTTCTAACAAAAGCATGAGCAAGAAGGAGTATAAAATGTGACAAAATCCCTAGTTATCATGTATTCAAGAACAAAACTATTACAAACTCAAGGACTATATCCCAATAATGGAAATGTGTTAAGTCCTTATGTTTGTTGAGGCTTTGGCATTTATTTTTTATTTGTAATCCTACGTTACTTTCGAGAACTGATTTCTAGGATAAAGTTTAACCATTGTTGTTTTGGTTTTCTTGAGTGGAGTTAGTCAAGGTGTGTTTGCTTTGAAATAGAGTTATTGCAAAGGGCTTACAATAGAGTTATTGTAAGGGACGGGAGACTAAGAGTTTAATTCTTAGATGCAATATGTTGTAGTCTGAAGTTATTCCGTTTTAGTACAGTTGAAATCCTAATCTGTTAGGTTGTACTTTTTAATCCCTTAAGCAAAAAGTTTTCTACGTAAATATCATGTATTTTTTACTTTATGTCTCTTAGTTGTGGGAGCAGACTGATTCTCTATACTGTTTGGTGGATTCATCATTTTGGTATAGAAGTGATTTCACATATTTGGTGTTAACATTTTATCAAAATTGAAAGAAATTCTAGGCACACAAATTATTTTAAAAGGGCAAAAAGAAAGAATTAGAGGCCTTGATTTTAGCTTCTGGAAATTCTTGTAAATTAATTAATTTTGTTCTTGGCGTAAACTGTAATTATATAGTTTAACATTCTTTATGATAATTTATTATATCTTTTGTTGGTGAAACTAAAATTAATTAATGTTGAAATTAAGATGTAGGAAAATAAATAAATATTCTTCAGAATAAGGCGCTGAAATCTTGCTCTCTTTAAAGAAATTGAAGCCCTCTGTGTTAGCATCTTTACCGATCCAGCAGTAATAATCTTGACTTGTCCCCTCCAGGATACATCAGTGTGATGACCCAAAATGTCATCACTTGCTTTTAAATTAAAATTTGTATTTTAAGGCCTTGAAAACCTTATGTAGCATCACCTAGATTTGTGTGCGCAATCCGGGCGCATAGCTTAAAAGCTTATATGTGAAAATTTGTGAAAAGTAATAAATTTTGACTATAAATAAGTTAATTTGACTTCGATCAATATTTTGGGTAAACGGATCCAGATTCATGATCTGACGGTCCCGGATGGTCCGTAGGAAAATATGGGGCTTGGGCGTATGCCCGAAAGTGAATTGTGATGTCCCAAGCCCGAAAAATAAATTTTTAAAGAAAATTATTTTCTGAAATTATTTAAAGGATTTGAAATGAATTTTGATTAGAACATGTTGTTATCGGGCCCGTATTTTGATTTTGGTGCTTGGTAGAGGTCGTATATGTAATTTAAGATAACTTTGTGAAGTTTGGTAAGAAACAGAATCCGTTTGACGTGATTCAGACCTTAAATGCGAAGTTTGATGCTTAAGAAGTTTTGGAATATTTCATTGATTTTGAGTTTTAGTTCGTTGTTATTGAGGTTATTTTGGCGATTTTATCGCACGGATAAGTTTGTATGATGTCATTGAGTTAGTATCTATGTCTGGTTAGGAGCCGCGAGGGCTCAGGTGTGTTTCATATGTATTTCAGAAGCTTTTGGACTTAGGAAAAGTTGCAGAATTGCTGCTACAAGTGCACCGATCTTTTGTGCATCGGGATCGTATAGTAACACTAGCGATCACGCAAGGGAAAGTGGGAAAGGGGTGGATTTGTTCTTCGCGAATGCAAAGCCACAGCCGCGAACACAAAGCACTGGTGGGGGGTGTTTCTCATCGCGAACGCGACCTATGTGACGCGAACGCGTAGTGTAAACCGGAGGTAGGATTAGGGAGGCTTACCCTTCGCGAACGCGTAAAGGAAATCCCGATCACGTAAGTCTACATACTGGCATCTCTTCGCGATCGTGACAGTGTTCTCGCGAACGCAATGAACACTGTCGCCCAGCACTTAAAACGGTAGCTAAATCGGGATTTAGCCCATATTTTTATATTTTTAAAGCTAGAGAGCATTGACGTGATTTTCAAGGAACAAGTACCTCCCCAAAGCATTGATATATGATTCTAAACCTTTTCCTTTTAATTTTCCATTGCATTTCATCAATTTTCATCCAAAAATCTAGGATTTTTATGGTAGAAATTGGGAATTTGGGTAGAGTTAGGGCTTTTGAATAATTGGAATTTAGACCTTGTTTTGGGGTCGGATTTTGAAACTAATTGCATATTTGGGCTCGTGGGCTCGTGGATGATCGGGTTTTAGTCTGAATATCATATTTTGACCAAGCGAGCCCTATGTCATTTTTTGGATTTTTAGGAAGAATAATTTAAATGTGATAATTAAGCATTGAAATCGGATTGTTTAGTGTTTATTGGTATTATTAAGTCGATTATGTCTAGATACAAATGATTTGGAGCCGAATTCAAAAGAAAAGGCAGTGTTTGAGGCTTGAGTTGGCCGTGGAAGCTCGAGGTAAGTGTTCGGTCTAACCTTAGCTTGAGGGATTATGAGTTGTGTTTTATTTTCTATTTGCTTCTTGTTGAGTACGACGTATAGGCATGGTGACGAGTATCTATACGTTGGTGTCGACCATGACTGCGAGTCATAAATTGATATTTGTTGTGTTCTTAATTGATACTACAGATGCTTTAATTGGTGATTCTCGATATTGAGCAGGGATTTAGTTTATTTTTTTGAAAGTTACTTATGATTGAATATTGGTGTTAAGTGAGATGAGTAGGAGTTCAGTAAACATTGGTTATAGTTGATTCTCCCTTGCCGAGATGTATATACTTTTACTGTTGGATTCCCTTGCCGGGATAGTGTAGTTTATTATTGATCCCTTGCCGAGACTCGTGGTATGGTTGAGTTTAAGGTATATAAATATATTGGACCGTGTTTTACGCCACAACAATGTTATATTGGATCGGGTTGCATGTCGCAACAATGTTATATTGGATCGGGTCGCACTCCGCAACAATGTTATATTGGATCGGGTCGCACGCCGCAACAATGTTATATTGGATCAAGTTGCACGCCACAACAAGGTATAAATGGATCGGGTTGTGCACTGCAACAGTGTTGTTATTACTTTGTTGTAGACTCTCCCATATATCTCTTTTTTCTGTTGGATTTGATGTGTTCCCCGAAGCATGCACCCCCTTCAATTTAAACTGCATAGTCCTATTTATTTCTCGCTGTATATTATATAATTGCACAGGTTTATCTAGACTCTAGTCCTATCCTTGTCACTACCTCACCGAGTTAGGCCAGACACTTACCAGCATATGAGATCGGTTGTGCTGATGCTACACTCTACACTCTATGCAGATACCAGAGAAACACTGGGACAGTAGCACTTGGGGAGCCAGCATTCAGTCTATCCAGAGATCCCGAGGTAGTCCTCCACGTGTCCGCAGGACCATCATTCTCTTCTATCTATTTATACGTTCCACTTTTACTTGTATCCGAGACAGACTGTATTTCCTTTTTTAGACATCTGTATGTGGTATTCACAGACATCCCATGAATATTGTGACACCAGATTCCAGAGGAGTATATTTGCACTGTAGTACTGTTTTTGGTTATTTTCATCAGTTAAGTATTCTGCTTGTTTTGTCTAAAATGTTAAAAAGGGTTAAAACAGAAGAGTTAGTGATTTCTATATTTAGCGGCTTGCCTAACTTCTATGAATATGCGCCATTACGACTTCCGAAGGTGGAAAATTCAGGTGACAAACAGCCCGGTAACATCGTATGAATACTTTGGACAAGTTGTTGAGTCCAACGCTCGACCAAAATGAACACATTCCTTCAAAAAAAAAATATTCTCTATGTAGAGAATAAGTTGGAGACTTAGATTTTCTCCTTCTCTATACTCTCTTTTTCACTACACCAAGTTCACTTTTTTCATACACACAACCATATTTTTTCATCTACAACACAAGGAAGAAATACCACTATTTATAGGTGTAAAATTTCTTTCATATAATAAATAACAAAGTAGTAGGATATTAAAATAGTAGAACATGGGTTTTAATATTTAGTGGGTAATTAGTAGTAGATCATGGCATTAGTGGTTTTAAGAGTTACACCAAAATAATAATCACTTTTTTGCCAATTTATAACTACTATCTCACAAGAAATAATGTACTTTAATATTATAATTTTAATATTAAAATGCACTAACAACAACATTCCCACACTCATATTAATATTAAAATAAAAGAGTTAGTTTACTAGTTGAAGGGAGACTATTATGCATAATGAATGTGTGCTATACATTGAACCTCTACTTAGTAAAATAACAATCTCTACTCCAGAGTCAGTAGTGGTCTCAGACTTGAATTATGACTGTTTTAGGAAAATAAAGTATCACTACTTACACATAATTGTGAGTGCGTGATTTTTATCCTATATGAATCACTCCCACAAATTCAAAACAAAATAAATTTTCCCATTATTTGCAATTTCGTGAATTTTGTAGTATTTTTCGTTAATTGTTTGCATTAGTTTGCGCATGTTAACTTTTTTTAATTAATGAAAAATACAAAAAAAATTGTATTTGCATTTAGGATTTAAGTTTACATTTTGTTAGACTAATTAGCAAATTAGTTGTCCTATAGAAATGGAAAAATCACAAAAAAAAGTTTATTTTTGCACTTCTAATTTTGGTTTTGAATTTTAGTAGTTTTCCTTTAATTTAGTTTTTTAATTAATTATACTAATTATTAATTAAGTTAATCACTGCAATTTGATAGGATATTGTGATTAGAAATTAATTTAGGTTTATTTTTAATTTTAATATAAAAAAAGAAAAAGAAAAAGATGGATTAAAAAGAATTAGAAATTAAAAGAGAATTAGTTTGAAAAAAAAGAAAGGAAAGGGAGCGAAGGAGTCAGATTTGGGCTAAAATTCGAGCCCCTTAGGCCCAAACTAATTTTTCCTTTAAAATTTGGTCGACCCAGCCCAAAACCCACTCCCCCACCTGGTTCAGTTGCCCATGTTAATTAAAACGACAACGTTTCCTTGCCTTGGTCATCATGTTTGGATTATATTAATCTAACGGACCAGAACTAACTTTTCCCCCGTATATAATTGTCGGAACCCCGCCCCATACCCTCAAAACCCCTCCCCCATCTTATCGTCTCTCTTATTCAGAGACCAAAGAAACCCTAGATCGCTGCCCCTATTCGCACCACCTTAAGTCTGGCAGCGCCACCTCCTCTCACCCTCAGATTAACACCTCATGGCCACCAAGTCTCCTTTAACCCAAATCTCTAACCCTTCACCTTCGAATCCCCCTAGAATTTCTTGAATTTTAAGTCGAAAGTGAACCCTAAAATCCCAAATCAAGTTTTTTGCTGAAATTTTGGGTCTAATTTGATTTTAATCGTGTGTTCTTGATAAGAACACAAGATTAATACCAGATTTGGCCGACAATCGGAAGGTTTGAAGACTTCTTTCCATTTCTACTGTCCGAACCCTTTTATGTATATTTCTTTGCCTCTTATTCTTCATTTATTTTATGCTTCTTTCTCTCCTCGATCCCTTTTTATTTCATCTTTTAGTTTTCATTTTTTTGTCCGAATTGTTTCTCTGCTTGCATGCTGTAATTTAGTTAAGTAATTAGTGTTTTTTGGTTTTATTTTACTTTTGTTTAGTTTTTCCATTGAGTAAAAAGAAATTTCGGGTTTCCCAGTTTGAGACCTTATATTAGACTCATTCGAATTTAGGGCTAAGAACTTGAAATTGAGTCAGAAATCCCAAGAGAGAATCCAACTTGGTTTGCAGACACACACCAATTTGAGTCGGGTCAGTTTGACCCATAATTGGGTTGGAGGGGTAGTTTTCAGAAGTTGAAAAGGTATTTTGGGTAATAGACTAGGGTAATCTTATGTAACAAACTGAGGAAGCTTCTAGGAAGCTGGGGTAGGGACTGGGCTGAATTTTAACCTAAGGATTCCTAAGCATAAACCAAAATTAGAAAAGGACTGAAGTGCAAAAATTGAACACTTTTAGGCTGCCCTAATGCCTTACCTATAAAGGCACATTTACTTGTCATTGAAGGCAGATTGAAAAAGAGAGAATTCTGGAGATTATAAAAAACGGCAAAAGAAAATTTTGAACAATGAGAAGGTCTAAAAACTAGAAGAAAAATAAAAAAACACTGTTACCTTCAAGTTTTCTTACAATTCTTGGGGTTTCGAAGTTCTGAAATAAATCTGGGGTCCATTTTGGCTTGGAAATGATTTTTAAGCTGCTTTGCTGTTTGGTTCTGGGTTGAAGTTATTGCTATTTAGTTCATTTTTACTGGTTTGAGCTGCTGAATTTTGGGCACTGTTGCATTGACTATTTTTGTTGGTTGATTGCAGACTCTTCACCTCTTTTATCTTCTTTGTTCATTACCAGGTGTTTCTTCAAAATCATTGTCAACAAGTGACTAAGACCATGTATTTCGAGTTGAGGCCTGACTGAATACAAGTTGTTTTGGTTTTTTGGATTTCCTTTCATTTGCTTCTTCTACTTATTTACGTATTCTGTAATAGACATTGTATAGTATATGCTCGCCTAATTGATGTACTGAAGAAATGAATTTGTGCCTTTTAAGAGTTCCTCATTTGTGTGATGTCTTAACAAATCGAATTCACTATGTTTTCTACCTAGTTTCTGATTTAGGCAGTAAAATTTGTATGTTTATATTTGATTTAGGACTGTTAGAGATAGTGCAGTAGATGGTTGTTTTAATTATGCAACCAGCTTTTTATTTTGCTGAAAGTTAGTGTGTTGGTTTTATGGAATTTCCAAAATGGCAATTGTGATTTGCTATTTGAAGGGAATTGTGATGTAATCTAAGGTTCGCTTGTTATGTGTAGTTAGAGAATAAGGCTGGAAGTGGCCCGGTTCGGAACCGGACCGGAACCGCGGTTCTGGCGGTTTCGGTTCCGCGGTTCCGGGTGTGGCGGTTCCCCGGAACCGTGATGGAGCGGTTCCACCCGCTAGAACCGCGAAACCGGAACCGCCAGAACCGGAACCGGACCGGTTCAGGCGGTTCCAACCGGTTCCAAACGGTTCCGCAACGTTTGAAATTTTAAAAAAAGAATTTTTTTTTTTCGGACCGTTGCGGAACCGTTTGGAACCGTTTGGACCCGTATGGAACCGGACCGGTTCAGGCGGTTCCAACCGATTCACAACGGTCCGGATTTTAAAAAAAAAAATTTTTTTTTTTAAAAATTTCAAACAGCTCTTTTTCAAAATTAGCTGTTTGGAATTTTCAAAAATAGCCATTTAACCCCCACCAAACTTTAATTTAACCCCAAACTTTATATAATTACACAATTTCCCATTTCTCAACTATAAATACCCCGTCATTCTTTCATTTTAATTCACCAATTCATCAATATATCTCAATCTCTCTCAAGCTCTCTTTCAATCTTTCTAGTGCAAGTGCTTATTTTATTGTTGCAATTTCGTGAAACATTGTGAAGTTGTTGAATTGAAATTTTCAAGTGTTCGATTTCAACGATTTTCAATTTTCAAGAAGTTGTTCGTCAATCCGGTAAACTCGTTTCAACTCTTACGTGATTAGAATATTTTTGTGTGTTGTTATTTTGCTTAATTATAATTAATATGGCATTTTCATTGAAAAATATGTTCGAAAAAGGAAAAAATAAAACCGGTGAAAGTAGTCGCCAAAATACTACCCCTCCCTCGGCTCTCCGACCTAGAAAAGATAAACAAGTTGAAACTAGTAGACAACCTAGAAATACTAATGAAAACTTCGGTATACTTGATAGTAATCACCCGTGTTTTCAATTTAGCGATGTTGATTTTCTACATGATGTAGCAGTCGGTGATAGAATAGATATATGGTGTGTCTGCTATGCTAAATCCTACTATGAAATTAGGAGAACCTCACTTTTGGTATTCAAGTATTTATCAAGCTTTAGATCTTGATGAAGAAGAAATGGCTATACTATCTGATGCGCAAGCATCAATTAAAGTGAATGCTCAAACTGTTTATAATGCTTATAAACAGGCATTAGAGCATGCTAGGCCAAATATTCCAACCCCAACTTCGTCCACATCACAGGCGTCTAAAAGAGCTGCTGGCTTAACAGCTCTTAAATCGTGGACTGAGTTCAGGGGTACTCAAGGGGAAAATGTAGATGATATTTCCCATCTAAATGAGCTTCAAGTTTATTTGTCGCAGGGATTAGAGAATGAGAATCCAGACGGCTCTTTCGACCTTTTGGATTGGTGGAAGACAATGGAAAAGCATTTTTCCGTTCTTGCAAGGATGGCTCGGGATGTTCTGTCGATTCAAGCGTCAACTGTTGCATCGGAGAGCGTTTTTAGTCAAGCAAGACTGCAAATAGGTTATCATAGAGCGTCGATGCGGGACAGCTTGGAAAAATCAGTGCTATTCCGAGATTGGATCCGCTCTGAAAGAAGGAACTTTGGGCTAGCTGAATCTCAACCAGAAATAGATGAGTGCTATGAAGAAATGCTAGCAGAACTTGCTCAGGAAGCAACTTCACCCGGAAGTGGAGATGAACAAGCTTCATTTCCACCACCGCCAACACAACCACCTCCAAACCTTGAAGGTTTTATGAGATTTGTTAGAAATAACGCATAAATTATTATGTAACTTGTACATTGGCATGTCTTCTTTTAGTTTTTTTTTTCTTTTAATGGTGGTATTAGTACCATGTTGTGCTCATTCCATTGGGGAAAGGAAAACTAAGAAAGATATGCCATTTTGGTCAATAAATATGCTTTTTACCATATCCTTGAATATCTTTGTCTCAATATTTTTTTGTCTTTACTTCTATATCAATCCTTGAATATTTATATAACATATAATATATAACATACAACACATAATACTAATGGCAACATTCTTTTATCAATATGTACTACTTATATAAAATTTATACTATTACTAACTACTACACAATATATACTACTTAAATACAATATATACTACTTATATACAATATATACACCACTTATACACAATATATACTAATTACCAAACACAATATATACTATAATTAATAACATAGTACACAATATAAAAATATATTCTACAATATACTAATTACTACTATACAAGATATTGATTTAAAAAAAAAAAACTCGGAACCGCCAGAACCGCGGTTCCGGAACCGCCAGAACCGGAACCGTATGGTAGCGGTTCCGGCTCCGGAACCGCCAGAACCGGAACCGCCAGAACCGCCAAAACCGCCAGAACCGCAGAACCGGAACCGCCAGAACCGGAATCGCAGACCCAAATAGACCCAGAACCGGAACCGGATACAGCCTTATTAGAGAATAAGGTTTGACTTATAGACTCTTGATAAGAGTAGTTTAACTCACCCATTAGTCTTCTTTAAAGGTTTTGGGCAGGAACCAATTCAGTGTCTAATATCCTGTGAAATGAGAGTTTGAATCTTGTAGTTTTGAAATCTGTTTTTGCAAGAGAAAAGCTTAGGGGTATGGTGAGAGAGAGTTCATAATATTCGGTGAACACTTTTAGAATTAAGTGATCTTAGAGGTGGAATATTGATATGTGTGGTGAAATGTATGCACCTGAAATTAACCATTTGTTCATGGATGTTTAGAATAAGATATAGTGATTGAAGTGAGGCGACATGTTTCTTTTGCTGGAATTTAAATGAATGTGTGTGAGTTCTCGTGACATTGAAGAATACTGTCATCTCGGAAAAAATCTGAATATAAAAAATGGCTTCATATTTGTCTACATTTGCAAAAAGCCTGCCAATAATCGTTTAATGCTAAACTCTTTGCATAATGGGTGTTTTTATTTAATTAATCATGTTGGAATATGCAACTTGGAACCATAGCATTGTCCCAATTCTCTCTTAACGTTCTAGTTAGAGGTTCCTTTCGAGTATATCTCCCTTTGGGTTTTCAGCGAACATGCTTGCATATGTGCTAATTGGGCCTGTTGGCCAATTGAGTTTGCTTCACTTTATTTTTCTGGTACTCAAGACTAGCTGATGCATCTGTTTAGTTTGAATTCAAATCACGTTGAGCCTTAGCTAGTTAATTAAACTTTGGTTTAAACTTGAGGCGGGCCATATCAAGCAAGTTATAGTTTATGGCCCTCGTAAGTTAGTTTGGAAACCATTTGGTTGGAATAAATCAAGGTGTGCTGTGCCAAACAAAATCTCCAACGCATTGGCCCTCATTTAGTTGTATTCTTATCCTTAGAATTCGAGGCGTGTCCTTTAACAAATTTTCTATGGCCCTCGCAAAAGTGAAAATGCATAGTTTCTTTAGGCGCGTAATTAAAATTACCTTCCTAAATTCGGGTGTGTATTTTACATGACCCAACTCCAAATCTGAACAACGTTAAATAAAATGAATCTCGGACTACGGGTGCATTTCATATGGCGTGGTCCAAAGACGTATTTTAATGACGTTGAAATTTTCCTTAAAATAATTAAAAGTGGTTTAAAGTTAAAATGCACATAGGCTTAAAAGTGTTTTAAAATTGGATAATTGGGCCAATAATAAAAATAGTGCGATCGTGCTAGAACCACGAAACTCAGAAATGCCTAATACCTTCTCCCAGGTTAACAAAAATTCCTTACTCTAGTTCGCGGACTGTAAAATAAAGTCAATCTTTTCCTTGATTTGGGATTTGAACGGGTAACTTGGGACACCATGAATTATCCCAAGTGGCGACTCTAAATTCTTTAAATAAATAAATCCCATTTTGATTGTCACATAAATTAGAAAAATTTCCTTATACCTTTCGGGGTGTAGGAAAAGGAGGTGTGACAGATCTGGCGTCACTACTGGGGAATCCAACCCAGAATATCCGGCTTAAGGTTCATAATTCGAGCTTAGATGAATTGTTATTGTTGGCTTTATTCATTATCTGATTTTGTTACATGTTTGTGCCTAATGTGCTAAATGTTGCTTTTACCGTTTTGATATTCTATGAACTGTATATAAATTGCTACGAAACCCTTCTTCTCTTTGAGTCTTCTAAATCATGAAGAAGGGTGCACTTCGTGTGACTTATCTTCTGTCTAGAGTCTTATCCTATTTTAGAACGAGGTTCGGACAAGTTGTAAAGCCAGTAAAGCTTCTGTATTCCCGGTATGCTAGCCCCCCAGCTCGAGTTGTCCGCTCGAGTAAGCCAGGTCTAGAACAATAAATCCAGGTTTTAAACCTAGTATAACAACGTCTAATGCAGGATCCCTAGTAGGAACGTTTGTTTGCATCACGTGTATTTGAATTTTGAGACTCAATACAGGGTTGGGTCTGTCTAGGACAGGTGTACCCGAAATGAAAAGACCATTATAATGCATCCTGCTTGCTACTTGTGCATTTATTTGTTTTGGATTTGCATGTTGACCGACTTTTGAATAATTAGAGGAAAGTTGGAAAAGAAAAATCAATGTGAGAGCTCAGAGAGATAATTACTTATTCTGAAAAATTAGTGTCCAAAAATATACTGAATCTCTGCCAAAATTCTGACAAATATTTTCCGTTTTCCTTTTGAAAAAATAGTTGGTTTTTATTTTCGTCAAATCTACCCGAACTACGCTTGTTTGATTCTTACCGGATGTGGGATACGTAGGAAAACCCCATCGGGTCCAACTTCCGTTTTTGCAAAAAATAGCCCAAAAATAACAAAAAATTTATTTTTATTGTAAATAAGTAAGGTAATGACGTTCTTGTCAAAAAATAGCCGAACGTCCCCAAAAGGGCGCCGGAATGCCGTTTTTGCAAGAACAACCACATTTGGTTATTTTTTTTAAGTTTTTGGCCGACTAGCGAGCACAGCCTAAAAATCTTCTCCCTCGATGTGATGAAAGGCCGTATTGGAAAAGCCGTATATTTTTATGAAAATTTTGAAAAATAGTAATAATATTTTAGTTAAAATGAGTCTTAGTTTTTTCCCCAAATCAAAATCGCCATTATAAATGTGCAGGATGAGCATAAATAAAAATTAACCCCTCGCAGCTCTTAAAGAGATCCCCTTACAGCTCCACAAGTGGTGGAACGATTTCGAGAAAGACAATAGAGAAACTGTGGTTAAAGGTTTGGCTGGCCTTACCGGACGTTTGAACATCAAGCCAAGATTGTACGTGATTGAAGCCCTGATACCTTTTTGGGAACCGACTTAGAATGTGTTTCGCTTTTCTGACTTCGATCTCACACCCACGCTAGAGGAAATTTCAGGCTACGCCGGCCTCAGAGGAAACCTTAGAGGCCCTTACCTTGCGTCACCAATACCGGTATCTCCACACAAATTTCTCGACATGCTGAGTATTAGCTGGGACGTTCAAGATGGGAGTTTGTCTGAGGGGTATTGCCCTATCTAGTTCTTGTATCATCGCTACGGTAAACCCAAAGGCTTCGAAGCACCAAACACTGTTTTGACTCATGCCGGAAATAAAGATAAGTGGGAGGCAAGGCGGGGTTTGGCTTTTATAGTAGCACACTTGGGTATTGTAATCTGTCCGCGGGAAGACGGCAACATAGAATTGGTCCTCGTAGGGATAGTTGACGTCGCAATCAAGAGAGCTAATGGCACTTTGGTCCCCCTAATTTTATCCGAGATTTACCGGGCTCTAACCATTTGTCGAGAAGGGGAAAAATTCTTCCAAGGTTGCAACTTATTACTCCAATTATGGATACAGGAACATCTCTGCTATCGTGTCGGGTATACGAACCACGGTATGACCGATTTGAAATGTATCAAAGAATTTGAAAGTTGAGTTGTAGTTATCACATTTCCCAAGGGCACTGAGGCTTGGCTTGTACTCTTGAGCTCCTTGACTACTGATAAAATTGAGTGGGCATTCGGATGGCTTCCTATTGCCGAAGCCGTGTACATGTCAGCTGAAGTATGTTATCTTCTCCTTATGGGCATCCGAAGCATCCAGCCGTATGCTCCGCACAGGGTCTTGCACCAACTGGGAAGATTTCAAACCATTCCCCATGATGAGGATTTGAGTAGACATGTTGTAGAATTGAGCCCGAAGGCCACATATCCGGAAGGAAGAGTTCGCCAGCTATGGGATGAATGCAGATTTATCGAACCAAAGACTATGGTATGGGATCTGGCTAGGGGAGAGGTAGACCCCAAGTACAGTGTTTGGTTCGGTAAAAGGTTTCAGGTTCCTAAAAGACCTACTAAGAGAGCTCATGTTCAAAAATTCACAAATGATTCGCAGGAGTAGTGGGACTGGCTGACGAAGGAAGAAAGCTATAGAGCCAAAATAAGCAAATTGGAAGGACAGATCCAGGACCTTGAATTTGGCAAGAGTATTCAAGTTGCCGCAAATGAAGGGGGAAAGAAAAAGCTAACTCAGGAAAAAGAAGCCTACAAATTTCAAATCTGGAAAGTGAGAATAGCAGCTAGAAACCCAAAAAGGAGCCATGCGTATGAAAGGCTTATAAGCAGCTTGAGAAAGGAGATACTTGAGTGTCACGATGACCTAGAAAAATTTGAGGCCAGTCTAGCAAAAGTCTGGGCCTAATTGGCAAAGAACGCAGAAGGGTGGGCCAAATTTGTGCAATGAATGAAAAGCAAATATGAGGGAACAATCACCAATCTGTGGAGAAAGTTAACTACTCTTGAGAATGAGGCGGCCAAGAAGGCTAAGGATATTAAAGCTGATAGGGAAAACTGTTATGATTTGATGGCTCAGATGGAGGAAGAAATACAACAGTTGCAATAATAAAACCATCACGGCACTCAGGTGTTGGATGTCCGGAATCATCAGGTCGGGCGTTTGCTTCAGGAAAAGGGTAGAATCCGAAATAGGGTCAGAGCCATTACTAACTATATTGTTGTAAAATTCCAAGTGTGCGAGGACATGACTCGTACCACTTTTTTCTCTGTAGTGATGATGTTCGTCCACCAGATAATGAGTGATTTAGAGCGGTTGCAAGGAGATCTCACATATAGGCCCGTGATGAGACCAAATGATGTCCCACGGGCCCCAAGAGCATTTGAGGCATTGATGTATTCATGATTTTTATTCAAGTCTGTATTTCCTTTTTGTTGGAGTGTGTTAGTGTTTTTTCGAGTCTATATTTTCATTCATCCATTGGAGTATGTCAATTCCCTTATTCAAGTCTGTTGGTTTTATGGTTGAAGTTTAGAAAGATGAGTCATTGTAATCAAAGCATTTTATTTTATGAAAATTTTGAAAATCCCAAAATGTTTTTGTTATTTATTTTCACACATATCCCCCAAAACTATGCTTGGTCTGACTCATGCGGGATCATGATATGTAGGCAATCTCCATAGGATTCGATCGTAACCTAAAAAAGTGATAAAAAAGAGAAAAGAGAGAAAGCAAGAAAAAGTGAGAAGGAAATAATGGCAAAACAAGAGAGAAAGATGAGAGAATAAAGAACAACAAGAAATCAAACAATGAAATGGCAAGACAAGAAAAAAGAGAAGAAGAAAAAGAGAGAGAAAAAGAGAAGTTGCAAATGGGAATAAGGGAGGCCGGGATGAGGAAGCAACCGATCAAATACATAATAGAAATGGTTTAACTGCTTAGGTGTATTACATCCCCCGAAATGTGCGGTTGCCTATTTGTTAAACCATGATCACTAACAAGTTTGTTGTTTTCATCAAGTAACAGGCAGGTGGATAGCTTGTGTGGCATTCTGGCAACTCACCCATACAGCACTCGGTCCAAAAATAAGTCCATCATGGCCAACCAAGAACTTGATGCAAGTGTCATCGATCCTTCGAGAGAGGTGGAAGAGTGGGATGTTAATTTGAAAGAAGAGATGTATAAGCTGACACAACAGATGGCCGAGATATATCAAACATAGGTAAACAGGAACCCGCCACCACCTTACCCCACCAACCCCGCTTTCATTCCACCATTGGATCAGTCCGAGGAACATCCCACCAGTGATTCATCTCCGAGCTTTCCCATCCATCACCACTACTACAACACCATTTCCCAAACACCACAGGCTCCAGTATCCAAACCAGTTCCATACCCTCCTCCACCGGTCACTCCTGTTTTTGTGGCACCCCCGCCTGCTACACTCCACCGCTCCTCCAACGAGCCTTTGTTCTAGGTCCACGATGGCTAGTATTACCCCCCGGAGCCCACTTTCAAGGCTCCGAAACCTTACTCATATACTCCTCACTTCGATCCCCTTGTAGAAACTGAGAAGCCATCTAAGAATCCCGAACAGGAAGAGATGTTCAGAAAGGTCAAAAGCCTGGAACAATCATTCAGGAATATGCAAGGATTGGGAGGTTAGGTCAGCGTGTCTTATAAGGATCTATGTTTGTTTCCGGATGTTCAGTTGCCAGCGGGGTTCAAAAGGCCCAAGTTCTATTTGTATGATAGGCACAAAGACCCGACAACACACTTGAGAGGTTTTTATAGCAAAATGAGGGGAGCTGGTGGGAAGGACGAGTTGTAATGGCATATTTCAGTCAAAGTCTGAGTGATTCAGCGATGGAGTGGTACACCTGACGATATTGCACAAACATTCACTTGTCACTTCCAGTACAATCTTGAGATTATTCTGGATTGTCTATCTTTGACAAAGATTGAGAAAAAACACAATGAAAGCTTCAAGTAGTATGGTTTTCGGTGGAGAGAATAGGCAGCAAGGGTTGACCCTCCAATGAAAGAAAGTGAAATGGTGGATTATTTTCGCATGCCTTAGAACCTACTTATTACGTTCATCTGGTATTAGCTATAGGCAAGTCCTTTAATGAAGTGGTACAGATGGGCGGTATGGTAGAAGAGGGACTTAAGTCAAACAAAATCAGGAGCTATTCGGCTATTAGAGCAACCACCCAGGCCATTAAAAGTGGAACTGGGGGGGTAATTTGAAAGAAGAAGAAGGATGATGTAGCAACGATTCATTCAGGAGCCTTGTTCGGACCTAGGGGCTCACCTAACCACTATAATCAGCCTCGACCCCACCACCAAACCTACCCCCATATCTCGTACAATCCACCCAACACTACTATCCACCACCAGATCCTCATTTTTTGTCCACAATGCCCAAGCATACAGCTAACCTTCTGCCCACACACAATGTCGTGCGTCAACCCTACAGAACACCTACCCAGCTCCACAAAATACCTACCCACCGCCACGAGCCTACCAAAACCCTCCTAGACCAGCTTTTCGATCCAATCAAGCATTTAAGAACGACACATTGCAGAAGAAGAAAACCTTCACTCCATCTTATACTAGTTTGTTCCACAGGTTGAGACAATTGGATATGCTAAGGCCGATTGAGTCAAAATTGCCAAATCCTCCCCGAGAAATCTTGATTATTCTGTAAGATGTAAATATTATTTTGGTACTCTGGGGCATGACACAGAGAAATGCTGGCATTTGAATAACGCTATCCAAGAGCTCATTGATACACATCGAATTGAAGTCCAAGCTTCGGAGGCGCCCAATATCAACTGGAACCTGCATCCAACCTATCAAGAGAAAAACATGATTGAGATAGTGCATAAAGAAAGGGAGCCCAAAAAGCCTTCACACACTGTCATGATGATATGATCGAGTGAGTAAAGCCAGTTGAAACACTAACAAGTGGCATGTCAGTGCTCAAGTTGTATGGGACAAGCAGTGAGCCATTTGTGCTAATCAAGAATGAGTCCTCAAGCGATGTTGCAGTGAAACAAGAAAAAAGCAAAAGCGGTAGTGCCAGGGGTGGCAAACAAGCCTGTCGTAATTGTGGAAGGTGCCCGCACAGATCCTGTCATTATCAAACCTATAACCCAGCTACCAATAGTCAATAGCAAGGTTGTCCTGTGGAATTATGAACTGGTGACAGTGACTTTCAAAGGAAAAGAAGTTAAAGAATAAGTCTATGTGACCCATGGATTGACTCGCTCGGGGAGATGCTTTGCCCCCGAGGAGTTTAGAAAAGCCAAAACCTCTAAAGATAACCCAGTGTTAGTGAAGAAAGTTGTGACCAAAGAAGAGGCAGAAGAGTTCTTGAGAAAGATGAAGGTGCAAGGCTATTCCATTGTAGAGCAGTTGAGCAAGATGCATGTTCAAATTTCACTGTTGTAATTGTTAATTCATTCGGACAAGCACCGTTGGGCATTGATGAAAATCTTGAATGAGGCCTACGTTCTTGAAAAAATCTCAGTAAACCATTTGGAAAAGATAGCTAACAAGATATTTAAGGTAAACATAGTCACTTTTTCTAACGATGAGTTGCCCGTGGAGGGTACTCAGCACAATAGAGCCCTCTATCTTACGATAAAATGTGAAGATTCTGTGGTTACTCGGGTATTGGTCATCAATGGTTCTAGTGCAAACATTTTACCTTTCTCCACTTTGAAAAAGTTAAAAATGGATGATGAAAGAATTCACAAGAACAATATTTGTGTTCAGGGGTTAGACGGTGGAGGGAAAAATTCAATCGGTGATATAGTGCTGGTGCTGACAATAGGACCAGTTGAATTTACCATGAAATTCCAGGTGCTAGATGTGGCTATTTCTTACAATCTATTGTTGGGACGACCCTGGATTCATGTTGCAAAAGTAGTCCCATCTACCCTACATCACATGGTCAAGTTTGAATGGGATAGGCAGGAATGTGCACGGCGAGGATAATTTATGTGCTTCTAGTAATGCCATTATTCCGTACAATAAGGTTGAGGACGACAAGGGATCTTGGGTTTATTAGGTTTTTGACACTGTCAGGTGAGAAAATTTCAGAAGGGAAATGCGTTCCAATTTCAAAGGTGACCGCCGCATAAGTCATGGTAGCCGTTGAAATGTTGAAAAACGGTTTTGTACCTGGCAAGGGTTTGGGTGCATCTCTACAATGTATTGTACAGCAAGTGTCTCTCCCTAAAAACTTGGATACATTTGTTTTGGGATTCAATCCCATGGTTGCAGATGTGAAAAGTGCCAGAAAGTTGAAACAGAGGGCATGGGTCCTCCCAAAGCCCATGCATTGTCTCTCCTGGTCGTTTGTCAAGCCTGGCGCTAGGAAGTGTCCAGTAACAACAGTTCCGGATTCTGTGGTTGGCCCCGATAAAGAGTTGATTAAAAGGTTCTAGAAGTTGTTCAACAAGGTGAACATGGTGGAAGCTGGAGAGGGTTCTAGCAAGGCAGATGTGCAATTTATTGGGCCCAGTACAAAGATTAACAATTGGGAAGCTACTCCTCTCCCTACCGGAAGGAGTTTTGGTAGTTTGCATTGATTTTCTTTCAGTTTATCTAGATTATTCTAGGGTTGTAATTCAGAATCTATGTTCCATCCATTTGGATGAATAAACCTTGTTATCTTTTAATTTCAATGAAATGCAATCTCCCTTTTTCATCATTCCTGATAGTTTTTATTTTATTTTTCTTTTCTCCCTTGTACACTTCTTTTTATGTTGGTTTCAATGATATGGAATACATGAGAAATCTTCGGTCCAGTCTTAAAAGCGAATCTAATTCTGAAATAATAATTCAAGAAATAGAATGTGATGATGAGTCAGAATATGATAAAGATGAGGCCTTTGAAGAGATTAGTAAAGAATTAAGCCATTTTGAAAAAAAACCCAAGCCTAACCTGAGTGATACAGAAACAATCAATTTAGGGGACGCCAATAATATCAGAGAAACTAAGATAAGTGTCCATCTTGAACCACAACTCAAGAAAGAGATAATAAAAGCGTTGTTTGAGTACAAAGATATCTTTGCATGGTTATATGAAGACATGCCGAGTCTAAGAACTGACTTGGTGGTTCACAAATTTCCCATTGACTCGGCATTTCCTCCCGTCAAACAAAAGTTGAGGAAGTCCAAAACTAACATGAGTGTGAAGATTAAAGAAGAGGCCATAAAGCATTTTGATGCAAAGGTCATTCAGTCACGCGGTACCGCACTTGGATAGCCAATGTTTTGCCTGTGCCAAAGAAGTATGGACCGAAGTGTTTGTTGATTACCGTGATCTCAACAAGTCAAGTCTACAGGACAACTTCCGACTGCCAAATATCCACATTTTGGTTGATAATTGTGCCAAGCATGAAATCAGATCTTTCGTGGATTTCTATGCGGACTACCATAAGATTTTAATGGATGATGAATAGAAAAGACGACATTTATCACACCATGGGGAACATACTGCTATGGGGTCATGCTTTCGGTTTGAAAAATATTGGGGCAACTTACATGAGGTCAATAACGACCATATTCCACGACATGATACATAAGGAGATCGAGGTTTATGTGGATAATGTGATCATAAAGTCTAGAAAGCAGTCTGACCATGTCCGAGATTTGAGGAAGTTCTTCCAAAGGCTTCGCAGGTACAATCTCAAGCTCAATCCTGCAAAATACGCATTCGGTGTGCCATCTGGAAATTTTTTGGGATTCATAGTCATCCATCGAGGTATTGAATTAGGCCTGTCAAAGATCAAGGCTATCCAAGAATTGCCACCCCCTAGGAACAAGATTGAGGTGATGAGTCTATTACGAAGGTTGAACTACATCAGCAGGTTTATTGCGCAGCTTAGGACAACTTGTGAGCCTATTTTCAAACCGTTGAAGAAGAATGTTGCGGTTAAGTGGACAGATGAGTGTCAAGAAGCATTTGATAAGATAAAGGGGTACTTGTCAAACCCACCTGTATTGGTACTACCAGAACCAGAGAGACCTTTGATTCTGTATCTGACGGTCTTGGACAATTCGTTTGGTTGTGTGATGGGTCAGCATGACATCACTGGCAGGAAGGAGCAGGCATCCATTATCTCAGTAAGAAGTTAACATCCTACGAGGTTAAGTACAGTCACCTGGAAAGGACATGTTGCGCCCTAACATGGGTGGCACAGAAGTTGGAGCATTATTTGTCATCTTACGCTACTTACCTCATCTCTCATTTGGATCCATTAAAGTATATCTTTTAGAAGCCTATGCCCGCAGGAAGGCTTGCAAAGTGGCAGATTTTGCTCATAGAATTTGACATTGTCTATGTGACCCGGACTGCGATGAAAGCCCAGGCACTGGCTGACCATTTGGCTGAGAATTCGGTGGATGAAGAATATGAACCTTTGAAGACTTACTTCCCTGATAAATAGGTAATGCACATTAATGAGTTGGAATAAGTGGAAGAGCCAGGTTGGAAACTTTTCTTTGATGAAGCTGCTAACAAGAAAGGCGTTGTCATAGGAGTTACACTTATTTTTGAAATAGGGCATCATTACCCTGTTACGGCTCAGCTTCTTTGCTATTGTACTAATAACATGGCTGAGTAAGAGGCATGCATTTTGGGTTAGAGGTTAGTTGCAGACATGGATGTCTAGGAAGTCTTGGTCTTGGGAGACTCGGACTTTCTAGTGCACCAGATTCAAGGGGAATGTGAAATACAGGATTTAAAACTCATACCCAGCAATGTTTGCATGATCTTTGTCAACAGTTTTGGTGAGTAGAGTTCAAGCACATTCCAAGGACCCATAATGAGGTTCCTGATGCTTTGGCTACTCCGGCGTCAATGTTACATTATCAAGATAAGGCTTGTGTTGACCCTTTGCATATTCAGGTCCAATATCAGCATGCTTACTGTAATATGGTGGAAGAAGAACTTGATGGTGAGCTCTAGTTCCACGATATCAAGGAATATATCAGGATGGGGTGTATCCAGTACAAGACATAGGTGATCAAAAGAGAACAATTCGGCGGTTGGCAAGTGGATTTTTCTTCAGTGGAGGAGTTCTGTACAAAAGGACTACAGATCTTGGATTGCTGAGATGAATATATGCTAGACAAGCACAACTATCATGACCGAAGTGCATTCTAGGGTCTGTGGACCACATATGAGTGGATACATGCTGGCAAAGAAGATTCTCCTAGCATGTTATTATTGGCTCAATACGGAGCGAGATTGTATCAGTTTTGTGCGCAAGTTTCATCAATGTCAAGTGCATGGATATTTGATTCATTCTTCGCCATATGAATTGCACACAATGTCTGCACCATTGCCTTTTGTTGCTTGGGGCATGGATGTCATCGAACCAATTGAGATAGCAGCATCTAATGGGCACACGTTCATTCTAGTGGCCATCGATTATTTCACCAAGTAGGTTGAGGCCAAAACGTTTAAGTCCGTGACCAAGAAAGTTGTGGTCGATTTTGTGCACTCAAATATCATTTGTCGGTTTGGGGTCCCAAAGGTGATCATTAATGATAATGGTGCGAATTTCAATAGTCATCTGATGAAAGAGGTATGTCAACAGTTCAAGATTAGACATCGTAATTCCACCCCATACCGCCCAAGGCGAATGGAGCAATCGAGGCAGCTAACAAGAGTATAAAGAAGATACTCCGTAAAATGGTGGAAGGTTCCAGGTAGTGGCATTAAAACCTACCCTTTTCATTGTTGGTTATCGCACTACTATTTGTACTTCAGTAGGGGCTACTCCTTATTTGTTAGTATATGGCACTAAAGCAGTGATACTTGCAGAAGTGGAAATCCCATCCCTTCAAATTGTCGCAGAAGCCGAAATTGATGATGATGAGTGGGTCAAAACTTGCCTGGAGCAATTGAGTTAGGTCGATGAGAAAAGATTGGCAGTAGCGTTTCATGGCAAGTTTTGCAATAGAGAATGGAAAGAGCATATAACAAGAAGGTGCATCCACGAAAATTGGAAGTGGGTCAGCAAGTGTTGAAAAGTATCCTTCTACATCAAGCTGATGCAAAAGGTAAGTTCACCCCAAATTGTTAGGGGTCGTTCATCGTAACTAGAGTGTTGTCCAATGGTGCTTTGTATTAAACAGATACAGAAGGCAAGTTTGTAGACATGGCTATCAATTCCGATGCGGTCAAAAGATATTATGTATGATTATTTTTGCTAAATTATGTTTATTTGTGCTTAGCATGTTTTAAAGATTGGAATGACGAAGGCATTTTGTTCTGATATCTAAACACTTTATCCTTTGTTACCCCTTTGAGCCTAATTTATTTCCTTCGTACCTCTCTTTTGGAATCAGTAGCAAAGAGCAGAAACGTTAGCGCGAAATATAAGTAAGGGAAAAGAGAGAAAAGGACAAATGAAAATTGAAAAGAAAAAAAAAGAAAGAAGAAGAAAAAAAGTAAAAAAGAAAAAAAGAGAAAAAGAAGAAAGAGAAAAAAAAAAGAAAAAACAACAAGAACAAAACAACAAAGAGAGAAAAGGAAGACGAGAAGAGAAGAAAAAGGAAAAATGATAGAGAAAATACCAAACAAAGTAATTCCTATGGCATGAACTACGTTCGACCTGATTCCTTTTAAGGATACGTAGATAGCCTCACGGTTTGGTCCCATCAAAATAAAAATCTAATAATCCCCAAGCAAAGAAATGTGGGTAATAGTTGCGGTTATAATAAGAAATCTAATTTCAAAAGTTGTAATCTTGAACCCATTAGAATTGTTTTGAGCCTTTTGATACCTTTGTTTCTAACCCTATCCAAAAGCCCACATTACGGTCCAAAGAAAGACCTTCTGATCAGTCATCAAGAGATGCCAAGTTGAGCAAGTAGAGGTGATTCATGTCAGGGTCAACACTCCGGTCCAAAAAAGGAAAAGGAAATGAGAGAGTCTTATTGGAGAAAACCGTCACGGGCATTGTAAGGTGATGAAAGCTGAGAGAAATAAAAAATTAGAGATTATTATTGGTGAAAACCTTCACGGGCACCTTAAAGCGGAAGTGAGTTAAGAGATAAAAACAATGAGAGAGGTTTGTTGGTGAAAAGCCTTCGGGGCCCCGCAGGCCGAACAAGGACAAGGTTTTGGTGAAGAAATTGGGTTTCGAAGATCTCGGTTAATAAAGTAAGACAATTGAAAGTTGATTGGTTTGACAGACTGGCCCGACTAATTCGAAATGCACGTCATGATCATTGGTGCTATATGTTCCACTTAGATAAGTCTCTTTTTCTTTTTTTCCTTCAGACACTCTTCCAATTGGATTTTTTTATCTCTAATTCTCGAAGTCGTTGCATTTAGTTTCTTTTGGGTTTATTTCTCTAATATTTTACCAGCTTTAGTTCCATTTAAGCAATAAGAAAGGATTTCAAAGCTTACTACCAATGTCCAAAATTGCACAAAGCACAGGATGGCCAAGACATAGCTAGAGATCATATGATATGAAATGAGATATTAAAGGTCAGCGGCAGTGCCATCGATGAAATGGTTTAGTAATTTCATGGGAGATGCAGAGGTTCAAACAGATGGGTCAGAGATGTAACACAACAGTTTGGGTATAGAACACTCGGGTCTTCCAAGGTAATGGGGGTGAAAGTAGTTAGAAAGTCTATATATCAGGATGGGGTGTATCCAGTACAAGCCATAGGTGATCATAAGAGAACAATTTGGCAGTTGGCAAGTGGATTTTTCTTCAGTGGAGGAGTTCTGTACAACATGACTCCAGATCTTGGATTGTTGAGATGCATAAGTGCTAGACAGGACACAACTATCACGACCGGGGTGTATGGACCGCATATGAGTAGATACATGCTGAAAAAGATGATTCTCCGAGAAGGTTATTATTGGCTCACTATGGGGCGAGATTGTATCAGTTTTGTGCGCAAGTGTCATCAATGTCAAGTGCACGGAGATTTGATTCATTCTTCGCTATCTGAATTGAACACAATGTCTGCACCATGGCCTTTTTTTGCGTGGGGCATGGATGTTATCGGACCAATTGAGCCAGCAACATCTAATGGGCACAGGTTCATTCTAGTGGCCATCGATTATTTCACCAAGTGGGTTGAGGCCAAAACGTTCTAGTCCGTGACCAAGAAGGCGATGGTGGATTTTGTGCACTCAAATATCATTTGCCGGTTTGGGGTCCCAAAGGTGATCATTAAAGATAATGGTGCTAATTTCAATAGTCATCTGATGAAAGAAGTATGTCAACAATTCAAGATTCAACATCGCAATTCCACCCCAAGGCGAATGGAGCAGTCGAGGTAGCTAACAAGAATATAAAGAAGATACTCCAGAAAATGGTGGAAGGTTCCAGGTAGTGGCATAAAAAGCTGCCCTTTGCATTGCTAGGTTATCGCACTACTGTTCGTACTTTAGTAGGGGCAACTCCTTATTTGTTAGTGTATGGCACTGAAGTAGTGATACTCGCAGAAGTCAAAATCCTATCCCTTCGAATTATCGCGGAAGCCGAAATAGATGATTATGAGTGGGTCAAAACATGCCTAGAACAATTGAGTTTGATTGATGAGAAAAGATTCGCAGCAGTGTGTCATGGCCAGTTTTGTCAACAGAGAATGGAAAGAGCATATAACAAGAAGGTGCATCCACGAACGTTTGAAATGGGTCAGCAAGTGTCGAAAAGTATCCTTCCACATCAGGCTGAGGCAAAAAGTAAGTTCACCCCAAATTGTTAGGGGTCGTACATCATAACTAGAGTGTTGTCCAACGGTGCTTTGTATTTAACGGATATAGAAGGCAAGTGTGTAGACATGGCTATCAATTCCGTTGCAGTCAAAAGATATTATGTATGATTCTTTGGTTAAATTATATTTATTTGTACTTAGCATGTTTTAAACATTGGAATGACGAACGCATTTTGTTCTGCTATCTAAACACTTTATCCTTTGTTACCCCTTTGAGCCTAATTTATTTCCTTTCGTACCCCTCTTTTGAAATCAGTAGCAAAGAGCAGAAATGTAAGCGTGAAAGATAAGTAAAGGAAAAGAGAGAAAAGGACAAATGAAAATTGAAAAGCAAAAAAAAAGAAAGAAGAAGAAAAATGAGTAAAAAAGAAAAAAAGAGAAAGAGAAAAAAAAGAAAAAAAAAACAACAAAACAACAAAGAGAGAAAAGGAAGACGAGAAGAGAAGAAAAAGGAAAGAAGTTAAAGAAAATACCTATGACATGAACTACGTTCGACCTGATTCCTTTATAGAATACGTAGGTAGCCTCACGGTTTGATCCCATCGAAATAAAAATCCAAAAGTCCCCAAGCAAAGAAATGTGGGTAGTAGTTGCGGTTGTTATAAGAAATCTAATTCCAAAAGTTGTAATCTTGAACCCCTTTTGAGCCTTTTGATACCTTTGATTCTAACCCTATCCAAAAGCCCACATTACGGTTCAAAGAAAGATCTTCTGATTAGTCATCAAGAGATGCCAAGTCGAGCAAGTAGAGGTGATTCATGTCAGGGGCAACACTCCGATCCAAACAAGGAAAAGAAAAATGAGAGAGTCTTATTGGGGAAAACCCTCACGGGCGCCGTAAGGCGACGAAAGCTGAGAGAAATTAAAAATTAGAGAGTCTTATTGGTGAAAACTTTCACAGGCACCTTAATGTGAAAGTGAGTTGAGAGATAAACAAAGGAGAGAGGTTTGTTGGTGAAAAGCCTTAAGGGCCCCGCAGGCCAAACAAGCACAAGGTTTTGGTAAAGAAATTGGGTTTTGAAGATTTCGGGGCATAAAGTACGCAATTGAAAGATGATTCGATGGACAGACTGGGCCGACTAATCCGAAATGCATATCATGATCATTGGTGCCAGCTGCTCCACTCAGATAAGCCTTTTTTTCTTTTTTCCTTCAGATAGTCTTCTAATTGGATTTTTCTAATCTCTAATTTTCGGAGTCGGTGCATTTCATTTTTTTGGGTTTATTTCTCTAAAATGTTACCACCGTCAGTTCCATTTAATCAATGAGAAAGGATTTCAAAGCTTACTACCAATGTCCAAAGTTGCACAAAGCACAATATGGCCAAGACATGGCTAGGGATCATATAATGTGAAATGAGATATAAAAGGTCAGGGGCAATGCCATCGGTGAAATGGTTTAGTAATTTTATGGGAGATGCAGAGGTTCAAACAGATGGGTCATAGATGTAACAAAACGGTTTGGGTACAGAATACTCGGGTCATCCAAGGTAATAGGGGTGAAAGTCAGTTAGAAAGTCAAACAGTTCTTGGTCAGTTGGGGAAAACCAGTAAGAACAAAGCAAGGCAGTGAAGAGGCCACTGTCAGCAAGAATGCCACAAACTAACTACCACATTTTAAACTAACAAGATTTTTCTTTGATTGAAACAGGGGCAGAAAATCTCAATTGTTTCAGAGAAATCCTCCGTAAGGAAAGGCAAGCACCAGACATGTTGGACCGTAAATTTTCAAGACCCTTCTGGATAATGGGATTTAGTTTGAAATTTTTAGGACCCTCTTGGAAAATGGGACCTAGTTTTAAAGTTAAAACAATCATGAGTAGCAAAATTTAGCATAAATGTACCCTAAAAGAATATAAGTTGGCTTCAAAATTTTCATGCTTGAGATATGGTTCAATTAAGAGCTTTCAGGACCATCCAGGATAATGAGATGCAGTTTTAAGACCTTTTTAGATAACAAGATTTAGCATAGTCATACATTTAGAAGATATAATTTAGAGATAAAACTGTCATTTAACTAGGAGTTTTCAGGACCCTCATGGATAATGGGATTTAGCTTTCAAATTTTTAGAGATGTTTGGTAATATGATTCAATTAGCATTCACAGATGTACCTGTGAGCACATGATTTTTGCCCTAAATGAGAATAACTCCTAAAAATAGACCAAAAGTATTTTTTTATTAATTTTAGGAATTTTTCTTTATTTATTCTTCATTTCATGCGTTTTTAATATTTTTAAATCATATAAAATCCTAAAAAAGGGGTAATTTTTACATATTTATCTTAGTCTTTAGATTAGCATTTTTCCTTAGGTTTAAGTTAAGTAGTTATTTTAATGTTAAATAAATAAATAAATAAATAAGGAGTTTTAATTTCTATTACTTTAGAATTTTTAATTTCTATAATTGTTAATTAAAAAAAATAAGAAAAGAAAAGAGAATAAGGATTTAATTGCAATGAGATTTTAATTTAATTGGGCCATTTTTTAAAATCAAACTAGCCCAAACCATAATCTTCCTACCCAAACCTACATAACCCAAGTCTATTCCCAAACCCTAATCCCTATCTACACCTAAAATACACCCTACACTCTAATACACAATAATCAGCCACACAAACGATGGGTCTGCTTAAAAAGAATCAGCCATTTCCATGGCATCCTCTTAAAGAAGACAACCCCCAATTCCATTAGTAAAGGAACAAAATTCCTAACACCAAGAGAAAACCAAAGAAATTTTCCCAAAAATCACCCCAAAATCAGCCATTAACCACCCTAAACTCCTGCTGAAAATAAGTTCCAAACTCAGCTAAAAACTGACCGAGAAAAGGCCTAAAACCAGTCCTTCAACAGTTTCAAAACAGCCATGAATTAGCCCCCAAAGTCACGCCAAAAATCAACTGAAAATCAGTTGTGAAACCAACTTAAAATCAACGACAAAACCAGCTGAAATTTGTCTCAAAACCGCCCAAAATACAGCTACAACGCAGCTGCAAAATAGCTCCAAAATCCTCCATTAATCCCGTTGAAGTCTTGAGCTCGAGGTTGTCGCTAACGAGGTTTCCGTTCAACAGCTCCGGTTCAATTCGCGAGAGAGCTGCATCCAACCGTAGGACTAAAATATATTTCCTGTCATGATGAATGCCAAGGAGATAGAAAAATCAAACTTATTTCAATAGCAGGTAAAGTTTTTTTTATCTCAAATACATAAAGTTTGCAAGATGTTTGATTCTAATTGATGTTTATTGAATGTGATAATTACATAGGGATTTGATTTAATTTTGAAATGCATAATTTTATATATTATAGGGTTAAGGACTGTAAAACAAATGTATATGCACTCTTATATGATTATGACATTCATATTCCTTCTGATTCCTATGTAATTATCACACTGCTTTAACTTTTGAGTTTTTATCATTACTTGGTTGTTAGAATTCTGATTGAATATGGGATTTACTGATGATGGCCTTGCAGTGTCAAAATAAGTTAATAAAATAACTAATCTTTCATATGATGCCAATTTGATTTCTAAGTGACATTTATATATGGAAACGACATGGGTAGTGCTAAATTAGTGATTTGCTGAATTTTATGATTTAATTTATAAATGGGTCATGGGATTTATGTCGGAATCGTAGTTCATCTAAGTTGAGTAAGATCTTTTAAAATGATCTTTTAAAATAAATGGAGGCGTCTCATTCACGAATAAAATCCCCAAACTCATGGCCCTAAATTAGTTAAATATAACTCTTTAGATGTCGAGGTGTGCCGTTAGCAAATTTTTTATGGCCCTCACAAACTTGAAAACGCGTAGCTGCTATAGGCGCTATATTTTAATAAGATATCTTCCTAAATTTAGGTGCGAATTTATGTGACCCAAATCCAAGTCTTAACGATGTTAAAATGTGTCGAGAATCTGGGTTCATTTATGTGACGTGGTTCGAGACGTGTTTTAATAACGTTGCAAATATTCCTAAAATGAACAAAGCAGTTAATATTTTAAAATTTCAATGTAGGGTGAACATGTATAAAATCAAGAGATTAGCCATTTATAATCGTTTAAGCGACCGTGCTAGAACCACGGGATCCAGTGGTGCCTAGCACCTTCCCTCGGGTCAACAAAATTCCTTACTCAAGAATTTCTGGTTCGTAGACTCCAATTGTGTAGTGGAAAAATTTCCTCGATTTGGGATTCTAAATAAACCGGTGACTTAGGACACCAAAATCTAAACCTATCCTAAGTGGCGACTCTAATAAATAAATAATCACATCTCGAATAATGTCACTTTAATTGGGAAAACTCTCATATACATTATCCTCTTCGGGGTAGTGTGTAAAAAGGAGGTGTGATAGCTCTGGCAACTCTGCTAGGGAGGTACAACCCAGAATCTCTGGTTCAAGGTTCAAGAATTTGAGCTTGCAATAACTGTTATATTTGGCTTCTTCTGATTTGATTACATGCTCTGTGCTAAATGCCATATGCTTTACCGCTTTGATATTATCTGAAATGTACATATAATCTGCTACGAAACCCTTCACTTCTCACATTCGGGAATGTGCTTATTGGTTGAGACTCCCTATTCTGTTAGTGTCTTACCCTGAAATAAGAAAGAGGCTTTGACAAGTTACAAAGCCGGACGATCTTGCGGGTCCCCGGTACGTAGCCCCCTCCTCGACTCGAGTTGTCTGCTCGGGTGCACAGTCTAGATCCTATATCGAGGTTCTCAACTTAGTATAACAAAACCTCATGCTGGATCCCTGATAGGAACGTTTATCTGCATCATACATTTTGACTTAGGGGACTTAACACATGGATTGGGTCCGTCTAGGACAGGTGCCCTGAAATAAAAGACCATCCTCATGCATTTTTACGTGCTACTTGCGCATTTGTTTTCCTTGGATTCGCATGTTGACAGGCCTGTAAACAAAGAGAATAAATTGAGAAAAATAGCAGTGCTAGGGTGATAACTTGTAAAACCAATGCTCAACTAGCGTCGAAATGCTGCCGCATTTTTTATGGAAAAAAAGAAGAAGAGAAAAACAAAAAAAAAGAAAGAATAAAGAAAAAGGGGCTTTTCAACAAATCTTTTTGGTTTTGATAAATTGTCTTCCCGAACTACACGGGTCTGATTCTCACCGGATGTGAGATATGTAGGCAAACCTCAACGGTTCCGACCCCAATTTTGAAAAATTCAAAAATAATTTCTTTTAGCTCTTTCTTTAGAAATCTTTCCTTAGAAATAAAAAAAAAAAGATAATAAAATGCTTTTCTTTAGAAGTACTTTTGTAATAAGTAAGAAAAGTTAAATATATATGTTTTCTTTGAAATCCAGGGTATTTTCTTAAAAGTCCCTCTTTCGAAATTAAGAGGCGACTTTCAAAATCCACAAAATATTATTTCTTTTTTATCTAGAAAAAGAGGAAACAAATGAAAATTCAAACAAAAATATTCCTAAATTCAAATCAAAAGCAAATGATTTTTTTAGAAGCTTCTCATTCAAAAATAAAACGAAAATCAAAATCAATAACATTAAAAAAAAGATTCCTTTTATCTTCTAGAGCATTTTCTTCAAAAATTCAAAAGGGAGTTTGTATATTTACTCCATTTCAGAAAAAATAACAAAACCAAAACCAAAAAACCAAAAAATATTTTCCTTTATTTCTTTAGAAAAGTTTTTTTAAGAACCCCAATTTTTCAAAATTCAAAAAAAAAAAAAGAATTTATTCTCTAGAAAAGTTTCTCTTTGCGACACCATTTTTAAATATTCAAAAAAATATATTTCTTCTAATTTTACTCGAAATCCCAAAAAAAGAATAGAACATTTTCATTCGTCTTTTGAAAATTCATAAGAAAATTCAAGATTCAAAAAAAATATCTCCCCTTTTATTTAGAAGTATTTCTTTCAAAAAAAAATCTAAATCCAAAAATATTTTTATTTCTTCTTTAGAAGTTCTTCTTTCAAAATTTCAAAAATATTTTCTTTCTTCTTTCAAAAATTGAAAAGAAAATTCGAGATTTAAAAATATTTTCCTTTTCCTTAGAAGTAGTTCTTTCTTAACTTCAAAATAAAAATTCATAAATGCAAATAAAATATTTTTTTTTCTTCTTTAGAAGTTTTTCTTTCGAAATTCCCAAAAAATAAAAGTCGAAAAAAAAATTTCTTCTTTTGCAAAAATGCTGAAGAAAAATAAAAATCCAAAAATATTCTCTTCCTTCTTTATAAGTCTTTCTTTTGAAAAAAAAGTAAAAACAGAGACAATTCGAAATCCAGAAAAATATAAATTAGTTTATTTCCTCTATTCCTAATCTTCCCGAACTACGCAAGATCTGATTCATGCGGCGTCATGATACGTAGACAACCCACATCATGTTCGATGAACCATGGAAAAGGAAAATGAGAAAAATTAAGAAAAAACCAGAAAAAAGTGAAACAATGTTGATAATAATAAGGACTGATTGAGTCCATTCTAACATGTCTTTTATTTTGATATGTGAAGAAAGTTGAGGTGGTCGGTTTGTGGTAAACAGACAATACAAGACTCAAGGAACAATTATAACTGACATCAGAGCTGTTACAAGTGCTCAAGAGACTGAGGGTCAGAGGATTCGACAAAGGTCTACTATGGTTGAGAAAAATAGAATACTAAAACAACAAATGACCAAAATGTGTCAAGCATGGGCCAATGGCCAAGAAGAACCTTGTCATGAGTCACAATTTGTTACACAGCAAGAGCAATCACACTTTCCTAAATATCACTCGTACCTATTTTATCTTCCTGCAAAGATTGAGAAGCCCGCCCAAAAGATGGTACCAGATGAAATAACCCAAATGGTAAAAAGCTTAGAACAACTGTTGAAAAACATGCAAGGGTTGACTGGTCAAAAGAGTATTGCCTTCAAAGATATATGTATATTCCTCGATGTCTACGTGCCGCCTGGTTTCAAGATTCCCAAATTTGAAAAGTATGATGGACATGGAGACCCTATAGACCACCTGAAAAGGTATTGCAATCAACTGAGAGATGTGGGAAGAAATGAAGAATTGCTAATAGCTTATTTTAGGGAAAGCCTCACGGGAGTAGCATCAGAATGGTTTTTGGATCAAGATACTTCTCGCTGGTACGTCTGGGATGACATGGCACAAGCCTTTGTCAAACAGTTCCAATACAACACTGACATTGCCCTAGGCCGCAATTCCCTTTCTAACCTGAAGAAGAAACCAAGTGAAAGTTTCAGGGAATATGCCACTAGATGGAGAGAGCAAGCAGCTAAGGTTAAGCCACCCATGGATGACCACGATCTGATCACTGTCTTCCTTCAAGCACAAGAGCCAGATTACTTTCAAAACATGATATCCGCAGTTGGCAAATCCTTTTCAGAAGCAATCCAAATGGGAGAAATGGTAGAGAATGGTCTCAAGACAGGCAAAAGTTCAAGTCAAGCAGTTCTTAAAGCCGCAACTCAGGATGTCCAGGTTGAATATGATAATTTTAGTGACATAAATGAGAAGGATGAAGAAATCATGATGACAACAGGGTCGAGAAGAGGTCCCAGGAGAACACCTCGATGGTATGCGCAGCCTCATTAGGTTTTCCATGACTCCCCTGAGCATTACTATCCACCTCAGAACCCACCATACTCTGTTGATCCACCTCAATATATTGTCCAGCCACCAAATCACCCAAGAAGGTGAGCACGAGTCACAAAATCTCTACGAGCCTCCACAAAATTTTCAAGTGCCTTATAACCCACATCCAAGCTAGGGGTATAGAAGGGAACAAAAGTTGAAATATAATTTTACACCAGTAGGGGAGTCATATGCATGCTTATTTGAGAAGTTAAAGCATTATGGCATGATTGCAACCATTCCTCCAAATCATGTGGACCCACGTGCAAGAAGCTTTGACCCTTCTAAAAGGTGTGAATACCATTCCGATGCTCAGGGGCACGATGTTGAAAAATGTCGGGATTTGAAAAGAGAAATAGAGAGGATGATCCAGGAAAGTTGATTGTGATTCAAGAACATGACACACAGAATATCACGCAGAATCCTTTACCTGCACAGGACGACACATACTTTGTGGAGATGATGCTTGGTGACATGGATTATGGGAATTATCTCGAGAACTTGCCGACTGAAAATGGAGAAGGCCATGATGATGCTGATGAGCAAATTCGTGGCTAAATGTCAGGCTTATCAATTGAAAAGTCATTCCCTTCTCACTTAGGAAGGAATCTTGGTAACTTGTTTTGATATTTTTTCTGTTATCTGGGTTATTTCAGGGTTCTGATCCAGATTTTATTTGTTTTATTGAGTCAAACCCTTCTATCTTTCTATTCTGTTCGTATGAGTCATGCTTGTCTATTTTGTTGCTATTTTAATTATCCGGGTTATTTTAGGCTTGTAACTCGGATGTTAGGTTGTTTATCTAGTTGTCAAACTTTTCCATCCTTATTCAATAAAATTTATTTTGTCCTTTTATGTCATTTTATTCTTAGTTCTTTTTGCGCTGGTTCTAATAACATGACATGCATGTGGAAACTTTGACCAGATCTTAAAAACTGATTTAATTTGGAGTTGGATAATGAAAATGAGAAGCACTTTTGAGGATGAATAACGACTTAAAATATTTGGGAATTAAGGTCGAGTAAAATTTACTTTCAATTCATTGTGAAGATCGGGCTTGAGGATATTTAATCAATTGAAGTTTGTTGGAAACTTTGACATCATGGGATGGAAAGTGTCTTGTGACCATGACACACCAAGAAGATAGACATGTTTGTCAATGCTATGATCGCGAAAAGATACTATGTTGGGCGTTCTCGAGGCTGGGAGGCCCTTTTTATGCTACCCAAACACTTTATATCATTTGTTACTCCTTTTGAGCATGTATTATTTTTTTCAATTCCCCTTTTTGGAATCAAGTTTAAAATGAAAAAAAGAAAAAAGAAATCAAAAAAAAAAGTAGAAAAGAATTGTCAAAGGTCCATGCCCTCAAAAAAATAGAAGCTTGGGCAAACGAAAACAAATGAAAAAAAAAAAGCAAGCAAAAAAAGATTTTTTTTAAAAAAGAGCAAAAAAAAAAAAAAAAGAAAACAAAAAAAGAAGAGAAAAATGAAAATAGAAACATAAAGAAAGATGAAAAATAGTTTTGGTCAGATGTTTGAACTATGTTCGACCTGATTCCTTATAAGGATACGTTGGCAACCTCACGGTTCGGTCCAACCAAATAAGAATCCAAAAAAAATTCCCAATAGCTGAAACTGGGGCAAATGTTTTATTTTACTTTTGAAAGAGTCGATTCCAAGAGTTGTAAGTCCACAACCCTTTATTTTAAGTCCACTTTGAGCCTTCATACCTATCCTTCAATTCAACTCTATCCAAAAACCTTCCAAATAAAGACCTCCCGATATGCCTTCAAGACTACCAAGAAAAGCAGGCAATGAGAGACGGTTTTCACGCGATATAGAACACTGTCAAGTTGCTCGAAAAAAAAGAAGGGGAAAGAAAAAGAAAAAGAAAAATAGAAAAAAAAACTGAGAGAGTCTTATTAGTGAAAACCCTCACGGGCACTGTAAGCCGGCTGTAAGCAGAGATTAATAGATGAGAGATACTTGCTGGTGAAATCCCTCGGACACTACTAGTCGAAAGTGAGGCATGAAGCTAATGCGAAGAATTGGCATCAACAAGCCCGACATCAGAAATCATACGAATGGTAAAAGGGAAGATTGGATTAGTTGATAAATCAGGCCATCGAGTCCAAAATGCATGTCATGATCATTAAGGCTAGTTAAAAAAAAATACTCTTCCTCCTGTCCTTCTGAAAGGGGGCATTTCTTTTTAATATTCGTTTCTTTGCATCATTTTGTCCTTCACTTTGAGCCCATCCTTGTCAAAACGAGCAAGAAAAGATTTCAAAATCTGCTACCAGCTTTTCAGTTGCACAAAGTAAATTTGGCTGACGTACTCAGCTGTTACTGTTAGCATGCCTTGAGGATTCATGCGAGGGCCTTCCAAAAGACTCTTGTCAGCCTGCTTGTGGCAAGCAAAGATAACTTGTGATTCTCTCTAACAGAAAAATTGCTCAAAAAGCAGAAAGTCAATGAAGATATCAGAAAAGGTCACCTGAGCCAAGATCTCTAATCGGGACAAGGGTGATTGAGCCACAAATACAAATGATACTGGGTGCGAAACAATCAAAGTTGGTGTAGAACAAAAGCCTCTTGAGACCGACTCAGGCTGATCGAGCAAAAGCCAAGCTGCTCAAGACTCAAGGCCACAAACCGACCGCCACTTTTAAAACTGACAAAGTTTTCTTTGTTTGAAACAGGAACAAATCAATGCAGGGAAAGTGGTTCAAAAGGAAAAACAAACAAAAAAAAAAGAAAAGAAGAAGAAGAAGAAGAAGAAGAAGAAGAAGAAGAAACAAACAAAGACAAAAAAGAAGAAAATAAAAGAAGAGAATAGCCGACAATCAGAAGTTTCTCGAATCTTTACCTTTATTTGCCATTTTACATCTTTTCTCCTAGGACAAAGTCCTAGTCTGATAGATTTTTCTCCCAATAATATCTTAGTCTGATGAATTTTTCTCCTAAGATAAAAGACCTAGTCTGATGAACTTTCTCCTACAATCAAAATCTTAGTCTGATGAATCTTTCTCCTAAGATACCCAAAACAAAAGTGACCTAGTTTGATGAATTTTCTCTTAGGATCAAAATCTTAGTCTGATGAATTTTTCCCCTAAGATACCAAAACAAAAATGGCCTAGTCTGATGAACTTTCTCCTAGGATCAAAATCTTAGTCGGATGAATCTTTCTCCTAAGGTAGAAAACCTAGTCTGGTGAATTTTCTCCTGGGTTTAAAATCTTAGTCCAATTAATCTTTCTCCTAAGATACCCAAAAAAAAGACCTAGTCTGATGAATCTTTCTCCTAAGATAGAAGACCTAGTCTAATGAACTTTTTCCTAGGATCAAATTCTTAGTCGAATAAATATTTCTCCTAAGATACAAAAAAAGAAAAAAAAAGACCTAGTCTGATGAGTTTTTTCCTATGATAAATATCTTAGTGTGATGAATTTTATCCTAAGATAGAATACCTAGTCTGACGAATTTTCTCCTAGGATAATTCAAAACAAAAAAAAAAGAAAAAAAATCCAAAATCATGGTAGCATAGGACCTTTTTTCTTTTATCCCGGCATAACCTGTAGACCTCCTCGGCATAAGCCGAGGATCATCTTTCCTTTTTCCTCCCCGGCATAACCCGAGGGTCTTTTCTTTTCCTCCCCAGCATAACTTGAGGGTCTCCCCCCCCCCCCCCCGGCATAACCCAATGGTCATTTTCCTTTTATCCCCAGCATAACCTGGGGGTCTTTTTCTTTTCTTCCCCAGTAGACCCCTTTTCCTCCTATCCCTAACTCACGGATCTCCTTGGCATAACCTAGGAGCTTTCTTCTCCCGGCATAACCTGTGGACCCCCTGCTATAACCCAGGAACCTTTTTCATTCATCCCGGCATAACCCGCAGATCTCCCTCGCATAACCCAAGAATCTTTTTTCATTTCATCCTGGCATAACCCATGGCTTTTTCCTTTCATCCCCAGCAGGGACCCCTTATTCCCATTCTGGCATAACCCGTGGATCCTCTTCTTATCCCCAGCAGGGACCCTTCATTCCCATTCCGGCATAAGCCGTGGATCCTCTTCTTATCCCCAGCAGGGACCCTTTCTCCTTCCCAACATAACCTGGCAATCTTTCTAAAGGATACACAATCCTAACTTTTATTGTTTTCAATAAAGAAATAGCTTAGATTTGTGTTATAAATAACTCACGAAATTTTTCTAGTGAAAACTGGGGCGGAAAAATTTTGTTCGTTATTTGTTTTGGTGTCTGAACAGGTTTTACCTCAAGGCACAGGATTCGAGATGACCGAATGCGTGAGTCTCATTCCAGAATAAAGGAAGAAGAAAAGAACAAAAGAAGTGAACTCAGAATGTTCAAAGAAGAAAAGGATGCAGGCTGCTCAAATTTGATTCAAAATCACAAGTTTCGCATGTCCCACTTTGATACAAAATTGAAGAAAGAACCAGCACCTACCGTTAACGAGCATCAAGATTCAGATTGGAGTCTGCAGCAGGACCTAGCCAAGACTCAAGATCAAGCTTCAAGAGATTTATAGATAGGAATCTTGTAACTCGTAGCTCATAGGCTTAGTTACTCTTTTTAGTTTTACTTTTGATGTAATAAACGGGACCACGAACCGAAACCTCGACGGCACCTCGACCAGATCTTCACCTCGGCCTACTCCTTCATCTCACTCACTTCATGAACTACACTGACTTGATTCCTTTATAGCCAAGGATTTGTAGGCAACCTTAGAAGCAGAGTGTGGTCAAATCTTTTAAAAATACTTCCCATGTAGTATTCAAACGGGCAAAAATTTCTCGTATATGCTCACTTTATCTTTGCACGAAAACTCTTCGTGTTTCCGAGCAAAGAGGGACAGCTGTGAGCATGTGATTTTTGCCCTAAATGAGAATAACTCCTAAAAAATAGATCAAAAATAATTTTTATTATTTTTAGGAATTTTTCTTTGTTTATTCTTCATTTCATGTGTTTTTAATATTTTTAAATCATTAAAAAATCCTAATAAAAAGGTCATTTTTATATATTTATCTTAGTCTTTAGATTAGCATTTTTTATTAGGTTTAAGTTAAGTAGTTGTTTTAATGTTAAATAAATAAATAAGGAGTTTTAATTTCTACCAAAAAATAGATTAATTTAAAATTTTTAATTTCTATAATTGTTAATTAAAAAAAGAGAATAACGATCTAATTGCAATGAGATTTTAATTTAAGCAATTGAGCTATTTTTTAAAACCAAACTAGCCCAAACCATAATCTTCCTACCCAAACCTACATAACCCAAGTCTATTCCCAAACCCTAATCCCTATCTACACCTAAAATACACCCTACACTCTAATACACAATAATCAGCCACAAACGATGGGTCTGCTTAAAAAGAATCAGCCATTTCCATGGCATCCTCTTAAAGAAGACAACCCCCAATTCCATTAGTAAAGGAACAAAATTCCTAACACCAAGAGAAAACCAAAGAAATTTTCCCAAAAATCACCCCAAAATCAGCCATTAACCACCCTAAACTCCTGCTGAAAATAAGTTCCAAACTCAGCTAAAAACTGACCGAGAAAAGGCCTAAAACCAGTCCTTCAACAGTTTCAAAACAGCCATGAATTAGCCCCCAAAGTCACGCCAAAAATCAACTGAAAATCAGTTGTGAAACCAACTTAAAATCAACGACAAAACCAGCTGAAATTTGTCTCAAAACCGCCCAAAATACAGCTACAACGCAGCTGCAAAATAGCTCCAAAATCCTCCATTAATCCCGTTGAAGTCTTGAGCTCGAGGTTGTCGCTAACGAGGTTTCCGTTCAACAGCTCCGGTTCAATTCGCGAGAGAGCTGCATCCAACCGTAGGACTAAAATATATTTCCTGTCATGATGAATGCCAAGGAGATAGAAAAATCAAACTTATTTCAATAGCAGGTAAAGTTTTTTTTATCTCAAATACATAAAGTTTGCAAGATGTTTGATTCTAATTGATGTTTATTGAATGTGATAATTACATAGGGATTTGATTTAATTTTGAAATGCATAATTTTATATATTATAGGGTTAAGGACTGTAAAACAAATGTATATGCATTCTTATATGATTATGACATTCATATTCCTTCTGATTCCTATGTAATTATCACACTGCTTTAACTTTTGAGTTTTTATCATTACTTGGTTGTTAGAATTCTGATTGAATATGGGATTTACTGATGATGGCCTTGCAGTGTCAAAATAAGTTAATAAAATAACTAATCTTTCATATGATGCCAATTTGATTTCTAAGTGACATTTATATATGGAAACGACATGGGTAGTGCTAAATTAGTGATTTGCTGAATTTTATGATTTAATTTATAAATGGGTCATGGGATTTATGTCGGAATCGTAGTTCAACTAAGTTGAGTAAGATCTTTTAAAATGATCTTTTAAAATAAATGGAGGCGTCTCATTCACGAATAAAATCCCCAAACTCATGGCCCTAAATTAGTTAAATATAACTCTTTAGATGTCGAGGTGTGCCGTTAGCAAATTTTTTATGGCCCTCACAAACTTGAAAACGCGTAGCTGCTATAGGCGCTATATTTTAATAAGATATCTTCCTAAATTTAGGTGCGAATTTATGTGACCCAAATCCAAGTCTTAACGATGTTAAAATGTGTCGAGAATCTGGGTTCATTTATGTGACGTGGTTCGAGACGTGTTTTAATAACGTTGCAAATATTCCTAAAATGAACAAAGCAGTTAATATTTTAATATTTCAATGTAGGGTGAACATGTATAAAATCAAGAGATTAGCCATTTATAATCGTTTAAGCGACCGTGCTAGAACCACGGGATCCGGTGGTGCCTAGCACCTTCCCTCGGGTCAACAGAATTCCTTACTCAAGAATTTCTGGTTCGTAGACTCCAATTGTGTAGTGGAAAAATTTCCTCGATTTGGGATTCTAAATAAACCGGTGACTTAGGACACCAAAATCTAAACCTATCCTAAGTGGCGACTCTAATAAATAAATAATCACATCTCGAATAATGTCACTTTAATTGGGAAAACTCTCATATACATTATCCTCTTCGGGGTAGTGTGTAAAAAGGAGGTGTGATAGCTCTGGCAACTCTGCTAGGGAGGTACAACCCAGAATCTCTGGTTCAAGGTTCAAGAATTTGAGCTTGCAATAACTGTTATATTTGGCTTCTTCTGATTTGATTACATGCTCTGTGCTAAATGCCATATGCTTTACCGCTTTGATATTATCTGAAATGTACATATAATCTGCTACGAAACCCTTCACTTCTCACATTCGGGAATGTGCTTATTGGTTGAGACTCCCTATTCTGTTAGTGTCTTACCCTGAAATAAGAAAGAGGCTTTGACAAGTTACAAAGCCGGACGATCTTGCGGGTCCCCGGTACGTAGCCCCCTCCTCGACTCGAGTTGTCTGCTCGGGTGCACAGTCTAGATCCTATATCGAGGTTCTCAACTTAGTATAACAAAACCTCATGCTGGATCCCTGATAGGAACGTTTATCTGCATCATACATTTTGACTTAGGGGACTTAACACATGGATTGGGTCCGTCTAGGACAGGTGCCCTGAAATAAAAGACCATCCTCATGCATTTTTACGTGCTACTTGCGCATTTGTTTTCCTTGGATTCGCATGTTGACAGGCCTGTAAACAAAGAGAATAAATTGAGAAAAATAGCAGTGCTAGGGTGATAACTTGTAAAACCAATGCTCAACTAGCGTCGAAATGCTGCCGCATTTTTTATGGAAAAAAAGAAGAAGAGAAAAACAAAAAAAAAAGAAAGAATAAAGAAAAAGGGGCTTTTCAACAAATCTTTTTGATTTTGATAAATTGTCTTCCCGAACTACACGGGTCTGATTCTCACCGGATGTGAGATATGTAGGCAAACCTCAACGGTTCCGACCCCAATTTTGAAAAATTCAAAAATACTTTCTTTTAGCTCTTTCTTTAGAAATCTTTCCTTAGAAATAAAAAAAAAAGATAATAAAATGCTTTTCTTTAGAAGTACTTTTGTAATAAGTAAGAAAAGTTAAATATATATGTTTTCTTTGAAATCCAGGGTATTTTCTTAAAAGTCCCTCTTTCGAAATTAAGAGGCGACTTTCAAAATCCACAAAATATTATTTCTTTTTTATCTAGAAAAAGAGGAAACGAATGAAAATTCAAACAAAAATATTCCTAAATTCAAATCAAAAGCAAATGATTTTTTTAGAAGCTTCTCATTCAAAAATAAAACGAAAATCAAAATCAATAACATTAAAAAAAAGATTCCTTTTATCTTCTAGAGCATTTTCTTCAAAAATTCAAAAGGGAGTTTGTATATTTACTCCATTTCAGAAAAAATAACAAAACCAAAACCAAAAAACCAAAAAATATTTTCCTTTATTTCTTTAGAAAAGTTTTTTTAAGAACCCCAATTTTTCAAAATTCAAAAAAAAAAAAAGAATTTATTCTCTAGAAAAGTTTCTCTTTGCGACACCATTTTTAAATATTCAAAAAAATATATTTCTTCTAATTTTACTCGAAATCCCAAAAAAAGAATAGAACATTTTCATTCGTCTTTTGAAAATTCATAAGAAAATTCAAGATTCAAAAAAAATATCTCCCCTTTTATTTAGAAGTATTTCTTTCAAAAAAAAATCTAAATCCAAAAATATTTTTATTTCTTCTTTAGAAGTTCTTCTTTCAAAATTTCAAAAATATTTTCTTTCTTCTTTCAAAAATTGAAAAGAAAATTCGAGATTTAAAAATATTTTCCTTTTCCTTAGAAGTAGTTCTTTCTTAACTTCAAAATAAAAATTCATAAATGCAAATAAAATATTTTTTTTCTTCTTTAGAAGTTTTTCTTTCGAAATTCCCAAAAAATAAAAGTCGAAAAAAAAATTTCTTCTTTTGCAAAAATGCTGAAGAAAAATAAAAATCCAAAAATATTCTCTTCCTTCTTTATAAGTCTTTCTTTTGAAAAAAAAGTAAAAACAGAGACAATTCGAAATCCAGAAAAATATAAATTAGTTTATTTCCTCTATTCCTAATCTTCCCGAACTACGCAAGATCTGATTCATGCGGCGTCATGATACGTAGACAACCCACATCATGTTCGATGAACCATGGAAAAGGAAAATGAGAAAAATTAAGAAAAAACCAGAAAAAAGTGAAACAATGTTGATAATAATAAGGACTGATTGAGTCCATTCTAACATGTCTTTTATTTTGAATTGTGAAGAAAGTTGAGGTGGTCGGTTTGTGGTAAACAGACAATACAAGACTCAAGGAACAATTATAACTGACATCAGAGCTGTTACAAGTGCTCAAGAGACTGAGGGTCAGAGGATTCGACAAAGGTCTACTATGGTTGAAAAAAATAGAATACTAAAACAACAAATGACCAAAATGTGTCAAGCATGGGCCAATGGCCAAGAAGAACCTTGTCATGAGTCACAATTTGTTACACAGCAAGAGCAATCACACTTTCCTAAATATCACTCGTACCTATTTTATCTTCCTGCAAAGATTGAGAAGACCGCCCAAAAGATGGTACCAGATGAAATAACCCAAATGGTAAAAAGCTTAGAACAACTGTTGAAAAACATGCAAGGGTTGACTGGTCAAAAGAGTATTGCCTTCAAAGATATATGTATATTCCTCGATGTCTACGTGCCGCCTGGTTTCAAGATTCCCAAATTTGAAAAGTATGATGGACATGGAGACCCTATAGACCACCTGAAAAGGTATTGCAATCAACTGAGAGATGTGGGAAGAAATGAAGAATTGCTAATAGCTTATTTTAGGGAAAGCCTCACGGGAGTAGCATCAGAATGGTTTTTGGATCAAGATACTTCTCGCTGGTACGTCTGGGATGACATGGCACAAGCCTTTGTCAAACAGTTCCAATACAACATTGACATTGCCCTAGACCGCAATTCCCTTTCTAACCTGAAGAAGAAACCAAGTGAAAGTTTCAGGGAATATGCCACTAGATGGAGAGAGCAAGCAGCTAAGGTTAAGCCACCCATGGATGACCACGATCTGATCACTGTCTTCCTTCAAGCACAAGAGCCAGATTACTTTCAAAACATGATATCCGCAGTTGGCAAATCCTTTTCAGAAGCAATCCAAATGGGAGAAATGGTAGAGAATGGTCTCAAGACAGGCAAAAGTTCAAGTCAAGCAGTTCTTAAAGCCGCAACTCAGGATGTCCAGGTTGAATATGATAATTTTAGTGACATAAATGAGAAGGATGAAGAAATCATGATGACAACAGGGTCGAGAAGAGGTCCCAGGAGAACACCTCGATGGTATGCGCAGCCTCATTAGGTTTTCCATGACTCCCCTGAGCATTACTATCCACCTCAGAACCCACCATACTCTGTTGATCCACCTCAATATATTGTCCAGCCACCAAATCACCCAAGAAGGTGAGCACGAGTCACAAAATCTCTACGAGCCTCCACAAAATTTTCAAGTGCCTTATAACCCACATCCAAGCTAGGGGTATAGAAGGGAACAAAAGTTGAAATATAATTTTACACCAGTAGGGGAGTCATATGCATGCTTATTTGAGAAGTTAAAGCATTATGGCATGATTGCAACCATTCCTCCAAATCATGTGGACCCACGTGCAAGAAGCTTTGACCCTTCTAAAAGGTGTGAATACCATTCCGATGCCCAGGGGCACGATGTTGAAAAATGTCGGGATTTGAAAAGAGAAATAGAGAGGATGATCCAGGAAAGTTGATTGTGATTCAAGAACATGACACACAGAATATCACGCAGAATCCTTTACCTGCACAGGACGACACATACTTTGTGGAGATGATGCTTGGTGACATGGATTATGGGAATTATCTCGAGAACTTGCCGACTGAAAATGGAGAAGGCCATGATGATGCTGATGAGCAAATTCGTGGCTAAATGTCAGGCTTATCAATTGAAAAGTCATTCCCTTCTCACTTAGGAAGGAATCTTGGTAACTTGTTTTGATATTTTTTCTGTTATCTGGGTTATTTCAGGGTTCTGATCCAGATTTTATTTGTTTTATTGAGTCAAACCCTTCTATCTTTCTATTCTGTTCGTATGAGTCATGCTTGTCTATTTTGTTGCTATTTTAATTATCCGGGTTATTTTAGGCTTGTAACTCGGATGTTAGGTTGTTTATCTAGTTGTCAAACTTTTCCATCCTTATTCAATAAAATTTATTTTGTCCTTTTATGTCATTTTATTCTTAGTTCTTTTTGCGCTGGTTCAAATAACATGACATGCATGTGGAAACTTTGACCAGATCTTAAAAACTGATTTAATTTGGAGTTGGATAATGAAAATGAGAAGCACTTTTGAGGATGAATAACGACTTAAAATATTTGTGAATTAAGGTCGAGTAAAATTTACTTTCAATTCATTGTGAAGATCGGGCTTGAGGATATTTAATCAATTGAAGTTTGTTGGAAACTTTGACATCATGGGATGGAAAGTGTCTTGTGACCATGACACACCAAGAAGATAGACATGTTTGTCAATGCTATGATCGCGAAAAGATACTATGTTGGGCGTTCTCGAGGCTGGGAGGCCCTTTTTATGCTACCCAAACACTTTATATCATTTGTTACTCCTTTTGAGCATGTATTATTTTTTTCAATTCCCCTTTTTGGAATCAAGTTTAAAATGAAAAAAAGAAAAAAGAAATCAAAAAAAAAAGTAGAAAAGAATTGTCAAAGGTCCATGCCCTCAAAAAAATAGATGCTTGGGCAAACGAAAACAAATGAAAAAAAAAAAAGCAAGCAAAAAAAGATTTTTTTTAAAAAAGAGCAAAAAAAAAAAACAAAAAAAGAAGAGAAAAATGAAAATAGAAACAGAAAGAAAGATGAAAAATAGTTTTGGTCAGATGTTTGAACTATGTTCGACCTGATTCCTTATAAGGATACGTTGGCAACCTCACGGTTCGGTCCAACCAAATAAGAATCCAAAAAAAATTCCCAATAGCTAAAACTGGGGCAAATGTTTTATTTTACTTTTGAAAGAGTCGATTCCAAGAGTTGTAAGTCCACAACCCTTTATTTTAAGTCCACTTTGAGCCTTCATACCTATCCTTCACTTCAACTCTATCCAAAAACCTTCCAAATAAAGACCTCCCGATATGCCTTCAAGACTACCAAGAAAAGCAGGCAATGAGAGACGGTTTTCACGCGATATAGAACACTGTCAAGTTGCTCGAAAAAAAAAGAAGGGGAAAGAAAAAGAAAAAGAAAAATAGAAAAAAAAACTGAGAGAGTCTTATTAGTGAAAACCCTCACGGGCACTGTAAGCCGGCTGTAAGCAGAGATTAATAGATGAGAGATACTTGCTGGTGAAATCCCTCGGACACCACTAGTCGAAAGTGAGGCATGAAGCTAATGCGAAGAATTGGCATCAACAAGCCCGACATCAGAAATCATACGAATGGTAAAAGGGAAGATTGGATTAGTTGATAAATCAGGCCATCGAGTCCAAAATGCATGTCATGATCATTAAGGCTAGTTAAAAAAAAAATACTCTTCCTCCTGTCCTTCTGAAAGGGGGCATTTCTTTTTAATATTCGTTTCTTTGCATCATTTTGTCCTTCACTTTGAGCCCATCCTTGTCAAAACGAGCAAGAAAAGATTTCAAAATCTGCTACCAGCTTTTCAGTTGCACAAAGTAAATTTGGCTGACGTACTCAGCTGTTACTGTTAGCATGCCTTGAGGATTCATGCGAGGGCCTTCCAAAAGACTCTTGTCAGCCTGCTTGTGGCAAGCAAAGATAACTTGTGATTCTCTCTAACAGAAAAATTGCTCAAAAAGCAGAAAGTCAATGAAGATATCAGAAAAGGTCACCTGAGCCAAGATCTCTAATCGGGACAAGGGTGATTGAGCCACAAATACAAATGATACTGGGTGCGAAACAATCAAAGTTGGTGTAGAACAAAAGCCTCTTGAGACCGACTCAGGCTGATCGAGCAAAAGCCAAGCTGCTCAAGACTCAAGGCCACAAACCGACCGCCACTTTTAAAACTGACAAAGTTTTCTTTGTTTGAAACAGGAACAAATCAATGCAGGGAAAGTGGTTCAAAAGGAAAAACAAACAAAAAAAAAAGAAAAGAAGAAGAAGAAGAAGAAGAAGAAGAAGAAGAAGAAGAAACAAACAAAGACAAAAAAGAAGAAAATAAAAGAAGAGAATAGCCGACAATCAGAAGTTTCTCGAATCTTTACCTTTATTTGCCATTTTACATCTTTTCTCCTAGGACAAAGTCCTAGTCTGATAGATTTTTCTCCCAATAATATCTTAGTCTGATGAATTTTTCTCCTAAGATAAAAGACCTAGTCTGATGAACTTTCTCCTACAATCAAAATCTTAGTCTGATGAATCTTTCTCCTAAGATACCCAAAACAAAAGTGACCTAGTTTGATGAATTTTCTCTTAGGATCAAAATCTTAGTCTGATGAATTTTTCCCCTAAGATACCAAAACAAAAATGGCCTAGTCTGATGAACTTTCTCCTAGGATCAAAATCTTAGTCGGATGAATCTTTCTCCTAAGGTAGAAAACCTAGTCTGGTGAATTTTCTCCTGGGTTTAAAATCTTAGTCCAATTAATCTTTCTCCTAAGATACCCAAAAAAAAGACCTAGTCTGATGAATCTTTCTCCTAAGATAGAAGACCTAGTCTAATGAACTTTTTCCTAGGATCAAATTCTTAGTCGAATAAATATTTCTCCTAAGATACAAAAAAAGAAAAAAAAAGACCTAGTCTGATGAGTTTTTTCCTATGATAAATATCTTAGTGTGATGAATTTTATCCTAAGATAGAATACCTAGTCTGACGAATTTTCTCCTAGGATAATTCAAAACAAAAAAAAAAGAAAAAAAATCCAAAATCATGGTAGCATAGGACCTTTTTTCTTTTATCCCGGCATAACCTGTAGACCTCCTCGGCATAAGCCGAGGATCATCTTTCCTTTTTCCTCCCCGGCATAACCCGAGGGTCTTTTCTTTTCCTCCCCAGCATAACTTGAGGGTCTCCCCCCCCCCCCCGGCATAACCCAATGGTCATTTTCCTTTTATCCCCAGCATAACCTGGGGGTCTTTTTCTTTTCTTCCCCAGTAGACCCCTTTTCCTCCTATCCCTAACTCACGGATCTCCTTGGCATAACCTAGGAGCTTTCTTCTCCCGGCATAACCTGTGGACCCCCTGCTATAACCCAGGAACCTTTTTCATTCATCCCGGCATAACCCGCAGATCTCCCTCGCATAACCCAAGAATCTTTTTTCATTTCATCCTGGCATAACCCATGGCTTTTTCCTTTCATCCCCAGCAGGGACCCCTTATTCCCATTCTGGCATAACCCGTGGATCCTCTTCTTATCCCCAGCAGGGACCCTTCATTCCCATTCCGGCATAAGCCGTGGATCCTCTTCTTATCCCCAGCAGGGACCCTTTCTCCTTCCCAACATAACCTGGCAATCTTTCTAAAGGATACACAATCCTAACTTTTATTGTTTTCAATAAAGAAATAGCTTAGATTTGTGTTATAAATAACTCACGAAATTTTTCTAGTGAAAACTGGGGCGGAAAAATTTTGTTCGTTATTTGTTTTGGTGTCTGAACAGGTTTTACCTCAAGGCACAGGATTCGAGATGACCGAATGCGTGAGTCTCATTCCAGAATAAAGGAAGAAGAAAAGAACAAAAGAAGTGAACTCAGAATGTTCAAAGAAGAAAAGGATGCAGGCTGCTCAAATTTGATTCAAAATCACAAGTTTCGCATGTCCCACTTTGATACAAAATTGAAGAAAGAACCAGCACCTACCGTTAACGAGCATCAAGATTCAGATTGGAGTCTGCAGCAGGACCTAGCCAAGACTCAAGATCAAGCTTCAAGAGATTTATAGATAGGAATCTTGTAACTCGTAGCTCATAGGCTTAGTTACTCTTTTTAGTTTTACTTTTGATGTAATAAACGGGACCACGAACCGAAACCTCGACGGCACCTCGACCAGATCTTCACCTCGGCCTACTCCTTCATCTCACTCACTTCATGAACTACACTGACTTGATTCCTTTATAGCCAAGGATTTGTAGGCAACCTTAGAAGCAGAGTGTGGTCAAATCTTTTAAAAATACTTCCCATGTAGTATTCAAACGGGCAAAAATTTCTCGTATATGCTCACTTTATCTTTGCACGAAAACTCTTCGTGTTTCCGAGCAAAGAGGGACAGCTGTGAGCATGTGATTTTTGCCCTAAATGAGAATAACTCCTAAAAAATAGATCAAAAATAATTTTTATTATTTTTAGGAATTTTTCTTTGTTTATTCTTCATTTCATGTGTTTTTAATATTTTTAAATCATTAAAAAATCCTAATAAAAAGGTCATTTTTATATATTTATCTTAGTCTTTAGATTAGCATTTTTTATTAGGTTTAAGTTAAGTAGTTGTTTTAATGTTAAATAAATAAATAAGGAGTTTTAATTTCTACCAAAAAATAGATTAATTTAAAATTTTTAATTTCTATAATTGTTAATTAAAAAAAGAGAATAACGATCTAATTGCAATGAGATTTTAATTTAAGCAATTGAGCTATTTTTTAAAACCAAACTAGCCCAAACCATAATCTTCCTACCCAAACCTACATAACCCAAGTCTATTCCCAAACCCTAATCCCTATCTACACCTAAAATACACCCTACACTCTAATACACAATAATCAGCCACAAACGATGGGTCTGCTTAAAAAGAATCAGCCATTTCCATGGCATCCTCTTAAAGAAGACAACCCCCAATTCCATTAGTAAAGGAACAAAATTCCTAACACCAAGAGAAAACCAAAGAAATTTTCCCAAAAATCACCCCAAAATCAGCCATTAACCACCCTAAACTCCTGCTGAAAATAAGTTCCAAACTCAGCTAAAAACTGACCGAGAAAAGGCCTAAAACCAGTCCTTCAACAGTTTCAAAACAGCCATGAATTAGCCCCCAAAGTCACGCCAAAAATCAACTGAAAATCAGTTGTGAAACCAACTTAAAATCAACGACAAAACCAGCTGAAATTTGTCTCAAAACCGCCCAAAATACAGCTACAACGCAGCTGCAAAATAGCTCCAAAATCCTCCATTAATCCCGTTGAAGTCTTGAGCTCGAGGTTGTCGCTAACGAGGTTTCCGTTCAACAGCTCCGGTTCAATTCGCGAGAGAGCTGCATCCAACCGTAGGACTAAAATATATTTCCTGTCATGATGAATGCCAAGGAGATAGAAAAATCAAACTTATTTCAATAGCAGGTAAAGTTTTTTTTATCTCAAATACATAAAGTTTGCAAGATGTTTGATTCTAATTGATGTTTATTGAATGTGATAATTACATAGGGATTTGATTTAATTTTGAAATGCATAATTTTATATATTATAGGGTTAAGGACTGTAAAACAAATGTATATGCATTCTTATATGATTATGACATTCATATTCCTTCTGATTCCTATGTAATTATCACACTGCTTTAACTTTTGAGTTTTTATCATTACTTGGTTGTTAGAATTCTGATTGAATATGGGATTTACTGATGATGGCCTTGCAGTGTCAAAATAAGTTAATAAAATAACTAATCTTTCATATGATGCCAATTTGATTTCTAAGTGACATTTATATATGGAAACGACATGGGTAGTGCTAAATTAGTGATTTGCTGAATTTTATGATTTAATTTATAAATGGGTCATGGGATTTATGTTGGAATCGTAGTTCAACTAAGTTGAGTAAGATTTTTTAAAATAAATGGAGGCGTGTCATTTACGAATAAAATCCCCAAACTCATGGCCCTAAATTAATTAATTATAACTCTTTAGATGTCGAGGTGTGCCGTTAGCAAACTTTCTATGGCCCTCACTAACTTGAAAACGCGTAGCTGCTATAGGCGCGATATTTTAATAAGATATCTTCCTAAGTTCGGGTGCGAATTTATGTGATACAAATCCAAGTCTTAACGATGTTAAAATGTGTCGAGAACCCGGGTTCATTTATGTGACGTGGTTCGAGACGTGTTTTAGTAACGTTGCAAATATTCCTAAAATGAACAAAACGGTTAATATTTTAAAATTGCATTGTAAGGTGAACATGTATAACATCAAGAGATTAGCTATTTATAATCGTTTAAGAGACTGTGCTAGAACCACGGGATCCGGGGGTGCCTAACACCTTCCCTCGGGTCAACAGAATTTCTTACTCAAGAATTTTTGGTTCGCAAACTCCAATTGGGCAGTCGAAAAATTTACTCGATTTGGGATTCTAAATAAATCGCTGATTTGAGACACCAAAAGCCAAACCTATTCTAAATGGCGACTCTAATAAATAAATAATCCCATTTCGAATAATGTCATTTTAATTGAAAAACTCCCATATACATTATTCTCTTCGGGGTGGTGTGTAAAAAGGAGGTGTGACAGCACCTAGCATCAAACTGGGGTGGGAAAATTTCTTTTGTTTTCTTTATTTTGTTGTAATCAGGGTCAAAGCAAAACAATTTTAAAGGAAAGCAGTTCAAGTTTCAAGGGAAAACAATTTGAGGTAACAGAGGAAATACAATTCAAGTTTTGGTAATCAGACGTCCACCTGGAAAGCAAGGGAATACAATTCAAGTTTTGGCAATCAGGCGCCTACCTGGAGAACAAGGGGATACAATTCAAGTTTTTGGCAATCAAGAGCCCACCTGGAGAACAAGGGGTTACAACTCAAGTTTGGCAATTAGGCACACATCTGGAGAACAAGGGGATGCAGTTCAAGTTTTTGGCAATCAGGCGTCCATCTGGAGAACAAGGGGATACGGTTCAAGTTTTGGCAGTCAGTAGCCCACCTAGAGAACAAGGGAATACAACTCAAGTTTTTGGCAATCAAGCTCCCACCTGGAGAACAAGGGAATATTGTTCAAGTTTTGGCAGTCAGGCGCCCACCTGGAGAACAAGAGGATATAGTTCAAGTTTTGGAAATTAGGAGCCCACCTGGAGAACAAGGGGATAAAACTCAAATTTTTGGTAATCAGAAGCCCACCTGGAGAAGAAGGGGATACAATTCAAGTTTTGGCAATCAGGCACCCGTCTGGAGAATAAGTGAATATACTTCAAATTTTTGGTAATCAGGCACCCACCTGTAACTTTGATGTTACTGGCCGTTTGAGTGATTCCCTTTTCTTATTTTTTCACAAGCTAAGTATCACTGGACTTTTGCCTTAAATAACTTCTATGTATTTACCTTTATTGTACTTCTTGAAAAAATATTCTAATTAATTCTTTCCTTAATTGTCTTTACCAGTTTGAAATTAGGGTCCCTTAATTAAATGGAGATTGATTTCAATGTTATTTCCTTACCTTTTCTTACTTTCTTGCTACACTATAAAAGGGGCACGACCCTTCTATACACAGACATCGATTATTTAACGCTTCAAATTTAATATTCTCACAATCTTAATTACGATACTCTTTCAATACTCTACTCTCTTCTGAGGTCTTTTGTATTGTTTGCTTGCAATTTGTCTTACAAGACTCCTGCTTTCACTTATTTGTTTTCCTGAAATTGGTATGTCTCAATTTTATTGCCAGCTTCTTCCCTATGTGTTTACTTTATAGTTGCTATACTCCTGTCTACTTTGTTGTTCATGTTCTGTAAAGAATATGCTACTTTCTCTTTGCATGCGCGGTTTGTCATGAATTCCTTATACCTTCATGTAATACCCTATATTTTTTTATAAGAGTGTATTGGTTATTAATATAATAATAATAATAATAATAATAATAATAATAATAATAATAATAATAATAATAATAATAATAAAGCAACTTAAAAAAAACAATGAAACAAAACAAAAAAAAAAAGGGGAAAAGAAAGAAACCAAAAAAAAGGGCCGAAGCCATTTATACAAATAACCTGCCAAGGTTGGCAAGATTTAGCAAAACAAAAGAAGCCAAGGCTTCTGTACAAAAAAACGGACGAACAAAAAAAAACGAAACCATAGAAGAAAAACAAAGAGAAGAAGAAGAAAGCTTTGGGCAAAGCCTTAAGAAGAATTGGGAGTTGAAATTGAAAGTATTAAAGTTTTCTTTCAACTCAAGAGATTAACCTTCTTCTTCTCATCTTTTGAATTATTTCACTGAATCTATACAATTTCATGTAGTACAAAAGAATTCAATATTACCTTTCTCTTAGATATATACAATTTAATATGGAGATAATAAAACTATAAAGATTTGATTTAAGCACTGATAGGTTTAGTTTTAGAGGAAAAACAATTATTATACTAAAAAGTTTGAAATTGATAGAATTATGGACTAGTTCTATGACTAAATATAAATTCACAAACTAATACTCAAACATGAACCCCGATGATTGGGCATTCTAAATTAGTGTTGGATTTAGAATAAATGAGGCAATTAATATGAGATTGATATTATTTTATTATAGATTGATTGAAGGAATTTGTACGAATTACTCGAGGTGAAGCATTTGGTATTTCGGCACGAGTACTTTGAGTAGTAATCTTACCGCAATTTGTGTTTCATAACTTTCATGATTTACACATGATTTTTAATATGAATATGTTACGGATTATTTTAAGTTGCATGTGGGACAAGTCTTTTACTTGATATGATACCGAAATAGTTATTTGAGATGAATACCATGATTTTAAATATATTTGTTATCACTAGATCTATTTTACCGTAACTTGAATTTACCGTTATCGAAAAGGAATTATATGATTTGATAAGAACCGAAATACCCTATATTATTTTAAAATATTTTCACAAGTATATACGGATTACAGAGACAAGTATAAATGAGAGTAGACATTGAAGGATCCTGTAGATAACGGCGGGTTTGTTAGACCTGGTGCACCTTGTAATTACCGATTACTGTAATAGCCCTCGCTAGTGGGAAGGTAGAACTAGCATACTGTTACCGATTTCCCTCGAGTAGGAACTACTGTTATATTTGACTTCTTGCGAAAGTCCATAGTTATACCGATTGCATGATTCGTATTGAAACCTCCCAAAATATGAATACTGATATTATACAGTGGTTACCGAGCTTATTACTGAATTGTTAATTATATTTTACTACAAGAAAAGCGTGATGAGACCAAAAGAAATTATTTATTATTTCTGAAAGGGCATGTTTATACTATTTTCTATTTGAGATACTAGCATATTTCTGATTTGTCCCCAAATTAAAAACGACTGTGATTAAGTGTTATTACCCACTGAGCTAGCGACTCATTCCCCGCTAAATTAGAGCGTGCAGGTTTAAAATTCTTGGTGAGCCTCGCACTTGTTCGCATGGGCGGAGATTTTTATCAATTTGTTGTGGTCTTTCTTTGAATTCTTAGAGTCGCTCCATAGTCATTCTTTTAGTGTCGTGAGTATTATTCTTCTATTAGTCTTATGTTGAGTATCGTTGTGTAGTATTAAAGTTGGAGATAATTAGCATTTTGATTGCTAGTAGGTTGATTAGTAATGCTGGATACTTCTGTGTTGTTAAAATTGATAAGTTGTCCATTGTTTGATATAATATTAGGATGTTTGGTTGCTGATTGAGACAAGAAATTTTTGGGATAGTCCAAAAATAGGGGAAACTCTTTCCAATTTTCTGTAAAATTACCTACGATGCTTACTTGGGAGAACTTGCTCCTAAGCACCGGTCACAATCCTAAATTTGGATCGTGACAAAGTTGGTATCAGAGCTTAGGCTTTAAGTCCTGAGACATGGAGCAATGTTTAGTAAAGTCTTGTTTATTGGTATGTGGGTGCCCATACTTATGATCTTGAGGCTACTAAACATCTAGGAAAGTTTTCCCTTCTTTCATTCTTTGATCGTGCGTTGAGATAACTTGATGATTGACTTTGGAATATTTCTTTCGCAGATGGCTAGGACACGCACACCTTTATTTGCTGGACATGGTACTACCCGGGGTGGAGGTCAAGTTGGGGTTCATCAAACTAGAAGACAGACTGCTCCTCAACCTCAAGTTGGGAACATGGGTCAAACCCAAGCTGTTATGCCAGATCAAGTGCAATAGCAAGGAGTTCAGAACGCTTCACCACCAGTACCAACTGTTGTACCTACTGTTGCCTTACCTGCAGATACAGTGGCAAGGTTATTTAATGTGTTAGAGGCATTGGTGCCTACTCAGGGAGGAAGTTCGGCTCCTCAAGCTACTTTACAGACACAATCACCTACACCGGCTTAGCCTTTCAGGAATAAGGAAGTATCCCTTCACGAGTTCGTGAAATTGAAATCACCAAAATTCACAGGTTCCGATAATTCAACAGATCCTCAAAGTTTCTTGGATGGGACATTTAAGGCATTACGTGCTCTTGGATGTTCTAGTAAGAGGGCCGTGGAGCTCGCAGCATACAAACTAGAGGATATGGCCAACACATGGTATGAAACTGTATTGTTAGGAAGGCCGGCAGGAGCACCACCACTGACATGGGATGATTTCACTAAGTTGTTCAAGAATCATTTTCTTTCAGACAGTCTGATGCAACAACATGATAGAGACTTTGAAAGATTGGTTCAGACTCCAGATATGGATGTGTCAACATATAACACTAAGTTTTGTAAGCTGGCTATATATGCTCCTCACCTAGTGCCTACTGAAGAAGCTCGAATTCAGAGGTTTGTTGATGGATTGGTTGGTCGTCTATACACTGCAGTAACCCCACAGATGAAGACTTTATCCTACTCTGATGTAGTCGACCTTTCTAGAAAGATTGAAAACAAGGGGCGTGAAGAGCGTGCAACTAGTGAATTACGTAAGAAGACCAAGATATGAGGGGCTTTCAATGGCGGTTTTAGTGAGAATAGAAGAGCAGGAAACCAGAGAGAACAACAACAACAACAACAACAACATGGTTCTCAGACATGGACACACATGTCTTCACAGTCCACATATAGACCACCTTACAGACAGGGAAATAAGGGACCATCATCTTCTGGACATCGTAACTCTGGGTAGATATATGCGACTACTCCAGTCTGCCAGACTTGTGGTAGATCACATTTGGGCCAATGTCGTGTTTTAACTAGAGAGTGCTTTTGGTGTGGCCAGTTGGGACATCACTTGAGGGATTGACCTCAACCTCCGAGAAATTTCAACCAGGCTTCTATTCAGTCAGCTGCACCGACTCAGACTACTCGTAATACTTCAGGTGCTACAGGTACAAGAAATAGAGGTCGAGGTGTTGTAGACCGTGCTACTGTTAATCAAGGACAATGGAATACTGGTAGAGGCCCGACAAGAGTTTTTGCATTTACAAGACAGGATGCTCAGGCCTCGAATGCAATGGTTACAGGTATTCTTTCTGTCTGTTCATTTGATGCACTTGCGTCCATTGATCCGGGATCTACTCATTCCTATGTGTCGTCATACTTTGCTTTGAGATTTAGTAGACAGCCCGAGCTATTGAATGATCCTTTTCTAGTTGCTACCCCTGTCGGAGAGCCTTTATTAGCTGAATACGTGTATCGTGCCTGTCAGATTCGGGTTGAGAGTAGAGATACTCTAGCTAACCTTATTGTACTTTATATGATTGACTTTGACATGCTGATGGGAATGGATTGATTACCTTCTTGCTATGCTATAGTCGATTGTCGTGCAAAGATAGTTAGGTTTGAGATACCAAATGGACCCAGTTTTATTCTAAGAGGGAGTCAGGTTCCAGAGACTTGCAAAATTGTATCTTTAACGAAAGCTCAACGGCTTTTGAAGAAAGGTTGCTTGGGTCTCTTATCTATTGTAAACGACACAAGAAAGGAAACAATAAATATAGAAAATGTACCCATAGTGAGAGAATTTTCTGATGTATTTCCCGAGGAATTACCAGGATTGCCTCCAATACGAGAAATAGACTTTGGTATTGATTTTCTACCTGACACGCAGCCCATATCGATACCCCCATATTGAATGGCACCAGTAGAGCTGAGGGAGCTAATGCAACAGTTACAAGATTTGTTAGATAAGGGTTTTATTAGACCTAGTGTATCACCATGGGGTGCACCAGTACTGTTCGTAAAGAAGAAAGACGGATCCCTGAGAATGTGTATTGACTACAGATAGTTGAACAAGATAACGATACGTAATAAATATCATTTGCCTCGTATAGATGACATGTTTGATCAGTTACAAGGAGCTGCCCACTTTTCAAAGATTGACCTTCGTTCTTGTTATCACCAACTTAGAATCAAAGATGAAGATATTTCTAAGACTGCTTTCAGAACTCGATACGGGCATTATGAGTTCATTGTGATGCCTTTCGGGCTGACAAATGCTCCAGCTGCATTCATGGACTTAATGAATAGGGTGTTCAAGAAATTTTTGGATATATTTGTAACAGTATTTATTGATGATATCCTAATATATTCTTGTAGCCAAGGAGCACACGAGAATCATCTCAATACTGTATTGCAGACATTACGAGAACATCGGCTTTATGCTAAGTTCTCGAAGTGTGAATTTTGGCTAGACTCGATAGCATTATTGGGGCATGTTGTATCCAAAGATGGAATTATGGTAGATCCTAAGAAGACTGAAGCTGTGCATAAATGGCCCAGGCCTACTTCTCCTACAGAGATTCGCAGCTTTTTAGGCTTAGAAGGCCATTACAGGCGTTTTGTGTAGGATTTCTCCAAAATAGCAGCACCGCTGACCAAGCTAACACAGAAAAATGCAAAGTTTTAGTGGACAGAGGAATGTGAACAGAGCTTTCAAAAAGTCAAAACATGTTTGACAATTGCACCAGTATTAGCCTTACCTCGGGTTTTGGAGGATTTACAGTATTCTGTGACGCCTCGAGGGTGGGATTAGGATGTGTTCTCATGCAAAATGGTCGTGTTATTGCTTATGCTTCGAGAAAATTGAAAAGGCACGAGCAAAACTATCCTACACATGATTTGGAGATGGCTGCAGTGGTGTTTGCTCTAAAAATTTGGAGACATTATCTATACGGCGAAACTTGTGAGATTTTTACTGACCATAAAAGTTTGAAGTATGTCTTTCAGCAAAGAGATCTGAATCTTCGGCAGCATCGTTGGATGGAAATACTTAAAGACTATGATTGTTCTATTTTGTATCATCCTAGAAAAGCCAATGTGGTGGCTGATGCATTGAGAAGAAAATCTATGGGGAGTTTGGCGCATATAGCCCCTGCAACGAGACCTTTGGCCAAAGATATTCAGAGGCTAGAAGATACAGGTATCGGATTTAGTGTTGGAAATTCAGAGGCATTGTTGGATTGTTCTCAGGCTAAGTCTTTATTAGTTGAGCACATTAAGGCCACCCAATATGAGGATGAACAATTATGTAAATACAGAGATAAGGTTTTAGCTGGTAAAAGCAAGGATATGATAGTTGAAAGTGATGGCGTTCTTCGAATGGGTGACATGCTCTGTGTAGCAGATGTAGATGGGTTGAGACATGCTATTCTAGATGAATCCCACAACTCTAAATACACTATACATCCTGGATCCACAAATATGTACCTTGACCTGAAGCAATTTTATTGGTGGGAAGGTATGAAAGATTTTGCTAACTTTGTTTCTAGTTGTTTGACTTGTCAGCATGTCAAGGCTGAGCATCAGCGACCCGCAAGGCTACTACAACAAATTGAGATTCCAGAGTGGAAATGTGAAAGAATTACTATGGATTTTGTCACCGCGATACCACGAACCCTTAAAGGTTATGACTCGGTATGGGTGATTATAGATCGACTAACAAAATCAGCACACTTTTTTCCGGTAAAGACTACATATGGTGGAGTTAGGTATGCACAAATATTTATGAATGAAATTGTCCGACTTCACGGAGTTCCAATATGGATCTCTGATAGAGGATCACAATTCACTTCACACTTTTGCAAATCTTTTCAAGAAGCATTAGGTACACGCGTAGATCTTAGTACTGCATTTCATCCACAGGCAGACGGGCAGTCTAAACGTACTATTCAAATCTTGGAGGATATGTTGAGAACTTGCATTCTTGAGTTTGGAGGTAGTTGGGACACTTATCTACTGTTAGCTGAATTTACTTACGACAATAGCTTCCAGTCCAGTATTCAGATGGCACCGTACGAAGCATTGTATGGTAGAAGATGTCGTTCTCCTATCAGATGGTTTGAAGCTGGTGAAGCTAACTTATTGGGACCCGACCTAGTACAAGAAGCTATGGACAAGGTCCAGTTGATCAGACAGAGATTTCTTGCAGCTCAAAGCAGACAAAAGTCTTAGGCTAATAAGAGAAGAAGGGATTTAGTGTTCACAATTGGAGACAGTGTTCTTACGAGTCTCCCCTATGAAAGGTGTGATGCGGTTTGGGAAAAGAGGCAAATTGAGCCCCAGGTTTATAGAACCGTATGAAATACTAGACCGAGTGGGAGCTGTGGCTTATTGTATGGCACTTCCTCCTGAGTTTTCCTTTATTCATCCAGTGTTTCACGTCTCAATGCTAAGAAAATGTATATCAAACTCATCCCAGGTGATTGAAGCACCGACTATACCACTCGATGAGAAGTTGTCTTACGAGGAGGAGCCAATGGCTATTGTTAATAGGCAAATAAGAAAGCTGTGGTCAAAAGAAATCATGTTCGTGAAAGTCTTATGGAGAAATCATACAGGTGAAGAAGCTACTTGGAAAATAGAAGATACGATGCGAGTCAAGTACCTCCATTTGTTTCAGTCTACAGGTACGTACTTGAGTTAAATTCGAGGACCGAATTTTCTAAGGTAGGAAGGATGTAATACCCTATATGTTTTTTATAAGAGTGTATTGGTTATTAGCATAATAATAATAATAATAATAATAATAATAATAATAATAATAATAATAATAATAATAATAATAATAATAAGAATAATAATAAAGCAACTTAAAAAACAATGAAACAAAACAAAAAAAAAAAGGAAAAGAAAGAAACAAAAAAAAACGGCCGAAGCCCATTTAAACATATAACCTGCCAAGGTTGGCAAGGTTTAGCAAAACAAAAAAAGCCAAGGCTTTTGTACATAAAAAACGAACGAACAAAAAAAACGAAACCACAGAATAATTGGGAGTTGAAATTAAAAGTACTAAAGTTCTCCTTCAACTCAAGAGGTTAACCTTCTTCTTCTCATCTGTTGAATTATTTCACTGAATCTATACAATTTGATGTAGTACAAAAGAATTCAATATTACCTTTCTCTTAGATATATATAATTTACTATGGAGATAATAAAGCTATAAAGATTTGGTTTAAGAGCTGATAGGTTTAGTTTTAGAGGAAAAAAATTATTATACTAAATAGTTTGAAATTTATAGAATTCTGGACTAGTTCTATAATTAAATATAAATTTACAAACTAATACTCAAACATAAACCCCGATAATTGGGTATTCTAAATTAGTGTTGGATTTAGCATAAATGAGGCAATTAATATGAGATTGATATTATTTATTTATAGATTGATTGAAGGAATTTGTACGAATTGTTCGTGGTGAAACATTTGGTATTTCAGCACGAGTAATGTGAGTAGTAATCTACCGCAATTTGTGTTTCATAACTTGCATGATTTACACATGATTTTTAATATGAATATGTTACCGATTATATTGAGTTGCATGTGGGACAAGTCTTTTACTTGATATGATACCGAAATAGTTATTGGAGATGGATACCCTGATTTTAAATATTTTCGTTATCACTAGATCTATTTTACCGTTACTTGAATTTACCGTTATCGAAAAAAAATTATATGATTTGATAAGAACCGAAATGCCCTATATTGTTTTAAAATATTTTCACAAGTATATACGGATTGCAGAGACAAGTATAAATGGGAGTAGACATTGAAGGATCCCGTAGCTAACGGCGGGTTCGTTAGACCTGGTGCACCTTGTAATTACCGATTACCGTAATAGCCCTCGCTAGTGGGAAGGTAGAACTAGCATACTGTTACCGACTTCCATCGAGTAGGGACTACTGTTATATTTGACTTCTTACGAAGAAGTCCATAGTTATACCGATTATATGATTTGTACTGAAACCTCCCAAAATATGAATACTGATATTATACAGTGGTTACCGAGCTTATTACTGAATTGTTAATTATATTTTACTACAAAAAAAAGCATGATGAGACTAAAAAAATTGTTTATTATTTCTGAAAGGGCGTGTGTATATTATTTTCTCTTTGAGATACTAGCATGTTTCTGATTTGTCCCCAAATTGAAAACGGTTGTGGTTAAGTATTATTACTCACTGAGCTAGTGACTCAGTCTCTGTTAAATTTTTTTTTACAGAGACAAGAGTTGACACAGGCGAGCACTTCGTTAATTAGAGCGCACAGGTTGAAAATTCTTGGTGAGCCTCGCACTTGTTTGCGTGGGTGGAGATTTTTACCAATTGTTATGGTCTTTCTTTGAATTCTTAGAGTCGCTCCATAGTCATTTTTTTAGTGTCGTGAGTATTATTTTGATATTAGTCTTATGTTGAGTATCGTTCTCTAGTATTAAAGTTGGAGATAATTAGCATTTCTGATGTCTAGTGGGTTGATTAATAATGGTGGAGACTTTTGTTTTGTTAAAATTGATATGTTTTCCATTGTTTGATATAATATTAGGATGTTTGGTTGCTGACTGAGACAGGAAATTTTTGGGATAGTCCAAAAATACGGAAAACTCTGTCCGATTATCTGTAAAATTACCGATAAGGCTTACTTGGGATCACTTGCTCCTAAGCACCGATCACAATCCTAAATTTGGGTCGTGACACTTCACCCCTTCTATGTGTGTGAGTTAAGGCTCATGGCTTGGCAGCATCCATATTGTTGTCCAGGTCTTAACCTGATCCACAATAGATCCTAACTCCTGAGATTGGCTAACAGGCTGGTTAGGGGTGTGCCGGCACTCACAATTGTTGGGCATGACCACCAGCCTGCCATGACTTTCCCTAATTCCCTTTTTATGCACTTGTACTTACTCTTAGTCTCTAAGTTCTGCCCCCCCCCCCCCTCTTATGAGCCTTGCTTTGAGACCTTGAGCTCCCTCTGAACTTGAACATTTGAGGGCTAGCCCTTCCACACTGCACTATGATCTAATTCTGCAATGTTTTTGGGGTGTAAGCACTTCCTGGAGCCCTTTGAGACTCCTGCAAACTTTGACACCTCCCAAATAAGAGAAAGACTTTTGGAAATATGATCCTGGAAGTTGGTTTATCTCTTATTGTTAGACCTTGAGTCTGAATTAGGCTTTTTGGGTGTAGCTTGAATTTATGATGTAATTTTTTACGTTTTCTAGTTCATTTTGGTCTACAATAATTTGTAATAATTATGGGGATGGCTAGTGGAAAGGGATGGGAATGAATGTATGCGAAGGGTGGATAACCTTCCTATAGTATTTTTCTGATTCTTGCATTCACATAGACAGCATGCCTATAGGTTACTGTATTCATGTAGATAACTTGTTCATAGGAATTCTTGAACTTCTGCATTCTCATCTTTGAAACCCTGCCTATAAGATCTGCATTCTCATCTAGGAAATCCTGCCTATAAGTACTGTATTCCTGTATATATAAATCATGTCTCTAAGTTTCTACATTTATGCATATAGAAACCATGATTATAGGTTTTTTTGCACTTCGGCATATATATGTTATTAGGCAAACAATCCTAGGCTTAATAATACTCTACATATATCTGACATTAGGCAAACAATCATATGTTTAATAATAATCAACTTCATTTTAGATACCATGCCTATAGGACTCATGCACTTAGGTAATCGTTTAAAATCAACAACCCTTAGAAATCATGCCTATAGAAGTAATCAGTTGAATCAGCTTCGTCTATTACCTCTATGATTCTAAAATCAGTTAATAAGGTTGTTTAAAATATACATAACCTTTTGTTTAAAAAACCAGTAATCCATTCTTTTAAAACTGGTACACCTTCTGCACTATTAGATATCATGCCTATAGGTCTCACGTAGGCAAGCCATTAGGTGATTCATCAACTGGGTCAATTCTTAATAAATTACAGCCAAACCAAGCCTAATTCGGACTTCTCATCTGAAAAATATATGATAAATCAGCCTGTCCTGATGCTTTAAAGTTAATTCAGACCATAACTAGTATTTTGAAGTCATGCTTGTTGGACAATACGCTTTACGCTAGAGGGGGGGGGTGAATAGCGTTTTAAAAATATTAAGCGTTTTAGTGCGGAATTTAAAAACTTTGCAGAAATTAAAACAAGTGCAGTAGAATAAACTTACACAATGATGTATCCTGGTTGGCCACAAACGTGGTTAGTCCAGTCCCCGAGAGACTCTCTCGAGATTTCCACTAAACTTGTCAAGCTTACGGGTGCTTAACAAACCGTTACAGCTGAGGACACAAGCCTCACCCAGGTGCTCGGGGATCACAATCCCAAAGACTTCAATTGCTCGGGGATACCAATCCCAAAGACTTCAATTGCTCGGGGATAACAATCCCAAAGACTTCAACTGCTCGGGGATAACAATCCCAAAGACTTCAACTGCTCGGGGATAACAATCCCAAAGACTTCAACTGCTCGGGGATAACAATCCCAAAGACTTCAACCGAGGAATCACAAGTTCCTCAACAAACGAGAATCGCAATTCTCTTACAAACACAAAACACACTCACTTTACAAAGCACTCCTTAATGAGTGGATATGAGTAGAAATAGTACGCTCAAGATCACAACAACTTAGCTCAATAGAATGGCTCTTCAAAAAGCTTTATGGATGAATGGAAAATGATGATCAATGTAAGAAAGCTTTTAGCAATGAAAATACTCAAAGTGTATATGTTGTTGTTGTGAAAACACTGAGTTGAAGCTGTATTTATAGGTGAAAAACTCAGTCTTACCGTTGTCTAATTGCCAATTAAGGATTGCTGAAATTACTCAGTGACAATCGATTGTCAAGACTAAACAATCGATTGTTTGCCTATCAGATTAAAAATTCAATCCCAGATTTTACGTCAACAATCGATTACTTCAAATCAATAATCGATTATTTATAACGTTAAGAAATCCTTTCCAATTTTTGGCATAAAACATCGATTGTCCGGAAATCAACAATCGATTATTTTAACAACGTTCAGAAAATCTTTTCCAGATTTTATGCAAAACATCGATTGTTAAGTATCAACAATCGATTACCTGAAGGTAATTGAAAATATATGACAACGGTCAGCTTCAACAATCGATTATCAAATGGAATAATCGATTATTAATTAATTTCAAAACTCTCTGTCTCATATATAATCGATTATCAAAAGCCACAATCGATTATCATTTTATTTAAAATCACTGGGAGACATTTTTCTCATTCTAATCGATTACCATTAGTTCATAATCGATTTTTATGAGTTTTGAAAACTTTGCCTCAGTTAACAATCGATTATCATGAGTACATAATCGATTGTTATGCAGTTTGCAAAAACCTGATGTTAACTGACTTACTCACAATCGATTATCATTAATTCACAATCGATTGTCATGCAGTCTTGGCTTAGAGATACTCGATTATCATAAGTACATAATCGATTATCCTAGCCCAGATTTTTGAGGCATGCTTGGAAAACATTTTAACAAATGTAAATATGCATAGTTTAAAATCATTTGACACTTAATTTAAATATGCATGATTTTGGAAAAATAATTTTAGTAGAGAAGCCATGTTATGAGCCAAGTTGAGGAATCAAGATCACAATTAATATTGACTCAATTATAACATTTCTAAACTTTGTCTTGAGCTTCTTGTAATGCATCCATTTTGTGCTTGTCCTTGAGTACTGCTATATATCGCTTTTTGCTTTGTTTGACATTCATCAAAACCTACAAAAGAACACACGTTTAGTATATTGCATTTGAAACGTGTTTCCAACAATTTCCCCCTTTTTGATAATGGCAAACATAAGCGGGATATATGCAATAATTATTTTGATAATCCAAGACAAGTGTAAAGTATGCAATTTGATGTTCCCCCTCAATTCATGTTCCCCCTCACTTTAAGCATGAATGAAGTTGAGAGAGATATAGCATACTTCTTGATATCCCGTTTCTTCCCCCTTTTGCCATTAGCAAAAATATATACAAGAGAAGAATATGCAAAAAAATATGAAATAAACAAAAGTTTATTTATTGGAAAATAAAGATAACAAAAGTAATCGATTATTGATACAGTAATCGATTGTTTGACGGCGATTTTCCTGTAGAATACTTGAGTATTTTGCGTCATGCTTTTATGATTCCCTTTTCTTTAGGGTGATACCTGCAAAAAAGTGTTAGACGCCTCCGACGCTCAAGTTAGAAATTATGTAAGAAATAAAATGCAATGCATGACTTAGATCATCGTGGAGTCAAGGATCCCGAGTTCACTACGAATTCGGAAGAAGGACTCTTTATCTAAGGGCTTTGTAAAGATGTCTGCCAATTGGCTTTTTGTTTCAACAAATTCAATTTCGACATCGCCTTTTAGAATGTGATCTCTAATAAAATGATGTCTAATTTCAATGTGTTTTGTTCGCGAGTGAAGAATGGGGTTCTTCGTCAAGCATATGGCACTAGTGTTGTCACATCTAAGAGGAATGTGGTCAAGACGTAGGCCATAGTCCAAGAGTTGTTGTTTCATCCATAGGATTTGAGCGCAACAACTCCCCGCGGCTACATATTCAGCCTCGGTTGTGGACAACGCAACACTAACTTGCTTCTTACTAAACCAAGAAACTAAAGCGCTACCGAGCAAGTGGCAAGTGCCGCTAGTGCTCTTGCGGTCCAATTTGCATCCAGCAAAATCGGAGTCGGAATAGCCAATAAGTTGGCATGAAGAACCTTTGGGGTACCATAGACCCATATTGGTAGTACCGACAAGATACCTTAGAATCCGCTTTACCGCAGTAAGGTGAGACTCTTTCGGACATGATTGATAACGGGCACAGACGCACACGCTAAACATGATGTCCGGACGACTAGCAGTAAGATAAAGAAGAGAGCCAATCATACCTCGGTACTTTTTGATGTCGACTTCCTTACCTTTTTCATCTTTGTCGAGATGATCGGATGTGCTCATGGGAGTTGCCATTTCCTTTGCATTGTTCATATCAAAACGTTTAAGCAGTTCTTTGCAATACTTGCTTTGACAAATGAATGTACCTTCCTTCATTTGTTTTACTTGTAATCCCAAAAAGAATTGTAACTCACCCATCATGGACATCTCAAATTCGCTAGTCATTAAGTTTGAAAATTCCTTGCATAGAGCATTGTTAGTAGCACCAAAAATGATATCATCTACATATATTTGAACTAGCAAGATATCATTATTTTCATGCTTGACAAATAAAGTTGTGTCAACTTTTCCACGAATAAAATTATTTTCTAAAAGAAATTTACTCAACCTTTCATACCAAGCTCGAGGAGCTTGTTTTAAACTATAAAGGGCCTTTTTGAGTTTGAAAACATGATTAGGAAAATTAAAGTCTTCAAAACCGGGGGGTTGCTTTACATAAACTTCTTCTTGGATAAAACCATTTAAAAAGGCACTTTTCACATCCATTTGATATAAAATGAAATTCATAGAAGATGCAAAAGCAAGCAACAAACGGATGGCCTCTAATCTAGCTACCGGAACATATGTCTCATCATAATCAATCCCTTCTTCTTGATTATAGCCTTGAGCCACAAGCCTAGCTTTGTTTCTAGTGATTATGCCATTTTCATCTAATTTATTTCGAAAAACCCATTTCGTACCAATTATGGTATGACCTTCGGGTCTTGGCACCAAATCCCAAACGTTGTTACGTTTGAATTGGTTAAGCTCCTCTTGCATTGCCAAGGTCCAAAATTCATCCCCAATTGCTTCAGAGATGGTTTTGGGTTCAATTTGAGAAACAAAAGCAGTAAGATCTAAGGTATTTCTAAGGGAGCTCCGGGTACTTACCTTCCCTCCAACGTCGCCTATTACCTGATCGAGAGGATGGTCTTTGACTGTCCTCCATTCTATTTGCTCTTTTGGTTCATTTTCCGGTTGAGGAGCTTCTTCAATTGGTTGTTCCACCGTTTTGTCAATTTCTTTCCTTGGTGGTTCTTCTTGAATTTTGTCCTTTAGACTTTCCAGAATGCCTGAAAGATCAAGACCACAATCCTTTCTCGCCAAGCGAGTATTATCTTCGGAAAATACAATATGAGGAGATTCCTCTACAACTTGGGTTCTTTTATTAAAAACCCTATAAGCTTTACTACGAGAAGAATAGCCAATGAAGATACCTTCATCCGACTTTGCATCAAATTTTCCTAGTTGGTCCTTTCCATTGTTATGCACAAAACATATACAACCAAAAACACGTAAGTGTGAAATGTTAGGTTTTCTACCTTTGTAGAGTTCATATGGGGTTTTTAAGAGTATCGGCCGAATTGCTACTCTATTCAAAACATAGCATGCGGTACTCACGGCGTCTGCCCAAAAGTGTTTGGGAATCTTAGCTTCGTCGAGCATGGTTCTAGCCATCTCTTCGAGACTCCTATTTTTCCTTTCCACCACCCCGTTTTGTTGTGGTGTACGTGGAGCGGAAAAGGTATGCTCGATTCCGAGTTCATCACAAAAATCCGCAAAGAGATTGTGATCAAACTCTCCCCCATGATCACTTCTAATGGAAGTGACAGTTGATTCCTTTTCATTTTGAACTCTTTTAAGAAAAAGCTTGAAGCTAAGAAATGCATCACTTTTATGTGCAAGAAATAATGTCCATGTAAATCTAGAGAAATCATCAACAATTACAAAAGCATATCTATTTCTTCCTAGACTTTCGATACGGGATGGTCCGAATAAATCCATATGCAATAGTTGTAAGGGTCTAGAGGTTGAAACAACATTTTTGGATTTAAAAGATGCTCTTGTTTGCTTCCCCTTTTGACATGAATCACAAATAGTATCACTTTCAAATTTTAAGTTGGGAAGACCAATCACTAGATTTTGAGAAATCAATTTATTTAAAAGATGCATGTTCATATGAGCTACTCTACGATGCCACAACCACACATTATCATCTTTGCTCAACAAACAATCAACATACTCGGATGAGGAGTTTTCAAGATCAACCATGTAAATATTGTCAACTCTAAAACCACGTAGAATAATCTTGAAGTCATTACGTCTAAACACTAAACACTCATCCGAATCAAACAACGCAAGATTTCCCTTGTCACATAATTGACTTATGCTCAAGAGATTATGCTTTAAACCTTTGACAAGTAATATATGCTTTATAGAGGATTTTTCATTCTTACCGACCGATCCGATGCCAATAATTTGTCCTTTATTGTTGTCACCGAATACAACGCTTCCTCCTTCTTTGTGCTCTAGTTGAAGGAATTTGGATTCGTCTCCTGTCATGTGTCTGGAGCATCCACTGTCAAGGTATCATAGTACACTTGATCCCTTCAAGCACACCTACAAAGCAAATTATTATTCTTTAGGTACCCATACCATTTTGGGTCCTTGGGGGTTAGGCAAATAACGACCATAATAATATGAAGAATCTCTATGCTTTGTAAAACACATAGGTGCAATATGACCTATACGATTGCAGTAATGACATACTACGTTCGGGTTGTGTTGATGCCTAGGTTGAGCCAACAAAGTTCTAGGCGAATGAAAATGATTAACACTAGACATATTGTTCAGGGATTTCTAGTATAATATCTAGATGGTCTAAAGTCATTAGTGCTAGACTTGTTGAAGGACCTAGTGTCATGTCTAGGTGGTCTAAGCTCGTTCCTAGAGTTATTTCTTGGTTGCCGAACATTACTATTTGTAGGCTTGTTTGCAAGAATCCTAGATTCGGATCTAGGTTATCTAAAGATATTAGTTCTATCCTTATTTTCATACATTCTAGCATAATGTCTAGGTGGTCTAAAAGAATTTGTTCTAGGCTTGTTTAATACCTTAGAGTTATTTCTAGGTGGGGTAGTGAAGTTTTTGTTTTTATGCCGTTGATATTTCTTAGACGTTTCTTTTTCAACAACTTTAGGAACTTCTTTACTACGTGTTTCTAATGTTTTCCTAAGTTCTGTGTTTTCTAGTTTTAAGGACTCACAAGCAGTACAAGTAGAGCATTTATCAACACGAGAGGCTTCATGCATAGTCTTGATGACTTGTCTAAGTTCTATACTATCATTTAACAAAAATTGATTTTCATTTGCAAGATTCTCGTTATCACGAGACAGATTTTCAACACCTTTTTGAGCTAAAGAAAGACGTTCTTCAAAGTCCTTGTCTTTTAAAAAGAGTTGTTTTTGAAAGTCCTCTTCTTGTAAAGAAAGAGTTCTTTGTAAATCTTTAATAGTCTTAGAAGCATTTACCAACTCATCATGCAGTTTGTTATAAGCAATTTGCATATCGTTAGATGTACTTACCTCGTCTTTTTCGTCTGCCATGAGGCACTGACCAGTTGATTCATCGTTTGTGCTGACCGCTTTTTGAGGCGTGTTTTCGTGCAATTCCTCAAGTTTGTCCCACATTTCCTTAGCAGTTTTATAGTGGGAGATTTTTCGCCAAAGTTCCTGGTTCAAGGCGTTATGTAATATATTCATAGCTTTAGTGTTGTATTCACTTACCTTATCTTTCCCGACTTTTGTCGTCAGTTGATCACTGTGTTTAATAGCTTGCCATAGATACAAATCGTTTGCCATTGTAAAAACTTGCATCCGATATTTCCAGACTGAGTAGTCGTTTTCGTCTAATATTGGAGGCGACATGCTGCATTCTCCTTCACCTATTCCTGCAAAGAAATTTAGAGTAGAAGCCATGGATGGTTCTCTCAAACGGTTAAGTTTTTCAGAGAGTATGGCTCTGATACCAATTGTTGGACAATACGCTTTACGTTAGAGGGGGGGTGAATAGCGTTTTAAAAATATTAAGCGTTTTAGTGCGGAATTTAAAAACTTTGCAGAAATTAAAACAAGTGCAGTAGAATAAACTTACACAATGATGTATCCTGGTTGGCCACAAACGTGGTTAGTCCAGTCCCCGAGAGACTCTCTCGAGATTTCCACTAAACTTGTCAAGCTTACGGGTGCTTAACAAACCGTTACAGCTGAGGACACAAGCCTCACCCAGGTGCTCGGGGATCACAATCCCAAAGACTTCAATTGCTCGGGGATACCAATCCCAAAGACTTCAATTGCTCGGGGATAACAATCCCAAAGACTTCAACTGCTCGGGGATAACAATCCCAAAGACTTCAACTGCTCGGGGATAACAATCCCAAAGACTTCAACTGCTCGGGGATAACAATCCCAAAGACTTCAACCGAGGAATCACAAGTTCCTCAACAAACGAGAATCGCAATTCTCTTACAAACACAAAACACACTCACTTTACAAAGCACTCCTTAATGAGTGGATATGAGTAGAAATAGTACGCTCAAGATCACAACAACTTAGCTCAATAGAATGGCTCTTCAAAAAGCTTTATGGATGAATGGAAAATGATGATCAATGTAAGAAAGCTTTTAGCAATGAAAATACTCAAAGTGTATATGTTGTTGTTGTGAAAACACTGAGTTGAAGCTGTATTTATAGGTGAAAAACTCAGTCTTACCGTTGTCTAATTGCCAATTAAGGATTGCTGAAATTACTCAGTGACAATCGATTGTCAAGACTAAACAATCGATTGTTTGCCTATCAGATTAAAAATTCAATCCCAGATTTTACGTCAACAATCGATTACTTCAAATCAATAATCGATTATTTATAACGTTAAGAAATCCTTTCCAATTTTTGGCATAAAACATCGATTGTCCGGAAATCAACAATCGATTATTTTAACAACGTTCAGAAAATCTTTTCCAGATTTTACGCAAAACATCGATTGTTAAGTATCAACAATCGATTACCTGAAGGTAATTGAAAATATATGACAACGGTCAGCTTCAACAATCGATTATCAAATGGAATAATCGATTATTAATTAATTTCAAAACTCTCTGTCTCATATATAATCGATTATCAAAAGCCACAATCGATTATCATTTTATTTAAAATCACTGGGAGACATTTTTCTCATTCTAATCGATTACCATTAGTTCATAATCGATTTTTATGAGTTTTGAAAACTTTGCCTCAGTTAACAATCGATTATCATAAGTACACAATCGATTGTTATGCAGTTTGCAAAAACCTGATGTTAACTGACTTACTCACAATCGATTATCATTAATTCACAATCGATTGTCATGCAGTCTTGGCTTAGAGATACTCGATTATCATAAGTACATAATCGATTATCCTAGCCCAGATTTTTGAGGCATGCTTGGAAAACATTTTAACAAATGTAAATATGCATAGTTTAAAATCATTTGACACTTAATTTAAATATGCATGATTTTGGAAAAATAATTTTAGTAGAGAAGCCATGTTATGAGCCAAGTTGAGGAATCAAGATCACAATTAATATTGACTCAATTATAACATTTCTAAACTTTGTCTTGAGCTTCTTGTAATGCATCCATTTTGTGCTTGTCCTTGAGTACTGCTATATATCGCTTTTTGCTTTGTTTGACATTCATCAAAATCTACAAAAGAACACACGTTTAGTATATTGCATTTGAAACGTGTTTCCAACAATGCTATATAATTTGCTCCTTAAGTGAGGAGGCTTATTTGAGATCTAACTGCTATTTGTTTTCCCCCGTAATTGCTTATGTATTCTCATTTTTCGCCCTAGACTTTTATCCTTTTAAACTCTAAAAAGCTCCAACTCCCTCCATTTTAGGATTAGTAGTCTTACGCCTCCTGGACTGATAAGATTGGGATGGGTAATAGCATGCAATACGTAACGATACTATTCCGCGCTTTAATACCTTAACGGGGTGTGAAAGGTAGATATGGATATGAATATCGATGCGCTGATACCTCATGTAGCCCCTCTCGTTTGAGTGATTACTGGGTATTGCATTGACGTGATCCATATTAATCATAAACCTAGGACCCCCTTTCCCTTTGCTCGATTCATAATCGTTTAATCTTTTCTTAAAATTTCTATCCTCTTTACTTTCCCTCAAATTTCAATTTACTTGCAATTACATGAAAACACCTTCTACTTGAGCCCCTTATTTGCTTACCTGTTACGTGAAGTCACAATTATAATATGGTCGAGAAGTACACTAGTGGATCTTGGGGGTGCCTAACACCTTCCCCCTGAAATAATTTCTAGCCCTTACCCAAACTCTGATTTTCTAACTCAAAGCCCTTCTTAGTGTCCTAATACAATTAATCATTAGGTGTCAACTCTTCAAATTCAAAACCGAATTTCCAAAAGGGAACGAATTATCCTCAAAAATATCATAAACCCGATTTCGACTTAGAAAAAGGGGGCATCGATAGTTGGTTTCATATGGAATTTTCAAAATGACAAGTGTGATTTGCTCTTTGAAGGGAATTATGATGTGATCTAAGGTTTTCTTGTTATGTGTTGTTAGAGAACAAGGATTGACTTATAGACTCTTGATAAGAATAGTTTAACTCACCCATTAGTCTTGTTTAATGGTTTTGGGCAGGAACCAATTTAGTGTCTAATATGCTGTGAAATGAGAGTTTGAATCTTGTAGTTTTGAAATATATTTTTGCAAGAGAAGAGCTCAGGTGTATGGTGTGAGAGAGTTCATAATATTATACAAACACTTTCATAATTAAGTTATCTTAGAAGTTGGATATTGCTATGTGTGGTGGAATGTATGCATCTAAAATTAACCATTTGTTTGACGATGTTTGGATAAGATTTAGTGACTGAAGTGAGACGTTATGTTTATTTTGCTGGATTTTAAATAATGTGTGTGGGTTCTCATGACCTTGAAGAATTTTGTCATCTCGGAAGGAATCTGAATATAAAAATGGCTTCATATTTGTCTATATTTGCGAAAAGCCTGCCAATAATCGTTTAATGCTAAACTTTTTACATAATGAGTATTTTTATTTAATAAATCATGTCGGAATATACAACTGGTCCCCATAGAATTGGCCAATGCTCTCTTAATGTTCAACTTACAAGTTCCTTTCGAGCCTATCTCCCTTTGGGTTTTCAGCGAGCATGCTTGCATAAGTGCTAATTGGGCCTGTTGGCCAATTGAGTTTCTTGCACAGCTAAATGCTAGCTTCACTTTATTTTTCTGGTCCTCAAGACTAGCTTACGCGTTTGTTTAGTTTGAATTCAAATCACGTTGGGCCTTAGCTAGTTAATTGAACTTTGTTTTCGACTTGAGGCGGGCGATATCATCCAAGTTATAATTTATGACCCTTGTAAGTTAGTTTGGAAACTATTTGGTTACAATAAATCATGGTGTGTCGTGCCAAACTAAAACTCAAATGCACGACCCTCATTAAATTGATATTCTTATCTAGAATTCAATGCATACCAATTAACAAATATTTCATGGCCTTCGCAAAAGTAAAAAATGCATAGTTGCTTTAGGCGCGTAATTGAAATTATCTTCCTAATCTCGAGTGTGCATTTCATGTGACCCAACTCCAAATCTCAACAATATTAAATAAAATATGTCTCGGACTGCAGGTGCATTTCATGTGACGTGGTCCAAAGATGTATTTTAGATGACGTTAAAATTTTCCTTAAAATAATTAAAAGAGGTTTAAAGTTAAAATGCACATAGGTTTAAAAGTATATTAAAATCATATAATTGGGCCAATAATAACAATTGTGCGACCGTGCTAGAACCACGAAACTCGAGAATGCCTACCACATTCTCCGGGTTAACAGAATTCCTTACCCGAAATTCTGGTTCGCGGATTGTAAAACAGAGTCAATCTTTTCCTCGATTCGGGATTTGAACGGGTGACTTGGGATACCATGAATTATCCGAAGTGGCGACTCTAAATTCTTTAAACAAATAAATCACTTTTCGATTGTCACTTAAATTGGAAAAACTCCCTTATACCTTTTGGGGTATAGGAAAAGGAGGTGTGGCAATAATAATCAAGATGTTGACATGAGATTTAATTTATTAGCCAGCACAGTCTGACCTTGTGCTATCCCGATTTTCATGAGTGTTTTTGAGAATAAGCCTAATTCTTATAGGAAGCGGCCTATTTCCACACTCACGTAAGTGAAATCTGTCAATTGTAACTCTAACATCCCACTCATACATGCTACAGATTTTCATTAAGAGATAATAAAACTCGACCTCGCAAATCATTACAGGATAAATGCACTCACACCATAGGGATAGAACAATAACAAATATAATAGTCAATACTAGAAAAGTTTAAATTGCCTGGGAATTTTATCTGAAAATTGTTTTCGCAGAAATTTTCTACAAATTTTCATGCGAAAATGTGAAATTTCTCAATTCTAGAATATTATACTTGTGAAAATTATTTTGGCAGGAAAATCCGCAGGTAAATTTGGCGCCATGTTATTTACTTTTTAGTTAAAGAAATTGATCGATTAATTTAGTCAGCATTTGCATAATATTATAATATTATATTTAATATTTATTTATTTTATCAAACACGAATTCCATGATGCTCTTATAAAAAAATGTTTTTAGCTTTTATAATTGATTAAACTTAATATTATGAATTATTTTTACAATATTAGTTCTAAAAATATAATTACTAATTAGTGTATATTCAAGAAAAACATATACATCTTAAATACCAAATCTAATATTATTTATACTTATAAAAAATTATTTATAGGCATATATTTTTCAGATGGTATATTACGAACCATTAAGAATGATATGATCAGTTACTAATCCACTAATAAATTAAATATAATAAAATATAATTAATTAATGATACCAAAATAATTAAATATCTTAAAATATCATGAGAGAACATACTAAATTGTGTATAATTGAATAATTGAAGTATAATTATTAAAAAGAAAAAAGTTAGCCAAATTTATCATTAATGTTAGGTTTAATTATCTCCAATAACAAATTTATTGTCATAGATCTAATTAATTAATTTTAACCAAATATGGATAACTTAAATTAGACCAAAACAATTAAAATGGTTAATCTTTCATACTAAAATTGATGGAACTTAATCTTCTCTTAAGCTCATTTATCGATGTTAAGTCATTATTATAGAAAGCAATGTCATCCATATAAAGCAGAAGAAGGACAATACCTGATGTCGACCTCCTTATAAAAATTGAATGATCCGATTTACTAATTCGAAAACCGGCTCCTTCCTCTACTCCTATTTCGGCTCTTATACATGTTGCTGTCACCTTTCAAACCAAGCTCTTGGTGCCTTCTTTAGCTTGCCGGAGGCCGTAACATTAATCGCTTTCTTGAGCTTGCATACCAGTTAGGATTCCTAGCAGAAGAGAAGCCTGGAGTTGGAGGAGGATGAATAAAAACTTATTTTTGCCCCTTCCCTTATGTTGCTGAAAGGCATTCTATTGTTCGCGTCAAATTGAAATAAGGCCACCTTTTGATTGCAGCCAAGGTAAGAATGCCACGAATTTTCTTTAGCAACCTGAAGCAAATGTTTTCCCTATCTCTAAAGGAGTTCGACTCAATATTCTTAAAGGAATCCTTTAGCTACTAATCTAGCCTGAGATCTATCTACTGAGCCGTCTGCTTTATGCTTTATCTTATAAATCTAGTTGCAGCCAATGGCTTCTTTCCTTACAGGCCATCAGACTAAGTCTTATTATTTTTTTCCTGGGTATTGATTTCTTCCTGTATAGCATCTCTCAAGCAAGAATGATTGGAGGCTCAGAAATGATTCAGGTTCATGAGAAGATTGAACTGAGATGAGGTAAGCTCGATCATTTGGGTAAAACGATTCATAAGCCTTCAACAGGATAAAAAACTTGAGAGGATCGATGAAGCTGAGAGCGGGATCCATAATTTGAGGAAGCGATTGGAAGGGAAGCAACTAGGCTAGACTGCTGATATTCTGGAGTAGCCTGGCCCTCGGAAAGAGACTGTAATCATCGCCGAGAATAAACATGTTGTGCCGGGTGACAGGAATCCTCTAAGGTCAGCTGAACAGGCTGACAATTGGCAGAAAATGCTGAGCAGTGAGGCTAATCCGTAACATCAATTGTAGAAGAATGAGGTTCGAGTTGATGAATAGGAGAAGGCCGCAATACATCTCCATCATCATTCTCCCCCGGGGCTGATTAATTAGGTTAAGGAAAATATGAGAGACCCCTATTAAAGAGAGCATTAAGGATACATCGACTCTCTTGGATTTCACGTCATAACATATATATACCCGGACTAAGCATATCCAAGAAAGACACAAGTGGGTCGCCTTGGAGACAATTTTGCTCTTAACTACGCAGGAATATGAACAAAACACGTGCATCCAAACACTTGCAAATGCCTATTATAGTACTTCCTATGAAGTTCGAGAGGTGCCGCTGCAGCTTGGATTATCGTAGAATAAGAGGAGTTGTCTTAGGAAATGAGTTAAAAGACATATGTCACCACTGCGAGGCAAGGGAGCAACTTGTCTGGTCTTGCTGTGCACTCATTCCCGTTACGAGAATGAAATGACACCCAACCTTGACTCGAGACCAAGAATCCTTACAACTCGTACCAATAGCGGCACTAAGCAGCTGGAGATTGATTGAAAAGGCATCCCCAGTCGGCCCTCCCCCCTAATCGCCTATCTACTCGTGTTCCTAGCTCTATCATAGGTCAAGACTGTGGTCCAGCGAAAAAACATAAGTCATCTGTATCAAGTGATACGTGAATTGCTCAGTAGTGCTTCGCCACTACCTTAGCTAGCGGAAATAGCTTATTGGTAGAGCATAGCCTTGCTAAGGCTGAGGTTGAGGGTTCAAGTCCCTCCTTCCGCTCCTGGCTTCATTGTTTAGTGGTAACAAGTTCCGTGCGTAAGACACTTTAGATATAGGGGCGAGCAGCAATCAGCCCCTTGTATAGGGTTGAAAACCTATCTGACTAATAAGAGGAAAGGGGCAAGCCAAAACTGACTCCTAAAAAGTTGTTGTCTTTCCATCAGCCATTGCACACTAGCGCACTAGCCTTTTCCCAACCTAGTAAAGGGGCTACTAGTTGTAGCGTGCAGTGTACTAGTGAATAGGGAAAGCGAATTGAGATTACTAATAACGGATGGAGGTTGAGGGTAGAACATGTTCGGTGCCTTGGTCTTGTCTCCTTTGCCGTAGACTTACAATGATAGGAATCCTATTGATAAAGAAGAGGCATAAGCATCGCCTTTCGATCCAATCCATCTTCCCTGGCCTCCTCAATACACTCTTGATACGAAAGCTCCTGCCACAGAGAAGAGATCGAAAGTCTGGGTCCCCTCGATCACCCTCCCTTGAACCTGAACTGGTAGAAAGAGATGAACCCGCACCACATTTTTAGAATCGATACCCCCAACTAGAGATGGAATTCCAGAACCTAAACAACTCAATTGAGAGCTCCGTGACTGGTTCAGTGGAAGGTCAACCAATGATTGATAGGCCAATGTTGGGGGTTTCGATAGGCCAGATAGATGGGCTCATTCGACTAATCAATGATCCATGGGACAACTAGAGATGGAATTCCAAAACCTAAACAACTTAGTTGAGAGCTCCATAACTAGTTCAAGGGAAGGTCAACCAATGATTGATAGCCCAAACCAACCACTGGCCTCACAACCAATGTTTCCCTTGTATCTGACTTATCCGAGTTAGCCCTCCCAAGTGGACAAAGAGGTGGATCATATGATCTTGAAATAGTTCATCTCGGCTATCCCGATCTTTTATCTATTCATTTCGTCAAGTATCTAAATCATACGATTCTGAGGATTCTTCTTTTCACATTCATTCTACAAGACCAAAACGAAGCCTTTCCTTGCTAGTTGGAATAACAACCTCAACAGCAGCCTTCATTGAACCCCTTCTTCCTATCCTTGATACCTATGAAACGAGTCCCTCTTTCATTCATAAAGATGACGCAGCTGATAGATGGATGAATATACATTTTAAGTCCAGTTCTGTGAAGAAAAATCTTGAGTTGGAGGCGTCGCTGGGAAAAAAGCCAATTGATTCAGTTTTTTGAAATCAACGAGTGGACTTGAAATCATAGATCCATTTTGCGATCCACACGACTCAGACAAGAATCCTATATCTTACCCACCCAGTGTTGTTCTGATTGAATTTCAAAGATCTCGCTCGCTGTCAAAGCGCATTTTGTAAAGTGTTCTCCTGCCCTTGTCACCTCAGATAAAGTCAACTGGAAACCATGATCGGAGTCTTAGTTTGAAGATGATGATTTGAAGATTCATTCGACAGAGAAGAGTGTCTTAGTTGCCGATACCGAGGTTGAATGAATCATTCCACCTGGAAACAGCAAAAGTGGTGTTTGTCACAGGTCAAAGGGGAAAGCAAGGAGCAATTCCACTTTGGAAAGGAAAAGGGCAGTTCCAAACGAAGGACCCAGTCTCAAGGGGCAAGCTTCCCGGTGTCCAAGTGTCAAGTCCCGAGGGCTTGTGTCTGCCGAAGGCTTCTTATTTTCTTATTAGTCTTTCTTTGCAATGAACCAAAAGGTGAGAGGCAGGGCTCGGTCTCAAGTTTTAATTTAATGTCACTAGTCAGTCCAACAGCACGATTGAAAGGCAAAAGTAAAGATTACGTGCAACCAGGTGTAATGTGTCAAAGGTCATTGAGTCGCCATAAAAAGGGAATAGGTTGTTTTGTGCATCCAACAACTGAAAGAGTTTGCTGGAAAGGGTTCAGTTGCATAATAGCGGATTCATAGGTCAATAAATCATTGGATTTGATATCGAACTCTTTACCTTGGGCAGATAGGAATTGAGACTTTCAATGGTCCGCTCTTCTCTCCTCGTGATCGAAGCTGACCCCAGAAGTTGGGTATTCCTTCTTAAGAGGACACTAACCCTCCCGATCTTGCTAGCCGGGGACTCAGTCTTTCAAGATTCAATCTTTTCCCTTCTGGGCCCACGGAATCACTCTTATAGTAGGAGGTGTACTATGTCCCCAACTTCTCTTTATTAAGAAAGTCGGTTGTCTACTATAATTAGATTAAGATCGTAAAAACATAAGCTTGTAATATAGTTAGACAAAATTCAACAAATGGAGACTCGTAATAACATTATAAAACTGAACCCATATGGCAGAAAGCAGAAGCAGTGGGTACGTCTGTTCGGGGTCATTCATGTCCAATAAACTTCAAACAAAAGGAGATTCGAGTATCAGAGTTGAGTGGACAAGCGACGGGAGGATGGGGGGAAGAGAAAAGACAAGACGGAAGCAAGAGTTCTGGCATCTTACTTTAATAGTTTCATTTCCGTATGATAGTCACCCTTTTCTCGGGAAAGCAGAGTGAGAAGTTTATTTCTTTGCTACTGCTTCCATACCACAAAGAAGTCCAATAGATGCGCTTACTTCATCCTTCAACCCTGAAAAAAGCATATGTATCCCTGGATTCTCTCCATCGCAAAAGTGGATTCCCCTGCAAGGGTACTTGAGTACGACTACGGCTATGAAAAGCTTATCGAAAGAGGAGGAAAGAGCGTAAACTCGACTCTAAAGTTTCAGTTGCCTCCCTCTCTCCGCCTTATAACTGAAAAAAAGGAGCATGACGAAAAGCCAAACTAATTTTTTTTATTCGTTTGACGAGGGAAGACCTTAAGTACTAAATTAATTAAATTACACCTATATCGCGAAAAAGAGTTGCTCTAGCTTTAGCGCGCACCCTTTATCCTATGAGGAAAATGACTTTTCGATTCGTGTCTGTCCCTTCCTGGATCTGGATCACAGTATACCGGTGACTTTGTCCTTGAATTCATTCTATTTCATATCCAATCCGTGGAACCCAAGGAAGAGTAAGATAGATTTAAGGTTGGCAGGCGGTTCTCGAATAGATTCCCCAACGAGTCCTCATTTTTCAAGAGGCGAAAACTTACTTTTTCAAGTCAAATTCAAAGTCGGGTAGACTAAGATGGAGTTTCTTTTACAATTGTTCCAGGGATATGGGTATAGAGTGAATTCTATTCACTCTTTATGAAGTTATGTGCACTCCTTATATCATAAAGAAAAAAGTAAGTATGGTGCCCCGGTAGATGCGCAAACAGAGTGAATATTTGCCGATCCCGATCCAAATGTGCCAAAGATTGAGGACTATGAGGTTACGGTGCTATCTTGTACTTTGTTTGTTTCACATGGCCTAATCTACACTTGCCCCCTTTTTCTCACTCTTTTGGTGGTTTGTCAATTTGAATCTATTTTCTTTATGCTGCCAAAAGACAGAAAGGGGAACCGACTCGTTCCTTCCTTGCGGAGAACGAATCAAGGCCTGAAGTTGGTTCGTCGAGCAAGAGGAGAGAAGGATCAACAAGGATTTCATACCCTATGCTAGTTCTTTTTCTCTATTCCCCAGATATTCCTTTAATAAGTCCTACACCTATTCTCGTGTGACTACATCTATGATTGTGAAATTCAGGAATGAACAGTTGCAACAATCATGTTCAATTTCTTTTGACAGTTTTAGATTGTGGTGCTTTGTAGTCAAGGGCGAGAAGGATGTTCATGGAAAGGTAGCTCACATACCTTTCCAGGCCTAATTCTTTAATAATCATAGATCATTCAAAAATCTCGATCTCATATCTTAACATTTTTTTTCAACTGGTCAAGAACTCCCTTTGAAACTGGAATCCCTGCAAGAACGTGTATAGGCATTGAGAAAAGGACATGTTTGCAAAATAAGCCTCCGTCCACTGGATAAAAATGCTTTCATCTCCTGCGACTTTATTTTATACTCTATGTAGAAGATGAGAATATTTTTTTAGATTTAAATAGAGGTAGTCCTAGATAAAAATATTAGGAATCAAAGCAAGGAAAGTAGCATTGATGGAACGGGGGATCACACCTTCAACGAAGAAATAAGGTGACCACCTGGACGTTTTTGAAGTCCCAACAATGTTTTATATATAAAAAGAATCCGAAAAGCCATCAGGATTTAAAGGATACGGAAGACCTTTTTTTGGGTTAGTGCGCGCCGACATGCTCAAAGTTAACTTTTGAACTTCTTTAATATTATGAGGGCTCAGAAGCATCTTATTATCTTCCCCTGTGACTAGAGAGAGGACGGTCTCAAGGATCTCATCTTCAAACACTGAACCTTGAGAAGAAAGTAATGTATGAAATAAATTGAGAGCTTCCTGCCATATAGAGACAAGTTTTGAATTTGGTTCAAGGTGCGTATTCTCTATCTTTCTTTGTAAAGCAGAAGTTTTTCAATGTTACTCTTGGCCGCTAACAAAATTTTCTTATCATCAGACCAACTCTGTTCAAGAGCAAATTGGCCTTCTTCTTTTTCGGCATATCTATATTCTGAAATAGTTCGCCAATTCAGTGCTTTATTTGTCGAGTGAATCTTCCTAGAGAAGACTTGAAAAGGATTTCCCGAGCATGGTTGAGATCAATGTGAAAATCAGAACGCCGAATCCACATTCTTTGGAAACAAAAAAACCCCAGGCCTGCGAGTATTATAATCTTCTAAGAAGATTACTAGAGGATAGTGATTAGAGGATACTCTAGGAAAATGGTCAACTCTGGTAGAAGCAAAGCGACTTTTATATAGAAGCGGGCAGTCCCCATTCAAAAGGATTCTATCTAGTCTGGCCCAGGTACAATGTTGACCAGTTTGATTATTGCTCAAAGTCAATTTGATGTCATTGAAAGCCCAATCAAATAATCCAAACGAGTAAATCATATCTTCAAAGCTCATCATTTCAATAAAGGCATTGAAGTCAGGAGGCCCACCCCAAGTTATTTCTAATGGATCTGCAATTACATTAAAGTTCCCCCTACTAGCCACGAGAAGTTAATGCAAGTCGATAGGTCCTTCAATCATCAAGTACACTATCAACTTCCCACACTTATCATGACAACATCACTGATCTTTGGCGTTTATGGGGGCCCTATCATACACATGCAGCACCAAAGTCTTCATAAGAGCTCTGGGGCGAAGGCCAATCTGAACTCGGATTAACGATGAAAATCGGTCAAATCAGTAGCAAAGGCACCAGGTAGACGGTTGGTTGAACCGGGCGATAGCTTCATGATTGATAGCTCAGTAAGGTACGTCACCCGCCCTACTTCTAAAGATAGATAGAAAACGTGGGAGAGGGGCCGAGGGATGGAAAAGGTACAAAAACAAAAACTACATGACATACGTACGTTAAATGGTAGGCCCATTACGAACAATCATTAAGGCGGTCTCCAATCTCGTTCGGCTCGGGGCGATCACTTGAACGGGGCGGGATTGATCGATCTACATAAAAAATGCTGGCTTCCCTTCCCAGGAGCGCATCTATAGAATAAAGAGAGCACACACCACACTCCTACTATACCAGGGCCTTTAGCTTTCACGGAGAAGAAGAGACTACTTCCAGCTAGCCTTTTTCCCTAACCCTAACCAATGAATGATAGTCCGGCTTAGGATAATAGAAAACAAATTCACTTTCAGTAATAGGAGGCAGGTCAGGGGCTGGCGGGCACACCTCTAACTTCTTAAATTGGGAAATTGTGTCGGACCAATGCTACGAGCTTCCGGAATCCAATGGAATTTTCGTAAAGTCGATCATTACGAGTGTTACGATTCATTCGATTGGCAAGTCCAGTCAATTCATAGCCTCTTGAGCACAACCCATATTCATGTAAGGATTGGTTATTGAGGATCCATACAGAGTTTTACGAAATATCTTAAAGATCAAGGAATAGATGCTTTATTTAGGAAAAATGAATACTTTATTGTAGGGACAAGAATTTTTTTGGCGTTGAATCGGGTCAGGAAGAACAAGTTCTTCCAGCTCCGGGGAAAAGATTCATCTTCCAATTTTCCCTTTCTTCCAATATTTTTCATTGTAGCTTCTCTTATTCCTTTTATTGAGCATAATAATGAGAATCGGGCTTGTTGTATTTAGTATACAGCATCAAGCAGTTCCGCTTTCCCATATCGATGATGTGCCGAGAAGTGCATTGTTGGAACTGGGTTGGAACTTAAGACCATAAGCTCTAGGTTTGGGGGTTTCCGCTATAGCCGAACACAAGGGAAAGATCATTTTTGTACTAGAAAGATCGTTTTATCCGCTAATGGATACACTATAGCATTCTTTTGCTTATGTATTATGTATAAGCCTTCCAACAAACGAAAGACTTGTATGCATCAGGTTCATAGGGGTAAATAAATTCAAAAGGGAAAAAATTTAGCGGCTCATATTTCAAATAAAGATCGCCGCATGGAAAACTCCTTTTTGGGGGGTTGTCCTCACTGGTTTGCGAAAGCAATGGGAGACTTGCTCCATAGAATGCCTCTCCCCCCCCCCCCAAGAGACTTTCGTCCCCAGTATTCTCTATGGGAAAAGGCGCTCAGGTGCACTTAAAGTCTTATTGCCTATATCTTATCTTAAGACGAGGTCTCCACCCCTCCTGCTTTAGTCTCAAATAGGTCACAAATTGAGGTGAACAGACTGGACCGAACCTCTCTACATCAAGAGCTTTTGGCTCTTCACAAGAGAGCACCAGGTCGTAACACCGGAAGACTGCACCATTATTAGTTATTATTAAAATGATATAATTTCTTTGTATGCTTAGTCACTAGTGGCACAACCAACAGGCTAATTAGTGCCTTAATGGGAGTATTTTTTTTCTACGCGATAATGTAATACCAAGACAAGTAAGAGAGAATGGACTTCATCCATTCGGACAAAACCCATGCCCCCAACCAGTCGTACTTTGACCAGGTTTCAAACAACTTTGAGATCACCGGGTTTCTTGGGAATTGAGGGCTCAAGAGCCTAATCATGTCCCCTCGCCATACATTATTGATAAGAGGTTAAGTATTCACCAGTGGTTGCGCTTAACCAGATCCAAAAGGGGAGTGGACACACACCGTTCGGTGAGTGAAAGACGAGGAAATGCCGATTCCAGTGTCTCCTAGGAGGCGGCGTGCGTCGAGTATACACCCGGTACCCAGCTTCCCGTATACGATACGACAACGGAAGATCCTTAGACATAATAGCCCTCATTACAGGAATAAGGGATATGGAACTAACTAAGGATCTTAACATGTGAGAGGAGACAGGAAAAAAAATCCTTAGTCACTCCGTGTACGAAGAACCTCTTAGCAAACTCCAAAGCACCAACTAACGATACTAATGATTTCTGTAACAAAAATGGAACATTCAGTGGCGAAATTAGCTAGCGATAACGCTCAGCCACCAGCTCATCTCCGATGACGATATCGTCGCGAGGATAGCGTAGTGTGTAAAAGGAACTCCTGGATATACTTGGGCTGCTACAAACCAAATCACCAAATGGTGAGTTAACGCGAAAGCAGGCCAAGCTCCGTAAAACCCCAACAGTTCTCCTACTACAAAACAAACTCTACCTCGAGGAAGACGACGACGAGAATTTCGAATCGTCAGAAAAGAGTAGTAGGCATACTTTCAGTATAGTCTTTTCCACAAGAAAATCAATGTTCGACAGCGGAAAATCGTCTTTGGGAACATGCCTTATTGAGATTTCAAAAATAGATGCATACGCGGACACGTCCATCCCTCTTGGGCATGGGGACGATGTTCGAAATCCAATCAGAATAATCTACTGCCTTAATGAAATCAGTATAAGAGTAACAAGACAACTGAAGAGAGGATGACGTGGACAAGAATCAACCTCTTCCCGATGAGGTTTTGATGTATCGCAGAATCTGAAAAGCAGCTTCTAAGTAAGATGATCTCGGCTTGTCCATATAAAAATTGGCTGATCACTCCCTCCTATGTTGTAAGTGTAAGCAATGTCTTGGTGATAATTAGTCAGATAGAAAAGAGTCCCAACAAGTCTCCTTGCAAGTAGATGGGTCTGAGGCTAATTTTAGATCTTATTTCGGTTTGCATGCAGAAAGACCAGCTTTTGACAATAAATCCAATGAATACTTGCCCTGAGTTCCAAAACTCTTTTGCAACCTCATCACTTTAATCTCCAAAAGAGACTTTGAGTCTCCAAAATCTTTCATAACAAACTAGGTTCTTAATCTTCTCTTAAGCTCATTTATCGAAGCTAAGTCATTACTAGAGAAAGTAATGTCATCCACATAAAGCAGACGAAGGACAACCTGATGTCGACTTCCTTATAAATATTGAATGATCCGATTTGCTTATTTGAAAACCACTACAACCATAATAATGTAGGTAGAAATTTAATAACTTAAATAAATAAATAAATAAAATTATAAGAGCAAAAAAATCTCTGTAAGGAGAGATGCTTGGTGTAATAAGTATTCACAGTAGTGTAGTTAGCGGAAGATTTAAGTATGAAAAATTTAAATTAATAAAAAATAATAATTAGCTTTTGAATATTTTCCAAAAGAGATTTTCTTTGAGAATTACTTGCGGGTTTTCATATGAAATTCCCTAGGAAAATTGTCATTTTTACTATTCTTTTTACATTTTATTAAAATAACATCCGCATGTAATTTATATGCAGATTTATAATTCTCTGGTAACTTACTTTGGGATTTTAAAATTCGCAAGTAATAATTACCTATGAAAGATTTTTAATCGGATTTTCTTGGCTGGAAAATTCGTAGAAAACAAAGTTACCTGTGAATTTCCCTTTAAAATCACCAAGAAATTCCTTATATAAACAGCCCTTTTCTTGTAGTGAGTGCAGTTTGTTGAGCTACAAGATTATTTAGCTTCAAATCTCATACACATACATTGAGTTTCTGTTGTATATTTAATGTATATTACTTGTATATCAGGTATATTTTATAGTTGGGCTAATCTGTATGTTTCAGCCCATTTATTTTTTTGGTCTTATTTCCGGGGATTGTTTTCTGACCCGATTTGGCGCATTTGTGTAATTATATACACTACCCCTTGTAAGCATAAGGGGCAGTCGGATATTTTCATTCTAATCGAGAAATCTCTCTTTCTCAGAAAAGCTCTTTGGAAGCTTCTACCTAACCGACTCTCTTTCATCTCGTTCTTAGATTTCGTCTGGATTTCTTGATGTTTTCATGGTATCAGAGCAAGGACGATGATCCGACGATGCTTTCCTGTATCTTGTTATCTCGGTTGAAGTCTCGCTGGAAATTTTTGGGGGTGTTTCTGACGTATTTGGTGAATGATGATTCCGATCTAAATCGGATGTTGATCTGAGACTTTCATCGCGATATCTGGCTGTATCTTCTTCACTCGAACGTTTTGGGTTATTTTTCCGACGTTCTCGAGTCGATTCCGGTGAGGCTTCGGATTTTAGGGTTTCTGCTGTTCGAAACTGGCATTTTTCTGTTAATCGAAGGCTGATCTTCTCTGGTCGCGAAGAAGGAGGGTAAATCTGTTCCTATTTTAGGTGTTATATGATTTGCATGAAGTTTTGATAAAACTTTAGTTTTTCAACATACTTGCAGAGATTATATTTGGACTTTGAACTCATTGTTCTTCACGATTGCCAACATGAGTACTAATACGATTCCTGTTGACCCTACCAATCCCTTATTTGTTTACTCCTCTGATGTTCCTGGTGTTTCTCTTGTGTCCACTCCCTTCTCGGGTAGTGGTTATGGGGGTTGGAGAAGGAAAATTATTGTAGCTTTGTCTGCTAAAAATAAAATCGGCTTTGTTGATGGTGCATGTCCCAGACCAGACACTAATGTGGCTGAACAAAAGTTATGGGATAGATGTAATAATATGGTGATATCCTGGTTGACTGCTTCCTTATCACCTCAAATAGCTGAAAGTGTACAGTATTCTGATACTGCACACAGCATATGGGCACAGCTCGCAACTAGATATGGTACTGCTAACAGAACCAAAATTTTTGAACTAAAAAGAGAACTCTCTCATACATGTCAAGGATCTCTAGATGTAGCTTCATATTTTAACAAACTTTAAGGTCTATGGGATAAATTAGGAACAATGTGTGCAAATCATGGACAAAGATGCATTTGTCCTGCCAGAAATGGCATCATACAGGAAGATGATGAGAATAAGGTGTTTCAGTTCCTTATGGGCCTTAATGAAGCATACGTTGGGGTAAGGAGTAACCTATTGATGATGCAGCCTCCTCCTTCCCTTGACAGTGTCTACAATATGGTTCTCAATGATTAGAAGCAGAGACAAGTCCAGTTCCCTTCTCAGTTTAATCAAGACTCTATGTCTTTCAATGCCCACACAAACAACAATCCAACTGGTTTCAATAAGGCCACAGTGCCTAATTCTTCTCATTTCAGACAAAGAGTTAATTTAGACCAAGCTAGGGACTCTTTGTTCTGTAGATACTGTAAGAAATCTGGGCATTTAATTGATAAGTGTTACTATTCATGGGTATCCACAAAGTACAACATTTAACAAGGGAAGGAGACCTGCTGCTGCTCATCTAACTGCTGGTGTGGATTTCTCTTCTTCTGAAAGAAATATGTCTGTTCCTCATGGAAATCCTCCTCACAGTCATCAACCTGTTCCACACATTGATGGCCAAAGTTCTGTGATACCTGGATTGAGCAGACAACATTATGAACAATTGATGACCCTGCTCCAACAAACTCAGTTAGGGGACTCCACTGACCAGTCTCCTCCTCCCATGCATGCTGCCAATTTTGCTGGTACTATGCTAACTAAGAGCCCTGTTTCTGATTCCAAATTTTGCATGTTAACTCACATTAATATGCTACCTGGATAATAGATTCAGGAGCATCTAACCATATGACTTTTAATAAGGATTTACTCTTCAATCTCATACCTTTAACTGTACCCTATCTTGTTACTCTTCCCAATGGATATAAAGTGAAAGTGACATGCACATGATCTTTTGCATTAAATCCATTCATCACTCTTCATAATGTCCTACTTGTTCCTTCTTTCAAACATAACTTGATTTCTGTCCACAAGTTAGTGAAACAGTTGCATTGCATATTATTGTTCACTACAACTTCCTGTTTACTTCACTTGTTACAGGCCCCTTCTCTGAGGATGCCTCTGGATCTTGGTAAAGAGGAGGCTGGTCTGTACAAGCTTGTTTGGGTGCTACCTTCATCTTCTTCTAATTGTTGTTCTTCTGTTTCTGTATGCTCTTCTTCTTCTAATTCTTGTAAACCTGACTATTCTAGTAATCAAGCTGTTAGTTTGCCTTTGAATGTAAACAGTTCCATGTGTAATAATACTGTTGCCACAGACATGAATTACATTTGGCATTTAAGGTTGGGTCATATACCTTTTGCAAACATGAAACACATTTCTGCTTTATCTTTTCCATTTGCTTCTAAACAGCCTTTTCAATGTTCTACCTGCCCTATGGCCAGGCAAACTAGGCTTCCCTTTCCTGAAAGCACTTCTAGTACATCTAGACCTTTTCAGTTGATTCATGTAGATACTTGGGGACCTTATCATGCCCCCACCTCTTCTGGTTCTAGATATTTTCTCACAATAGTTGATTTTTCTAGGACAACCTGGACACATCTGTTAGGGTCTAAAAGCAATGCTTTCTGCATGCTTCAATATTTTCTCTGTATGGTTAAGACCCAGTATAATGCAAATGTTCAAACTATTAGGAGTGACAATGCTTTAGAATTGGGATCTAGCATTGCTGGTACATCCTTTTTTAACCAACATGGCATCATACACCAAACTATTTGCCCACATACTCCTCAACAGAATGGTGTTGTTGAGAGGAAACATAGAACTCTTCTTGAAACCTGAAGAGCTTTACTCTTCCAATCTGGTTTACCTATTTCTTTCTGGGGAGATTGCCTATTAACTGCTACCTATACTATTAACAGAATACCCTCCAGGCTCCTTCATGGCAAGTCCCCTTATGAAATCTTGCATGGTAAGGCACCCACTTACTCTCATTTAAAGACTTTTGGCTGCCTTGCCTATGCTACTGTCCCAATTCCTCAAAGGGACAAGTTAAAGCCTAGGGCCATTTCATGTGTTTTCCTGGGGTATCCTTTTGCTAAAAAGGGTTATAGACGATATGATCTCAGTTCCAAAAGGTTTGTGTCCAGGGATGTTATCTTTCATGAAACTTCTTTTCCTTTCAAATATGCCTCTTCTGTCACCTCTGTCCCTCCTGTTTTTCCTTCTTCTTTTCATTCTGTTCCTCCTCTTGAGCATTCCCCTTCCGAGCTAGATTTCTCTATTCCAATCTCTTCCTCTCCACCTTCACCTTCTGTTCCAGTTTCTCCTTCTTCATATCCAATTTCAAGTCCTCCTTTCAACCCTAACATCTCACCTCCTGTTTTACCTTCTTCCCCATCAACTGTTGTTCCCAGGAAATTTGGAAGACAGCGCAATCCTCCTTCTTACCTTAAGGATTATGTTTGCCACCTTCCTGCTTTCTCTGGGTCTTCTTCTTCTCCTCTGGAGACTGAACCCCTTTACTACTCTCAAGATGCATCAGTTCCAGTATGGCAGGATGCCATGAGAAAGGATTTTGATGCTTTGGATGCTAACTATACTTGGGACATTGTTCCCCTTCCTTCTGGTAAGAAACCCATTGGCTGCAAATGGGTTTATAAGATCAAGTATAAGGCTGATGGTAGTATTGAAAGACACAAAGCCAGACTTGTTATTAGAGTGGATACTCAAATTGAAGGGGTTGATTTCACTACACTTTTTCTCCTGTGGTTAAAATGTCCACTGTGAAGTGTCTTATTGCAGTGGCTGTTAAGAAGCATTGGAAACTTTTCCAACTTGATGTTAACAATACTTTCTTGCATGGTGATTTGGATGAGGAGGTTTATATGAAGCTTCCTCCAGGTTTATCTATTTCTGTATCTTCTTCTGACTCTATTTCTTCTCCATCTCCTCCTCTTGTCTGTAAGTTGAAAAACTCACTATATGGGTTGAGGCAGGCATCCAGACAATGATATGCCAAGCTGTCCTCTGCCCTTTATTCCAGAGGCTATAGTCATTCCCTGAATGATTATTCTCTATTTATCAAAGTCCAGCCTGGCTCTCTGGTTATTGTAGCAGTCTATGTGGATGACATTATCATCACTGGGGATGACAATGATGAGCTATCTGCCCTGAAGCTGTTTCTGGATGATCAGTTCAGGATCAAGGACCTTGGGTCTTTGCATTATTTTCTGGGCATTGAGATGTCTGTAGTTCTTGGTGGGATGCTCCTTAATCAGCATAAATATGTTTCTGACCTGTTGCATCAGTTTGACTGTATGAATGTTTCTCCTGTTGTTTGTCCTTCGGATCTTAATGTGAAACTCCATGCTGATTCTGGTGACATTCTCTCATCTCCTGATCAATATAGGAGCATTGTTGGTAAGCTCTTATTTCTGACTCACACCAGGCCTGACATCTGATTTGCTGTTCAGCATCTGAGTCAATACTTGAAGTGTCCCAGAGTCCCACATATGACTGCTGCTTTACATGTTCTCAGATATCTTAAAGGGTCTATGCATTTGGGTTTATTCTATTCTGACAGTTCTGATTTATCTGTCCATGCTTATTCTGACAGTGATTGGGCTGCCTGTCCAGATACTCGCAGGTCTGTGACTGGGTTTTGTATTCTTTTGGGTGGCTACTTGATTAGTTGGAAGTCTAAGAAACAGCCTGTAGTCTCTTTGTCTTCTGCTGAAGCTGAGTATAGGGCTCTTAGTAAGGTAGTTGCTGAATTGTCTTGGCTTTCCCGTTTGCTCACTGACCTTGGTATTTCTGTTTCTCTCTCTTTTTCTATTTTCTGTGACAATCAGGCTGCTATACATATTGCCAAAAACCCTGTTTTTCATGAGCGGACCAAACATATCGAAGTAGATTGTCATTTTGTGCGTGATTTGTTGGCTGCTGGGCTTATTACACTGTCGCATGTCTCCACTTCTCGTCAGCTGGCTGATCTTCTCACCAAACTACTCCCTGGCACCTTCATCCCTTGTTGTCCTAGTTGAAGGTGGTTTCTCCCTCCAACTTGAGGGGGGGTGTTGAGCTACAAGATTATTTAGCTTCAAATCCCATACACATACATTGAGTTTCTGTTGTATATTTAATGTATATTACTTGTATATCAGGTATATTTTTGTAGTTGGGCTAATCTGTATGGTTCAGCCCATTTGTTTTTTTTGGTCTTATTCCCGGGTTTGTTTTCTTGCCTGATTTTGGCCCATTTGTGTAATTATATACACTTCCCCTAGTAAGCATAAGGGGCAGTCGGATATTTTCATTCTAATCGAGAAATCTCTCTTTCTCTGAAAAGCTCTCTGGAAGCTTCTACCTAACCGACTCTCTTTCATCTTGTTCTTCGATTTCGTCTGGATGTCTTGATGTTTTTACATTTCAAACCAAGCTATCATATAATTCGTTCTTTCATTGAACCTGGTTATAGGATCTCTAGTCCCAAATTAGGTTTCATCATATATAATTTATGAGTTTATGGGCTTCAATCACATCCCCCTAGATATACTCCAAACACTTTCTCTTGTGAAGGCCTTGGTTAGTGGATCTGCAAGATTATCACATAATTTACATTCAAATTACCACATGTCAAATATCTCACAAAATTATATTGTTCTCTTTATAGGTATGGATCGTCGTAATAATAATTTTGTACTCTATTAATTGCAGCGGTGCTATCACAATAAATTAAAATAGAAAAAATTAGTTTTTCAAGATAAGAAATTTGAAATAATAAATCTCTCAACCAATTCGCTTATTTACTAGCTGAAGCTAAAGCAATAAGTTCAGCCTCCATGGTACAGTTAATAATTTTTTTTTAGTTTCCAACAAATAACTCCACCTCTCAAAGATAAAATGTTCAAATCCGCGAAAAGCCTTCAAGTACAACAGGATATTTTTTATAAGATAAGCCATAGATTTTTATACAAAGTAAATAACTCATAACTACTATTATGGCATGTCAATGTTCATTCTTAGCTTACTAGTAAACCTACTAAATACTCATATTTCGTAAGCAATCTCAACTCAAGTGTAATCAGTCACATATTCGCAGGCTTCCAATTAAGCTAGCATATTCCTTTTGATTTATCACATCATTGTCATTTTGTACATGAAATAAGTGAACACTTGAATCAAAAGGGGTTACCACATGTTTGCAATCAATAAAATTATATTTTTTTCAAAATTATCTCAGCATAATGTGACTGGTAAAGGAAAATTCCATCACATATACTAGTAATTTTCATTGCAAGAATGAAATTTGCCGCACCTAAATCTTTCATGTCGAAATGGATACTAGCATGCTTTTAGTTTCTCCAATAGCATTCAAATATTAATTAATCATCAATATATAGAAAAATAATTACATGTGAATTATTCAAAGACTTATAATAGATGAACTCATCACATATTTTGATTTAATCAACTTTCACACATGCATGCATATTCAAAAAATTTATGCAAGATTTTTTTTATTATTTACCCCCACTATGAATTATAATAAATTAAATATAAGGTAAAAAATCTATATCTTTCCTCCGTTTGAGTTAAGCAAGTAGAAAAACACTTTACCCTTCTATCTCTTAAAGAGAGTGAACTTCTATCTTGATATCCGCTATTTTTCAACTGCATAAAAAAATTTAAATCTCCGTAAAATAGTTGGTGAAATTACAAATGACTACAGTTGAAAAATAAGAGGTAGGAAAATAAATAAATATTCTTCAGGCTGAGGTGCGTATATGTCGCTCTCTTTAAGGAGATCCAAGTTCACTGCGGTAGCATCTTCATTGGTCCAGCAGTAATACTCTTGACTTGTCCCCTCCAGGATACAACAGTCCGACAACATCATATACTCGAACAAATTCTGGACAAATTGTTGAGCCCAAATCTCCACCAAAATGAATATCTTCCTTTAACAAAATAATATTCTTAATTGTAGAGAATAAATTGGAGACTTAGATTTTCTCCTTTCTCTTAACTCTCTTTTTTACTACACTAAATTTACTTTTTCATACATACTACCATATTTTCCCATCTACAACACTTGAAAGAAACAACACTATTTATATGTGTAAAATTTCTTCCATAGAATAAAGAATAAAGTAGTGGGATATTAAAATAATAGAATATGGGTTGGTGGTTAAAAAATTTAATATTTAATGGGTAGTTAGTGGTATGGTAAATCATGGAATTAGTGGTTTCAAGAATTACACGAAAATAATAATCACTTTCATGCCAATTTATAATCACTATCTCACAAGTAATAATGCATTTTAATATTATAATTTTAATATTAAAATGTACTAACACCAGCACCTTTTTTCTTAACAAAATAATATTGAACATTACACTAAAATTTACATATATAAACCCTATAATTGCACATGAATTCTTCTAATTTAAAGCGATTTAGTTTGCTTATAATCATCCACCCACAACGTACAGATCTAAGAGAAATTGTGATATAGTATAAATACGTAATAGGAAGAAAAGAAAATGAAGAAACAAAGAATTTCAAAATGCATTGTGCACACACATATATAATTGAAGTTACATACGTTTTTGACATACATAACAAAAAAAAGATATAATTCAAAATTAAATAAAGAAATTAAGGATTCAAGCGATCACTATGGCTTGTTAATTTTGCCAGAGCTGGAGTGATGAGAAACTTTGTGCCTAACAGCATATCCATTAAACAAAGCTAAAGCATTGCTAGTAACTTGCGCAACATTAAGAACTTTAGCTCTAATTGTAGCTTTTACTTTACCACCCAATATTTTGTAGCCAGAGATCCCATCCATGCATGTGAAAGTATCAGTCAACACTGTGCTAAGCCAAGTTTGAACATTACTCCTATGCCACATAAAATCACTTTCCTTGTCTAAATTCAAATGGTGAAGCTCTTGGACTGAATTGGAAAGTAAGGAAACACCATCTGATATTTGATCTAAACAACTTTTCACAACTTGATAATCTTTAGCCTTTGTTTGTTCGAGTTGTTTGCAAACCTTATTTACGTATGCTTTTGTGTAGATAGCCTTGACTAAACTCACTTGTAACGCTGCTTGAGCTAGCTCTTGAGGTTGAGATGCAGAAGTGACGTATTTTGACAAAGAAGTCATACATAGATTTGGATAACGAGTTCGCCTGCATTGTGACAACACCAATTTGTTGGCATAAGGTTTTGAAAGACTAGCACGGGTGCCCTTCACTGCTCCAACAAAGGAGAAGATAGATATATTCAAGAAAAGCAAAATTAGGAAAAGGGTAATTTTTTCCATAGTCCTTTGGGGTATAAAAGGAAGCAAAATGTATAGTTAAATGTGTGGAAATTAGAGAAGGCTTTAAAATTGTATTTATTCTTGATGTGGAAATGTGGAGAATTGGGTTATTCAGCAATTAGTTTTGTGAGAAGATTGATACGGATTTATAGTGTTTATATAGTAACGGGTTGTCAGTTGTCACATACATATGAGTTAATTTAATGATTTTACACGTGCAAGAACCTTCAAAGAACCAGATGCAAGCGATTAATTCTTGTCAGAGCAATTGCTTTATATTGTTTTGATTTACTAAATTTGTTGCTTAATTATTTTGTCAATACAGTGTTGGAGGACTTATGAAAAGTTACCCATTTTCTTGAACAAGTTTTGCTACATTTTCGATGTAATATTTTTCTTCCCTTGAAGCAACTTCTCGCTCTATTTTTTTTTAAGCTAGGGAAACTTTATATTAGTAGTTAGTACTAAGATGAAAGCAAAATATTACATCCCATAGTTATGCAAAATATTCATAATGGCATAATCGTATTAAGATGAAATTGTATAATGAAGCAGCTTCATTATATCATAATTCCTTCAAACTCCAAGCTTTCACGAATAATTAATGGTACTGTAACCTACTATCATACGTTAAAAATGTAAAAAAAAATCTTTTACGTTATTAGATGTGTATAATGATAATAGTTTTATATCTGCCTCAAAGATCAAATTACAACCAGATGCTATTGAGTTGGTAATTAGTCCGTTGGAAAGTAAAATTGGTAAATTAAAGTGAGTAATTAAAAGATAACCTGATTTTACAAACAAATAAAAGTTGGTTGTCTGGTAAGAGCGATGCCAACGATTTGATTAGCTAGGCTTCCTCATCCATGAATACCGCAACTTGTCTCAGACAAAATAAATAAATAAATAAAAGATAGAGTAAATTGCTGGCCACCATCATGCTTGGTATCAACCTAAATTATTTATTCCATTGTATTCATAAATCTTAAGTACATAATAATAAAGTATAATGCGGAGATCTGAGATCTCATAATTCAGATTGTTGAACGTTTATTTTGAAGATCAAATTTGAGAATCCTTCCAGCCATCTTTTAGCTAGGTTTAAAACTAAATAAGAAAGCTACAAGCCTACAGCCTGTTAAGTTAGGAGTGGAGCTGGACCAATAGTAAAGTTATTTTTATTTGACTCTATAGATTACGGGTTTAAGTCATAAAATTAGTTATTAATACTTTCATCAAAGTTGGTCGTCTAAATTATTCATATTGATGTACGGCTCTTCTCCAAACACTGCATAAACGTGGAATGCTCATGTATGGGGGTGTACAAAAAACTGACAAACTGCACCAAATAGATAATCTGAATCAAACTGGGAAAAAAATCCCGCCTATAATTTGGTGCTGGAAAAAAAAGTCGGACCATAGTTAGTTTGCTTTGGTTTTAACTAAAAAAGTCAAATCAAATCAAACTAAACCAACCCGACATTACATGTATAGAAATTTTAAATATATTTAATACATTAAAATATTTATTGTAGTGTAGTTTATAAATGTTTCTTAAATATGTTCATAATTTTATGTTTAATGTATTATTTTAAACTTGGACTTGGGTGTTTGCCTAAGCTTATAAGTTGATCAAACTGGGTTATAAGCACTTTTTGAATTCTCTACGCGTTTGGTAAAATTAAAAGTGCTTATAAGCCAAAAGTCATAAGTTGGTCTCCCCCAACTTATCAAATTTTAGTTTATAATCACTTTAAGTTTGACAAAATATTTACTATTTTATCCCTAAAATACTTCTTTTTAAAATAAAACTCTTCGTATACCCATTTCTTCAGCTGCTTATTATTAATTTTAGTATTTTTATCCAAACACGTAACTGCTTGTTTTTTAGATCAACTTCAGCACTTCAAAGTGTTTTTCAGCACCTAATACTTATCAGTTACTCTGAGCTCTAATTCTTGAATATTACAATAAGTTTTATAGTCAAAATTAATGCTAATAAAGATATTCATTAATTTGTACTAGAAATAACAATATTGTTGGATATCCATTTTTTTTACTTTTTCCACGATTTAGATAAAATGCATCGCTTATTTTTCTTTTATAGTGTTTACTCATAAAAATATGACTTGTTAGTCGTACTATTTTTCAGCTACTTAGTAATTTAGATTATGTTTATTTTTATTATGGCTTATTAATATTATTTATTTTATGCCACCTTATTATCTTTATTGTTGAATATTTTGATATATGCCATAGCTCATCTCACATTTTATGTTGTTTTCTTAAAAACGTCTTAAATAGTTATGTCTTATAGGATCAAAGAAATATTTGGACTACCAATTCTATATTTTGTTCTATGAAGACTTTATAAAGAAAAATATTGAAATAACCTGAAAATTCAAAAATATCAAAATTAAAAAACCTAATTTTTTGGTTTGATTTGATCTTTAAATTTAATAACCTGCTACAATTAATTTAGTTTGATAATTAAAAAACTCAAACTAACCTAACTTATATATATCCCTACTCATATGTATCGAATTGCCTTTTTTTCGAGATAAGATAAAAACACATGTAGGAGGAAGATGTTGCGTTACCTCCTTCTGTTACATAAGAATATTTTAATGAACTTGAGGACGCCTTCTAATAATAACTGGAAGTTCCTTATTGTTATCCAAAAACCTGAACTTGTTAAGAACCCGTTTGGTCATATTGTTTGGTCATAAAAATTTAAATTATATTTATAGTTGAATTTTTGAAATTTGAGAAACTCTAAAAAAATATTTTTAAAAATTTTAACTTCAAATTACTCACAAAAATTTAAAAACACCTCCATATTATATTCACGTCCAAACACAAACTTTAATTTTCAAACTATATCCACTTTGAAAAAAGATTTCACCCTAATTCTTGTGCTGGAATGCCACTAAGTTGATAGGTTCTTTTCAAATCAATGTTCTCATTTCCGAAAAACACTTTACTCTATCGCTAAGTTAGGTAGGAGAATTTATAGAACAAATTAAAATAAATATTGAGTAAGACACGACATCAATATGGGTCGAATTGAAGGAAGGTTTCTTAAAAATTCAGACCATAGTTAAATTGATAAAGTATTGTTTAGTACCATGTGATCAAACACTAGCAGCTAAGATCATGGTCCATGCATTATGCATAACGCAACTTGGACACACTCAAAGCCTAAACTAGTCAACCCCATTATCTCATTTCCATGACTTTCACGACAAAATGTTAGGATTTTGTTTTGCTTCTTGTTTTTCTCTTTCTTTTTGGCCTTGTTTGATTCCTTCCCCCCCCCCCCCCCCCCCGCAAAAAATAAATCTCCTACAAACAAGAAATAAATAAGATCGTTCGACCAATGAAACTTCTCCGTAACATTAACTAATAGAGTTTGTGTGGAAGATGTCTTTATGATGATAGTAATATTTTTGCATTTGCTAAACTAGGGTTTTCCCTTAAAAAAAGGGAAAAAATTAAATTGATTGACTAAAATTTAATCTATAGAGTAAGTTGATGAAATGAGGCCATAGGATATAGGTGTTAAACTGGCCGGTTCAGCCCGATTTTGAATTGGCCCAGATCAGTTAAAATTGAAAACGGTCCGGACCGGTTAAAAGGGACTGGGCTGGGTTAGGGGGGTCACGCAGGTTGTTCCGTTTACGTTTTAAATACCGGTATAATCCGTTAAATGAACAGTGTCGTTAAACTGGTTAACCGGCCTGGCCTTGACCGGTTTAACGGTAATTTTTTTTAGGAGCTTTACATACCTGTCTAATTTTTAAAAACACAATAGTGGTACATTCTAGTATAAATATTTTATATCTTACACATACCATGAATATACCAATTATTGTACAAGAATTGACATAATTTAAAACTGTTGGAATTTAACATATATATCATACCCATAATTTGCAAGTATGATACATGTAATAATAGTGGAATACTTTTGTCACTTTTTTGTATGTTTTACAGTGAAAATTACTTTGAGTCTATATTTTATAAGTCTTGATTATACACTGCATATATATTTTATATGTATTTAAAATGAAAGAAACACAATTTAAATCATATAGGAGTATTATATAATATAAAATACCGGATCCTATGTTATAAAAAATATAGTATATATATTTAGCGTATAAATGTTCAAATCATAAATAAACATCAAATAAACAACTTGATACAATTAATATAAAAATACGTAAGATAGGCATTAAATATATTTTAGTACACAATAAAAATATAAATAAGATATTAATTTACTTTTTAAATGCAAACTTTAATTTTGTAATTTTGAAAAAAATATAGCACTTGCAATTTTTAAGTGTAATTTTTTTCATGTTCCTTGTATTCTTTATATTAATACAAACTTACAATAGTTATACAAAATACAAAAAAAAATTAAAAAAATATACTAAACCCAGCCCGGCCCAAAACAGCCCGACCCCCTACATCTGTAACTTTTACGGTTCAATTTTTACCTGGATGAACCCAAACTCATCAAATCTGTTATGCCTCAACCATAACCGATGTGGATCATAACTCAATCCAGCCCGACCCACCCATTTAACACCCTTACCATAAGATCACCGCTCAATGGTTATCAATTGTTGCCTCGGAATCATTGCTTATCAGAAATCAAAACATTTAAGAAATCGTTTGCCTCGGAATCGTTTCAAGTTCTATTCAAAGATGACAGATGAATATTTCCGTTTTTATTTATTTTTTTGTTTTTGTTTTTATTATTTGGTAAAACTCTCGGCCGGCCTTATTTTTTTTTTATTTCCATGATCTAGAAATATATGATTTGGAATGAAATAAACAAAGCTGATATGGCTACTAAGATTCATTTGCATATTATTAAACTGATGATCTGTAAATTTGCACCAATAATATTGTATTGGTGTTATCGACGATATTACAGCAAAATTATACGATGTGCATTAATATGTCAATGTATCCCTCAATATCCATGGTTGTTACAGCAACTTAGCTACAACTGTTACGGACATGGTGAAACTATTTTAACCAACACACATGTCGGTCATTCAAACACTTGAAAGCTCGAAGAATGCTAAAAATTGTTTTAAATTTGACAAAGGTATTATCACTTTTAGCCCATACCAGAAATTATTTATATCTGATAATTGAAAAAGTGTATAAAATATGTATATAACATTAGGATGCACATATATATACAAAAATATACAAATTTCATAAATTTTTCGGGTATTATTATATCATATTTCCAATTTGATAGGTCATGATATTTGACTTCAATAATGAGACTCTTATTTTAGAAGTACTTTACTTATTTTTGCTTGATTTAATCATCAAGTCTGAAAAATCATTCACATAAATCACAATCAAAAGTTTTAATTGTCTATTCTACATTTGATTGATAGAATGTAACTTTAATGAGTAACACATAAGTTACTAACCGCAACCAAATGAAAAACCAAACCATACTGAGTTTATTTTAGCATGATATCGGTATAACATTTTTAAATTGACAACCGAAAATACAGAACGGAAATCTTTCAAAACCATACCCAACCGATCAATGAACACTGCTATATCTAGTCATTACTGAAGGCACATTTTACATCAGACGACCAGTATGTCACAACATTTGCTAAAACATAAGGCACGATAAAGTATAATCACACGATATACATATAGAAATGAACATAATAGGAAGAGATAAAGAACAGAATATTATTCAGTAACCTTCACGCCGGTTAGGTAGACTTGGCACTGGATCACACTGCCGCCGATATAGAAACCAGGCATAACCATCAGACCAACCTTAGGCTTCTCCTCGTTTTCATCTACGATAAAATTCTTCAGAACGCTTTCCATATAAACCTCTGAGAACTCACTTCCCTTCTTGACTTGAAATACTCTAACCGGAGGATCAAATGAATATGCCAACCTATGCAGAAGCCAAATTGACTTGGCTAGTTTCAGAAAAGCCTGGTAGAAAGCTGTTCTTGGGTGCCCGCCACCCATAACGTAGTTTCGCTGATCCAAGTTCCCAAAGAATGAAGCCTCCATCTTTGGATGAACCACCACTATATATTTGCTCCGGCAGAAGTTCCCAAAAAGGGAATCTGGACTTTGGCCTACAGCATCCAGTGGATCCATTTCATGTAATGCAAGATACTGATGGAAAAAACTATCCTTGGTGACAGCTGAATTCTCATGTTTCACAGAGAAGAACTCGTCCTGAAATCCGGTGAACATTCTTTGGCAGATATGTGACTCAAAAGCATACTTCTTGTGAGCTCTCTTTGCATAAGCTATATCTGGCTCTATGGAGTTTGCTGCAGCATCAAGATCCCAACCAGCAGCTTTCATCATGTTGATCAATGGCTTAGAGAAGTCGTGAATGGCCCTGTAAGCAGCTTCCACAGCTGACCTGAAAAGCTCAGGTGTTAGGTCCATGACGAAAAGCCCGTTCTCGTCAACTGCATTTTCTGATTCTTTGGCTGACAAGCCCCTGAGCTTCAGGTTTTTCTCCAATTTGACCCGCTTCTGATTGGCCTCTTGTATCTGATGCTGCAGCTGACCAATCTCAGAATCTTTATTCTGAATCTCAGATTGAAACTTCTTCACCATAACTTCATATGTTTTCAACAAACTCTGCTGTTCTTGGATCTCTGCAGCCAAGCGAGAGTCCTGAGGTGAAACACACACAGGTTTGGGATTGTGCTCCCTGTAGAAGTGCTTGAGTTCAGAGAGTGTCTTCAGCTCCGAAATTACAAGTTTATCGGCAGCTTGGATTTTATCCGGGTCGTATGGAGTATGAGCAGATTGGAGTTGAATGTAGGCAGACTTCAGGGAAGAGATATTTGTAAAAATCCTAGATACCATAGCTTCAACTGCTTCAGGATTTTGGTTTGCGGCTTCCTCCATAGGTTGTGGATGGACCTTTTGGCTGTTGCTCTCGCGGAATTGTGTATCTTTTGCACCACTGGGTTGCATAGCTACTTGTAATGCGATAAGATTACTCAAAGCCCAAACCCTAAAAGATTGTGGTGATTAACCTGTAAAACCCTACCCTGTCAGAGATGCAAGAAATAATCACAAACAGGCAAATAAGAATTTCCAAACATCTAACAGTTGCAGTGTCCAGAAAAATCTGCCAAAGTCAAAGACAAATATCTATAAACAAATAGCAGTAGAGTACACTCGGGAAAGCAACAAAGCAGCAAAAGATCAAAAGCTTGGCAACACCTAAAAAAAACAATCCCTGGTACAATTAGCATCCATCCTGAGCAATTTTACCATAAGATCTCATAAAGAGAAGTAAATGTTATTATACTTTACCTGATCAGAAATGGAAAGAAAAAAGAGAAATAAATGTTATGAACGCATCCAGATCTGCGCAGAAATTCGTCAATATCTAACAAAGCAAATACAGGGATCCCTTATCACATTTTAAGTCTTATCTCACAAATTTGCCTCCGTCATTGTCTACCCCTAAAATCCTCCATTCAGCAAGGAAGACTTAGGATCAAGAGAAGTCCAAGAATTCCACATCAACTCCTCCAAGCTTCCATAAAAATATCTTTTGTTACCAAACTCTAGAAAAGTTTCTGCACTTGAATTCTCCAAACCAACAAAAGACAATACATGTAACTGACAACAAAGATAATCAGATGACACCTTCTGTTGCAGCAATTTCAAGCACAACGATTTGGAGCGTGGAAAAATTAACAAAGAAAACTGGTATTCAAGTCAGCTTACAATAGAGGGACAGGCTCATAACCCCCCCTCTCCACCCCCACCACCACCCAAAACTCAAAAGGAGTTTCTCAGTTATGCCCCCCAAAAATGTATGGATGTGCTCAACCGTCATCTATCCATCGGCCCAACTTTAGACATTTACATACAGTGTACAGTTTGAAACATTTTTCGTGCTTCTCCTTCCAAATTAGGCAAAAGAGATGCGACAATGTTGATCCACCAAGTTGTACTACACTTGCCCCAATGTCTTTAACACAACCCATGAAATATTAAAGAAAGTGAAAACCAAGCCACAGCTGTGATGTAGTGCAATGGTATATGACATGTCCTCTCACTGCTCTTCCTATAAACTAGACCAACTCACCATGATGTCTCCTTCCCTCAAGGTTTGTCACTAACACTGCATCTCCAAATACCAAGTTCTCCTTTTTCTATTCTTTTTTGGGGGTTGGGGGGGTTAACATGAAACTTTTTCTTAATCAGAACCAAGATGGTCTTAGGGCTAGGGGATGCAGTTACAAATATTCCTTATACCTCATAAAAATCTACCTGCTTGGTGACGAAATCTTTCTTCTTTTACAATTCTTTCTCCCACACACCTTTTTTGCCCACCTATCTATGCAACATAAACTAATCGCCTACCAAGTGAAGGGTAGGAGAAAGTGAATGTATTCCATGCCCTAGTATGTGGTAGATTCATTACTGTACCTCCCTCATTTCCCTGATCTAACAAATTCCCTAGAGAAGGAATCAAAGAAAAAAGATTTGGCGCCTCCCCCCCCCCCCCTTCCACTCCCCACCACCACACACACAAAAAAAAAACAATTACTAGACAGTCATAAATTTCATTAGGAGTTCATCCCGTGCCTTCTATTCCCAACTTGAATGGTCCCTCGAAAGCATATAAACAAGTGATCCCCTGCACAAGCCTCCTCGAATACGTGGACACAACTGCTTCTTAACTGTGCATCAAATTATACAGCCATGGTATTATTATTGTGATTAGTATCACTACTATTATTGCTATTACTATTACAATTACTAATATTATCTATTCAGATTTAACTATTTTGCACTTCTTTTTTATTTGATATGATGATGACATAAGCTGAGATTAAATGGTGAAACATGATCAGTAAGGATTCCAATAGCCAGCCCCAGCTAGTATGAGACTACGGCGTAATTGTTGTTTTAATCCATTACATCACCTGTGTTTCCAAAATCCTACACTCCTTGCACAACAAATACCAAAGTCAACTCCGATAAGATAAGTGTATGGAGAAGAATTACGGACAAAAAGAAATTCACTTGCATTGTTTTTTATAGCTGTTATGAATGTTGTAAGTTGGTTTTTGTCGTTACTCATTTGGCCCACAGTGTTTTGAAAAGCAGTCGCTTCGTCGCTTAAAGCGCGAAGCGACCATCTATCGCTTTTTGCAGGCTGAAGCGAGGCGACCTAGAGAAGCGATCGGTTACATGGCAGAAGCGCAGAAACACAAAAATCGATCGCTTCTTGATTAAAACAGCAGAAGGGCCCTTTTTTTTAAAAAAAACTTTTGGGTCTGTTTTTTATTATACAAAAAAGACCCTAAATTGACAAAAAGAGTTACGCTTCTCTCCTTCAGTTCACTGTTAGAGAAAAACACAGAGCTAGGGTTTGCTGGACTTTCTTCTTCTTCTGTTGCTCTGCTTCAGTTCAAAAAACAGAGAGCTGGGGTTGCCAAGCTCCTTCTACAGGTAAGTTCTTCTTTCATTTCTTCTTCTTCTCGTTTTTTCTTTCTTTCTTCTTCTGTCAGTCCTAGTCGGTCAGTCCTAGTCGGTCAGTCCAGTCTTCTTCTCGTTTTTTCTCTTCTTTTTTATGATATATATCTATAAATATATATATAAATATATATACATATATATATATATATATATATATATATATATATATATATATAAATAAACAGTTCAGTTTATTTGTTTTGTCAAGATTAATTATTATATGTATATAAAAAAAATAAACAGTTCAGTCTATTTGATATTTTCAGAATGTATATTCCAGTTTTTATGATTAATTATTATATATATATATTATATATGTATTTTCAGTTTATTAATTATTTTTTTCTTATATCTATCTTAATAGGGATAATTAAATGTCTCAAAGTTCGAAAGAGAAAGACCTGGCTTGGCGATATGGCCAAAGAGTTAATGAGAAGAATACAAATGTTGTATGCATCTTTTGCAACAAGTTTACAATGGGTGGAATTTATCGCTTTAAATACCATCTAATTGGTGGCGATAGAAACGTGACATGTTGTCCCAAATGTCCACCGGATGTGAGGGAAGTAATAAAGAATTTTGTTGAGAAGAATAAGGAGATAAAAAATCAAATGGTTCATCAACCAATGGTGACCAATCTTGATGATGATGATGACGACGATGATGAAGAATTGTCACTTCCAACAAAACGGAGAAGAGATGGGTCAAGCCATGGATCATCGACTAAAGGTCCTATTGATTGCTACTTCTCAATGACGCAGGGAGCAAAGGGAGCAAAAGACGGTGGAAAAGATACACAACAAGTTGCTAGAGACATTTTGAGGGAGCATGCAGTTAGTGCTTTTGCACGATGGGTCTATGATGCTGGGCTCCCCTTCAATTGTGTCAACTATGACACTTTTGGAGACTTTATTAAGCTCGTTGGTCAATACGGACCTGGAATGAAGTGTCCAACTTACCATGAAATAAGAGGTCCTTATCTAAATAAGGAAGTGGATGAGACAAACAAAATTGTTGAGGAGCATAAAGTTGTGTGGAACAAGTGGCTGCTCCATTATGATGGATAAGTGGACGGCAAGAACGGGAAAAATGATTATTAATGTGTTGGTGAATTCTCTCGGGGGAAGTTTGTTTCTTGAGTACATTGATGCTAGCGACTCATCCACCGACCACATCAAAATGTTCACCTTGTTTCAGAACACCATCGAAAAGATTGGTCCAAGCAAAGTCGTTCAAGTGGTCACTGATAATGCAAGTGAAAACAAGAAAGCGGGTGGCATGATTGAAGGAGCGTACAAGAATGTCTATTGGACTCCATGTGCGGCTCATTGTATCAACTTGATGTTCGGAGACATTTTCAAGGAAAGACCCTTTTCTACAGTTTTTAGCCAGGGTGTTAGAGTATATTCTTATATTTCTCAGTGACCCTTGTTATTGAATTTGATGAGAAAATTCACCAATCAAAAAAATTTGGTGAAACCGGCCAAGACAAGGTTCGTCACTGCTTTCTTGAGTTTGCGTAGTCTCCACTGTCAACAAGAAAAATTGCAAAAGATTGTCACTTCAGAGAATTGGACCAGGAGTAAATTTGCAAAGGAAAGTGCGGGGAAAGAGGTTGCACGCATTATTCTTTCTTTTTCGTTTTGGAATAATGTCTGTTATGCTCTTAAAATTGGTGGCCCATTGGTTAGAGTACTCCGTTTGGTGGATGGGGAGGCAAAACCATCAATGGGCTACATCTATGAAGCTATGGATAGGGCCAAAGAGACTATTCAAGCATCATTCAGGGATGAGCAAAAATATGCAAAGGTCTTTCAAATCATTGATGCAAGATGGAATGAGCAACTTCATAGACCTTTGCATGCGGCTGGACTTATTCTAAACCCATCACTCTTTTATGAGTAGCAAGAGAAGAATTCATTGGCTAAAGAACTCTGGACAAGATTCCATCATGTTGTTATCAAGTTGAACCCAGATGAAGATTTGCAAGAGAAGATAGTAGATCAGCTTGCTACTTACAAGGCAGCTGAAGGACTTTTTGCTCTTCGACTTGCTATTAAACAAAGAACGAAGAAGTCGCCAGGTGACCAAGTGTTTCTATATTTTATTACTCTAACTTCGATGTATTTTTTATGCTTATTAACTCTTGAATATTTTTTTTGACTTCTATAGTTGAATGGTGGGACACATATGGTGCAGAGACTCCGGAGTTACAGACTTTCGCCATCAAATTTCCAAGCTTAACTTGTAGCTCATCCGGATGTGAAAGAAAATGGAGTGTTTTTGAACACGTGAGAAATAAAAAGAATTATTTTGTGTTTTGAGATAAAGTAAATTATATCTCAATTGTCCAAACTCCTACTAATTAGTTGACACATCATTTTTGCAAATTCATACAAAGAAAAGGAATCGACTAACCATGAAGAATCCAGTGTTAATAAAATACAATAGAGCATTGAGGCGTCGCTACAACCACCGCAATATAATTGATCCAATTCTTTTGGACAATATTTGATGACGCTAATGAGTGGCTAACCGGAGTCCCCGAAAATTGTGAAGATGAAGAAGTATTTGAAGGCGACCCCGATTTAAATTGGGGTGATGTTGCGGTTGCTAGAGGAGTTGGGGAGGATCCTTATAATTTAAGGAGTTGTACTCCAAGTTCAAGTTCTATTAGGAAGGGAAAAAGTGTGGTTACTACAAGTCGATCCATTGATGAAGATGAGAATGATTATGAAGAGGAGGGGGAAGAAGAAGATGACGAGCAATATGAAGATAACCGAGGAATTAAAGATTTGACAATCTTGAAGGAGAAGAAGACATAGAAAAATAAGATGTTGATTGACTTCTAGTAATTAGTAGCTTTGATGTTGCTTGTCTTATGGTTTATGGATGATTTGTGGATGATTTGGTGGTACCTAGTACCTACTTTTAAGTATTTAAATTGATGTTTTTGATTATTTATAATTTTACATTATATTTTTTAAGAATTGTGCTTCACTTCAAAAAAGCGTGCGCTTCTTTGCACTTTGCGCTTTGAAGCGAGGCGAGCCCATATCGCTTTTTTGTGCTTTGCGCTCTCCAAAACACTGGGCCCAACAGTCCATTCAAATCATCTTCTTTCAAAGTTAGAAAAGAACCTGTTTTCACTTCTCATCAAAGTTTGATGCTTTTCAAAAGCATTCTTAATGTAATCAAGCCAGCATTGCTTCGACTATAGGGGAGCGAAAAAGGTGTTTTGAAGGCAAACAGGAGTAAATGCAGTCTGGAAATATAGCTGTTTCATTATTTAAACTATTGGAAAGATGAAAACGTTTTTACGAATTTACATAACCTGCTGGACATGCTAGACTTCTTAGGATTTTAATGTAATCAAGCCAACATTATCTCTGTATTTTAGCAATATCATCTTGATACTGTTCTAATAAAATCTTAACTTATCAAAAAAATAACACGGAGATGTAACTTAAGAGAAACTGCATATAGCAGAAGGGAATCAACTTGCCACCGAAAGGTATGCCTAAAAACTAAACGAGATCCTATGTTGAATAACTAGAAGGCTCCAAAATAACCTTCTAATCAGCAAAAATATCACAAAATACACGGATAAACTATGGTAAATCAAGAGCCTCAAAGGGACACTAATCATAATATTGATTCAGAGAAAGTAAGGAAATTGCACATAAAAACACCTCTAGAAGCAGCAGTAGTGCGAGAACTAGAGTAAACAGGGACACAGTCTACGAAGTATGCTACTAAATATTAAAGAGAGAGAGACAATCTGAATAACATACCTAAGAAAACTACAGAGCGACGACTGAAGGTGTCCAACATACATAATAACCTTAACACTGCAAAACACAAAAACAAAAAAAAAATATAGAAACAGCATCAAACATAACTAAGCAAATGTGGTTATTCTGCAAGATTAACAATATAAACATCTAACTGACATTATTTCTTCCACAAAACAGAAAACACCCAATAGCCCATTTGTTTACACAGGTCAAAAATCATAGTAACCCTTTGCTTCTTATTTTTCTATGGAATTATGAAATCAAGTGAGTCCCAATTGTTTAAAGCAAATAGAGAATAAGGCGTCCTAAAGCAATAAGTTACAAAAAAGTAGTTTTTCACCCCTTCCAAATGAGGATAACCCTAAGATAACTAATGTCACTCTGTTCAAGAAAACAAATAATATAAAACCCGAAAGAGGTAAGTAAGTTTGTTATAATGAGAAAAAAGGGGTACCTGATAGGAGATCCAGCTGACAAGTTACCGGAATAGAAGAGCAGAGTTAAAGCTGTGGTGGTGGTGGTGGAGTTTTCCGACAATATCTCAAACCTTGGGAAGCATCTTTGTTTGTCTGTTCTTTTTAATCTTTCGGTGGTGGCACGCCTGCTGGATTTGGTGCTTTCTGTAATTATCAGACCCACTTGCTATTAAAAAAAGTACAAACCAGTATAATTGGGATCTGGGACCCACTTGCTATTACTGTAGTAGAAATGCCCTTCCGGTTAATTTTTAAGAAAGAAAAATTTCAATTACTTACCTTTTGTTATAAAATATTCTATTTGAGGTGAATGTCCATATTTAGAGAGATTCTACGGTTTACTTCTTCGTGGCTAAGTCACCACCTCCCTATAAATAAAGGGGTTCTATTCCATTGTAAACCATCCCAAAGTATCAATAAGAATACTCTTCTCTCTACTTTTCTCTCTATTGTTCTTGTTCTTGTATTATTATTCTTGTTCTTATATTATTTTATAACACGTTATCAGCACGAGACTCTAAAATCTCAAGAATCCTCTTGAGAAAATTAAGGTATTTTCCTTTTTCCGAATTTGGTTTTAATTATGTCTGATATTATGAAAAGAAAGTTCGTTGCCCTTGAAATTTCGGGCAAGAACTATATGACATGGGTGTTGGATGCTGAAATCCACTTAGATGCTATGGGTCTTGGAGACACCATTAAAGACAGAGATAAAGCATCCACCCAAGACTGTGCTAAGGCCTTGATTTTCTTGCGCCATCACCTTGATGAAGGTTTGAAAATTGAATATCTCACAGTCAAAGATCCACTCATCTTGTGGAAAGGCTTAAAGGAGAGATATGACAACCTGAAGTTGGTCACTCTGCCACAAGCACGATATGATTAGGCTCATCTGAGGCTCCAAGACTTTAAGTTTATTTCTGAATATAATTCTGTAATGTTCAGAATTACTTCTAAATTGAAACTCTGTGGAGATAATATCTCTGATTATGATATGCTTGAAAAAACGTTTACAACGTTTCATGCCTCCAATATGGTACTGCAACAACAGTACAGAGAGAAAGGTTTCAAAAGTACTCTGAACTGATTTCTCTTCTCCTTGTGGCTGAGCGAAACAATGACCTGCTCATGAGAAATCACGAAAATCTACCCACTGGGTCTACACCATTGCCTGAAGCAGATAAGGTGTATTCTCATTATGCCAAGCATGGAAAAGGCTATGGCTTTAATCATGGTCGTGGTCGTAATCGGGGTCATGGCCGTGGATGTAGACAAGGAAGAAATTTCCCTGATGTCCGTCACCCCCAAAGAGATATAACCACCAAAAGCAGAAACGGGATTATGAGGATCCAAAGGCAAATAGTTCAGAAACTATATGTTATCGTTGCGGTGGAAAAGGGCACTGGTCAAAAGCTTGCCGTGTACCAAGACATTTGGTTGATCTTTATCAAGCATCTCTAAAGAATAAAGGCCCTGAAACAAATTTTGTCTCTGACGACAATTTTAACATCACCCACCTGGATGTGGCAGACTTCTTTGAGCAACCCGAGGGGAAAATAGACCACTTAATCGGTGATGGATCTGTGATGAAGGAAGATGGAATTGTTTGATTTTATTTTACTTATTTGTATTAGTTAGTGAATAAACTAATAGTCATTAGTATCAGCTCGTATTAGTTAGTTTATGATATAATGTTAGTATTAGTTCTTTAGAATGTTTCAATATGCTTAAATTTCAAAGATATTTTTATTTTCCAGTAGAGTTAATCGATTAACTTAACAGTTAGTCGATTATCTAATATTTCGCATTAAAACTAGACTTTTCCGCAAGCTAAGTTAGTCGACTATCTGATTTAGTTAGTCGACTAACCTGATGACTGTTTACTAAGTTAGTCGACTATCAACTTAGTTAGTCGACTAACTAATATTTCGCATTAAAACTGGACTTTTCCGCAAGGCAAGATAGTCGACTATCTGATCTAGTTAGTCGACTAACCTAATGACTGCTTCCCAAGATAGTCGACTATCAACTAAGTTAATAGATTAACCTCAGCAGATTTTGAAAATATTGTTTAAATGTGAAACAAACGGATTGAATTTGTTTATTCTCATGTTCGTGTATTTCTTTTGTATGTCAAACCATGGGAAAGCAAATAAGGATATCTCACAAAGCAAGCTTGGATCAACGTCCAACTGTAAAAATATTTGTTTAGTTGATTCATGTACTACACATACGATACTCAAAGAAAAGAAATATTTCTCTCAACTAAGTATGTATAAGGCAGATGTTACTACAATCTCTAGTAGTAGTAAATTGATTGAAGGCTCCGGAAGAGCAACTATAACTCTGCCTAGAGGAACAATGTTTATCATAGAGAATGCAATGTTCTCCTCCAAGTCTAAGAGAAACTTGTTGAGTTTTAAAGATATACGCCGGAATGGCTATCATATTGAGACAATAGATGAGAATAATCTTGAATATCTCATCATTACAAAGAATGTCTCTGCCCAAAAGAGGGTTATTGAGAAATTCCCGTCTTTATCTTGTGGCCTGTATCGGACAAAAATTAGTGCAATTGAGGCACATTCAACAGTAAACCGAAAAGTTACTGATTCCAATACTTTTGTACTTTGGCATGATCGATTGGGACACCCTGGATCAATCATGATGAGACGGATTATCGAAAGCTCATATGGGCATGCGTTAAAGAATTTCAAGATTCTTTTAAATAATAAATTTTCTTGCACTTCTTGTTATCAAGGCAAGTTAATTATTAGACCATCACCAACAAAGGTTGGGACTGAGTCACCTACGTTTTTGGAATATATACAAGGGGACATTTGTGGACCTATTCACCCACCTAGTGGGTCCTTTAGATATTTTATGGTCTTAATAGACGCATCCTGTAGATGGTCTCATGTGTGCCTGTTGTCATCACGCAACCTTGCGTTTGCAAAACTAATGACACAAATAATTCGACTACGAGCACAATTTTCTGATAATCCAATCAAGTCTATTAGACTGGATAATGCTGCTGAGTTTTCATCCCAAGCATTTAATGATTATTGCTTATCAATTGGGATAAAAGTGGAACATTCTGTAGCTCATGTTCACACTCAAAACGGTCTTGCAGAATCTTTAATTAAACGCCTGCAGTTGATTGCAAGACCATTACTCATGAAAACGAGGCTGCCCACTTCGGTATGGGGTCATGCCATTTTGCATGCAGCAATGCTAATTCATCTCAGACCGACGAATTATCACAAATATTCCCCGTTGCAATTGGTTTTGGGTCATGAACCCAATATATCCCATTTAAGAATCTTTGGATGCGCAGTATATGTGCCAATAGCACCGCCATACCGCACCAAAATGGGTCCGCAAAGAAGGTTAGGAATATATGTTGGGTTTGAATCGCCCTCCATTATTCGCTACCTCGAAACATTGACAGGGGATTTGTTCACTGCACGATTTGCAGACTGTCAAATTGATGAGACACTTTTCCCAAAATTAGGGGGAGAAGTTGGTGAAACCAAACGGGAAATTTTGTGGGAAAATGCATCATTATCTCATCTTGATCCACATACCTCTATTTGTGAAAGAGGTGCAAAAGATTATCCATTTGCAAAGAATAGCAAATCAAATGCCTGACGCATTTACGGACTTGAAAAGGATAACAAAATCCCACATCCCCGCAGAGAATGTTCCAATCCGTATTGATGTCCCTGTTGGACAATCATCTAGTGTCATATCCAATGAGTCGAATGCACGCCTGAAGCGTGGCAGGCCATTAGGTTCCAAAGATCGAAATCCTAGAAAGAGGAAAGCAAACGATCAAAATGACACTACGAAAGAATCTCATGAGGAAATTCATGATTTAATAAATTCTGAGATTCATGAAGAATCCATTGAGCCCGAGACTCAAGAAAATAAGGAACTATCAATAAATCCAATCGATATTGAGGCAAATTTTAATGTCGCATCTAGCATTATGCAAGAAAGTGAGGATCTTGAACCTCAATCTATTGGAGAATGTCGAAAAAGACATGATTGGCCAAAATGGCAAGACGCAATCCAATCAGAATTGAATTCACTGGCAAAACGTGAAGTTTTTGGCCCTATAGTTGAAACATCTAATGGTGTTAAGCCTGTTGGCTATAAATGGGTCTTTGTACGCAAGAGAAATGAGAAAAACGAGGTACAAAGATATAAGGCACGCCTTGTTGCACAAGGATTTTCTCAAAGGCCTGGTGTCGATTATGAAAAGACATATTCGCCTGTAATGGATGCCATAACTTTTCGTTATCTCATTAGTTTTGCTGTCCTTGAAAAGCTTGACATGCATTTAATGGATGTGGTTACTTCCTATCTTTATGGCTCACTGGATAATGAGATATACATGAAAATTCCCGATGGACTCAAAATGCCAAACGCTCATAATTCAAAGTTCCGGGAAATATTTTCAATCAAATTGCAAAGATCCTTGTATGGTCTAAAGCAATCAGGACGAATGTGGTATAATCGTCTTAGTGAGTATTTATTAAAAGAAGGCTATATAAATGATGCCATTTGCTCGTGTGTTTTTATAAAGAAAACAACATCGGAATTTGTTGTACTTGCCGTATATGTTGATGACATAAACCTTATTGGAACCCCCATAGAACTCCAAAAGGCAATTGATTATCTAAAGAATGAATTCGAGATGAAAGATCTCGGAAAGACAAAATTATGTCTTGGTTTGCAAATTGAATATTTGGCAAACGGAATTTTTGTTCATCAATCTACCTATATAGAAAAGGTACTGAAACGGTTTTACATGGATGGAGCATATCCTTTAAGTACTCCGATGGTTGTTCGATCACTTGATGTGAATAAAGATCCATTCCGACCGCAAGAAAGGAATGAAGAGCTACTTGGTCCTGAAGTACCATATCTTAGTGCAATTGGCGCACTAATGTATCTTGCAAATACTACAAGGCCTGACATAACCTTTTCAGTTAATGTCTTAGCAAGGTATAGCTCGGCTCCCACAAGGAGACATTGGAATGGGATCAAATATATATTGTGGTACCTAAAACGGACTACCGATATGAGCTTATTTTATAGCAATAATTGCAGTCCTGATCTTGTTGGTTATGCTGATGCTGGATATTTATCCGACCCACACAAGGCTCGATCTCAAACGGGTTATGTGTTTACCTGTGGAGGCACCGCCATATCTTGGCGATCGACTAAGCAATCAATTGTGGCTACTTCATCTAATCATGCCGAGATAATCGCTATTCATGAAGCAAGTCGGGAGTGTGTGTGGTTGAGGTCTATAATACATCATATTCAAGACAAATGTGGTTTGAAGTGTAACAAACTACCCACGACTTTGTATGAAGACAATGCAGCATGTATAGCTCAATTGAAGGGAGGATTCATAAAAGGAGATAGAACAAAGCATATTTCACCAAAGTTATTTTTCACACATGATCTTCAAAAGAATGGTGATATCAATGTGCAACAGATTCGTTCAAGCGATAATATGGCTGATTTGTTCACAAAATCTCTACCAACGTCAACCTTCAAGAAGCTGGTTCACAAGATCGGAATGCGAAGACTCAAGAATATGAATTGATGCTCTTTTCAGGGGGAGTTAATGCGCGTTGCACTCTTTTTCCCTTACAAGGTTTTGTCTCAATGGGTTTTCCTTGCAAGGTTTTTAACGAGGCAACCAATAAGCGCATATTCAAACATGTGTACTCTTTTTCCTTTTTCTTTAATTTTTTCCCATTGGGTTTTGTTTTAGTTAAGGTTTTAACGAGGCACATTATTGAATAGACATTCAAGGGGGAGTGTTATAAAATATTCTATTTTAGGTGAATGTCCATATTTAGAGAGATTCTGGGGTTTACTTCTTGGTGGCTAAGTCACCACCTCCCTATAAATAAAGGGGTTCTATTCCATTGTAAACCATCCCAAAGTATCAATAAGAATACTCCTCTCTCTACTTTTCTCTCTATTGTTCTTGTTCTTGTGTATTGTTCTTGTTCTTATATTATTTCATAACACCTTTATAGTATATTGTCCAATATGTACATTATTTATTAAGATCTCTCCTTTTTTTTCTTAATGTTAATGTTTGAAGTACCAGGCACCGCTAAAGTAATTCACAAAATTTACATTTTTAAATTTTTTTATTATGATCGCAGGTTGTCACCAAAACATGAAAGCAATAAGCAAATTTTTGAAAATTAAATGATCTACCTCCTCCTCTGTTAAAATATCTTCTTTTGAAAATGTATCGAATACCTATGCAAATCACACTATGTGTTAAATCATATTAGTAATAATATTACTTATCTTTTTCTGAATAATATTAGTTATCTTTTTCTGAAAAATTATTTTCCAGAATAAGGATGTATTCAAATACAATGTGTTTTGAAACAAAAACCAAAAGTACACCGCTCAAATTAAACTATAAATTGCCGATTTCTTCAACACGTACCAATTAGTGTATATGTTCGCGCCATGTGTTCATTTCATGTTAAGGAAATTTGTAGGATCGAGGAATTATTTTACACCAATATATTCGACCAAATAATAAAAGAAATTTGGCTAAAAAGAGAAAAAGAGGAACTGAAATAAAAGAAATGTCATGACGAAGATGCCTTCAAAGGTAGGTAGGACAAAATGTCAATTAGAGACTATTAACAAATTGAAGTAATTTTAGTTATGTCTACTCCATTACCTGTCTCAAGCTCATCATTTTGCAATATTTGCTTGAAAGAAGAATACATAGAAAGTTCTATATGTATTATAAGAACACAATGCTTTATGAAAGGAAATAAGTAGGCACATAGTGTGCTCCATAATATCCAATGGGGTTTAGTAGCCTATATATTTTTTTTCTCATATATACTCTAAAAAATTTCATTGCATCTATTTCTCCAGGAAAAAAAGATGAGAAGACAAAATTCAATTTAGACCTGATTTTCAAATCGCGGGAAGTGCTCTTTTTATTATTACCAAGTTGGCTTTAAAACCTAATCCAATCAAGATCTTCATTTCCTTTAACTTGACGTCTTTATCACATGAATGACATATACTTATACTATATAATTATAGGCTATAACTATAGTAAGTAATTATTATACCAGTGAATGGCTGACATTATAAGATTAACCTCGCATTGAAACTCATGGGAACACAAAATAATTGCTTTGTTACAAAACGCTTCCTTTGACTCTTATTTTTAAATTAGGTTGGCGCTTGGCAGGAAGCACTTACAAATAGTCATTTTTGCTTTTCAAACTATTTCTAGCTTTTCGAACTGGAGGTTCGAACAATGTAAATCAATCTTTCGCTGAAATACAGAGTAAGACTGTGTATAATAAATATTTGTAATGCGGCCCTTCCGCAAACCGCGCACAATACTGCACCGGGCTACCATTTTAACAATTTTTAGCTTTTTTATTTTATCACAGTCATGCTCGAATTTTGAAAGTCTTTCACGCCATGACTAAGATCAGTAATGCCACTTCTTGTACTCATTGATACTCTCAAGTTAATGAAACACAGGAACAAAGAGGTCTAAAACAGAAACTTAACAATAAGTGCATAGTCCGCAATTCACGACTTGACAAAAGAGATGCTGAAATGCATAAAAGAGAATAGAAGATAAAGTGAGAAAAACTTTAATGCAAGTTCTCACCATCGAAGAAAATGTTGGTTGTGTACAATGATGGAATTGGCATAAGTGTTATTTGATAAGTTTATGTACAGAGATTCAACTATGGTTCCTAACTATATAATGTAGACACATTTTCATCCTCTTTAGGTTTCAGGAAATTTTTATTTTCTCCATATTTTGTCAGAAGAAATATGAGCAGTAAACCTTCTTGCTACACAATTCACGTGTAATTCAGCGTAATAGCTTGTTATGTTTGTGAAATCGGACATAATGAGTCAAACAACCTTTTGTATTATTCCGATCATGCATCAACGCTTGGGCCGGGGTATGCTGGCAGACTCATTATCCGCTTGTCAACAACTGGACCTCCAATGGTAAAATGATAGAGACTCTGAAACTCCGACCCTTTGAGCCCAAGAACTTCATGCACTGCAACGATCATGCAAAAGGGAGGGTGGTAGATTAGTGGAAAAAGAATATACAATTAATCTCTAGTCAAATACAGTTATCAAGCTATATCACAACACCACTTACTAATCATCTGGGAAAAGAAAGGGGAAGATGAAAGGCGCATACTGGATTATTCACAGACGTCAAATACCAAAGATCCAGAGGAAAATATATGCATATGTGTTCAGGTTCACATTTTGCAAATATGGTTACTTGGATTTTTTATGTTCTGGAGGTAGCACATTCATTAGGTTTTTTATGTGACAGATTTCAACGGGAAAACAAGGTGATTTAAACAAAAGGTGATATAATATGCATCAACTTTCACAATATCAAGGTGATATAATATGCATCAACTTTCACAATATCAAGAATCACAATAAGCTAACTTCGCAAGTTCATATTACTTTCATTAAATCAATAACCAAGCTCATATTACTATTAGACTTCTGAATATCCTCTTGCCTTTTTCCCTCCACTTTCTCTTTTATGTTTTTCGAGGTTGTCTTTCAGTTCATTGACAAGAGGGGTTGCTCTAATAGTAAGCAACCTCAAGGTGGGAAGCTCTTGGAGGGAAGGATGCCGAGGGTCTATTTGGAAACCGTCTCTCTACCCCAGGGTAAGGGTAAGGTCTGCGTACACACTACCCTCTCCAGACCCCGCTAAGTGGGATTATACTGGGTTATTATTGTTGTCGTTGTCTTTCAGTTCATTCTTTTTCATGACGGTGATGTTGGGGCAAACTTGCGCACACATCAACCAATCCACCCGATACCAACTACCTCCCACTAGCATAGTTACCAGGTAACTATGCCCACCCAGGGTTAGGTAGATGAGAAAAAATCACCTAATATTTTTTTTGACCCCGCTGCATTTGAACCTTGAGACCTCATGGTTCTCCCGCCACTTCATTGACTGCTAGGCTACACTTTGGGTGCAAGGTTCTTATTTGGTCTTTAAGACTAGAAATCAGCAAGTAAAATATCTTACATATCTTAAGTGGAAAATATAATTCTAAGCATGATATTACTGAGTCTAGCTTGGACATATTTATTGCCTAAATGAGGTTCAACAAGGAAAGAGACTCATTGCAAGTGTGAGTGATAAACATTTACAATGTAAAGATAAAGAAAGTGGTTAGAGAGGATATACCAGGATCGTCAAAGAAACAGCCAATTCCAGTTGCAGAGATGCCAACTGCATGCGCTTCAAGATACAAAACTTGGCCCAGAACTCCTGTCTCCCAAAATAACCGCGGGTACATCCAAGAACCCTTGTTGCGCAAAGTGGGCTCAAAATGTGCAATCATACCCAAGCTGAAGCAGCCATCACTAGCAATGTCCTGCATAAAGAATTTCTCAAAGAGATCATTTGAAGCATACGGCTTGATCTGACTGTAAACCCACCTAGCATCATGATTCTACATAGTTTGACAATTAAAAGAGAGAAAAACTAGTAAAGGATCAACTACATTTGATATCAAGATATATTAAGTAGGACAAAAAGATTGTGTCACCCTTGTATTTAGCTTTAATTCAGTTGGAGAATGAAACACTTCATTCGAAATTTTATAATCAGATATACAGAATTGAGTCACTTAGTATGAAGGGGGGCAACAACAGCAACTACCTAGTATAGTCTCACAAAGTGGGGTCTGGGGAGGGTAATACGTAGACGGGCCTTACCCCTACCCGAAAGGGCAGGGAGGCTGTTTCCAATCGACCCTCGGCTCAGTGAAGGAAAGGAAAAACAAAAACAAAAACAAAAACAAAAGAGTATTAGTAACTCCAGCAGAAATAGCGTAAATAATTATCTAAACATAAGAACCATAAATAAAATAGCATGCAATAATATCAGACAGTAACTACCATAAATAACTACCATAAGGAAGACACAATCCAATACACAAATCATCTATGGATAGCCTTGCCAAGCCTAACCCAACCCCGGATGAGGAGTACGAAAAACTCTAGGAGCCCCTATCCTACAACCCTGATACTAGACCTCCAGACTTTCCTATCAAGGGCCATGTCCTCGGAAACCCGCATTCTAGCCATGTCATACCTAATAACCTCTCCCCAATACTTCTTAGGCCTCCCTCTGCCTCGTCGTACGCCGACCATCGCCAGCCACTCACAACTCCTCACCGGGGCATCAGGACTTCTCCTCCGCACATGCCCGAACCACCTCAGCCTCGCTTCTCGCATCTACTCATCCACCGGGGCCACCCCCACCTTCTCTCGAATAACTTCATTCTTAATCTTATCTAACCTGGTGAACCCGCACATCCACCTGAGCATCCTCATCTCCGCAACCTTCATTCTCTGAGCATGAGAGTTCTTCACTGACCAGCACTCCGCCCCATATAACATGGCAGGTCTAACCACAGCTCTATAAAATCTCCCCTTGAGTTTCTGTGGAACTTTCTTGTCACACAGGACTCCTGATGCAAGCCTCCACTTTGACCACCCTGCTCCTATACGATGAGTGACGTCCCCGTCAATCTCTCCGTCCCCCTTAGTATGAAGGGGGAAAGAAAAGAATAAGATTTGCCGGTTACTCACTCAAGAATGCATTTACAATGGAGGGTACTAATCATATGTGTTTTGAGTTTGTTCAGTGACAACTTTTTTAAAAGTTCCGCCACAATGTCAAAAATTTGTAGGAACCGTAATTCTGATGTTAACTGTAATGTGAAAAGACTCATTAATAACGAGATAATAGAGAAATGGAGGATGAAAAATCTGTATATGAAATAAAAACATTTATATTACTATATCTTCTCGTGCTGGAGGTATCTGATTACGGAAATAGTAACATTCTGATCGGTATAAGTTATGCAAAAGTATGATCATATCAAAGTAACAACAATATTAAGCATCAATACAAAACTAATTTGGTCGGCTCAATGAATCCTCAACATCTGTTCTGATCCATTTGCACCGGTTTCATTCCAGCACTTATATTTGTCTTTAAAGACAAATTGATCCAAACTAATATGACTTATCCAAAAGCAGCCCAACTAATATGATCAAATCAAAGAGCAGAAGTATATACCTGATGGCATGACAATCGTTTTGAAAGCTCCCTGCAGTCGCCTCTTGCCAGCTCATACAGAGGAAGATCATCAGGACAATCATCTGGTTTCACCCATTTGAATTCAGCTCTAGTAGCTTTCTTAAGATCATCCAAATGGTTCTCATTTCTCACCAAAAAATATAGTCCACTTGGTAAGCCAACAACCCTATGAACAAAAAGAGCAGCATGGATTTCACTATCCCAAGCAAGTGACCTAAATGGCAATGCCAATTGCCTAACATGCTTCTCTCCGTCACGAGAACCAGAAGGCATACAATGCAACAATATCTGATAAAACGTGTCGCTGCCCATTTCGGTAAAACCATCCATATCAACCGCGCTCCTACGCTTTCTAACCAATTCCCTTAAACTTAAATCCTTATAAGAGCTTTCACTGATTGTTCCACTAGTCTGAAATGGATCAACTACCGATACATTAAACATTGTTAATGGCTTTTTCGCTGCTTCAGCTGTTCTGTATATAATATCCCAACAAATATGCTCTTTACTAAGCACATTAGGCTTGCCATTCCAATCCAAGCCCGAAAGCTCCGAAATACCAAAACTTAACTCCTTATAATCCACTTCAAATTCATTCACGTCACTAGGAAAAACTAGAAGTACACAATCTGGATGTTCAAATTCAATCTCAGGCATAGTCCCTTTCACGGGCCGAGACGGGATATTAAACTTGGGAAAAAGTTCAAGGCCCATTAACTTCTCCAACTCCTCATAACCCAATCCATCTAGAACCTTCACATCCCATCCAAGCCCTGCTGCTGCCATTGAAACAGCAGCAATAGCATGGCCCACATCATGATTACAATACCTAAATGCCCTTTCACCATATTTCCAAGCTTCTCTCCAGAAAATAGATGATAACCCAATAAGGAAAGAGTTCTCAGGGAAGAATCTTGTGAAGAACCCAGATTGAAATTGGGCTCTAATTTCCAAAGAATGCTCTTTTGGAGCATAATGAGCCACAAAACCTTTGTCTGATACTGATTCAATAGGTGGACAAATAATATAAGCTTCAGTTGGATGAAGGTTACCACTACTAGGGTTTACACGTAGGGACCAAGTTGAAAACCCAGTAGATTTCCAAGCTGATAAGGCTAAAGAATCGTAAAAAAGCTGAGAAATTGTGGAATGGGAAATGGGTTTTGGAAAAGGGAGAGTCTTGAAAACTGAGGAGTAAAGAGGAGATGATTCATAGGGAAATGGAGAGTGTAAGAGAGGAATGAGTGGAGAAGAAACGTAACGACGAAAGGGGTTGGGCTGATTGGCCCAATCAAGACCACGAGGGCCACGAGAGTAGTTGGTGAAAGAGTGTTTCGTTTCTTTGTGGTATTTCAAGACTTGCGCTAATAATAAAGCTTGTTTTTCTTCATCTTCTTGTTGTTGATCCAACTGTTGATGAGTTGTTTCTGAAGATGAAGTGGACATGGAGTGAATTGGGATTATTAGTTTTCTGGGGATGATTTTGGGGTTGAAGAGGAGAGGTTGACGGTGGAAGGGAAGATGAATTTTGTGATGAAGAAGATGCATTTTTCTGCTGTTTTATTTTTGTTTCTATAACTGTCATCAACCATATTTTGGGAAGGGGGTAATGTTCTAGAGAAGAACTATGGTTTGGTACCTGAAGTTTTGGGAATGTTCCATGTTTGATGGACCCATATTAGAGCGACTTGCTCCGACTATCAAAGGGTTACTTTAATTGGGCTCGGATCCTATAATCACGTAAAAGTTATACCGCCCTCATTTAATTTTTTTTTTTAAGTTTTAATTTGTATTTACTTTTTAAACTTTATTATTAAAAATATGCATATTTTTATTATTACCCGCCATATTTATATTTTTGCTATAAAATTTATACAATTCATTAAATATCCAATATTAAGAAATGATTCCTTCCAAATTAGGCGTCTACAAATCTGGGTTAAATATTTGAATAGCTTATTCCTTCCAAATTAGGCGGCTAAAAATTTGGGACTAAATATTTTTTCATATTCACATCAGATTTGTTTCCTCTTTTTTCTGCAGGTTTCTCTTTCCTCATTTTTCACGTATTTCTGTTTCTCTAAGTATATACCAGTCTTCCCTTTCTAAAGCTCAGGATCTTTTTAATTTGGTTCTTTTTTTTTTCTTTTAGGAATTATTGAGCATATTTAAATATGCAAGGCTCTGTTTTCGTCAACTATTCGAAGGGAGGAGCTCTTGTTCTTGAAGGGAGTGAGCTGATGCGCAGCTGCTTGGATCAACAAATTTTGGACAAAAAAACTAGAAATAAACTATAAATCAGTTTAAGTATGTATAAAACACTATTATTTTAATTATATCTACAAATTACTACATTTATACTACAATTAAACTGCAATCTATATTAAAAAAAATATTGACTACAAAATTTTCTCCTAATCTACAAATTTTCTACAAAAAAAACTACAAATAAACTACAATCAGTTTACGTATGTATAAAGCAGTATTATTTTGAAGGGTATCTACAAAGTTACTATATTTATACTATAATTACACTACAATCTATGTTGAAAAAAAATGTTGACTACAAAATTTTCTCTTTATCTATAAAATTTCTACAAATAAAATACAAATCAGTTTAAATATTATATAAAGTTGTATTGTTTTTAGGGGTATCTATAAAATTACTGAATTTATACTACAATTAAACTATAACCTATGTTGAAAAAAATATTGACTACAAAATTTTCTTTTCATATACAAAATTTCTACAAAAAAAACTACAAAAAAACTGCAAATCAGTTTAAGTATTGTATAAAGTTGTATTATTTTTAAGGGTATCTATAAAATTATTACATTTATACTACAATTAAACTACAATCTTATGTGAAAAAAAGAGTTGACAATAACATTTTCTCTTCATCTACAAAATTTCTACAAGAATCTACAAATAAACTACAATTGCACCCACACTGTCACACTTATATTGGGTCAGATGTTTGTTAACCAAGTTTTTTTCGAGTTTGGTCAAGAACTTGTGTGTCAATGCCGGATAAGTATGACACTTGAAGAATCTCAATCTTTAAAGAACCTCTAAATTGCCTAAAAAGACAATTTATATAATATTGAAATAATATAGACAAAATGGAGCCGGAGGTTACAGAAGATTCATATGGCTACCCCACAAATTGACAATTGAGAATTGTTGATTGATCGATTGAGGAAGTCTTCTTTATCATATATCTACTCTCGATCTTGTAGTTGTTAAAATTCAGAACAATATCTGACAATTACCAGAAATTACAATAACTGAAACAATGGGTTTCATATTGAATCTCTTTGGATAAAAATCTGATTATACTCAATGGGTCTCATCTCTGTATTTTTTCAGAAGAAAAAGGAATGGAGAAGAGAAATAAATGTGAGGGAGAGAATGACGCTGGCCAGATCTTAGGAATTACGGGGAGAGAGAAATGTGGGATATATGGATACCTTTAATTAAGGAGTAAGAATTGCCCATTAATTAGACCCTTAATTAAGTATGGTATATGATTGGTAATTTGGTATACGGGTTTGTAATTAAATCAAGCCTTAAACATGGAGGGTAAAAAGGTTTCTTATGTGGTATATGAATGTAAAAATCCCACTTTGTAAATACCTCTAACCCCCTTTCTCCTCCTTCTTCTTCTCGTTCTTTTTCTTCTTATTATTGTTCTTCTTTCTTTTGCTGCTGTTGGTGTTGATATGAAACTTTAGTTTCATGGATGATTGCCATAAGTATGTATATCAGATTATTTAAAAATAAATTATAAATAGTTACATAAGTTAGTAGATCGTAATTTGTGAATATTTTCACGTACTGAAAGTTTAAGGTCATTCTTTTCATGATAATTCTGTTCTTTTCACGTTTATTGTTCCAAAAATTTATGATTTAGATATTGTTGATAATCTGATTATGTTAGAAAGCTTTTTCAAAAACATCAACTTATATAGTGCTGGAGTTTTTACAAATGAACTAATTAACTTCAGCATCTTCTGCTGAAGTTTTTGAAAAAGCTTTACGACAAAACTAATAAATTCAGGACAAAAAAACTTCAGCTTATTTAGTGCTGAAGTTTTTACAAAGGAACTAAATAACTTCAGCATCTCTGCTGAAGTTTTTAGAAAAGCTTATCCAAGACAAAAAACTTCAGCTTGTTTAGTACTAAAGTTTTTATAAATGAACTAAATAACTTCCGCATCTTCTGCTGAAGTTTTTGAAAAAGCTTAATGACAAAACTAGTGAATCCAAGATAAAAAAGCTTCAGCTTATTTAGTGCAATTACAAATAAAAACTTCAGCAAATAAAGAATAAAACTTCATCTATTATGCTTAAGTTCAGCAATTACAAACAAAAACTTCAGCAAATAGAGAATAAAATTTCAGCTACTATGCTTAAATAAATACCATTTTAAAAAATTATATTCCGTAGTTATCTTTTGATTTTTATAGCTAAATATCTATTTATATCACCTTCTACCCATACGCCATAAAATACGATTTGTATTATTTTTTTCTCTCTTTCTTTTAGATTTTTCTCTCACAAAATTACTGTATTTGATGTAAAAATTCTCTCTCCATGTTTATCTCTCTAATTTCTCTCACTCACATAGCCATTCTCGAATATATTCTCAGAACCCAGAAATATCAAATTTCAATTTCTCTCACTCTCATCCCCATTCTCTTCCCCTTTCTCAGAAACCACGATTCTTCACTTCTTCATTTGCATTATCTCTCCCAATTTTCTATATTTTTGTTGCAAATAGTTATGCTTCCAACAGAAAACTTTAAAGTTTCTCTTCAATGGTTGATTCAACATCCCGGAAGAGTGGTAACCCACTAAAGCACTCAATTTTGATGGGCCTCTTTCTCTTTGCAAATATCTCAAGCGGAATTGAAATTTGGAGGTTCAACAGCAAATATAGGTGCAGCTAGGAGAACTAAAATACGCAGTGATACATCGAAAGAAGTCTAAATTGAGAAATCTTTGGAAGAGTCAACACTTCCTGTTGCAGTAAAGAGAAGAAATCCTAGGATAATGCTTCTGGTGTTAAGGGAAAGGAGGTTTATGTAGGAAATAGCTCAGATACATGGGACGAAAAGGTAATTATTGATGTATCTATATGTATTTGAGTTCTCATACATTCAGTATTACCTTCTTTAAGGGTTTCTCTTATTGTATTTTATTGTATTTATATGTGTGTAATAGTGGATACATTGCTTTCTCTTCTTTTATGTTGATATGGTATACATGTATGTTGATGTATTCATTTATATTCAAAAGTGTATTCACTGAATTTTACCCTTTTCAGTGACTTTTGCATATTGTATGTCGATGTATTTATATGTACTCAATAATACCTTAACTGATTTGTAATTATCTTACTGTCTTCTGCACATTGTATTTACATGTATTCAAAAGTTCATTCAGATGAATGAGTTATGTATTGCAAAAGTTTTATGAATTTTTTTTACTAATTTTTTTGTATGCAGGAAATAAAACTATTTGTAAAACACCCGCCTATTTTATCACCGCATATCAGTTCCTACACCAACACAAACATAGTACTCGATCTCAAAGAAAAACTTACACCAGAACAGTACAAAATATTTGGTACTACTTGTTTTGGAAGTTTTCTTAATATGAAGTTTTGTGAGGTCCAACATCAATTGTTCAGGTACCTCATGGTTCTGCAGCTGGAACGAACGAATGATGATTCATTTTTAATATACGTCAATGGTACAATATTATCCTTTTCGATCAGGAAGTTTGCGTTTGTCATTGGTCTCAATACAATTAGGAAGTTTGCGTTTGTCATTGGTCTCAATTGTATTGGTGATCTGAAGATTTTCAATAATTGGGGTTGAATGCTTTGATGACAAGAATTGGGGTCATGACAATGTAGAATAAGATAGGACCGTCACAGAATCATCCAAATTATAGTGTTGATCCTTTCTTTTGAGGGGGGGGGGGGGTTCCAATTTGATGAGATTCGGAAATAAGGGTAGGGATGCCATCAAAATAGTTGTGTTGTATTTTCATTGAGAAGAACGCTTTTACCATCCCGAATTTTTTTTGACTTGGTCAATAGTGGGAGATATTTTGATTATCCATGGGGTAAGTATGCATTCCAAAACCTTGTTAGATATATTAGATAGAAGATGGATTCTCAGAGAAGTACAATAGGATAGCGGTGATGCCTCTCGCTATGCAAGTATGGTTTTACGAGTGTGTGTGACGATCCGACCCGTTGTCTCATGAGTTACCACTCTGTTTCCCCATTTTATATGTTTCTCTATGCTTCGTTATCGGTATTGGATGTGATCGAGTCGATTTGGATTTATTTCGGTAAGAAATGAGTCACTTAGTCTCTTTAAGGAAGGCTTAGTTTGGAAAAGTACCGGATATTGATTTATATGTTAGAGGACTCAAATATTAATTTTGATGATTCGATTAGCTTCTAGGGATGGTTTGTGACTTAGGAGTGTGATCGGAAGTAATTTTTGAGGTCCGGTGTAGAATTAGGCTTGAATTGATGAAGTTAGCATTTAGGCGAATTCCGGTTGATAGGTGATATTTTGATTCAAGGGTCGGAATGAAATTTAGAGAGTTGCTGTATCTTCATTAGGTATTTGGGATGAGTGTGTAAAATTTCAGTTCGTTCGGAGGTGATTTGGTCGGGTTTTTGATCGAATGCATGTTTCGGAAGTTTTAGAAGAACTTAGGCATGAATTTGATGTAATTTGATGGTTTTGGTGTCGTTTGAGGTGTTTTGATGACTGGAACAAGTTTGAATGATGTTTTAGGATGGTTTTGTTCTTTTGGTTGAAGTATCGGCGGTCTCGGGTGAGTTGCGGATGGTCAATCAGGCCATTTTTGGTATTTTTGAAGTTGCAGATTTAAGTGTTCAGGTGCAACAGAAACTTAAGCTTTCCCGATCGCGTGGGATTCATCGCGATCGCGTAGAAGGATTGAGGAAGGCAAGGAATTTAGCCTTCGCGTTCATGTTAGGGGCTTCGCGATCACGGGAGGCAGGAATGTCATGTATCACGTTCGCGTGAGTGAAATCGTGGTCGCGTAGAAGGAATTAGGGTCTGAGGATCTTTTTGCATCGCATTTTCATGATTCAGATCGCGTTCGCCTAAGTGTAGAGGGCTAAAGCATCGCATTCGCAGGGACTTTGTTGCATTCGCATAAAGTATTTTTGGGGAAAGCAAAATTTGTCTTAAGCGATCGCGTGGCTAGTGCCGCGACCGCGAAGAAGGGATTTTTACTGCTGGGTAGAATGTTTTAAAAAGGCTACTCCACGATTTTGAGGCTAAGAACCCCCATTGTTGAGCGATTTTGAAGCTTGGGAGAGCTAATGGAAGAGGGATTCTAGGGGAATCACCTGGAGGTAAGATTTTTGAACTCAATACTCGTTTTTATTGTGAAATCCACCTAGAAATTTATGGAAATTAAGCCAAAAATTGAAGAACTAGGGCTTGAGAGTTTTGTATTTGATTTGAGGGTTTGATGGGTCATTTGAACTCCGATTTGAGAGTTCTTGGTATGTATGTACTCGTGAGGAGATAAGGAATCTATTGATTTAAAAATTTTTGAGTTTCGAGAAGTGGTCCCGAGGCTCGAGTTTTGCCAATTTCGGATTTTTTGATATTTTTTATTCTTTTTATTGGGTTATGTTTCCTTAGCCTATTGTGATGTATTCGTTGTGGTTTTGATCAGATATGACGCGCGATGAGACAGATTTGAGAGGCAAGGGCGTCGCGAGTTAGGGATTTTGCCGGTTTGAGGTGAGTAATAATTGTAAATGATATCTTGAGGGTTCGAAACCCCGAATTTGCACAATGTAGTGCTATATAGAGGTGAAACATGCACTTAATAACGAGCGCAAGGTTATTTAGTATTGGGGATTGTGACTTAGTCTGTCCTGATTGACATTTTTAATGTGTATTTGACTGAGGTATGTTTGTTATCAACATGATTTGGGATTATTGCCATATTCTTGGGCTTCATGACGACTATTTGAGTCCTCTGTGGATTTTATCAGTGTTTCCTCACTATTTGAACTTAGTCCTTTTGATTATACTGTTTTACTATCTCAGCCACTTCAATTGAATTTTGAGACTTAAATGATATTTCTACTATTGTTTGGGCTGTGCACTACTATTTTACTGATGCCCGAGGGGCTTATGATGTTTTCTGGACTGAGTGAGGCTTTTAGGCCTCGTGAGTGCTGTGAGGGGGCTTTCAGGCCTCGTGAGTGCTGTCAGGAGGCTTTCAGGCCACGTGAGTGCTATGATGAGGCTTTCAGGCCTCGTGAGTGATGTGAGGAGGCTTTCAGGGTGAACTGCATATCTAGAATAATGGGCCTCCGAAAGAATCTTGGCGTAGAGCTCTCCGACTGTCGGTACACATAGGCGACCCTAGTATCTAAGGACTCCATCTCCTTTTAGCTCAACTAAAGGTTGTCGCTGCTGTGGAATACTTTCTGTCAGTTTTGTAATCTCAGGATCCTCGTGTTGTCGCTCTTTTATTTCAGTAATAAAAGAAGATTGTGCTATATTCTGAACGAGAATGCGTCCACCCTCTGTGTTTGCCAAACGCACATGCAAATTAGCTAGCTGGCATAGATATTTGGTCATCTTGACCTTATCAGCTTCAACATGGCTTAGACTGCCCATGGATTTCCGGCTGAGGGCATCAGCAATAATATTAGCTTTGCCGGGATGGTATATAATATCAACATCATAGTCCTTTAGTAATTCTAACCATATTCTTTGTCGTAGGTTTAGCTCCCTCTGTTTAAATAAATACTGAAGGCTCTGGTGGTCAATGAAAACATCAATATGAACCCCATATAGATAATGCCGCCAAATCTTTAGGGCGAAGACAACTGCGGCTAACTCAAGATCGTGTGTAGGATAGTTCTGTTCATGTTTCCGCAACTGTCTGGAGGCGTACGCGATAACCTCACCATGTTGCATAAGAACACACCCTAGGCCAATTCTCGAGGCATCACAATATATAACATAATCCATGGTGCCACATGCAAAGGGTGTACAAACATGGAAACCAATCAATTAGTATCAATTAAGACAACTAGACTCTTTTAATTTAGGGGTCTAGTTCAAACGACTAGCCAAGATGGAATAAGGAAGAAAAATCAGTTTATTAAGGCTGATTAGGGTAAGGAAACCCTATAGTGCACAAATCAGGTCAAGTACATAGTTGGTAATTAAGGGAAGATGGAATAGTAGTGTCTTTATAAAGTAAAAAAAAAGGTATTGGTTTGAAAATCAATCAAAAAGGATCCCGGATCCAATTGTAATCATAGAGAACCTTAAGTAATTAAGGAAAGAGTCATATAGATATGGAAATAATTCAAACGTTGGTACAGAATCACAGAAGAGATACACAAGACCACTTATTTAAGGAAAGCATCCCAAGTATGATATTTTACACACAAAAGGATCAAAATAAATAGCTAGTAGGGTAAAAGGGATTCAATCGAAAGAAATCAGTGATGAATCACTAGCATGATTAAATGGATTTCAAAATCAACTCTTGGTGAAGTCTTTTGAAAGGGAAGTTTTTCCTCATATATAAAGCATACAGTTTAAACAAAAGAAGAGTCTAACAATGAAAGTTTCAGAACCACAGGCAAGTAGGATTTGAGTTCGATTACAGGCTCACCGTGAGTCTGGAAACCTAGGGTTCCAAAGTGAAACCCTAGTGCCATATACCCAAAGAGAAACCCCCAAATTTTAGGGTTAGAAATAGAATCATAGGTGAGAAACGATTGAGAGAGGCAAACATATGTGATAGCAAACACATTGATTCAAAGGCATGCTTGATAAAATCTTGGAATTCAAAACAGATCTCAGAAGTTTAAACAAAGCAGGTAAGAGCAATACTTAGCAGGAATACCAACAAAACTCATTAAAGTGAAACAAAATCATCGAACATGAATAAATAGCAAAAGAGTAAAGGACAAACAACCTAGTTAACATGTGAACAAGGAATAGCAAAAAGATCTTGCAAAATTGAAATAAGAAAACAAACTTGAGCCTAATAAGAAATAAACAAGCGAGTATAAACACACATAAGAGAGAGCAAAAAGAGTTAGAAAACATTTAAAGAAGCTTTTTCCAGAAACCCTATAAATCAGATTTGAACGATTTTGAGAAAGAAAATTTGGGGAAAACCCTTAAAACGGTAAGTAAGGACCAAGCATGACACAGATCTAAAAGAAATAAACGAGTATAGAACCTTAGAAGGCATAAAAATGGCAAAGAAGTCCCTAGAATGAGAAGGTCTTGAGGAAAGTCGGATCCTGAGTCGAAGAGACTCATATTGGCTTGAACACGCCGGAAAAATGGCCGTAGAGGCCATATATCTTGCAGATCTGGGACAGATCTAAAGGAAACCGTGGAAGTTAGGCCTCCAAACTTCGAGCAACTCAAGCTGATGGTGAGGGAGATGGAGCACATGCCTTCTATGGCCAGGGGTGCTATGATTCTGGTGGAAGTGAGACGGAGATCGGTGGAATAGGGTTAGGGTTTCAGAGGGCTAGAGAAGTTTTTGGGAGATGAAGGGAGTTTAAGGGCAGCGTCTTGGTAAAATGAGTTAGGGTTAGAGGGGTTAGGCGATTAAAAAAGGAAAGAACGAGTTACAGCCGTTGATCAAAATGATCAACGACCATGATTTAAAGAGAACCGGACGAGTTTAAGAAATAGGGCTAAGGAGTCGGGTCAAAATCAAAATTGGGTTTAGTGTTGGGGTGGAATTAGGGTCAATTGAGGCTACAATTGCAATTGGAAATGGCTATGTATTAAATAACCAATTTCTCCATTTTTTAATTTTTATAAAATAATTACACTGATTTTAAAAATAAATTAAAAAAACTAAAATAATTAATAATATATAATAATTAATTCAAAAATACTTGGAATGATTTTGTGATTGTAAAATGCTATTAATTGTAAAATAGGTTATAATTGCAATTGTATGCAATTTAGCTTTAAAAATGCCAAATAAATTTATAAAAATATGCAAAAATCATCATAATTATATTTTGGTGTAAATATGAGCATATAAGTAAATTATTCCCAAAATGATAATCGTGGGAGCAATTATTGGATTCTGTACTGCTAGAATAGGCAATAAATTGATTTTAAAAATCTTAAAAATTAGGGAAATATATCAAAACTCTTGGGCATGCTTATATTTTCATGCACATGCTATTTTGAAAGCATTTTGACTATAAAAAATATTTAGGAAAAAATTGGGTATCAACAGCATTAAGACACACCCAATACCAACTCTCGAAGCATTATAATACAATGTATATGAACCTGAAGCTGATGGCAAAACTAACATTGGAGTTGTTGTCAAGGTTGTCTTGAGCTTCTGTAAGCTTGCCTCACACTCATCCAACCAGTTGAATGGAGCACCATTGTGAGTCAATTTGGTCAAAGATGATGCAGTAGATGAAAATCTTTAAACAAACTGATGGTAATAACCCGCCAAACCTAGAAAGTTGTGAGTCTCCGTGGCTGAGGATAGTCTGGGCCAACTCAAAAATACCTCTATCGTCTTCGAATCAACCTGAATACCCTCATTGGACATCACTTCCCTAAGAAAGCCACTGGACTGAGCCAAAACTCCCACTTAGAGAACCGGTGGCTCTCATTTGCTCATCGTCCCTCTCCTTCAACTCTTTATTTTTATTCGCCAACTCCTCGTCTTGCTACTTAAGCCCATTGTTAAACAAGTGAAACTTAATATCCTGGATAAAGTCGTCAGCCAGCGCTCGATTCTTAGAATGGTACTCTTGGTACTTTGAGGTCACCTTTTTAAAGAGAGTTGTCCTATGCTCTTCCCGCTGTTAACACTCAATCCCCACAATAAGATTCTGGCATGCAGAAGAAAATATTCAGTATGAATAAACTACAAATAAAAAACAAATCCTAACATCTAGAAACACTTATTCGCAGAGCCTTGCCAAATATACTCAGGAACAACTCTGCATCACTCATCGCCTGCAATGTTGTGTTCTCAGAAGCCATGCACAAGGGGCAAAGGAAGGCACCACCCACTCCGAGTTGGCAAAAGGTAATAACCCATGGGTATGATTACGTGCCGATTGGGACAATCCGTCCTTACATCCATGCTAGTATGCCTTTCCAAGAAGGCTCGTATCTCTTCGGGGTTGATGTCCGAACCAGAACTCTCATCCCCTGCAGGTACCGCTCCATCTCCTCTGGCTGCCGACGATGTTCCATCTTATGCGGTCCATACATGCTCACTTCCTTTATGTAGACCCTTGGCCCTAGAGGACCTCCCCTCCATAACGACATCTGCCATAAAAACGGCCCTTATGCCTGGAAAAAGTACGGGCTCCGCTTTCGGAGTACCAATGACGACGGCCTTCCAAGCACCACTCTTTGCTTCTTTATCAATGGTAAATGCTCTCCATTAAATGACTCATCTACAAGATGGTAGATAAGCCGGAAAGAGATCTCATCCCGTACAACAACTCTTTGAGGGGTGGAATCCCTCGTTGACAGAGCTTGAGTACGACCTCCGTGGAAGGACTCAACCAAAGTAAATTTCATCCCTACCGATGCAATAGCCTGGTGAAATTCTGGCAATGGAGGTTTCTTCTTGGAAGCCCATCGACTTGGCACCAAAAGAAGGTCGTATCAACAAGCAATGGAAAACAACATAAAGCTAAAGCAAAATTAACACTTACTAGATGGGACTTTCGGTCCAAAGCGCTTGTAGAAAATCGCCAATCACGAATACCCTCCATATAAGGAAACACACGAGCCACCCAATCTTCAGTGTCAAAGATAGGGAAGGGTGCACGCCTCTTAGCTGAAAAAATAAAGAAATCGCAAATGAGCAAAAAAGGAAAGGTCGAAAAGAAAATAACGAGATTATACCAAAGACACTTATGATTATGGTTCCACCGTTCGGAAAACCAGTCGGGTTCGCCACCAATTGCTCAGTTTAAACAAAGAAGTACTTGTGCCAAAACTTCCGATTCGTCCATTGAAACTATCATCCCTTTGGTCCCGCGATGCTGCAAGGTTATCACTGTACCAGTAAAAACTTGGTGAAAATAAATGCAACAAGTGGTGGACATCAACCTCGCAACAAGCCAATTCTATGTATTTCGTCAGCATCAATAAAATCGGCAAAATTCCTCCGTTAGTGGAAAATGAGGGAAAGTATCGCCAATTAAGAAGGGTAGACATAGAAGGCACAATACCCAGGTCGATGGACCTCCATGATGTCACCACCCGCCGACACTATCTCGACATGGGATACAATATGTAGATCGAAGCTCAACTACATGAGACGGTCTAGTCTTGGAGATCACCTGAGCGGGAGCGGGAGCAAGTTCCTTGGGAAAATTGTTTCTAGACAAAGGGGTATTTAGGAACTATCTCCTTTGTAATAGGAAATCTCTCATCCTCTTCAGTTATGAGGTCGTCACCTCCGGAAGGAGGAGGCACCGACAACGGAGTGTCATCAAAAACTTCATCGTGAATACGAAGGGTTTGTGACATTTCAAGGATGAAAGGTATGCTACTAAACCTAAGACAAAGGTAACAACTAGGTAAGGAGGGGAGGTATGGAATCACAAAAGTAAAGTCAAGAGCAGAAACTGGCAAAGAAGATCAAAGGAGAATAGTCTTCATGCAAGGAAAGGGATGGTGAAAACTTCAGGAAAAAAACCCCCATCTATTTATAGGGCTGTATGGCACAAGAATCGAAGAAAAAGCTTGTCAATGGTACCAAAACCGAAGTGACAGTAAAGTAGATATTATCTCAGGAAGATGCATAATGATGAGGCGTATGGTTATGACGTCACCCCAAGGTAGCCACACTAATCACAACTCCACTAGTTGCGTCGTTCTCTCCACCTTGGTCGGCCCAACTTATTCAACAACCAAATTTCTCTGAAACAAAGGCAAATTAGGTCTTATTATTGAGGGTGTGCAGGACCACAACCTCAACAAGCAGAAGGACTAACTGTATAGATCTAAATTTGGCGACTCGACGGTAACGAATAAACAAGATAAAGGACGGGGTCGACCATGTTATAACAACTAAAGGTTGCTATCAAGAAGGCTTATGTTAAGTACGGGCAACTAAGATTAAGAAATAACGGCAACAAAGGTTCAGATATGAACACAAGAAATATTTTTTTGGATATTCCTTACTTTGTACTTTTTAGGGATATTGGGAGACATTCCTTATAAATAGGAAGAGATGGAGAACAAAAAGGGGATCTTGACTTTAGGAGAAAGAACACGTTGCAAAAGGTTGACCTGAAAGAATATACTAAAGTTATCTTATTCATTGATTACATCATTCAAGCATACATTTTTTATTCTATATTCACAAGATCCAAAGATTCCTTAGCCCCCTCGTATTTCCTTTCTTTCCACGTTGTTGCCAGGGGAAGGAGCCATCCGAATCTTACAATAATTGGGTAGTAAATTCCTTTTTGTTATGCTAGTCGCATTTATCTATATTTATTGTACATTTATGTTATTGCATCTACGAGCATTTAATAAACTTAAACACACTAGCTAACGTCGCTCGCTTGCCTACTTCATTTAATATTTGCTCTATATTTTATTATTCTTAACTAAGATTCACCCCTATTGTTATCTTTAATTGGTTTAGCTAAAAGGCTTGACATTTTTGGTCAAACAGTGATTCTTATGCAGACTTGGTGTATCGACATATTACAATTTTCAACATGTATGGGTCAAAATCTGACCACACGTGGATTAACGCTAACAAGAATGGTAAGATGTACTCTAAGCCATGGTCGTATCCACAAGGTGTAATAACAACAAATACCTCGACCACTATCGAGATTGAGCTATCAAAAATCCTGCATGGAAAAGTAAATGTCGTGGTACGTGAGGGAGGCAACGTAAAGTACGATCAATGGATGAAGACACTCTGGTTAAGGACCGATGGACAAAAGGGGATACTGATAATATATAGGAGGTAATATGACAAGAAAATGGGTACTTCCTCTCTAGAAAGAGAAGAAGGGAAGAAAACCAAGAAAATATTTAGATAGTGAATACAAATCTCTATAATTGTATTTATTGAGTGAAAAAATATAGATCTCGTCATTGTCGATGACATTCCATCTTTCTGTCTTTTTCACTACATCATGATATAATATGTCAAGAATGTAAGCCTATCATTTACGTTTGACATCTCATGAAGTTTATAAGCTTGATTATATCTTATTCTCATATTCTATGTGTTTAGATCTAGAGTTAATTATCCTTGGCTAAGATTTATCTTCTATTTTCTTCATTAATTAGTTTGAGAAAAAACTTAACATTTTTTGGTCAAACAATTTGGCACCGTCTGTGGGGATTTCTGACCCAAATATTTAGTTTCGTTTAGATCTAAAACCAGCCAAGTATCACTTCCAGGCTGTCGTAGCCTAACCATCTCGGTGTAAAAACCAACTCGAAAAAGTGATAGATGAATTTTTGAGATAACCGAACCAATCTAGTTCACCTCTGTGTATGAAATAAAAATTATATCGAATGTCCATGCAAAATCCCATGCTTCATCTGTAGCGGTGGGTTTGGCATGTCATATAAATGTTTGAAGTAGAGTCACGATCACTACACACTTAGCATGACCACAATCCTATTTGACGTATTCATCTTATATACCATCCTATACTCCTACCCTTTAGGAAGGGACGATAGCCTACTGTGTGATTCTTTGAAATAACGGGCGTATTTTGCGTTATTTTTATACCCACATGCACTATGTGATTTATGAACAAAGTATGACATGTTCTCCTTATTGTTTGCACATATCAGACAGGATTAGATTGGGACTCTGTCTCGATATCCGAACGGGCAAGGTAAGTCCAACCCATAAGAAGCCTAAATGTGACTAATGACAAAGCCAAACATGATTGCCAAATCTGAAATCGCCATTTGAGCACGGGGAGAAACGAGTGATCCCAAAATGTCTTTCCCCCTTTCACCGACTTATCAGGATAAGGTAACAGGCAATTTAGTTTGGGTTTAACTTATCACAGTCTTTTTTTGGTTTAGAACAGCACAGTGAGCATTCTCACAGAAAATCGAACAAGGAATGAATGCCACCAAACGCAATAGGAAAAGGTTTTGTAGCATACCATCTCGCAAGAAATGACCGAGCCAATCCCTCTAAGCCGCTTCATACTACAAATAACAAAAATGGCTCAGAACGAGTCAAAATTATTAACAAATAATCTTTAGAACCAGGGACTGAGCGATGGGCCCATGAAACACACAATATTCTCTAATAAAAGCAAAGTTAAACATACCGGGACTCACCCCGACGCACGATACTCTCCAATGAAAGCGAAATTAAGAAAATTGGGACTCCTGATGCATATATAAATAATACAACAACGAGAAATGTTCTTTAATGAAAGTAACACAATGGGTTACAATTTCGACTTCGCTCGAATTAACACCCTTACGGACATCAACCATCGGCCATCGACCATCGCTAAATGAAAGGAAAGTTTGATTCTGCTCGAATTTATAACATGTTACAAATTCGACCTTGCTTGAATTAACCCCATTGCGGACATCATCCATCTCTAAATGAACGGAAAGTTTGACCCTGCTTGATTTTTAATGGGTTAGAATTTTAGCCTCGCTCGAATTAACACACTTGCGGCCATCCCTAGATGAAAGGAAAGTTAGACCCTGCACGAATTTATTATGGGTTACAATTTCGACCTCGCTCGAATTAACACCCTTACGACCATCAGCTATTGCGAAATGAAAGAATATTTTGACCCCGCTCAAATTTATAATGGGTTTCTATTTTGACCTTGCTCGAATTAACACCCTTACAGCCATCGTTCCAACCCCACTCGAATTTATAACGAGTTACCATTTTGACCTTGCTCGAATTAACACCCTTACGGTGGTCGACCTTCACCAAGTGGAAGTAAAATTCGCCCACCCGAATCAACAATCAAAGCTTGACACCATCAAACTCATAGCGAGTCATAGTTCGATTTCACGCGATTTCGCCCCTGCCATCACTAACCTCGCCATGAAAAATTAACTTCGCCCAAGTTGGCAAATCTAAATTTGACCTAATTTGAATATGTAAGTCAAGATAGATTTCTCCTAAATTGGAAACTCTACGTTTGACCCACTCGAATAAATAAGTCAAAATTGACTTCGCCCAAGTTGGCATGTCTAAATTCGACCTCGTTTGAATATACAACTTCACCCAAGTTGGAAAATTAGAAGTCAACCTCGCTCGAACTTGCTATTCGAAGTGACTTTATTCCAAAAATCTGACTTCACTTATATGAAGCAAACTAGATCCTCCCTCATTCGAATTCCCAATTAAAAGATTAGGAACTCATCACGAGGAAGTTCAAAAATCTTCTCCCCAAGAAAGAAAAAAATAAAAAGAAAAATGGGAAAGAAGGAGAAAGAAAGTCAAGAGATACATAAATGAAGGCGAAACAACTATTTTATTCAAATGTACGTTGGCAACAGTCGCGCCTTACAAAAGGCCGAGACAGACCCTCAAGAAAAAGGTAAAATAAATAGTAAAAGAACAAAAAACATGAAGTACGAAGATATAACAAAGTTTCACTCAGTGTCATCTCCACCGTCGTTCTCCCCAGCGTCCTCGCTATCAGAAAATCCATCCTCAACTTGAACTCTCCCACCAGCCTCCGTTGTCACAGGCTAGTAACCGCAGGAAATACGAGCCTCGCGTGCCTTTGCCCGAGCATCTTTAAAGGCGGCCTCGAAAACACTCCCTGCCTCCCATTACCTTTCGTATATATCTTGTTGGGCCTCGGCATGGACACTAACTCATAGAAGCAGCGAGGGACAACAGCAGAGGCAAATTCGGCCTGAGCCAATAGCCAAACCCTTTTCAGCCTCAAGAGTTACGACCTGGTCTCCCAGGCTCGAAGCTTCCCGGTCAATTTTACCAATACACTCCTCGAGTTATGCCTCCCTCGGTGTGGTTGTCGCCCTCTAAGATTCCTACTCAGACTTGAGGACACATATAGTGTCCTCTAACGTCGCCGCCCTTGCCAAAGCCGACACTCGAGCATCCTCAGCTCTTTCTATCTCGACCACTTTTGTTTTCTAGCTTGGCCACCTTCTCCATCCATTTTGCACTCAGTGCGTCGTCCGTAGTAGCATTTTCCTCAAGCTCAACTCATAAAGATAACACCTTTGTCTGAAGGTCCTCGCACTCTGCGACAATCCTTTTGCCCCACCTCAGGCTCTTTTTTCTTGGCATGAAGCAGTTCCTCATGCTCATTGCATCACAAATAGACTGCATCATTTCCTCATATCTTTTCTCCAACTCCTCCCTAATGGACTGGGTACTAAATCCTGCCCTGAGATGCTCATGCATCTCATGACATCTGTTGCGATACCGCCGATACTTCTTGACGATTTTTTAAAAAAATCTTGGCCTGGGTCTCTGCCCTACGGGCACTCTCGATCTGCAACATGTAAGTCTAAGAAAGAGAGGAAGAAAGAGTCAATGTAAAAACAAAGGTCACAAAATGAAGAAAGCAAAGGGGAACTCACCCTCAAGGCCATCGCTGCCACTCCGCGTAACAAACTAGAATCACTGACCTCCTAAAAAGTTTCGCTCTTAGTGGTGGAGCATAAAAGATAAAAATGTGGCACCAAATTTTCCGTGTCTTGCAACAGGATGAGATCCGACGGAATTTAGAGTTTTCAGGAAGGGCCTTATACTCTTACCAGAGTTTGGGTAAAGCCCTCCTCGAATATCCTTATGTCTTCAGGATCAATGTCGGATTTGGATTCATAATCCTCAACCGTGATGCCCTTCCCCCTTTCATCGGCCAAAAGGCCCGGTTAGGCCGATATGACGATGGCCTACTTGAAACAATAATAGCAACCTCAGAACTCCATCCCTCCGCCACAATAGCCTCTTGAACGCTCGCAATGGGTGTCGCCTCTGCATCCAAGCTACACCTTTGATGGTCTCAAGTGCCGTCAAAATAAGGCTGCCCCTCGAGGGTGTTTTGGCTAAAAAATCCCCTTCTAACACTACCTTTTGCTTGTTCGATGGGGCCTCTCCACTATCGATGCTAGAAGATTCTCCCGTTGAACGGACTGTGGGAACTGGATTCTCCAGTTAAGGAGTAAGATCTAAGGGTACGGCTTCGGCTACATTTGCGGTCCGATGAATGGCCAGACTCTCTATGCCCTCGCCTGCAGTAGCTCCTGGTGCGAGACGGGCAGAGGGCACCGATTGACATAATGCGAGCGGAGGAACCCTCGTCCTTCTCACTCCCATTAATCCTATTAGCAAGGAGGGATTTGATCACATAACGACAAGGAAAAAATAAACTATAAAGTAGAAAACAAATTGAAACCACAACAAACCAAGTCACCAATAAGTGGCTTGAGCCCAAACTTCTCATGGAAAGATGCCAATTCACAAATCCCCATTATGTAGGGAAGAAATGCACTCACCTACTCGTGGATATTGGCAACTAGCGGGGTAATGTAGTCTCTCAGCTACAAAAACAAAAGAAATTCCTCAGTGAATTCGTTAAAGGGAGACGACCGACGACCATATTAAGAAAAATTACACAAAGTAAACGGAAAGGAAAACTTACGAGAAAAATTCCACGTCTCAGGAAACCCTGCTGGGTTCGATACGACATGCTCTGTTCGGACATAGAAGTTGTTTTCCCAGAAGCACCGGTTGGTCTTGTCATCCATCTTCTCCAGCTAACTGTTGGTTCCTTGATAACACGTATGAATCACCGTACCCCGAATAAAACGGGGGCGAAGAGGTAGAGTATGTGCCCTAGAGCAATTCCTCGGCCAGCCAGCTCCGCATACTTGATGAGCATGAGGAAAAGCTTATATGCATATGGAGAGAGTTAAGACAATCACACCTTATAAAAATGACAGTAATCAACCGCCAAGGAAGAAAGGGGAACAATGAACCCAATGGCAAAGGGATACACGTAAAACGCACAGTGGCCCGGGCGATGTAATTGCACTATATCCTATCTGCCGGCAAAATTTCAATATGATCGGGGATCCCCCATTTGGATGTGAATGTGGTGATCACAACATCCATCTTGGAAGAAACGTACTTCGGTTCATCTCCGGCAGGGCTATTATAATCGATCATCACCTTTCTCGAGAGGGGAACCACCTCATCCACCAACGGAAAACCCTCATCTTCCACCACTCCCACTCCCTCTTTGAGTAGGGATACGTCATGCTCTGGCACCAAAGCATCTACAACTTTATCAGAGTGGGTAGAAGTACTAGCCATTTGTTTTCTTTGATAGAAAGAAGCGAAGATGATAAATGAAAAAGACAACGGTCACTGTAAATCCTAGTAGAAGCAGAGATATGAGAGATTAAGGAAAAAGGAGCAGACTTGTGAAATTTTCTCTTAAGCAATTGAAAAATGTAACGTTCAAATAAGGAGCTCCCCCTTATTTGTTGGGATATAAATGCCTTGAGCAGGAAAACCAAGAGATGCCAGTTAGAAAATGGAAAGAGCACGAGAAATGACACAATACCTAGAAAACGTGCACCATAATGACACATGGGGAATATTTATGACACCCTAAACTATTATGACGATCTAATTTTGAACTGACATAACGGTCCGACGTGATTCTCGAAGTGTCACATTGCTACCTCTCCATGAGGTTCTTTCCTCTCGCATAAAGCATTCAGATCTCTCCCAGTTTTGAATCAACAGGGTTCGCCTATTGAGCTCGCCAATAGGCGGAGGGACTAACTATATGGGTCAAAATATGAGTACACATGGATTAGCGCTATCAATAATGGTAAGAGGTCAACTAAGTCATCGTCGTATCCACAAGGTGTCAAACAACAAATACTTTTGCCACTACCAAGATCAAGCCATGAAAAAGCTTGTATGACGAAGTAAACACCGTGATACTTGATGGAGGCAACGTGAAGTACGATCAAGGGATGAAGGCACTCTGGTTAATGACCGATGGACAAAAGGGGATATTGATAATATACATAGGAGATAAGAAGACAAGAAGGGGAACTTCCTCTCCTAGAATGGGAAGAATGGAAGAAAACCAAGCAAAGGTTTAGATAGTGAATAAAAATCTCTGTAATCGCGTTTATTGAGTAAAAAAAAGATAGATCTCATCATTGTCAATGGCATTCCATCTTTTATATATTCATCACTACATCATGGGATAATATGTCAAAAGTGTAAGCTTGTCATTTATATTTTAATATCTTATAAAGTTTATAAGCTTTATTATATCTTATTCTCTTATTCGATGTTTAGATCTGTAGTTAATTATCCTTGGCTAAGATTTATCTTCTATTTTCTTACTTAAATGGTTTAACAAAAAGCTTAACAGTTTTTGGTCAAAGACAACATTGGTCTTTAATTTTGGGTTGGGTTATGTGATCCTGACATATATGAAGGTGTAAGGTACAAATATATTTAGCATCTCTTCGAAAGATAAAAAATAATTAGGTTGATGAACATTAGTTTTAGTCTGAAGTTTAATTTCAAAACAAGTTTAATTTCTCGTTCCAAGTACATTTCGAAACCAAATTTGTAATCCTTTTAAATTTAATTTTCATAATTTAGAGTATTGCAAATGTTATTTACTAGTAATATGGAGCTAGAACTTGCATTTACATAACCCTCGTGCCTTAACCATGAGACTTGTCATGACCCGTATTTTTCACCCTCGGAAGTCATGATGGTGCCTATTAGTGAAAGCTAGGCAATCCAACCATTTGTATTATTTACCTTTTACCCATTTTAATCCTTTAACAATTAAGAACTAACATTATATAAACGACAAAATTTAATAAGCAAAAGAACAAAATATAACCCTTTAAATATTACCAATACAATTCTTTAAATACAGATTACCCAGAACTAGTATCACAATATCACAGACTATCTAGGAATACTACAAATAAAGGTCTGAAAGATTTATACAACATTGTCTCAAGAATACATTAAAGAAACAGAATGAAAATATAGAAGGAGACACCAAGGCATGCGGACGCCTGCAGGACTACCTCAGGTCGCCTGTTGGACTGATGGCAGTAACCTCACAGTGGTCCAAAAGCTGCAGCACTAGGATATGCACACAGTGCAGAGTGTAGTATCAACACAACCGACCCCATGTGTTAGTAAGTCCATGGCCTAACCTCGGAAAAGTAGTGATGATGCTAGGACCAACTATAAAATCAACATGTGCATTTAGATCATATACAACAGAAAATAAAGGCAAAGCTTCACAATTAAGGATAGGAAGAGGGAATCATGCTACAGGGAAAAAAGTATCAACGGAAAACCAACAGTTAAATGTAGAGAAATCATTACTCAGTGTGGGCACGTGATTTTTTCCCTATATGAATTACTCTTAGAAATTTAAAATAAAATAATTTCTTTTAGTGTTTGCAATTTTGTGGATTTTTATGACATTTTTGTTAATTGTTTGTATTTTTTTGTGCATTTTAATTAATGAAAAATACAAGAATATATGTGCATTTACTTTTAGGATTCAATTTGGCATTTTAGTATTAATTGAGTAATTAGTTTATTATACAAAAGAGAAAATCACACAAAATAGTTTACTTTCACACATTAATTTTAGTTTGGAATTTTGGCATTCCTCTTTAATTTGGTTTTAATTAGGTGTAATAAGTGTTAGATGTAGTAATTAATTTAACTTGATAGGATAATTTGATTAGGGATTAATTTAGGTTTGTTTTTATTTTATTTCAATTTAGCAATACTTGAAAATACAAAAAGAAAAGAACATGAAGAGAAATTGGTATTATTAATAAGGAGTAATTCTTTGGGCCACTTCAAAACAGTTTTCCTAAGACCAATTGGATTAACTTCCATACATGCTCAAGTCCAGCCTAACTCCACCCAATACCCGGTCCACTCCCCAAATCAAAACGGCGTCGTTTCGTGAAGTGAGGAATCTGGGACATGGATCTCTTTCAATTCCAATGGTCATCATCACTTCCCCATTCACATATTAATGTCCAAATAACCTCGTACCCCTATATTTTGACCCCCCCCCACCCCCACTTCTCAATCTCAGAGAACAATCCCTCCGCTCATCGTCACTGTCTGCCACCGCCAGAAATCGCCTACAGCGGTGGCCGGCGTCCAATCCCAACAAAATTTACACCACAACACCTTTTCACCCCCTCATGACGAATCCAGCATTTGTTTCCTTCAACCCTTCATGGAATTTCTCATATATCCAATCGAAGATCAAAATTCTGGCGTCGCCACAATTTCTCAAGTGGTGGTGCCACCCCTGTTAAACCTCAAACCTCATACATGCAACCTTTTACCTCCCTTTAACCCCAATATGACACCATGTTTCCCAGTTCCTCACCAAATCGATACAATCTCGAATCCGAAAGCAAAGAAGAAAAGCACCCGTCAAGTTTTCAAACTCCTTTGGACGATATGATTTGAAACGGATATTGGTCCTTAGTTTTCTTTGAGAACATATGGTCAATTTTTGTTTCAAATCAAATCAAAGCCATAGAGGTCATCAAGATTTTTCTAGGAGACTTTGAAGGTATCATCTCCTTCGTCTTCCTCGTCAATTTAATTGTTTGAGTTCTTTTTCTGTCTTCTCCAATTATATGCTGCCTTTTCTTCTCATTTTTTTGTTCTTCTTGTTTCCGTGTTAATTCGTACAAGTAATGGCCTTGGGTTAACTTTGATTATTTTTGTTAAAGAGATAGAACTAATTCAGGTTACAAGTTCTAAAGTTGGTTGGGCTCTTTTGGGAGCCATTGTCGAATTGTTAATGGGGTTGGGTCAGAACTTTGGGGTATCAGATTATTCATAGGTAGGGTAAGGTTCTTGGGCCCTTAATTTACTTTGGCCAAACAACTCTTGAGTTTTGTTTGTTTGGTCCAGCATGACCCATAGTTATATTGGTTTGGGAGGATAAATAACATTAGCAAAAAGGGGCAGTTTAGGGTCTTTGGATAGAGAATCTTGCAGTAACCACCAAGAAACAACTAGAAACTTCTAGTAGGGTTTTAATTGGAATTTAATATTGTTAGTAGGTTAGCTTGGTTAACAAGTCAAAATTTTAAGGATCTCTAAGCTAAAAGTAGAATTTGAAAAGGGCCTAAAGGTTAGAACTAAACCTGCAGGGCTGCCCTATTTTGCTTGCCTATAAAGGCACTCTTCCTTGCTTTAGAAGGGGGCGCCAAGAGCTAAAAATCGAGAAAACTTCAGACTGCCAAAATATTACAAAGAATTACCGTTTCTTTGAATTTTGACTTGAACTTTGGGTCCTTTTGAATTTCTGGAGAAGTCTTCGGATTTACATAGATTTAAAATGGTTTGAGGTTGATTTTGGAAAGTTCTGGATCAAGCTGTGTTGTTTCATTGGCTTCATATTTTGAGAGTTCAATTTCTTGAAGCCGGGATTGTGTTGTTGCTGTTTTTGCTGCATTTCTCACCTTTTTCTTTGTTTTTTTATCTAGGTATTCATCTTTGAAACTAACACAATGTGACATTTAATTAAAAACTGAGAAATGAAAACAGGGATTCTGATGCTTAGATGCTAGGCTTTTAGCCAATAGTTATTTTTATTTTCTATTCCCTGTATCTTATTCTTGATGAATGACATAGGTTCAGTTGAGGATCTGATTTGATTTTGTTGAGATGGATGAATTCTGAACTTATTAAATCTGGTGTTAGAAGGTGAATATTCTGATCTTACTACTCATGTTGTAATTAAATGACAATGGACTTTCCTGAAGTTACTTTGTTTGGTTAGCTTCCCTGTTCTTTATGAAACAGTTATGTACATGGCTTGCTAAGTAGTATTCAGAGATTTGGATACATTAGTAATTGAGCTATGTTTATATGAATTGATGTGAGATTTTGATTGGTTTAGTTGGTAATCTATGTTGGTGTGGACTCAAATTTGCATAGAATTTTTCTGATCCTAGGCCTTAACCTTATAGGGGTTCTTGAGTGTGAATTGATTCTAACTTTCATACATCACTTGGCGTTACATATGTGCAAATAGATTCTGGTTTACTAATTTTAATAACATGTTAACTTAGTTGCCTATTTCCACACATGGTTTCTGAAGTGTTCAAGGGATTGTGAGTACAATTGGAGTTTCAAAAAAATATCAAATTTATAAGTTCAGGAATTTTGATTTTACTGATTGCGTTTGTCTTTCCAGAAAAGTTTAAGGCCGTGTTCATGACTATTGACTATTGATGCCTTTTTGTTTTGATTAGTTTATAAAATTAAATGCAACAAATCAAATTCAGGTGGTGACTTGTGGACTCGAACTAGGGACCTTACCCTTTGCTGAATCGACTTGTTTCCATTTGGGCTCATTTATGGGCCCAAGCTTGATAGCTTCTTTGAACATAATTTGGGCTGTAATTTCGACCCATGAAATGCCCAGCTGGCCCTGTTTTAGACTTAACTTGGAGGGCCCCGTTTCTGGCTCTTGGTATTTAAGTAAATGGCACATAGGAACCTTTAACTACTTTTAGTGTTAACTCTTTAAGTCAACTAATTGGGTTGAGTGTGAGCCATACTAGATAATACGAAATAGTTTATGGCCCTTCAAGATTTAGTTTGAGTACCCTTTTGATTGAGAGTTGAGGTGCGCCATGCCAAACAAAAATGACTTTTGCATAACCCTCTATTTATTAATTTTGTTTCAATCCTTAGAATACGAGGCGTGCCATTCAGCAAATTCCATGGCCCTCGTAAAGTTGCAAATGCGTAGTTGTTTTAGGTGCGTATTTTAATAATCTACCTTCCTAAACTCGGGTGCACATATATGTGACCCAACTCCAAATTTCAGCGATGCTAAAATATGTCAAAAACCACGGGCGTATTTATATGACGTGGTTCGAGATGTGTTTTAATAAAGTTGCAATTTCTCTAAAAATGAATAAAAGCGGTTAAAAGTCAAAATTTGCACATAGGTTCATAATTGTTTAAAATCAGATAATTATGAAAATATAACAGTTCAGCGACCATGGTAGAACCATAGAACTCGGGAATTCCTAACACCTTCTCCCAGTTTAACAGAATTTCTTACTCGGATTTCTGGTTCGTGGACTGTTAAACAAAGTCAATCATTTTCTCGATTCGGGATTCAATCGGTGACTTGGGACACCATAGACCTCCCAAGTGGTGATTCTGAACTATTTTTAATAAATAAATCCCGTTTCGATTGTCCTTTAATTGGAAAAACTCCCTTTATTATACTCCCTTCCGGGATGTAAGGAAAAAAAGGAGGTGTGACAGCTCTGGCGACTCTGCTGGGGATCGAACCCAGAATCTCTGGTTCAAGATTAGAGAACTCGAGCTTGGAAAAATGGTTGAATTTGGCTTTATTTATTATCTAATTTTATTAAATGTTGGGCTTAAATGTGCTAAATGTTGCTTTTTACTGCTTTGATATTATCTAAGGTGTATATATAAACTACTATGAAACCCTTCTCTTCTCCCTCCCGAGGAGTGCACGCTGGTCGTGACTTCTTTTTGTTAGTTTCATATTTCAAATAGGATGAGGCTAGGACAATTTGCAAAGCCAGAGGATCTTTTGGTTACCGGTTTGCAGCCCCCTCCCCCCTAGTTCGAGTTGTCCGCTTGGGTAGACCAGGTCTAGAACAAATAAACCCATGTTTTAAACCTAGAATAAATTAGCCTTATGTAGGATCCCCAGTAGGAACGCTTATCTGTATTATGTGCATTTTGACTTAGGGGAATCAACACATGGGTTGGGTCTGTCTAGGACAGGTGTACCCAGAATAACAGACCCTCATGATGCATCCTACTTGTGCATTTATCTGTTTTGGATTTGTATGCCGGCCAGCTTTTAAATAAAAGGGGATAGTTTTGGAAAGAAAATAGCAGTGTGATGGTTGAGAGAGGTAATCACCTGTTTTGTAAGAAACCCAATATCCAAAATGGTACTGAAACTCTGCCAGATTTTTGAGAAAACTGAAAAAAAAGGATAGAAAGGTTTTGTTTTCAAAATATTTGGTTTGGTTTTATTTTCCCGAACTACGACTGTTTGATTCTCACAAGGTGTGGGATACGTAGGCAACCCTCAAAGGGTCAAACTTCCCTTTTTGTGAAACATACCGAAAAGAACAAAAAGTTTAGGTTTATTTGAAAATAATTAAGGTGATGCCATTCTTGTCAAAAATAGACGAATGTCCCTAAAAGGGCGCCGGAAGGCTGCTTTTGCGAGAACAGCCACCTATGGTCATTTTTTCAAGGTTTTGGCTGATTAGCCAACACAACTTTAAAATCTTCGTCCTTGAGGTGCTAAAACGCCATATGTGCGAAACCGGGTCTTTGTTTTTATTTTGAAAAAAAAGTGTCAACTGTGTTTTTGAGTCAAATGAGTCTTGATTTTTCTTAATCACCTTAATAATGTGCAGAAAGAGCACCAGTCCAAGTTTGCCAATAACATTTAGAAACAAGATCCCATTGGAGTTGCATATGTGGTGGGAGGATCTGGAGAATCGGAGCAAGATAAGGTCAAACTACATTTTGGAGGTCTCACTGGTTTGTTGAAGATAAGGCCTAGGGCAGATATCATCAAGGCATTGGTTGCAACGTTTCGCATTTCTAAGGCATAAGTATTTGATCGCTCCAAGGGTTGTTAACTCTCACAAATTCATGGATTCGCTAAAAATAAGCAAGGGAGTCCCATATGCCGAGTTGGAGTATGGTTTTTCCACTCAACGTTTTATATACCAGAGGTACGGGCATGTAGGAAGATTCAACAATCTGGAAAGTGGGGTTTGTAGCAAAGGGAACCGAACAAAATGGGATGAGCATAGGCGTTTCGCTTTCATGGTAGCTTTCTTAGCCTTGTGGTGTTTCCCCAAAAAGACAAAAATATTGTCTTACGGGTGGCTGAAGTTGTTAAAGATTTGATGCCCCTATGATAGTATCTGAGATATACCAAGCTCTCACAGTAGTAGAGCTGGGGCTGATTTCTTCGAGGGATGCAATTTGCTATTACAAATGTGGATGATTGAGCACATGTGTCACCGCCCTCAGTATATGAGTTATGGGTCCGCTGAGAAAAGTTGCATTGAAGAGTTTAACAAAAGGATTTCAGTGTTCAAGTTGCCAGAAGGGTTCTGAGATTGGGTATCCCGCCTTCGCTCCATCACTCCAGGGCAGATAGAGTGGACATTAAGTTGGCTTCCTGTTGAAGAAATTATGTATATGCCCGCTACTGGTCCTTACTTCCTTTAAATGGGTCTTCGAGGCATTCACCCGTACGCTCCATACCATCTAATGAGACAATTGGGAAGGTGTTTGGAGGTGCATCCAGATGAAGATATTAGTGTTCATGTAGTCGAGGTTAGCTCTAACGGCCAATTTCATGAGGAAACAGTTCGTTCTATTTGGAACGAGTGCCAGTATTTAAAAGCGGACACTCGAGTACGTGACCCATCTAGAGGTGAGGTGTCACCCGCCTATCTTGCCTGGTATAGAAAGAAGAACATTGCAATAGCTGAACCAGAGAGACCAGCAAAAAAGCCTCACATTCAGAAATTCGTTGAGGCGTTGCAAGAACAGTGGGCTTGGTTGACGAGGGAGAAAGAATACATGGCCAAAATAGGAGAGTTGGAAAAGCAGGTTCAAGATCTTCAGTTTGAAAAAAGTTTGCAAGATGCGACCGATGAAGGAGAAAAGAGGAAACTAGCCAAATAAAATGAAGCCTTACGACCCCAAATTCAAGAAATGAAGATAGCAGCCGAAAATCCCGCCAGGAGCATAAGGGATGAAAATCTCATAAAGAACATTAGACAGAAAGTGGATGATTATGGTTTTGATCTGAACAAAGTGGAGAATGAGTTGGCAAGGGCTCGAACACAACTGACTAAGAATGTAAGAAAGAGCAAGCCTGGTGAGGCAGTTAAAAGAGCAATACGACAATGAGGTTGCAGGGCTAAAGAAAAGAGTCATTACTGCCAAGGACAAAATGATAAAACAAGTCGAGGATTTTAAAGTTGAAACGGAACAATGTTATGCTCTTATGGCTCATTTGGAGGAGGAAGTGTAACAGCTGCAAAATCAGCATCTCCACGACACCCAGGTATTAGTAGCATGTGATCAGCAGGTTTGGCGTCTGTTGATACCCAATTTTTTCTTAGGTATTTTTATACCCGAAATAATTTTACGATAACATATATATGAATAAATGAGCATACCCAAGTGTTTTGGTATTTTTTCAAAATTTTAAAGATTTTTTAAAACAAATTTACTATCTATTTTAATACTATAAAATTCGATAAGTATTCCCAAAATTATCATTTTGGTGAATAATTCATTTTACTCTTATATTTATACTAAAATATGGTTTAAATAAATTTTTCATATTTTTACACATTTATTTGGTATTTTTAAAGTTAAATTGTATATGATTGCAATTATAGCCTATTTTATAATTAATTATATTTTTATAATTATAAAATCATTTCGAGTATTTTTAGATTAATAGTTATACATTATTAATTAGTTCAGTGTTTTTAATCTGTTTTTAAAATCTCTTTCACTATTTTTATAAAAGAAAAAGGGAAAAAAGTGGCTATTTAAATGCTAGCTAAATTTGTTACAATTATAGCCCAAATTGAACCCCAATTTCAACCCCAAATCCCCTGACCCATATTCCTAAATTACCCGACCCATACTCGATTTAACGACCCGGTCCAGCCTTGATCTGATCTGAGCTGTTGATCAAATGAGATCAACGTCCTAGATTTTATTTCCTAAGTTAAAACCTAATGAAACCCCCCCCTCGAGCCCCTCACTTCATAGACGGTCTCTCTATATCTCTCTCTCTATGCTAACGTTTGCTCTCCCTTTTCTCTAGAATCTTCTAGTTCTCTCTCTCGTGTTCGATGAAGCCACCGCCTCTCCGGCTACCTCCATCCTCACCTCTCTTCGACCACCAGTCGCCGTGAAGCTTTACCTAGTTGATTCCCTCTATCTTTAAGTCCCCAGGAGCCTTGACTATGTGAGATGGTCACTGAAGATTGGTGTGGTTTGGCTCTGACTTTTTCTCCGATGGGTGTTGGTCCGATGGTGCTGTGGACACCATTATTGCTGAGTTTCATAGCCAGGTTCCTTACTTCTCACTGGTTTATTACAAAATCCTAACCCTATCTTCTTCAACTTATTTTAGGTCTACTCTAGATCGACAGTATTACGAAGCTTTTCTACGTTTCTTTTCTTTAAAAAAATCCCTTCTTTAATGATCGTTCAATTTCAAAATTAGGGTTTCTTAACCCCTTTTCAAAAAACGGTTTTACTTCTAGTTTAGTGATTTTGACTGTATTTTGAAGAATCCTCTTATGTTTTCATTGGTATCTGAGTTACTAGGCTGGAAAGCCCTAATTCTTTCTAGCCTGTTTTGACTATGTGTGTTTGTTTCTTGTGAAGCTAATCATGTATTCTATGTGATTCTCGTATTTATGGGTCTTAATCCTCTATTTTTCTATGACCCCCTATTTAGGGCTTCGCTGATTTAAGTGCTATTTAATGATTATTAGGTTTGACTAATTGTTCACTTAAAGATTCCATTGATTCTATGCATCTTTCCGCAAAACTGTGACATTTTCGTTTAGTATATGCTTTTGTGTGTTACTCCTATAATTATGCATTTTTTTTTAAATTCTTCCTTATTTGTGAGATGCTTTCCCTAATTAGCACCGATTTTTTGAGATTTTCAATCTCATCCGCGGTACTCTGATTGATTCTTTAGAACTAGATTGAATTCTAGCTTATTTATGTGCAATATATATCTTCCTAATTTAAAACATTATGTATTTGGCGTTATTATATGCCACATGAAGTTATTGATCCAATTGGGTTAAAATCAGCCTATGAGTTGATTCCTTTTTCTTATTTAGCTATGATTGTACCGTTTGAACTTGATTCCCTAATCAAAGGAGTCTGTGTCTTTAATTGATGCTGACTGATCATTATTTCCATAGTTATGTAATAATTAGTACTCCTTACCTTATTTTTCTTACTCATTTTCAGCATTATAAATACTCCATTCTCTTTTGCATAACACACGGAATATCACTAAGACGTACACAAACATATACACACAGAGCATACTGATATTATTCTGAGTTCTCTCTTACTCTCATACATATTCTCTTTTGCTTCTTGTATTAGTTACTGATTACTTAGTCAGCTAAAAGTCAAGACTAAGTAATTACTGTTGCTCTCTTGCATCTGCACATTATTGTCCTGCTGCTCTCTTTCTTATTCTGCAATTGTCTTGTTGCTCTACCTCTCTGCAGCTTGTTGTTCTATTCTCACTCTTGACCCGTATGTTTCTAGTTTAGGTTTACAGTATCCCAAAACAACATGTTTTAGTTCATGCTAAGATTCTTGTTATTCCATTTGTGATTTTACTTATGGTTGTATTTTTACCAAGTAACTAGCATTTCTCTGTGATTTCCCTTTCCCTTTAGTCTAATATGTCTCTTGCTTTCTCTTGTGTGACCCATTATGACTCTGTTTGATTCCTATGAAGCTAGCATACTTGTTTGTCTATGTGATTATCTTTCCTATTATCTCAACATGACCAATGTCTTTTTATATGTTTTCATCATCTTCCTAGCATCTACTACTACAAACTTGTACCCCTAAGTGTTATATGATTCTAATCCTAGATCTAATGTGTGACTCTGTTTGGCACCTAATATTGTTGGACTCTTGGCATGACACTCTGTGATCACTATATTGTATCCCTAGCCTAAGGACTAATTGTGTATAAGGCTGCTTATACCATGTGATTTATCTACCCCCAGTCCTTATCATTGCTTGTGTTTGCTTCCAGAACTCTGCGTATCTTCCTAGTCGTGATTGTCCTATTTCTTTCCTTTTTAAAACTTTTTTTTCTCATAAAATAAACTCCCAGGTTGTTCTATGGAACTATTTTTCTTTCAAACTGTTATTTCAAACTCAACTCTTTTAAACTATAACCACATCTCAATACTCTTAGAAAAAAATAGGTTTCACCCCCTTTGTGTGAGCATTGTTTTGAGTATCTCTGAGTACTCACTGAACTTTGACACACAAGGCTGGTGTTCCACTTGTCCTGCATTCCTTTAAATGTCTAGGTGTTGGTATTGGTCGGGGACCGAATGGAGCCCTAGGGAGCTTTGCTGCACCTAGACCATGGCAAAGGTTGTGAAACTTGAAGGGGTTGAGGTTGGAAGATTGGGTGTGGTTGAAGACTTCCTATAGAGTAACTTCTTATTTTTCTTTACTAATGTAATTCAGTTATCACGGTTTGTAATAATTTGTAAACAACTGGTTAATGGGGTCTATAGTGAAATGGGGTGGGATTATGCATGCTTGGTTTAATTAATGGGTAGAAACCATGTCTATAGGGCTTTACTTACCTATTTGTGCAATAGACATCATGTATGAGACATGCATATTACATATAGAAATCATGCTTTAGGCCTTTTATTTTCAGATTGTTATTATATTTACTAGTAACCAACAAAACAACTGTTATAGAAAATTACTGCTGCATTTAAAGACCATGTTTTAGGAGCTTATGTGCATTAGACATCATGTTACTTAGGACTTTATATCGTTTAAATTGAAATTGATGAACGCCTCTCCAAGTTGTTTAATAATAACACAAGTTTAGGATTAAACTGCGTTTGCTTCTTAAACTTGGAATAATATGCATGTTCACCTTTCAAGTAGGCAATATATACGACGCCTAGGAAAGCTTTAGGCCTAATAAAATTGATTAGTTTTATTTTGCTAGTTTTCAAACTACTCGGTTTTTTTAAAAAAACTACTGAACTTCGTTGTCCTTTTGCCTCTCTGGAGTTTACTCTGTTTTTACTAAAACTCCTTTCCCATTTTGAGATTATCTCAGAGTCGTGCATCTGATTTATCACATTTTCTATTGGGTTATTTTATTATCCGGAATCGTGCTACTTTTTATTTATTCTACGTCTTGTTAGGTTATTGCAGTTTTAATATCACTACTATATTTTTTAAAGTGTGTATTGACAAATTTATCTCCACTTTTACGAATTCCTAACTGCTATATGCTTACTGCCATCTTTAGTTACACTTCTGAAATTCTTCACTCCGTTTTAATTAAACCTTTCGCTTTTCACTGAATCTTACCTCTTTTCTATCATTTTTTAAACTTCTGTTTTTGATACCTTAAATGTGAAAGATGTGCTAACTACATGTTTACTTGTGGAGGGATTTGTGAACTTCTTATTTTCCTTGTATGTCCCCTTTATGTGTAGTTCTACTTGTTATGTATTAACAATTTTTTCCATTAAACCTAAGGGTTCAGCCTAGTCCTTACCCTATAGGAATATTTGGTCCTAAATACCCTCTAGGACTTCTAAGAGGGGACGGATAGCACGCAATAAGCATTCGTGACCAATTCACGCGTTTAAATAACATTTACGGGGTGGGAAGGGTAGATTATGGAGATGATGACCGATGCGCTAATATCTCATGTAGCCCCTCTTCTGAGGAGTGATTACTGGATATTGCATTGACGTGATCCTTATTAATCATAAACCTAGGACCCCTTTTCCTTTGTTGTCTTTGTCCGCTTTCTTTAGAATTGTTTACACCTTTCAAATTTCTACTCTCTCTCCACTTACCTTCAGTAGTTTCAATTTAATTGCAAGTGCTTATTTGAGCCTTAATTGTTTATTTGTAAAGTCACAATTGTAACATGGCCGGGACCACACTTGTGGATCTTGATAGGTGCCTAACACCTTCCCCTCGAGATAATTTCTAGCCCTTATCCAAACTCTGGTTTCTTCAACTCAAACCCTTCTTAAAGTGTCCTAATGCACTATAATCATTAGGTGTCTACTTTCCAAAATCCAAAACCCAATTCTTAAAAGGGAATAGAGTTGTCCTTCTAAATGCCGTGAACCTGATTTCAACTCTTAGAAAATGGGGGCATCGACAACGTCTACTTCAGGAGAAAGGTAGGATCAAAGAGAGGATCAGGGCCATTGCCAATTATATTGTTGTGAAGTGCCAAGCATGTGAGGATATGACCAGTACCACTTTCTTTGCAAAAGTGATGACATTTGTTTGACAGATCATGAGTGATTTAGAGAGGCTCCAAGGGGATCTTGCACATAGGCCCGCGGGGATGCCGAATGATGCCCCGCGGGCACCAGGAGTTTTTGAAGCATTAATGTATTTGTGATTGTTGAGTCTGTACTTTTCTGCCTTTGAAGTCTATCAGTTAAATTAGAGCCTGTAGTTCCTTGAGTCAGTATTTTCATCCTTTTAGAGTTTGTTAGTTTCTTTTGAGTCTTGAGTTTTTCGAGTCATTGTAATCAAAGTATTTGCTTTTTATGAAAAATTGAAAATCCCAAAATATTTTCATTACTTACTTTTCGTTTCTACCTTCCAGAACTATGCTTGGTCTGATTCACATGGGGTTATGATACGTAGGCAATCTCCATAGGATTTGACCTTAACCAAATACAAAAAGGAGAAAGAAATGAGAGGAAATACAAGAAAAAAATAAAAAAAAGGAAAAACCAGAGAGAAAATGAAAGAAAAGAGAAAAGAATAAGAAACTGAGAGGAAACAAGTGGCAAAACAAGAGAGTGGGATGAGAGAACAAAAACAGAGAGAACGCAAAGGCATGAAAAAGAGAAATGAAAAGAAAGAAGTGGCAAATAGAAATAGGGCAAGCCGGGATGACGCATGCAACCGATTAAAGGCATAATAAGAACGGTTAATTGCTTAGGTGTATTCATGCCCCAAATGTGTGGTTACCAAGTTGTTAAAGCCCTAACCGCTAATAAAGTTGTTGTTGATATATTAAGTTCATGCTGGTGGTTAGTTGATCAGCATTCTGGCAACTCATTCTTACAACACTCGGTCAAAAGACAAGCTGAACATGACCAACCAAGAACTAAAGGCAAGTAATATCGACCTCTCAAAAGAGGTGGATGAACTGGATGTTAATGCGATGAAAGAAGAGTTATATAAGTTAAAGCAACAAATAAGGCTGAAATGTACCACGCCTGGGAAAAGGGGCATCCACCACCGATTTATCCTGCCAACCCTTCTTATATCCCACCATTAGCCCAACCTCAGGAGCCTTCTACTATAAATTCATCTCCAGTCTTTCCCACCTACCAACAATGCTATGGCACCACCTCCCAAACACCACTAGCTCTACTATCCAAACAGGTCTCACATCCTCCTCCACCAATCACTCTTGTAGTGAGCCTATGTTCCAGACTCACGACAACCATTATTATCCCCCAAAACCAACCCATAAAGCACCAGAACTATGTTCTTACACTTCTCATTTTGATCTCTCGGCAGAAACTGAGAAGCATCCTAAGAACTCTGAGCAGGAATAGATGATTAGGAAAGTCAAGAGCTTGGAGCAATCTTTTAGGAATATGCAGGGGCTAGGTGGACAAGTAAGCATGGCCTATAAAGACTTGGGTGTGTTCCCAGATGTCCAATTACCAGCAGGGTTCAAGCTGCCCAAGTTTGATTTATATGACGGGCATGGTGATCCAGTGGCGCACCTGAGAGGTTTTTGTAGCAAGATGAGAGGGGCAGGTGGAAGAGATGAATTACTGATGGCGTATTTTAGTCAAAGTTTAAGTGGTTCAGCTTTTGAATGGTACACCCGACAAGATCATGGTCGGTGGTACACTTGGGACGATCTCGCCTAAGCATTTGCCTGCCATTTTCAGTACAATCTTGAAATTGTCCTAGATCGTCGGTGTAATTGTAAAGACTAGGAAGTAGTCTGACCACGTCTAGGATCTGAGAAAGTTCTTCCAAAGGCTTCGCAGGTACAATCTCAAGCTCAATCCTGCGAAATGTACTTTCGGTGTTCCATCTGGAAAATTATTGGGATTTATAGTCAGTTGACGAGGGATTTATAGTCAGCTGACAAGGTATTAAATTGGACCCATCCAAAATCAGAGCCATCCAATAATTTCCACCTCCGAAGAACAAGACTGAGGTGATGAGCCTGTTAGGGAGACTGAATTACATCACCAGTTTTATCACTTAGCTTACGACAACTTGTGACCCTATCTTCAAGCTGTTAAAGAAGGATACTACAATCAAGTGGACACACGAATGTCAAGAGGCATTTGATAAGATTAAACTATGTCTCTCAAACCTACCAATATTGGTCCCGCCATAATGAAGGAGGCCTTTGATTCTGTACTTGATGGTTTTGGAAAATTCATTTGGATGTTTGTTAGGTCAGCATGACATCACCGATAGGAAAGAGCAGGTCATATACTACCTCAACAAGAAGTTCACAGCTTACGAGGTTAAGTATATTAAGCTTGAGAGGATGTGTTGCGGCCTAACTTGGGTAGCACAAAAGTTGAAACATTACTTGTCATCTTATACCACTTACCTCATACCTCGGTTGAATCCATTGAAATATATCTTTTAGAAGCCTATGCCCACAGGAAGTCTTGTAAAGTGGCAGATCCTGCTTACATAGTTTGACATCATCTACGTGACTTGGACTACGATGAAAGCATAGGCCATAGCAGAGCATTTGGCCGAGAATCCGGTGGATGAAGATTATGAACCTTTGAAGACTTATTTCCATGATGAATAGGTGATGCACATTGATAAGTTGGAACAGGTTGAGAAACCGGGATGGAAGTTTTTCTTCGATGGGGTTGCCAACATGAAAAGCATGGGGATAGGAGCGGTACTTATTTCTGAAACAGGGCATCACTATCCTATTACAACTCAGCTCCGCTTTTATTGTACTAACAACATGGCTGAGTACGAGGCAACATTTTGGGTTTAAGGTTTGCTATAGACATGGGTGTCCAGGAAGTCTTGGTCTTGGGGGACTCGGACCTTCTGGTGCACCAGATTTAGGGAGAATGGGAGACACAGGATTTGAAATTCATACCGTACTGACAATGTTTGCATGTTCTTTGTCAACAGTTTCAGTCAATAGAATCAGCCATATCCCAAGGATTCATAATGAAGTTGTTGATGCTTTGGCTACTCTAGCATCAATGTTACATCATCCAAATAAGGCTTATGTGGACCTTTTGCAGATTTAGGTCCGTGATTAGCATACTTACTGTAATATGGTGGACGAAGAACTTGACGGTGAGCCATGGTTCCATGATATCAAGGAGTACATCAGAATGGGGGTATATCCGGTAGAGGCCACATGTGATCAGTAAAGAACAATTCGACGGTTGGCAAGTGGGTTTTTCTTCAGTGGTGGGGTATTGTACGAAAGAACTCTAGATATTGGATTACTAAGATGCATAGATGCTAGGCAGGCCACAACTATCATGACCGAGGTACATTCCAGAGTTTGTGGACCGCATATAAGTGGGTATATTCTGGCAAAGAAGATTCTCCGAGTAGGTTATTATTGGCTCACTATGGAGCGAGATTGCATTAGTTTTGTGTGCAAGTTTCATCAGTGTCAGGTGCACGAAGATTTGATTTACTCTCTACCATATGAATTGCATACAATGCCGGCACCATGTCTCTTTGTTGCTTGGTGTATGAATGTCATCGGGCCAATCGAACCAGCAACGTCAAATGGACAGAGGTTTATTCTAGTAGCCATCTATTATTTCACCAAGTGGGTTGAAGCTAAAACTTTCAAGTCCGCGACCAAGAAAGCGGTGGTTGATTTTGTGCATTCAAATATCATCTATCGATTTGGGATCCCTAAGGTAATCGTCACGGACAATAGTGCTAATCTCAACAGTCATTTGATGACAGAGACATGTCAACAGTTTAAGATTACGCATCGCAATTCCACCCCATATCGCCCAAAGCGAATGGAGCAGTCGAGGCAGCTAACAAGAACATAAAGAAGATACTTCGTAAAATGGTGAAAGGTTCCAGGAAATGACATGAGAAGTTGCATTTTGCTTTGTTGGGTTATCGCACTACTGTTCGTACTTCAGTAGGGGAAACTCCTTACTTGTTGGTGTATGGCACTGAGGAAGTAATACCCGCAGAAATTGAAATCCCATCCCTTCGGATTGTCGTCGATACTGAAATTGATGATGATGGATAGGTTAAAACCCGCCTGGAGCAATTATGTTTGATTTATGAAAAGAGATTGGAAGCAGTGTGTCATGGCCAATTGTATCAACAGAGAATGGCAAGAGCATATAGCAAGAAGGTGCGTCCACAGAAGTTTGACATATCTTGCTTCATCAGGCTGAAGCAAAGGGAAATTTCGCCCAAATTGGCAAGGGTCGTTCGTTGTAACAAGAGTGTTGTCTAATGATACATTGTATTTGACCGATGTAGAAGTCAAATGTGTAGAAATGGCTATCAATTCTGATGCGGTCAAAAGATACTACGTATGATTTCTTTTGTTTAAATTGTGTTTGCTTGTACGTGGCATGTTTTGAAGATTGAAATGACGAAGGAATTTTGTTCTACTATCTAAACACTTTATCATTTGTTACCCCTTTGAGCCTTATTTATTTTTCTTTTATACCCCTCTTTCCGAATCAGTGGCACAATTCAGAAACTCAAGTGCGGAACATAAGTAAAAGAAAAGAATGAAAAGGAAAAAAGAAGAAAGAAAAGAAGAAAAAAAGGAAAAAAGAATGGAAAAGAAAGAAAAGAAGAAAAAAAGAAAGAAAAGAGAAGAAAAAGAAAAGAAAATGAAAAGGAGGATCACAACAACAAAATAATTTCTATGACATGAACTACATTCGACCTGATTCCTTTTAATGATACGTAGACAGCCTCACGGTTCGGTCCCATCATAATAAAAATTAAAAATTTCCAAGCAAGAAAATGGGGCAGAAGTTGCAGTTATTGTGAGAAATCTGATTCCGGAAGTTGTAATTTTAAACCCATCTGAATTGTTTTGAGCCTGTAATAGCCCTTCTTTCTAAATCCAAAAGACACATTATGGTCCAAAGAAAGACCTTCTGATCAATCCTCGGGAAATGCCAAGTCGAGCAAATGGAGGGGATGTATCTCAGGGGCAACACTCTGGTCCAAGTAGGAATGTAATAAAAGTAAGAGAGTCTTATTGTTGAAAACCCTCACGGGCACTGTAAGGCGATGGGAGTTGAGAGAAATGAAAAAAGAGAGAGTCTTATAGGTAAAAATCCTCATGGGCACCATAAGGTGACGGAGCTGAGAGAAATGAAAAATGAGAGAGTCTTATTGGTGAAAACCCTCACGGGAACCTTAAGGCGCAAGTGAGTTGATAGATGAAAAAGTGGGAGAGGTCTGTGGGTGAATACCATTCAGGACACTGTAGGAAGAATACGATTAGGGTTTGGGTGAAAGAATCACGCTATAGAATTCTTGGGCAACAAATCATGGCAATTGAAAGTTGATTGGTTGGGCGGATCTGGCAGATTAGTCTGAAATGCATGTCACGATCAATGGTACCAGCTGTTTCACCCAGATAAGTCTCTTTTCCTTTTCTTTCCTTTTTGTAAGTCGTCCGGTTTTGGATTCTCTTTATCTCTAACTCTTAAGGTCATTGCGTTTTATTCCCTTTGGGGTTTGTTCTCTAAGATGTTTCAATGTCAGTCTTGTTCAAAACAAAGAAGAGAGGATATCAAGGCTCACTGTTAGTTTCCCAATAGCAAAGCACAGTGGGGATAGAACGTACCAAAGATGGCATGATGCAAAGTAATACATAAGGAATCACCGGAAATTTCGTCGGTGAATTGATTGGGTAATGTTAGGGGAGATGAAAAGGATAAGATAAAAGGGTCAGAGATGTAAAACAATAGTTTGGTATAGAACACTTGGGTCATCAAAGGTCACGGGTTTGAAAGTCAGTCAGAAAGTTAAGCAGTTCAGGACCAGTTCAGGGAAGCATGTCAAAGAAAAACACAACAATGAAGATACCGTCGGCAAGAATGCCATCAACTAACCCCAATTTTAAACTGACAAGATTTTTTTTAATTGAAACAGGGGCATCGTTTGTTTAGGAGGAATAGTTTGACCGTAAACTCTCAGGACCCTCCTGAAAAATAGGGCTTAGATAAATTTCAAAAAACATTATAGAAAAATGTAAGTTGATTGCGAAGTTTGCATGTTTAGGACATGATCCATTTAGTAGTTTTCAGGACCCTCTTGGATAATGGGATTTAATAATAATAAAAAATTCAGGACCCTCTTGAATAATGAAATTTAATTTAGAATTCTCACGACCCTCCTGGATAATGGGATTTAATTTAAAATTTTCAGGACCTTCCTAGATAATGGGATTTTGTTTTTAAATTTTCAGGACCCTCCTAGATAATGGGACTTACTATTAAAAAAATATTTTCAGGACCCTCTTCGATAATGAGATTTTTTTTAAAATTTTCAGGACCCTCCTGGATAATGAGATTTAATATTAAAAAAAGTTTTCAAGACCCTCCTAGATAATGGTATTTAATTTAAAATTTTAGGACCCTCCGGGATAATGGGATTTGATTTAAAATTTTCACGACCCTCCTGGATAATGGGATTTAGTTTTTTAATTTTCAGGACTCTCCTGGATAATGGGATTTAGTTTTCAAATTTTCAGGACCCTCCTAGATAATGAGATTTAATATTAAAAAAAAGTTCTCAGGACCCTTTTGGATAATGGGATTTAATATTTTAAAAAAAGTTTTCAGAACCTTTACGGATAGTGGGATTTAATTTAAAATTTTAGGGACCCTTATGGATAATGGGATTTGATTTAAAATTTTAAGGACCCTCTTGGATAATGAGATTTAGTTTTTAAATTTTCAGGATTCTCCTGGATAATGGGATTTAGTTTTTAAATTTTAAGGACCCTCTTGGATAATGGAATTTGATTTAAAATTTTCAGAACCCTCTTGGATAATGGGATTTAGTTTTTAAATTTTTAGGACCCTCTTGGATAATGAGATTTAGTTTTTAAATTTTCAGGACCCTCGTAGATAAGGGGATTTAATATTTTAAAAAAAGTTTTCAGGACCCTCCTGGATAATGAGATTTAATTTAAAATTTTTAGGATCCTCCTGGATAGTGGGATTTGATTTAAAATTTTCTGTACCCTCCTGGATAATGGGATTTAGTTTTTAAATTTTCAGGACCCTCCTGGATAATGTGATTTAGTTTTTAAATTTTTAGGATCCTCTTGGATAATGGGTTTTAATATTAAAAAAAAAATTCTCAGGACCCTCATAGATAATGGAATTTAATTTATAATTCTGAGGACCCTCATGAATAATGGAATTTAGTTTTTAAATTATCAGGGCCCACCTGGATAATGTGATTTAGTTTTAAAATATTTCAGGAGCCTCATGGATGATGGTATTTATTTTAAAATATTTCAGGACCCTCCTGGATAATGAGATTTATTTCAAAATTTTTAGGACCCTCATGGATAATGTGATCTAGTTTTAAGTTTTAGCGTAAGTTCTCCCTTTAGAAAATATAAGTTAGCTTTAAAGTTATCACTCTCAAGATGAGATTTAATTTGAAGTTTTCAAGGACCCCTTGGATAATGAAATTTAGCTTTCAAATTCTTAGAGCTCTATAGGTAACATGATCCGACTAACACTCACAAATATACCCAGATCCAAAACTGGGGTAGAAAAATTTCTTTTGTTTTGTCTGTTTTGATGAAATGTTAGGCGCCCACCTGGAGAACAAGGGAATACACATCAAGGTCTTGGCAATTTAGCGCCCACCTAGATAACAAGGGAATACAGTTAAAGTTTTCGGCAATCATGTGCCCACCTAGAGAACAAGGGAATATAGTTCAAGTTTATGGCAATCAGGTGCCCACCTGGAGAACAAGGGAATACAGTTCAAGTTTTTGGCAATCAGGCGCTCACCTGGAGAACAAGGGAATACAGTTCAAGTTTTGGCAATCAGGCGCCTACCTGGAGGACAAGGGAATACAGTTCAAGTTTTTGGCAATCAGGCACCCACTTGGATAACAAGGAATACAGTTCAAGTTTTTGGCAATCAGGCGCCCACCTGAAGAATAAGGGAATACAGTTCAAGTTTTTGGCAATTTTTGGCAATCAGGCGCCCACCTGGATAACAAGCGAATGCAGTTCAAGTTTTTGGCAATCAGGCACCCACCTGGAGAACAAGGGAATATAGTTCAAGTTTTGGAAATCAGGCGCCCACCTGGAGAACAAGCGAATACAGTTTAAGTTTTTGGCAATCAAGCACCCACCTAGAGAACAAGGGAATACAGTTCATGTCTTGGAAATCATGAGCCCACCTAGAGAATAAAGGAATACAACTCAAGTTTTTGGCAATCAGGCGCCCACCTGGAGAACAAGGGAATACAATTCAAGTTTTGGTAATCAGGAGCCCACCTGGGAAACAAGAGAATAAAACTCAAGTGTTTGGCAATTTGGCGCCCACCTGGATAACAAGGGAATACAGTTCTAGTTTTGGAAATCAGGATCCTACCTGGAAAACAAGGGAATACAGTTCAAGTTTTGCCAATGAGGATCCCACCTGGAAAACAAGGGAATAGAACTCAAGTTTTTGGCAATCAGGTGCCCGCCTGGAGAATAAGGGAGTATAATTCAAGTTTTATCTTTCAAGTTTTTACTGATATTTGGCAACATTATTTAGTTTACAACCACATGTGCACCCGGCCATCAAATTGGGGCAGGAAATTTTCTTTGTTTTTTTTCTATTTTGTTGAAGTCAGGAGCCCACCTGGAAAGCAGGGAATGCATTCAAGTTTTGAAGTCAGGAGCCTGCCTGGATAGCATGGGAATACATTCAAGTATCGAAGTCAGGAGCCCACCTTGAGAGCAGGGAATACATTTCAAGTACAACAATCAGGAGCCTGCTTGGAGAGCATAGGAATACATTTCAAGTTCAACAGTCAGGCGTCCACCTGACGAAAGGGAAAACATCTCAGATTACAATCCAAGGTGGCAACAAAGGGATTCCTCTGAAAGAATACAAGTCAATAAGGCAACAAGAACCACAAGAGCAAGTTTGAAGATGTAGATAGGACTTTTTGTAATTCATAGATCATAGCTTAATGTAGCCTCTTTTTATTTTGACATGGTGTAATAAGGGGATTCAGTAAGCAGCAGCAACAACAGCAGCAATGAAATCACAACTGCATGGTAGTCCCAGCTACCAAACATTCCTGAACTACACTGACCTGATTTGTTTTTAGCCAAGGATATGTAGGCAACCTCAGAAGCAGGGTGCGGCTACTCTTTCAAAAATGCTTACCACAGAGTATTCAAACGGGCAAAAATCGCTCGTATCCGCTCACTTTATCTTTGCACGGAAACTCTTCATGTTTCCGAGCAAAGAGGGGAAGCTGCGAGCACAAGATTTTTGCGCTATACGAATTACTCCCAGAAATTCAAAATAAATTAATTTCTTTTAGTGTTTGAAATTTTGTGGATTTTTGTGATATTTTATGTTAATTGTTTGCATTTTGTCTGTGCATTTTAATTAATGAAAAATACAATAATATATGTGAATTTGCTTTTAGGGTTTAATTTGGCATTTTAGGATTAATTGAGCAATTAGTTTATTTTACAAAAGGGAAAATCATACAAAAATAGTTTACTTTCACACTTTAATTTTAGTTTGAATTTTGAAATTCCTTTTTAATTTGGTTGTAATTGTAATAAGTATTAGATGTAGTAATTAGTTTAACTTGATAGGATAATTTCATTAGGGATTAATTTAGGTTTATTTTTATTTTATTTTAATTTAGCAAAACCTGAAAATACAAAAAGAAAAGAACATGAAGAGAAATTGGTATTATTAATAAGGAGTAATTCTTTGGGCCACTTCAAATCAGTTTTCCTAAGCCCGATTGCCTTAACATCCATACCTGCTCAAGTCTGGCCCAGCTCCACCCAACACCCGTTCCACTTCTCAAATCGAAACAGCGTGGTTTCATGAACTGAGGAATCTGTGCCATTGATATCTTTCAATCTAATGATCACCCTCACTTCCCCATTCACATATTAATGTCCAAACAACCTCGTACCCTTGTACTTCGACCCCTCACCACCCCTACTCATCTCTATCAGAGAACAGTCCCCTCCGCTCATCGTCACTGTTTGCCACCGCAGGAAATCGACTACGGTGGCGGCCGACGTCCAATCCTATCCAAATTTACACCACAATACCTTTCGCACCCCCTCATGAAAAATATAACAACTGTTTCCTTCGACTCTTCATGGAATTTCTCAAATATTAAATCGAAGATCGAAACCCTAGTTCCGCCACAGTTTCTCCGGTAGCGGAGCCACCCCTGTTCAACCTCAAACCTCATACATGCAACCTTTTCCCCTCTTTAACCCCATTCTGCCGCCATGCTTCCCCAGTTCCTTGCCAAATTAATACAATCTCGAATCCGAAAGCAAAGAAGAAAAGTACCCATCATGTTTTCAAACTCCTTTGGACGATATGATTTGAAACAGATATTGGCCCTTAGTTTTCTTCAAGAACATATGGTCAATGTTTGTTTTGAATCAAATCAAAGACATAGAGGTCATCAAGTTTTGTCTAGGAGAATTTGAAGGTATCATCTCCGTCTTTTTTCCGTCATCTTCCTCGTCAATTTAATTATTTGAGTTCTTTTTCTGTCTCCTCCATATCCATGCTGCCTTTTCTTCTCGTTTTTCTTCTTCTTGTTTCTGTGTTAATTTTTACAAGCAATGGCCTTGGGTTAACTTTGGGTAATTTTGTTAAAGAGATATAACTAATTAAGGTTACAAGTTTTAAAGTTGGCTGGGCTCTTTTGGGAGCCATTGTCGAATTGTTAATAGGGTTGGGTCAGAGCTTTAGGGTCTCAGATTATTCATAGGTCGAGTAAGGTTCTTGGGCCCTTAATTTACTTTGGCCCAACCCAACAATAGCTCTTGAGTTCTATATGTTTGGTCCAGCATGACCATAGTTAGATTGGTTTGGGAGGGTAAATAACAGTAGTTAAAAGGGGTAGTTTGGGGTATTTTGGTAGAGAATCTTGCAGTAACCACCTAAGAAACTTCTAGTAGGGTTTTAATTGGAATTTCAGGTTGTTAGTAGGTTAGCTTGGTTAACAAGTCAACATTTTAGGGATCTCTAAGCTAAAAGAAGAATAAAAAGGGCCTAAAGGTTATAATTAAACCTGCAGGGCTGCCCCATTTTGCTTGCCTATAAAGTCACTCTTTCTTGCTTTAGAAAGGGGTCCAAGAGATAAAAATTGAGAAAGCTTCAAACGGCTAAAATATTACAAAGAATTACTATTTCATTGCATTTCGACTTGAACGTTGGAGTCTCTTTGAATTTCTGGAGCAGTCTTCTGATTTGCATAGATTTAAAATGGTTTAAGGTTGATTTTTGGAAAGTTCTAGGTCAAGCTATGTTGAAATCACTGTTTCATTGGCTTCATATTTTGAGAGTTCAATTTCCTGAACCTGGGATTGTGTTGTTGCTATTACTGCTGCATTCCTCACCTTTTCCTTTGTTTTTTATCCAGGTATTCATTTTGGAAACTCACACAATGTGACATTCAATTGAAAACTGAGAATTAAAATAGGGATTCTGATGCTTTGATGCCTAGGCTTTTAGCCAATAGTTATTTTTATTTTCTATTCCCTGTATCTTATTCTTTATGAATGACAAATGTTCAGTTGAGGATCTTATTTGATTTTGTTGAGATGGTTGAATTCTGAACTTGTTAAATCTGGTGTTAGAAGGTGAATATTCAGATCTTAGTGCTCATGTTGTAATTAAATGACAATGGACTATCTTGAAGTTACTTTGTTTGGTTAGTTTCCATGTTCTTTATGAAACAGTTCTTTACATGGCTTGCTAAGTGGTATTTAGAGCTCTGGGTACATTAGTAATTGAGATGTGTTGATATGAAATGCTGTGAGATTTTGACTGGTTTAGTTGGTAATCTATGTTGGTGCGAACTCAAATTTATATAGAATTTTTCTGATTCTGGGCCTGAACCTCATAGGGGTTCTCGAGTGTGAATTGATCCTAGTTTTCATACATCACTTGTTCAGTTTGTACTTATGTGCAAATAGATTCTAGTTTACTGATTTTAGTAACATGTTAACTTGGTTACCTATTTCCACACATGGTTTCTGAAGTGTTCAAGGGATTGTGAGTACAATTGGAGTTTAAAAAAAAACAAATTGAAAAGTTTAGGAATTTTGATTTTAATGATTGCGTTTTTCTTTCTAGAAACGTTTAAGGTCGTGTTCATGACTATTGACTATGATGCCTTTTCGTTTTGATTAGATTAAAAAATGAAATAGAACAAATCAAATTCAGGTGGTGACTTGTGGACTCGAACTAGGGTGCTTATCCTTTGCTGAATCGGCTTGTTTGTATTTGGGCTCATTTCTAGGCCCAAGCTTGATAGCTTCTTTGAACATGATTTGGGCTATAATTTTGACCCATGAAATGCCCAACTGGCCCGGTTTTGGACTTTACTTGGGCGGCCCGTTTTTGTGGCTCTTGGTTGTTAAATAAATGGCCCTTAAGAACCTTTAACCACATTTAGTATTAATTCTTTAAGTCCACTAATTGAGTTGAGGGTGAGCCATACTAGATAATACGAAATAGTTTATGACCCTTAAAGACTTAGTTTGAGTGCCCTCTAAATTCAGAGTTGAGGTGCGTCATGCCAAAAAAAAAGACAATTGCACGGCCGTCGCTTAATTAATTTTGTTTCAATCCTTAGAATTCGAGGCGTGCCATTCAGCAAATTCCATGGCCCTCGCAAAGTGCAAACACGTAGTTGCTTTAGGTGCATATTTTAATAATCTACATTCCCAAACTCAAGTGCACATTTATGTGACCCAAATCCAAATCTCAACGATGTTAAAATATGTCAAAAATTACGGGCGCATTTATGTGACGTGGTTCGAGATGTGTTTTAATAACGTTGCAATTTTTTCTAAAAAATGAATAAAAGCAGTAAAAAGTCAAAATTTCCACATAGTTTTATAATTGTCTAAAATCAGATAATTAAGCCGAATATAACAGTTGAGCAACCATGCTAGAACCAAGGAACTCAGGAATGCCTAACACCTTCTCTCGGGTTAACAGAATTCCTTACTCGGATTTCTGATTAAATGGACTGTTAAACAGAGTCAATCTTTTCCTCGATTCAGGATTCAACTGGTGACTTGGAACACAATAAATCTCCCAAGTGGTGACTCTGAATTATTTTTAATAAATAAATCCTGTTTCGATTGTCCTTTAATTGAAAACTCCCTTTATTATACTCCCTTATGGGGATGTAAGTTAAAAAAATGAGGTGTGACACTCAGTTATTAATAAAAATTAGGAAATCAAAGACCAGTGTGCGGGCATCACCCTTCGTGCTTTAACACTCTCTCACAAATAACATGCACGACATCACCTGTCGTGCTTCAACACTCTCTTACAAATATCATGCACTTCATCTCCCTTCGTGATTTACACTCTTCCTCACCCGAGTAACAATCAAAAAGCAATTTGGGCAAGGGAATCAATAACATCACAATAAAATCAACTAACAACATAAAATCGGTAAATAAATGTAAAGAATACCATAACTCAATTATCAGCAAGAATCAGAAAAATCAAGGACAAGTGCACGACATCACCCTTCGTGTTTTTACTCTCGTCCTCTCCAAAAGAATCAATATAATTGGCAAGACATCACCCGTCATTCTTTTACCTCATATGATCATGGCACGGAATGATCCTTCGTGCATTATCACTCATATAAAGGCGTGGAATAGTACATTGTGAGGCACGGTATCACCCTTCATGCTTTAACAATCTTCCTTACCCAACAACAATCACAAAGCAATAAGGGCAGGGGAATTAGTAAAATTATAATAAAATCCCGGCAAGAGAAAAATAGTACAACAATTGTATCCAGGCAAAGGAAATAATATCAAAAGTAATAACATCCTAGCAAGGGAGAACATTAAAAGCAAAAACGTCACGGGAAGGGAGACAATATCATAATCCTCTTCTCTTTTTCAATTTGCTTCACAACTCAATTCACAACTCGAGCAAATGCTCTATAATGTTCAATTGTCATTAACACTTCCACAAATCATTTTACAACTTGAACAACGCTCTTCAATGTTCAATTACCAATATTACTTCCACAAGCGTTGTTCAATAATAAAATCATCACATAAGGCATGAACAATAACAAGTAGAGTCACATTAATCATAGTATAAGATATACAATCATGCTTGACACTAACGTATAGATACTCGTCACCATGCCTATATGTCGTACTTAACAACTAACACATAGCAAATGGATACAACTCCTAATCCCTCAAGCTAGGGTTAGATCAAACACTTACCTCGATGCCACGAACACAATTCAAGCCTCAACTACCATTTTACCTCTTGATTCCATCACCAATTCCCTTGTATCTAGCCATAAGTTACTGAACTATACCAATAAATTCTAAATGAATCACTTCTTATGCATGAAAATAAATTTTCTAAAGTTTTTCCGAAAAGTCAAAAAATAAACCCCGGGCCCACATGGTCAAAATTCAAGGTTCAAACCAAAACTCGATTACCCATTCACCTTTTGAACTAAAATATACAGTTTATTTTGAAACCAGATCTCAAATCGAGGTCAAAATCCCCAAAATTAGAGAATCCTATGTTCTACCCAAAACACCCAATTCCCCCGTGAAAACCCTTATTTTGAGGTGAAATCATGTAAAAAGATGGATTAGATTGAAAAAAAATGAGTTAGAAATGACTTACAAATGATTTGTAAGAGTAGTTGTCTTTGAAAAATATCCCAAAGGTGCTTAGGTTTTGAAAAGGTTGTAAAAATGGTTGAAATCCCTTCTGAAATTCATTTAAGCAGGTCTGTGATGTTGCAATGCATTCTTCGCATTTGCAGTCAGGGGTTTGCAATTGCGAACCCTGAGGATTCATGTTCTCAAATGCGATATCGCAATTGCGATAAGGGTGTCGCATTTGCAACTCCAAGTACATACTGAAGACTTCGCATTTGCGAAGTGTACCTCGTATTTGTGAGGTAATGCTGGCCGTGGGCTCTTCATATTTGCGACATAATTCTCGAATTTGTGAACCTTGCTTACATCGCAATTGCGATGCTTGATCTCGCAAATGCGAGATCAGATCCCAGTTACCCTAAGTCCAAGTTTTACTCTGTGGCCTATCAAAAACTCACCCGAGCCGTCGGGGCTCCAAACCAAGGCCAAAAATATTATACAGACATGCTCGTGCGATCAAATCATCAAAATAACATCAATAACTATGAATTTAGCATCAAAATCAAAGAAAAATCTCACGAACTCTTAAGTTCAAATTTTAACAACCGAAGGTTCGATTCACATCATTTCAAGTCTGTTTCTTACCCAATTTTACAGGCTCAACTTAAATCCCATATAAGATATGTATCGAGCTACGAAATAAAAATACAGGCCCGATGCCATCAAATTCAATTACATTCACATTTCCAAAAAGTTGAAGAGTTTCAGTTAAACAATTCTCTTCAAAAATTTATTTCTCTGGCTTGGGACCTCGGAATTTGATTCCGGGCATACGCCCAAGTCCCATATTTCCTAAGGACCCTCCGGTAACGTCATATATGAGTCCAACTCCCTTTACCCAATATGTTGACTGATGTCAACCTAAATTCATTTTAAAAGAAAAATTCATCATATTTTTCATAGATTTTTACATATTTTAGATACATGCCCGGACTGCACACGCAAATCAAGTGAGCCTAAAAGGAGGTTTTAAGGACTGGGAACACAAAATTTATTTCTAAAACAAGTGATGACCTTTTGGGTCATCACATTCTCCACCTCTAAAACAACCCTTCGTCCTTGAACATACATAAGAAGGAAGTACCTGAGTCGGAGAAAAGATGGAGATAACGGCTCCACATATCGGACTCGGATTCCCAGGTCGATGCCTCAATAGGCTGACCTCTTCATTAAACACAAACAGAAGGGAAACTCTTCGATTTCAACTGGCGAACCTGCCGGTCTAGAATATCTACATGATCTTCCTCAAAGGGCAAGTCCTTGTCCAACCGGACAACGTTTAAATCTAACACATTGGATGGATTGTTGTGATACTGTCGAAGCATGGACACATGAAACACTAAATGCATGCTGATAAGCTCGGCGAAAATGCAAGTCTGTAAGCCACCTCTCCCACTCGATCAAGAATATTAAACGGGCCAATGAACCTTGGGTTAAGCTTGCTCTTCTTTCCAAATCTCATCACGCCCTTCATAGGTGAAACCCAAAGCAACACTCGGTCGCCGACTATGAATGCCATATCACGAACCCCACGGTCGGTATAACTCTTTTTCCTAGACTGAGTTGTACGAAGCCTATCCTGAATGATCCCGACCTTGTCCAAGGTATCCTATACTAGATCCGTACCCAACAACCGAGCCTCTCTTTGCTCAAACCACCCAATGGGCGATCGATACCGCCTACCATATAAAGCCTCATAAGGAGCCATCTGAATGCTCGACTAGTAATTGTTGTTGCAGGAGAACTCCACTAAGGGTAAAAAATGATCCCACGAGCCTCCAAAGTCAATAACACAAGCTCAGAGCATATCCTCCAAAATCTGAATACTATGCTCAAACTGCACGTCCGTTTGAGGATGAAATGCTATCTTTAACTAAGCCCATGTGCCCAACTCACGCTTAACTGCCCTCCAGAAATGCAAGGTAAACTGTGTATCTCAATCAAAAATGATAGACACGAGCACACCATGAAGACGAAAAATCTCATGAATATAGATCTTAGCTAACCTCTCAGAAGAATATAAGACTGCCACATGAATAAAATGCGCTGACTTGGTCAGCCTATCAACAATAATCCACACTACATCGAACTTCCTCTAAGTCTATAGGAGTCCAACAACAAAGTCCATAGTGATATGCTCCCACTTCCACTCAGAAATATCAATCCTCTGAAACAAACCACTAGGTCTCTGATACTCGTACTTTTCCTGCAAAAAATTCAAACACTGAGCCACATATACAGCAATATCCTTCTTCATCCTCCTCCACCAATAATGTTGCCATAAATCCTGATACATCTTAGCGACGCCCATATTAATAGAGTACCAGGATCTATGGGCCAACTCTAGAATCAACTCTCGATGTCCATCCACATTAGGAACACAAACACGACCCTGCATCCTCAAAACTATATCATCCCCAACTGTGACGGACTTGGCACCACTGTGCTGCACCTAGTTCTATAGGACACACAAATAGGGGCCATCATACTGCCGATCTCGAATACATTCCAATAATAAAGAACATGCGATTGTGGAAGCTAACACGCGGCTAGGATCAAAGACATCCAACCTCAGGAACTGATTGGCCAATGCATGAATATCCAAAGTAAGAGGCCTCTCAGCCATCGGAATATACGCAAGACTGCCTATAGTGACTGACTTCCAACTAAAAGTATCGGCCATTACATTAGCTTTCCCCGGATGATATAAGATAATGATATTATATTCCTTTAGTAGCTCCAACCATCTTCTTTACCTTAAGTATAGCTCATTTAGCTTGAACAAGTATTGCAAACTCTTGTGATCCGTGAACACCTGACAAGGCACGCCATATAAATAGTACCTCCAAATCTTTAATGTGTGCACAATGGCTGCTAACTCCAAATCATGAACTGGATAATTCTTCTCATGAATCTTCAACTGTCGTGAAGCATAAGCAATGACCTTGCCATCCTACATCAACATCGCACCAAGTCCAATACGTGATGCATCATAATAAATTGTATATGGCCCTAAACCTGTGGGCAAAACCAATACTAGCACCGTAGTTAAAGTTGTCTTGAGCTTCTGAAAGCTCGCTTCACAATCATCCAACCACCTGAATTGGACACTCTTCTGGGTTAACCTGGTCATAGGGGATGCAATAGTTGAGAACCCCTCCACAAACTGATGGTAATAGCTCGCCAAACCCAAGAAACTTCGAATCTCTATAGCTCATACGGGCCTAGGCTAGTCCTTGACTACCTTAATCTTCTTCGGGTCTACCTGAATACCCTCTGATGATACAATATGACCCAAGAAAGCAACGGATCCCAACCAAAACTCACACTTCGAAAACTTAGCATACAACTGACTATCTCTCAAAGTCCGAAGTACAACTCTCAGATGTTGATCTTGCTCCTCCCGATTGCGTGAATAAATCAAGATATTATCAATGAAGACTATCACGAACGAATCCACCGAAGGCCTGAATACTCGGTTCATAAAATCCATAAAATTTGTTGGGGAATTCGCCAACCCAAATGACATCACCAAGAACTCATAGTACCCTAACATGTCACAACCCAAAATTTGACCTGATCATGATGGCCCTATCGTAGAACTAGGCCAGCAACTGATTCCCTTTTCCCCATTTTATCCAATTATTTACCTTAGAAAACATCAATTTTCAATACAAAATTTAATAATAATAATAACAATAGAAGTTTCAAAGCAGCAGAATAAAACATAATTCCTGACCTTAGGTATCACTAGTCATAAGCAAAACTAATACAACTATCAGAAATACAAATATAGAATAGTATGAATACATCCAATAAGTAAAACTAGAGGAAGACAAGGAAGGAGAAGGAAGAACTGTGGTCGCCAAGCATCTACCTCGCACACTCCGATGAAAGTCCGCACAAGGAAGATCGACAACCGCTACCGTGCCCCGAGATACCTGGATCTGCACATAGGGGTGCATGGGGTAACATGAGTACACCAACTCAGTAAGTAACAAGTCCAACCTTTGGACTGATAGGTAGTAACAGACCAAACCTCAACAAGGAATAACATATATAGTAATGGGAAACATAGGCATGCTTACAGTTCAAGTAAATTTCAATAGTATTTAAATGCCGTTGAACAGTACGAAGCTCTAAACTCATAGATTTTACATATTCCAGTGCACAAGTAGCATGATAAATGTCCTATAAACCTCCACTCACAAGTGCTCAACCTCTCAGTACTATATATGGCCATCCGGCTCAGGAAAGATCCATCTCAGAATATACATCGCTGACCATAGTCATCCAGTATCGAGGACACAAGCCAATCTAGCCTCACAAAAAAGATCCATCTCCTGGTATAGTACTTCGAACAAATCTATGTCTAGGGAAGATCCATCCCTAAGTATAATCATCTACTACGCTCACTGGGGGTGTAAAGACTCTAGAGGGGCTTCTCTGAGCCCAAGCGCTATATCAATGCCAGTGAAGGCATGATCAATTTCACTATTGCGACATGCAGCTCGATCCCACAATGTCAATCAATATTCGGCTCTCGGACTCACTCAGTCAATACTCTCCAGTTTCATGCACATGGGCTAAGATGTCATAATACAATCCCGAAAAATGATATGATATGTCAAATAGCAATAATCGAGACTGAGGCATGATATAATATGTATGAACATGACATAGTATAAAATAGGCATGAATCTAATGACATGATAGCAAGAAACAACCTCTCGGGTATCAACAGTGTTGGCGTGAAGCCTTAACATGATAATTAACATGATTTATAGCTCAATAGCTAGATCACAAAATTGCAACACAGATATTGATAACAAATAACCACTAAGCGGCGCTATGGAATGATCTCGGCCGCATTTCACACGGTGAACGCTCATACGCCCATCACTTTTGCATAACATCACCTTCATAACAATCATAGAACACATCATTTAGGGTTTCGAATCCGCGAAGCCAAACTCTAGCCCGCAACATCTTTTCCTCTCAAATCGGCCTCCAATTGCCTCAAATCTAACTAAAATCACAACATAACCATCAAAATATGCTAAGGAAACAAAGCCCACTCGAAAGAAATCAAAATATAACCGAATCCAAAAATTAACCAAACCCAACCCCTGGCCCCACGTCTTGGAATTCGACAAAATTTACATCAATAGACTCCTTATCTCCCCACGAGTTCATACATATCAAAAGTACTAAAATCCGACTACAAATGACCTCTCAAATCCTTGCTCAAAGGTCTCCAATCTCAAGCCCTAGTTTCCCAATTTTTAACCCTAAATTTCCATTAATTTTTGCCAAATTAGTGAAATAACACCATAGAAACGAGTTTAGGGTAAAAAAACCTTACCTCTACAAAATCCCTCTTCAAATAGCTCCCTCAAGCTGAAACCCGTATGAAAATGGTGAAGAATAACTCAAACATCGCGAAGGAAATATTTATACCTTCTGGACCACGATGTTCGCACATGCGGTCCCATTACCACTTCTATGGTTCTGCTTCTGCGGCCCAAGACACCGCATCTGCGATTTTCACTTATGCCCCCATTTTCCATATTTGCGATGAAAATCCTGCACATGCGCTATCGTAGGTTCACTTCTTTAACTGCTTTTGTGGTTCTAGCTAATCTTCTACTTGGCCGAATCTGCGGGCATCGCATTTGCGGCCTCCTAACCACATGTGCGATTATGACAACAATAAAAATGTTCAGCTTCCAAACTCAACTCCAGACCTTCCGTCAACCATCCGAAATCACCCCAAGGCTCCCTGGACCTCAATCAAAAGCACAAACAAGTCATATACCACCATCCAAACTTATACCAATTTTCAAACACATCAAACAACATCGAAATAATCAAATCACATCGTATTCAAGCATAAGAACTCTAAAAACTTCCAAATTCCGCTTTTGATAAAAAAGTCTATCAAACCACGTCCGAATGACCTGAAATTTTGCACACATATTCCAAATGACACAACGGACCTGCTGCAAGTCCCAGAATTCTATTCTAACCCCTATATCAAAATCTTACCTATCAATCGGAAAATGCCAAAATTCCACTTTCGCCAATTCAAGCCTAAATATACTACAGACCTCCAAAACACGTTCCGATCACACTCCTAAGTCCAAAATCACCCCCCAAAGCTATCTGAATCATCGAAATTCATATATGAGCTCTTTTTCACATAAGTCAACATCCGGTTGACTTTTCTAAGTTAAGCTTACTCAAACGAGACTAAGTATCTCATTCCTTATCAAAACCTCTCCGAATCCGAACCACTCAACCCAATAACATATTATATAGATGAAACAACTATAAAGAAGTAGAAATAGGGTAAATAGAGTGGTAACTAATGAGATGACAGGTCGGGTCGTCACATCCTTCCCTTCCTAAACAAACATTCGTCCTCGAACGAGTCAAGAAACATGCCTGAAACCTCAAATAGGTGAGGATAACTGCTCCACATATTCCGCTCGGTCTCCTAGGTATCCTCCTCCAAGGGCCAACCTCTCCATTGCACTTTCACTGAAGCTATATTCTTTGATCTCAACTTTCGAACCTGACGCTCCAAAATAGCTATTGGCTCCACATCATAAGTCAAGTCTCTATCTAACTGAACAGTGCTATATCCAGAACATGCGACGGATCCCTAATATATTTTTGGAGCATAGAAACATGAAATAATGGATGCACACTTGATAATCTGGGTGCAAAAGTAAGCTCATAAGCTACCTTCCTAATTCTCCGAAGTACCTCAAAAGGCCCAATAAACCGAGGACTCAATTTACCCTTCTTCCCAAATCTCATAACACCCTTCATGGGTAAAACCTACAAGAAAACGTTCTCACCAACCATGTAGGACACATCCTGAACCGTCCTGTCAGCATAAGTCTTTTGCCTTAACTGCACCGTATGAAGCCTCTCCTGAATCATCTTTACCTTGTCCAAAGCATCCTGCACCAAATCTGTACCCAATAGTCTAGACTCACCTGGCTCAAACTAACCAACTGGAGATCTACATAGCCTCTCATACAACGCCTCATATGAAGCCATCTGAATACTCGACTGATAACTGTTATTATAAGCAAACTCTACAAGCGGTAGAAACGAATCCCATGACCCTCTAAAATCAATGACACAAGCATACACAGGTCCTCCAGTATCTGAATAGTGCACTCGGACTACCCGTTCGTCTAAGGGTGAAAAGTTGCACTCAACTCAACCTGAGTACCCAACTCTTGCTGCACCAACCTCCAAAACTATGGATTTAACTGAGTACCTCTATCCAAAATGATAGAAACTGGGACACCATGCAATCGAAAAATCTCCTGGATATATATCTCTGCGAACCGCTCTGAAGAATATGTAGTACACATAGGAATAAAGTGCGCAGACTTGGTCAGTCATTCCACAATCACCCAAATAGTATTGAAATTCCTTCGCTCCTCAGTCTGCTTTAGGTGAGATTCCCTCTTATTCTTGTAATCAAATTCTCATACTTATGTTAAAAAGTGACTTCCTCCCTAGCAGTGGGCATTAAAGGTACGAAAGCACTTCTCTGAGAGTGAGACTTTTGAAGGCAAAGAAAAAGAAGATAAATACTATAAATATTTTTATAGTAGTAGTCAAAAAGGCATAGTCGACTTAGAGTGGTAAGCTTATTCTCTGCTTTCAATAGAAAGAGTAGTATGCCAAGTCCATGGGAGCCTAACTACAAAGTCCATGGTAATTCGCTCCCACTTCTACTCTGGAATATCTATCCGCTGAAGCAAGCCACTCGGTCTCTGATGCTCATATTTCACTTGCTGACAATTGAGGCACCAAGCTACAAATACCATAATGTCCTTATTCATTCTCCTCCACTCATAATGTTGTCTTACACCTTGATATATCTTCGCATCACTCGGATGAATAGAATACCGCAAACTATGAACCTCCTCTAGAATCAACTCCCAAAGACCATCCCAATTGGGCACACATATCCGACCCTACATCATCAACACTCCATCATCATCAATAGTCACATCTCTGGCATCATAGTGTTGGACTCTATCCTTAAGGATGAGCAAATGAGGATCATCATATTGGCGCTCTCTGATGCAATCAAATAAGGATGACCGAGAAATCACACAAGTTAATACCCGACTGGGCTCTGAAATATCCAACCTCGCGAACTAATTGGCCAAGGCCTGAACATCAATTGCAAGAGGTCTCTCCCAACCTGTGATATATGCCAAACTCCCCATACTCATTGCTTTCCGGCTCAAAGCACTGGTCACCATATTGGCCTTCCCCGGATGGTACAAAATAGTGATGTCCTAATCCTTAAGCAGCTCCAACCATCTTCGCTGCCTCAAATTGAGATCGTTCTGCTTAAACAAGTACGATGATAAGTGAATACCTCACAAGACACACCATACAAATAATGCATCCAAATCTTCAACGCATGAACAATGGCAGGCAACTACAAATCATGAATAGGGTAGTTATTCTCATGAGGCTTTAATTGAAAAGAAGTATAAGCAATTACTCTACCCTCCTGCATCAATACACACCCAATACCTGCTCTGGAAGCATCACAATACACGGTATATGAACCTGAAGTTGAAGGAAAAATTAACACTGGAGTTGTGGTCAAGGCAGTCTTGAGCTTCTGAAAGCTCACCTCACACTTATCCGACTACATGAATGGAGCACCCTTCCGAGTCAACTTGGTCAAGGGTGATTCTATAGATGAAAATACCTAAACAAACCGACAGTAATAACCCACCAAACAAAGAAAACTGCCAATCTTAGTGGTCGAGGACGGTCTGGGCCAACTCTGAACTGCCTCTATCTTCTTCAGATCAACCTGAATACCCTCACTGGACACCATGTGCCTTAAGGAACCAAGCCAAAACTCACACTTAGAGAACTTTGCATAAAGCTTCTCCTCCATCATCAATGAAAATTATGGCAAACGAGTTGAGATACGGCCGGAATACGCTATTCATCACATGCATGAACGTTGTTGGGGCATAGGTCAGCCCAAAAGACATCACCAAGAATTTATAATGACCATATCGGGCCTGAAATTGGTCATAAGAATATTCGAGTCCCTAATCTTCAGATGGTGATAACCTGAACGGAGATCAATCTTGGAGAACACTCTCGCTCTGTGAAGCTGGTCAAACAAATCATCAATATGAGACAAAGGATACTTGTTCTTGATTGTTGCTTTGTTCAATTGCCTGTAATCAATGCACATCCTCATCGTGCCTTCCTTCTTTTTCAAAAATAGAATAGGTGCACCCCAAGGTGACACATTAGGCCGAATGAACCCCTTATCAAGGAGTTCTTGAAGCTGCTCCTTTAACTCCCTCAACTCCGCTAGTGCCATACTATACGGTGGAATAGAAATTGTATGAGTGCCTGGCACTAGGTGAATACCAAAGTTAATATCCTTGTCTAGCGGCATGCCCGGCAGGTTTGCAGGAAATACATCGAGAAATTTCCTCACAACTGGAGCAGAATCAATAGTAGGAGTTTCTGCACTAACATCCCTCACAAATGCTAAGTATGAAAGACAACCCTTCCCAACCATACACTAGGCCTTCAAGAAAGAAATCACCCTAGTAAGAACATAATCGATCGAACCTCGCCACTCAATTCGTGGCACACCCGGCATAGACAAGGTTGATGTCTTAGCATAACAGTCCAGAATTGCACGATACAGAGAAAGCCAATCCATGCCCAACATAACATCGAAGTCTACCATGCATAACAGCAACAGATCCACTCGGGTTTCTAAACCCCCAATAGTCACCGCACATGACTAGTACACACGGCCTACAACAATTGTATCACCCACTAGAGTAGATATATGAACAGATGAAGCAACAGACTCACATGGTGTATCCAGTTAACGAATAAAGTATGATGAAACATAAGAAGTGGAACTGGGATCAAATAATATAGAGGCATCTTTGTGGCAGACTGAGGCAATACTTGTGATCATAACATCTGAAGTAATAACATCGGGTCTAGTTAGAAGTGCATAGAAATGGGCCTGACCACCACCGAATTGACCTCCCGCTCTAGGGCGACCCCTAGCTGACAAACCTCCACCCCAAGCTAACGGAGCGGGTAGGGAAGTAACTGGTGTTGAAGTTGAAGGTTGACCCATCTGCTAGGATGACCCTCCCGTAAGACGGGGACATAATCTCTTGATGTGACCCAAATCTCAATACTCAAAAAAACCCCTCGTAGCAAGTGGAAGTGGGGACTTAAGGGAGATCTGTGCACCGAGATGCCCACTAGAAGAACCAGGCATAGATGGACCCTGAATTGATGGCGCCGGAGTCGAACTCTAATCTGGAAGGGCACTGAAAGATAAGTGACCCTGATGTGAACAGTGAGAACCATGGCCAGATAACCCACCATAGTGACCTGAACGGGCTGACTGGGCATGCCTGAATGAATGGCCTCTGCCATACTAAAACTGGCCTCCCTAAGAAGAACCTCCAAAACTACCAGATCTCCGAGACCTCTTGGCCTCCCTCTCCTCTCTCTCCTAGCGACGTATGGACTCAATTTCTCTAGAAATGTCAACCACCTCCTCATAAGAAGCACCATATACTCTCTCTCTTGTCAGAAAAATTTGTAGTTTATAGTTGAGGCCATCGACGAACCTCTTGATCCTCTCCCTATCCGTGGGGACTAGCCAAATAGAATGACGGGCCAACTTGGAGAACCTCATCTCATACCGCGTCACAGACATGCCTTCCTGACGCATCTGCTCAAACTCCTTGCGAGAATACGGTACATCCTTCTCAAAGAAGAGAATAGAGGACAGATGCCAGGTAAGGGGTGGTTTACCAACAGGACTACGCCTATCATAAGCCTCCCACTAAGTGAAAGCAACCCCAGAAAACTGAAATGTAGTAAATGAGACCCCACTAGTCTCCAGAATACCCGTTGTATGCAACATCCTCTTACACTTGTCCAAGAACCCTGGGCATCCTCCCCTCCGAACAACTGAAAGTTGGAGGTTGAAGTCTACCAAACCTCTCCAATCGACGCTGCTTGTCATCAGGCGTAACTGGAATCACAAAATCCTGAGCAAGTACAATAGACTAGGATAGTGGTGCCTCCGGTGTCTGGAGTCCCTAAATAACCTGCTCAGGTGTACGGAAAGAGGAGTCTGAGTGCCTCACCTGGCCTGAGAAGTAGCTGTTGTGGAAGAAATTGCGACTACCTGAGCAAGGCTAGTGCACATAGTCAGAATCTGTGCCAAAGTCTATTGGAGACCCAAAATAACAATAGGCACAGCTAGTGCCTGAACTGGTGCTAGTGGAGCATCCTCAACTAGAGCGTGATCACTAACTGGGGCGGCGGGTGGATCTGCAAATGTTGCCCTAGCTGTTGTGCGGGCCACACCCCTACCCCTACCATGGCCTCGACTGCGTTCTCGGCCTCTAACGGTCCCAACTGGTGACATCGGTGGTCGTCCATCCTCACCGGCAGCACATGTCCTTACCATTTGTGAGAGAATAGAACAAGAGAAGTTTAGTACTAGGATTAACAGATTTGCACGACAAGAATTCAAGAATATGGAGTTCTTCCTAAAGGTTCTACAACCTCTCGAGAGTAGATACAGACGTCTCTATACCGATCCACAAGACTCTACTAAGCCTGCTCATGACCCCTAAGACCTATGTAATCTAGGCTCTGATACCAATATGTCACGACCCAAATTTTTACCCAGTCGTGATGGCGCCTATCGTGAAACTAGGCCAGCCAATTATTTCCTTTTTCCCATTTTATCCAATTATTTACTTTAGAAAAATATATTTTCAATGCAGAATTTAACAATAATAATAGAAGTGTCAAAACAGCGGAATGAAATATAATTTTCGACCATGGATGTCACTAGTCATGAACAAAACTAATACAACTGTCTGAAATACAAATCTAGAATAGTCTGAATACATCCAATAAGTAAAACTAGAGGAAGATAAAGAAGGATAAGGCGGAACGACGATCACCAAGCAGCTACCTCGCCAAGAAAATCTCACTTTATGCCCATTAATTTTAAACTATTTATCCTTCAATGCACATGCCCAAACTATTTACTAATTCTATCCATGGAGCCTAAACTATTTACCCACTAATTCCAGTCGCTGCTTTGCCAAAGATGAAAGCGATGAATAATATCATATCAATAAGGTTCATCTGCAATCTAGACCCCTCAATTAAGACTCCAAGAATCCACATATAATTAGCGACCCTGAACAACCAGATGCTACTAAGTCAATAACAGAATAGTTAGAGGCACTCATCCTCTTTATCGACTTTCTGGGAAAAAAAACTCTACATGGGTTTTTGACTCAATCCCAGATGCAGAGACACATTAATTGACTTTTCTTGAGCTTACACCAATTAATTTGCATGGTCCCATTCTAATATCATCCTTTGAGAACCTTCCAATTAAGGATTACTAAGAATATCCACCATTGTTGGGCTTGAAGCTCAATTTTTATTTATGAAGGTTTCTTGTTTAATTCAAAGTGGGTGCTGTTAAATATTGTTTATAGTACCTTCTGGAAGTTCATACTGAAATGATAGCATTTGGATCTGATTTGAGATCGAAATTTTCAGTTGAAAATCGAAGAAGAATACAACTACAATATACTGCTACAATATACAATATGTTGTAAGAGTATATATGTATATTTCAACAGTATACTATTATAGTTTATAAAACAGTATACTGCTATAGTATACTAATATACTATAGGAGGATATAGCTATACTGTAATAGTATACTATTATAGTATACAATATATTATTATGGTATATTGTAATAATATGCAAGATACTATAATTATATGCTGTAACAGTATAAAATATACTATAATAGTATACTTATTACCCGTAAATTCACTTGCTTTTTTCCTTTTAATATGGTTTAAGCTTTTACCCTACGTGAGGGGCAAATTAAAAGTATAAAAAAGAATTATAGTATGCTATATGATGTAACGGTATATTCTTACAATTAGATCCTTTTAGAATTTTAAATTTTTTTTATTGACAATTGATATTATTTCAATTTAATAATTGAATTAAGTTTTTTTAACTCTTTGCATACAATTGTATATCCTATTGCTATAGCTATATACTATACTGGTATCATATGTTTGACTTTTATCCTATTGATTGTATTAGCTATATTTAATTGATACACAATTTAATTTTTCTCTAGTAATAATATAAAATAAAAAAATAATAAAAATAGTAAATAAATTAAATTACGAAAAGAAAAAGAATATAAAAAAGAAGAAGTTAAATGAAATTAGAAAGGAAAAAGGATAAAAATAAGAAGAAAACGAGAAGAAAAGGAGAAAATAAATAAAATATAAAAATAAAAAAAATTAGAAAATAAAAAATATACCCATAAAATTAATTATAAATAAAAAATATAATTAGTTTATAGGTCAAAATTCTAAAACAATTTGGTTGGCCAATAAGGTGGGTGGCAGCCGCCCAATTGCAACGTCCGCGGTTGTGACTGACACATAGAAGAGTGTGATATACAACAGGAAACGGGCCGCTAACAATTCGGCGTTCTTTGCCAAAAAAAGTAACCCATATCGTCAGAGTTGCCAATTTTGGATAAATGAACTCATCATTTCCATTCACTAACTACTGACTACCACCCCTTAAACGAGTATTAACGATAATGTAAGATTAATGGTTAGCTCATAATATGCTATGTCGTTTCTTGGATCAACATAGACTGATTAATAGCCTATTTGGACAAGTTATAAAAATTATAGTAGCTTATTTTAAAAATTATTATTTTAAGATTATTTTCTAAAAAAAATAATTTGAATTTTATTAACTAATTTAAAAAGCATTTTTTAGTATTTGATCAACCTATCAAAATATTTCTCAAAAAAATATTTCTGAAAAAAGGTTTTTTCTTTTGTTCTTATGAAAAATTGTCCAAACAGTTCAACTTTGAAAGAAAAGCACTTTCCTTCAGCACAATCTTTGCCGTTTTTTACAATTAATCACAAATTAGACCCGATCGTTCCACGGCATATAAAAGCAAGCACGAGGGATTATGAAGAATATTTAATTAGGTTGGTCCGGTTAACGATAGGGGGATGGATTGGGTTTAGCAGTTGGTGATTACGTGCAAAGTGCGCTAATCAAGTTAGATAAGTACAGTAATATTTTAACATTATTGGCAGTCTCCATTTTTCACACTCCATTTGCTGCAATCAGCAAATATCACTAACTACAAAAAGGACTGCATGTCCCTTCTCCACCTTCGCTCTTCTGTATAACCCTTTCTTGCTTAGATCTATTCAACTAAACCTCAGCTCTCAGTTCATTGACCCAGTGTTTGCCTCTGTTTCTTGCAGGTATGATCACTTTCTTGCTTTGTTCCCCTTCATGCCCTATTTAGAACCTTATTCTTTACCTTCTTCCTACTATATTAATCTTTTACCATTCAACAATTAAGGTTTTTCTATCTTGAATTATGTGTTTATTTAATCATGTAATCCGCAAATTTGATATCTTTGCCTTTTTGTTACTAATACTATATCACCTTCTAAGGCTTCTTCGTCCTTCTTCCCAATAAATATTGCCTTTTCTTACCATTCAAGAAGTAAGCTTTTGTTCTTGAATTTGGTGCTTCTTTAAACATTGTTCATCTATAGTTTGTTGTTGGGTTGTACTATTTCCGTTTTCAGAGAAAGTGTAGCTCTTCCCAGAAAGATATTAACCTTGGAAAAGATGATGGGAGTAATAGAAAATTGCTTTATTTTTGGTTGATTAACCAACGAATAGCTAAGAACTGGAAATTGTACGGGATTATGAACATGGGTTTGGCTGTTTAGCTTGAGTGAAAAAATTCCTATTGTGGAGGATACATATAAGTTTACTGCAAACAATTTCCTTGTTTTTTCTACCCTTTTGTTTTTTGTCTATCTGATGGAAGTAAAAGATATCTACTAGTGGGGAATAGTTGGAAATAGGCTTAATCTTGTTAGTAAGTTGATTTTGGACCTATTGCTTTCTCTAGGAGTATTTTGACATTATCGTAGATTTATATATTTTTATGCCATTAAAAATATAGAGAACTTCTAATATTATTTATGTATATAGCTTTTGTTTTTATTCAATATGACGATGACATGAGTAGAGCGATTCATGTAGCCGACCCCAATTTTTTTGGGACTGAGGGGTGAGATGTAGTAGTTGGTGGTGATGACATGGCTTAACCATACTGCTATGCCTTTCTGTATGTTCACAATTTGGTTGACGACAGACTCTTTTAGCAGAAACAATTGCAAAATTGAAAAGCTCTTCTTGAAAAAGCAGACTTATTCCTGTTGATATACCATGGTTGGCTTGCAATCTTAACAGACTCGTGGAGGGTCTTTTTTTAAGTGTCCTCTCTTCTTTTGGGGATTTAAATAGGAGAAACATAGCAATTTGGTGGTTGATGTTTGTTCACAAACATGACCAACCGATGAAGACAGGTCATGTACTCTGGTGAATTTGTTGTGTCACTCCATGCCTAGTTAGTTCCTCTCTATGTTGCCTTGTTCTTGTCAGTTTAGGAGCTTTAGATTTTTGTATTAAGTTGTATCTTCTTTTGTTTTTTTTTATGTTGACTGGACTTTGCAGGATAACCACAATTAGCAAATATGAAGAGTGCAGGAAGAATGGGAATCCATTATATGCAGAAATTGAATGCGGCGAATGTTCCAAAAGAATTAGTAGAAAAAGGACAGAATCGTGTTATAGAAGCATCTCTTACACTTATCCGTGAAAGAGCAAAGCTTAAGGTAATGTAGGACATGAAAGAATATAATTTTGAGTGGGGCGAATAAGATAAAATGATATGCATTAGTATTGCTCATTTTTGTATTTGGCTACAGCAAGCTAATTGTGTAAGTACTCATTGTGAGTAGAACCTTTTGTAAAAGGGTTTTGAACTAATGGCCTAACAGCACCCATGCAAAAGCTTTTTTTGGTTTATCTTGGTCGTTCTTAATGGTGTGGGTGATTGTAGATTCAACATTGAGTTCTCATGTAAAGTAGTTTTGCATATGAAAATCATCATTAGAAAAAAGTTTTATGTATGACTGGATTTGAAATGCATGACTAAACATTTCGCCAGCAGCAGAGATGTTTCTAAGTTTTGTATTGTTTGCTTTACTACAGGCAATTGTTTGCCATTTTAAAAACAGTGTTAACTTTCTGCTTGATCTGTATCCCTACATCATCTCTTAATCTAGTCATACAAATGTAATGGGAAAGTGGTAGGTGTATCCTAATATGATAATGGTCAATTTCTTTATCATGGTTAACAGTATAGAACATGGGGGTACCAGGGGAGAAGGAGAGAAAGAAGCTAGCAGCTACTTCTGTTGCATTGTCTTACAAGCTCTCCCTTAAGGGCTTGTTGTTTCTCATTCACACCGACTTACAAGTTGGTTCTGCTTTGACGATTGAGTTATTTTTCTTTAAGACCATTGACGTGAATGAGTGACCTTATTCCGTTCCTGATCTTTTTAAGTTATTCTTATAGGGAGAGCTTATTCGTGCTCTCGGAAGTGTTGTGGCCTCAACATCTCTTCTTGGAGTTCCGTTGGGACATAACTCTTCATTTCTCCAAGGGCCAGCATTTGCTCCTCCTCGTATACGAGAGGCCATTTGGTGTGGCAGCACTAACTCCACGACCGAGGAAGGTAAATCAAGTTATCTACCTGTTAAAACGATTATTCTTCACATCATTTACTTCGTGCGAATTGAGGTTCAAACGACAATAATTTCTTTGGGGAGTATCAATTACAATCCTATATTCAACGAATATTTGGTTAAGCTTTATACTCATTCTATTCAATATCAGATCTAGTTCCAGTTGAGATTTTGATATACATGGTGAAAGACATCTTTTTTAATTCCCCCCCCCCCCCCCCCCCCATTCTTCTCATGTCCTTTTTGAAATCTATTTGTAGTGATTAAAGAGTGCAATATGCATATTTTTGCAGAACCATTTGCATTTCCATGTAATTACTGTACAGAAGTCTGGAAAGTCAATAATCACTTTCATCATGTTGTGTAAGGAAGAATTCACTACTCTGAAATTGTTTAATTTAGTCGTGAGGGGGAAGAGGGGGGGGGGGGGTCGATAATTGTAAAGAAGATGTAGGTGTTTGAACCCAAACCCTTAGTGCAGTAGTGGTTGCACCAGCCAACCTAGCCCCTTTATCCAAGATTTTATCTTGACGCAAAATGCAGCTTTCAATTATATTATTAGATAAGTGGTCAGAATCATTCACTTCACAGATCGTTTTCTCTGCATTTACTAGTAGCCGTTCTATCTCCCGCTCGAGCTGTTGCACATGTCCATTTGGTTCATTTGCCAGATACCACGGTGTTTTGGCCTCCTCTGTTGTAGGTTTTGTTGAAGCATGTGAACTGGCTCATCGACAGATTTAAACCGTTAGAAATGGACATTTTCTGTTTATTTATTTAGATTGCAGTCCCATCATGGGCGGGCCTAATTTTCATTATGCCTCGCACTTAAGTATTTTTGTGATGGTCTCTGCTGATAAATATTGAAGTGTGCTAATCATCTCATCTTGAACCTTAAGCTGCTAGGTAGAAGTTATGTATTTAGTTCATTGTTGTAGAAATTCCGACATCATGGTGCTAACTTTCATTTTGGATGTCTGACGCTTTGCTACTGGTGCTTTGATGTTCTATGATTAAGAGAAATGTTGTTTTGTTGGTTACAATACTATATTCCGTTTTTGTAAAGCTTAGTAGCCTAGATTGAGCTATTTTTCCCGCAAATGCACCATAATGAAGTTTCAAAGATTATTGGCGGAAACCAAGAGAGAAAAATAAAAATATAAAATTGAATCTTAATGAAGAATCTTGATGTTCTAAATTGTTTTAACCATGTGTGGATTGAAGCTTATGGTCGCACTTCCGGATTTTGCTCATAATATGAAGGATTAATCAATCACTATTTCATGTTCCCTTTTTCTGCAATGATCGGTTGATCTAGATTAATTCGGTCTTCCTTTTTCCTCTTATTCATCTCTTGCATCTACTGATCAATGTTGTTTGGAAGATTTTCTCTATTTGACTGATCCTTCTAGATAAGATGATATGCAAATTATCACTAGGAAGTCTCACTATAAAGTAGCACTAAAAAATGCTGTCTGATTGCTTGAACAGCCAGGTACTCAGTCTAATTTGCTAAACCTCCTTATCGGCAATTTTCACCATACATATTGACATTCCTTTAGCTAACTGATATATCTAAACAAGTTATTTCTATTATGCAGGAAAAGAATTAAATGATCCACGCATCTTGACCGATGTTGGTGATGTGCCAGTTCAAGAGTTACGAGATAGCGGCGTTGATGATGATAGGTTGATGAGTATCATAAGTGAATCTGTCAAGCTAGTGATGGAGGAGGTAAACCATCTTTTATTTACTTAATTCTGAGAAAGTATTTGGTGTCCTTTTTCTGCAAGGGACGGATACTAAAATCATAGGCCTTGCTAGGACAGTGGCACCCATTCAAGTTAGAGAATTTACTAAATCCGTTTTATAACGTCATATCAAAATTCAGAAACCCCCTCTCACCCAAAACCACGGAAAAAACATATAATTTTTTATTTCTTTTTCTTATGTCTGAGTCCTACCTGCTCAATTCTAAGATTTTGGCTTTAACTTCATCTTTTCTATGTTTATATTATTTAAAGTTACCAATGTGAAAAATTAGTTCTCACCTTCATCCATATCTAGGAGAAGTTAAAAAAGGAAAAGGAGAGTTCTCTTCATGATGTTATATGCCGTTCTCATGGATCTTTTATCCATATTGTGATTTTTGGAGCTGGAAGGACCTGCTTGAGACAGTTTACTGATGACTATATGGGCATCAAAATATTGTTGCTTTCTCTGCACTGCCTCAATAGTCCTTGCCAAATCTTTTACCTCAAAGTGAACAAAAGAAAAAGATCTTCAGTTGAATGAAAGAAATCAGTTTTTCCCAGCTGTTATCCAATGAAGCATCAAAACTCACTTTTGTTGTATGATTTCCTTACTTCTGAATAGAATGTTAATATACTTTGATGTCGGGATAAACAATTCTGTACAATTATGAACTCTACTCAAAGTAGTTTTTATTAGGCAACGGTCTATATGCTTCAGTTTCTTTTCTTTTCCCCGTACTTGATAATTTGTTAATTCAATTCCTGTATTGACTTTTCAGGATCCATTGCGCCCCTTGGTGTTAGGGGGTGATCACTCCATATCCTATCCTGTTGTAAGAGCTGTGTCTGAAAAGCTTGGAGGACCTATTGATATCCTCCACCTTGATGCTCATCCTGATATTTATCATTCCTTTGAAGGAAACAAATATTCACATGCATCAAGCTTTGCACGAATAATGGAGGGTGGTTATGTTCGACGGCTTTTGCAAGTAATCTAAGTTTTCCCTATAGACCAACTAAGCATGTATAACTTTGTACTACATTTCTTGCATTCCTATGTAAAGCGATCTCTCCTGCGATAGGATAAGCTGTTCAATGATGTACTCTTTGGGTTTACAAGTAGCTTACTCTCGCTAGCATAAACATTAGAAATTGTTTAACAAACCCTTGATCTTGTTTGTAGGTGGGAATTAGATCAATTACAAAAGAAGGTCGTGAACAAGGAAAAAGGTTTGGGGTGGAGCAATATGAAATGCGAACTTTTTCCAGAGACCGCCAATTTTTGGAGAATCTGGTCCGTCTTTCTTTACCACCTCTTTCCTTTCCCTTCCCCTCTTGTTTTTTCTCCCTTTGTTATATGTTGCAAACGTGTTCATCACTTCAGGAGTCTCAAATGTGCTGAGTCTATTCCAGATGCATATTATCATATATTTCTCTCTGATTCTCTGTATTTCCTACTATAAGTTATTATCTCCTTTGACTTCATGTCAAATTTAGCAATACTAAACTTGCAATGTCTGTACATTGGCAGTGCATCATTGCTACACTGATAATCTAACTGGTAAATATTTTTTGTACATTCAGAAACTTGGTGAAGGTGTGAAGGGCGTGTATATCTCAGTGGATATTGACTGTATGGATCCAGCATTTGCTCCTGGAGTATCTCATATAGAGCCAGGCGGTCTCTCTTTCCGTGATGTTCTAAACATACTGCATAACCTTCAAGCGGATGTTGTTGGTGCTGATGTTGTTGAGTTCAACCCACAGCGTGATACTGTTGATGGCATGACTGCTATGGTTGCTGCGAAGCTGGTAAGAGAACTTACTGCCAAGATATCCAAGTGACCTGCACACTGGTTATTCTATAATTACAAAGGATGCAGTACTATACATCCTATATTGACCGCTGGTGCTGGATTTATACTCATTTTTATTAGGAAGTTTAATATAGGATAAGCACCAAAGCAAGTGTTTATTCACCTTATTGTACCACTGAAAGCATATTAGAACTTAAAATAGAAGTATCAGGTAGGTCTAGTAGATGCTCAGTTTTCCATTGCAAGATCAAATTAGACAATGAGAATTATTATGTCATTGATTGGATTATCTGTAAACTCACCTCCCAAAATAAGCTTTCTTCGCTGCTCCTAAGTACCTGGTAAGAAATGCAAATTTTGTTGTGTACGGATGTGATTAATCTTTTTTGTGGTGTAGAACAAAGCGTTTACCAATGGGGCGAGGCATAGCCCGGAAGCTTGTCCCATGATTCTTTTATTCTGATAATTCTAAAAATAAAAATTGAAATAAAAACAGATTATTTTTTTTAAATAGAGAAAATGCATTAAACATTATATAATTCAAAAGCAATATACTGTACAAAAATTGATTTTATCTAGGCATAAAATTGTATATACGAAGGGAGCCTTAGTGTAACTGGTAAATTGGTTGCCATGTGAGCAGGATGTCACGAGTTCGAGCCGTGGAAAAAGTTTCCTGCAGAAATGTAGTGTATGGCTACGTATAATAGACGCTTGTGATTCAGCCCTTTCGGCATAGCATGAGTTTAGTGCACCGGGCTGCCACTTTTATAAAATTATATACATGTCCTAATACTTTAAGCCACCCAGTTTAATAATTTTAGGAGAAAAATATTTTTTAGATGTAAAGAGAACTTCAAACACAATGTTTGGGGGCTACAGGTCCAAATAATTCAGGATGTAAAGTGTGCACGAGGCAGATAGGAGCTGCATTGCTCCTAGGGAGTCGCAGTTTTCCTTTTTTAAAACATTTTCTTTTGTGGCGATTTGTTTAACTGGTTGACACAGCAATATGTGTTATAACTTAGTCCGAATATTGTCCAAATCTGCGTGCTCTTCAGTTTACTTTTTGTAACTACAAGCAAACATTTATGAAGGAAAACTGCAGTCTCTAAAAGAGCTTTTTGAAAGTGATTAACGAGACATAGGTATGACAACGATACAGAACTTTATAAAGACCTGCAACTGGAGGTCAGTAGAACGAGTGCCATGTCTTTTGGTTGCAAGGAAACATGGATGTTCTTAGAAATATTGATGTTCTATCATTAACATGATCCTATATATGAAGCATTACAACAAAATCAAGATTGCAAAGAGGTTTTTGTCAATACCAAGATTGTCATAAAACACAACACATTCAGTATCTAATTAAGTATGCTTTCTTTTGGTTTCTATTTGATTTTCTTCTTTCCTCTTGAGTAAGGCTCCACAATGCTCTACTTCATTTTTGTTTCTTCCTAAACATTAGAACAATTGTTGTGGAGTAGTTACAATTTTCATTAGTTCAAGCTGTAGCTTCTATCTCCTGTCCTATCTCTCTTTTTTCTAGTGCTATGGACTTATACCTTTTAGCGCACACAACAAATAGTACAAGATCTAGTGCAGTCAAAGCAGCTGAAAGGAAGAAAAACCTATCCAAGTGCCCGTCGTTTAAATTTGCAGGTATCCAACCTGGCTTTCCTTGTCTTGTTGTGATCTTCATTACCACACTTAATATAATGCTGCACAAGTAGCTACCTAGTGCTGAGGAAGACATGGACAACCCAAGCCCCATGCATTTCAGATTATCGGGAATTTGTGATGCAAAGAATTCCCACTGAGCAACATAGATGAATGCTTCCCCTACTCCGACAAGCACATATTGTGGAGTTTGCCAGAAAATACTCAAAGAACTTGTCTCTTCCCCTCCTTCACCAGCAAACCTTAGTCTGTGTTGCTCAACCAAGCCTGCAATCACCATAGCTACTGTTGAAATGACAAGTCCAATCCCTATCCTTTGCAGCTCACTCGGGAGCTTTGGCTTACTTTTTGTTAGTTTTACATACAGAGGAATTATGATCTTCTCATAGCATATGATGAAGGTGGATGTGCTTATGATGTCAAATGATGTCATGCTTGCTGGTGGAATGTGAAAGCCCGAGATCATCGTGCTTGTGTTCATTGCAGATCCTTGCTCGACGAAGAGAGAAAGTACTTGCACAAAGACAATGGATGCCAAGATTGTGCAAAACCATATTGGAAGTAGCCTTATCACACATTTCACTTCTTCAACTTGTGTCACAGTACAGAGCCTCCACTGGTTATGAGTTTCACTTTTATCAGGTAATATCAGCATATCCGATGGGGTTATAACTGCAGCTCGATCAAGAAACCTATTTGTACAAGTTAAAGGAACATGTCATATGTTCGAGTTGATGAAATTAATCAGCATTATAAGATCCTAAAATAGGGCAAGCTACGCTTACTTGAAGTCATCTGTATGAGAGATTCTTCTGGTGCTGTCTTTTTCATTTCTGCTTCGCTCTTCATACAACCCCTCTCCATGTGAAGGAACAGTAAGCTTCATTTTCCTAATAGAAGCGATGATTACCTTAGAGAACCTGGAGATAGGGTTGCAACAAGGTCTAATATGGCGGTACCTAGGGGCACCACTGATGATTGAGAGCAAAGCAACAAAGCCACAAGCTGTAGATATCCAAAAGGCAAGTACCCATCTTCCCATGTCTTCCATATAAACCAGAAGTGTCTCTGCAACCAATGATCCAAGGTTGAGAGCAACATAGAAGTAGCTAAAGAATTTCGTCTTGGAACGAGTTTCTTCTGGATCCTCTTCATCAAATTGATCAGCTCCAAGTGTGGCAAGTGCTGGTTCTATAGAGCCACTACCAAGAGCTAGTAAGTATATCGATAAATAGAACATGGCAACCTCGACTTGTGATTGAGGCTTACATAGCTCTCCCAACTTGCCACAACCTTCAGGTTCAAGCATAAATGCTTGAGTTAACAGAGACAATACCACTAAACCCTGCAAAAAAGTAAATTGGAATTGACTATATGAATCCTCACATTTCAGAAACGTCAATTATTTTAAAAACGAGTGTGGGGCCAAAGGATGTGTGGGAAAAATTATAACTTACAACATTCATAACAGCTAGAAAAACAATGCAAGTGAGGTATCTTCCAAAGTAGGAATCACTTAGAAAAGCTCCAAGTAAAGAGAAAATATAAAGAGTTCCCATCCATTTGCTGAACATGTTTGCTGTTTCAGCATTTGACTGCCTTAAGACAGTCTTTGAGAAAAGAACCATGTTCACTTCCACTCCAGTAAATGCAACTGCAGCCAATCCTTCACTGACTGCATCAAGCAAAGAACACAACTCTACCATATTATCATAAAGAAATTTAATTCAGATATTTTCTGCTTAATTATATATTAAGCACTTTGTAAATGCATGTTATAAACTTGGAAAATATGAGCTCGTCTTGATTTTTCTACTTCTTAGTTCTGTTTGTATATTTTGACATCGTCAAACCAACTCCTCATTTTCTTTCTTCTTGTAGATGTATGTTTTGCTACGATGGTAACCAACCTCTACTTCCAGTCAAGAGGTTGTGAGTTCGAGTCTTCCCAAAAGCAAGGTGGGAAGTTTTTGGAGGGAAAGATGCCGAGGGTCTATTTGGAAACAGCCTCTCTACCCCAGGGTAGGGGTAAGGTCTGCGAACACAATACCCTCCCCAGACCCCACTAAGTGAGATTATACTGGATGGTTGTTGTTATTGTAGATGTATGTTTTGAACCCAAGGGTGTATCGGCTTCTTTGTCATTCTCTAAAGAGTTTAAGTTTTGTGCACCGGTAATATACAATATTTTTATACCATTAGATTAAGTTTAATGAATGGAATAACATGTGATTGTTTACGACAAATATGATATGATAACCTGATAAATAAAGTAAATAACCTAGTATAACATGTTAAATTACACTACTGATATTGTAAAAACTTTTTGTATTTTCTGTGTATGTCACATAAGCCTTTCTAGAAATAGCGACCATGCATGTGGTTCGATCTTTTCTTGAATGGAACAGATTTTTGTTTTAATCTCAACTGTCTTAAAGTTTCTTTCCCTATTTTTATGGTTAAACCACTCTCTTCAAATGGCTTGATCTAATTAGTCGTTAATTACTGCATCTCTTCATTTTATATATACAAAATATTGCTTTCATTCTTTGTGCCCTGAGTATTGAAATTATTAGAATCATAAGTGCTTAAATGGAAAATGTTGTGGCAGGAGGGAACTATGGTAATAAGAGTATAATTAGTAGACCTAATAAAAGAGCTCCAGTTTTCCATCCACCAGTTTTTGCCTTGATTGCTGGTTTCCCATGCCTGTCTGTTGATCCATCTTTTGTACAACAATCCAAAAGTCTCTTTTTCCCTTCCTGTTCGCCATACATAAAAAGATATTACATTTCAAATATTATATCCTTTCATGAAATATGAAGAGGTTTATATTATATAATATATAGCATGCTTCCTTCTTTTCTCTCGCACTCCACAAAAAAAAAAAAAAAAAAAAACGAATACAAATAAGATGTTGTATAAGATTTTCTTTTGGTACTTATATTAACTTTGACTTACCTTTAATTGTTTAGTTAAGAATAAATTAGACTATCATGTGGGACCAATAATATTCTCATTGGTTCAAATTCTAGTAAAAAGTTTTTGAAAAGTTGAGTCAAAAAGAGGAGCAACTTTTTAGGATTATGTCAGATTTGGATGTAGACACAATAAATGTGAGGTGATCATGAAATCCAAATAAAAGTTGAGAAAAGTACATAATGCAAAGGTGGCTATAAGCATTTAATTTCTTTTTCCAAAAGAAAATTAAGTTATATTATGAGCGAAACCATAATGCAAATCCTTACTCTAGATTATATGTCTTTTTCTGTTTCAACAAATAATTTGTGTTCAAATTGGATAATCAATTTGACTGAGAAAAAATCTAATCTGATATTAAATTCAGCTGCTGTCTAAGCTCACATTTCTTGGAAGTGTAGACCTAGAACCTTGGACATAGAGGTTCAACGTCCATTTCTCACCAAATCATACTCTTTCCCAACCCATAACCTCCAATGTCAAAAATAAATATATTATATAGTTTATATTTTGTTGATCGAAACAAAAAATGTAAAGAATGAAAAAATGTCGTTAATTATAAATAGCAAAGAGATTATAAGGTGATTTGCGTCCTAAATAATTGGGAAGGACCAGAATTTTATGGATTTGAGATTGAAAAAAAAGGAGTATTGAGAAAATTGCAACTAAAAAAAAATAAATATTAGTTGTGAATTAGAAGCTAACAAAACGAAACATAATACCACACAAAACGTATGTATGAAAATATTAGGTGAAACTGTCATTCGGTGTGTTCTCCAGCAAAAAAACTACTCTACTACTCTATTTGTTATCTATTAAGTAGCTGTAAAAATCAGTACTTTTAAAAAATATTTGTAGTTCAGACTTTCTTTTATTTAAAGAGTGAAAGAGAAACAACGAACTTATAATCAATGATCACTAGAGAGATTGAGTAAAAACTAAAAGTAGGTGGAATTCATTATTACCTTTTTGAAGGTTTTCATTTGCATGATGCACGAGAAGAAAGCATGCATTAATACAAATAGCTAGTTTTTGTTTAAGGAAAAAAAAATGGAAACGTTAAAGTCACTTTTTAGTGAAGTTAAGCATGCTTTTTAATTATATTTTCTTCGTTTATTTGATTAGTTAAGCAGCTTAGATACATATATAAATAAATTAATGGCTGTATCCTAAACAAGTGACCATACAATGATGGACGATGATTACCATTTTTTCATGTTAAACAACCAGATATTATAATTATCACACAAAGCATTCAGCTCCCAGCTGGCTCTATCATAGCCAAAACCTTTCGGCTATTTTCTTTGTTCTGTTCTTTTTTTCATATCAAATTAACTACAATGGTGTATATACAGAAATCTTATGTTTCTTAAATGATGATTCATAATTTAGACGATATGAATTTTGAGCCAAAAGAATGCATTCTGAAATATATATCTAACTCGTTCTATACGTGTACTTTTTCGGACAGTTGATACACATAGAGTTGGATCTCAAATGCTGTTTGCTAAAGAACCAGAATAGAACAAGAAAAGCCAAAGGAATCCTATACAACACAGTTCAAAAATACAAACAGGACCCCATATATATAGCTAAACAATCAAATAATTAAAAAAAAAAAAATTATGTGAAAATGTACCTCGGGTTCATTCATGGAAACGGAGGATTCATCTCTGACAGCAGCCTGCTGTTTTGGGTCCATGGCTCAAAGAAGGAAATAAAAGAAGGAAGGCAGAATGTAATGAAGAGAAAAAGAGCAAGCAATTTATAGTGAGAAGGCAGAGTCCTTATAATGTGGATTTTGAGGGTAAGAGTTAGGGAATGTTTTGTATTACGTGGGAACCATGCAATGACTATGTATGTGTCTATTTCAGTAAAACTGCAAAATCCTGCGAGTAAACATGAAAGTCTGGGAATTTGAAATGAGGTTTTTATAGGCAAAATAAATGACAGAAGTGAAAGCAGACTATGGCCGACAGTTTGGAATATAGCTAACAAAACAGTCAAAAAGTGAAATGAAGTAAATTTCTTGGGTCAGCAAATCCATTCTAAGGAGCCATTTTGTGGAGATTGTTTTTGGTCCCTACACATATTTTATCATTTATTATATCAGTTTTAGATATATATATGTGCATTAATCAACTTTTTCAAAACCAAAATTTAGGAAATATTTCAGTTGTTTGCAACAAACAACTATGACCATTTAATCATTTAATTAATAGGAGTAGTAACAAAAACTTTGCCCCTGCGCAGTAGTCGCTTGTGCTGTGATTTTGCACAAGGACTACTATTCGCACAATTAGCCCTTCATTTGGAATAGGATTGGATTTATGTCCACAGTTTAAATCTCACCCATTCACTCCCTGGAAGAGACTCTCAAACTTATATTCATTTATTTATCTTTCACTTGTTCGTTTATAACATTCCTTACTTTTAACTAGATCGATAAAATGGAATCATTTTGACATTATTAGTAGACATAATACATAAGTGGACCCTTAAATTTTACATTTTTTGTTATTTGAACATCTAAATATAAAGTTATTCCTATTATGCCCTTTAACTAAATTATATTTGCTCAAATTAGACACTTTATAGTTCATTTGAGAAAAAAATTTTAAGTTTTCTGGTGAGAATCTAATTTCACTAACACTCAATAGAGGCTTGAACCTTCGACATACCACTCTAGTTAGCCTTCAATCTCACTAATCTCTAACGTCATCACTCATGTTCTATTATAAAGGTTTAACAATATATTAAAAAGAAAAAAGAGAGGATAAAAACATTTACACTTTGAGTGATCCGTTTATTTCTAGCGCAGATTGTAATAATTAAGATGGGGCCTTTGCTTACTCTATTTTGTCGTATGCACGGACAAAAGGACGACAGTTAATGCAGCAGTACTCCTCTCACTCCCACCAAATGATCAAACTACGAGAGATAACAGAAAAGATCAAGATTAATGTGATAATTTAGCTTTTGCTTTCCCTTCAGATGTGGAAAAGCTTGAGAAATTACAGTATTTCTATTGTTTGATAGAAAGATGTCGAAACCTTTTTGAGTAGAATAATTAAGGATAATAAAGAGATAAATTTTAATCAAGCATAAAAAATTTCAAATTTAAAAAAGAATAAAAAAATAATAAATTATAGAAAGTAAGAGCGATCAATCTTTATTAATGTTTGTAATCTCTTCTTCTTTCAAGAAAGTCCCCCTTCTCTTTGAGAACCCCACCCTTCCTATATAGTTCTGGGACCCTTGATATCTTCATTGGTCATATGTCTTCATGTTGTAACCTTTTTGTTGGTGCTTGGGTATTGTTTTCAACTAATCATACACTATAGATGCTTAGACTGGAGTGAGTCGCGACATATCTCGCTATCCTACTGCTTAGGCGGAGTCCCAACTAGGTCGACTACCGTAGTCAGATTTTGACCTAAACATTTAATCCCTCCGTCCATCGGAGTCGTCTATCGGTAGGCCTGACCGGCAGATTATGATTTTGAAAACTTAGGAGAAATCTTACTGTTCATATCTTGGGCGTAGTTTTAGATCGAGACAATGGCACGACGCTCTAACGATGCCTTTGGACCATTGCGACCGTTCAGAATCGAACCATTGTTAGATCTGAAACGTCGTCCGTGGCTAATGCCATTATGACACAGGTTTATAGGGGATTGAACCGCTTCATACCCTATCAGTTTTGATTAGCGATTCTTGGGTTTTGCGATTAGGGATTTTAATGTCATTATAAATAGAAGAAAAACATCATTCGATTGGCACACTCTCTTAACCTTTGTTGAAAGAGTTTTGTAGATCTTCCTCTCTTCTGATACTTCAAATCTTCGATCTCTCCAAGTAATCAAAAATATTCTCCCCTATCTCTTCTTTTTTTCTTAATCCCTTTGTTCTATTAAATCGATATAATGACTGGTAGTTCTTGCTGTTACATCCCAAGTTTTCATACGTGAGAGTATGTCGTAAGCCAATTGATATAAGCTCAGAAATGACACCATTTTCAAAAATACATAATGTACATTTCATCTTGTTATCTTGGAGGTTACAAATCTTTAAGATCATGAATAACAAGTACTAAAAGGGTTGGAAAGATTAGACGCTAAACGAACAGAAGAAAATAAGTTTCGTCGAAAGTCGACAAATTTGGAATGTTATAAAATGTATTTTGGGGTGATACTAGGGTTCTTAAAATGATAAGGAGGTTATTCTATGAGTTATTTTAGTTGTATGATATTCATTTTCTACATTTTGAAGGCAAGCAAGTTGTGGAATAAGAGTTGGCAAAGGTCATCACAAGTTACATCCATAAATTTGCTAAATTTAGGTCAAATGCAGATGAACTTTTATCGCAATATACTAAGAATCAATGGATGATCTACATACCAAATTGAATATTTATTAGTCTAGTTTCTATCGCATCAAACCGTTCATCCATACGATATCAGAGTAGAGAGATATTCGTATTTTTGCGAGTTCGCGCAAGCAGCTCCCAATGGGACCTACTTAGGTAGTGGTTGACCTACTTCAATTTATAAACGATTTGGACGCCTATTTTTTCTCATTTTTCAACTAAACTTTGTCTCCAAACTTATCATAACCTTTCTAAACAGATACCACAAGGGTTTGAAGTGATTACACCATATTTCAACATCAAAATCTAGTCCTAGTGAAGAACAACACCTCTTTGAGGTTGTGTTGTCATTGAGGATTGTTGTGGGCTATATTTTGATGAAATTCAAAGTTTTTGCTGCTGTATATGGTGAATATAACAGCCTACTAATTGTGCTTAAGCTTTCTTGTATGTTGGTTAAGTTGTTAGGATGATAAACTACAAGATAATACTTGGATTAGCTTAAGTCACTTCTATGGTGTTGTATTGCCATTGAGAGTTATTGTAAGCTGAATATAACTTGGATTTCAACTTGAAGTTACTATAAGAGGTAGGTATATTGTGTTTTTGCATGTGCGTATGTTTATATTGATGTTGATTAAGTTAAATGGATGGAGTAGACATGAACTAGTGAATAAAGTTACTAATTAAAGATAGTTGGAGTTGTGGATTGATTCCTTTGTTATAAATATATGGTATAAGGATGGAATCATTGATGAATGACTTCATTATCATGTTAATGATACTTTTAATTTAATTTAATAAGTCTATTAGGGGTATATGGGTTATACGGCTTCTAATTGGAGCTTTCCGCTCGTCGTGAAGTAATTGTGACTTGTTGTTGTTATATGGTGTCTTGTTATTGACATTTATATGTTGATGGATTTATCTGGCTATTGTTGTTGGTATGTGGTATTGGTGGAGGACTTTGTTACAAGGGAGATGCTATCCAAATTTAAGTAAATGAGCTACTAGCTTAAGTTATAGACTTAGCCTTTGCTAAGCACTAATTTTGAATCTCCTTATGCTGTGATAGATCGAGTTGACTTGTTTGAAGAGTTGCTTGAAAGTTACTAAGGACTCAACATGTTTAAGGAATGTTAAGGCACTTACTTCTTTATTTTGTCATGATCTAAAGTGACATGAACATAAACGGTACGCTAATTCATAACGGATCTACTCCTAGAAACTAAGGTTTTTCATGTTGTTCTTTCCTTAGAAAATTATTCTAAACAGGTGTGTATGATTCTTAAATCCTACTAAGGTTCATATTGATGGTAGGGATATCCATAATGTTCTTAGGTTACTCCAAAAGGTTTAGAACTTGATTCCATGAGTCGAGCATGCATTATATATATTTATCTATTTTACTCTATCGAACCGCTCTATAGTCGGCCGGGTATGGCAGCTATTGTGTAACCACTGAGTTGTTGGGTTTACCGAGCTTCACATGGCCGGGTATAATTCTACCGAGATATGATGGCCAGGTACATTTTTACCGAGTCCTCTATGAGTTCGGGTACGATATGATGATGATGATGATGCTCATAGAGGCAAATGTTTTTAAAAGTTTATGTATATATATGTATTATGCATTTCATGGCAGTATTCCCCAGAGGCACTCAGATGTTACAGGTTGTATCTCCTCTATCTCTCTTTACATTACTGTTCTTGTTTATGCTTCCATGTCTTACATACACAGTACTTTATTCGTACTAACATCCCTTGTAACTGGGGGACGCTGCATTTCATGACTACAGGTTTCGATAGACAATTTGACAATTCTCCAAGTAGGTTATCAGCTCAGCGGAAGGTGTTGGTACACTCTACTTGCTCCGGAGTTGCCTATTTGATCAGTATGCTTTGGATATGTATTGATTGGTATGGAGGGGCCCTGTCCCGACCTCTATGATATTAGGTACTCTTAGAGGCTTGTAGACAGATGTCAGGTGTATGGATACTTTTATGGCCTTGTTGGCCTATGTTTTGAGTTTACAAATGGTCATGTCGGCCTTATAGGCTCGTATGTCACATGTATAAGTTTGCATATCATGTTGGGTTGTCATATGTTGAGCATTTCTTTATGTTTTATCCTTGTTATCTCATGATGGATTTTCTAGCTCACTTACCTATTATAATATGATAAGAAAGATATGTTACATTGGTACTTGGTTGAGTAAGGCACCGGGCACCGAGTGTCTGCCGCTTCACTTCTGTTTGAATCGTGACAAAAGTGGTATCAGAGCAGTTATGTCCTAGGGAGTCTACAAGACATGTCTAGTAGAGTCTTGTTTATAGGTGTGTAGTGCACCACACTTATAAACAGGAGGCTACATAGCATTTAAGATTGTCACTCTTTCTTCTTGTTCTAGATCGTGCGGCAGAGCTCAGTTGTAAGAACTCAATTTTCTAAACTCTATCTTATTCATGATAGGACGATGCCTACATTCAGAAATACTAGTGGTATGAGACTGAATGTGGATGAGGAAGATTTTATCAGAGAAGCTCGATTTTACATCATGCTTATAATGTGTAAATGTTAGGTCTTCAAAAGATCATATGTGTCTAAGATATGTGAGCCTTTTTATAAGGAGCCCAAGGTATGAATATCTATCCACCCATACGGTAAAGAGAAACGAGAGAATTAGGTAGTGGATACAAGTTTCAGTAAGTGAAAGAAATAACATGAAAAAAAAGAAGAAGTACGAGGTACCAGATAATGAAGATTATCAGTATTTAGAATTCAGGTAGAGAAACATAAGCATTCTGAGTTACTTTCAACAGTAACAAAGTTATATACAATTGACCACACCCATCTCAATTATGCCCAATGGGAACTGACAAATATAGTTTAATAGAACAATGTAATATCAGGATCAAGCTGGGGTTAGAGTAGCCAAAAATTGTGGGTGGATTGTTATCATTAGCTAATATTTCCGAAGGGTAGTGCAAATGGGGTAATAGATCTCCTTGTGAGACACCTAGATGGTGAACTCTAGAATAGTGGAATCAGATATGAATACTAGAATATATAGAAATTACAAAAGATAGCCAGCGGAACCCTAAAAGGGATAATTATTTACCTTAGTATGACTCTCACCCCTAGAGAGAGAGAGAGAGAGAGAGAGAGAGAGAGAGAGAGAGAGAGAGAGAGAGAGAGAGAGAGAGTTTTAGACATCCCAATGAGCCAAAAGTGAAAGAACGTTTTGTTGAAGTTTTCAGAATAAAGTGATAGATAGAAATATTAGTCGAAGAATAAGAAGAGAGTAAATGAAATATTATGAGTAATATGTGATAAATGGCATGACAGTATGACAGAGTCTACAGTCACGTGAAGGGAAAGACAAAAGGTAACAGGCCGTGATAAAATAAAAGTGTATAAGCCATAAAGCCGTATCCCTATTTTGAGAAATCAGTTGCTGACTCCAACGTGATTACCAGAAGGAAAAGGTAGACCGCGAAGTAATAGAAAGAAGTATGGGTTGGTGAACAAGATAAACTGAACATGAATTGGGAATCGAATGATTTGATAATAGTCGCCATCATGAGGATTTTAGATATTGCGTTCTAGTGATAACAGAATGGACAACAGAAGAATAATCTTTAAAGGTCATTCATAAGATGCTTCCCTGGAGCAAGCACTATGAGCAGAGTTAATCATAAGGGACTAAGTGTCCTTCGTGCGTAAGAAAATTAGTTATCCCTGGTACATATGATTACTATAAGGAAATTAAGGTTCATTGATGATGTGAAAAGACGCCAAAGATGAATAGGTAAAACATCTATAGATATATCGTCGTAGTACTAAATCTTGGTACTCCCCGAAAGGGGGGAATATGGTGTGATATGGTATTAAGTCGGAGTTAAGCGGTTAAGGTAATTATAGAAATGGTAAAAAGAAAAGAGAGATTATGTTGCATTTATTCAATTCCTACAAATACGTTACGACTCCATAACATTATACAAGCACGACATCGGGGAGAGGCATTAAAAGTTTCCAGCCAGGATATTATTGATAAATAAGTGTGAATGGACACTTGATACATCAGGAGCTAGTGGCTAGAGGTAAGTTAAGACAACAGATATATCCCAAGAGAAATTATGCAGTATATATATATATATATATATATATATATATATATATATATATATATATATATATATATATATATATATATATATATATATATATATATAAGAATGGACCAACGAGTAATTAGTAGTTGATTCAAGATGAGTCCGGTTATAACTAGACGAGAGGTCACAGATAAATCAATAGATCATGCAAGATAAATATAGTGAACTGAACCATAATGAATTCAGTCTCGCAGATACGAGTCGCAATTATTTGAAAATTTTTAGATGGGAGTCGATGCAGGTAAAGGTAACGTTTAAGGTCTATGAAAATAAGAGAGAGTCCCACTAAGGAGACAATCGAAATTTGATCCTAGAAGTAACCCTACGAGCACAAGGGCACGAAGTTATGTAACTAAGCGTTATTATATGTGAGTAAGAATAACGAAAATTTCGTTAGGGTGCACGATATAACAAGCCCGCAACTTTACAAGACCCAGAAGGTCTCCCTAAATACTGCAATAAAAGACTAGCCGAGGAAATAAGGGAGAAGATTTCCACCTAAGAATAGCGAGCTAAAGAGTAAATGATCTTGTAACGACAGTGTCACTACAATATTGTACACACTCTAAAAGAAAGTGGCACCTATCGTGGCTAGTGAATGGGAAGAAAAAAAATCAAGGTGATGTTTGAGATTATATGAGGTTTAGGAAATTACAGTAATTGTGGGCAATAAGACAAGCCCAGTATTCATGCAACAAGTGATAGAACAACAAGAAAAAGTAATTTCTTACATTTAAGGACAACTGAGAAGGCACAAAAGGAAATTTATGGTGCTAGCAAGTTAAAGGAAGGTTGTGAGTAGTATAAATACATAGGTGTAGGTCGTAAGGTAAAGTATGTAGAGGTAAAAGGTTTTATGCAGATAAGAGTAAGCATATGAAAAGGTGAGTGAGAAGGTGATGAGAATATGTACGTCCTCGGTATTAAACCTATCCAAATAAGAGAGTTGATGGCATTCCTAAGTATTTGAAAGCTCGGTACAGCCTGAATGAACTCAGAGGATTCTAAGACTAGGTGCATTAGAAGAGATGGAATGCTACCCTTGTAGTAGAATAAGGGTGTAATTGTGATAGATAAGAGGATGATACTTAAGCCTTTGATTGAGTAACGATTTAACAAGAAAGGGATTTCATTAATTGCATAGGATTAGAATACCCCCATAAGATGAATCGCGTTGGGATGTAATGAAATAAGGTTATTGAAGTATAGTGTTATCCCTAGGTGGATCAAGAAAATCACTTCATGTTCCCCGATAAGATGTGAGCTCTAGTGACAATGTATTGCGTAAGAGGTTACAAGTTCTCAGTGATAGATTATAAATCAACATTAAGGTGAATAAATAATATATGGGTACAGGTTCCAAAGTACAAGATGACATTTGTTTGTTATTCTTGAGATGAATAATAATGAGGAAGCACTAAAGGATTCATATTTATACAGATAGGATAAGCAACGAGAGAGTAACCTGGAGTTGCGTTGCAAACCTCGGTAATAATAAACCGAAATATGTTTTATGGTATAGTATAACCTACCTAGATATGGTAAATCCATAAGGATAGATATAAAAGGCTATAAAACAAGAGATAGCAATAGTCTTAAGTTTGATAAAGTACCAAGCGAAAGACATCAGTACACCTATAGAAGCCTAGGGGGACAACATGTCATAATTCTGTATATGTTCATAAAATGAGGCTTAGAGATTGGCTAACAGATGGAGGAAAAAGGGGAAAAAGTCGCTAGGCGCTCATACAAGAACATAGTCGCACATACTACATTACATAAGGTAGCAAATGTTATGATGTTGGAAGAACTTCGACCACATGTCATGGCGTGAAAAAAAGGCCTAAAAGGGGGAATGCTAAAGCATTTAGATTTATTTACAAAATAGTTGCTTAGATGGAAAGATGAGCATTAAAGTATTTGTAAAATCCATAGTTTATGAAACTGATAAGCGCATCAGTCAACATTCGAGGACAAATTTTCCAAGGGGGAATGATGTTACACCCCAAGTTTTCATACATGAGAGTACGTCGTAAGCCAATTGATGTAAGCTCAAAAATGAGATCATTTTTGAAAATACATAATTTAAGTTTAATCTTGTTATCTTGGAGGTTATAAATCTTCAAGATCATGAATAACAAGTACCAAAAGGGTTGGAAAGCTTAGACGCTAAATGAACAGAAGAAAATAAGTTTCGTCGAAAGTCGACAAGTTTAGAATATTCTAACATGTATTTGGGCTGATACTAGGGTTTTTAAAATGATAATGAGGTTATTCTATGAGTTATTTGAGTCGTAAGATATTTATTATCTACATTTTGAAGGCAAGCAAGTTGTGGAACAAGAGTTGGCAAAGGTCATCTCAAGTTACATTCATAGATTTGCTTAAATTTAGGTCAAATGCAGATGAATGTTTCTCCCAATATACTTGGAATCAAGGGATGAAATACATACCAAATTTATCTACGTGTCTAGTTTCTAATGCGTTAAACTGTTTATCCATACGACATCAGAGTAGATAGATATTCGTGTTTTCACTAGACTGCGCAAGTAGATCCCAATGGGACCCACTCAGGCGGTGGTTGACCTCTTCAATTTATAAACGGTTTGGACGCCTATTTTTGCTCATTTTTCAACTAAAATTTGTCTCCAAACTTCTCCTAATCTTCTAAACATATACCTCAAGGGTTTGAAGTGAGTCCAAAGTGATTACACCATATTTCAACATCAAAACCTAGTCCTAGTGAAGAACAACACCTCTTTGAGGTTGTATTGTCATTGAGGATTGTTGTGAGCTGTATTTGGATGAAATTCCAAGTTGTTGTTGCTTTCTAAGGTGAGTATAACAGCCTACTAATTTTTCTTAAGCTTTCTTGTATAAACTACAAGATAATACTTGGATTAGCTTAAGTCACTTCTATGGTGTTGTATTACCTGGATTATTGTAAGCTGAATATAACTTGGATTTAGACTTGAAGTTATTGTAGGAGGTCGGTATATTTTGTTCTTGCATGTTCCTAAGGTTATATTGATGTTGATTAAGTTAAATGGATGGAGTAGGCATGAACTAGTAAATAAAGTTACTAATTGAAGATAGTTGGAGTTGTGGATAGTTTCCTTTGTTATAAATATATGGTATAATGATGAAATCATTGATGAATGACTTCATTATCATGTTAATGATACTTGTAAGTTAATGTAGGAATCCTATAAGGGGTATATGCGTTATACGGATTCCAATTGGAGCTTGTCGCTCGTCATGAAATATTTGTGACTTGTTGTTGCTAAATTATTTTGTGATTGACATTTATATGTTGATGGATTTCTCTATTGTTGTTAAACATTCTTTTTCACACACCACCTCGAAAGGTAATGTATAGGGGAGTTTTTCCACTTTAAGTGACATTACTCGAAATGAGATTGTTTATTTGATTTCTTGTTCAGAGTCACCACTTGGGATAAGTTTATTTCTGGTGTCCCAAGTTACCGATCTATTTTGCATCCCAAATCGAGGAATATTTCGACTTTTCATTCAAAGTTTGTAAACCAGAAATTCTTGCGTAAGGAATTCTATTAACCTGGGGGAAGGTGTTAGGCACCCCCGAATTCCGTGGTTCTAGCAAGGTTGCTAAAACTATCATAATTAGCAATTACTTGATTTTAAAACATGTTTCAACCTATATTGCAATTTGGAATTGTTAATCGCTTTAAAATTAATTTTAAGGAGAATTGCAATATCATTATAACACGCCTGGAACCGCGTCATATAAATGCACCCGTAGTTTTAGACGTATTTTAAAATCATTGAGATTTGAATTTGGTTCACATAAATGCGCACCTGCGTTTAGGAAAGTAATAGATTAAATTCGCTCCTAAAGCGACTAGCGTGTTGTTAACTTTGTGGGAGGCCATGAAAAATTTCTAAATAACACATCCCGAATTCGAAGTATTTTAATGGAAGTAGTCAAAGAGGACTGCGCGATTTGTGATTTTTGTTTAGCGCGGTGCATCTCAATCTAATTTTAAAAAAAAAAAGATTTTAAACTAAGCTTGAAAGGCCATGAAATATTATGTTATCTAAGATAGTCTTCCTAAAATTATTCCAAAGGGGTCCAACTCTTACTAATGTTTAGAGAGGTAGATATTAGTTCTTTAAAAGCCTAGCATAAAACAAACAGGAAACGGGAGTCCGGTTTAAAGGGCGGCCCATATCATGATTTGAGAGGGCTATCCTGCTCTGACCTTAGCCTTGAGCAAAGACCTTGAGGCCTCAGTTGACTTAAGCGCCTGGACTCAGCATCGAGTCCTCACAAGTCCTAAAATTTAGCCATAGGGATCAACCCGATGGACTGAAGACCTTTGGGCTTATTCATTGTAAAATTAGATCTGGTCCTTATAAAAAAGGGTCCAAGCCATGATGCAGACAAATTTATTCTAATACACCAACCTCACTTTCAATATGCAGTTAGTAGATCAATTACAGTAATCCAAACATTCAAACTAAAGGAGATGTGACTATTGAAACTCTAATCACATGATCTCTAGGAAAAAACTACTGAACCTAAACATTGAAAGTACTGATATGAACACAAATATTATTTCTAGGATCATTTTCAGGCTAAATAATATTCCGGATTTAACAATTTAAACTAATATGATGCCAGACCTTAAATATACTAGAATTAAACTACATTGAGCTGACATTCCTGAATAGAATATACATAGATCCAGCAACCTTTACACAATCCCTCGATTGTTCAACAAGTTAACCAGCTACCAAGGTCAAGCAAATTGAGGGATGGCCTGGAGTTCAAAATATTTCTGCTATGCTAAGATGAGCAAACTAAAATTGAGCTATATTACATTATGATATGGGATTTAAGGAAAATGACATTGAAAGTAAAATAGAAACAACCATTCATTCATGTGTCTCCTAACAAATACAACTTTCATATTTTTCATCTCATCCCTGAAGGAGCCAAGAAATACTTGGAAATTGGGCAAAGTAAAATGAGCAAAAGTGATTCAACAAACGGGAATCAGCAGCAATCAACAGTCAAAACACTTCAACCCAGGAATGATCCAAGGGGTGAATAGATATAAACCGTTTCCACTTATATGGAATTAAGTAATTTTCAGAAACTAGGAAAGGATGAAATCAGTATAATCCAATGAAACAAGAGTTTTTCTTTACTTTTTGCTGGATTTCCTAGATATTAGCTCACTCAAATCTACAGGATTCATATTATCAGAATACTCTTCTCTTAGAACTCTAAAATTTGAAGCCTGTTCTCTCCCCCCAATAAAAAGAACCTCTTTTCTAGGCCAGGAATAATGCCTTTTATATGCAAACTAGTAGGGCATCTTTCAGATTTATTTTAGCACTGAGGTCCCTTTTAAACTTTATTTTAGCTTAATAACCACTGAAGTTGTTACTTGCTACCCAAGTAAACCCATCCCAAAGATTAAAATGGGATTAAAACGCCATACTAGAAGCTTCTATTGGCTTCCCATTATGTTATTACAAATTCTCTAAGGTTATCTACCCAAATTACCCCCAATGATCCTTGTATTTACTCTCTAATTTGATCAAACAACCGAGGTTCAAATGGATCAAATAATCCTAAAAGAATGTATCAGACATGCAATGCTCTTGTCATGACTAGGCTAAGTATTAGAATTAATCTAAACCTAATTTGAACAGTAGATTAGACTAACAACTAGACCTAATTTAAACTCAGGAGCAGAAATCAACTTAACAGAAAAATTAATATAGTTTGAATCAAAACTAATTAACCTTAGTAATTTAACATAGAAATCAATTCAACTGAAAAAGACTAACACAACTCGAATCAAAATTAATTAAACTTAGTAATTTAATATGGAAACTTGAACCAACGAATTAAAACCAACTCGACTAACACAATTTGAATCTAATTTTGAACTAAGATATTAAGAAAATGAGGCAGACACAATTTCAAATTAAAGCTACTTAGATTCATTACAACAAACTAAAATAAAGAGGTGAGGCGGAGGGAAATTAGAAAAGAAACTTAGAAAACTTAGCTTAGAACTCCAATTCGAACCCCGAACTTTGAATAGGCTTCTTCATGCACTGTGTTGAAAATTCCGGAAGCCCTAGATCCAAATTTGAGCAATTGTGGGGATATTCAAGGGAAATAAGTCGTGGATTTTAGGTAAGGGAGGTGGGGAGGTTGTAGGGTGTAGTTTTTGGGTGATTTGGAGGTGGCGCCGCCATACACACCAGCGGAGTCAGTGTTTCAAACCAATATTCGAGGTGTTTGGCTAAGATTCGAGGCAAGGTGGTAGTTGATTTGGGCAGAGGAGAGGGAGGAAAATCAACGTTTTAATTTGGGGTTGATTCGAGCTCCGCCGCCGCCGTGGACGATTTACGGCCGACGGTGGGCGGCGGAGACGATTTTGCTAGGGTTTCTAGTGAGAGGGGTTAGAGACGGGGTGTTTGGGGGGTGAGGGGGCATTGGACACTTATATACCAAAGACACCTCAGTTTTCATCCGTTGGATCAAAGATACTAGACGGCTGAGATCAAACCATGCTTAAACGATGTCGTTTCAATTTATTAGGGAAAGGTTGGGTTGGACCGGGTTTGTGTATTTTTGAACGGGTCTCAGGGATTTAATTACTGTGCTGGTGAAGTTTTGGCCCAAATTGGCATTTTTAAGAGACCCAATTTTGTTGATTTTCTTTTATTTATTTTTTTTTGCTTTTCAAAATTAAAAAATAAATTAAAACTAAAACTAAATTTAATCCTAAAAATCCTACAAAATAATATTAAATAAACTAACGCCATTAATTAATGATAATTTATGTAAACTAAAAAAAATTCCAATTAAACAAAGCAAGAATGAATCCAAATTTTGATTTTTTCGTACTTTTGTAAAATTCTAATTATCAATTAATTCAAAAATATGTAAAATCAAATTCTAAATTCAAATGCAATATTTTTATATTTTTCATGAATTATATAAATTAAAAATACACAGAAAAATGCAAACAAGCACAAAATTATGCAATTACCCCTGAAAAATCAAATAATTAAAAGCAAAAAACCTAAATCTAAGAATTTTGTAGGAGTAATTCACGTGAGGCAAAAATAACATGCTCACATCTTCCCCTCTTTGCTCATAGACATGAAGGGTCTTCGGGAAAAGATAAATGAGCAACTATGAGGTATTTTTGCTTGCTTGGCACTCCATGAGAAGCATTTTTGAAAGATGTCTGACCGAACATTGCTCCAGAGGTTGCCTACATATCCTTGGCTGTAAACGAATAAGGTCAGTGTAGTTTTGAAAGTTTTGGTAGGTGGGACTACCAGGAGTTGTGGTTTCACTGTTGATGGTGTTGCTACTGCTTGCTGACCTCCTTATTACACCAAAAGGAAAATTAAAAACCAATCTAGCTATGCATATCACTACGAGTTACAAGATTCCTATCTATGAATCACTTGAAGCTCGATCTTGAGTCTCAATTGATTTTGCTATGGACCCTGATCTAAATCTTGATGCTCCCAAGCTTAGGTGTTGGTTCTTTCTTTAGCATTTTGATCAAAGCGGGACAGATCAGATTTTAAGTAGTGCGCATCTTTGTCTGCTTTAGCATTTTGAATTCACTTTTTTTGTTCTTTTTATTCTTTTCCTTTATTCTGGATTAAGACTCATTCTTTCGGTCATCGCGAATCCTGTGTCTTGAGGTAAAACTAGTTCAGACACCAAAACAACAAACGAACCAAATTTTTCTGCCCCAGTTTTGCTAGGAAAATTTTGTGAGTTATTCGCAACACAAAATCTAAACTACTCTTCATTGAGAACAAAGAAAAATCAGGATTGTGTATCCTTGGGAGTGGAGCCTTAAATTCACGAGTTGTGCCAGGATGAGGGAACAAATCCTTGGGTTATGCCAAGGAGATCCACGGGTTATGCCCAGATAGAAGAAAAAGGGTTCCTACTGGGGATAAAAGGAAAGTCTACGGGTTATGCCGGGATAAAGTGAAAAAAAGGTCCTTGGGTTATGCCAAGGAGGATCCACGGGTTATGCTGGGATAGAAGGAAATTTTCCTTGGGTTATGCCACGGAGGATCCACGGGTTATGCCGAGAAGAAGAGGTCCGTGGGTTATGCCAAGGAGGATCCACGAGTTATGCCGGGATGTGAAAGAAAAGGCTCCTAGGTTATGCCAAGGAGGATCCAAGGATTATGCTGGGATAGAAGAAAAAGTCCTTGGGTTAAGCCAAGGAGGATCCACGGGTTATGCCAGGATAGAAGAAAAGGTCCTTGGGTTATGCCAGGGAGGATCCACGGGTTATGCTGGGGATAAAGGGAAAATGATCCTCGGGTCATGCCGGGGCGATGAAATGTTTTTGATGGGGATAAAGGGAAAATGATCCTCGGGTCATGCTGGGGAATAGGAAAAGGGTCCTCAGGTTATGCTGAGGATAAAAGGAAAATGATCCTCGGGTTATGCCGGGGAAAAAGAAAAAGGGTCCTCGGGTTATGCTGGGGATAAAAGGAACATGATCCTCGAGTTATGCCGGGGATAAAAGGAAAAGGATCCTCAGATTATGCTGGGGATTAAGGAACATTATCCTCGGGTTATGCTGTGGATAAAAGGAAAATGGGTCCTCATATTATGATGGGGATTAAGGAAAATGATCCTCGGGTTATGCCGGGGATAAAAGGAAAAAGGGTCCTCAATTTATGCTGGGGATTAAGGAAAATGATCCTCGGGTTATGTCGGAGATAAAAGGAAAGGATCCTCAGGTTATGCTGGGGATTAAGGAACATATTCCTCGGGTTCTACCGGGGATAAAAGGAAAAGGATCCTCAGATTATGCTGGGGATAAAAGGAACATGATCCTCAGGTCATGCCGAAGAAAAGGAAATGGGTCCTCAAGTTATGCTGGGGATAAAAGGAAAATAATCCTCGGGTTATGCCGGGGAAAAAATGAAAATGGGTTGTCAGATTATGCTGGGGATAAAAGGAACATGAACCTTGGGTTATGTTGGGGATAAAAGGAAAAGGATCCTTAGGTTATACTGGGGATTAAGGAACATGATCCTAGGGTTATGCCTGTCACACCTCCTTTTTACCGCTTACACGTGGTTACCTCGAAAGGCAACACGTGTATATGAGTTTTTCCAATTAAAGTAACATTATTCGAAATGAGATTAATTGTTTATTTCAAGAGTCTCCACTTGGGATAGACTTGGCTTTAGGCACCCTCAGATCCCGTCGTTCTAGCACGGTCACTTAAACTTGTTATAAGTGGCTAAAACATGATTTTCTATACTTGTTGACTCATCATTTAGATTATTAACCGCTTTTAACATCTTTTATGGAAATTTTGCAATGTTATTAAAACACGTCGCGAATTGCGTCACATAAATGCACCCGAAATTTTAGACATATTTAAATTTCATTGAGAATAGGATTTGGGTCACATAAATTCGCACTCGAATTTAGGAAAGTATTTTTATTAAACATGCACACCTATAGCAACTACGTCTTTGACATGCGGGAAGACCGTGAAATTTGCTAAATGGTACTTTGTATTTTCTATGGGTTTTAATAAAGTAAATAGCCATCGCATGTATTTGCTCGAATTAACATGGTTCATTTTTATTTTTTATAAAGTTATTCTAACATATGCTAAATTTTGTTAAAGAAGTTGTGTTTAAATCCACTAATTATTTCATGTATGAACTAGGTGCTCGGGAAAATTATATGTGCCTTGACCTCGTTCGTGGCCAATTAACACATAAATAAATCGCATTTTGGGTCATCCCTGGAGCATATATTGCTCAGGCTATATTGATAATTATTGTTACTATTTTGGGCTGTTAGTTATTCAGCCCAAATACATATTGGATAAAAAATTCCGGTGCATTACTAGCCTCGCGAATGAGCCCAACATTGACTTAAACAAAAGAGTCCAAATGTTTATAGCCAAATTGGTTTGAATTATATACATAGTCAAATCTGTACACATTCATAAAGGGAATATTAATAACCATTTTTGTATCAGTTTCTAACATTAGATTTGAATTAAGTTGTGATTCTAGTTATACTACAGGGACAAATTTTAAAATAACTTATCATTAAACATGCTGAGCCTCAAATGAACTACAACGTTTCACAATATTTGATTTGTTTTACATGATTATCAGGACTGCTGCCTTCTAAGTCCAGTAGTTCTAAGTGCATATGATCAGCACTTGAACCGGCTGGACTAAAATTGGAATTGATCACTACTTAAACACATACAAATACTTGAGTTGAATATCCAATTATTACACATGAAAACAATCCCAAATGTCCACATTATTACAAACGGATCAGTCTAATATTAACTATAACATCATGATCATTCTATGACTACACCTATATTCAAAATTAAATAGGGGAGAATGGAGGGGGGTAAACATCAAAATACAAATAACAGCTAAATCTTCACATTGGATTATCTATTTCATTTGAACTTCATAGATACAAAAGCATTGAGTGTACCTATGAAGCATCAGAAGAACATGCCTATGAGTAAATAGAATAGATCAACTAAGCAACCAACAACCAATAAAATAGTATATGCTGATTTCAGTGGGACTTTTAGAGAGCTAATTCTTCAGGAAAATGATTCCAAACAGCACTAATAGTATTTCCAGATATAAGAATAGGTATTTCAGTTGTAATATTCAAAAAAAAGATTTTTCAGATCCCTTCCGATGCCAATGGTTCCTTTTATAGTAAAATTGTTAGGGCATCATATTTAACTTTGTTTTATTTTTTTCCCTCAACTGAACTTGTATTTTTATCTAAGTAGTCCTTCAATTTCTGATTATGCCTCAAGTTTGAGGCTGGAGTTATGTATTAATCCATGCTAGAAAGTTCGAAAGGATCCTTATTAGATTTTGAAAAACTCCAGTTCCTTTTGTACCCTTACTAGCTTTCCTAAATTACCCTACCCTTGAATTTTGACCCCAATCAGTTCTTTTAGCCTTAGTCATTTACATATGACCTTGATCAGTCAAATTTGGGTCTCATTTAATCTTAGATTAATAAGCTCATGAGGGTTCAATCAGCCAATATTACCAGACTCATAAAGATCACAATTAGCCAAAGAATTAATAAGGTTCAACATATGCAGACTTCCACAAATATTATACAGGATTATTAAAAGATCGAAATAACTAGGAGAGTGAACACATATATCACACTTAACCTTCAAATAGTTCCAATCAATATGCTTCGTACATCAATTTTAGTTCAGGAATCACCTTATGAAGCAAGTAAAAGCTAACAATGAATAATTAAGGATTTGAAACCCCCAAATTAACTTAAACCAACATCAATTTGGAAAACCAAAATCATTGTGGCAATCAGATCATAGAGTCAGAAGCTAAATGTCCATTAAGCCCTAAAAATAACAATACTGAGGAACTAAACTAAATTTCCAGGTCAAGAAAGTGCAGATACAAATATCTAAAAGATGAAGGGATTTCCAGACTAATGTCAAATAAACACATGAACATCAAAACCCCTCTTCAGAAGAACATGTGGATAATCAAGACAAACAATCAAAAGAAAAACAAATCACATAAAAGAAATTCAAATTATTAAACATGCAACTATTAAAGAGAAATCCAACATTTGATCAGCTAAAAATGCAACTATACATGAAAACTTAGCTTTTCGTTTTTTTGTTCGTTCAGACCATTTCAAGCCGGCTCTTGACCATATTAACAGGGTTTCGAACATTCCCATGGATTAAAGGTTCAGGAGGGTTTTTGAAGTCCTGAGACCTCAATAAGGTCTCAGATTTGAGATTCTTCAGTAGCTGGGGTTATTTGGGACTCAATAGTGGCATGGTTGGGGTTAAGGGGGGGTCAGGGACTGTCCAGGAAGGTTTTGAACCATTTCTGGAAAGTTTGGGATTTAGGGTTAGGCTTCGCATTATGATTTGAGGATTTTCAGGATTATTTGAGAGTGATGACATGCATGGTTAGAACGGGGAGGGTGAGGTGACTTAGTGGTGTGAATATGTAAGGCTTTGGGATGGGGGTCGCCAGAGGTAGGGTTTCCGGCCACCTTTAAAGGGATATTCGAGACTGGGGGTTGTATTCGAGGGAAACCAATCACATAGTGGGATAGGGGAGGCCGTGCTGGTTAAGGGGTGTAATTTTGGGGCCGTTTGATTGCCGGTCGCCGCAGTGAGGTGATATCTGGCTGCGTCACAGTAGAGTGGTCAGCCGGTGGTGATGGGGTTGTCATTGGAGGTGTTATGGCCGGAGGTGGAGATACAATGAGGGTGAGTTTGGTTGTGTATGTATTGAAGGTGTTTGGACATATATGTATGATTTAGGATGAGGGTATAGGAACCGTTGGATTGGGGCGAGATCAACGACTGTGATGATGGGGGGTGTAATGGTGTCGTTTGGTTAGTGGCGGTATGGACTGGATTGGCTGGTCGTTTGGGTTGGGTGTGTATGGATTTAGAGAAGCAAACAATTTGGGACACTCAGGTCTGGCCCAATTGTGGCCAGCCTGAGTGGCTGCCTATATATATATATATATATACATGTATTGTATTTTTGTCTCTTTTTTTCTTTTAATTAAAATTAATTACTAAATTTATTTAAAAACCACAAATCACAAATAAAATTAAAACAAATAAAAATTGAATAAATATAATTTCAAGTGCTGGAACATATATATTTTTGTATTTTAATTTATAAAAACAAGTTTATTTAACAATTCAATCCTAATTAATCCTAAACACGCAGTAATGAACATGCACATGCAATTAAATCCAAAAATCAAAATCCTAATATTTTTTAAAGAAAAAATCCTAAACTTTAAAAGTCATGTAGGAGTTTGTTTCGACCGGTCAAAAATCATATGCTCACAATGTCGGGGATAAAAGGAAAAGGGTCCTCAGGTTATGCTGGGGATTAAGGAAAATGATCCTCGGTTTATGCCAGGATAAAAGGAAAAAAGGGTCCTCCGGTTATGCTGGGAATTAAGGAAAATGATCCTCGGGTTATGCCAGGGATAAAAGGAAAAGGATCCTCAGGTTATGCTGGGGATTAAGGAAGATGATCCTCGGGTTGTTATCCTCGGGTTATGCCGGGAATAAAAGGAAAAGAATCCTCAGGTTATGCTGGGGATAAAAGGAACATGATCCTCGGGTTATGACGGGGATAAAAGAAAAAGGATCCTCAAGTTATGCTTGGGATTAAGGAAAATGATCCTCGAGTTATGCCGGGGATAAAAGGGAAAGGGTCCTCAGGTAAGAAAGGATGCAGCCAAAAGATTGGAGGCCCTATGCTATCATGATTTTTGTTACATTGCTTTTCTTCTTTCTTGTTTTAGTAAAACTACAGGAAAGAATTTGGAGGAAACTTCCGTTTTGAGTTGATTATTACTTTGAAGTTATTTCTAGCTCCTGCGCATTTCCTTTGGTTGCACCTGCTTCTTGCACGGTTACTTTGGATTATACCTGTTTCAAATTTTTAGCAAAGCATGATTGTTAGTTCAAAATGGTGATTGGTTTTATGGCCTTGACTTCTTGATCTCGGCCCCGGTTCTATTGAGAAACCCCGCTGCTTGCTGGTTTTGAAGGGTCCTCAGGTTATGCTGGGATTAAAGAAACTGATCCTCGGGTTATGCCGGGGAAAAAGGGTCATCAGGTTATGCTGAGGACTAAAGAAAATGATCATCGGGTTATGCCGGGGAAAAAGAGTCCTCAGGTTATGCTGGGGATTAGGGAAAATGATCCTCGGGTTATACCGGTCATAAAAGGAAAAGGGTCCTCAGGTTTATTCTAGGGATTTAAGGAAAATGATCCTCAGGTTATCCATGGAATGAAAGGAAAATGATCCTAAGGTTATGCTGGGGACTAAGGAGAATGATCCTCGAGTTATGCCGGGGAAACAAGAAAAAGATCCTCAGGTTATGCTGGGGATAAAAGGAGAATGACCCTCGAGTTATGCCGAGGAGGTTCTCGGGTTATACTGGGACAACTAGGGAATGTGATCCTTGGTTTGGAAAGTTGCAGCTAGAGATTGGAGGCCCTATGCTACCATGATTTTTGTGATTTTCCTTTTCTTCTTTCCTCTTTTAGTAAAAGTACATGAAAGGGTTTGGAGGAAACTTCTCTTTTAGGATGATTTTTGTTGTGAAGCTGTTCTTAGCTCCTGTGCATTTCCTCTTGGCTATACCTTCTTCTTGCACGGTTGTTTTGGAGTACACCTGTTTTGAATTTTCACATAAAGCACGATTTTTAGTTTTAATGGTGGTTGGTTTTGTGGCCTTGATTTCTTGATCTCGACCTCTCTTTTGTTGAGAAACCCTGCTACTTGCTGATTTTGAAGGTTACCCTCTTTCAGCCCAAAGGGATCAACTTTTAAGTTTCATGATGACTCGCCTGTATGGGGCTTTGACTTTATTATGCCTTTAATAACTTTGACTTTGGATTTCTTTTAATTTTCAACCACTTTGACTTCAAAGCATAATCATGGCTAGTCGGGATCGGCTAGATGCGTCCGCTGAGGCTTGGTATCCTTTTTCGGCTTTAGTTAGAGCCTTGTAAACCCAATCTTGCCACCTTTTCTTTATATTATTTTCGAGGGACAGAATTAAACCGAAAGGGACTCAAGGAAAAGTAAGTGAAGGCAAGAAAATGAATTTAAAGAGAAACATCCCTTTCGGGGAGAAAAGAAGGACTTATCCAGGGTGCGTCCTGACTTCAAATAGGCACGACATGCTTCTTGGGCTGGATGCCTGACCTGCACAAACTTCCGCCGCTTCTCAGAAGCTCATTAACCCGCCTTTCAAAACCAGGGAATCTTGCCGAGACTTTTGATGGTGAATAATGTCTTCTTTTCGACTGATGATGCCCTTTTGGGGTTTTCTCTAGTTGACTTCTCTCATTCTCTTCTCACTATCACCCGATAGTGTTCTTTACGAGTTTTCACTAAGAGGATTCTATCATTTTCAATTTCTCTACTCACCATAGCCTTATGGTGCCCATAGGTTTTAACCAATAAGACTCTCTCATTTTATTTCTCTCAGTTTGATTGCACCAAGTTCCAACAGCGGTGTTTCCCATTCTGACGCCTTTGCCAATTGATTGGAAGGACTTGGACAGTGTTTGGGTAAAAGGAATTTGGATGAAATTACAACTTTAAAACCATTCTGGTAGGTATTTTGTCGAACCATTATATCATTTGCCCCAGTTTCGTTTTTCGGTGGTAATTGGGATTTTTGTTTTGGTGTGACTGAACCCTAGAGAGGGGCTGCCTACGTATCTTTTTTGGAATCAAGTCAAACATAGTTCAGGAAGTTTGGTTTTTGGTTTTCTTTTGTTTAGTTTATTTTTCCTTTTTTTTGTTTTGTTTTGTTTTTCCTTTTTTCATTTCATTTTTCAACAACAGTTTTAGGTTCCAAAGAGGGTAACCAAAGAAAAGTAACCGACAAAACTATGTTTGCAAAAGGGTTGATAGTGTTTGGATATGGGGAATTAAAGCCTTTGTCATCCTAATTGGAAAGAGTCATTGTTACAGAGAGCTTAGACATAGTAACTTTTCACTGTGTCTACGTTCACGGCCTTTGGAATCATCTCCTTCGATGTCTCCCAGATACAATGCTCCTTTCAGCAATATATTTCTGATGATGTACAGGCCTTTCCAATTAGGAAAAAATTTTCCCTTTGCTTCCTGGTGGTGATGAAGAATGCGCCTTAACACAATTTGTCCCACTTCAAAATATTTGGGCCGCACTTTCTTGTTATAAGCTCGAGCCATTCTTTGTTGATACAACTGTCCGTGACAGACCGCAACCATTCTTTTTTCATCGATTAAGGTTAGTTGTTCCAAACGAGTGTTTCGCTATTTCGTGTCATCAATCTCAGCTTCAACGATGATCCGGAAAGAAGGGATTTCCACCTCCGCAGGCATCACAGCCTCAGTTCCATAGGTTAAGAGGTATTGGGTCGTTCGTACTGATGTATGCACTGTGGTGCAGTATCCCATTAATGTGAAAGGTAACTTTTCATGCCATTTCCTAGAGATCTGAATCATCTTTCTCAAAATCTTCTTGATGTTTTTATTTGCTGCTTCGATAGCACCATTAGCCTTGGGCCGATAAGGAGTAGAGTTCCTATGCATTTTCTTAAATTGTTTGCATATCTCCTCCATCAGACGACTATTGAGGTTTGTCATATTATCTGTGACAATGGTTGCGAGAATACCAAATAGACAAATAAGGTTGGAGTGCACAAAGTCTATTAACGCTTTCTTGGTGACAGATTTGAGAGTAATGGCTTTGACCCATTTTGTGAAATAATCAACGGCAACCAGTATGAACCTGTGCCCATTTTAAGCTTTTGGCTCAATTGGCCCGATAACGTCCATGCCCCAAGCAGCGAATAGCCAGGGTGCTGACATGGGGTGCAGTTCCGTGGGCGGTGCATAAATCAAATCACCGTGCACCTAACATTGATGGCACTTTCAGACAAAGCTGAAATAGTCCTTTTCCATGGTTATCCAGTAATAGTCCGCTCGAAGAATTTTCTTTTCCAAAACATACCCGTTCATGTGGGGTCCGCATACTCCTGCGTGTACTTCGCGCATGATCCTTCCAGCTTCTTCAGTATCAACATATATTAAGAAATTGAGATCTGGGGTCCTTTTGTGTAAGACATCACCACTCAAGAAGAAACCACGTGCATGCCGTCTAATGGTTCTTTTTTGGTCCGCAGTAGCTTGCTCGGGGTCTCTATAATCCACACACACTCGGGGTTTCCCATCCTTCTTTGGCACTGGGACTACATTGGCTAACCATGTGGTGTATCGGACCACTCAGATCACCCCTGACTCCAATTATTTTGTTATCTCTTCTTTGATCTTATCCGAATAGCTTCAGACCTTTCCATGTCTTCTTGACATGAGGATTGTCTTTTTTAGCCCACTTAAAATTCTTTCATCAGCCCGACTTCTTTCTGGGTTGTTAGTGGCTATTTTCATCTTTCTTATATGAGCATTAATGGCCTCATTTTCCTGGGCTAGTTTCTTCTTTTCTCCCTATTCTTTGGCAGCTTGAACACCATTTTCAAATTGAAGTTCCATAACTTTCCTTTATAATTTATTTATTTTGGCCTTGTATTCATTCTCTTTAGTTAACCAGCCCCATTGTGGTTGGGCCTCAACAGTGAATAGTTGGACATGCGGTCTATTTGCGAGCATTTCAGTAATTTGATATCTCTTACTGAACCATTCAACATATTTGGGGTCCACTTCACCTCTAGCTCGGTCTCGCACTATTGTCTTGGGTTCTAGAAACCTACATTCATTCCACATTTGGCAAATGTTTCCTTCTGGAAATGCAGCTTTTGGACCCAGCTCAACGGCATGCTTACTCAGATCTTCGTTGTTGTGGACTGTTTGAAATCTTCCTAGTTGACGTAACACCCTATATGGAGCATAAAGTTGGATGCTATGAATGACCATTAAGAGGATATAGGACGCTTCAGATATTGTGTATATTGCTTCAGTGATGGGGAGCCATCCAAATGCCCATTCAATTTTATCAGCAGTCAGGACCCTCAGATGTGCAAGCCAAGCTTCTATACCCATAAGGAATGCTACCCGACTTCCAAATTCTTCAATGCAGTTTAGAACGGTCAAACCATTATTCATGTATCCAACCCGGTGATAGAGGTGTTCTTGCATCCATAATTGGAGTAACAAATTGCAACCCTGGAAACATTTTCCTCCTTCTCAACAGATTGTCAAGGCTCGGTAGATTTTGGACACGATTATAGGAATCACAGTGTTGTTGGCTTTTTTGATTGCAACATCGATCATTCCCACAAGACCTATCTCTATGTTTCCATCCTTCTGTGGACAAACCACAACACCCATAAAAGCCACCATGAAAGCTAGAGCACGTCTTGCCTCCCACTTGTCTTTATTTCCAGCATGGTTTAAACCGGTGTTCGGCTCTTCAAAACCTCAGGAGTTACCATATCGAAGATACAGAAACTGGAGTGTGTAGTACCCTTCAGATAGATTTCTATCTTGGACATCCCAACTAATGCTTAGGAAATCTAGGAATCTGTGAGGGGACACCGGTCTTGGTGATAGGGATATCGACTCCTGAGATTTCCATTTATACCCACATAACCAGCTACTTCTTCCAATGTAGGTGTGAGCTCGAAGTTAGAGAAACAGAATACATTGCAAGTTGGTTCCCAAAATGGTACTAAGGCTTCAACTATGTCCGGCCTTGGCTTGATGTTCAATAGTCCGACGAGACCTCCCAGAACTCTTACCATTGTTTCTCTACTGCCCTTTCCTAGATCATTCCACCATATATGGAGCTTCAAGGGGATCTCATTAAGGACTGTGAAGGATTCAATTTCGTGTGTGCTCATCCTACACATTTATTAAGGTGATTTATGACTTATTTTATCCTTAAAAGGAGAAATAACAATATTTATTTATTTTTGAAAAATTTTCATTTTTTAAAAATTAAAACTGTGGCTTTGCAGATCTGACTTTTTAGCACTTCGGGAAAGAACATTTAAAGGTTGTGCCGGCTATCCATTAGGAATGACCCAAGGTGGCTGTTCCTGCAGAACTAGCCCCCCCGGCACCCTTATGGGGACATTCGGCCCATTTTAGACAAGAATGGCATCACCGGCCTTATTTGTAAAAAACTAAAATTTTTGTGATCTTTGGGCTACTTTTGCAAAAGGGAAGTTAGACCTGATGGGGGTTTACTACATATCTCACATCCGGTGAGAATCAAACTGGCGTAATTCGAGCAAATTTGACAAAAATCAACTATTTTTTTAAAATAAAACAAACTTTTGTTTTCTTTTACTTTCTTCTTTTTTCTTTTTTTTTTCAATAATTTTTGTAGAGTTTTAGTATGATTTGGATATTGGTTTTTCTCGAAAAAGATGATTTTGCTATTCTCTTTTCAACTTTCTCCCATTATTTACAAGCCGGTCAGCATGTATATCCAAAAAAAATAAATGCACAAGTAGCTAGTAAGACGCATTAGGAAGGTATTTTCATTTCAGGTCACCTGTCCTAGATGGACCCAACCCTTGTGTTGAGTCCCCTAAGTCGAATATATGATGCAAATAAGCGCTCCTGGGTATATGTTCTAGATTGTGTACCCAAGCGGACAACTCGAGTCGAGGAGGGGGCTACGTACCGGGAACCAAAACGCCATCCGGCTAAGTAACTTGTCTGAGCTTCCTTCTTATTTCAAGGTATGACACTAACAGAATAAGGAGTCTCGACCAGTGAGCATATCCCCGAAGAAGAGTAAAGAAGGGTTTCGTAATAGTTTTATATACAATTCACAGAATATCAAAGCGGTAAAAACAATTAGCATATTAGGATCAAACATGTAGGAAAATCAGATAATAAATAAAGCCAACTATAAAAATTATTCTAAGCTCGAATTCTTGAACCGTGAACCAGAGCTTCTGGGTCCTTTTATCCCCAGCAGAGTCGCCAGAGCTGTCACACCTCCTTTTTCACACACCACCCCGAAAGGTAATGTATAAGGGAGTTTTTTCAATTTAAATAACATTATCCGAAATTAGATTATTTATTTGATTTCTTGTTTAGAGTCGCCACTTGGGATAAGTTTATTTCTAGTGTCCAAATTCACCGGTTTATTTTTAATCCCAATCGAGGAAGATTTTGAATTTCCATTCGAAGTTTGCGAACCAGAATTTCCTGAGTAAGAGATTTTATTAACCCGGGGGAAGGTGTTAGGCACCCCCAGATTCTGTGGTTGTAGCATTAAGCTATCGTAATTGGCCATTACCTGATTTTAAAATATGTTTCAACCTATAGTGAAATTTTAAACTATTAACCACTTTAAATTAATTTTAAGGAGAATTTCAATGTCACTAAAACACGCCTCGAACCCCGTCACATAAATGCACCCGCGGTTTTTGACGTATTTTAACATCGTTGAGATTTAGATTTTGGTCACATAAATGCACACCGAGTTTAGGAAAGTAATATTATTAAATTTGCAGCTAAAATGACTAGAGTGTTGTTAACTTTAGGGAGGCCATGAAAATTTGCTAAGTAACACGTCCCGAATTCTAAGTATATTAATGGAAGTAGTCAAAGAGGACCGCGCAATTTGTGATTGTTGTTTAGCGCGGCGCATCTCTATCTTATTTTTATTTTAAAAAAAGATTTTTAACTAAGCTTGAAAGGATGTGAAATATTATGTTATCTAAGATAGTCTTCCTAAAATTATTCCAAAGGAGTCAAATTCTTACTTACATTTAGAGAGGTAGGCATTACTTCATTAAGAGCCTAGCATAAAACAAATAGGAAACGGGAATCTGGTTTAAAGGGCGACCCATATCATGATTTGAGAGGGCTATCCTGCTTTGGGCTTAGCCTTAAACCCATATCTTGAGGCCTCAGCTGACATAAACTCCTGGACTCAGCATAGAGTCCTCACATGCCCTAAAATTTAGCCACAGGGATCAACCCGATGGACCGAAGACCTTTGGGCTTATTCATTGTGAAATCAGGCCTGATCCTTATGAAAAAGGGTCCAGAGCATGATGCAGACAAATTTATTCTAATACACAAAACCTCAAATTCAATATGCAGTTAGTAGACTAATTACAGTAATCCAAACATTCAAACTAAAGGAGATGCGACTATTGAAACTCTAATCACATGATCTCTAGGCGAAAACAACTGAAACTAAACATTGAAAGTACTGTATGAACACAAATATTATTCCTAGGATCATTTCAGGCTCAATAATATCCGGATTTAACAATTTAAACTAACATGATGCCAGACCTTAAATATACTAGAATTAAACTACATTGAGCTAATACTCCTGAATAGAATATACATAGATCCAACAACCTTTACACAATCCCTCGATTTTCAAAAAGTTAACCAGCTACCAAGGTCCAACAAATTGTGGGATGACCTGGAGTTCAAAATATTACCACTATGCTAAGATGAGCAAACTAAAACTGAGCTATATTACATTATACTATGGGATTTAAGGAAAATGACATTGAAATTAAAATAGAAATAACCATTCATTCATGTGTCTCCCAACAAATACAAGTTTCATAGTTTTCATCTAATCCTTGAAGGTCCCAAGGAATACCTGGAAATTGAGCAAAGAAAAATAAGCAGAAGTGAGTCAACAAACTGGAATCGGCAACAATCAACAGTCAAAACACTTCAACCTAGGAATGATCCAAGTGGTGAATAGATCTAAACTGTTTCCACTTATATGGAATTAAGTAATTTTCAAAAACTAGGAAAGGATGAAATCAGTATAATCCAATGAAACAGGAGTTTTTCCTTTACTTTTGCTGGATTTCCTAGCTATTAGCTCACTCAAATCTACAGGATTTATATTATCAGAATACTCTTCTCTAGGACTCTAAAATCTGAAGCCTATTCTCTTCCAAAAAAAAAGAACCTCTTTTCTAGGCCAGGACAATGCCTTTTATATGCAAATTAGTAGGGCATCTTTCAGATTTTATTTTAGCACTTAGGTCCCTTTTAATCTTTGTTTTAGCTTAAGAACCCCTGAAGTTGTTACTTGCTACCCAAGTCAACCCATCTCAAAGCTGAAAATGGGATTAAACCCCCATATTAGAAGCTTCTAGTGGTTTCCCATTCTGTTATTGCAAGATGCTCCAAGGTTATCTACCCAAATTATCCCCAATGATATTTTTATTTACTTTCTAATTTGATCAAACAGCCGAGGTTCAAATGGATAAAATAATCCTAAAAGAATGTATCAGACATGCAATGTTCTTTTCATGGCTAGGCTAAGTATTAATTAGAATTAATCTAAACCTAAATTTGAACAATAGACTAGACTAACAACTAGACCTAATTTAAACTCAGGAGCAGAAATCAACTTAACAGAAAAATTAATACAATTTGAATCAAAACTAATTAAGCTTAGTAATTTAACATAGACATCAACTCAACTAAAAAAGACTAACACAACTTGAATCAAAATTAATTAAACTTACTAATTTAATAGGGAAACTTGAACCAACAGACTAAAACCAACTCGACTAACACAATTTGAATCTAATTTTGAACTCAGATATTAAGAAAATGAGACTAACACAATTTCGAATTAAACCTACTTAGACTCATAACAAAAATTAGTAGAAATAGGTGAGGTGTAGGAAATTAGAAAAGAAAATTAGAAAACTTAGCTTAGAACTCCAATTCGAACCCTGAACTTTGAATAGGGCTCTTCATGCACTGTGTTGAAAATTTTCGGAATCCTTAGATCCAAATTTGAGCAGTTGCAGGGATATTCAATGGAAATATGTTGTGTATTTGAAGTGAGGGAGGTGAGGAGGTTGTAGGATGTAGTTTTTGGGTGATTTGGAGGTGGCGCCTCCGTACACGGCGGCGGAGTCAGTGTTTCAAATCAATACTCGAGGCATTTGGCTACGATTCGAGGGAAGGTGGCAGTGGATTTGGGTAGAGGAGAGGGAGGAGAATCAACGGTGTTAATTTGGGGCTAAGTGGAGCTCCGCCGCCGTGGGCGATTTCCGGCCGGCAGCGGACGGCGGTGGACAGCGGATACGAGGTGGTGCTAGGGTTTCTGGTGAGAGGGGTTAGAGACGGGGGTGTTTGGGGGGTGAGGGCAGAGTTTGGACACTTATATACTAAGACACCTTAGTTCTGAGCCGTTATATCAAAGATCCTAGACGGTTGAGATCAAACCATGCTTATACCATGTCGTTTCAATTTATTAGGGGTTGGAACAGGTAAAGGTTGGGCTGGACCGAGTTTGTGTGTTATTAAGCGGGTCTGAGGGGTTTAATTACTGGTCTGGTGAATTTTTGGCCAAATTGGCATTTTTAAAAGACCCTATTTTGTTGATTTTCTTTTCTTTCTTTTATTTTTTTCTTTTTTCTTTTGAAATTAAAATATGAATTAAAACTAAAACTGAATTTATCCTAAAAATATTATAAACTAATTTTAAATAAAATTAAACCATTAATTAATGACCATTTTAAGTAAACTAACAAAAATTTCAATTAGACAAAGCAAGAATGAATCCAAATTTTGATTTTTTTCGTATTTTTGTAAAATTCTAATTATCAATTAATTACAAAATATGTAATATTAAATTCTAAATTCAAAATGCAATATTTTTGTAATTTTATGAATTATCTAAATAAAAAATGCACACAAAAATACAAACAAACACGAAAATTATGCAATTAATCCTGAAAAATCAAATAATTAAAAGGAAAAATCCTAAATCTAAGAATTTTGTAGGAGTAATTTACGCGAGGCAAAAATCACATGCTCACAGTTGTTGCTGTTGGTATATGGTATTGGTGGAGGCCCTTGTTACAAGGGAGATGCTGCCCAAATTAAAGTAAAACGAGCTACTAGCTTAAGTTATAGACTTAGCCTTTGCTCACCACTTATTTTGAATCTCCTTATGCTATGATAGATCGAGTTGACTTGTTTGAAGAGTTGCTTGGAAGGTATTAAGGACTCAACATGTTTAAGGTATGTTAAGGCACTTACTTCTTTCTTTTAGCATGATCTAAAGTGACATGAACATAAACGATACGCTAATTCATAACGGCTCTACTCCTTGAAACTAAGGTTGTCCATGTTGTTATTGCCTTAGAAAGTTATTCTAAACAAGTATGTATGATCCTCAAATCCTACTAAGTTTCATATTGATGGTAGGGATGTCCAAAATGTTCTTAGATCACTCCAAAAGGTTTAGAACTTGATTCCATGAGTCGAGCATGCATTATATATATATATATATATATATATATATATATATATATATATATATATATATATATATATATATATATATATATATGTGTGTGTGTGTTTTACTCCATCGAGACGCGCGATAGTCGGCCGGGTGAGATACCTATTATGCAACCACTGATCAGTTGGGTTTACCGAGCTCCACGTGGCCAGGTACGATTCTACTAAGCCTTATGATCGTCGGGTAAATTTTTGCCGAGTCCTCTATGAGGCTGGGTACGATATAATGATGATGATTCCTATAGAGGCAAATAGTTTTAAAAGTTTATGTATATATATATATATATATATATATATATATATATATATATATATATATATATATATATATATATATATATATATATATATTATGCATTTCATGTCAGTAGTCCCCAGAGACACTCAGATGTTACAGGTTGTATCTCCTCTATCTCTCTTTGCATTACTATTCTTGTTTATGTTTCTATGCCTTACATACTCGGTACTTTATTCGTGTTGACGTCCCTTTTGACTGGGGGCGCTGCATTTCATACCTACAGGTCACAATAGACAGGTTGACATTCCTCCAAGTAGGCTATAAGCTCAGCGGAAGGTATTGGTGCACTCCACTTGCTCCAGAGTTGCCTATTTGATCAGTATGCTTTGGATATGTATTGATTAGTATGGTGGGCCCTATCCCGACCTCTATGGTATTAGGTACTCTTAGAGGCTTATTGAAAAATGTCAGGCGTATGGATACTTTTATGGCCTTTTTGGCCTATGTTTTGAGTTTACAAATGGTCATGTCAGCCTTATAGGCTCATATATTACATGTATAAGTCTGCATAGCATGTTGGGTCGTCATATGGTGATCACTCCATTATGTTTTATTCTTGTTATCTCATGATGGGTATTCTGGTCACCTACCCATTATAATATGATAAGAAAAATATGTTACGTTGGTACTCGGTCGAGTAAGGCACCGGGTGCCCGTCGCGGCCCTTCGGTTTGGGTCGTGACAAAAGTAGTATCATAGCAGTTCTATCCTAGGGAATCTACTAGTCATGTCTAGTAGATTCTTGTTTATGGGGGCATAATGCATCACACTTATAAGCAAGCGGCTACAAGATATTTAGGACTGTCACTTTTTCTTCTTCTTCTAGATTGTGCGGTAGAGCTCACTTGTAAGAACTCAATTTTCTAAGCTCTATCTTATTCATGATATGACGATTCCTATATCCAGAAAGACACTTGGTAAGAGATTGAATGTGGATGTGGAAGAATTTATTAGAGGAACTCGATTTAGCATCATGCTTATAATGCGTAAGTGTTAGGTCTTCAGCAGATCATATGTATGCTAAGATATGCGAGCCTCTTGATAAGGAGCCCCAAGGCTTGAATATCTATCAAACCATATGATAAAGAGCAACGAGAGAATTAGGAGGTGGATATAAGTTTCAATACGTGAAAGAAATAACATGAAAAAAGAAGAAGTACGAGGTACCCAGATAATAAAGATTATCAGTATTTACAATTCAGTTAGAGAAATATAAGCATGCTGAGTTACTTTCAACAGTAACAAAGTTATATACAATTGACCACACCCATCTCAATTATGCTCTATGAGAACTGATAAATATAGTTTAAGAGAACGATGTAATATCAGGATCAAGCTGGTGTTAGAGTAACCAAAAATTGTGGGTGGATTGTTATCATTAGCTAACATTTCCGAAGGGTAGTGCAAATAGGATAATAGATCTCCTTGTGAGACACCAAGATGGTGAACTCTAGAATAGTGCAATCAGATATGAATACTAGAATATTTAAAAATTTCAGAAGATAGCCAGAGGAATCCTAAAAGGGATAATTATTTACCTTAGTATGACACCCGCCCCTAAAGAGAGAGAGAGATAGAAAGAGAGAGAGTTAGTTTTAAGCATCCCAAAGAGCCAGTGAGATGAATAAAGATGAGCTAAAAGTGAAAGAACGTTTTGTTGAAGCTCGGAATAAAGTGATAGATAAAAATATTAATCGGAGAATACGAAGAGAGTAAATGAAATATTATGAGTAAGTATGATAAATGGCATGACAGGATGACAGAGTCTACAGTCAAGTGAAGGAAAAGACAAAAGGTGACAGGCCGTGATAAAATAAAAGTGTATAAGCCATAAATCTATATCCCTATTTTGAGAAATACGTTGGTGACTTCGACGTGATTACCAGAAAGAAAAGGTAGACCACAGAGTAATAGAAAGAAGTGTGGATTGGTGAAAAAGATAAACTGAACATGAATTGGGAATCGAATGATTTGATAATTTAGAATTTTATTTAGCTTGTTTAATTAATTCAATTAGATTTTTAAAATCAAAAGAAAAATAGAGAAAAATAGAGAAAAGGAAAGATTGCTTTTGTAATTCAAACCAGATTAGGCTCAGATTAAATGGCTCAATTACCTTATATCTGCCCATCCCACCTCTCTAACCTACCCGACCCAGACCATTGACCCGTTGACCCTTTTCTCTCCTTATACCCCAAACCCCTTATATTAAGTTACCTAGATAATATCCGGGGAAAAAATAGAGCACCTTCTCCTCTAAAAAGAGATCAGCAGCGCAAGAGAAAGGGACCAAAAATCAGAAGCTAATGATCAGGCTGTTGACAACCAATTTTGGCCTTTCCTTTTCATAAGCAATTTTTCTATCTTTTCTAATTCTTAATAATTTACTAAATATATTTTTCTTATTTTTATCCAAAGTATTTGTTATATTTTTTTTTCTAGCCTCAAGATTTTAAAATAAAATATAAGTATTAGCCTTAATATAATTTAGTGTATTTATTTATTGTAATTATATTGTTATTACTATTTTAATTAATTAGTCATTATCATATTATTATTTAATGCTAACGCATTGTAATCATTGATACAAACATTATTTACCAATTATAATTTATTTATCTATTCCCTATTCTATATAGATGCATATACACTAAATATTAATTTTTACAATATGTAATATAATATATTTTATTATAAGTTATTAAAATTATAGAAGAATAGTAAAAATTTAAAGTGAAAAGGGGCCTAGCACATGCTCTCCTCATCCCTTCACACTTTGACACCATATCTTGCCACATGGATGCATCATATCTAGTCCATTTTAAATTAATGGTCAAGATCACTTCTTCTATCTTCTAGAGAATTTCAAATAAATGCTTGATTTATTTATTTTATTATATATTATTTACTTATATCAAGATTAATCTACATAATTAGATGCATCTAATCCAAAGGTTGGATTTATTTCTAAAATTAAAATCAAATTTGACTAGGGTTTCATCGCTTTCCCTCTTTCAAAGAAAACCAATGCCTTTTTTCTCTGCTATGGCAGAATTATTTTGGCTTCTTCTATTTTCTTAGCAAATTTCACCCTCAAATCATATCATCCGAAATTTGTGTAGCTATTTTAAGGAATCATCTGCAAACTCAAAGCAATTTGATTGAAGAGTTCAAAATTTATTTATCATTTACAATAAAGATGACAAAGGTAAAAAGGTTCTTCTTTTATTTCCTCCAAGTTTTCACCATTTCAGCAACCAAATCCCTGTTTCTCCTGCCCATATCATCCTTTTTCATTCTTCTACACGCCATTTCAAATGGTTCTTGAGCCGTTTGAAACCCTAACCCTTCAAGCATCCCGTACAAATTAACCCTAGAAAAAGCTTAGTAATTTTTCTACGAATACAAAGGTTTGGTAATAAAGACAGCTCTTGGAGCCACCTTCAAACAATTTTATTCTTCAAAATACTCTAAAAAAGTCTAGTTGTATAGCCTCTGTTGTTCTTCGCTAAAACGGAGGTGTTCTTTTCCTTGCACTTTTTGGAGCTTGTAAAGTACGTAGTTATAAGCTCGAGTTCAAGTTCGAAACCAGAGTCCACTAGATCTGCCCGACGCGCCCTAGTTCCTGCACCACAAAAGGTCAGTAACCTCCAAATCTCTCTTCACGCCTTTCCTCTATTTGAAGGTATGGTATATCTTTTTGTATGTAGTAAAAAATGTGAGAACTGTTCAGAGAATGAAGGTTGCGGAGATGAGGATGCTTAGGTGGATGTGCGGGCACACCAGGCTAGATAAGATTAAGAATGAAGTTATTCGAGAGAAGTAGGGGTGGCCCCGGTGGATGAAAAGATGCGAGAAGTGAGGCTGAGGTGGTTCGGGCATGTACGGAGGAGGGGTCCCGATGCCCCGTTGAGGAGCTGCGAGCGGCTGGAGATTGTTGGCGGTCGGCGAGGCAGAGGGAGGCCTAAGAAGCATTGGGGAGAGGTGGACATGACTAGAATGCAGGTTTCCGAGGACATGACCCTTGATAGGAGAGTCTGGAGGTCTAGAATCAGGGTTGTAGGTTTGGGGCTCCTAGAGTTTTTCATACGCCTCATCCGGGGTTGGGTGTGGGTCAGCAGGGTTACCCATAGATGATTTGTGTTTTAGCTTATGTCCCCCCTATGGTTGTTAGTTATGGTAGTTAGTGTATGATATTATTGCATGCGATTGTATTTATGTTTCTTATGTTTAGATAATTATTTACGCTATTTCTGCGGGAGTTACTAATGCTCTATTGTTTTTGTTTTTGTCTTTGTTTTTGTTTTACTGCTGTTTTTCCTTTTATCCTATGAGCCGAGGGTCGATTGAAAACAGCCTCTCTGCCCTTTCCGGTAGGGGTAAGGCTTGTCTACATATTACCCTCCCCAGACCCCCACCTGGTGGGAGCATACTGGGTAGTAGTTGTTGTTGTTGTTAAAAAATGTGAGAACTATGATCTATTTTTTTCATGATTTAAAATTTGTCGGTTCGTAATGCTATGAAAGAATGTGTTCTGACCATGTATTAATCCAGTAAAATAAAAAGTCGCTTAAGCACTCATATGAATAGGTTAGCGTGTTTAATTCCTTCATGATATACCCTCTGGAAAGTATGTCTACAAGATAAAATATTATCTATATAATTGTCGCCATCTAGAAACCATATCTATAGGATCCTAGTCTAAATGTGTTAATGCCCAACATGTTAGCCTGAATATATCCCCCTTCTAGGATTTGTGTAAAAGAATGTAAACGTGTTGTGACTATGTATTGATGGACTTTTATAGTTTCCTCTTAAATCGAGCTTCATTTTTTCAGCAACATATATGTTAGATATAATGAATTTCTTAAGAATAAATTTAGGATAAGACAGACCTTAAGAGCAACTGTTCAAATGGAGTTGGTTCTATGCACTCTTTAGAGATTATTGTAACTTAGCCCATAACTTGTTTTGCTTCCCATGATTATAGACAAAAAGACAACTTGTTGAAAGAGGACTTATGGATTGGCATAATGTTTGATTATTTAAAAAAAAAGGTTCATAAAAGAAAATTTATCTTATTGCAGTACTGACAAACCTCCTTTCATTTCTATAATACTAATACCATGACAGTAGACTGTTTTTTTTGTTCATATAAACTAAATACCATAATTGTAAGATTTAAGGTACCTTGTAATGAAATACTTTATAAAAATACATATTAGTATGGAATGTGGTGCGTGCTTATAGATCTCATTGCAAATCAGGTAGTTTTTTGTTGATTTTTAAAGTAACTTTAAGGGGTTTAAAGTATGTGCTATTATAATAAATTTGGTACGATCCTAGAGTGTATGAGATTTTATTTGAATAGAGAATTTAAGTACTTACTTTTAATAAAGGAACATTTTGGTACCCTTTATGTTAATAAGGTCCTAGCTATGATATTTTTGGGTTATTTTTTTGTAATAAAAAAAGAAAAAGAAGAAATATTTTGATGATAACATGCTAGGCACTACATCTTAAGATCTCATATTTACTTAAGAAACTTGGATATATTTCGAAGTGGTTAATTTTGGTGTACTTTCATTTGAGAAAAGCATCCCTTGAAGAATAACTAGAACCGTTAATCCTAATGCTTAAAATGAGAAATAGGAAGTTTCTATTTATGTCTAGGTGCAAGGATATGAATCTATTAGCATGTGAACTCTAGATGTTGCATACTTTACGATTTTTGATGTTTTCTTTATTCTCATATTACTAAACAAAGAATGAAATATCCTTCTAATTCTTTTTTTGCCCCTTTTCTCTCTTTTGCACATACATCTGGAGCAGATCACAAGTTTTAATACAAGACTCACCCTACCAAGCATGGAGTTATCACTGCATCTTAGGCATATGGACAGCAAGAAAACAAGTAAATTGCTTGAGGTCGTCTATGTCAGCCTTCATTATTCACTTTACTCTATTTTGAATTTTTAATCAATTTAATTATATTATTTTGATTATTTTAGTTCTAAACTTAACCTGGGATTATTTATTTAATTTTGACTTCTTCATTTAGCATTCTCACTTATTTATTGGCATATATTATCTACCTTATAATAGTATTCTTAAAGAATTTTTGAAAAACCGTTTAAGTTTTGGGTCTCTACTATATAAGTTCGGAATCAAATCATTTTTTTAAAAAGAACGTACTTTAACTTAAATTAACAAATTATTTTCTTGTAACATCATGAAAATGCAATTACTTTTCTAAAGAAAATACAAAAATGAGATTCTTTTTTTGGATTTTGGAATCGGCAAACGTTTCTTAAGTGAAGAATTCCAATGATCTTTTACCTAGATCACTTTTGAAGTCAAGCAAAAGAAAGGATACCCCTTTTATAATAAAATATTTAATCAGTAGCAAAGGTCTTTCTTAAAATAGTCGAATCCTCTCAAATCGATATATGTATATTAATTATTTCTAAACTTTGTTTACTTAATAATATTTCTTCAAAAGTTTATTAAGGTCTTTCAAAGTTAAACTGCTATATTGTAAGCTATATTTCGTTAAAATACCTCAAATGATATTTCTTGATATTTTTGTGTAACTTATTAACCTAAGCTTGGTCGGTTAATCGTTATTAACGGATTTTAAAAGGTGCTTTAAAAATCTTCCTTTCAAAAATATTTAAAACCCTTACATAGAATCTTTAGGTTAAGACCATAAGACATAGTTTGTAAGCTTAAAATAGGTGTCCTAATTCAGCTTATAATTAATTAGGTGGCGTCTCTCTTAAAATTAATTAAACCTCAGAATCGCTATTATGTTATACTCTAATTTGACCTGATTTAAATGGGGTATAATAGCATGGCGCCTCTGTTGGAGATTCTAGGTTCTAAACCATAACAAACTTAGGTTAATAAAAGTGGCTTTTGTATTTTGTAAGTGTTCCTTTCTTTGTTGCTCTACTTGAAAATGTGCTTACAATCTTTTATAAACAGTTATTCCATTTTCACTTCCTCCACTTTTGGAAAATTCACACTGAGCACACACCTAGCAGTTACAGAGTTTGTGGCTGTGCACTTTTTCAAAAATATCTTTTACGGGAAATTTTGTAGGTAAGTCGATCAGCGGTGCAATTGACAGTCACAACTTTCCACTCTCAAGTTGTCCACTTGGAAAAAGACCAATCTAGAAAACTCACTTTTAGCCGACCTAGGATAGAGCTAACCAAATCCCTTCTTAAGGGCATGCATCACGCAACCTTAGGAGGCTTAATGGGCTAGGTATATTAAGTCCATTAGTTAGCCTTATCCAAATGTCCAAGCGGGTTTATAACCCCGAGTGACACCTATCCATCCTTTATGTGCATTATTTAAAAGATAATTACACTGGTTATATGGATCATTTACTTCTAAAAGGGGAAAAAGGTTGCAATGCAGGAAATCATGAATCAAGTTATTCACCCAAATATTGGCATGGTGTTGGAAATCCCTCCCAAACTAAAGGAATGGTGGAGAAACATAGGAGAAAGCGCACAATTCGAAGTGCGAAAGAAGCTGGGTCATCTACCATTACTTATGGAAGTCACAGCGTTTAGGGAAATAATTGAAGCAGCAGTTACCTTTTAGGATGAAGATAGGGCCGTATTCAAATTTGGAAAAAATGAGATGACTCCATTGTTAGAAGAAATTGGAGGCTTTATAGAGAATGTGAGTTTGTTATGGAAAGGCATACATTCTTGGAAAATCACTGGCATGATTATTCCAAAAAATCTCTCGATAAAAGAGTTACTTGAAAAGTTTGGTTTTGAGAAAGAAACTGGCCTAGAACATTTGAAAGAATCCAACATACCCCTTGACTATCTGTTCGACATCTTTGGCCGTTCAGATGCTTTTTTATGACATTGAGAGGTGTTCTCTTCACACGCTTCTTGGAGTGAAAAGAGGGTATTTTCTTTTTCAATTTGTCTCCGCTGGCTCTTAGTATTTCCTCGAGGAGCAAAACAAGAGATTCACAACTGACTTCTCATGGTTACTGATGCATTATTTAATGACATTGATGGAAAGCCATACACCATAGTACCGATGGTTGTTGTAGATATGTACCGAGCTTTAGGCTTTTGCAAGAAGGGATTTAAACATTTTGAAGGATGCAATTTATTGCTGCAGTTGTGGCTAATGGGCATCTCTAACAGATCAATGGTAGTCAAGAGCTTTACAAGCAAAACAGTGCTAATCATATCACGTCATATACGATCCCAGTGGTTGCATTCAAGTGTCCAAATAGTGTTAAAGGATGGGGCAAGTTACTTAGTGAGTTGAATGACACCAAGATTTAATGAATGTTTTATTGGTATCCTTTTGAAAATTTTGTAATCCGTGGCAATATGCTACCTTACTTGGTTCTCATCGGTCTTCGAGGTCTTCAATCATATGCTCCATTACGAGTTATGAGACAAGCCGGAAGAATGCAAGATATACCGCAAGTTGATAATATGGATCATTATCGAATTGACTATGATAATGATAAGATTCCTTTTGCGAAGGAAATTCTCAGGATGTGGATAAACAAGAGAGCTATGGTCAAGGATAAAATTGCACCTATGTACCAAGCTGGATGTGACACTTTTTATTTAGAATGGTTAGGGTCCAACTTTGAAGGTTTTGTCACAAGAGGGATTAATATGGGAGGCCAAATCAAAGATAACGCAACCGAAGCTGAAATTAAGTACCGTTAGCTGAAAAGAATGGTGTCCAAGTTTGAAGCAAAGAACAAGGAGCAACATGAGAAGGACAATAAAGAGATTGAAATGTTGAGACAGCGAGAGAAAATGCATAAGAAACAAATAAAAACATGGAAACAACAAGATGTGAAAATGGAGCAAGGACTCAAAGATTTGAATGGAGACCTCGAAAAGTAATTCATAGAATGCTATTGCCAAGGACTCGATGAAGGAGGAAAGCTATCCATGGTTTACCTTGTAAAGAATCTCCAGAAAATTGGCGAGGCAATAAGAGTAGCGAAAAGGCTAAGGGACAATGAAGAACCATCCTCAGTCAATTAGATTATAACTATGTTGTAATCTTTATTTCAATTAAGGTTATGCCATTGTAATCATTTGAGTAAGACAATGTTGGTATTCTCTTTTCATTTATGTACTAAGACTCAAATCATCAATGAAATTTTATTTTGGGGTATCTAATTAAGGAGCAATGGAATGATATATAATGGTGTGTTTATCTCTCAAATTTTTGCTAGTCCTACCTCTGGCACAAAGAGGTCACGTGCATACTAGGACATGCTTATCATTGCTTGACTTATTTGTATTATTACATGATTTTTTTGTTATGTGATATAATTGCTTTTAAATTTAATCACCACTTACTAACATTGTCTTTTTTTTATTTTTAAATGTTCTCTATTTTTATTACTCCCCAAGGTTGATTTGTGTTGACGGCGAACTGGCTGAACACCCATACTTCACGAGATCCAAGGCACGAGCAACTACCAATATGACTAGTTCAAACACATCTAATATGATAGTCTTGAGACTTGCCGTTCAACGAGACAAACCTGTGGCTTCAGAAGGAAGGGAGCTTACCCTACGTGATGAGCACATCGCCCAATTGTCGCAGCAAGTGGCTAACCTGCAAGGTGAAATTGAACGGCTTCGGAACCTTACCAATTTTTCTATGAGCCTCAACACACCACTTCTCAAAGAAAGGACAAATACACCTGTCCCACTACCTTTCCCATATTTTGACTCACCTATCCTGGAACACCTTCCACCAAACCCTCCACTTCACAAAAACAAGCCAATATCCACTAACGCACATACTGACCTGCAACAAGCCAACCCATCGACTTTTATCGCATCATATGTTTCCCAACCGCCACCAGCCTAAAGCACCTCGCTAACCCAAAATCACCATGTAACCCAACATGTACTGATGACACAAGTCATAGCATGAAGCATGTTCCACCGGTATATGTAGCGGAAGCACAACCCTTTACTACCCCTATGCCTCACCAACTTCACTCCGAAGTGTATCAATATTAGGAAGCAGAAAAACAAGTAAGGTCCAAAGTCGACGAGTATATGGAAAAGGAGATCCGTGAGTTAAAGGAAGCATTCAAAAGTCTAAAAACCATTAGGAGTATGGAACGTTTGGAGTATGAGGATCTATGTGTTCATCCAGATGTCGATTTACCCGCAGGATAAAAAGTACCAAAATTTGACATGTTTGATGGAAAAGGAAACCCACGAGCTCATTTGAGGTCGTATTGTGATAAGTTAGTTGGAGTGGCAAAGGATGAAGCTATCAGGATGAAACGTTTAATAAGGAGTCGTACAGGGGAAGCCCTTGATTGGTACACAAGTCAAGACCCACAGAAATGGCGCAGCTGGAGTGTCATGGCGCAAGATTTCATGGACAGATTCATATTTAACACCAAGACCAGCCTAGATAGATTATATTTAATGATGCTGGAGAAGAAAACAATGGAATCCTTAGAGAGTATGCCATGAGATGGAGGGCAGAAGCAGCAAGAGTCCAACCCCAGATGAGAGAGGATAAGATGACAACTACTTTTATTCGATCTCATACGGATGCAACATACTATGAGAGATTGATAAGCATACTGGGGCAGAAATTCTTGAAAGTTGTTTGGATAGAGATGTCATAGACGAAGGTCTCAAATCAGGAAAGATTACAAGCTTGGCAGTACTACAAGCAATGAGTAAGGCAATCCAGTCAAGAACAATTGGATGAGCAAGTAAGAAGAAGGAGAAAGAACTATCCGTTGTTATGACCATCCAAAATTGTAGGCCTAACCAAGTGTTAACCTACAAAAACTCGTTACCCCAACCTTCATACTATAGCCCATACACTCAAAATCCTCAACCTTACTACCAGCCTTCGCCCATTTCCTCTCCTGTTTATAGTACCCAACCAACCTATTATCCATCCCGAGCACCCGCATACCATAATCCATCACATTGCCAACCCACATATCCATCTAAACCCTGCTACCAATCACAAAATTGCCCAAATCTACCTAGACCTCGCCTGAGCATTGAAAGAAAAGCATCCAAAACCTATACACCCTTAGCTAAACCTTTATCCCAGTTACATGAAAGGTTGAAAGTTGCATGAGTACTGCAACCAGTCCCAGGAAGAGTTCCTGACCCCCTCCCAGGATGGTATGATGGGACCAAGTGTTGTGCATATCACTCTGGTGTGACTTGACATGACACAAAAAATTGCATTACTCTCAAAGATAAGATTGTAGAGTTGATCAAAGCAGGAACCATTCAGCTTAAGGGAGCTCCCCCGAATGTGAACAATAACCCTCTTCCAAATGATGATGATATCAGTATTAAAATGATATCTACTGATGAGGATTAGAATTTGGAAGGAACAATTGTACCAATTGAAGACGAGAAAAAGCCTACGTCATATGCCTTCATTGCTCCTATCATCACAGTGCAAGTGCAAGCACTAATCGAGGTGAAAGTACTCCCTCCGAAACCCAGGATCATGGCTGTAGTTGCTTAGAAACCCTCATTTGAAACCAAAGCAGTTCCTTGGACTACCTGTCTGATAAGGCAAAATTAGTTGTAGATGCTGCTGCTGCAGGCATGACAAGATCCGGTCGGTGTTATATTCCTGAAGAAGTATCACGAGGAACTTCAAGTAAGGACAACAACCAAAAGAAGTCTGTGATAGAAGCTGAAGCAGAAGAGTTTTGGAGAAAAATGCAATGCAGCGGATACTCTGTTGTAGACCAAGTGAAGAAGACGCCAGCTCAAATTTCCCTCATGTCATTACTGATAAGTTCTAACAGCCACAAGAATGCTTTGGCAAAAGTACTCAATGAAGCATATTTGCCAAACGAGAAAACTAATGAACATTTGGAAACTATGGCAGCCCAAATTATAGAAGCCCACATGATTTATTTTCACGAGGATGAATTGCCACATGAAGGTCTAAGTCACAACAAAGCTTTGCATCTCACTGTTAACTGCAGAGACAAGTTTGTTTCTAAGGTTTTGATCGATAATGGTTTTGCACTCAATATATGTCCTTTCACTACCCTCAAAGCTTTGGGAATTGACATTGGAAAAGTTCGTGAAAGTCATGTGAATGTTAGAGCTTTTGATGGAGCTCAAAGAAGCGCTATTGGTCAAATAGACTTAGGATTACAAATTAGGCATGTGGAGTTTATCGTTGAATTTCAAGTATTAGACATATCTGCTACTTATAATTTTTTGTTGTGAGCATATGATTTATGACCGGTCGAAACCAACTCCTACAGGACTCTTAAAGTTTAGGATTTTCCCTATTAAAATATTATGATTCTAATTTTTGGACATTAATTGCAAATGCATGTTTGTTACTGCGTGTTAGGATTAATAAAGGTTTTTAATTGTTAAATAAACTTGTATTACAAATTATATATATATATGTGTGTGTGTGTGTATGTGTGTGTGTGTGTGTGTGCCAGCACTTGAAATTGTATTTGTTCAATTTTGATTTATTTTAATTTTATCTTTGATTTGTGGTTTTTTAAAATAAATTCAGTATTTAATTTTAATAAAAAGAAAAGACAAAAAATAAATAACAAAATACAATACACATATATATATATATAGTTGGCCACTCAAACTGGCCACAATTGGGCCTGACCTGAGTGGCCCAATTTGCTTCCATCTCTGAGTCCACAAACCAGCCCAATGCAACCAGCCAACCTAGTTCACACACCCATCGAGCCAAACGATGCCGTTTAAGGCCCTTCCCATCACAGCCGTCGATTTTGCCCAATCCAACGGCCACAGAAGCCCCTCCCCTTAGGTATACATATGTCCAAACACATCCAGTATACACACGACCAAATTCACCTTCCTTGTATCTCCAACGCCGACCACAGACCACCTTGGCACCACCCGTTGACAACCGGCTGACCACCCACTGTCGCCGCCGGAAATCGCCTCACGGTGGTGGCTGGAAATCAAATGGCCCCAAAATTACACCCCGTAACTGGCATAACCTCCTCTGCCCCGTCCCATGACTGGTTCGCTTCGGACACCACCCCTCTGCCTTGAATATGCATTCAAAGGTCGCCGGAAACCCTACCTTCGGCGACCTCATTCCAAAGTCGACCAAAATTACACCACAGAGACAACCTGACCTCCCCATTCCAACCATGCACACCACCACTCTCGAATCACCCTAAAACGCTTCGAATCTCAATCTGAAGCCCAACCCTAAATCCCCAAACTTGCCGGAAATGGTTCAAACCTCTCTAAGGTAATCCTGAACCCTAGTGACACTAGCCATGCCATCCTTGAGTCTCAAACAACCCCCAGCCACTCGAAATTTAAAATCTGAGACCTACTAAGGTCTTAGAACTTCAAAAAAACTCCCCCGAGCTTGTAAGTTGATTAAACACTATCCTGGGAATTTCAGAACCCTTGTGGGAGAACCAAGGTCCAGTTGGATGTTCTAAATGAGAACAAAAAATAAAAGCTAAGTGTTCTTGCATATTTTTCTTTTTCAGCTGACTAAGTGCTTAATTGTTTGTAATGATTGTTTAGGTCTTGCAGTTGCATGTGTAATAGTTTGAAATTTCTATTGGATTCTCTCTTGGTGGTTTGTTTGTTTATACACAAGCTCATTTGAAAATGCGTTCAATATTCATATGACTGTTTGTCACATCTCTGAAAGCCTTTCTTGGGTAATACAGATATCTTGCTAAGTATTGGTCCCCTGATTTTAGAAAGCAATTTTGTTTAGTCCTCAGCAATATGATTTTAGAGCTCAATTGACTTCCTTCTGTTGATTTTTCTTTAATTTCTGATATGCCTAGTTGACTCATGTTCCTAAGGTTTTGATTTTTTAGCTGATTGTTCATTTTGCTTCTTGTTCTTAAGTATTTCTGAATATCATTCATTCAATCATTTTTGAAAGCCAAATTTGATAGATATATGCAGTCTTTCTGGATATTTGGTCCCTTGTTCTCTTAATCCTGTACAGAAGCATGTTAATTCTTTGTTAATTCTGATTTTCATAAGCTTGCTAATCTAAATTTGACCCAAGCTGGTTGACCAAGGTCGATTGTGTTTGAATTGGAGTCAAAGAACTAACCAAGGTTAATTAGAGCTGAACTAGGGTTAAAAGAACTGACTGGGGTCAAATTCAATGGGTAGGGTAATTTAGGAAGGTTAGTGAGGGTATAAAAGGGTATTGAATCTGCAAAATTTGATAAGGAATCCTGTAGAACCTTCCAGCAGGGACTAATACATAATTCCAGCCTCAAACTTGAGGCACAAGTCAGAAACTGAAGGACTACTTAGGCAAAAATATAATTTGAGTTGAGGACTAAAAAGAAAACCAGTAAAAATCTGATGCCCTAACTGTTTGCTATAAATAAAACCATTTGGGGGCATTGAAAAGGATAAAAAAAAACCTTTATCTTTAACATTAGAGCTAGAAATACTGATCTGGAACTTTTCTCTATAATTCAAAAGCTAAAATACTAATTTTAGATCTGAAAATACCATTAGGATTGTTTTGAATCATTTTCTGAAGATTTAACTCTCCAAAACTCTGCTGAAATCTGGAAATCCTGTTTTATTGGTTGTTGGCTGCTTAGCTGATCCCTTCTATTTACTCATAGGTTGTTTCCTTTGCTGCATTACAGGTACCATTTAAAGCTCATGTATAAGTGAAGTTCCAAGTGAAATATATTCTCCAATTGAATCTCTTTGTCATTTACATTTTCCCCCATTTTCCTCTATTTAATACTGGACTGATCTATTTTGTAATAATTTGACATTTTGGGACTATTTTCTTGTGTAATAGCGGGACTTTCAGCTCAAGTTTTGTATATTCTTGGGTAGTAGTCAATTTCAATTTCAGTCTGATGGGTTCAAGTGCTGAATTTGTGCACTTAGAGCTACCAGACCTGGAAAGTAGTATAGTCTATAGTTTTAAATGACATCATGTTTAGTAATAACTTATTTTAGATTTGTTTCGTATAGCAGGACCTGAATAATGTAATTGAATTTTGGCATTTAGATTCATATAATCAGATTGATGAGTATATGAGTCGTATGATTCAAATTTGATGTTAGAAAAGTAGTACAAAAATAGTTGTTATCATTTCCTGCATGAATGGGCAAAGAATCGATTCTATGTACATAATTTCAGACCAAATTGTTGTTAGCCATTGGATTCTTTGTCTCAAATCAATACTGGGCTCATGTTTGAGGTCCAGCAAGCATTCAAATGCTGAAATTTAATACGATTTGCTGGGCTAAGTGATTCGCAGCACAAACCTATCAAATTGGTTATCAATTGCAGCTTGAGCGTTATGTGCTTCAGGGCTGTCCAAAACTCAAATGATTTGTGTGTCACTTGGTCATGAACGAGGCCAAGGCACATATAATCTTCCCAAGAACCTTGATCATACGTGAAATAATTAGTGGAATTTAAACACAGCTTTAAAAAACTTATCATATGCTAGAATACCTTTATAAAATAAATTGAGCCAGTTTAAATCAAACCAAATACCGCGCATAGCATCCTTAATTCATTAGAACACGTAGAAAGAATAGGAGGTGCTGTTTAGCAAATTTCACGGCCTTCCCATAAATATTAAAGACAGAGTTGCTATAGGCGCACGTGTTTAATCAAATACCTTCCTAAATTCGGGTGCGCATTAATGCGACCCAAATCCAAATCTTAACGAAGTTGGAACGTGTGAAAATCCACGGGTGCATTTATGTGATGTGGTTCGAGGCATGTTTTAACAACGTTTCAATTCTCTTTAATATAAAAATAAAAACGGTTCAAGGTTAGAAAGCATATAAGTTGAAACATGTTCTAAAAATCAAATAATTTAAGCCAAATATAACAGTTGAGCTACCGTGCTAGAACCACGGAACCCGGAAATGCCTAACACATTCTCCCGGGTTAACAGAATTTCTTACTCGGATTTCTGGTTCGCGGGCTGTTAAGCAGAGTCATTCTTTCCTCGATCTGAGATTCCAAATTGTGACTTGGGACACCATAAATCTCCCAAGTGGCGACTCTGAAATCTCGTAAACAATTGAATCCCGTTTCGATTGTCCTTTAATTGGAAAACTCCCTTATCTACATCCTTTGCCGGGTTGGATAGCCAAAAAAGAAGTGTGATAGCTCTGGCGACTCTGCTGGGGAACGAACCCAGAATCTCTAGTTCAGGGTTTAAGAATTCGATCTTAGAATAATTGTTGTATTTTGCTTTGATAAATATTAGATTTTACATGTTGACTTAATGTGCAAAATGATGCTTTTACCACTTTGGTATTATATGAATTGTATATAAACTGTTATGAAACCCTTTCCTCTTTACCTCCGGGGATGTGCTTACTGATTGAGACTCCCTATTCTGTTAGTGTCTTACCATAAATAAGAAAGAGGACGGACAAGTTACAAAGCCGGACGATATCGCGGGTCCCCGGTACATAGCCCCCTCCTCGACTCGAGTTGTCCGCTCGGGTACACTGTCTAGACCCTTACCGATGTTGTTAACTTAGTATAACAAAACTTCATGCCGGATCCTTAGTAGGAACATTTATTTACATCATGCATTTTTGACTTAGGGGACTCAACACAGGGGTTGGGTCCGTCTAGGACAGGTACCTCGAAATAAAAGACCATCCTGATGCATTTTTTTACATGCTACTCGCGCATTTATTTGCCTTGGACTCGCATGTTGACCGGCCTGTAAACAAAGGGATTGAGTCGAGAGGAATAAGCAGTGCTACGGTAATCACTTTCAAAATCAATGCTTAAATAGCGCCGAAATGCAACCGGATTTTTCAAAAAAAAAAGAAAGCACAAAAGCAAAAGCAAAAAAAAAAAGGAAAAAAACAAAAAACAAAGAGAGGCATCAAAGCTTTTCAATAATGTCTGCGGGTTTTGATAAATTATTTTTGACCGGGTCCAACCTTTTCTACAAAATGCCCGAGTTTATCATTTCTTACTTCGACATAAGTCGGATGGTGCCGTTATTGCAAAATAGCTTAAAGACGCTACAAGGTACGCCGGAAGGCTGACTTTACGCAAATGGATGCCTCTGGATTTTATTAGGGTCGGTAAGCAAGCACAACCTAAAAATCCTCTAGTCGAAGTGTTGAAAGGTCGTATTCGCAAAGTCGATCCCTGTTTTAAAATAAATGTCAGTTCTTATGTTTTGAGAATACTAATTCGCCCTAATAAATATGCAGAATGAGCACGATAATCAACAAAATTCTTTTGGAGCTGCAGATGTGGTGGAATGACCTCGGAGACGCCGGACAGAAAAAGGTCAAATGCGCATCTGGGAAGCCTCACCGGTTTACTAAAAGTCAACCCTAGGGGGATATCATAAAGGCCTTAATTACCTTCTGGGACACTGCCCACAACGTCTTTCACTTCTTTGATTTTGAGCTGACCCCGACTTTGGAGGAAATTACAAGATACATTGGGACCCACACAATCCCACTGAGACATCAATTCTTGATAGCACCTAGGGACCTCGCTGTGCACAAATTTTTGGATGTTCTAAAAATTAGCAGAAAGATTCACAACCCTGATCTGTCGGTGGGATTTTGCACCCTCCAATTCATATACCAAAGATATGGCCACATCGGAGGCTTCAACAACCCTGAAAACCTCATCTGTAGCAACGACAATCGGATCCAATGGGAGGAGCATTGATGCTTCGCGTTTATGGTATCCTTGTTGGTATTTTGGTATTCCCACGAAAGGATGGAAACATCGATATATAGATTGCGGGGATCGTTAGTACCTTGATGACTCTGGCAAAGAGCACTCTCGCTCTGATGTTCCTGTCCGATATCTTCCGAGCCCCTACCACTTGCAAAGAAGGAGGGGATGTCTTTGAAGGCTGCAACTTGCTATTACAAATCTGGATGATTGAGCATCTATGTCCCAAGCCTCGGTTCATGAACGGTGGGTTGCCAACGAAAGGTTGCATAGAAGAAGTTGACAACAGGGTGAAGGGGTTTAATTTACCAGAGGGTGTCGTAGAGTGGGTGTCATATCTCCGGTCTATTTCGGCAAATCAAATACAATGGATGCTCAACTGGCTCCCCGTGGACGAAATTGTGCCTATGCCCGCAATAGAATCGCACTTTATCCTAATGGGTCTTGGAAGCATCCAGCCTTACGCCCCGCATCGGGTCTTGAGACAACTCGGAAGATACGAGATGGTTCCAAAAGATGAAGATCTTAGCATCCGGGTAGTCGAAATTGGGCCTGGTAGTTTCCTGAAGCCATGGTTCGCAAAAATCTTAAATGAATGCCAATACCTAACCGTTGAAACTTGTGTGAAAGATCCTGCCAAAGGTGAAGTGTCTCCAGGATACCTTGCTTGGCATAGGAGAGAAATTGAGCATGAAAGAACATCCAAAAGGCCTCACATCCGAGAATTCGTCGGGACATCACAAGAACAGTGGGATTGGTTAGCCAAAGAACATGAATATCGTGCTACCATTGGAAGGCTAGAAAAGAAAATCCAGGAATTACAATTCGAAAACAGCCTACAAATTGCTGCTAGCAAAAGGGAAAAGAAGGTATTGGTGAAAGAAAACGAGGCCCTGCGAGCTCAGATTAAGAAAATGAAAACAGCCGCAGAAAACCCTCCGAGGAGTATAAAGGATGAAAAGCTTATAGAGAGCCTGCGACGAAAGGTAACCAAATACGTTTTTGACCTGAATAAGGCAGAGAGTGAATTGTCTAGAGCTCGGAGATAATTAGCTAAAAATGCTAAAGAAAGGGCCCGCATACTGGAGTAGTTAAAAGAAGAAAATGGCAACGAAAGTGCTGGGCTAAAATAGAGGGTTATCATAGCTGAGAGCAAAATGGCCAAGCAGGCCAAGGATTTCAAAGCTGAGAGGGAGCACTGCTATGCGGTAATAGCGGGGTTGGAAAGAAATTTAAGGCAGTTTCAAAAGCTAAATCAGGAAGCTGAGTGGACTTTGGAAGCACGGGCTGAACAAATAGGGCGTCTACTCCTAGAAAAGGGGATTATCAAGGAGAAGGTGTGGGAAATTGCAGACTACATTACCACCAAATGCAATCACTATGAAGATATGACAAAGTCTATGTTTTTTGCCGCTGCTATGACCTTTGTCCGACAAGAAATGGAAGATCTCCATTATCTCCAAGGAAGCTTAGCGCGCAAACCCACAAGGCCTAATGACGCCCCGCTAGCTCCAAAAACATTTGAAGCGTTGATGTATTCATAGATATATATTTTTGCTGAAAAAGAAAAAAAGAGTCTGTTTGTTGTTCTTTCAAGTCTTTAAGGGTGTTGGATCCCTGTCTGGTAGTTGCTCTTAGCCGTTGTAATTAAAGTTTTTATCTTTATCAAATCAAAAATCCCAAATATATTTTTTCTGCGTACTTAACCTTTTGTTTTTCGTGAACTGTGCTTGGTCTAATTCATGCAAAGTCATGATACGTAGGCAATCTACATAGGATTGGACCATAATTGATAAAAATTGGAAATTGAATAATATGAAAAATGAGGGAATAGGGCTAAAACGAAGGGAGTTTCGGGAATAAAAGCCGGGATGACACAAGAAGTCAATGCATATAGGGACCAATTGTCATTTATATGCATGCATATCTGTCCGCTTACATGTTGAAACCTAACCACTAACGAGTCTCGGGTGTTATGTATTACAGTTCCTAATTAGATAGGTGACTAGTATTCGCGGCACCCTGGCAACTCACTCCTACAACACACGGTAAAAAAGAAAGCAAGTTATGGCTAACCAAGACACTGATGTCAGCATGATGGACCCCTCGAAGGAGGCAGAGGAACTGGACGTGAATGCTATGAATGAGGAAATGTACAAGCTTAAACACCAAATGGCTGAAATGTACCAGGCATGGGCAAGAGGGCAGCCGCCCCCGACCTATCCTGCTAACCCACCTTTCATCCCGCCCCTAGCCCAGGCATCTGACCAGTCAGTTACTGATCCGCCTCCAGGTTTTCCTATATATTCACAGCATCAGGGTGCTGCCTCCCAGCCACAAGCCCAACAACCCAAAGTCACTCCTCACCCTCCCCCGCCAATCACTCCTATCTATGTGGCACCTCCACCCCCTGCACTGCACAGGTCATCTAGCGAACCACTGCTACAAGCCTATGACCCTCAATACTATCCCCCAGAACCCGCCTACAAAGCCCAAGAGCCTTATTCTAATGCGCCCCATCCTGAAATCCCAATAAGAATTGAGAAGCCAATCAAAGATTCTGAAAAGGAAGAAATGCTCAGAAAAGTCCGGAGACTAGAACAATCATTCAAGGACATGCGTGGGTTAGGGGGCCAGGTGAGCGTAGCCTTTTAAAGATCTTTGCTTATTCTCAGACGTACAATTGCCTCCATGTTTCAAAATACCTAAATTTGACTTGTATGATGCTCACGACGATCCTGTCTTGCATCTGAGAGAGTTTTGCAGTAAAATTAGGGGAGCAGGAGGAAAGGACAAATTGCTAATGGACTACTTTAGCTAGAGCTTGAGTGGATCGGCGTTTGAGTGGTATACTCGACAGGATCCCAACCGGTGGTATACCTGGGATGACTTAGCGCAAGCATTTGTATGCCACTTTTAATATAATCTCGAGATCGTCCCGGATCACCTATCTCTGACAAAGCTGGAGAAGAAACACAATGAGATCTTCAGGGAGTATGGTTTCCGTTGGAGGGAATAAGCAGTCCGAGTTGATCCTCCCATGAAGGAGAGTGAGATTGTGGACTATTTCTGCAAGCTTTGGAACCTACCTACTTTGGGCATCTGGTATCAGCGGTAGGGAAATCTTTCCATGAAGTAGTCAAAATGGGAAGTATGTTTGAGGAAGGCCTAAAAAATAATAAAATCATGAGCTAATCTACAATCATGAGGAAGGCCTAAAAACTAATAAAATCATGAGCTTTTCTACAATCAAGGTAACTACTCAAGCCAACCAGGGCGGAGTTGGAGAAGGTTTTGGGAAGATGAAGAAAGAAGTAGCAACAGTAGAATCGGGAACCTGGTTCGGGCCTCAGGCATCATCTCACTACGCTCAGCCCCGTCTTGACCGTCAGACATACCCACATGCTCCATATGGCCCGCCGCAACATTACTATCCACCACCAGAACCTCGTTTCTCAGTCCACCACGCACATGCATATAACCAACCTCCCACTCATACACAATGGCGTGCGCCACCCCCTCAAAACACTTATCCAAGTCCACAAAATCAATACCCTCCTCCAAGTGCTTACCACCAAATCTCGAGGCCCGCTCCCCAAGACAATGCGGCCATGAGAAATGAGATGGTGCATAAAAAGAAGACTTTTACTCCGCTGGGATAATCTTACACTAGTCTGTTCCACCGGGTGCGACAACTAGATATGTTAAGGCCAATTGAGGCGAAGATGCCAAATCCTCCCCTAAAGAATTTAGATTATTCGGTCAGTTATGAATACTGCTCTGGTGCACCAGGGCATGACACAGAGAAAAGTTGGCATTTAAAGAGTGCCATCCAAGAACTGATACACACCCACAAGATCGAGGTGCAGACACTGGAGGTGCCCAATATTAACCAGACCCACTGCCGACCCACCAGGAGACCAACATGATTGAAATTGAGGAGGGAAAGGGAGAGTTCAGAAGACCTTCACAAACAATAATGATGATCAAAGCTAGTGAGCAACGAAGGTCGTGAGCAGTAAGAAGCTGGTAACATGGGCAAAGGAAGGCAACAAAACTGTCGTAGCGCAGGGGAGCTCACCGTGTGCAGGTGCACCAAAGCGGGAACAGGCAAAGGTAACAGTACAGGGGGCGGCTAGAGAACCTGTCGTGGTTATGGAAGGTGTCCGCATAGAGCCAGTTATTGTGAAGCCAGTAATCCTGCCACCAATCATGAACAATAGAGTCGTTCCTTGTATATATGAACAAGCAATAGTAATGTACAAAGGGAAAGAAGTTAGAGAGGAAGTATGTGAGGCACGAGGCTTAACTCGATCATGAAGGTACTTTGCCCCAGAAAAGTTGAGAAGGGTTACAATCTCTAAAGATAACCCGGAACCAGTGAAGAAAGCTGTATCAGAAGAAGAGGCAGAAGAATTCTTGAAGAAAATGAAAATGCAGGACTACTCCATCATAGAACAGTTGAGGAAAACACCGGCCCAGATCTCTTTGTTATCCTTACTAGTCCACTCAGATGAGCACTGCCGAGTATTGATGAAGATTTTGAATGAAGCTCATGTCCCAGACAAGATAACGGTGAATCATTTGGAAAAGATTGAAAACAAAATATTCGAGGTAAACCGGGTCACATTCTCCGACGACGAATTGCCTACGGAGGGCACAGAGCACAACCGGGCTCTCTATTTGGCTGTGAAGTGTGAAGATGCCGTGGTCAATTGAGTTTCGGTCGATGATGGGTCCAGTGCAAACATTTGTCCATTATCCACACTGACCAAGTGGAAGGTGGAAACTGAAAAGGTCCGCAAGAATAACATCTGTGTTGGAGGGTTCGACGGCGGAGGTAAAGACACCGTAGGAGACATAGTGCTGGAAGTAACTATATGGCCCGTCGAGTTCATTATGGAATTCCAAGTGTTGGATGTATCGGTCTCCTATAATTTACTATTGGGCAGACCCTGGATTCATGCCGCCAAAGCAGTACCATCTACACTTCACCAGATGGTCAAATTTGAGTGGGACATGCAAGATATTGTCGTGCATGGAGAGGATAGCCAGTGTACCCCGGGTGTCGCGATCGTGCCCTTCATTGAATTTGAGGACAATAAAGGGCCACGGGTTTACCAGCTGTTTGATTCGGTTTCAGCTCAAAAGATCCCAGAAGGTGAGATTGTTGTAACCCCAAGGATCACAACCGCATCTGTCATGGTAGCTTCAGAAATGTTGAGAAATGGCTTTATACCCGGCAAAAGATTGGGAGCTTCTCTGCAAGGCATTTCGCAACCAGTGTTCCTTCCCAAGAATCTAGACACTTTTGGTTTAGGGTTCAATCCCATGGCCGTAGACATAAAGCGAGCCAGGAAGCTGAGACAGAAAGGCTAGTTTCTCCCGAAGCCTATCCCAAGTTTATCCAAATCATTTGTCAAACCCAGTAATGGTCCTAGACCTAGGATTTCCGTGCCGCTGATCGACGCGCACGGAGATCTTGATAAGGGGCTTGAAAGGATGTTCAACAAGGTGAATGTGGTAGAGGCGGGAGAAGGATAGAGCATGTCAGATGTGCAATTTGTAGGGGCACGTGCAAGAATCAATAACTGGGAAGCCACTCCTTTTCTCACTCTGAAGTAGTCTTGGTAGTTGTCTTTGATTTTCCTTTCAGTCAGTTTGTACTATCGTCATTCAATTTTTATTTCCGTCCATTTGGATGCGCAAACTCTGTTATCTTTGAACCTAATGAAATGCAATTTCCCTTTCAGCTGCTGAATAGTTTCCATTTTTTGCTTTACTTTTTCTTCCTTTTCTCTTTTGTACAGTTATTGTTATGCTGGTTCGGGTGATCTGACATGCATAAGGACTTGTCGGCCCAGTCTTTGCAACAAGCCTAGTCCAGAAATAATAATTCAGGAAATAGGACATGAGGATGAATCAGGGTACGATGAGGAAGGGGAATGGGATGAGATTAGTAAAGAGATTACCCAATTCAAAGAGAAACAAAAATAAGTGTCTATCTGGAGCCACAACTTAAGGAGGAAATAATCGAAGTATTGCTGGAGTATAAGGATGTCTATGCATGGTCTTACGATGACATTCCCGGATTGAGAACTGATTTGGTAGTCCACAAATTGCCTACTAACCCAGCCTGCATTCCCGTCAAACAAAAGTTGAGGATATTTAAAATAGATGTAAGCATGAAAATCAAAGAAGAGGTGACCAAGAAGTTTGAGGCGAAAGTTATTTGAGTCACACGATATCTCACCTGGTTAGCTAATGTTCTGCATGTGCCAAAGAAGGATGGTACCGTGACCTCAACAAAGCAAGTCCAAAAGACAACTTCCCCCTTACGAATATCCATCCACATATTGATTGACAATTATGCGAAGCATGAGGTCGAATCATTCGTGGATTATTATGCACTCTATCATCAGATTTTAATGGATGAAGAGGATGCCGAGAAAACAACATTTATCACACCATGGGGGACATACTTCTATAGGGTCATGCCCTTTGGTTTGAAAAACGTCGGGGCGACATACATGCGGGCAATGACAACCATTTTCCACGATATGATGCACAAGTAAATCGAGGTCTATGTGGAAGGTGTGATTGTGAAGTCCGGAAAGCAATCCGATCATGTTAAAGATCTGAGGAAATTCTTCCAGAGGCTCCGCAGGTATGATCTCAAACTCAACCCGGCAAAATGTGCATTTGGGTTCCCCTCGGGAAAGTTGTTAGGGTTCATAGTAAGCCGTCGAGGCATCGAGCTAGACCCATCAAAAATCAAAGCTATACAGGAACTGTCGTCACCCAGAAACAAAACAAAAGTGATGAGTCTATTGGGAAGGCTGAATTACATCAGTCGATTCATCCCCCAGCTCACGACCATCTGCGAACCCATCTTTAAGCTGTTAAAGAAAGATGTTGCGGTAAAATGTATATGAGAGTTCCAAGAAGCTTTTGTTAAGATAAAGGGATATTTGTCAAACCCACCAGTACTGGTCCCGCCAGAACTAAGGAGTCCTCTGATCGTATATTTGACAGTCTTGGACAATTCATTTGGGTGCGTGTTGGGTCAGCACGATGTTACTGGGAGAAAAGAGCAAGCCACATACTACGTCAGCAAGAAATTTATGACCCATGAGGCTAAGTATACTCATCTTGAAAGGACATGCTGCGCCTTGACATGGGTAGCCCAGAAGTTGAAACATTATTTGTCATCATATACCACTTATCTCATTTCACGACTGGACCCATTGAAATACATTTTCCAGAAGCCCATGCACACAGGAAGGCTCGCAAAGTGGCAAATCCTTCTTACTGAATTCAACATCATCTACATAACTAGGACTGCTATGAAGGCACAGGCATTGGCAGATCATTTAGCAGAGAATCCCATAGATGAGTAATATTAACCCTTGAACACATATCTTCCGGACGAGGAAATGATGCACGTCAATGAAATGGAACAGGATTAGAAGTTGGGGTGGAAATTGTTCTTCGACGGGGCTGCCAACATGAAAGGCGTCGAGGTAGGAGCAGTACTCATTTCTGAAGAAGGGCATCATTACCCAGTTACAGCTCAACTCCGTTTCTATTGCACCAACAACATGGCTGAGTATGAGCATGCATTTTGGGTTTGAGATTAGCAGCGGATATGGGTGTCCAGGAAGTCTTGGTCTTGGAGGACTCAGACCTCCTGGTACACCAGATCCAAGAAGAATTGGAAACAAGAGATTTAAAACTCATACCTTATCGGCAATGCTTGCATGATCTTTGTCAACGATTCCGGTCAGTAGAGGTAAGGCACATTCCCAGAATTCACAATAAGGTTGCCGATGCCCTAGCTACTTTGGCATCAATGTTACATCACTCGGACAAGGCTTATGTTGACCCGATACATATCCGGGCCCATGATCAACATGCCTATTGCAACATGGTGGAAGAAGATCTTGACGGCGAGCCTTGGTTCCACGACATCAAAGAATACATCACGAGAGGTGTGTACCTGGTGCAAGCCACGAGCGACCAGAAGAGAACAATCCGTCGTTTGTCAAGTAGCTTCTTCAGCAGTGGAGGGGTACTATACAAGAGAACGCCAGATCTGGGTTTGATAAGATGCATAGATGCTAAGAAGGCAACAGTCATCATGAATAAGGTACATGCTGGCGTTTTGGGCCGCACATGTATGTCTTGGCAAAGAAGATCCTCCGGGCAGGGTATTATTGGCTCACTACGGAACGGGATTGTATCAGCTTTGTGCGCAAATGCCACCAGTGTCAAGTACACGGGGACCTAATTCACTCTTCTCCATCTGAACTGCACACGATGTCTGCACCTTGGCCTTTCGTTGCCTGGGGCATGGATTTCATAGGACCCATCGAGCCAGCGGCGTCCAATGGACACCGATTTATCCTGGTTGCTATTGATTACTTCACCAAGTGGTTTGAAGCCAAAACCTTCAGAGCAGAAACCAAGAAGGTCTTGGTCGATTTCGTGCACACAAACATTATCTGTCGGTTTGGGATCCCCAAAACACTCATCACCGATAATGGGGCAAACCTCAAAAGTCACCTAATGAGAGAGGTATGCCAGCAAATCAGGATCACACATCAAAACTCTACCCCGTACCGCCCCAAGGCGAATGGATAAGTTGAGGCAGCAAATAAGAACATAAAGAAGATACTTCGGAAAATGGTGGAAGGATCCAGACAGTGGCATGAGAAGATGCCCTTTGCATTGTTAGACTATCGCATTACTGTATGTACTTCAGTGAGGGCTACTCCATACTTGTTGGTATATGGCACAGAGGCGGTGATCCCGTCCAAGGTCGAAATCCCCTCTCTACGAATCGTGGTCAAAGCAGGAATTGATGATGAGGAATGGGTCAAAGCCCGTCTGGAACAATTGAGCTTGATCGACGAGAAAAGATTAGCGGCAGTCTGCTGTGGACAGTTGTATCAACAGAGAATGGCTAGGGCATATAATAAGAAGGTGCGCCCTAGAAAGTTTGAAGTAGGTCAACTGGTACTGAAACGCATCCACCAGCACCAGGCCTAGGCGAGCAAGTTCGCCCGAAACTGGCAAGGACCATTCATCGTATCAAGAGTGTTGTCCAACGGAGCGTTGTATCTGTCGGACGTGGAAGGGAAATGGGCAGAAATGGCCATCAATGCAGATGCTATCAAAAGATATTATGTATGATTTTCTTCAGATCATTGTTTGTACTTGACACCTGATTGTACTTGGCATATTTTGAACATTGGAATGACGAAGACATTTTGTTCTGCTATCCAAACACTTTATCTTTTGCTAACCTTTTGAGCTTGAATTACTTTCTTTCATACTCCTCTTTCGGAATCAGTAACAAAAGTTAGAAACGCGAGTTAAAAGGAAAAGAAAGAGAAGAATGAAAAGAATGAAAAAGGATAGTAATATAAAAAAGAAAAAAGAAAAAGGAAAACAAAAAAAGGGAAAAGAGAAAAGAGAAAAAAGAAAAGGAAAGAAAGAAAAAGAAAGCAAAATAAAGAAAAGGGAGAAGAAAAACAACTATAAAAATGAGGAATCAGTATGAAATACGTTTGACCTAATTCCTTTCAAAAGGATACGTAGGCAGCCTCACGGTTCGGTCTCATAAAAAAAATCCAAAAGTCCCCAAGCAAGAAACTGGGGCAGACGTTGTGGTTGCTGTAAGAGTTTGATTCCTAAAGTTGTAATTTTGAACCCATTTAAATTATTTCGAGCCTTTGATACCCTTTCTTTCTAACCCTATCCAAAAGCCTATGTTACGGTCCAAAGAAAGACCTTCTGATCGGTCTTCAAGAGATGCCAAGTTGAGCAAGTAGAGGTGATACATGTCAGGGGCAACACTCCAGGCCAAGCAGGAAAGATAATAAATGAGAGATTCTTATCGGTGAAAACCCTCACTGGCACCATAAGGCGATGAGATATTGAGAGAAAATAAAACATGAGAGTCTTATTGGTGAAAACCTTCACAGGCACCGTGAGGCGAAGATAAGACAAAAGCAAATCTCGAGAAGGGGCTATTGATTGGATGAATACTACAGGGCAAGACGGGTCAGGAATTGGTTTTGAAAGGTCACAACGGCAAAACGTTTGGCAGTAGAAGGCCGGTCATCGAAATCGATTGGGTCGAACAGGCCGAAGTGCATGTCATGATCGCAGGAACCAGCGGCTTTCCTTTCAAATAAGTCCTCTTCTTTGCTTTTCCTCAGCAGCAAGTCAGGAATTCTTCATTCTAATTACCATTCCGAGTCTTCGCATTTCATTCTTCTTTCAAGTCTAAATTCTTTTGTTTAAACGAAAGGAATGTCAAAACCAATTATCAAACTCCCAAAGGAACAAAGAGCATGATTCCCAAAGGCATAACAGAGATAATAAGCGTGGAACAACAAAGGGAAAGATTCATAAAACTTGCAATTGATGAAGGAGACAAGCATTGGCAAAGTTGAAGGAATACCACACAGGAAAAGGCATGCAAATGAAACATAAAGATTCGGGGGGGGGGGGGGGGAACGTAAAATTGGCACAACACAAATATGGGAAAGGTCAAGGGTTGTCCCAGCATGGCACCTCAACTCATCAACCATCGGGAAAGGGGGCAGAAGTGCAACACAAGATGGGAAGTAAATGTAAAGCCACAAAGGTCAGAGGGTCAGCCAAGCATAATACATTGAATTGGTAATCTCGGGAAAGCTGCAAGAATTTGGGCAAAAGGGCTAGGAATGCAACACGGTGATGGGCGAGCAAAGTAAAGCCATAAAGGTTCAGGGGTCAGCCAACCAACTGAGGCAACGCATCATCAACATGGAAGTTTGAGCACAACGGAACATGACAACGAGGAGGACACTCCCAACAAGAATGTTGCGAGCCAACCACAATTTTTCAAGCTGACAAATTTTCTTTGATTCACACAGGGGCGGAAAAATTCCATAAAGGCCTAAAGGAGGCCATCCACAGGGGAAGGCAGGCACCACAGGTATGACCAAAATCTCAGAATCTACTGTGAAGTGGCACTCAGTTAAGATTCAAAAGGGACATAGTCCGTTATAAACACCCTCCCCTGCAAAGATCATAACGTGACAATCTTTAACGAGCAAAAATCTAGTGGAAACAACCAAGGGTTAAAATATGCGTGAAAGTTGAGATGGAACACAGTTTAAAACTCAAACAAGGACGAGCAACATGGGCAAGCACCAACACCTCCCCAGTAAGAGTCGCAAAAACAACCATGAATTAGAATTGGCATTTAAGTTGGAACCTTCAGGACCCTCTTGAAAATGGGACTTAAAGCAAATATGTCCCAGCTAGAGTCGATAAGAGTAAAGAAAAGTCATCAGGACTCTCCTAATGAATGGGATTTAGAGGGAAATTTCAAATTTCACCAGCTAATCCAGCAAGAGTTACCAGGACTTCCCTGAAAAATGGAATTCAGATATTTCCCCAGCAAAAGTCAATAAGAGTTATCAAGACCTCCCTAAGAGATGGGACTTAGATATTTCCCCAACAAGAGCCAATAAGAGTTATTAGGACCCTTGTGAAAAATGCGACTTAGATTAAATACTTTCCCAGCATGAGTCAACAAGAGTTGTCAGGACCCGCCTGGATAAAGGGAAGTAATTTTAACCGCCAATCCGCAGTAGATCCCCAGCAAATATAACTCGTAGCAAGACATGGTGGAAATAATACCTTTTCAGAAAATACAACATAACCTGGGAATTGTCAGTAGTGGAGGATTGTCGAGACTAGTTTGTAATCAGGCGCCCACCTGGAGAACAAGGAAATATTTTTCAGTTTTAAGTTTTTTCAATCAGGCGCCCACCTAGAGAACAAGCGAATATTTTTCAGTTTTAAGTTTTTGCAATCAGGCGCCCACCTGGAGAACAAGGGAATAATTTTTTGCAAAAAGCGCCCACCTGGAGAACAAGGGAATAATTTTTCAGATTTATGTTTTGCAATCAGGCACCCACCTGGAGAACAAGGGAATATTTTTCAATTGTAAGTTTTTGCAATCGAACGCCCACCTAGAGAACAAGGGAATATTTTTCTGTTTTAAGTTTTTGCAATCAGGCGCACACCTGGAGAACAAAGGAATATTTTTCAGTTTTAAGTTTTGCAATCAAGCCCCCACCTAGAAAACAAGGAAATATTTTTTAGTTATAAGTTTTTGCAATAAGGCGCCACCTGGAGAACAATGAGATATTTTTCAGTTTTAAGTTTTTGCAATCAGGCGCCCACCTGGAGAACAAGGGAATATTTTTCAGTTTTAAGTTTTGCAATCAGGCGCCCACCTGGAGAACAAGGGAGTATTTTTCAATTTTAAAGTTCTTTGCAATCAGGCGCCCACCTAGAGAACAAGGGAATATTTTTCAGTTTTAAGTTTTCCAATCAGGCGCCCACCTGGAGAACAAGGGAATATTTTTTAGTTTTAAGTTTTTGCAATCTGGCGCCCACCTGGAGAACAAGGGAATCTTTTTTAGTTTTAAGTTTTTGCAATCAGGCGCCCACCTGGAGAACAAGGGAATATTATTGAGTTTTAAGTTTTGCAATCAGGCGCTCACCTAGAGAACAAGGGAATATTTTTCAGTTTTAAGTTTTTGCAATCAGACGCCCACCTGGAGAACAAGGGAATATTTTTTAGTTTTAAGTTTTGCAATCAGGGGTCCACCTGGAGAACAAGGGAATATTTTTCAGTTTTAAGTTTTTGCAATCAGGCGCCCAGCTGGAGAACAAGGGAATATTCTTCAGTTTTAAGTTTTTGCAACCAGTCGCCCCCTTGGAGAACAAGGGAATATTTTTCAGTTTTAAGTTTTGTAATCAAGCGCCCACCTGGAGAACAAGGGAATATTTTTCAGTTTTATGTTTTTGCAATCAGGCGCCCACCTGGAGAACAAGGGAATATTTTTCAGTTTTAAGTTTTTGCAATCAGGCGCCCACCTGGAGAACAAGGGAATAATTTTAAGTTTTAAGTTTTGCAATCAGGCGCCCACCTGGAAAACAAGGGAGTATTTTTCAGTTTTAAAGTTCTTTGCAATCAGGCGACACCTGGAGAACAGGGGAGTACTTTTCAATTTTTTAGTTTTCGCAATCAGGCGCCCACCTGCAGAACAAGGGAATACTTTAAATAATTTTCAGGATTTGTAATCAGGCGCCCACCTGTAGAACAAGAGAATATTTTTCAATGCAACTCGAGTTCAGCAGTCAGGCACCCACCTGCAGAATGAGGGAATACTTTCAACGGAATACATGTCGAAATCCAACAGTTCGGCATCGGACGTGAAGAGAGAGGCAAATAGTTAGCGAGGCCGCAAGAGGTTCGCAGAAGAGATACAAGGCAACAAAGCAACAAGGATCAAGATTGAAGACGTAGATAGGATTTTCTTTGTAATCCGTAGTTTATAGTTTAGTATAGTTTTCTTTTTACTTTTTATAAGGAGTAATAAGGAGGACAAAGGACAGTAACAGCAGCCAATCACAGTCTCTCGGTAGTCCCAACTGCCAAAACTTCTAGAACTACATTGACCTGATTCCTCTATTGCGGAGGATATGTAGGCAACCTTTGAAGCAAGGTTCGTCAGAAAGTTTTCAAAATGCTTCACATGGAGTATTAATTGGCGAAAATTGCTCATATTTGCTCACTTGTCTTTGCACGAAAACCCTTCGTGTTCTCGCGCAAAGAGGGGCAGCTGTGAGCCTATGATTTTTGACCGGTCGAAACCAACTCCTACAGGACTCTTAAAGTTTAGGATTTTATCTTTTAATATATTAGGATTTTAATTTTTGGACATTAATTGCATATGCATGTTCGTTACTGCGTGTTAGGATTAATTAGGTTTTTTAATTGTTAAATAAACTTGTTTTACAAATTTAAAATATATATATATATATATATATATATATATATATATATATATATATATATATATATATATATATATATATTTGTGTGTGTGTGTGTGTGTGTGTGCCAGCACTAAAAATTGTATTTGTTCAATTTTGATTTATTTTAATTTTATCTTTGATTTGTGGTTTTTTTAAATAAATTCAGTATTTAATTTTAATTAAAAGAAAATACAAAAAATAAATAACAAAATACAATACACATAAATATATTTAGCTGGCCACTAAGACTGGCCACAATTGGGCCAGACCTGAGTGGCGCAATTTGCTTCCATCTCTGAGTCCACAAACCAGCCCAATACAACCAGCCAACCTAGTCCACACACCCATCGAGCCAAATGACGCCGTTTAAGGCCCTTCTTATCACAACCGTCGATTTTGCCCGATCCAACGGCCATAGAATCCCCTCCCCTTAGGTATACATATGTCCAAACACATTTAGTATACACACGACCAAATTCACCTTCCTCGTATCTCCAACATCGTCCACTGATCACCCTGGCACCACCCGTTGACCACCGGCTGCCTTCGCTAGAAATCTCCTCACGGCGGCGGCCAGCAACCAAACGACCCATAAATTAAACCCCATAACCGGCATAACCTTCTCTACCCCGTCCCATGACTGGTTTCCTTCGAACACCACCCCTCCGCCCTGAATATCCATTCAAAGGTTGCCGGAAACCCTACCTCCGGCGACATCATTCCAAAGTGAACCAAAATTACACCACTAAGACACCCTGGCCTCCCCATTCTAACCATGCAGACCACCACTCTCGAATCACCTTGAAACGCTTTGAATCTCAATCTGAAGCCCAACCCTAAATCCCCAAACATGTCGGAAATGGTTCAAACCTCTCTTAGGTAATCCTTGAACCCTAGTGACACTAAGCCTTGCCGTCCTTGAGTCTCAAACAACTGAGACCTACTAAGGTCTCAGAACTTCAAAAAAACCTCCCCCGAACTTGTAAGTTGACTAAACACTATCTTGGTAATTTCAGAACCCTTGTGGGAGAATCAAGGTTCAGCTGGATGTTTTAAATGAGAACAAAAAATAAATGCTAAGTATTCCTGCATATTTTTCATTTTCAGCTGACTAAGTGCTTGATTGTTTGTAATGATTGTTTAGGTCCTGTAGTTGGATGTGTAATACTCTGAACTTCTTTTGGATTCTCTCTTGGTGGTTTGTTTGTTTATACACAAGATCATATGAAAATGCGTTCAATATTCATATGACTGTTTGTCACCTCTCTAAAAGCCTTTCTTGGGTAATATTGATATCTTGCTAAGTATTGGTCCCCTGATTTTAGAAAGCAATTTTGTTTAGTCCTCAGTAATATGATTATAGGGCTCAATTGACTTCCTTCTGTTGATTTTTCTTTAATTTCTCATATGCCTAGTTGACTTATGTTCTTAAGGTTTTGATTCATAAGCTGATTGTTCATTTTGCTTCTTGTTCTTAAGTATTTCTGAATATCATTGATTAAATCATTTTTGAAAGCCAAAATTTGATAGATATATGCAGTATTTCTTGATATTTGATCCCTTGTTCTATTAATCCTGTATAGAAGCCTGTTAATTTTTGGTTAATTATGATTTTCATGAGCCTGCTAATCTAAATTTGACCCAAGTTTGGTCGACCAAGGTCGATTGTTTTTGAATTGGAGTAAAAGAATTAACGAAGGTTAATTAGAGCTGAACTAGGGTTTAAAGAACTGACTGGGGTCAAATTCAGGGGGTAGGGTAATTTAGGAAGATTAGTGAGGGTATAAAAGGGTTTTGAATCTATAAAATCTGATAAAAAATCCTGTAGAACCTTCCAGCAGGGACTAATACATAATTCCAGCCTCAAACTTAAGGCACAAGTCATAAACTGAAGGACTTCTTAGGCAAAAATACAATTTGAGTTGAGGACTAAAAAGAAAACCAGTTAAAATCTGATGCCCTAACTGTTTGCTATAAATAAAACCAGTTAGGGGCATTGAAAAGGATCCAAAAAAACCTTTATCTTTAACATTAGAGCTGGAAATACTGATCTGGAACTTTTCTCTACAATTCTAAAGTTGAAATACTAATTCTAGATCTGAATATACCATTAGGATTGTTTTGAATCATTTTCTGAAGATTTAACTCTCCAAAACTCTGCTGAAATCTGGAAATCCTGTTTTACTGGTTGTTGGTTGCTTAGCTGATCCCTTCTATTTACTCATAGGTTGTTTCCTTTGCTGCATTACAGATACCACTTAAAGCTCATGTATATGTGAAGTTCCACGTGAAATATACTCTCCAATTGAAGATCTCTTTGTCATTTACATTTTTTCCCCATTTCCTCTATTTAATACTGGACCGATCTATTTTGTAATAACTGGACATTTTGGGACTGTTTTCATGTGTAATAACGGGATTTTCAGCTCAAGTTTTATATATGCTTGGGTAGTAGTCAATTTAAATTTCAGTCTGATGGGCTCAAGTGCTGAATTTGTGCACTTAGAGCTACCAGACCAGGAAAGTAGTATAGTCTATAGTTTTAAATCTCATCATGTTTAGTAATAGCTTATTTTAGATATGTTTTGTATAGCAGGACCTGAATAATGTAATTGAATTTTGACAATTAGATTCATATACTCTCACCGATGAGTATATGAGATGTATGATTCAAATTTGATGTTAGAAAAGTAGTATAAAAATAGTTGTTATCATTTCCTGCATGAATGGGAAAAGAATCGATTTTATGTACATAATTTAAGACCAAATTGTTGTTAGCCATTGGACTCTTTGGCTCAAATCAATACTGGGCTCATGTGTGAGGCCCAACAAGTATCCAAATGCTGAAATTTAATACGATTTGCTGGGCTATGTGATTCGCAGCCCAAACCTGTCAAATTGGTTATCAATTGCAGCTTGAGCGTTATGTGCTTCAGGGCTATCCAAAACTCAAATTATTTGTGTGTCACTTGGTCATGAACGAGGCCAAGGCACATATAATCTTCCCAGGCACCTGGATCACACGTGAAATAATTAGTGGATTTAAACACAACTTTAACAAATTTATCATATGCTAGAATACCTTTATAAAATAAATTGAGCCACTTTAGTTCAAACCAAATACCGTGCGTAGGCTCTTTATTTCATTAAAACACGTAGAAAGAACAGGAGGTGTTATTTAGCAAATTTCACGGCATTCCCATAAAAATCAAAGACGTAGTTGCTATGGGCGTGCGTGTTTAATAAAATACCTTCCTAAATTCGGGTGCGCATTTATGCTACCCAAATCCAAATCTTAACGAATTTGGAACGTGTTAAAATCCACGGGTGCATTTATGTGACATGGTTCGAGGCATGATTTAAAAATGTAGCAATTCTCTTTAAAATAACAGTAAAAGTGGTTCAAGGTTAGAAAGCATATAAGTTGAAACATGTTATAAAAATCAGATAATTTAAGCCAAATAAAACACTTGAGCGACCGTGCTAGAACCACTGAACCCAGGAATGCCTAACACCTTCTCCCGGGTTAACCGAATTCCTTACTCGGATTTCTGGTTCGCGAACTGTTAAACAGAGTCATTCTTTCCTCAATCTGGGATTCCATACGCTGACTTGGGACACAATAAATCTCCCAAGTGGCGACTCTGAAATCTCTTAAATAATTGAATCTCATTTTGATTGTCCTTTAATTGGAACAACTCCCTTATTTACATCCTTCGCCGGGTTGAATAGCCAAAAAGGAGGTGTGACAGTTGTTAGGAAGGCCGTAGATTCGAATAGCTGGTGCAGTCCCTTCCAGTTTGCACCAGAACGTGAAGTTTGTATGGAATCACCAGGAAGTTGTGATTCATGCAGAAGCAAGCAATCCCATTTATCCCCGGAATTTAATACCTGTCATTGAAAGTGTGGAGAGGCTGGATGGAGCCACTTTCCACATTGAATAACTTGTGACTGCTACTCGAGGTAAAAAGATAAATTTGCCAAGTGTGTTCGTGAGGATGGCATCAGAAATGTTGAAGAATGGTTTTGAACATGGTCGAGGACTTGGAGCAAGGTTACATGGAATATTGGATCCAATTCAGTTACCAGGGGAGAACAACACATTTGGCCTAGGGTACAAACCCACTCCAAAAGAAGTCCCGGAGGCTCATCTCAAGAAGAAAAGTGACATTGTCCTACCATAGTCTATCCCATCCCTGAGCCAGTCATTCCCCAAGACAGTTACTATTCATAATCTATATGAAGATGCTGAAGATGACCTCGTTGAAGGAATTAGGAACCTATTCATTGTCGATTGCGACGTGATTCTAATTGAATGCACTGAGACGTCAACTATTGGGATGCTGCACCTGGAGATATTTTGAACGATTGGACTTGTACCCCCATCCCCGGTTTGCTGGGAATCTTGGTAGATCAATTTTAGTAGTACTTTTTAAGCAACAAGATTCAAAATTGAGCCATGAATCGTGTCTATGATTTTTATGTTGTTTGCCTCGATCTTTTGGAAGCTTAAATGCAAAATCCGAATATGTTTTTTTCGTTTTACATTAAAATTTTTTGTCTTTATTAATTTTCTTTCTTTTTAATTTTATTTTTTCAGTAAAAAAATCAATAAAAATTTCGACACGATGAATGTGACATACAATGAAACAAGGGAACAAAATAACAAGCAAGATCTTGAAGAAGATGTTCCACCTGCAGAATTAACTAAAGAACTTGAGTAGTTTGAGAACAAGTCAAAATCAAATTTAGACGAAACAGAGCTTATAAATTTGGGGAATTCAAAGTTTATAAAAGAACAAGAATTAGTGTCCATTTGACACCATCACAAAAAGAGAAATATGTAGATTTTTTAAGAGAATACGTCGGTGTGTTCGCTTGGTCGTATGACGACATTCCTGGTTTAAGCACTAATATTGTTTCCCATAAGTTGCCAACAAATCCATCTTGTCCCCCGGTAAAGCAAAAAACAAGAAAATTCAAAACGGACGTAAGTTTGAAGATCAAAGAAGAATTCTCCAAGCACTAATATTGTTTCCCATAAGTTGCCAACAAATCCATCTTGTCCTCCGGTAAAGCAAAAAAACAAGAAAATTCGAAATAGACTTAAGTTTGAAGATCAAAGAAGAAATCTCCAAGCAATTTAAGGCAAATTTCATCCGAGTCATGAAGTACCCCACCTGGTTGGCCAATATAGTACCAGTTCCAAAGAAGGACGGAATGATCAGAATATGTGTGGATTATCGGGATCTCAACAAGGCTAGTCCAAAGGATGATTTTCCACTCCCGAATATTCACATACACTTTGATAATTGCATAAAGCATGAGTTTCAGTCATTCATTGATAGCTTTGCCGGTTACCACCAATTTTGATGGATGAAGAAGATGCTGAGAAAACAACGTTTATTACACCTTGAGGGTGTATTGTTATCGGGTGATGCCTTTTGGACTCAAGAATGCAGGTGCTACATACATGATAGATATGACAACTATTGTCATGACATGATCCATAAAGAGATTGAGGTCTATGTGGATGATGTCATCATCAAGTCACGAAAGATTTCAGATCACTTGGTAGACCTGAAGAAGTTCTTTGATAGGTTGCAGCAATACAATTTGAAGCTGAATCCCGCAAAATGTGCATTCAGAGTTCCAGCTGGAAAATTATTAGGTTTCATTATCAATAGAAGGGGCATAAACTAGATCGTTCAAAGATAAAGGCCATCCAAGATCCGCCACCTCCAAAGAATCGAAAGGACGTGATGAGATTCCTTTGTCGCCTCAACTACATCAGTCGTTTCATAGCCCAATCAATAGTGTTTTGTGAGCTGATATTCAAGATGTTGAGGAAAGATGCCACTACCAAATAGATAGAGGAATGTCAATGATATTTTGATAGGATCAAGGAATATTTATCTAACCCACCGGTGCTGGTACCTCCAGAACCTGGAAGGCCATTGTTGTTATGCATGTCCGTATCAGATGATGCATTTGCATGTGTTTTACGGAAACATGATGAAAATGGGAGGAAGTAGAAAGTTCCATATACTACTTGAGCAAGAAGTTCACACCATATGAAGCAAGATATACTTTGTAATGCACCTGTTGTGCCTTAACTTGGGTTGCACAAAACTTATGGCATTACTTGTCATCATACACCACTTATCTTATTTCTAGGATGGACCCGCTTAAATGCATCATTCAGAAACCTATGCCTATAGGAAAGCTGGCGAAATGGTAGATTTTGCTAAGTGAGTTAGAATCCATGTATGTTACTCAGAAGACCATCAAAGGACAAGCTTTAGCTGACCACCCTGCAGAAAATCTTGTGGATGAAGAATACAAGCCACTTAGGACGTACTTCCTAGATGAAGATGTATTGTTTTCCGGAGAAGACATTTCAGAGGCATATTCTGGTTGGATAATGTTCTTTGATGAAGTCGCAAACTTCAAAGGAGTCGGAGTTGGAGCAGTATTAGTTTTAGAATCTTGACAACATTATCCAATCTCAGCGAAACTTCGATTTCCATGCACCAATAACATGGAAGAATGTGAGGCTTGTATACTTGGGCTTAGAATGGTCGTTGATATGAAAATCCAAGAGTTATAGGTTATAGGTGATTCAAACTTGCTAATTCATCAAGTACAAGGTGAGTGGAATACAAAGAACACAAAAATCCTACCGTACTTACATTATGTAAAGGAGTTGTGTAAGAAGTTTATCAAGGTGGACTTCAAGAATGTTGCAAGAGTTCAAAATGAATTCGCAGATACTTTAGAAACCTTATCTTGCATTATTCAACATCCAGATAAAAACTACATAGACCCCATCAAGGTGAATGTGCAAGATCCGCTAGCTTATTGTTTCCACGTGGATGAAGAGCTAGATGGAGAACCATGGTATTATGACTTTAAGAGGTATCTCAAGATAAAGGATTACCCTGAAGGAGCAATCAGTACCCAGAATAGAAACGCTTAGGAGATTGGCAAATCACTTTTTCCTAAACAATGAAATCCTATATAGGAGGACCCCAGATTTAGGACTATTGAGGTGTGTAGATGCTAGGGAAGCAACCAAGATGATTGAAGAGATACATGCAGGAACATGTGGGGCCCATATGAATGGGTTTACTTTGGCAAAGAAAATTCTGCGAGCATGTTACTTTTGGATTACCATGGAAACAGATTGCATTCGTTTTGTACAGAAATGTGCATCAGTGTCATATCCACGGCGATTTGATTTGAGTTCCACCAAGTAAACTCAATGTGACGAGGTCGCCTTGGCCGTTTGCAACTCAGGTCATGGATGTCATTGGCCCTATTGAGCCAGCAACCTCGAATGGGCATAGATTAATCTTGGTAGCTATTGATTACTTTACAAAGTGGGTAGAAGCCTCTTCTTACAAATCAGTTACAAAGAAGGTGGTAGCAGATTTTGTCTGCAACATCATCATTTGTCGATTTGGAGTTCCAGAGTCAATCATTACAGATAATGGAGCCAATCTCAATAGTGACTTGATGCCAAAAATATGTGATAAGTTCAATATTACTCACCAAAATTCCACTCCCTATCGACCTCAGATGAATGGAGTCGTTGAAGCAGCCAACAAGAACATAAAGAAGATATTGCGGAAGATGATTGATAACTACAAGCATTGGCATGAGAAGCTACCATTTGCTCTCCTTTGATATCGCACTACAGTCAGAACATCAACTGGGGCAACGCCTTATCTTTTGGTCTATGGAACTAAAGCTGTATTACCCGTGGAAGTTGAAATACCATCTTTGAGGGTCATCCGGGAAGCCGAGCTAAGCGATGCAGAATGGGTGAAGAATCGATACGAATAATTAATGCTTATTGATCATAAGAGAATAAATGCAATTTGCCATGGTCAACTTTATCAAAATAGGATGGCAGAGCCTTCAACAAGAAAGTGAAACCACGTCAGTTTAAACCATGGCAATTGATTTTGTAGCAATTTCCCGCACCAAAATGAAGCTAAAGGGAAGTTTTCACCAAATTGGCAAGGTCCATATATGGTGCATCGAGTATTGACGGGATGAGCACTAATTCTAGCAGAATTGGATGGAGAAGTGTCGCCCAAGCCCATCAACGCAGATGCAGTCAAGAGATACTACATCTAGAGGTATATCTAGCAACCACTTTCTTTCTATGTAATCCTTCTTAATGTAAATCAACTACGTTTGACGTGATTCCCGTTTAAGAGGGAATACGTAGGCAGCCCTATAGGTTCGGTCTCATCATAATAAAAATTCTATATTTCCCCAAAGTTGAAAATTGGGGTAGTTTTTTAAGGCATCGTCATGATGAGGCATCAGTCATCGACAAAGAATGGTCAAGCAAGACCAATGACGAGATTCCGAATGAGGACGTTCACTTTGTTTCAAGAGCATGTCACAATGCAGAATTCGGCAAAAATTTTATTTTATACTATTTATGCATATTTTATTTATTAAAATAGAATTTTTCATCAAAAATTATTCGTTGGCCAAGATTCAGTGATGGGTAGAGGTTACAAGTCCAACCAAAGTGGGAAGCGCAAAATTATCAAATGCCAGAGCATCAAAATCAACACCAATCAACCTTCCTCCCCGAAACTCACAATTTTTTCTTTAAGTGTAGATTTTTAGGATAGAGGAAGCAGAAGAATCAATAACATATACAAGTACCAAGAACCTTCGTCAAGTGGTATGAATTTTTTTATAAAAAGTTACACCTTTGAATAATGATGATCTTTAAAATCCAAGTTTAAGATTTTTTTTATAAGTGCAAACTACATTGCGTACTGCTTTAAAAATATTGCACATTAACTTTTAAATGCACCGTACCAGTACTTTCAAATGCATCGTGAATGCACTGCACCATTGCTTTTGATTGCACCGCACAAATGCTTCCAAATGTATTGCACCATCATTTTCGAATGCACCATTGCTTGCAAAATGCATAACATAAATGCTTTCAAATGCACTGCACTTTTGCTTTCAAAGGCATTGCAAATGCAATGCACAAATACTTTAAAAAGAACTATATCATTGCTTGTAAATGCACAACACAAATGCTTTCAACTACACTACACTATTATTTTTAAATGCACCACACAATTGCCTTGCAAATACACCACAAATATTTTCATTACCTTAAATCATTTGGCTTGGAAAGTCTCATCGGTCTTTTGGCTTATACTCCTCAATTACTTCATCATTTGGCTTAAATGCCTCTTTTTCATCAATCATTGGCTTAAATACCTCATTTTCATCAATCATTGGCTTAAATGCTTCATTTTTATAAATCATACATAAGTCATCGCCAAAAGGCACCATTACATGGATCATTGGCTCGAAGCCTCATTTCATTAGTCATGATCAAAGAATTATTTTTAGGATACCTAGTTTATTTTATGATAAATTAACGGCTTAGAGGTTTCATTTTAATGAAATTATTGTTATGAGTTATCTTATTTTTATATCTCGTTTACTAACAATTTTACTTAGCCTATTGAGTTTAGTAGGAAATTAAGCATAACGTGGAACTCTATCTACGCATCGAACTGGGGCAGTTTGCTGGGGAGGAAACCAGACTGGCCAACAAAAGTTAAAAGTCTACTTTCGGATCCCGTTTGACTTGACTACCAAAATCTTAGCCAAAATTCTTATTTTGACACATTTTCTTCAAATCATAATTTTCATTGTCTGACACCTTGTGTCTCCATAATTCGACACTGCGGCAGCATTTTAGGATCTGCATCAATCATTAAATCCTACTCCATATCACCATCAGTTTGGAATTATATATTACTTGATTCTCGTAGAACCCAAAATATGTGGGCGATTCTGAAATCAAAGTTTGGCCATAACTCTATAAAGTTTCTTATCATCTCATAAGACTTCCTAAGTTTCATGTTATAGTCCTTCCAACATATTGATCCATAGTTACAAATCGGGACAAAATTGGTCACTAAGTCAATTTCTTTGCTCGAAGACTTTTTCATCTTCCACGGTCAAAGAGGGGAAGCTGTTGACAACCAATTTTGGCCCTCCTTTTCATAAGCAATTTTGTTATACTTCTTAATTCCTAATAATTTACTAAATATATTTTACATATTTTATTCAAAATATTTGTTTTATATATATATATATATATATATATATATATATATATATATATATATATCTTTTTTTTCTAGCCTCAAGATTTTAAAATAAAATATAAATGTTAGCCTTTATATAATTTAGTATCTTTATTTATTGTAATTATATTGTTATTATTATTTTAGTTAATTAGTCATTATCATATTATAATTTGATGCTAACGCATCGTAATCATTAATACAAACATTATTTGCCTATTATAATTTATTTCTCTATTTCCTATTCTATATAGATGCATGCATACTTATTAATTTTTAGAACAATGTAATATGATATATTTTATTATAAATTATTAAAATTATGGAGGCATAGTAAAATTTTAAAGTGAAAAATGGCTTTTAAATATAAATTGGATCATCTTGATAAAGTTCATTGTTATTTAAAATGGGATCAATTCTTATAACACATTTTCAAATTTTTAGGCCCCATAAATCAATCAAAATAGCTCATAAAATAGTCCATACCCGCCAACCCATCTACCTAACTCTTTCATCTACATGGACTCTATATATGCGTCATATAAGCTTCCACATCAGTGTCACATAGGCGTCAATGGTCCAAATCCCATGACCAACACACGCCTAGCACATGCTCTCCTCATCCCTTCACACTTTGAACCCACACCTTGCCAAATGGATTCATCAGATCTAGTCTATTTTAAATAATGGTCAAGATCACTTCATCTATCTTCTAGAGAATTCCAAATAAATGCTTGATTTATTTATTTTATTATACTTTATTTACTTATATAAAGATTAATCTCAGCTATTAGATGTATCTAATCCAACGGTTGGATTTATTTCTAATATTAAAATCAAATTTGACTAGGGTTCCATCTCTTTCCCTCTTTCAAAGAAAACCAATGCCTTTTTTCTCTGCCATGGCATAATTTTTTTTGGCTCCTTCTATTTTGTTTGCAAATTTGGCCCTCAAATTATATAATCAAAAATTTGTGTGGCTATTCTAAGGAGTCATCTGCAAACTCAAAGCAATTTGATGGAAGAGTTCAAAATTTATTTACAATTTACAATAAAGATGACGGAGGTAAAAAGGTCTTTTTTTTGTTTCCTCTAAGTTTTCACCATTTTGGCAACCAAATTCCTGCTTCTCATGCCCGTATCGTCGTTATTCATTCTTCTACACACCATTTTAAATAGTTCTTAAGCCATTTGAAACCCTAACCCTTCAAGAATCCCGCCCAAATTAACCTTAGAAAAAGCCCTAATAATTCTTCTATATATATAGAGGTTTGGTAATAATTTAGGACATCTCTTGGAGCCACCTTCAAACAATTTTATTCTTCGAAATACTCTAAAAAAGTCTTAGTTGTATAGCCTCTGTTGCTCTTCGCAAAAACAGAGGTATTCTTTTCCTTGCACTTTTCGGAGCTTGTAAAGTCCATAGTTATAAGCTTGAGTTCAAGTTCGAAACCAGAGTCCAATACATCTGCTCGACGCGCCTCAGTTCCTTCCACAAAAGGTCAGTAACCTCCAAATCTCTCTTCACACTTTTCTCTATTTGAAGGTCTGAAATAACTTTTTGTATGTAGTAAAAAAATGTGAGAACTATGATCTGTTTTCTTTTTCATGATTTAAGATTTGTCGGTTTGTAACGCTATGAAAGAATGTGTTCTGACCATGTATTAATCCAGTAAAATAAAAAGTCGCTTAAGCACTCATATGAATAGGTTAGCGTGTTTAATTCCTTCATGATATATCCTCTGGAAAGTATGTCTACAAGATAAAATATTATCTATATAATTGTCGTCATCTAGAAACCATATCTATAGGATCCTAATCTAAATGTGTTTATGCCCAATATGAATAGGTTAGCGTGTTTAATTCCTTCATGATATATCCTCTGGAAAGTATGTCTACAAGATAAAATATTATCTATATAATTGTCGTCATCTAGAAACCATATCTATAGGATCCTAATCTAAATGTGTTTATGCCCAATATGAATAGGTTAGCGTGTTTAATTCCTTCATGATATATCCTCTGGAAAGTATGTCTACAAGATAAAATATTATCTATATAATTGTCGTCATCTAGAAATCATATCTATAGGATCCTAATCTAAATGTGTTTATGCCCAATATGTTACTTCTATTAAGTTGAGCTTCATTTTTTCAGCAACATGTATATTAGAGATAATGAATTTCTAAAGAATAAATTTAGGATAAGACAAAACTTAAGAGCAACTGTTCAAATGGAGTTGGTTCTATGCACTCTTTAGAGATTATTGTAACTTAGCCCATAACTTGTTTTGCTTCCCATGATTATAGACAAAAAGACAACTTGTTTAGTCACTGTTAGTTTTGAAAGAGGACTTATGGATTGGCATAATGTTTGATTATTTAAAAAAAAAAGGTTCATAAAAGAAAATTTATCTTATTGCAGTATTGACAAACCTCCTTTCATTTCTATAATACTAATACCATGACAGTAGACTTTTTTTTTTTTGTTCATATAAACTAAATACCATAATTGTAAGATTTAAGGTACCTTGTAATGAAATAGTTTATAAAACCACATTTTAGTATGGAATTTGGTGCGTGCTTATAGATCTCTTGTTGAATTGTCCCACATCGGAGGGATTTGAGGTCCTTGGTCTCCTTATATGGCTTGGGCAATCCTCACCTCATAGGCTAGCTTTTGGGGTTGAGTTAGGCCCAAGGTCCATTCTTTTCATGGTATCAGAGCCAGGCCCATCCCAATTATTGTTACCAATGTTGGGCCCCCATTTATGTTGTCCACGCTCCAGAGATCTGGGCGTGAGGGGGGGTGTTAGTTGTCCGACATCGGAGGGATTTGAGGTCCTTGGTCTCTTTATATGGCTTTGGCAATCCTCACGTCATAAGCTAGCTTTTGGTGTTGAGTTAGGCCCAAGGTCCATTAAGAATGGACCTTGGGCCTAACTCAACACCAAAAGCTAAAATGGACCTTGGGCCTAACTCAACACCAAAAGCTAGCTTATGAGGTGAGGATTGCCCAAGCCATATAAAGAGACCAAGGACCTCAAATCCCTCCGATGTGGGACAACTCAACATCTCTTTGCAAATCAGGTGTTTTTTTGTTGATTTTTAAAGTAAAAGGGGTTTAAAGTATGTACTATTAGGATAATTTTGGTCTGATCCTAGAATGGGATTTTATTTGAATAGAGAATTTAAGTACTTGCTTTTAATAAAGGAACACTTTGGTAACTTTTATGTTAATAAGGTCATAGCTATGGTATTTTTGGGTTATTTTTCTGTAATAAAAGAAGAAGAAACATTCTGATAATAACATACTAGGCACTATATCTTAAGATCTTATATTTGCTTAAGAATAGCAGGTCTTGAGAGTCCAAGAAACTTGGATATATTTCGAAGTGGTTAATTTTGGTCTACTTTCATTTGAGAAAAGCACCCCTTGAAGAATAACTAGAATCGTTAGATCCAATAATTAAAATGAGAAATGGGAAGTTTCTATTATGTCTAGGTGCAAAGATATGAATCTATTATGTCTAGGCGCGGGGTAGAGCAGTTTGGTAGCTCGCAAGGCTCATAACCTTGAGGTCACGGGTTCAAATCCTGTCTCCGCAACATCTTGTTTTGCCAAACTATTTTAGGGTTGACTCTGTTAACTAGTAATTAATTCCCGCCTTTCGCTTTTTGGGGGTGGAAGGAAAAAATGTGAACTCTAAATGTTGCATAATTTACGATTCTTGTTGTTTTTCTTATTCTCGTATTACTTTACAAAGAATGAAATATCCTTCTAATTCTTTCTTTGCCCCTTTTCTCTCTATTGCATATACATCTGGAGCAGATCACGAGTTTCAATACAAGACTCACCCTACCAAGCATGGAGTTACCACTGCATCTTAGGCATATAGACAACAAGAAAACAAGCAAATTACTTGGGTCGTCTATGGCGGCCTTCATTATTCACTTTACTCTATTTTGAATTTTTAATCAATTTGATTATATTATTTTGATTATTTTGGTTCTACACTTAACCTGGGATTATTTATTTAATTTTGACTTCTTCACTTAATATTCTCACTTATTTATTGACATATATTATCTATCTTATATAATAGTACTCTTAAAGAATTTTTAAACAACCGTTTAAAGTTTTGGGTCTGTAAGTTTGGAATCAGATCAATTTTTTGAAAAGAACGTGCTTTAACTTAAAGTGACAAATTATTTTCTTGTAACATCATGAAAATGCAATTACTTTTTTTAAAAAAATACAAAAAAGGAGATTCTTTTTTTGGATTTTGGAATCGGCAAACATTTCTTAAGTGAGGAATTCGAATTTCTTCAAGATTTTATTAAGGTCTTTTCTTGAAGGTTTATCGAAGTTAAACTTCTACATTGTAAGCTAAATTCTTATAAAATATCTGAAATGATATTTCTTGATATTTTTGTATAACTTATTAACTTAAGCTTGGCTTCGAATCTTAAAAGGTGCTATAAAAACCTTTCTTTTAAAAATATTTAAAACCCTTACTTAGAATCTTTAGGTTAAGACCATAAAATAGAGTTTGACTTGCCTAAAATAGGTGTCCTAATTCACCTTAGAATTAATTAGACGGTGACCCTCTTAAAATTAATTAAACCTCACAATTATTAATATGTTATATTCTAATTTGACCCGATTTAAATGGGTGTATAACATAAACCCCTCCCCTAGAGACCTAGCGTCGTTTTCCCCGTCCCACTCTCTGATAAAAAAAACTTGAAAGTTAGCCAGGGTTTTGGGTGTTCATACACTACCGTTGTTTTGTTGATTTTCTTTAATCTCCGAAAAAATCAAAAAAATACAAAAGTAAATATTCCTCAGCTTCTTCCTTCGATTGTGATAAAAAGCTTCCAAAGATGGTGTTCTGTCGAGTCTCAGACCAATCCCTCCGTGGTTCCACCAAGTCTTGCTCGTTATTTCAGTTCAGGTTCTTGTTGCTGCTGATCCTCGCTAGGATTTTGGAGTAAAAAATAGTGTATTTGCTGATTCCATAATTGTTTTAAAGGAAGATTACTATTTCAGGTTCATCTTTTTTTCTTTTCTTGTTTTCTGTTACTTGTGCTTTTTTTTTCTTAACTTGGTATTGGCCTGTTACTCCTAATCTCTTTTCTGTTTGAGTTTTATAAAGAACATGAGAATGATTTTCGTACATGGTACCTGGAAATTTTTCTTTGCTCACTGTTGTTTTTGTGCCGGAATTTGTTCAAGCTGCTCTCCTTAGGTTCAGTGATTGAAATGTCTGACATATTCTTACTCATGAAGTTGTATATAGTAAATGTTTAACTGAAGGCACAAATTACAGGTTCAGTAAATTCTTCTCATTTAATGCTCTTTTATTTGGTCGATCGCTACTTCTCACAATTGAACAAATGGCTTATTGATAAGAGACCTTTTCAAAGTTGTCCATTCTCTTCGGTATGGATTCAAAGTAATCTTTCACGGATGACGCTAAATTGTTTTTTCAAAAGATGTCAAAACCTTTTTGATTAGAACAACTAATGATATTAAAGAGGTAAATCTTAGTCAAGCATAATAAACTCCAGACCTGAAGAAAAATCGGAAAATAATGAGTAAAAGAAAGTAAGAACGATCAATCTTTATTGATGTTTCTCATTTCTTCTTCTTTCATGAAAGGAGAGAGGATGATTCATTTTGCATCCTTTTTGGAAAGAAATTAGGGGAGAGAGTCGACAGAAAAGCCTCCCTTTCTCTTTGAGAATCCCCCCCCCCCCCCCCCAAAATTTAGTCCTGGGACCCTTAATATCTTCTTTGGTCTATATGCCTTCACGCTGTGACCTTTTTGTTGGTGATTGATTATTGTTTTTAACTAATCGTACACTGTAGAATCTTAGATTGGAGTGTTCGTGACGTTTCTCGCTACCCTGTCGCTTAGGCGGGCACCCAGCTAGGTTGCTACCATGGTTAGATTTTGACATATACATCTATTCGATACACAGCAGAGAGAATATGACCAAATCATTTTTGAATTTTTATACAAGGAAAAAGATTAGAGCCGTCAATATGGGTTTGGTACGCTAGGCCACCCCAACCCAACCCGTAATTTAAAAGTGTTGTGATTTTTAGAGCCCATTTAAAAATGAAACTTTTAAGCCCGACCCAAGTAAGCATATGGCCTATGAGATTTGATGAGTTGGGGCTGCCCTTGAGCTTAATAATGTATTTAGTTTTAAATAAAAAATATAGGAAAAGTAAAAATAACAAGTAAGAGTAGTTCAATCTCAAATTGATAATTTTAGTTCTTCTTAGTTATTTTTTAATGTTTAACTAATAAAATTGCATATAATTATCAATTTAGATGAAAGTGAAGATATTAAGATATTTTTATTTCACAAGAAAATTCATATGTACTTGTTGAAGTTGATTTGCTGGTGTTAGATATGTCATTAGCATCTTCAAAATAATTTTTAAAAATTGTTGGATCGGCCCGTGGGGGTAACCCACGTAAGGTTGGGTTGGACTGATCATTTTAAGGCCCATCGAAACAGTGGGCAGCCCTCCCCACCCCCAACCCATCAAATGCCAAAGCCCATAAGGACTGGCCAGCCTCTATTGTCAACTCTAGAAATAATTGATCTGACTCCTCTTCTTTGCAGTTTTTCTTCATTTCCTTGTAGGTTTAGATTAAAATAGTGTCAAAATACATAGTTTACCCATTAACCTTGCAGCGAAATTTCTGTTACACACCTCTCTTTCACGGAAAAATATTTATACGTTCAATCTTTCAAAAGTGTGTCCAAGAAACAACACTTTTGTGCTTGACCAATTTTTCGCATAATGTGAAAGTTACACCCTAATAGGGCCATGACACGTGTCATTGACTTTAAAAAAAGGAAAAAAATCTTAGAAACTAAAATTAAAACCCATCTTCTTCATCTTTCTATTTTCTATCTTAAACATTATTGTTGCTATTGTATAGGTCCAAATTTGGAAATCACGATCATTATTGAGTAGGACGAGGAACGAGGTTATCATGATAACCTCGTTTGATGGTCGTTGTGGTGTAAGGAAACGACTAAGGGCATTCAGTTGATATATGACATACACGACAGTGTAAACTTAGCGGGAGACAACAAGAATATGCCTTTCGAATATTCTCTACGTTGTACTTTTAGAATTTTTTGGTAGACTGTCCCTTATAAATAGGAAGGGTGAGTAAAAAAAAGGGGCATGGGAGAAAATGAAAAAAAGAACACTTTGTAAAGAATGATCTGAGAGTTAATATAAAGAGCAATCTTGTTCATCCGAGAAGATCAAAATACTCCCCAATCATCTCATACTTATTCCCCTCCCTCCCCCTCCCCCTCCCCCAACCGATTGCACCTATTCAGATTGATTGTGCATTTAAGTATTCATATTTATGTGCATTTATTTGATTCCAACATATTTGTTGCATAATTTATCTTCTTACTCTTTCCCTCACTTGATCTAAATTTTATTATGTTTGACTAAGATTGACCTCATTATTATCATTAATTTTTTTAATCATAAAGGTTTTGATATCTTTTGATCAAACAATTTGGCGTTGTCTGTGGGGACATCTTTAGTTTAGATTTTAGTTTCATATAGATCATAGAAAGGGATAGTCACCACTTCCTAGATTTGTACAAACTAACAATGGTAGGAAAAGGAGATGCAAGGCTAAAAGCGATAGTAAGAGTCACAACCAACATCATAAACACCATCAATGAAGACAGCAGGAAAGATAACGACAACGGGACACCAAACACCACACCCAAGGGAGACGTTTCACCTCTCCCGCATGAAAGTGTAACTGCTTCGTGCGATAAGGAAGCCTCCACATCTACAATGGGAGAGGAACCACTAAGAAGACTACTGGAAGAGTGGCTAACAAGTACTATGAAAAACATACTTGATAAAACCGCCTAAAGGGATAACCAGACATTGCACATATAGATGTCACAGTGACCCTGACGAGCCATATGTCCCCTACACAGGCAACACTCATATTGCTGTTGACACAGGTAATGATGCGCTCGTAGCCATTTTAAAGAAAATGGAGGAGAGGAAAAATAAGAATAAGGCACTCCGTGACCAGATGAAGGAACACCAAGAAACGGTCAGCAAAATACCATGCGCCTTAAAGTTATTGCCAAAACGGTACGTTGCTCGATTCATCTAGCAACCATGCAATGAGGAAGCCGACTCCTACGCCATTCTAAAGACCTTAAAAATTACACCATACCTGAAGATATATGATGGTGCAACCAATCTAGAAGATCATATAAACCACTATGTCACAGCCGTAAAAGGTAATGATCTTTCGAAAGAACAGGTACCATCGCTGCTACTGAAAAAGTTCGACAAAACCCTAACAGGGAAGCCCTAACCTAGTACTCATAACTATCAGCATGTTCGATAGAAACGCTCGAAGAAATAAAGGACAAGTTTGTCAACGCTCATATAGGAGTCGAAAAGGCGGAAGCCAAAGTAAATGACATATTTGCTGTCAGGCAGATGTACGGCGAGGGACTCAGGGACTTCTTAGCTTGGTTTAACGGGTGAGAATGAGCTTTCCAAATGTGTTAGAAGGAATAGCGGTAGCATCCTTCCATAACGGATTAAACAGGAATGGGTCGAGGGCGACTAGAGAATTATTAAACAGGCTCATGAAATACCCCAACCACTTGGGAAGAAATCTGCAAAGCCTACTGCGCGGAGGTAAGAGCTTACAAGGATGAACTCAACGATTTGATCCAATGGTTGACAAGAGTTCAAACTGAAGCAAGGAAAGATCGTCATAACAACGGTCGAAGATATCATTTAGGACCCCTTCTCAACCGAGAAAGGCATTACTCTACATCAGGACATCTATCCCACCTCCTCCACGGCACACATATGCTCTTTCTCGACATGCAGCGCCACATCGACATGAGAAAGGTATGCCTACGCTCCAATCTGCTCACAACTTTTGTGTCTCTCCTTCATAAATAGTGTATGCACTAGAGAAACTCAGTACAAAGGTACAATGGCCGCAAAAGATGAAGTCCGACCCAAGTGCTTAGAAGTTCAATGCTCTCTGCAAATTCCACCAGGAAAGGGTTCATAAAATCGAAGATTGCGTAGGACTCCGGTAGGAGGTAGTGAGAATTCTAAATCAGGAACACCTGAATGAATTTCTGAGCGATCGAGGAAGGGTTAACTTTGGTCACAGACTCGAAAAACCCTAGGGACCTCCAAAACTACCCTCTTTGGCTCGTACTATACATATGATCATCGACGGAGGCGATGACACAGCAGTAAACCATGTAAAGTTCACCACCACACATAAACTCAAATGGTTAATCACTCATGAACAGTATGATGACCTCGAAGATACTATCATTTTTGATAAATTAGATACAGATAATTTGTCTTTCCCTTACTACGATGCTCTTATGATCACTTTATGTATTGCGCATACCGATGTAAAAAAGAATTACGGTAGATGACAGGAGTGACACATGTATTATCCATCCTCGAGTCCTCGTACAGTTGAGAATCGAAGATAAAATAATACTACGTTGCATAACACTAACAGGTTTTAATAATACAATAGACCAGACTTCTAGAGAGATGGTACTACTCGTCCTAGCCGGAGAAGTCACCCTAGAAACAATGTTTCATGTCATGGACCAAGATACAGCCTACAAAGCTATCATATGGCGCCCGTGGATACACGCCATGCAAGCATTCCCGTCTAGTCTCTATCAAGTAATCAAGTTTCCTACTCTATAGGGGGTATTTAGCATCCGTGGTGAACAACGCGCAATACAAGAATAATATCGCATCGCCTAGGATTGCGCACACACCCAACAACTAAAAAGGGCAAGTGCGGAAGCATATCAATCTGCGATGTCGGGAACCAGACTTGACGTAAAGATAGATATTATCAAGGACCCCAACATCGTGGAAGCATCCAAGTCAATGATAGAGGATCTCGATCCCGTCATACTAGATGACAATAACATCACAAAAAAGGTTTATGTCGGCCACAACCTCTCGGAACCAGGTAAGCTTCATAAAATCTTAACTGACAATGCCGATCTGTTTGCCTTCTCCCATGCAGATATGCCAGGCATTCCGAAAGACATCGGTATACACAAACTGAATGTTGAACCCCTTTAGCCACCAGTGCGGCAAATAAGAAGGAAGTTCAATGCCGGAATCAACAAAGCCATAAGCGAAGAAGTCGATAAGCTACTCACAAATGGCTCTGTTCGAGAGTCAAAATATCCCTATTGGGTCGCCAACATTGTCATGGTAAAAAGAAAGATAGAAAGTGGCGGATGTGTGTAGATTTCACAGACCTAAATAAGGCATGCCCAAAAGACTCTCTTCCCTTGCCGCACATTGACCAACTTATCAACGTAACAACAGTACATGAGTTGCTAAGCTTCTTAGATGCCTACTTGGGTTAAAACCAGATCCTCATTGAGGAAGAAGACCAGGAGAAAATCACTTTCATCACTCACCAGGGAACGTATTGCTATAGATTCATGTTGCTCGGACTAAAGAATGTAGGGGCGACGTATCAGAGATTGGTCACCAAGATATTCAAAGAACAACTCGGTAAAATAATAGAAGTCTACATCGACAACATGTTGGTTATTTCGAAAAGGAAGGAAGACCATATCGATCATTTGAAGGAAGCCTTTGACATACTAAGGCAGTAAGGCATGAAACTAAACCCCGAAAAATGCGCCTTCAGTGTAACCTCGGGCAAATTTCTTGGTTTCCTGGTGTCACAAAAAGGCATCGAAGTCAATCTAGTCAGATTAAGGCCATCGAAGGAATACCAGAAATGTTAACCAGCAAAAAATATGTACAAAAATTGACAGGTCGGATAGCCACCCTATCAAGGTTAATCTCACGGTTATCGAACATGTGTTATAAATTTTTCAATGTGCTAAAGAAAGACAACGGGCTCCAGAGGAATTCAAAGTGTGTCGATGCCCTGAGAAAACTTAAAACCTACTTGTCATTACCACCGTTACTCGGCAAGGCAGACCCCGGCGAGTGCCTCCTTGTCTACCTAGCCGTCTCTGAAGTCATGATAATTGCGGTTTTGGTTAGTGAAAATAAAGGTATGCAATCTACGATTTATTCTATCAGTAAAACTTTTGTTGACACTGAAACAACGTATACCCACCTCCAAAAATTGGCTCTGGCATTGGTCGTAGCTTCATGAAAGCTCAGACCATATTTTCAGTGCACCCCATAAAAGTGGTGACTTTTCCCCTCCTGAGCATCTTGCACAAACCCGAGTTGTCAGGTAGATTGGCCAAATAGGCCATAGAATTAAGTGAGCACGATATAACATATTAACCGCAAACTACGATAAAATCGCAAGTACTCGCCGACTTCATCACTGACTTCAGTGCAGAAATATTGTCTGAGGTCGAGCAAGAAGTGTTTCACGCCTTCCCTGGGCGACCCGACCTCTAAGTCCTCTGCACTGACGAGCATCTAATGCGTCAGGATCTGGATTGGGACTCCTATTAGAAGTCCCAACGGGCAAAGAGATTCGCCAATCCATACGGTTCCCTGAAATGACTAACAATGAGGCCGTAATTGTAGGACTAAAATTGGCCCTTAAATATGGTACATGATGAGTCATCCTCCGCTACGACTCTCAACTTGTCGTAAACCAAGTTACTGGGACTTTCCAGATCAATAAGCAAAGGCTACATAAATACCAGACGGAAATCCATAAGCTGCTACCAGAATTCGATGAATGCTGACTCGACTAAATACCACGGGCGCAAAACATCAAAGCTGACAGTCTCGCCAAGCTGGCAGCAGCAGCTAAAAATATCACTAGGAGAACGTGGTCACCCTCCACCACTCATCAATAGACCAAGTTGAGGTACACTCTATAAATTTAACTTGGGACTGGCCCAACCGCATCATATCATATTGCATGAGGGAACACTCCCACAAGATAAAAGATAAGCCAAGAAGCTTCGAGTACAAGCAGCCAGGTACAACCTCATAAACCACTACCTTTACAAAAGGACGTTCGGCGGTCCTTTGGCTATATGCCTTGGACCAAATCAAACAAGGCGTGTGCTAGAAGAGGTACATGAGGGCCACTGTGATGCCCATACAGGCAATCAGGCCCTCGTCAGATGTCTTATTCGTGCAAGATACAACTGGCCTACTACGAAAAAAAGACCGCAAATTATGCCAAGGAATGTGAGCAATGCTAGAAATACGCTCCTATGATACACCAAGCAGGCAACTTCTGCACTCCATCACTTCTCCATAGCCGTTTATAAAATAAATGACGGATATCGTCGGAGCCCACCCAGTAGGGAGAATTAAGATACGCTTCCTTTTGGTTTTAACTAATTACTTTTCCAAATAAGTGGAAGTAGTTGCGTTGACTCAAATACGCGGACAGAAAGTCATCGAGTTCTTCTAGAAAAAAATCATATGTTGCTTCGACATCCCCAAAAAAAATCAGTTGCAACAATGGACCTTAATTCATCGGAAAAAAGATGAGTAAGTTCTTCAAAAAATGGCACATCCAGCGGATACTCTCCACGCCATATCACCCTGTTGGCAACGACCAAGCAGAATCCGCCAAAAACCAGATTTCCGCCTCACACACTTTCCCATCACCATTAAGAGACTTATATATGTCAAGCGGAGTTTCGGCATGAACCGGTAGCTCATATAATTCTCGAGGCATGAAATCATTAGCTAGAGCAAGGGATGTAGAAGGTTTCAATTGTCGCCACACTTCATCCGCCTTTGAAGCAGCAACTTGTTCATTTAATGCAGAGAAATCCGTTTCCAGTTCTTGGATATGCCCCTCAAATCTCGCCAACTTAAGCGTAGATGTTCCACCTCCTTGTCTCGTTCTGATCTGCAAACACGAAGGGCATCCTCTAGAGCCGTTGCCTTAGCGATGGAAGTTGCCCTATCCCTCTCAGCATAAGAAAATCCATCAGCATTCCCACTTAGCTCGCCTTTAAGGTCAACGACCTCCGCCACCTTCCTATCAAGCACGGTAACTAAGTTGGTCACCTTCACCTGGAGGTCGGCATTCTCGACCATCACTTCCTTACTTATCTCGAGCTCATATTCCTTGGCCTTAACAGCCACCTTATGTTCACTGCAACGGGCAATGGCCTTCATCAGGTCCTCATCTCGTTATCTCAACTCTTCGACCTTCTACGCTAAGTGATTCTCCTTCTGTTTAAGACCTCACGGAAAAACTGAAAGTCATTGTCCTGAGTAAAAAGATTAGCCAACGTATGATGCTCGGTGTGATATTCTTGATATTTGGTGGTCATCTTCCCGTAAATGGCCGTTCTTTGCCTATCACTACGTTCCCGCTCGACCTCCATGAGGAGGGTCTAATATGAAAAGCAAAGTCAAGTAAAGAATGAGCTAAGCATACAAAATAGAACCAAAAATCAAAAAGAAAAGAACGAAGCATTTACCCGTAAAGCCATGCTGGAAATGAACCCTGACAGCTCTACGCCGTTCATTGCCTAAGTGTCGCACTCTCAGAAGCAGTGCACAAGGGGGCAAACATCGACACCGCCTGCTCACCATTTGACAACAAGTCATAGTCTCCAAGAATGATAATATGGTCACCGGAACCCTCTTTCCTTACTTCTACACGAGTATGAAATTTCAAGAACTCTCGTACATCTTATAGGTTGACGTATGAACCCAAACCGTCGCCATCGGTGTGTTCAATGCCTCCAATAGCAGATAATGCGCCACCCTCCGTAGAGCGCATAGATCCCTCTTCTTGGTATATTCCTTCAGCCTCGGGGGACCTTCCTACCAAAATGGCATCCACCATAAAAATAGGCACCAGTGCCGACCCGACGCTCATGTTGTGCTCTTCCCAGCATCAGTGGAGACTTTCTCACCGAGTTCTACCCCCAAACTTTCCTCGATAGAGATTCATCCCCATTGAAGGGCTCATCTACGAGGTGATAGACTGGTCGGGAGGAGATCCATCCCGAACAATCAGGTCGCGAGAAAAATCACTAGCCTGTGCAGGCTAAGCATGGCCCCCTCAGACGGACTCAGCTAAGAAAAATTATATCCCCACTGATGCAACAACCTGGTGAAATGCAGGGACGGGGGCCCTCTTCCTGGAAACCCTACAACCTGTAATCACAGGGAGTCTTATCAATAAACGACGGTAAACAGCCAATGGTCAAAACATAAAAATATTTATAGTACAGAACCTTACGCCCAAAGCATTTCATAAAAGCGAGCCAATCTCGAGTCTTTACCGTGTAAGGTAGTAAGAGGGCTACCCTATCCTCGATACCAGCGATAGGATGAGGTCTGCACCTCACAACTGCATGGGAAAGTTGCAAATAAGTACAAAGGTGGAAATAACAAAAGTCAATTACAAGTACCAACACCTACGGTTATGATTCCACCATTCTGGGAATCCAGTGGGGTCTGACACCAGATGTTTGGTTCTAACAAAGAATATTTATGCCAAAATTTATGGCTTGCCCGGTCGTCTAGCCCGACCATTAGTCCCCTGATTGCACGATACCTCAAATGTATCATAGTGCCCCTCTGAAAACTAAGGGAAAACAAATGTAAAAGATGATGAAGGCCAACTTCACACCCCGTCAAATCCACGTACTTCGTCAATACTAGAAATATCTTCTAAGTGTATGGAGAAAGCTGCGCTGGGCAGACCTTGTATAATCGATAAAATTCCGCTGCTAATGAAAGAAGGGGGATGGAGTGGACGATCACGATGGGATACACGTAAAAGGCACAGTATCTCGGTTTTTGGATATCCACGAAGTCCCTCCCAGCCAGAACCATCTCGATATGAGAGGGAATGTTGTACGTAGATAGAAGGTCATCTATGTGTGAGCATGTGATTTTTGCCTCTTCTCAAACTTAGGATTTTTCCTTTTTATTATTTATTTTTAGGATTTAATTCCGCATATCGGTGCGTGTTTTCATTGATGCATGCATGACAATTAGTTTCACATATTTGTGTTAAAATTAATTGGTAGTTAAGGTTTATTTTGCAAAATATAAAATCACAAAAATAAGTAGTTTATTTTGGCATTTTATTGCTAATTTTAATTTTTGGCATTTTATGATTAATTTTAATTTTTGCATTTTTATTAATTTTTATACTTTTTTATGTTTAGGTAGTTATTAGATTAATTTAGGTGAATTTAGAATTTTTAAAATAAAATTAGGAAGCCGTAAAAAAAGGAAAATGAAAAGAAATAGGAATTTAAATACGGCTGGCCACAATTGGGCCAAGCCTGGGTGGCCCAAACCCATGTACCCGTCCAAAATACCCAAACTCATCCCAAAACTCATCTCTGACAAGTCCATATAAGAGACGCCCCAAAACGTCGTCGTATTGGGGCGATCAATCTCAGTCATTCATCCATATTGATCCAATGCCCCTGAAACTCCCTTCCCAAACCTATATATATGTCCAAACGCCTGTGTATACTGAGAGACAAACGATCTTCCTCCTCGTACACATATACACCATTGTAACACCACTTATCAACCAATGTAACGCCGCCGTCCACAACCCTGAAACCACCGTCGGAAATCGCTTCACGGCGGCGGCTGGCCACCAAATGGCCCCAAATTTACACCGTAGAACCCTCGTAGCCTCCCTTTTCCACTCCTACCACCAGATTCCCTCAAACATCCCTCCATCCCGTCGAACTTTAAAAAGAATAGTCTCCATCTCCGCCGCCTGCGGCAGAACCAACCCCAAACAGGTCCAAATTAACACCCTTAAATCGTCTCGTTCTCCTCTTCCCAACCCTCTAAATCCCGTCCCTCGAATCTTCACCGTTCTCTTCGAATATTGAATTGAAGTTCTGACCCAAACCTCAACCTCATCAGAATCCATTAAAAATGGTCCCAGGTGACCACCTCACGAACCCATCCACAACTCTATGACCAGATGTGGCCGAAAATCAGATCTGAAACCTAGACCCCATCTCAAATTCAATCAACCCTAGCCTGATACCCTCTCCCCCTCTCCAATAATTATACAAAGGTCTCAACATACCAAAGACCTTCTCAAAAAGGGTCGAAAACTTGGAGATACGCAGAGCCCCAAATTCTAGGGTTGCGATTTTAAGAAAGCTAAGTTTCTTTTGTACTTCTTTCTCTTATTGCTGTTAATTTCTTTTGTTCGCCTTTTTAGTTGTTTCTTTTGTTCCTCCTTATAATTGTTTTTTGGTTTCTTCTAAGTGTTTTTAATCTCCTTTGTCGTCTTTATAATTGTTTTAATTTCCTTTGTTCCTCCTTATAATTCTTTTTTTGTTTCTTCTGAGCGTTTTAATCTCCTTTGTTCGTCTTTATAATTATTTTAATTTCATTTGTTCCTCCTTATAATTCTTTCTAGGTTTCTTCTGAGTGTTTTTAATTTCCTTTGTTCGTTTTAATAATTGTTTTAATTTCTCGTGTTCTTCCTTATAATGGCTTTAGGTCTCTTCTGAGTGACTTAATTTCCATCGTTCATCCTTATAATTGTTTTAATTTCCTTTGTTCTTCCTTATAATTGGTTTTGGTTCTCTTTTGATTGCTTTTGTTCTTCCTCCCGTTTGCCTTTGAGTTTCTTTGTTTTCGTTTGTATAAATGCATGAATGTCCTTTTGCTCATCTATTAAATTGTTTGATCAGTGACTTTATTTCCACCCATGCTTTTGGTTTTAAGCCTTGATAACCTGCTTCTAAATAGTCTTCTAAACAATTGAAGTCACAATTGTTCTTGTTGACTAATTTGAATTATCATGCTAAGCTCAGAATTGTTCATCTTTGGTTTAAAATTGATCAATGTCCTGTGTTTCTAAATTTTGTGTTGTTTAGCTTTGTATGTGTTTCTGAGTAATTTAGTTTCACATTGTGATATTTGGCTGAATATATGTGTTGCATTGATCAAATTTTGACCGTTGGTCGTTTACTTTTGCATAATATAGTATAATCTGCAATTAAATAAGCCATAACCAGCTTTTTTAGAATTTGTTCCTAGCTACTAATATAATCCTGGTTGATGACCTAAAGTAGTTAACTAGGGTCGATTTCTGACCAAATAGACAGGCACCATGGCTTAAAACATATAGGTTAGTAATTAAGAAAGGAAGACAGTGGTATTAAGGGTATTTGAACATGGGAATCTGGTAACAAACTCCTGGAACATTCTAGTGAAGGGTCAAAATAGAATTTCTGTTAATTATTCCTCAAACTTCGAGGCACAAGTTTGGAAATCAAGGATCATTTAGGCAAATCTGAAAAATGGGTAAGGGACTAAAAGGAAAACAAAAAGATTTTATTTCCCTAAGTCTTTGGTTTAAAAGGAACGTGTGATTGTTTAAAAGAGAACAATTTTTAGATATACAGGGGATACATTTTGAGATATACATTCTTGAAAAAAAAAAGGTCGAGAACCTTCAGCTGAAAATCAATTTTAAGTTTTCCAGGCAAAATCTCCTATAATAATAATAATTCCATTCATTAGAAGTTGAAGATGACTTGAAGATTAGGAATTAAGGATCGAAATTTGTGTTGCTTCTCAAAATTTCCTGAGTTCCTGATACATTCATGGGTTTCTTGTTTAATTTGGCTATTGTTGCTTGATTGCTTCTCGTTTAACTTTCTCATATGATTCCTTTTCTGGATGTGATTCCATGTACTACTCTCACTCAAATTTGGGAAATTCATAGCTGAATACTCGTGACCGTGATTGATAATGAAGATGTTTTCGTTTTTTATATCCTGAAGTAAATATCATTAGTTCAGTAATATTTAAGATGTCTATCCCATTTTTATACTATAATATGCATAAACATGTAATGATGTTGGACTGTACCTGGACTATGACTCAAATTTATTTAATTTCGACAGGTTTAGAATGTGGTAGTCTAATAACCTGCCTGATTTTATGATTGATTCATTAAAAGGGATTCCATGTCTGTATATGTGCTCTATTGACAAATGTATCAATTTCTTAGATGCTAGATCTAAAACTTGAGTTGTAATTTATTAGTTTACTAATATAAAATCATTACGAGAAGTCTTTTTGTCAAATGCCTTTAATATGTTTAAAGATGATCAATTACATAATGTCAACCATCGTAGTGTAACAATCTGAAAAATGTTGTCATACTCTTTGTGATTAATTTTGTAGTCCAATGTTTCTGGGCTCAAATTGAAAGCCCGAATTATTATAGCTGTGAAGCATAAGGAAATGCATTCTTTGACCTTGCTATTTCCAATAATAAAGCCCAAGTTGCAAAATCAGCCATGAATGAGGCTGAAGAGATACATGCTGAATCTTTCTTTTGAATATATCGTGTACATATGAAATAATTAGGGCATATCCTTTGTTTTAGAGACGCGTATAATAGAAAACTATAGCTTCTTTAGGTTGCCTTTCTAAAAAACTATAGCTTCTTTAGGTTGCCTTTCTAAAAATAATTAAGTGAGCCGTCCAACAAAATCATGCACTACGTGATCTCCTTAACTGTAATAAAATGCATAGAAATCTGGAGGTGTCGTTTAGCGAATTTCACGGCCCTTCCACGAATTTTCAAACGCGTAGTTGCTATAGGCACGATATTTTAATAAGATATCTTTCTAATTTTGGGTGCACATTTATGTGACCCAAATCCAAGTCTCAATGATGTTAAAATGTATCGAGAATCCGGGTGCATTTATGTGACGTGATTCGAGATGTGTTTTAATAACGTTGCAAATATTCCTAAAATGATATAAAGCGGTTAATAATTTTAAAATTGCATTGCAGGATGAACATGTATAAAATCAGAAAACTAGGATGAACATGTATAAAACTGCTATAGCTGCGAATCATAATGAAATGCGTTCTTTGGGCTTGCTATTTCCAATAATAAAGCCCAAGTTGCAAAATCAGCCATGAATGAGGCTGAAGAGATACATGCTGAATCTTTCTTTTGAATATATCGTGTACATATGAAATAATTAGGGCATATCCTTTGTTTTAGAGACGCGTATAATAGAAAACTATAGCTTCTTTAGGTTGCCTTTCTAAAAAACTATAGCTTCTTTAGGTTGCCTTTCTAAAAATAATTAAGTGAGCCGTCCAACAAAATCATGCACTACGTGATCTCCTTAACTGTAATAAAATGCATAGAAATCTGGAGGTGTCGTTTAGCGAATTTCACGGCCCTTCCACGAATTTTCAAACGCGTAGTTGCTATAGGCACGATATTTTAATAAGATATCTTTCTAATTTTGGGTGCACATTTATGTGACCCAAATCCAAGTCTCAATGATGTTAAAATGTATCGAGAATCCGGGTGCATTTATGTGACGTGATTCGAGATGTGTTTTAATAACGTTGCAAATATTCCTAAAATGATATAAAGCGGTTAATAATTTTAAAATTGCATTGCAGGATGAACATGTATAAAATCAGAAAACTAGGATGAACATGTATAAAACTGCTATAGCTGCGAATCATAATGAAATGCGTTCTTTGGGCTTGCTATTTCCAATAATAAAGCCCAAGTTGCAAAATCAGCCATGAATGAGGCTGAAGAGATATATGCTGAATCTTTCTATTGAATATATCGTGTACATATGAAATAATTAGGGCGTATCCTTTATTTCAGAGACGTGCATAATAAAAAACTATAGCTTCTTTAGGTTGCCTTTCTAAAAATAAATTAAGTCAACAAAATCATGCATTACGTAAGCTCCTTTAACTGTAATAAAATGCATAGAAATCTGGAGGTGCCGTTTAGCAAATTTCACGGCCCTTCCACGAATTTTCAAACGCGTAGTTGCTATAGGCGGGATATTTTAATAAGATATCTTCCTAAATTCGGGCGCGCATTTATGTGAACCAAATCTAAGTCTCAACGATATTAAAATGTGTCGAGAATCCAGGTGCATTTATGTGACGTGGTTCGAGACATGTTTTAATAACGTTGCAAATATTCCTAAAATGACATAAAGCGGTTAATAATTTTAAAATTGCATTGAGGATGAACATGTATAAAATCACGAAATTAGCCATTTATAATAGTTTAAGCGGCCGTGCTAGAACCACGGGATCTGAGGGTGCCTAACACCTTCCCTCGGGTCAACAGAATTCCTTATTTGGAATTTCTGGATTGCAGACTCCACTTGGGCAGGCGAAAAAATTTCCTCGATTTGGGATTCTAATTAAACAGGTAACTTGGGTTACCAAAAGCCAAACCTATCCCGAGTGGCGACTCTTAATTAATAAATAATCTCATTTCAAAAAATGTCACTTTAATTAGAAAAACTCCATTATACGTGTCATCCTTCAGGGTAACTGTGTAAAAAGGAGGCGTGACAGCTCTGGCGACTTTGCTGGGAATCGAACCCAGAATCTATGGTTCATGGTTCAAGAATTCGAGCTTAGAATAACTGTTATATTTGGCTTTATTCTGATTCGTTACATGTTCCATGCTAAGGTGCTAAATGCTTTACCGTTTTGATATTGGATCTGTACATATAAACTGCTACGAAACCATTAACTTCTCACCTCCGGGGATGTGCTTACTGGTTGAGGCTCCCTATTTTGTTAGTGTCATACCCTAAAATAATAAAGAGGCCGGACAATTTACTAAGCCGGATGGCCTTTTGGTTCCCGGTACGTAGCCCCCTCCTCGACTCGAGTTGTCCGCTCGGGTGCACAGTCTAGACCCTGTACCGAGGTGTTTAACTTAGAATAACTTGAACTCATGTCGGGTCCCTAGTAGGAACGATTATTTGCATCATGCATTTGACTTAGAGGGCTCAACACAGGGGTTGGGTCCGTCTAGGACATGTGACCCGAAATGAAAAGACCATTATGATGCATATTACGTGCTACTTGTGCATTCATTTGCTTTTGATTCGCATGTTGACCGGATTGAAATCTGAGAGCTGCTGAGATAATTCATTAGCAAAAAAACCAATGCTCAAATAGCACCGAAATGCTGACGGATTTTTCAAAAAAAAAACAAAAATACAAAACAAATGGAAAAGCAATTGGGAAAGTTTTTGGGTTTAGATAAATTGTTTTGTCGGGTCCAACCCTTCTTTTGCAAAATGCCAAAACAAAAAAAAAACCAAATGTTCGATTTTATCCACTTGTTTCGAAATAAATCGGGTGATGCCATTATTACCGGAAATAGATGAATGTTACCGCAAGGGGCACCAGAAGGCTGATCTTGCACAAATAGCCATCTCTAAATCTTATTTTGACCGGCAAGCGAGCACAGCCTGAAAAAATCTCCTTTGGAAGTATTGCAAGGCCGTATTCGCAAAGCCGGTACCTGATTTTAAGAAATGAATTTCATAAAATGCTGGGTTTTCTTATTTTGAGAATACTAATTCGCCTTAATAAATGTGCAGAATGAGCACGATAATGTTCATGAACAAAATTCCCTTGGAGTTGCGACTACGGTGGAATAATCTGGGGAAGTAGGGCAAAAGAGGGTCAATAGACATCTGGGAGGCCTCACTAGTTTGTCGAAAATTAACCCAATGATAGACATCATAAAAGCATTGATCACATTCTAGGACCTGGCCCACAATGTCTTCCACTTCTCGGACTTTGAACTCACCCCGACATTGGAGGAAATAACCGGATATATCAGGACCCCTACAATTCCTTTGAGACACCAATACCGGATTTCCCCAAAATCTCTCGCCATGCACAAATTCCTGGACTCCTTGAAAATTAGTAGGAAGGTTCACAATCCGTACTAATCAGCTGGCTTTTGCACCCCGCAATTTATATATCAGAGGTATGGACATATCGGGGGATTCAATAACACCCGAAAATCATATTTGTAGCAGAGGAAATCAGCTCAAATGGGATGAGCATCGATGCTTTGCGTTCATGGTATTTTTCTTGGTTCTTCTGGTGTTCCCGCGAAAGGACGGGAATATTGACATACGGATAGCAGGGGTCATTAGAACTTTAATGACCCAGGCTAAAAGTACCCTCGCTCTAATGATCTTGTCCGAAATCTTCCGTGCTATCACCGCCTGTAAAGCAGGAGGAGTCTTCTTCGAGGGATTTAACTTGCTGCTGCAAATATGGATGATCGAACATATATGCCACCGGCCTCGGTTCATGAATTATGGGTCTCCAACAAAGAGCTGCATAGAAGAATTCTGCCACAGGGTTGATGAGATTAGAGTACCCGAGGGTGTCACGGAATGGGTGCCGCACCTCCGGGTCATCAGTGCAAATCAGATAGAGTGGACATCCGGGTGGCTCCTTCTAGATAAAGTTGTGTATATGCCAGCCACCGGGCCTCATTTCCTTCTGATGGGTCTCCGAAGTATCCAGCCCCATGCGCCATATAGAGTACTAAGACAATTGGGTAGATGCCAAATGATCCCCAGGGACGAGGATATTAGTCGTCATACGGTTGAGATAAGCCCAAATGCCCAATTCCCTGAAGCCGTTGTACGTCAAATCTGGAGTGAATGTCAATACTTGAAGGTAGATACTCGAGTGCGCGACATAAGGTATGTTGCTTGGTACAAAAGAGACATAGAGCCTGGAAGACCGGCTAAATGACCACAGCTCCAAAAATTTGCTGAGATGTCACAAGAGCAATGGGGTTGGTTAGCCAAGGAAAACGAATATAGGTCCACCATAGGAAGGTTGGAAAAGCATATCCAAGAGATGCAATTTGAAAACAGTTTGCAAGCTGCAGCCAGTGAAGGAGAAAAGAAGATATTGACCAAAGAAAACGAAGCCCTACGAGCCCAAATCCAAAAAATGAAGGCAGCCACAGAAAAACCCCCCAGAATTGCAAGAGATAAAAAAACTGATAGACATTTTTTTTTGCGGTGTAAAGTAAGCGAGTATGGGTTCGACCTGAATAAGGTGGAAGGTGAGCTATCTAGGGTTCGGAAGCAATTGAATAAAAATGCATAGGAACGAGCCCGCATCCTTGAAAAATTGAAAGAAGGGAATAACGATGAGATTGCTGGTTTAAAACGGAGGGTCATCATGACTGAAAACAGAATGAACAAGCAAGCCGGGGACTTCAAAGCCGAAAGAGAGCATTGTTATGCAGTAATAAAAGGATTAGAAAGGGATTTCTGGCAATTCCAGAAGTTGAACCAGGTAGCCGAATGAACTTTAGAGGCAAAGGGCGAGCAAATTGGGCGCTTGCTGCAAGAAAAAGGTGTTATCAGAGAAAGGGTAAGGGAATCGCAGATTATATTGCCACAAAGTGCAACCATTGTGAGGACATGGTGAAATCCATGTTCTTTACTACCGCCATGACATTTGTTCGTCAAGTGATGGAAGATCTCCACCACCTCCAAGAAAGTGTAGCACGCAAACCTGCGGCAAGGCCGAACGATGCCCCGCAACCTCCAAAAATAGTTGAAGTCTTAATGTACTCATAAAATTTGTATTTTCTTAAAAGAGTTTGTCCATCTCTATGTTCTTTTACGCACCATTCGAGTCTTAAAGTTGTGTCCCGATTGGTAGTTGCCTTTAATTTTGTTATATTTTGTGATCAAAGTTTTGTCTTTATAAAAATTGAAAATCCCAAAACATCCTGTTACTTCAATCACATTTTTCCATGAACTACGCTCGGTCTGATTCATGCTATGTCATGATACGTAGGTAATCTTCATAGGATTCGACCGTAAAAGGAAAGCTAAAAGGAAATAAGAAGTAGAAACCAAAAGGAAGTTCAGAATAAATGCTAGGATGACGCATGCAACCATTGCAAACATAGTAGAAACCAAAAGGAAGTTCGTAATAAATGTCGGGATGACGAATGCAACCATTGCAAACATATAGAAACCCGTTAACTGTGTAGGTGCATCATACCCAACATGTGATTTCCTGTTTGTTATCTATCCCAACCTAACCGTTTGTGATTCCAGTTTCCAGTCCAGGTTTTTAGAGAACAATGATTGGTGTGTGGTAAGCTCGCATCGCATAGATACTTTACTAGATCAAAAGGAAGCACATAGATGTCATCCGAAATGACTCTACCGGACGTTCCCATCCCAGAGGAGAACCCTATTGCGGGGATCCCAGCCTCAGAATCTGCGGCAGGTGAAGAAAAGATCCTTCGACTCAGAGTTATGGAGATGTGGGACGCTTGGGCAAATGGAAAATAACCCCTAAGTGCCATCCCCGGATTTCTTGAGCTTCTCCCAAGGTCAGGGGGTACCTCCATTATCCCCATTAGCCACCCGAATATCCTCTTGGGGCAGCCTACCATATCAGCCAACTTCGTCGGAGCACCCTCTTAAGCCCGTCCTCCGATGTTCACATCTGGCTTGCCTCCAATATTTTTACGGCTCCTCCATGTGCAGCGACCATACAGCCTGTGGTGTCGAGGCCCATGTTTGATCCTACAGCTTTCACATTTCAAAGTCCCAATTACCAAACCAAGCCTCCCCCGTAACATACATACACTTATCCTCAACCAGCATACAAACTCACACCGGTGTAAGACAAAACCCCTAAGACACCTGAACAAGATGAAATAACAAGAAGGATGAAAAGCCTTGAGCAGAGTTTGAAAAACATGCAAGGTCTGAGTGGGAAGAAGAGCGTTCTTACTCGGACTTGTGCATGTTCCCACACATACATATTCCCTTGGGATTCAAAACGCCAAAGTTTGAAAAGTATGATGGCCACGGAGACCCCACGCTCATTTGAAAAAGTACTGCAATCAACTACGTAGGGCAGGTGGAAAAGAAGAACTATTGAAGGCATATTTCGGGGAGAGTTTGGTAGGCATAACTTATGAATGGTACATGGACCAGGATATCACTCGATGGCATATTTGGGATGACCTTGCCCGTGATTTCTTAAGGTAGTTCCAGAATAACATTGACATTGCCCCAGATGGGAATTCTTTTTGGCCAACTTGAAAAAGAAACCTTCAGAAGGTTTTAGAGAATACGATGTCAAGTGGCGCAAACAAGCGTCAAGAGTAAGCCACCCATGGATGAGACAGAGATGGTCACTGTTTTCTACAGGTGCAAGAGGCAGATTATTTTCAAAATATGATGTCAGCGATGGGCAAACCCTTTGCGGAAGAAATTAAGATCGGTGAGATGATCGAAAATTTCCTGAAAACAGGAATAATTCTGAGCCAGTCTGCCATAAGGGCAACCTCCCAGGCCATTCAAGGCGGGGCAGGAGGGGTCGCAATAAACAAAACAAAGAGGAAGTTTCAATGGAAGCCGCCGGAATAAGAAGACATCGTGCTCACTGACCTGTACTCTCAGAAAGGGCCTCTCGACACTACTATCCCCATCAAGACATGCACTACGCTTCCCAATCTTATGCAGTCATGAATGACAACCATATTCTCGACCGCAACAACAGGGCAACAAAAACCAGGTCCCAAGAAATCAGCCTCCCCAAAACCACTATAATCCCCGCCCTCCACAAAATAATTTCCGTCCCAGGGAGCCACCCAGGAAACAAAACATTACACCAATAGGGGAGTCTTATGCCATCTTATTCCCAAAACAGGTCCAGATGGGTCTCTTGTAGCCCGTGCCCCCAAAAAAGCAGAACCCTGAGTCACTTTCATATCAACGGGGTGTACGTTGTGCTTATCATTCAGGAGCCAAAGGACGGCACCGGAAATTGCTGGACTCTGAAACGAACGGTGGAGGATATAATAGAACAAAGGAAAATAGTGCTGAGAGATGAAGATGTCCCTGACATAACCAATAACCCGTTGACAGCTCACAACAATGGGCCAGTCATCGAAATGATTTGTGAGGACAAAGAATTTGACCTTGCCCTAAAATCCATAATAGCCATTTCTGATGCAGACAAAAAACTGAAGGTTACCCCCAACAAGGTTGAAGAAAAGGAAATGAGTGAAGCCAAGCATCCAGAAGCAGAAAAGAAGTCTGAAATCAAAACAGAGACGACACCCACCAAGGAAACTATACTTTACATCCCACGGGGGCGTCAAGAAAAACAGCCCACTTTGAGTCCCCCAATAAGGTTTCAGTTGAACAAAACAATGTACGTACCCAAGTGAGCTTATGTGGTACGGGGACCGATTAAACCACCAAGGCTGAATGAGCTCGTGGTAATCGGTCGCGCGTCTCAGAAGCCAATGACAAACCTTTCCAATCCCATGGAACTACCAAGAAACCATAGTCATATACAAGAGCAAAGAGATCATTGGTAAACTCAAAAGGGACATCCCACAAAGGAATATTCGGATATGAAAGAAGTGAACACTGCCACCAATCGGCGATTTCCGCCGAAAAAGCCCGTAAATGCTGAAGACGCAGAGGCCTTATTTCAAAAATGAAAATGCTAGAATATGAGGTGGTGGACCAGCTTCAGTAGTCTCCCGAGCATGTCTTTTTATTGACATTACTAATGAAATCACCAAAGCACTAGAAACTGTTGACTAAGACCTTGAATGAAGCATATGTACCGGTTGGAACCTCCGTGGAAAAACTGGAGAAAATGACAGAAAGATATTTTGCTATTAATCAAGTTACATTCAACAAGAATGATTTACCTCTAGAAGGAGCTGCTCACAACAAAGCCTTGCACCTCACCGTCAAACGCGAGGGCTATTATAAAAAACGTAATGATAGACGCAAGTTCTGGGGTAGATATATGCCCACTGTCAACATTGCAAAGAATGGAGATTGGAACAGAAAAGATCCGTCCCAGCAATGTGTGTGTCTGAGCCTTTAATGGAATCAAGAGAGACACCATAGGGAAATTGACTTTGTATTGACCATCGGTCCGGTTGATTTTGAAGTGACATTTCAAGTATTAGAATTGGACATATCTTACAACCATCTCCTAGGAAGACCATGGATTCATGCGGCAGGAGCGGTGCCTTCTACTTTGCACCAAATGTTGAAGTTCGAAAATGAGAATCGGGAGATAGTGGTCCACGGAGAAGATGAGCAGTCGATATACCGTGATCCCTCTGTCCTCGGCCTTGAAGCCAAAGAGGGAAGTGAGCACATAGTTTACCAGGCTTTTGAAATTGTGGTAGCCGATCAATACAAAGAAGGAGAACCATTCCCCCAGCCTTTCCTCTCTAATGCCTCAATCGTGGTGGCAAGAGAGATGACACGCCATGGGTTTAAACCAGGCAAGGGACTTGGAAGTTCTCTACAAGGAATAACTGAGTCGGTCACTTTGCCTGCCGTAGAGAAGTTTTTTGACCTAGGTTTCCATCCAACGCCGGAGGACATCACCTGGGCCAACTGTAGGAAACGTTGTGGATGGGCTTTACCACAACCCCTACTCCACTTGTACAAAACATTTGTAAAACCAAAGTACAATGAGGAAGAGGAAGACGAGACCTTCACAGCGGAAGAAATTGAGGAGATATGTGGAGCCATAAGGAAATTATTGTATGAAGCCAACATGGTCCAGCTGGGAGAAGGCTCAAGCACTGTTGAGGTGCTCTACATGGGACCGGGTGCCAAGTTGCAAAACTGGAAGACCACGCCTTTCCCAGTCAGGCAGGAGGCCTAGTAGTCCTGCCTTGCTACCTTTCCATGCATCACGGGTTATTTCAGGGTGTAGCTCGGGTGTTTTTCTTTAGCATTTCGTCCTTTAAATTCCAGATGTAAACCTTTTTATCTTACAATTTCAAAGAAATGAAATCAATATTTCATCGTTTGCACTTCTCTATTTTTTCTAATTTTGCTTTTTTCTTCTACTTCATTTTTCATTCAGTCCCAATAATGCGGCTTTAAATAAAATGACATGCTCGACTTCATGCCCCGACTCGAACATGCTGCCCATCTGTGAAATAATGAACCAAGAAACGGAAGATGATGAAGAAGAGGCTTTTAGGGAAATCAACCGAGAGTTGGAACATTTTGAAAATAAACCTAAGCCGAACTTAAACGATACCGAACCGGTTAACTTGGGCGATCTCGGCGAAATCAAGGAAACGAAAATAAGCATCCATGTGAATAAAGAAATATGGGATTCACTGGTTCAACTTTTGTTGGAATTCCAAGATGTATTTGCTTGTTCTTACGATGATATTCCTGGGCTGAGTGTTGATCTGGTGTTTCATAAGTTGCCCACATACCCCGAATGCCCTCCAGTCCAACAATAACAAAGAAAGTTCAAACCTGATATCAGCTATAAGATCAAAGAAGATATCACAAAACAGTTTGAGGTGGGGGTAATCCGAGTGGTTCGGTACATCACATGGTTGGCCAATGTGGTCCCGGTACCGAAGAAATATGGGAAAACTCGAGTGTGTGTAGACTACAGAGATTTAAACAAGGCGAGTCCCAAGGACAACTTCCCTTTACCTAACATCCACATCCTTGTTGACACTGTGCCAAACACGAGATACAGTCCTTTGTAGATTGCTACACATGATACCACCAAGTATTGATGGATGAGGAAGATGCTGAGAAAACCGCCTTCACCACACCTTGGGGAACTTACTGTTACAGAGTTATGCCTTTCGGTTTAAAGAACGCTGAGGAAACATATATGAGGTCCATGACCACCATTTTCCATGACATGATGCATCAAAAAATAGAAGTATATGTGGACGATGTGATTATCAAGTCCAAGACTCAGGGTTATCACGTAAGGGACTTAAGAAAGTTCTTCGAAAAGCTTCGCAAGTATGATTTGAAATTGAATCCATCCAAGTGTGTATTTGGGGTCCCCTCAAGCAAACTTCTGGGACTCATTGTCAGTCGAAGAGGTATCGAGTTGGATCCGACCAAGATAAAATCCATTCGAGAGCTACCTCCTCCAAAGACCAAGAAGGATGTAATGAGCTTACTAGGAAGACTGAATTACATCAGCCAATTCATCGCCCAATTCACTTCCACTTACGAGCCCATATTCAAGCTATTGAAAATGGATGCAGATGTCAAATGGACTGTTGAGTGTCAAGAGGCTTTTGACAGAATTAAACACTACTAGTCTAACCCACCAGTTTTGGTCCTGCCGGAACCGGGAAGGCCACTATTTCTCTATCTAACAGTTCTGGAAAGATCTTTTGTTTGTATTCTCGGGCAGCATGACGCCACGGGAAAGCAAGAGCAAGCCATCTATTAATTGAGAAAGAAGTTTACCAGTTACGAGGCCAAGTACACGCTGCTAGAAAGAACCTATCGCGCCTTGACATGGGTGGTTTAGAAGTTGAGGCATTACCTGCAAGCTCATACCACCTACCTCATAACCAGGATGGATCCACTGAGATATATATTCCAAAAATTGATTCCCAAAGGGCGATTGGCAAAATGGCAAATCCTGCTCACCGAGTTCGACATAGTTTATGTCACTCGTACCGCAATGAAGGCTCAAGCATTGGCAGATCATCTAGCCGAAAATCTAGTTGACGATGAATATCATCCTTTGAATACCTATTTCCCTTATGAAGAAGTGAATTTTGTGGAAGTAACATCCAAAAACATCCCTGCTTGGAAAATGTTCTTCGACAGAGCAGTAAACGCAAAAGGCGTAGGGATTGGGGCAATTTTAATCTCACCCATGGGTCAGCATTACCCGACTACACCAAGGCTCTGGTTTTTCTGCACCAATAATACAGCTAAATATGAAGCTTGCATCATGGGCATGAACATGGCCATTGACCAAGATATTGAGGAATATCATGGAGGATTCAGATTTGATCATACGACAGGCTCAAGGAGAGTGGGAAACAAGAGATGTTAAACTCATCCCCTATAGACAGCATGTGAAGGACCTCAGCAAACGGTTCAAGTCGGTACAATTCATGTACATTCCTCGTTGTCACAATGACCTAGCAGATGCACTCGCAACTCTGGCTTCCATGTTGTCTTGCCCCGGAAACGCCTGCATTGACCCATTTGAAAATCTAAATCAAAGAAAGGCATGGGTATTGTATGACATCAAGAGATTCCTGAAAACACAAGAGTATCTCGAGCAAGCCACCGGGGAGCAAAAGAAAACCATCCGACGACACAAGTAGCTTCTTCTTGAGTGGTGATACCTTGTACAAAAAGACTCCAGATCTCAATTTGCTGAGATGTGTTGACACCGAGGAAGCCGGAAGAATTATGCATGAAGTGCACTCAGGAGTGTGTGGACCTCGTATGAATGGGTACGTATTGTTAAAGAAAATACGTCGAGCAGGGTATTATTGGATGACCATGGAGAAAGATTGCTTCAGCTTCGTTCGAAAATATCATCAATGTCAGGTGCACGGTGATTTGATTCATGCACCGCTAATCGAATTGCATCCTATGTCAGCACCCTGGCCATTCGCTGCTTAGGGCATGGATGTCATTGGGCCGATTGAGCCAAAGCCTCAAATGGACATAGATTCATATTGGTTGCTATTGATTACTTCACAAAATGGGTTGAAGTCATCACTCTTAAATCCGTCACCAAGAAAGCTGTGGTAGATTTTCTGCATTCCAATATCATTTGTCGTTTTGGGATTCCCGCAACCATCATTACAGACAACGTGGCCAATCTGAATAGTTGTCTCATAGGAGAAATATGAGAACAATTTAAGATAACGCATAGAAACTCCACCCCTTACCGGCCTAAAGTTAATGGTGCCGTTGAAGCAGCTAACAAGAACATCAAGAAGATTTTGAGAAAAATGATTCAGAGCTCAAGGAAATGGCATAAAAAGTTGCCTTTTGTATTGCTGGGATATCGCACCACAGTGCGCACATCGGTAGGAGCAACTCCATATTTACTGGTCTATGGGACTGAAGCTTCCATACCCGCAGAGGTAGAAATCCCTTCGCCCAGAGTAATTGTTGAAGTAGAAATTGAGGATAGTGAGTGGGTTAAAACTGTTAGAAACTACGCTTTACGCTAGAGGGGGGGTGAATAGCGTATTAATAGAATTTAGCGTTTTCTTGCGGAATTTAAACTTTGCAGGAAGTAAAATAAATGCAAAAAAATAAACTTACACAAAGATGTATACTGGTTGGCCACCAACGTGGTTAGTCCAGTCCCCGAGAGACTCTCTCGAGATTTTTCACTATCTTGTTAAGCTTAAGGGTGCTCAACAAACCGTTACACACTTGAGGACACAAGCCTCAAACAGTTGCTCTGAGATCGCAATCTCAATGACTTCACCCAAGGAAACGCAAGTTCCTTGAAACAAGAGAATCGCAATTCTCTTACAAGTATATCAAATACTTGGACACTCACTTAACTAAAGTACTCCTTATTGAGTAGATATGAGTAAAAGAATATGTTCAAGATCACAACAACTTTAAGCAATAATATGGCTCTCAAAAGCTTTATGAAATGAGTAGAAAATGAAGAACAATTGAATGAAAGCTTATAGCAATGTAATGATCAGTTTGTGTATGTTGTTGTTTCTAAAACACTGAAATGAAGCTGTATTTATAGTTGAAAAAGTTGGTTCAACCGTTGTCTAATTGCCAATTAAGAGTTGCTGAAATTACTCAGTGATAATCGATTATTAAGACCAAACAATCGATTATCTGCCAGTCAGTTTAAAAATCAATCCCAGATTTAACGCTTCACAATCGATTATACATAATCTATAATCGATTACTGGCAATGTTCTAAAAATCATTTCCAGATTTTAAGCAAAACATCGATTATATAAAATCAATAATCGATTACTTCAGCAACGTTCTAAAAATCATTTCCAGATTTTAAGCAGAACATCGATTATCTAGAATCAATAATCGATTACCTTATGGTATTTGAAAATCATTTGACAACGGCTAGCTTCAACAATCGATTGTCCTTTGCAACAATCGATTACTTGTTATTTTCTGAAAATCATAAAACTTACTGTCTCAGTGATAATCGATTATCTAAAGACATAATCGATTACTTAATTAAATTTAAAATCACTGGAAGACATCAACTCAACACAATCGATCACCATTAGTTCATAATCGATTATTTTGAGTATTGAAAAACTTTACCTCAACAACAATCGATTGTCATTTGTTCACAATCGATTATCATGCAGATTTGAAAAAACCTGATGTTCACTGTCTTACTCACAATCGATTACCATTAATTCATAATCGATTGTCATGCAGTCTTGGCTCAGAAACAATCGATTATCATAAGTACATAATCGATTATTTTAGCCCAGATTTTTGAGGCATGTTTAGAAAACATTTTGTCTAATGTAAATATGCATGATTTAAAATCTTTTTGACACAGAATTAAATATGCATGATTTTGGAAAATAGTTTTATGAGAGAGGCCATACTATGAGTCAAGTTATAGGATCGAGATTACAATTTAGAACAACTCAATAACAATTGAAAGCTATATCTTGAACTTCAATCTTATTCGCAACCATTGTGCGCTTGTACTTGAATTCCGTCATATATCAATTTTTGCTTCGTTTGTCATTCATCAAAACCTACAAAAGAGTACACGTTTAGTATATTGCATTGAGAACGTGTTTCTAACAATTTCCCCCTTTTTGATAATGGCAAACATTAAGCGGGATATGCAATTTAGGCAAAAGATATTGACAATTCAAGACAAGTAACAATTATGCAATTTTGTTCTTGTTCCCCCTCAATTTAAGAGTTCCCCCTCAATTTTAGCTTATAAGCAATCAATGAAATTAAGAGGTGGTGCATACCCGATATCCCGTTTTCTTCCCCCTTTTGCCATTAGCAAAAAAATAGTAAGGAAAGATGCAAAAAGATGAAATAAACAAGGTTTATTTATTGGAAAAAAAATTAGAGGGTAGTCGATTATTGATACGGGATAATCGATTTTTATAGGGACATTGCTACAGATTCGCGGTTTGCTTAAGAATTGCTCTTAGCTCTAGGGTGATACCTGCAAAAAGAAGTTAGACGCCTCCGACGCTCAAGTTAGAAATCATGTAGGAAAGAAAATGCAATGCATGACTTAGATCAAAGTGGAGTCAAGGATCCCGAGTTCACTGCGAAATCGGAAGAAGGACTCTTTCTCTAAAGGCTTGGTAAAGATGTCTGCCAATTGGCTTTTGGTTTCAACAAATTCAATTTCGACATCGCCTTTGAGTACATGATCTCTAATAAAATGATGTCTAATTTCGATGTGTTTTGTTCCCGAATGAAGAACGGGGTTCTTCGTCAAGCATATGGCGCTAGTGTTATCACATCTAAGAGGAATGTGATCAAGACTTAGGCCATAGTCCAAGAGTTGTTGTTTCATCCATAGGATTTGAGCACAGCAACTCCCCGCGGCTACATATTCAGCCTCGGTGGTAGACAACGCAACACTTACTTGTTTCTTACTAAACCAAGAGACAAGAGAGCTACCGAGCAAATGGCAAGTGCCACTTGTGCTCTTGCGGTCCAATTGCATCCAGCAAAATCGGAATCGGAATATCCAATAAGTTGGCATGAAGAGCCTTTGGGGTACCATAGACCCACATTTGTAGTACCAATGAGATACCTTAATATCCGTTTCACCGCAGTAAGGTGAGACTCCTTCGGACATGACTGATAGCGAGCACATAAACACACGCTAAACATGATGTCCGGACGACTAGCGGTAAGATAAAGAAGAGAGCCAATCATACCTCGATACTTTTTAGTGTCGACTTCCTTACCTTTTTCATCTTTGTCTAGATGATCGGATGTGCTCATGGGAGTAGCCATTTCTTTTGCATTGTTCATCTCAAAGCGTTTTAGTAGTTCTTTGCAATATTTGGCTTGGCATATGAATGTACCTTCTTTCATTTGTTTCACTTGTAACCCCAAAAAGAATGTTAACTCGCCCATCATAGACATTTCAAATTCGCTAGTCATTAGATCGGAAAATTCCTTGCATAAAACATTGTTAGTAGCACCAAATATAATATCGTCTACATATATTTGAACTCATAAAATATCATTGTTTTTATGCTTGACAAAGAGGGTTGTGTCAACTTTTCCCCTAATGAAATCATTTTCCAAAAGAAATTTACTCAACCTTTCATACCAAGCTCGAGGAGCTTGTTTTAAACCATAAAGAGCCTTTTTGAGTTTGAAAACATGATCGGGATATTTAAAATCTTCAAAGCCGGGGGGTTGTTTGACATAAACTTCTTCTTCAATAAAACCATTTAGAAAAGCACTTTTCACATCCATTTGATATAGAATAAAATTTCCTATGTTGTACAGGCGGGCTCCCGACTTCCAAACTTGAATGTTTACCTCTGTTTTCCAGGCGGGCTCCTGACTACTGAAATTTGAATTGTATACCTCTGTTCTCCATGTGGGCTCCTGACTTCTGAAACTTGATTTGTATACATTTATTCTCCAGGCCGGCTCCTATATCAAAATAGACAAAGAAATCAATTTGAAAACTTAAATTGAAATTGAAACACCTCTGTTCTTCAGGCGGGCTCGTGACTGCTGCCACTTGAATTGTTTGTCTCTTTTCTCCAGGCAGACTCCTAATTGCTGAAATTTGAAATGAAGAGGCGAAAGCAAGTAATAGACGAATAGCTTCTAATCTAGCTACGGGAGCATAGGTTTCCTCATAATCAATACCTTCTTCTTGACTATAGCCTTTTGCCACAAGCCTAGCTTTGTTTCTAGTGATTATACCATTTTCATCTAGTTTATTGCGAAAAACCCATTTCGTACCAATTATAGAATGACCTTCGGGTCTTGGCACCAAATCCCAAACGTTATTGCGTTCGAATTGGTTAAGCTCCTCTTGCATTGCCAAGGTCCAAAATTCATCCCCAATTGCTTCGGAGATGGTTTTAGGTTCAATTTGAGAAACAAAAGCAGTAAATCCTAAAGTGTTTTTGAGGGAGTTTCGGGTACTTACCTTTTCTCCAACATCGCCGATTACCTGTTCGAGAGGATGATCCTTGATCGTTCTCCACTCGTTAGGCGTATTCATTCCTTTTTCTAATTGTGGCGCTTCTTCCGTTGGTTGTTCCCCAATTTCATTTTTGTTTTCCTTTGAAGGTTCTTCTTGGATTTTATCTTTCAAGCTATCCAAGATACCTGCAAGATCAAAACCGGATTCCTTTCTCGCCAAGCGAGTATTATCTTCGGAGAACACAACATGAGGGGATTCCTCCACAATTTGGGTTCTTTTGTTAAAGATCCTATATGCTTTGCTACGTGAGGAATAACCAATGAAAATACCTTCATCCGATTTAGCATCAAACTTACCCAATTGGTCCTTCCCATTATTATGAACAAAACATTTACAACCAAAAACACGTAAATGAGAAATGTTGGGTTTTCTACCCTTATAAAGTTCATATGGGGTTTTCATGAGTATCAGCCGAATTGCTACTCTATTTAAAACATAGCAAGCGGTACTCACGGCGTCCGCCCAAAAGTATTTGGGAATCTTAGCTTCGTCGAGCATGGTTCCAGCCATCTCTTCGAGACACCTATTTTTCCTTTCCACCACCCCATTTTGTTGTGGTGTCCGTGGAGCGGAAAAGGTGTGTTCGATTCCGAGTTCGTCACAAAAATCCGCAAAGAGATTGTGATCAAACTCTCCCCCATGATCACTTCTAATCGAAGTGACGGTCGATTCCTTTTCGTTTTGAACACGCTTAAGGAAATACTTGAAATTTTGAAAAGCATCACTTTTATTTGCAAGAAATAGAGTCCAAGTAAATCTAGAAAAATCATCAACAATTACAAAAACATATTTATTTTTACCAAGACTTTCAATGCGAGAGGGACCAAATAAATCCATATGAAGTAATTGCAAAGGTCTAGACGTTGAAACAATATTCTTGGATTTAAAAGATGCTTTGGTTTGCTTCCCTTTTTGACAAGAATCGCAAATAGAATCATTTTCAAACTTTAAACTGGGAAGACCAACTACTAAGTTTTGAGGAAGAAGCTTGTTCAAAAGATGCATGTTCATGTGTGCTACTCTACGATGCCATAGCCAAGAGTTATCCTCTTTGCTTACTAAACAATCAACATATTCGGGTGAGGAGTTTGCAAGATCAACCATATAGATATTATCAATTCTAAAACCACGAAGTATGATCTTGAAATCACTACGTCTAAATACAAGACATTCATCCGAATTAAATAGAGCAAGATTTCCCTTGTCACATAATTGGCTTATGCTCAAGAGATTATGCTTCAAACCTTTCACAAGTAGTATATGTTTAATAGAGGAGTTTTCGTCCTTACCGACCGAACCAATGCCGATGATTTTTCCTTTATTGTTATCACCAAATGTGACACTTCCTCCTTCTTTGTGCTCTAGTTGAAGGAATTTGGATTCATTTCCCGTCATGTGTTTGGAGCATCCACTATCAAGGTACCATAGTACACTTGATCCCTTCAAGCACACCTACAAAACAGATTAATGTTCTTTAGGTACCCATGCCATCTTGGGTCCTTGAGGGTTAGGCATGTTATAATGATGCAATTGATTTATATGTCTATGACGAGTAAAGCAAGCGGGAGCAATATGACCAATACGTCTACAATAATGACAAGTCACGTTGGGATTATGCATTTTTCTAGGTACATAGTAACTAGATGAATGAAGGTTGCTTACTCTACTTTGAACACCATTGTTTCTCCTATTATGAGCTCTAGGAGGTTCACAAGTTTGTCTAAAATATGCATCATTTCTAGAATATCTATTTCTAGGTGGAGGGTCATTTCTTGGTCTTCTAAATTGTTCAAGGTTTGGCCTAAAATATGCATCATTTCTAGGTCTTCTAGCATTTTCACTATTTGGTCTAACATGCAAGTTATTTCTAGGATTTCTACTTCTAGGATAAGCATTTTGGTTATTAGTCCTAGGTTGAGCTCTAGGTTGTTGTGGTTTAGCACCAACCTTTTCTTCATTCTTGAATCCTATTCCATGTTTAGTTGATTTTAGATTAACAAGCACATTCAAGTTTTTATGCGAAGAATTAAACTTATCTAATGTGCCTTTAAGTCTAGCTACTTCATTCTTAAGAAGCACACAAGAAGAACAGTTTCTAGTAGAACCTTCAGGTTTATCAGCACTTCTTTTTCCATAAAACTTGTTTTCCTCTTTTAGCTTCTCATTTTCGAAAACCAGTTATTCTAATTCTTTTTCTTTTAATGAAAGCTGTGTTTGAAAATCTTTTTCTTTTAGAGAAGCGCTTTCTTTAACACTTTTGACAGTTTTTGAAGCTTTGATAAATTCAGCATATAGTTCATCAAAAGCATTTCTCATTTCATCAAGAGTAAAGAAATTTTGAGAAGAGATTTGACTTACCTCGTCTTTGCCGTCTTCTTGAGTCATGAGACATAAATTTGCTGCTTCATCGTCTTCTTCTTCGCTTGCTTCATCTCCGGAATCTCCTCCCCAAGAGATGTATGCACGTTGCTTTTTGAAGGGTTTCTTCTCCTTTTTGATGTTAGGGCAATTTGATTTTATGTGCCCGGTTTCTCCGCATTCATAGCATTTTAGTTGATCGCCTTGCTTTTTGTTCTTGCGTTCATACTCTTTGCGCATGAATTTTTGAAACCTTTTGATAGCGAGTTCAAACTCGTTGTCACCTTCCTCATCAATTTGTGGTTGGCTAGCCTTTAGAGCAATCCTTTGCCTTCTTTGATCATCAACAAACGGGTTAAGTATAGTTGATTCATAGGTTTTGAGATTACCTCTTAATGCGTCAATTGTGACATTTGTGATGCCAATGGATTCTTGGATTGCATCGGCCTTTGATCGCCATGCCGGAATGAGACTTCTGAGGATCTTCCGGACAAGTTCTCTATCCGTAAACGTCTTTTTGAGGGCGTGTAGATCATTCACGATCATTGAGAATCGCTCAAACATTTTGTCTACTTTCTCTCCTTCCTTCATGTGGAATAGTTCATAAGAGTGAGTTAAGAAATCAATTTTAGCTTCTCGTACCTGGTCGGTTCCTTCGTATGTCACTTCAAGCTTATCCCACATTTCTTTTGCTGTTTTGCAACATGATATCTTCCTGTAGTCGTTAGCATTAACAGCACAATATAATAAATTTATAGCTTTGGCATTATTTTGAACCTTACGAATATCCTCTGCGGTATATTCCTCTTCGGTCTTTGGAACCCATTCGTCTTCCACCTTCTTGGTTGGAATTTGGTTTCCATTGGTGAATACTTTCCACAAATGAAAGCTATTTGATTGCACAAAGATTTGCATCCTCTCCTTCCAGTATGAGTAGTTTGTGCCGTTGAATAGAGGAGGTCGTGTAGAGCATTGTCCTTCTTCAATTCCTGCAAAAGAGTCAAGAGTAGAAGCCATGGATGGTTCTCTCAAACGGTTAAGTTTTCAGAGAGTTGGGCTCTGATACCAATTGTTAGCAACTACGCTTTACGCTAGAGGGGGGGGTGAATAGCGTATTAATAGAACTTAGCATTTTCTTGCGGAATTTAAACTTTGCAGGAAGTAAAATAAATGCAGAAAAATAAACTTACACAAAGATGTATACTGGTTGGCCACCAACGTGGTTAGTCCAGTCCCCGAGAGACTCTCTCGAGATTTTTCACTATCTTGTTAAGCTTAAGGGTGCTCAACAAACCGTTACACACTTGAGGACACAAGCCTCAAACAGTTGCTCGGAGATCGCAATCTCAAAGACTTCACCCAAGGAAACGCAAGTTCCTTGAAACAAGAGAATCGCAATTCTCTTACAAGTATATCAAATACTTGGACACTCACTTAACTAAAGTACTCCTTATTGAGTAGATATGAGTAAAAGAATATGTTCAAGATCAGAACAACTTTAAGCAATAATATGGCTCTCAAAAGCTTTATGAAATGAGTAGAAAATGAAGAACAATTGAATGAAAGCTTATAGCAATGTAATGATCAGTTTGTGTATGTTGTTGTTTTTAAAATACTGAAATGAAGCTGTACTTATAGTTGAAAAAGTTGGTTCAACCGTTGTCTAATTGCCAATTAAGAGTTGCTGAAATTACTCAGTGATAATCGATTATTAAGACCAAACAATCGATTATCTGCCAGTCAGTTTAAAAATCAATCCCAGATTTAACGCTTCACAATCGATTATACATAATCTATAATCGATTACTGGCAACGTTCTAAAAATCATTTCCAGATTTTAAGCAAAACATCGATTATATAAAATCAATAATCGATTACTTCAGCAACGTTCTAAAAATCATTTCCGGATTTTAAGCAGAACATCGATTATCTAGAATCAATAATCGATTACCTTATGGTATTTGAAAATCATTTGACAACGGCTAGCTTCAACAATCGATTGTCCTTTGCAACAATCGATTACTTGTTATTTTCTGAAAATCATAAAACTTACTGTCTCAGTGATAATCGATTATCTAAAGACATAATCGATTACTTAATTAAATTTAAAATCACTGGAAGACATCAACTCAACACAATCGATCACCATTAGTTCATAATCGATTATTTTGAGTATTGAAAAACTTTACCTCAACAACAATCGATTGTCATTTGTTCACAATCGATTATCATGCAGATTTGGAAAAACCTGATGTTCACTGTCTTACTCACAATCGATTACCATTAATTCATAATCGATTGTCATGCAGTCTTGGCTCAGAAACAATCGATTATCATAAGTACATAATCGATTATTTTAGCCCAGATTTTTTAGGCATGTTTAGAAAACATTTTGTCTAATGTAAATATGCATGATTTAAAATCTTTTTGACACAGAATTAAATATGCATGATTTTGGAAAATAGTTTTATGAGAGAGGCCATACTATGAGTCAAGTTATAGGATCGAGATTACTATTTAGAACAACTCAATAACAATTGAAAGCTATATCTTGAACTTCAATCTTATTCGCAACCATTGTGCGCTTGTACTTGAATTCCGTCATATATCAATTTTTGTTTCGTTTGTCATTCATCAAAACCTACAAAAGAGTACACGTTTAGTATATTGCATTGAGAACGTGTTTCTAACAAAAACTTGTTTGCAGCAGTTGTCATTAATTGATAAAAAACGAATGGCTGCAGTTTATCATGGGAAGTTATACCAACAAAGAATGGCCCATGCTTACAACAAGAAAGTGCGCCCTAGTAATTTCGAAGTCGGACAGCTGGTATTGAGGCGTATACTTCCTCACCATCTGGAAGCCAAAAAAAAGTTTGCTCCAAACTGGAAAGGTCCGTACATTATTAGAAAGATATTACTCAAAGAAGCATTGTACCTGGGTGACGTTGAAGGAGACGAGCCCGAGGTAGCAGTAAATGCAGATGCAGTAAAAAGGTATTACGTTTGAACTCCCTATTGTGATGATTCTGGTTGTGGAAATGACGAAGGCTTGCTTTCCCCCCTCCCCTAAATACAACCAATCCTTCGCAAACCCTTTGAGCCGATCGCGTTCTTTGTTCACCCTCTTTGGAACCCTAAAGTGCTATTCAAAAGAAAAAAACAAAAAAAATGAAAAAAAATGAATGGAAAAAAAACAAAAAGAAAAATGAAAAAAAAATGAAAGAAACAACAAACAAATTAGTTTAGGAAACACTCATGAACTACGTCTGACTTGATTCCGAAAGGATACGTAGGCAGCCTCTCCCTGAGGCTCAGTCATATGAAAATAAAACCCCAGTTCCCCAAGAAAATAAAACTGGGCCAGAAATGTATTGTTTCGGCCACAAATCCGCCCTAACGGTTCCAAAGTTTTAAAGTTCCATCAAGAACCTGGTACAACTCCTTCCAATCAATTGGCCAAAATAAGGACGTGACAAAAACCATTGTTGGGATTCGGCACAACTCAATTTGAGAGAAATAAAATGAGAGAGTCTTATCAGTGAAAACCTTTGGGCACCATAAGGCGGCGATAAGCAGACAAAAACAAAATGAGAGAGTCCGTTTAGTGAAAACTTTCAAAGAGAGCTATTGGACGACGGGAGAAGAGAAATGAGAGAGGCCGATTAGCGAAAACCAGCAAAGGGCGTCGTCGGCCGAAAAGAGGAAATATCACCACCCCAAGCCTGAACAAGTTTTCTTGGTTTTGAAAGATTGAAATCAGAAAGCAGAAATGGATATGGGCCGGGCACCTAGTCCAAGAAGCATGTCATTTCCATTTAAAGTCGGCACTCACTTCTAGATAAGTCCTCCCCTTTTCTCCAAAAAGAGACATACCACTCTAAATCTATGTTTTTGCTTTGTTACTTCTCCCACTCCTTTTCCCTTTAACTTTGATGTCCTGACCATTCCGCAAGAGAAGGTAGCAGGCCCGGTCTCACGGGTTTTCTCCTGGCAAGAACTAAAAGAATATCCGGTATCAGCGAGCGCATTTAGCCAACCCCAACTGATCATGACGGCTAACGCTTCAAAAGAAAGAAAATAGAAAGAAAAGAAATTCAAAGCTAAGAGCCCATGAAAGAAAATCAAGATCGGAAAGGATAAGCCCGATCGGGATAATGGTTCCCACCAAAGATCCCAAAGGCAAGCCCTCAAGTGGAAATCGGGACAAAAATCATAACCAAGGTCCTGGAAAACAAAAACCAACCAGAAAGATGAAGACCCCCCGACCAACCTATGAGGCAATGATCGGAAGTTAAGGGTTTTTCGTCCAACATAAATGAGGCTGAAATCAAGCAGAACAAGGCCACAAACCAATCACTGTTCAAGCTTACAAATTGCTCCATTTCTGAATTGAAACTTTACATGGGTGTAACCTAAAGACAACGGGAACACGTGACTGATGCAACCGAAGGAATGGCACAAGGGATAAGAATGGTGTTGTATCAATAACAAAAAAGGGAAGTTTTCTTTACATTCTTTTCCTGCAAATCCATAAATAAACATGATAGCATGGGACTCCGATACTTGATTCATTTCCCCAAACTTAGGGTCATATCCCTAGCTTCCCATGTGCAACTTGTGGACTTCCTCGGCATAACCCAAGGATCGCACTCCACTCTCCCTAGCACAGACCGAAAAATTTCTTTCCTTCGCTCCCCGGCATAACCCGGGAAGTTTCTCTTTATATTCGCAGCATAACCTGCGGACCTCCTTTTTCCCACCTTTTGCTCCCCAGCATAGTCTGAGAGTTAAAACTCTGTTGTCCTTAGCATTACCTAAGGGTATTTCCTTCCCTTCTCTATCCCCAGCATAGTTAAAAGGATCTCTGTGGCCCTTCACTTCCTTGAAATTCCCTAGCATAACCTAGGAATTTTTCACTTCATCCCGGCATAACTCGTGGATCTCCCTAGCATAACCTAGGAACTTTTTATTTCATCCCGGCATACCCGCGGATTCCCCTGACATAACCCAGGAATTTTTCATTCAATCCTGGCATAACCCGTGGATTTTCCTGGCATAACCCAGGAATTTTCCATTCAATCCCGGCATAACCCGCGGCTCTCCCTGGCATAACCCAAAAATTTTCCATTCAATCTCGGCATAACCCGCGGATCTCCCTAGCATAACCCAGGAATTTTTTCATTCATCCCGGCATAACCCGTGGAGCATAACCTAGGAGTTTTCTTTCAATCCCAGCATAACCCAGGAATTTTTCATTCAATCCCGACATAACCCGTCGATCTCCCTAGCATAACCTAGGAGTTTTTCTTTCAATCCCGGCATAGCCCGCGGATCTCCTTGGCATGACCCAGAAGTTTTTCCATTTACCCCGGCATAACCCGCGGATTCCCCTGGCATAACACAGAAATTTTCCATTCAATCCCGACATAACCTGCAAACCTCCCTAGCATAACCTAGTAGTTTTCTTTCAATCCCGGCATAACCTACAGATTCCACTAGCAAAACCAAGGAATTTTTAATTCATCCATGCATAACCCGTGGCTTTCCTTTCATCCCCAGCAGGGACTCTTTATTCTTATCCCGGCATAACCCGTGGATCCTCCTCTTATCCCTTGCAGGGACCCTTTCTCCTTCCCAGCATAACCTGGCAGTTAGTCCAAAGGATACGCAATCCTGACTTTTATTGTTTTTAATAAAGAAATAGCTTTGATTTGTGTTGCGGATAACTCATGAAATTTTCCCGGTGAAAACTGTGGCAGAAAATTTTGTTCGTTATTTTGTTTTTGTACCTCAGGACTGGCCCAACCGCATCATATCATATTGCATGAGGGAACACTCCCACAAGATAAAAGAGAAGCCAAGAAGCTTCGAGTACAAGCAGCCAGGTACAACCTCATAAACCACGACCTTTACAAAAGGACGTTTGGCTGTCCTTTGGCTATATGCCTTGGACCAAATCAAACATGGCGTGTGCTAGAAGAGGTACACGAGGGCCACTGCAATGCCCATACAGGCAATCAGGCCCTCGTCAGATGTCTTATTCGTGCAAGATACAACTGGACTACTATGAACAAAAGACCACAGTATGCCAAGGAATGTGAGCAATGCTTGAAATACACTCCTATGATATACCAAGCACGCAACTTCTACACTCCATCACTTCTCCATAGCCGTTTATAAAATAAGGGATGGATATCGTCGAACCCCACCCAGCAGGGAGAGGTAAGATACGCTTCCTTTTGGTGTTAACAGATTACTTTTCCAAATGAGTGGAAGCAGTTGCGTTCACTCACATATGCAAACAGAAAGTCATCGAGTTCGTCTGGAAAAATATCATATGTTGCTTCGACATCCCCAAAAAAATCAGTTGCAACAATGGACCTTAATTCATCGAAAAAAAGATAAGTAAGTTCTTCGAAGAATGGCATATCAAGCGGAACTCTCCATGCCATATCACTATACTGGCAACGGCCGAGCAGAATCCTCCAACAAAATAATATTGAATATATTAAAGAAAAAGCTCGAAGAAGCCAAAGGGCTATGGCCGAAACTTCTACCAGAGGTGTTATGGGCCTACCGCACAACGCCAAGAACCAGAGTTCCGCCTCATACACTTTCCCATCACCATATAGAGACTTACATATGTCAAGCTGAGTTTTGGCATGAACCCGTAGCTCATATAATTATCGAGGAATGAAAGCATCAGCTAGAGCAAGGGATGTAGAAGGTTGCAACTGTCGTCACACTTCCTCCGCCTTTGAAGTTGCAACTTGTTCATTTAATGCAGACAAATCCGCTTCCAGATCTTGGATGTGCCCCTCAAATCTTGCCAACTTAAACGTATATATTCCACCTCCTTTTCTCTTTCTGATCTGCAAACACGAAGGGCATCCTCTAGAGTCGTTGCCTTAGCGATGGTAGTTGCCCTGTCTCTCTCAGCATAAGCAAATCCATCAGCATTCGCACTTAGCTCGCCTTTAAGGTCAACGACCTCCGCCACCTTCCTATCAAGCTCGATAACTAAGTTGGTCACCTTCGCCTGGAGGTCGGCATTCTCGGCCATCACTCCCTTACTTAACTTGAAATCGTATACCTTGGCCTTAACAGCCACCTAAAGTTCACTGCAACGAAAAATGGCCTTCATCAGGTCCTCATCTCGTTATCTCAACTCTTCGACCTTCTACGCTAAGTGATTCTCCTTCTATTTAAGCCCCTCATGGAACAATTGAATGTCATTGTCCTGAGTAAAGACATCAGCACACATATGATGCTCGGTGTGGTATTCCTGATATTTTGTGGTCATCTTCCCGTAAATGGCCGTTCTTTGCCTATCCCTACGTTCCCGCTCGACCTCCATGATGAGGGTCTAGTATGAAAAGCAAAGTAAAAGAAAAGAATGAGCTAAGAATACAAAACAGAATAGAAAGTCAAAAAGAAAAGAAAGAAGCATTTACCCATAAAGCCATGCTGGAAATGAACCGTGACAGCTCTACGTCGTTCATTGCCTAAGTGTCACACTCTTAGAAGTAGTGCACAATGGGAAAACACCGAAACCGCCTGCTTACTATTTGACGACAAGTCATAGTCTCCAAGAACGATAATATGGTGATTGGAACCCTCTGTCCTTACTTCTACACGAGTATGACATTTCAAGAACTCTTGTACATCTTATAGGTTGACGTATGAACCCAAATCGTTGCCCTAGGCGTGTACGATGCCTCTAATAGCAGATGATGCACCACCCTCTGTAGAGCACACAGGTCCCTCTTATTAGTATATCCCTTCAGCCTGGGGGGACCTTCCTACCAAAATTGCATCCACCATAAAAACAGGCACTGGTGCCGACCCGACGCTCCAGTTGTGCTCTACCCAGCATCAGCGGAGACTTTCTCACCGAGTTCTACCCTCAAACTTTCCTTGATGGAGATTCATCCCCATTGAAGAGCTCATCTACGAGGTGATAGACTGGTTGGGAGGAGATCCATCCCGAACAATCAGGTCGCGAGAAGAATCTCTAGCCTGTGCGGGCTAAGCATGGCCCCCTCGGACGGACTCAGCTAAGGTAAATTATATCCCATTTGATGCAACGGCCCTGTGAAATGCAGGGACGGGGGCCCTCTTCCTGGAAACACTACAATATGTAATCACAATGATTCGTATCAATAAACGACTATAAACAGCGAATGGTCAAAAAATAAAAATATTTATACAGAAGCTTCCACCCAAAGCATTTCATAAAAGCGAGCCAATCTCGAGTCTTTGCCGCGTAAGGTAGTAAGAGGGCTACCCTATCCTCGATACTAGCGATAGGATGAATCTGCGCCTCGCAACTACATGGAAAAGTTGCAAATAAGTACAAAGTTGGAAATAACAAAAGTAAATTACAAGTACCAACACCTACGGTTATGATTCTAGCGTTCTGGGAATCCAGTGGGGTCTGACACCAGATGTTCAGCTCAAGCGAAGAAGAATTTATGCCAAAATTAATGGCTTGACCGGTCGTCTAGCCTAACCATTAGTCCATTAATTCCACGATACCTCAAATATATCATAGTGCCCCTATGAAAACTAAGGGAAAAATTGTAAAAGATGATGAAGGCCAACTTCACACCCCGCCAAATCCGCATACTTCGTCAATACTAGAAATATCTTCTACGTGTATGGAGAAAGCTGCGCTGGGCAAACCTCGTAAAATTGATAAATTCCTCTGCTAACGAAAGAAGGGGGAGGGAGTGGACGATCACGAAGGGATACACGTAAAAGGCGCAATATCTCGGTCTGTGGATATCCACGAAGTCCCTCCCAGCCAAAACCATCTCGATATGGGAGAAAATGTTGTACGTAGATCGAAGGTCATCTATTAGTAAGCATGTGATTTTTGCCTCATTGAAATTACTCCTACAGAATTCTCAAACTTAGGATTTTTCCTTTATATTATTTATTTTTAGGATTTAGTTGCGCATATCAGTGCGTGTTTTCATTGATGCATGCATGACAAGTCATAAAAATACAAAAAAATTACATAAGAATTTAGGATTTAATTTCACATATTTTTGTTAATATTAATTGGTATTTAAGGTTAATTTTGTAAAAGATAAAATCACAAAAATAAGTAGTTTATTTTGGCATTTTATTGTTAATTTTCATTTTTTGGCATTTTATGATTAATTTTCTTTTTTGCATTGTTGTTAATTTTAATACTTGTTTATTTTTAGGTAGTTATTAATTTAATTTATCTGAATTTAGAATTTTCAAAATAAAATTAGGAAGTCTTAAAAAAGGAAAATGAAAACTAGGAATTTAAATAAGGCTGGCCACAATTGGGTGAAGTTTGAGTTGCCCAAACCCCTGTACCCGTCCAAAATACCCAAACCCAGCCCAAAACCCGTCTCAGACCCAAGTCCATATAAGAGGCGCCCCAAAACGACGTGGTTTTGGGGCGATTAATCTCAGTCATTCATCCATATTGATCCAACTGCCCTGAAACTCTCTTCACAAACCCATATATATGTCCAAATGCCTGTGTATACTGAGAGTCAAACGATCTTCCTCCTCGTACACATATACACTGTTGTAACACCACCTATCAACCACTGTAACGCCGTCGTCCACCACCCTGAAACCACCGCTGGAAATCGTTTTACGGCGGAGACTAGCCAACAAATGGCCCTAAATTTACACCGTAGAACCCTCATAGCCTCCCCTTTCCACTCCTACCACCAGATTCCCTCAAACATCCCTCCAGCCCGTCGAATTTTCGAAGGAATAGTCGCCATCTCCGCCGCCTACGGTGGCACCAACCCAAACCGGTCCAAATTACCACCCTTAAACCGCCTCGTTCTCCTATTCCCAACCCTCTAAATCTCATCCCTCGAATCTTCACCGGTCTCTTCGAATATTGAATCGAAGTTCTGACCCAAACCTACAACCTCACCGGAATTCCTTAAAAATGGTCCCAGGTGACCACCTCACCTTCCTATCCACAACTCCATGACCAGCGACCTTCGACTGCAACTAGATGTGGCCGAAAATCATATCTAAAACCCAGACCCCATCTCAAATTCAATCAACCCTAGCCTGATACCCTCTCCCTTTCTCCAATAATGATACAAAGGTCTCAAGAGACCAAAGATCTTCTCAGAAAGGGTCGAAAACTTGGAGACGTGGAGAGCCCCAAATTCTAGGGTTGCAATTTTAAGAAAGCTAAGTTTCTTTTGTACTTCTTTCTCTGATTTTCGTTAATTCCTTATGTTCATCTTTTTAATTGTTTCTTTTGTTCCTCTTTATAATTGTTTTTAGGTTTCTTCTAAGTGTTTTTAATCTCCTTTGTTCGTCTTTATAATTGTTTTAACTTCCTTTGTTCCTCTTTATAATTCTTTTTAGGTTTCTTACGATATTCTCCTTTGTTCATCTTTATAATTGTTTTAATTTCCTTTGTTCCTCCTTACAATTCTTTCTAGGCTTCTTCTGAGTGTTTTTAATTTCCTTTGTTCGTTTTTATAATTATTTTAATTTCCTGTGCTCTTCCTTATAATGGCTTTAGGTCTCTTCTGAGTGACTTAATTTCCATTGTTCATCCTTATAATTGTTTTAATTTTTTTGTTCTTCCTTATAATTGCTTTTGGTTCTCTTCTGATTGCTTTTGTTCTTCCTTCGGTTTGCTTTTTTAGTTTCTTTGTTTTCATTTGTATAAATGCATGAATGTCCTATTGCTCATCTATTAAATTTTTTGATCAGTGACTTTATTTCCACCCCATGCTTTTGGTTTTAAGCCTTGTAAACCTGCTTCTGAATAGCCTGCTTAACATTTGAAGTCATAGTTGTTCTTGTTGACTTATTTGAATTATCATGCTATGCTCAGAATTGTTCATCTTTGGTTTAAAATTGATCAGTGTCCTGTGTTTCTGAATTTTATGTTGTTTAGCTTTGTATATGTTTTTGAGTAATTTAGTTTCACATTGTGATATTTTCCTGAATATATGTGTTGCATTGATCAAATTTTGACCTTTGGTCGTTTGCTTTTGCATAATATAGTATAATCTGCAATTAAAAAATTGGCCATGACCAGCTTTTTCAGAATTCGTTCCTAGCTACTAATAGACCTAGTTGATGACGTGAAGTAGTTAACTAGGGTCAGTTTCTAATCAAATAGACAGGCACGAGGGTTTAAAACATATAGGTCAGTAATTAAGAAAGGAAGACAGGGGTATTAAGGGTATTTGAACATGGGAATCTTGTAACAAACTCCTGAAACATTCTAGTAAAGGGTCAAAATATAATTTCTGTTAATTCTTCCTCAAAACTTGAGGCACAAGTTAGGAATCAAGGATCATTTTGGAAAATCTGAAAAATGGGTAAGGGACTAAAATGAAAACAAAAAGATTTTGTTGCCCTAAGGCTTTGGTTTAAAAAGAAACGTGTGATTGTTTAAAAGAGGACAATTTTTAGATACATAGGGGATACATTTTAGATACATTTTGAGATATATATTCTGAAAAAAGGTCGAGAACCTTCAGCTAAAAATCAATTTTAAGTTTCCTGGCCAAATCTCCTATAATAATCAAAAATTCCATTCATTAGAAGTTGAAGATGACTTGAAGATTAGGCATTAAGGATCGAAATTTGTGTTGCTTCTCAAAATTTCCTGAGTTCCTGATATATTCCTGGTTTCTTGTTTAATTTGGCTGTTGTTGCTTGCTTTCTTCTCGTTTAACTTGCTCATAGGATTCCTTTTCTGGTTCTAATTCCAAGTACTATTCTCACTCAAATTTGGGAAATGCACAGCTGTATACTTGTGACCATGATTGATAATGAAGATGTTTTCATTTTTTATATCCTGATGTAAATATCATTAGTTCAGTAATATTTAAGATGTCTATCCCTTTTTTATACTATAATATGCATAAACATGTAATGATGTTGGACTGTACCTGGACTATGACTCCAATTTATTTTATTTCGACAGGTTTAGAATGTGGTAGTCTAATACCCTGCCTGATTTTATGATTGATTCATTAATAGGGATTCGATGTCCGTATATGTGCTCTAATTGAAAATTGTATCAACTTCTTAGATGCTAGATCTGAAACTTGAGTTGTAATTTATTAGTTTACTAATATAAAATCATTACCATAAGTCTCTTTATCAAATTCCTTCAATATGTTTAAAGATGATCAATGACATAATGTCAACCATCGTAGTGTAACAATCTGAAAAATGTTTTCATACTCTTTGTGATTAATTTTGTAGTCCAATGTTTCTGGGCTCAAATTGAAAGCCCGAATTATTATAGCTGTGAAGCATAAGGAAATACATTCTTTGACCTTGCTATTTCCAATAATAAAGCCCAAGTTGCAAAATCAGCCATGAATGAGGCTGAAGAGATACATGCTGAATCTTTCTTTTGAATATATCGTGTACATATGAAATAATTAGAGCATATCCTTTGTTTTAGAGACACGTATAATAGAAAACTATAGCTTCTTTAGGTTGCCTTTCTAAAAATAATTAAGTGAGCCGTCCAACAAAATCATACACTACGTGATCTCCTTAACTGTAATAAAATGCATAGAAATCTGGAGGTGCCGTTTAGCGAATTTCACGGCCCTTCCACGAATTTTCAAATGCGTAGTTGCTATAGGCACGATATTTTAATTAGATATCTTCCTAATTTTGGGTGCGCATTTATGTGACCCAAATCCAAGTCTCAATGATGTTAAAATGTATCGAGAATCCGGGTGCATTTATGTGACGTGATTCGAGACGTGTTTTAATAACGTTGCAAATATTCCTAAAATGAAATAAAGCGGTTAATAATTTTAAAATTGCATCGTAGGATGAACATGTATAAAATCAGAAAATTAGCCATTTATAATAGTTTAAGCGACCGTGCTAGAACCACGAGATCAGAGGGTGCCTGCTCAATCTTAGAAACCACCGAAGTTGGAGAAGGGAAAGGTTCTTTTAGAAAATCATCCAAAGACATGTGGTTTCTCGGTAGTATCTCCTCCACGGTGAGAAGATTGTCCTCTTCCTCTACATACATATCCTCACCACTAAAGGGAGGTGCCACGGATAGCGGGGAGGCATCAAAAATCTCTTTGTGTTACCGATGTGTTCTAGGCATCTCGATAGAAGAAGGTATACTAATAAAACAGAGAACAAAGAATGATGAACGGAAGAATGAGAGAAGAAAAATCATGAAAACAGAGCCGAAGATACGAGAAAAGATGGCCAAAGAAGAAAATATATACACTAGAAAGGAAATGACCGAAATTTCTTGAAAGAAGTAAACCTTCACCTATTTATAAGGTTGTATGGCGCCATAATCAAAATGAAAGGTTTCGAGTGGCACCAAAACTAAAGCAACAAGCCAATTGGTCTCTGCTTCGGGAAGACGCGTGATGATGACGCACGTGGGAGCGACGTTATTTCCTTATAGGCTACACTCTGAGATGCTGTGGAATGCACCACACTTTTGTTATTGGTCAAACCGTTACAACGTAACCGCCAAATTTCTCCGGGGGTATGGGCAAAGTTCGCTTATCAAGGACATACAAGGCCGCGACCTTAACAAATGGATGGACTAACTGTATGGTTTAAAATTTGGCAACCACGACCATTACAGAGTAGGACAAAGAACGAGGTTATTATAATAACCTCGTCTGATGGTCGTCGTGGTGAAAGGCGGCGACTAAGGATGGTCAGTTGATATATGAAATACACAACAATGTAAACTTAGGAGAAGACAGCAAGAATATACCTTTCGAATATTCTCTATGTTGTATTTTTAGGGTACTTTGGGAGACTATCCCTTATAAATAGGAAGGTTGAGTAAAGAAAAGGGGCACGGGAGAAAAAGAACAAAAGAACACTATGTAAATAATCCTCTGAGAGCAAATATAAAGAGAAGTCTTGTTCATCTGAGAAGATCAAAATATTTCCCAATCATCTTGAACTTATTCCCCCTCCCTCTAACACTGATTGCATCTACTCAGATTGATTGTGCATTTAAGTATGCACATTTATATGTATTTATTTGATTCCAACATATTTGTTGTATCATTTATCTTGCTTACTCGTCTTGTCACTTGATCTAAATTTTATTTTGCTTGACTAAGATTGACCACATCATTATCATTAATTGTTTTAATCATAAAGGTTTTGATATCTTTTGGTCAAACAGCTATCACCATGATCCTTTGTGAGAAAGTTTCCAACACCAAAATTCAACCACCTATCTAAAAAAACTAGCCAAAATAATCGAGCAACAAATTGAGTTCAACAACCTAATAATCAACAAAACTCAATTGAATTTTCAAGATTTTTTGGTAACCCAACAATTGTGAATTCTAGATTTTTTCACCAAACGTTCAATACTAATGTCAAAACTTGTAAATCTATCACACAAAAATTGTTTTCACAATAGTTGAACAATAAACCAACAAAATGCGCTCAATTTTAGACCTAAAATTGAGATGTTCTTTCAAGAATTCTATTTGGTAAGAAAATGAGGGGGAGGGTGGTGAGGAAGAAGACTAGAGGGAGGGGAAGGGGTTCCAATGAGAAGGGGAGACAAAATGAGATTTTTTACGAGCTTCACACGCTTTTTTGATTGTGTAACCATGCAAGTGCTATCTGGTTAAAAGTAGTATATATTAGACACACTCTTGAAAGATTGAGTGTGTAAAAAAAATTCATAGAAGAAAGGTGTGTAACAGAAATTTCGCTACAAGGTTGATAGGTATATTATGTAATTTGCCTAAAATAATCTAATAAGTATTCTAACCAAAGTTAAAGGATGATTTTAGAAAGTAAATTTTGGCAAGGAAATCGTCAATATTCCTCCAAAAATAAATTCAAGCCTTGTTTAAAGTTCTAGATTTTAGTAATAATTTAAATCTTTAACTTTTGTAAGAAATTGGTTGGAATTCTGCAAAATAAATTAAAACCTTGTTTGTAAATCGAAATTGCGATTAATAATATAGTTATTAATCAAACAAGATTTTAATTTAATTATGTTAAAAAATTAAATTAACAATATTCTAACCAAAGATAATTATGTTTGAAGATAAAACGTGGGTTGCTTTGATGATAAGCACCCTCAACTTTCAACCAGTAACGGATTCATGATTTTAAAGTTGTTGGTGTTCACTGATAAAAGTTTTGAAAGAAGAGGAAAAAAGAGTCTAAGTTATGGGTGCTCAATCAATATTTATCTAAATATTTTTATAATTACCTATATAAATTTACTAAATCTTGTCAAAGATAATGGGTGCTTGAGCACCCAAAATCAGCATGTAGATCCGTCCTTGCTTACAACCAAGAGGTTGTGATTTCGAGTCACCCCAAGAGCAAGGTGGGCAGTTCTTGGAGGAAAGGATGCCGAGGGTCCAAATAGTCTTTTTACCTTAAAGTAGGGATAAGGTCTGCGTACATATTATCCTTCCGAGACCTTACTTATAAAATTATACTGGATTGTTGTTGTTATCGTCATTATACGTTAAAAGAGAAATTTAAACAGTTGACAAAGAATGAAGCAGCATCGCAAATGAAGGTAAAGGAAGTTCGCAATGCTCCTACTAACATATTATTAACACTTCTAACAGAAGTTTCAGATGTGGAAAAAGTAAGTCATATAGACTTCGTTTACTTCTTCATGCTCTTAGTCATGGTTAAGATCGATCAGATCCGATTTTTTTTCCAAAGTTTGAATTTCTTCTTAAAAATATATTCCTTTAACTATAGTTATTCTCATCGAAGACCTTGAGGCATCTTTTAAGGCAGTAATTTGATAATTATACTAAAACTCTGTGGAATTCTTATGATAGGTTATAATTACGTATTTTAGTCGATTATTATACTTAAAATTTACTGTACTTTAGTTGAGTTTGCACTTTAATCGCTAGTATTTTGTATTAGCGGTGTGCTTTATGCCTTGTAGGAATGATTCCGAGCTATATAGATGTTATGGAATGAATTCAAGTGACTTAACGCTTTTAAGTCAAAGTAAAAGCCCATGGAATTAAGCCGGGATCGTATTCGGGGATCAACAGATGATAGAGCAATAACACGAAGAATCGAGTAGGCATATTGTGCACTATCTAATTAAATGTATATATCTTCTTTCTCAGAACTCCATTTGTGCTTCACAATATATGGTTGGAACTCTAACTCAAAGGGCTACAACTTTCATGTTTTACGATTTTTCAAATTTCAAATAGAACTGGGTAAAAAACGCGATCGAAATCGCAACTGCGCACATGAGGCGGACCTGAGGCAGTATACCTGCCATATACCGCGATTGACCGCAGCCGCGACAGTCCAAACATGAAAATTGTCCTTTTTCGCATAGGAAAGGTATAATTATTTGGGGCCCATTCTACTTGGTATATATACATGGAAAAACGATATTTTTGGGTAGTTGGACACACTTTGACATAATTTAGACCTAAGAAAGCTAAGGAGGCCAAGGATTGGACCTAAGGAAAGAACACAAGAGGAGCAAGGCGAGAAATTCTTCAACAAGTTTTTCCTTCCTCTTCTTATTTTTCATTGTTAGTTATGATTTTTAGTATTGTAATTATACATACTATTATGAATAGCTAATTCATTTTCTAGGGTTTTGATAGAACCTTTTGTAAGATAAATTCTTGTTATGTTTTTATATAATTGAGCCATTGGATTTCTCCACTTATTCAGCTATGTGTTTGTTATCGTTGATTGAATGGTCATCAATTGACTATCCTATTTAGTGTACTACTTGAGAGAGAGTATATATTTAGGTAGTTGTTGAACAACGTCACTCATAACTCGTAACATATTAGAGAAATCAATATATTGAGTTTAAAGGCAGGTTTAGAAATAACAAAGCCTTGACGTGGCCATAATGAGCGGTTACATAAAGCCGACTAGCATGGTTCGAGAGAGTATGTCAAGTAAATTATTGTAGTTGCTCGAGAGAATTACGACATTTAAAGTGCACACGATTAGTAGAGTATTATTGGCGAAAATTGTAGGGAACATAGCTAATATGATTCCGACAATTGAAAAAATCATAATTCTAGACCTCCTTAATTTAGTCTTCAATCCTTAGTCTGGTTAGTTGATAATTATACTGTTTTCTAGTATTTGCTAGTTAATTAGTTAGAATTATAAATCTCAATCTTTATAATTTAGAAAATTGTTCAATTTGTCTTCTTAGTGATATTAAACAGATACAGCTAAGCTTTAGTTCTCTGTGAGATCCGACTCCGGACTTTTAGACCTGATTATATTTACAGCGATCGCTTATCCTTTCTAGAATTAGAGTTGGACATGATCAAACTCTCATATCAGTTTTTGGAGATAAGAAAGTTACTCATGATCTTTGTAATATTTGCTAACTTAGAGCATAACTGCAAAGAATTTAAGTTATAGAAATACCAGATGAATTATTAACACAATCTGTGTTGTTTACCCCGGGATGGATAGTAAGTGACCTGATTATATAAATATTAATTACTCCATTCGTGTATAAAGCTTAAACTACTGTGAAATGCTGAAGTAGCTCCTGCAATGAGGCCTTATTATCTAAATTTTAGTCTTTTTTGTTTGTGTTTAATACTAGAAGGGATTGTGCGTTATCACTATTCTTTTTAACATCATATGTCCATCCAATCAATTTTCTAAACTTTGAATGGCAAAGTCTCAAACTCTAAACTGTAGATATACAATGCATGTTTAAACCTCCTCTTGTTCTTGTTTTTCCTTATTATTATTATATATATGTGCTGCTTTTTCCTTGATGATTGCAAGAGCATTGCACCCAGCAATTTAGTTAAAAAGCTGAGTGTGGCCATGACAAATTTAATTTTAGTCGTATGATCCAATATTTTGTTTATAAGTAAAAGATTTACTTTTACATATAAGACATTTATCTTTTACATGCAAGAGAACAAAAAAAGATATTATCTTAAATTTAATATTGTAAAAGGCCAAGAAAGCTCAATTCCTCGTTATTTACTAGAAAAGTTTGTGTGTTTATATTAGGGGCGACAACTAAGTTGTGCTGTATTTGAGCTCGTTACGGGAAATTTGACACTAGGTAACAACATACAATAAAAATTGGTAAATTATTGGCCATAAATTAGTTTGGCGAATGCAGTCCCAACAAAATTAACATTGTATAGTTAAATTTTTAGAAGTTTGCTTCCTATTTATTATCTCTCTTTCTGTAAGTCCCCCCACCCCCATAAGCTGGATATATTTTCTTTCTCCTCTCCTTTTCTCTCCTTATATTTCTTCTTATAACTCTCCTCTTTTTCTCACATGATTTAGCAAAAATTATTCAAAAAGTAATGATACGAAAAAGTAAGGTTGATTTCATATTAAAGAAAACTAAAAGTAAAAAATATGAGAGAAAATATGAAAACGAGAGTTCAACTTTGTTTTTATTCTCTTTTTTTATTAGATTGAACGAGTGGGTGTGCTTGAAATTGATTGAAAAAATGCCTAGATGATACTACACAAATTTTGAGCAAGATCAGAAGTAATTAGATGGTTTTAGGAAAACAATCAGACCTAAAAATCTTATTGCGACTTTGTATATTATATTGTATATCGTGTACACCAATATATATCACGCATAGGTTTGTATGGACATTTGTATATATGAATTTGTACTCATGTATATAACATAAATTTTCATGGATATACACAAATAAAGTCTGCATCTGTTACCTTGTATATCGCATATATAACACAAATTTTCATGAATATACACAAAATACACATTAAATACAATGAGATATCACTAATGAACATGGAGATATACACGGGATACGATGAGGATACATATGTGGAATCGTCTTAAAATTTGAGTTCCAATCTACAATGTGTTATTCAAAGAAGAAAAATAAATTTTGATAAATGTATTGTTATTATTTTATATACTGCGATATACAAATAATATAATTATTACTATGTTATATATATTTGAATATACAAATAAAAAAACTAAATTTTTTTAAAGAAAATTTGCGAGATTTTTCATATACTATTGAAAGAAATTGAACATAATTTGTTGCTATGAGAGAAGAGAGATAAAGAGTTTAAAATATTTTTTGCAATTTTTAAGAAAAATAATTTTGATGGAGCTTATTTTTTAGGATGATGGTTAAACCATTAAAAAAAGAGAATATATTTAGGCTACCATATGCCAAGTTCTAAAGCATAGGCTTTTTATGCCAATTATTGGACTTAGTTATATCATTCCATGCCAAATTTCTCTCGTTATGATGGGTTGACTTATTAAATGGGTCATTTTCCAACTCTGTCTAAAGTTTACTTGTGTTAAGATGAGTTATGTCAAGAAAAGCTAAATAATGGACTGTAACCTACCCGCCCAAATTACTCAAAATCCTTGTAACATTATCAATTTTAACAACCACATATCAAATATTCTCACCTATATAACAACGATTTTTACTTTTATTTTTTCGTAAATATCATTTTGGAATGATTTATGATGATGAAATTGTTTTTTTTTTCTTTTTTTTCCTATTTCTCCTTGTCTTATTTTGGAATATACGTTAATTCATGCCTAATGATTTGTTTTCTCAACCCTCAATTTAGATTTAAAACTTTATTTAGTTTTTTTATCTTATAATAATAACAAATATTTCAATAACACCTAGATGATACTACACACAAATTTTGAGCAAGATCAAAAGTAATTTAGACGGTTCCAGGAAAAAAATCAGACCTAAAAATATTTCAACTTTGTTTGTATTCTCTTTGTTTATTAGATTGAACGAGTGGGAGTGGTTGAAATTGATTGAAAAAACACCTAGATAATACTACACACAAATTTTGAGCAAGATCAAAAGTAATTTAGACGGTTCTAGGAAAAAAATCAGACCTAAAAATCACACTGCGACAATGTATATTACATTGTATATCGTGTACACCAACATATATCACGCACAAGTTTTTATGGACATTTGTGTATATGAATTTGTACTCATGTATATAACATAAATTTTCATGGATATACATAAATAAAGTCTGCGTATGTTACCTTATATATCGCATATATAACACAAATTTTTATGAATATACACAAAATACACATTAAATAAAATGAGATATCACAAATGAACATGGATATATACACGGGATACGATGGGGATACATATGTTGAATCGTCTTAAAATTTGTGTTTAAATCTACAATGTGTTATTCAAAGAAGAAAAATAAATTTTGATAAATGTATTGTTATTATTTTATATACTGCGATATACAAATAATATAATTATTACTATATATTTGAATATACAAATAAAAAAACTAAATTTTTTTAAAGAAAATTTGCGAGATTTTTCGTATACTATTGAAAGAAATTGAACATAATTTGTTGCTATGAGAGAAGAGAGATAAAGAGTTTAAAATATTTTTTGCTATTTTTAAGAAAAATAATTTTGATGGAGCTTATTTTTTAGAATGATGGTTAAACCATTAACAAGAGAGAATATATTTAGGCTACCATATGCCAAGTTCTAAAGCATAGGCTTTTGGTGCCAATTATTGGACCTAGTTATCATTCCATGCCAAATTTTCCTGGTTATGATGGGTTGACTCATTAAATGGGTCATTCCTCAACTCTGCCTAAAATTAACTTGTGTTAAGATGAGTTATGTCAAGAAAAGTTAAATAATGGACTGTAACCTAACCCGTCCAAATTGCTCAAAATCCTTGTAACATTCTCAATTTTAACGACTACATATCAAATATTCTCACCTATATAACAACGAAACTTTTATTTTTCGTAGATATAATTTTGGAATGCTTTATGATGATGAAATTATTTTTCTTTTTCTTTTTTTCCTATTGCTCCTTGTCTTATTTTGGAATACACGTTAATTCATGCCTAGTGATTTGTTTTCTCAACCCTCAATTTAGATTTAAAACTTTATTTAGTTTTTTTATCTTATAATAATAACAAATATTTCAGTAACATCATCAAATGGGAAGACTGTTGGGCCTCCACATCTTCAACCCAAGTCTCAGCCCAATTCTGATACATCCGACCCACCTTAGCAGCAGCCCAAGGGCATTTTCTATTTAATGTGTATATACATTTTTGTGTAAAGAGTAAGGGTACACATGTAATTACACACACACATTAGTTTAGATTTTTATTTGATATATCTGTAATTGGCAGAGGTTTCGAGATGATGAATCATAATTGCATTTCATTTCATTTCTTCAGCTCACTTTTTCTCCTTTCTCTCTCTTCTTCACTGTTACGCTTCCATCTCCATTTTTATCTCAATCAAAGCTCTTAGAATGTTGACATGGTATCAGAGCGGGTATATTCCGACTCTACTCCTCATGAGGATTCGATCGATGTTACCCTCACCTCTTCTCGTTCAGTTTTTTGTTGATTTTCAGAAACTAGGGTTTTCTCGATTTGGTTAGTTCCTTGTACAACTCTCAATTTTTGTTTGTAAAGTTTGCTTCATGATGTATAAACATGCTAGCATGTGTTTTCCGTTGTTTTTTTTTGGTGGATATTGTGTTAGTTGTTTTTGTAGTCACGAATTGTTGATTTGATGAATTTGTAGTTGCTATTGTTGGTTAGCTTGAGTTTGTAGTTACGATTTGTGGCCTATTTTTGAGTTTTCAACCGATTGTTGGTGAGTTTTGAATCTGTAATTGAGTTTTGTTGATCTGTTTGGGTCTTCAACACATTCAGTAGTCAAAATGGTGGGAAATGATGAAGATTCTACTTCTGAACCTACAGCATTTGTTCCTAGCCCCACAAACCCTTTGTTTCTTATGTCGTCTGATGTTCCTGGTATATCTTTGGTCACCAACCCTTTCTCAGGGGTTGGTTTTGGGGGATGGAGAAGAAATGTAATGGTTTCTCTATCAGCTAGAAACAAGATAGGGTTTATTAATGGTTCTGTGCCTATCCCCCCTGAAAATTCTCCTCAGTTCAGTCAATGGGATAGGTGCAACAATATGGTCATGTCTTGGTTGACAAATTCTCTTAGTCCTGAGATAGCAGAGAGTGTCCAATACTCTGACACTGCTCAGAGTATTTGGATTCAACTCAACAAGAGATATGGGTCAGTTGATGGTACAAAACTCTTTGAGGTCAAACAACAACTAGCTTCCATCACTCAGGGGTCTTTAGACATTGCATCTTACTTCAACAAATTGAAAAAATTATGGGATGAATTGAGTTTTATGAGGTCTTCAAGGTGTGTTTCTTCCAGTTGTGGTGTTGCATGTAATGCTAGGATTGAATTTCAGAAAGAGGATGATGAAAATAAACTACATCAATTTCTTATGGGTTTGAATGAGATATACATAGGAGTTAGGAGTAATATCCTCATGATGCAGCCCCCACCTTCTTTAGATACTGCATACAATATACTTCTTCAAGATGAGAGGCAAAGGCAGGTCACCCATTCCCCTTCTCAATTCCCAAATGATTCCAGTGCTTTTAGCACCCAATTCATAAGAAAACCCCATGGCACATACTCAAACCCCAAACACTTCACTCAGAAAATCAGGTTTGATAGTAACAAAACAGACCTAGTGTGTAGATATTGCAAGAAACCAGGACATTCAATTGAGAAATGCTACAAGTTGCATGGTTTTCCACCAGATTTCAAGTTCACAAAAGATAGGAGGACTGCTGCAAGTGCTGATGTACAGAAGGGTATAGATATGGGTGTAAATGCTGGGTTGACAAATGTGGGTGAAAATGTTCATGTTGGTTCTTCTTCAGAATCTGTTATCCCTGGGTTGTCAAAAGAGCAATACTCACAGCTATTGAATCTTCTCCAACAGACTCAAATTTCTGAATCCCAGCAGAGTGTGATGAGTTCTGCAAATTTTGCTGGTACATTCTCTTCATCCTTCAATTCTATAAAAGATGTGTCTTATGGTGCTTGCATGCTAACTAGAATTAGTGCTTGCATTTGGATTATTGATTCTGGTGCCACTAATCATATGACTTCCAACAAATCTATTCTCTTTGACATAAAGCCCCTAGTTGTCCCATACCTAGTCACCTTACCTAATGGTTACAAAGTTAAAGTGACATGTACTGGGTCTCTTAAATTTCTTTGTTTCACTTTACATCATGTTCTATACATTCCCAGTTTTCAATACAATCTACTATCTGTTTCCAAGCTTGTTCATCAGCTGAATTCCATTGTCTCATTTACTAAATTTTCTTGTCTTATACAGGCCCCTTCTCTGAAGAGGCCACTGGAAATTGGTAAATTGGATGATGGTCTTTACAGGCTAGTTCAATCATCCTCCTCTACCCCTTCTCCATCTTCCCATTCTTCTTTAGCTGTTGATTCTGTTTCTCATTGTACTTTTAATACTGCATTGAATAAAGATGAAATTTTGTGGCACAACAGACTTGGTCACATTCCCTTTGTTAGAATGAAAGACATCTCTTCTATTCCATGTAAGTTCCCAAATAAACAACCTTTTATATGTACCATCTGCCCATTGGCAAGACAGTCTAGGCTGTCCTTTCCTGACAGCTCTATTAAAACATCTCAACCCTTTCAACTTATTCATTTGGATACATGGGGGCCTTATGCCACACCTACTCACAATGGTTGTAAGTACTTTTTGACCATAGTTGATGACTATACAAGGTCAACTTGGACTCACCTTATGGGTTCTAAGAGCAATGCCCTTTCTATCATCCAAGCTTTTGTTGCCATGGCCAAAACCCAGTTTCAGGCTGTTATTCAAACCATCAGAAGTGATAATGCTCTTGAACTTGGATCCAGTCATGCTGGAACCCAATTTTTCACTGCCAATGGCATTCTTCATCAAACTTCCTGCTCTCACACCCCACAACAAAATGGGGTTGTTGAGAGGAAACATAGACACCTTTTAGAAACATCCAGGGCTTTGCTTTTTCAATCCAAACTTCCTCTAAAATTCTGGGGTGATTGTGTTCTTACTGCCACATATCTCATCAACAGATTTCCTTCTAAACTCCTTCATAATGTTTCTCCTTATGAATTGTTATTGGGGCATTGTCCCTCCTATGCTCATCTTAAGACTTTTGGTTGTCTTTGCTTTGCCCATGTACCCAAGCAACATAGGGACAAGTTTCAGCCAAGAGCTGATCCATGTGTGTTTTTAGGTTATCCCCTAGGCAAAAAAGGTTACAAGTTATACAACCTCAACACCAAGCTTACACTCATATCAAGGGATGTCACTTTCCATGAAGATGTCTTTCCTTTTGCACTTTCTTGGGGTAATTCTTCCATTCCTTCTTTTATTTCTTGTCCTTCCTATCCTGCTGTTTCTCCTCCACCTTTCCTTCCTCCTGATGATGATCCCTCTCCTGCTGATTCCCCTTCTTCTTCTGCTCTTCCCTTATCTTTTCCTGCTCCCACTTCTCCTCTTCCCATTCTCCCTGCACCTAGGAGGTCTGGAAGGCATCACATCCCTCCTGCACATCTCCAGCAATACATTTGTGATCTTCCTCCTTCCCTTTCTGGCATCAGTTCTGCTTCCACTTGCTGCACTGGCTCTGTTAGCCCTGCATTATTTGAGCCTACATCCTATAGCCAAGCAGCCTCTGATCCTGCTTGGCAGGCTGCCATGACCACTGAATTTGAGGCTCTGGCAGCAAATAATACTTGGTCTTTGGTTCCTCTTCCTCCTGGCAAGAAGCCTATTGGATGCAAATGGGTTTACAAGATTAAGTACAAGGCTGATGGTAGTGTGGAAAGGTATAAGGCTAGATTGGTGGTTAGGGGTGATACTCAAGTTGAGGGTGTAGATTATAATGACACTTTCTCTCCTGTTGTGAAGTTTTCCACTGTTAAGTCCCTGGTTGCTGTTGCTGTCAAACAATCTTGGCCCTTATTTCAACTGGATGTGAATAATGCATTTCTTCATGGTGATCTTAATGAAGAAGTATACATGAGACTACCTCCAGGTTTGTCAGTTGTCCCTTCTTGTTCATCTTCTTCTTTCTCTCCTTCTTCTTCTTCTTCTTCTACCTCATCTGCTCCCCTTGTCTGTCTGCTTCAGAAGTCTTTATATGGTCTGAAGCAGGCTTCTAGGCAATGGTATGCCAAACTCTCTCAGGCCCTTTGCTCTAAGGGTTACTCTTCCTCCCTCAATGACTATTCTTTATTCCATAAGAAATCTGGGTCCTCCATTGTTCTTCTTGCTGTTTATGTAGATGACATTATCCTCACAGGCAATGATCTTGAGGAAATCCATGTTTTGAAATCTTTCTTAGATTCTGCCTTTAAGATCAAGGATCTAGGAATCCTTCACTACTTTCTTGGTATTGAAGTTACTTATTGTCCTGATGGACTTCTTCTTCATCAGAAGAAGTTCATAACTGATCTTCTCCATTCTCACAACTGCTCTGCAGCCTCTTCTGTCACTTGCCCTCTTGACCTTTCTGTTAAGCTCAGACATGACTTAGGCACTCCTCTTCCTAATCCTGAGTCTTATAGGAGCCTAGTTGGTAAGCTTAACTTCCTCACTCATACAAGGCCTGATTTGGCCTTTGCTGTTCAACACCTTAGCCAATTTCTCCAAAAGCCTACCTCTGCTCACATGACTGCTGCCTTTCACACTCTGAGATACCTCAAAGGGACTTCTGACTTGGGGGTTTTCTTCAATAATTCTCCTGATTTTTCTCTCACTGCCTATTGTGATAGTGACTGGGCTTCTTGCCCAGATACTAGAAGGTCTGTATCTGGTTTCTCAATATTCCTGGGTGGTTCTCTCATTGGGTGGAAAACTAAGAAACAACCAGTGGTGTCATTATCTTCAGCTGAGGCTGAATATCGAGCTATAAGTAAGACTGTTGGGGAACTTACATGGCTGGTGAGGCTGTTTTCGGACTTTGGTGTTCCTGTTTCTTCTGCTGTGCCTGTTTTCTGTGATAACCAAGCTGCCATTCACATAGCCAAGAATCCAGTCTTTCACGAGCGGACTAAGCATATTGAAGTTGATTGCCACTTTATTCGCACAAAGCTTCAGGAAGGTTTTATTTCTCTACATCATGTTCTTTCTGCTCAACAGTTGGCTGATATTTTTACCAAGCCTTTAACAGGTGTTTTGCATCATCAGTTTTTGTCCAAGCTGGGAGTTTGTTCACCCTCCAGCTTGAAGGGGGGTGTTGGGCCTCCACATCTTCAACCCAAGTCTCAGCCCAATTCTGATACATCCGACCCACCTTAGCAGCAGCGCAAGGGCATTTTCTATTTAATGTGTATATACATTTTTGTGTAAAGAGTAAGGGTACACATGTAATTACACACACACATTAGTTTAGATTTTTATTTGATATATCTGTAATTGGCAGAGGTTTCGAGATGATGAATCATAATTGCATTTCATTTCATTTCTTCAGCTCACTTTTTCTCCTTTCTCTCTCTTCTTCACTGTTACGCTTCCATCTCCATTTTTATCTCAATCAAAGCTCTTAGAATGTTGACAAAGACCTTCTCTTCTTTAGCTTTTGCAAGATTTGGATTACTAGGAATAATTACCTATTCAACAATAAGAAGGACATGGTCCCCGCAAATATTGTATTGACAAAAGTAATTGAGTATATTACGTAGATAAAGCACCCATAAAAGAAAAATATATCTGGGTCAAATGGATTTGCCCACCAAGAGACCACTACAATTTTAACAGTGATGGAGCTACAGATGGGATCCCATGCAAGGAAGGAGTAAGAGGAGTTTTCAGATACGCAAGTGGAAACTAGATACTAGGCTTTATGGGTAGCATGCAACAAATTACTAATACACAAGCAGAACTCCTTGCGGTGTTGAAAGGATTACAGATTGTTGAAGAAAGACAATTAACGCCTCTGGAAATCAATATAGATTCTACTGAGGTAATAAGAATGCTCAACAACGGAATTCATATTTTTGACTCAATTATCTTTGAATGCAGGTCAATTATCCTAAATCTAGGAGTATGATGGTGACGCACAACTATAGGGAGATGAACAAAGTAGCTAGTCTGTTGGCAAATGATGGTGCCAAAAGAGATCTTTTTTATAAACTTTATGTAATAACAGTTCCTACGGTATTTGTTATTCTTGCTTTTTGGATAGACATCATATGAACTATTTTCTCAAAACAAATTTTGAATGTAATAGTATTACTTTTGTTCCTAGTGCGGGAGAACTCGTATATAAACAATGCTACTGTTTGTACCCTAACATGTAATTTTAATATATGTTAGAAAAGCCCTTTTAACAAAATAATAATAATAACAATATATTTCAGATTAAAAAATAATAAAACTAAAACTTCCTACCTACTCCCAACTCACCCCCCCGCCCCCCACCCGAATAGTATTTTCTTTCGTGTTATAGGTAAGAGTGTATTTTTCATTTCAACAAAATAAATATTTTATTTTTATGACATAAAATTACTATTTTATATCATTTTACTATATTAAGTATTTTTTTATGATGCAGAAAAAGTACTATTTTTCAGAAAATAGGTACTTTCTTTTCATGTTGTAGAAAAAAAAATTCTTCCTTTTCAATAAAATAAATACTTTCTTTTCATGTTATAGAAGGGGTACTTTTGTTTAGTTTCAACAAAAAAAAGTATTTTTTTAATTATGAAGCTCAAGTTCCAACGTTTTCTTGTGTGAAAAAAGTAAACTAGTTCCTTTGGGTTTGTGTGAAATCTTAAAATAATAATTAAATACTGAAAAAAAATAAAGTTCTAAATATATTGAGTATTTGTGGGGTGAGGTGGGGCACAGGAAACATGGGTGGAGGGGAGTTGAAGTCTTGAGGAGAGTAGCATAGAAATTATTTTACTAAAAAATATTTTTGACTTTCTAACCAAACAATAAAAAAGAATTTCCACTCATCAATAAAACATGAGAAAATAAATGATGAATTACTCATCAAAATACACCTTAAAAGTTTTAAAGGGAAATTGTTATTCATGAGTCATATTGAGCAGAAATCATGGACTTATTTGAGCTAGTATGTGTTAAAAAATATTATTTAGCTAATAAGGATAGTTTAGTAACCACACGAGTAGTTATTCAGTTAAGTTGGTAGTTAGTAAGTTAGTTAATTAGTCTAAGCTAGCCGGCAACTATAAATAACAATGTATACATTATCATTTAAGTTAAACTGAATAACGCATCTAGTTATTCTCTCTCTATATTCTCTCTATCATTCAGTTCTTCTGCTTCTTCTTGCTTTCTATTTTATCTTCTTCTTCCTTCAGTCACTGAATTAGTGACATTCATCAAATCTCTTATAATCAGAACATGGTATCACAGCTATCAAAGCAAGATTACCCAACTTTGATTTGATCCTATTCCGCAATTCAAGTCTAATTTTTCATAATTCTTGGTTGTATCAGAAAATTCAATATTTGCAAAAAATGAGTATTGAACAACACAATGGTTCTCATCTGAATCAACTTGCTACTGGAGTATCAAATCAAAAAACATGTATTGATTATATTCATTCCTTATTTCTTCATCTCTCAGATGTGAGTGGTATACAGATTAATTTTTCCAGCTAACAGGGATAAAAAATTGATCCATTTAGTATCGATCTATGCGTGTCGCTTTATTAGGAAGGAACAAATTAGGGATGGTAGATGATTTTTCTAGGAAAGAAATCTTTCCTGTAACTACGGGGAATCATTGGGAGAAAGCGAATGCTATAGTACTATCTTGGATCATGAATTCTATAAATAGTAGTATTCTTTGTGGCATAATGTATGCATCTAATGATCAGGTGGCTTGGCATGACTATATAACAGGTTTTATAAAGTGGATAATGAAAGAACATTTAATTTGCACAATTATATAGCTACACTGATCCAAGGTACTTTATCTGTATTAGTGTATTATTCAAAATTGAAGAAAATATAGGAAGAATTTGAAGCTTTAATACCAGTTCGTGAATGTGATTGTCCAAGATATAGGGACTTTAACGTGTATTTCAAAAGCTAAAAGTGTATCAGTTTCTTATGGTTCTTAATAAATCCTAATCACAAGCTAGGAATCAAATTCTCATGAGAAGCCCTCTTCCAACGGTTAATCTAACACACTTAATAATCTTAAGTAATGAGAGTCAAAAAGCAGTAGCTGCAACATCTGGAATTTTAGGTGAAAATCTAGCTACAACTACAGCAAATTATGATGTAGCAACATATACAAGGAATACAAAAAATTAGAGATATAAAAAGAATTACAATATTTAATGTGATTTTTGTAAACCCAAAGGTCATAGCATGGAAAACTATTTCAAGATTGTTAGCTACCCTCTAGATTTCTAGTTTAAAAAAAAGGTAATGATGGAACAGGAACTAGCAACATATAATGTTCTTGCAGAAATGCCAGATCATTAGTCAAATATGAACTCCATGGGAAGTTATCAGCAAGCACAATCTCATACGACTAACTCTATTTCAAACTTGAGTCATGCTGATAATTCACAGTCAATGTCACAGATAGGAGCCTTTACAAAAGATCAATATGAACAAAAATTGCAAATTCTCGACAAAACTAACATTGAAAGGAGCAACAATAATTCTGCAGCAAATGTAGCAGGTACGAGTACTGCTTTGTTAGTCTCAAATTGTCCAAAAGAGTGGATTATTGACACTGGTGCCTAACGTTGATGGGATTCAAGAGTTGATCTTAGCGGAGGCCCATAGTTCCCGGTATTCTATTCATCGGGATGCCACAAAGATGTATCAGAATTTGCGGCACCATTATTGGTGGCATAGAATGAAGAAAGATATTGTTTCGTATGTGGATCGATGTTTGAACTGTCAACATGTTAAGTATGAGCATCAAAGTCCTGGAGGATTGTTTCAGAGGATTGAGCTTTCCGAGTGGAAGTGGGAGAGGATTACCATAGATTTCGTGACTATACTTCCATTGACCCGGAAGAAGTTGACGCAGTTTGGGTCATTGTTGATAGACTTACCAAGTCAGTGCATTTCATTCCCGTGGCAGTCTCCTATTCATCCGAAAGGTTAGCTTAGATCTATATCCCAGAGATTGTTCGCCTTACCGCTGTGCCAGTATCTATCATTTCAGACAGGGGTATGCAGTTTACCTCGTGTTTCTAGAAGGCAGTTCACCGAGAGTTGGGAACTCAAGTGGAGTTGAGCACAGCCTTTCATCCCCAGACGGACGGTCAGTCCGAGAGGACTATTCAGCTTTTAGAAGATATGCTCTTATCCTATATCATTTATATTGGAGGCTCAGGGGATCAATTTTTGTCCTTAGCGGAGTTTGCCTACAACAACAGTTACCAGTTGAGCATTCAGATGGCTCCTTATGAGGCCTTATATGGCAGGCGGTGTCGGTCTCCGATTGGATGGTTTGAGCCAGGAGAGGCTCGATTATTGGGTACAGATTTGGTTCAGGAGGCCTTGGACAAGGCCAAGATCATTCAGGATAGGCTACGTTCAGCTCAATCTAGGCAAAGGAGTTATGCAGATCGCAAGGTTCGAGATATGGCATTTGTGGTCGGTGAGCGGGTATTACTCCGAGTGTCGCCTATGAAGGGCGTCATGAGGTTCGGGAAGAAGGCCAAGCTTAGCCCTAGATTTGTTAGTCTGGTTGAGAATCTTGATCAAGTGGAGGATGTGTCTTATAGACTTGCATTTCTGCCTAACTTATCAGAAGTGCATCCAGTTTTTCATGTATCTATTCTTTGGAGGTATCACGGCGATCCAACCCAAATATTAGATTTTGGCACTATCCAGTTGGCCAAGGATTTGTCTTATGAGGAGGAGCCGGAAGCCATTCTAGACCAGCAGGTTCGTCAGTTAAAATCCAAGAGTTTTCCTTCTGTTCGTGTTTAGTGGAGAGGTCAGCCCCCTGAGGCATCGACCTGGCAGTCAGAGTCTGATATGTGGAGTCGTTATCCTCATTTATTTCCCGACTCAGGTACTTCTTTCTTTTGTCCGTTCGAGGACGAACGGTTTTTTAAAGGTGGAGGATGTGACGACCCACAGGGATCATCACTTGTTTTTTACCCTTCTGTACTTCCATGGCCTTGAAAACCTCATTTAAGGTTGCCTCGATTTGTGTGTGCAGTCCGAGCGCGTAGCCGAAAAGATCAAATATTAATTCTGTGATATGACAACCTACAAGGGTCATCACTTATTTTTTTACCCTTCTGTACTTTCGAAGCGTTGAAAGCCTATTTATGGTTGCCTCGATTTGCGTGCATAGTCTGGGCGCGTAGCCGAAAAGCTCATATATGAATTCTATAAGAAATTTGCTAAAATTTGATATTAAATTGAATAAATTTGACTTCGGTCAATATTTTAGGCAAACGTATCCCGACCCGTGATTTGACGGTCCCGGAGGGTCCGCAGGAAAATATGGGACTTTGGCGTATGCCCGGAATTGAATTCTGAGGTACCCAACCCGAGAAATCAATTTTTGTGTGAAATTATTTTCTGGAAATGATTAAGGAACTTGGAAATGAAATTTGATTAAAAGATTATGGTATCGGGTCCGTATTTTGGTTCCGGTGCCGGGTACAGGTCTTATATGTGGTTTGAGCTCTTTCTGTAAAGTTTAGTTGAAAACAGATGTCGTTCGACGTGTTTCGGACTTAAAATGAGAATTTGATATTTTATGAAAACTTGGATTATGAATTTTGAGCCTTAATTCGATGTATATGATGTTATTTTGGCGAATTGATCGCACACATAAGTCCCTATGATGTTTTTAAACTTGTGTGTATGTTTGGTTTATAGCCCCGAGGGCTCGGGTGAGTTTTGGATAGGTGTCGGATTTCATTTCTGCATTTTTGGAAAATCTGGTATCACTGGTCTGCGGGCTTCGCACAGCATTTGAAAATGCGAAGATCCATCTCTGGCAAATGCGAAGGCTGGTTCGCAAATGTGAAACCAGCTCATGCCTGTCAATGTTCGCAAATGCGAATCCATTACTCGCAAATGCGAAGGTCAAGGGTTCGCAAATGCGGGATCTTATTCGCAAATGCGAAGGTTCCCTGATAGGCCTGACTTCGCAAATGCAAACTAAAATGTCGGATTTCCCACGCCTGCAGGATTCGCAATTGCGAACCCAATTTCGCAAATTCTATATCCGCAACTTAGCAATTTTCATACTTAAGACGTTTTTCCACCATATTTCACCAGTCTTTCAAGACCCAAACCCTAACGGCGATTTTTCAAGGACAAAGCTTCCTCCAAATCATTTGTAAGTCAATTTTTACTTAATTCCTTCAATCATTTACATTATTTAGCATGTTTTCAACTTAAAATCAAGGGTTTTCTTAGGTGAAATTGGGTATTTTGGGTAGAACCTAAAATTTTAAAAATTGAGGATTTGGACCTCAATTTGAGGTTCGATTTCAAAACAAATCACCGATATGGATTTGTGAGGGAATAGGTAACTGGGTTTTGGTTCGAACCTCGAGTTTTGACCACGTGGGCCCGAGGTAGTCACTTCTCACGCATTATTCTGATCAGCAGGTATTCAGTGCACCCCTAGCTCCCATCAGTGCACCGCCACTTTAGAGCTTCCATGGTGGTCATCCGGGTCGAGAGGGTCAGTATCAGTTTCCTCAGCAATCGAGGTCCTGCTACACATGTGGTGATCCTGGTCACATTGCTAGATTTTACCCTCGAGCACCAGGTAGTTCGCGGCAGCAGGGTTCTCGCGCCATAGTACAGGCACCAGGTGTTCCACAGCCCGCCCCACCAGCTAGAGGTGGAGGTAGACGCCATAGAGGTGGAGCTCAGGCCGCCAGGGGTGGAGGCCAGCCAGCAGCCACCCGTCCTAGAGATGTGGCTCACGGAGGTAGGCCCTAGCCCTGGTGTTATGCTCTTCTAGCTAGACTAGAGGCTGAATCTTCAGATGCAGTCATTACAGGTACTATTTTGATTGGTGATAGAGATGCTTTAGTGCTATTTTACCAAGGGTCTACGTATTCAGATGTGTCATCTTATTTTGCACCGTACCTGGTCATGCCTAGCGATGCATTGAGTATTCTTGTATATGTGTCTACACCGGTAGGTGATTCTATCATGGTCGACCAAGTTCATCGTTCCTATGTTGTACTGATTGGGGGTCTTGAGACCCATGTTGATTTGTTGCTTTTAGACATGGTCGACTTCGATGTCACATTAGGGATGGATTGATTGTCCTCATATCATGCTACCCTGGACTGCCATGCCAAGATCATGACCTTAGCCTTACCAGATTTGCCCCGTTTAGAGTGGAAGGGGACTCCTGATCATTCCACTCGCAGTGTTATCTCGTACGTAAAGGCTCGATGTATGGTCGAGAAGGGGTGTTTGGGTTATATCCGTGATTCCCGTGCTGAGGTCCCATCTATTGATCTTGTTCCCATTGTTCGAAATTTCCTTGATGTCTTTCCTTCAGACCTACCGGCTATGCCGCCTGACAGGGATATTGAGTTTTCCATTGATAGGCACTCAGCCCATTTCTATCATGCCCTATCGTATGGCCCCGTCTGAGTTGAAAGAGTTAAAGGATCAGTTGCATGACTTGTTGGAAAAGGGCTTCATTAGGCCTAGTGTATCACCTTGGGGTGCACCTGTGTTGTTCGTCAAGAAGAATGATGGGTCAATGAGAATGTGTATTGATTACAGGAAATAGAACAAGGTAACAATCAAGAATAAGTATCCAATGCTGAGGATTGATGAATTGTTCGATCAGCTTCAAGGTGCCTGGGTATTTTCCAAGATTGACTTGCGATCTGGCTACCATCAGTTAAGGATTAGGGAATCTGATGTCCCTAAGACAGTTTTCCAGACTCGGTATGGGCATTATGAGTTCTTGGTCGTGTCATTTAGGTTAACCAATGCCCCAGCAACATTTATGGAGTTGATGAACCGAGTGTTTAGGCCTTATTTGGACATAGTCATGATTTTATTGATGATATTTTGGTATACTCCCGAAGCCAAAAGGAACACGAGCAACACCTTAGAGTGGTTGTTCAGATTTTGAGGGATAGTCAGTTATATGCCAAATTCTCCAAGTGTGAGTTTTGGCTGAGATCAGTAGCATTTTTGGGCCATGTTTTATCAGCAAAGGGTATTTGGGTGGACCCAAAGAAGGTAGAGGCAGTCAAGAACTGGCCTAGACCAGCATCAGCTACAGAGATTCAGAGTTTCTTAGGGTTGGCAGGCTACTACCATCGGTTCGTGGAGGGGTTTTCATCCATTCCATCCCCGATGATCAGGTTGACCAAGAAGGGAGCCTAGTTCAGGTGGTCGGACAAGTTTGAGGCGAGCTTTTAGAAGCTCAAGATAGCTTTGACTACGGCAGTGGTGTTGGTTTTACCTACAAGATCAAAGCCTTACACGATCTATTATGATACTTCCCGTAGGGGGCTTCGTGCAGTGTTGAAGCAGGATGGCAAGGTTATTGCCTATGCTTCAAGGCAGTTGACGATTCATGAGAAGAACTATCTAGTGCATGATTTGGAGTTGGCAGCTATTATTCACGCGCTGAAGATTTGGAGGCATTATCTGTATGGTGTGGCATGTGAGGTGTTCACTGATCACAAGAGCCTTCAGTACTTGTTCAAGCAAAAGGAATTGAATTTGAGGCAGAGGAGGTGGTTGGAGTTATTGAAGGATTATGATGTTACTATCTTGTATCACCCGAGAAAGGCTAATGAAGTGGTCGATGCGTTGAGTAGGAAGTCAGCCAGTATGGGCAGTCTTGCTTATATTCCAGTCAGCCAGAGACCACTTGCTTTGGACATTCAGGCCTTGGCCAGTCGACTTGTGAGATTGGATAATTTTTGGCCTAGCCGAGTGTTAGCTTGCACAGTCGCCCGTTCTTTGTTATTGGAGCGTATCCGTGATCGCCAGTTTGATGAGCCCCATTTGTGTGTCCTTAGTGACACGGTGCAGCGTGGAGGTGCCAAGCAGGTGACCTTAGGTGATGATGGTATTTTGAGATTGCAGGGGCAAGTTTGCGTGCCTAATATTGATGGGATTCGAGAGTTGATCTTAGCGGAGGCCCATGGTTCCCGGTATTCTATTCATCCGGGCGCCGTGAAAATGTATCAGGATATTGGTGGCGTAGAATGAAGAAAAATATTGTTGCGTGTGTGGCTCGATGTTTGAATTGTCAACAGGTTAAGTATAAGCATCAAAGGCTTGGAGGAGTATTTCAGAGGATTGAGCTTCCCGAGTGGAAGTGGGAGAGGATTACCATGGATTTCCTTACTGGACTTCTGCTGACCCGGAAGAGGTTTGACGTAGTTTAGGTCGCTGACCAAGCCAGCGCATTTCATTCCCGTGGCAGTCTCTTATTCATCCGAAAGGTTAGCTTAGATTTATATCCAGGAGATTATTCGCCTTCATGGTGTGCCAGTATCTATCATTTCGGACAGGGGTACGCAGTTTACCTCCCGTTTCTGGAAAATAGTTCAGCGAGAGTTGGGCACTAAGTGGAGTTGAGCACAGCCTTTCATCCCCAGACGGACGGTCAGTCCGAGAAGACTATTCAAATTTTATAGGATATGCTCCGAGCCTGTGTCATTGATTTTGGATGCTCATGGGATCAAGTTTTGCCCTTAAAGGAGTTTTCCTACAACAAGAGTTACCAGTCGAGCATTCAGTAGGCTCCTTATGAGACCTTCTATGGCAGGCGGTGTCGGTCTCCAATTGGATGGTTTGAGCCGGGAGAGGCTCGGTTGTTGGGTATAGATTTGGTTCAGGAGGCCATAGACAAGGCTAAGATCATTCAGGATAGGCTTCGTTCAGCTCAATCTAGGAAAAAGAGTTATGCAGAACACAAGGTTCGAGATGTGGCATTTATGATCGGTGAGCAAGCGGGTATTGCTTTGAGTGTCGCTTATGAAGGGCGTGATGAGGTTTGGGAAGAAGTCCAAGATTAGCCCTAGATTCATTAGTCAATTTGAGATTCTTGATCGAGTGGGGAGGTGGATAATAGACTTGCATTGACGCCTAGCTTATCAGCCGTGTATCAAATTTTTCATGTATCCATGCTTTGGAGGTATCACGGCGATCCAGACCACATATTAGATTCTGGCACTGTCCAGTTGGACAAGTATTTGTCTTATGAGGAGGAGCTGGTAGCCATTCTAGACCACTGGGTTCGTCAGTTAAATCCAAGAGTTTTCCTTCTGTTCGTGTTCAGTGGAGAGGTCAGCCCCCTGAGACATCGACCTGGGAGTTTAAGTCTGATATGCGAAGCCGTTATCCTCGTCTATTTCCCGACTCAAGTACTTCTTTCTTTTGTTTATTCGAGGATGAACGGTTGTTTTAGAGGTGGAGGATGTGATAATCCACAAGGGTCATCACTTGATTTTTTACCCTTCAACACTTTCGAGGCCTTGAAAACCCCATTTAGGATTGTCTCGATTTGCGTGTGCAGTCCGGGCGCGTAGCCGAAAAGCTCAAATATGAATTCTGTGAAAAATTTGCTAAATTTTGATATTAAATTGAATAAATTTGACTTTGGTCAACATTATGGGAAAACGGATCGGGACCCGTGATTTGACGGTCCCGGAGGGTCCGCATGAAAATATGAGACTTGGGCGTATGTCCGGAATCGAATTCTGATGTGCCGAGCCCGAGAAATGAGTTTTTGTGTGAAATTATTTTCTAGAAATGATTAAGGAACTTGAAAATTAAATTTGATTAAAACATTATGGTATCGGGCCCGTATTTTGGTTTCAGTGCTCGTTATAGGTCTTATATGTGGTATAAGCACTTTCTGTAAAGTTTGGTTGAAAACGGACGTCGTTTGATGTGTTTCGGGCTTAAAATGGGAATTTGATGTTATATGAAAACTTGGAAGAAATTATGAATTTTGAGGCTTAATTCGATGCATATGCTGTTATTTTGGAAATTTTATCACACGGATAAGCCCGTAGGATGTTTTTGAAGTTGTGTGTATGTTTGGTTTGGAGCCCTAAGGGCTCGGGTGAGTTTTGGATAGGTGTTGGATTTCATTTCTGCATTTTTGGAAAATATGGTATCACTGGTCTGCAGGCTTCGCATTTGCGAAGCCAGCATTCACAAACACGAAAATCCAGCTCTGACAAATGCGAAGGGTGGTTCGTAAATGCGAAACCAACCTAGGCATGTCAATGTTCGCCAATGTGAAGCCATTAGTCGCAAATGCAAAGGTCAAGGGTTTGCAAATGCTAGATCTTATTCGCAAATGCGAAGGTTCGCTGATAGGCCTGACTTCGCAAATGCGAACTGAAATGTCGCATTTCCCATGCCTGCAGGGTTCGCAATTGCGAACCTAGTTTTGCAAATCCCATATCCGCAACCCAGCAATTTTTATAGGCGATTTTTTCAAGGACAAAACTTTCTCCAAATCATTTGTAAGTTGATTTTTACTTAATTCCTTCAATCATTTACATCATTTAACATGTTTTCAACTTAAAATCAAGGGTTTTCATAGGTGAAATTGGGTGTTTTGGGTAGAACCTAGGTTTTCAAATTTTGGGGATTTGGACCTCAATTTGAGGTCCGATTTCAAAACAAATCATAGATATGGATTTGTAAGGGAATGGGTAACCGGGTTTTGGTTCGAACTTGAGTTTTTCCACGTGAGCCCAGGGGCATTTTTGGACTTTTTAGGTAAAACTTTAGAAAATTTAATTTTATGCATTCAAATTGATTCATTTAGCATTTGTTGATGTATTTAAGTAATTTGTGACTATATTTGAGCGATTTTATGATGGAACTGTGGGGTAAAGCCATAGTTGAGGCTTGAGCTGAATTCAAGGCACCGAGGTAAGTGTTTGGTTTAATCGTAGCTTGAGGGAATAGGAGTTGAGTCTTATATGTTGCTTGCTAATTGTCGAGTACGATGTATAGGCATGGTGACGAGTATCTATACATTATTGTCTAGCATGACCGTGAGTCGTTATTATGCGAATAGTTTGGATTTCATTATACCTCCCATGCTTGATTGATGACTTCTATATGTTGTAAAGATCTTGTGAAAGGGGTTGTGATCTTTAAACTTCGTGGAGCGTTGGCTCGAGTTGAAATAAAAATTTTGAAGGTATATGAGACAAGTAAATCTTTGGAGCATTGGCTTAAGTAAAAATGTGAACTATGAGATGGAAGTGGAAGTAAGAGAAAAAGTTAATGATATTTCCCTTGCCGGGGGCGTTGTTGATTATTGAATATTTTTCCTTGCTGGGACATTGAGATTATTGATGTTGTACCCTTGCCGGGCTTTTAAATTGCTTGTTTGTGTTCCCTTGCCGGGACTTCCATTATTATTTATTTCTTCCCTTGCCCTTGTTTGTGATTGTTGATTGGGTGAAGAATGTTAAAGTATGAAGGGTGATGGCGTGCATTATTTGACATTGTGAGGAAAGAGTGTAAAGCAAGAAGGGTGATATCGTGCCGTACGATGCACCATTTTGTACTGATATTCATTATTTTACTTTGTGAGAAAAGAGTGTAAAGCACGAAGGGCAATGGCATGCCGTACGATGCACCATTCCGTACTGATATTCATTGATTACATATTGTGAGGAAAGAGTGTAAAGCACGGAGGGTGATGTCGTTCCATACGATGCAACATTCCGTACTAATATTCATTGATTACATATTGTGAGGAACCCCCGTTTCCAACCGAGAGGTTGTGAGTTTGAGTCTCCCCAAGAGCAAGGTGGGAAGTTCTTGGAGGGAAGGATGTCGGGGGTCTATTTGGAAACAGCCTCTCTACCCAAGGGTAGGGGTAAGGCTGCGTACATACTACCCTCCCTAGACCCCACTAAGTGAGATTATACTGGGTTGTTGTTGTTGTACATATTGTGAGGAAAGAGTGTAAAGCACGAAGGGTGATATTGTGCCGTACGATGTACCATTCCTTACTGATATTCATTTATTATATTTTGTGAGGAGAGAGAGTAAAAGCACGATGGGTGATTATATGCACATGATTTACTGACACGATGGATTTGGTAAGGATGAGAGTAAAAGCACAAAGGGTGATACCGTGCACTTGTTGATCTTGTTCCTTATTGTTGTATGAGTTATGTTTTCCTTCATAATAGTCAATTTTTACTTGAAACAGCTATCTCCCATGGCATGCTTCCCCTCTCGTATTGTTTACTTGCCAAGTATTTCGATTCCGATGTATATTTATAATTGCACAGTGTTTATGTGGTAGTCCAGTCTAGCCTCGTCACTACTTCGCCGGCGTTAGGCTAGACACTTACCAGCACTTGCGGTCAGTTGTGCTGATATTACACTCTGTGCTATTTTTGCACGGATCCAGGTTTCGATCAGCAGCATCAGCAGTAGTGTGGAAGTAGACTTTCAGCCTAGTGAGACTCGAGGTAGCCTTGCAGGCGTCCGCAGGCCCGACGTCTCCTCTATTCTTACTTTAGACTGTTATCTCCTAGTATTCGAGATAAACAGATTTATGCTTCTTTTAGACTCTGTATTTAGTATTCTTAGATGTTCTTGAGTATGTGACTCCAGTTCTTGGGTAGAAATTATGTTGGAAATTCCGTACTTTTATTCAACTAATTAAATTTAAGACTTCCGCTTATGATTTTAGTCCCATTGATTCTATTTTTATGTTGTTAAATTACCAAAAAGGATCATTTGTTAAGTGAAAAGACACTGGTGCAACCAACCATATGGTGTCTGATATAGAAATGCAAAATCAGAATTCTATTGCTGAAAATACTAATCCTATGAGGGTATGTCTACCCAATGGTGAAGTATCTCATGTTAGTCACACTAGAATTAGCTAAATATCAGCGAGAAGTACACTTAATAATATTTTCCATCTACCTCAGTTCAAGTTTAATCTAATGTCTGTGTCAAATATGACTAAAGAGCTAGCTTGTGCAGCAATCTTCTATCCTCATTTCTGTATTTTTCAGGATCTCTTCAACGGGAGGGTGAAACAGATTGGTAAAGAAAGAGATGTACTATACATTCTGTTGAGTCAACTTGCTAACAAGAATATAGATTTCAACATTCATGTTAAGGAAGTGCTTACAGATAAAGATATAAGTCTATTGGTATAGAAGATTTAGTCATGTGTCTGTAACTGTTCTTAGGAAAATGCTTCAGAATAAAGCTAAGTCTATCGCAGAAGTAGTAAATAAATGTAATTTGCCCTTGTGCAAAACAAATCATATTACCTTTCCAGCAAGTTGTATTAAAAGTACTGAGGTTTTGAGCTGGTTCATATGGATATTTGGGGACCATACAAGATTCCTACCTTTGATGTAAATAAATTTTTCTTGACTATAGTTGATGACTTCTCTGGAATGATATGGATCTACTTGTTAAAATAGAAGTTTGGTGTGTGTTGTCATTCAAGACAATAAGAAAAGACAATGGCACAGAATTTCTTAATACTATTTGTAGTGATTTGTTCAAGAAACTAGGCATAATACATTACAGAACATATGTCTATACACCTCAGCAAAATGGAGTAGCTGAGAGAAAACATAGACGTGTCTTTGAAGTGACCAAAGCTATCAGATTTCAAGCTAATATCTCCATCAAATTCTAGGGTCATTGTGTTCTAGCTGCTGTATATATAAGTAAAAGACTGCATTCATGAGTCATAGATTTTTAACCTTATGAAAGGTTACATAAAAGGAAACCTTCTCTCAACAATTTAGGAATACTAGGGTGTCTATGCTATGCCAAGATCATACAAGAAACTGAAAAACTTAAATCAAGAGCCAAACCTGCAGCTTAATGGGCTATTCAGAGGTGCAAAAGGGTTATGTTTTGTATGATCTATCTACTCATTCATTCTTTGTAAACAGAGATGTTATCTTTAGAGAAGATGTATTTTTCTTCAAGAAAACTACTGCACCTCCGCCTCCTATATTTCTGACTCAACCCATTCTAGATAACAGACAGTTTGAAGATTACAATCAACTTCTCATCCTTTAAACTGAAATCTATGAAGCTGATTATATAGGTACAAATACAGAAGTGTTTCAAAATTTGTTATTCAAGAGAGCACAGAAGAATTAAATAGTGCACCATCTACTACATCAATTCTACAATAGAATCAATCTTCAATTGATCTTCCTACTATCTCAGTTGAAAACAGCAGATTCAATAGATCAACACTACCAGAAGATCTAACAGAGAAAAACATCCTCTTATATGGATGAAGGATATTGTCTCCTTAAATGTACATCACGATATCTCTTATCCTATATCTAGGTATATATCTTATGAGAATATTTCACCTAAATATCAATCTTACATCTCTACTTTCTCTTCAACATCAGAACCTAACTCCTATGCAGAAGTAGTTAGAGATTCTAGATGGGTTGATGGAATGAAATCGGAAATTAAAGCTCTGGAAAACAACCACACCTAGGAAGTTGTTTATTTACCAGAAGAGAAAAATACCTATAGGGTGTAAATGGATATATAAAATCAAATACAAAGCTATAGAGGAGATAAAATGATTCAAAGCCAGACTAATCACCAAAGGCTACAATCAAAGAGAAGGTATAGATTATCAAGAAACTTTCTCTCCTATAGTTAAAATGGTGATAGTAAGGATTATTTTAGCAATTGCAGCCTCTAGAAAATGGCATGTACATTAAATGGATGTATACAATGAATTTCTGCAAGGTGATCTTCATGATGAGATTTACATAGATCTTCCACAAAGATTTAAGAGTCAGGGGGAGTATAAACTAGTATGCAGACTCAAAAAATCCTTGTATGGACTTATGCAAGCACTAAGGAAATGGAACTCAAAGTTAACAGAAGCCTTATTGAAGTTCCAGTTCATCAAAGCTCATTTGTTCATTCCTTATTTGTTAAGAAAGCTGACAATGGAACTATTGTAGTATTGGTATATTTAGATATGCTTCTAGCAGGAGACAATCAAAAATTGATACAAGATACTAAAGAAGCCCTACAACAAACCTTCAAAATGAAGGATATAGGGGAACTAAAATACTTCCTTAAAATAGAGTTTGCAAGATCAAACCAAGGAATTCTGATGCATCAGAGGAAGTAATCTTTGGAACTTATATCAGAATTTGGATTAGCAGAATCTAAACCTATCAATATACCTATGGACACAAACATAAAACTCACTACAAGAGAGTTTGATGAACATTTCTACAAAGCTAACCTAGCAGAACATGATGTATTAGCAGATCAAGGCAGCTATCAGAGACTCGTATGTAAACTTCTATACTTAACTGGTACTAGGCCAGATATATCCTATAGTGTTCAACCACTTAGCCAATTCCTACAGTAGCCCAAGAAATCTCACATGGAAGCTGCATTACAAATTATGAGATGTATCAAGAGTCAACCAGGTCAAGGCATTCTTTTATCTAGCAGAATAGTGAAACAGTTACAAGTTATTGTGATGCAGATTAGGCAGCCTGTCCACATACCAGAAAATCAATCACAAGATATCTAATCAAAATAGCAGAGTCACTGATTTCATAGAAGTCCAAGCAATAGACTACAATATCCAGAAGTTCTGCTGAAGCAGAATACAGAAGCCTAGCATCTACTATTGCTGAATTAACATGGCTACTAGGGTTAATGAAAGAGAGTGATGTAAAAATTGATCAGCCAGTTACCAACTTTTGTGATAGCAAAGTTGCTATTCAGATAGCATCCAAGCCAGTCTATTATGAAAGAACAAAACATATAGAAATATACTGTCATTTTATAAGAGAAAAGATTCAATAAGGTATGGTTAAAATTGAGTATATTCCTACAAAAGAGCAACCTACAAACATGTTCACAAAAGGACTTAATAGAGTACAACATCAATATTTGAGTTCCAAGCTAGGGAAATTTAATATTTTTATGCCCTCTAGCTTGAGGGGGTGTTAAAGAAAATATCACTTAGCTAATAAGGGTAGTTTAGTAACTACACCAACTTGTTAGTTATTCTGATAAGATAGTAGTTAGTAAGTTAGTTAACTAGTCTAAGCTAGTTAGCAACTACAAATAACAATGTATAAATTATCATTTAAGTTAAGTTGAATAATAAAGGATCTAGTTATTCTCTCTCTATATTCTCTCTATCGTTCAATTCTTCTTCGTCTTCTTCTTCTTCTTCTTCTTCTTCTTCTTGCTTTCTGCTTTTTCTTCTTCTTCCTCCAGTCACTGAATTAGTGATATTCATCAAATCTCTTATAATCAGAGTAGCATAATTAATGTATAACCATGTATGACCAGAAAAATAAATAATAAATACGAGATGATTTGTATAAATATCCCAGAATAAATGGGTTTTGTTGAGTTGTACCCAAACTTGGCCCATTATCAAAGTAACCAATGCCCAACCCATTGAAACCTAGATGGGTTGGACGGGTCAAATGAGTTTGGGCCACTTTTTCCACCCCTATAGTTACATGTGCAATGTGTTAGAATATACGCTTAACGCTAGAGGGGGGGGGGGGGTGAATAGCGTTATAATAAAAAATAACATAAACTTGCGAAATTAAAAATTGCAGGATTGAAATAAGTGCGGTAAGTAAATAATAAGGAACGAACGCACCGAAATTATCCTGGTTCACCACAACCTGTGGCTAGTCCAGTCCCCGAGAGATTCTCTCGAGATTCCACTAACTTCGTTAAGCTTACGGGTGCTTAACAAACCGCTACAAACTGAGAACTTGAGTCACACAAGCCTCAACAACCTTTGCTCGAAGATACCACACTTCAAGACTTCAACCGAAAGAATGAAAATGTTCCTTCTTAAAACCACAAAGGATTAACACTTCCCTTCAAGTGTATACAAACACTTAGCACTCAAGACAAGACTCTCTTTAAGAGTAGATATGAGTAAAATAAATACGCTCAAAAACACAACAACTTTCGTCAAGAGTTTGGCTCTCAAAAACTTATTAAATGAATAGAAAATGATGAATATGAGAGTATGCAAGCTTTAGCAAGAATATAATCAGTTGTTGTACTTAGAAGACTGATTTTGAGTTGTATTTATAGTGTTCAAAACCCCCATAACCGTTGCCTAATTGCCAATCAAGAATTGCTGATTTTGTGCTAAGATAATCGATTATCTGATTTGCATAATCAATTATTTTCCAATCGTTCAAAAATCATTCCCAGATTTTAAGCAGAATAATCGATTATCCAAATCGTATAATCGATTACCTAACAATGTTCAAAAAATCATATTCGGATTTTACTTAACATAATCGATTATTAGATTGTGTATAATCGATTATCTTTCAGAGTTTAAAAATACTTTGGCAACGGTCATTTGCATAATCGATTATGTTATAAGGATAATCGATTATCTTTTATATTTTGAAAACTTTGGACTATACTGTATTAACATAATCGATTATCATAAAGTACATAATCGATTATTTTACAGTCTTGTAAAATTTGATAGACACTGCCTCAACATAATCGATTATCATAATGTGCATAATCGATTATTTTATAGCTTTGAAAAATCTGATGGACACTGCCTCAACATAATCGATTATCATAAGGTACATAATCGATTATCTTGTAGCTTTGAAAAATCTAATGTACACTGCCTTAACATAATCGATTATCATAAGGTACATAATCGATTATTGTTCAGCTTTGTAAATCTGGTGTACATTGTCTTAACATAATCGATTATCATAAAGTACATAATCGATTATCTTTGTCTAGATTTGAGAGGCATGTTTAAAAATCATTTTGGCTAAAATAAAATATTTGAAAATCATTTTGCTTTAAATTAAATATGCATGATTTGATAAAAATGATTTTACGAGAGAAGCCAAGTCTTGAGTTAATTGTCGGATCAAGATCACAATTAAAGAACGACTCATGTATAACTTTATTTCTTTGCTTGATCATGATCTTTGTTCGTCTTGTGCTTGAACCTCGTTATGTGTCAATTGCGCGCTTGTGCTTGGACCTCGTCATATGTCAATTGCGCGTCGTTTTTCATTTATCAAAACCTACAAATATGAACACACGTTTTAGTTTAGTACCTTGAGAACGTGTTTCAACAATTTCCCCCTTTTTGATAATGGCAAACCAATATCGGGATATGCATATTAGATAATTCATAATGACGATCCAAGACAAGTATATAGATATGCAATTAGTTCCCCCTCAACATATGAATTCCCCCTCAATTTATGCCAATAAATATTTAAGTGCAAAGCCCTTATTCTTCCCCCTTTTGACATTAGCAAAAAAAACATCAGTAAATAACTTGTTTATTGATTAACCAAAAATCGCAATTATAAAAGGGACAATATAATGTCAACATAATCGATTATTGATACTTGATAATCGATTATGTACTTAAGAGAAATCGATTATTCTTAAAAGAGATCGATTTTTCTGCACCAGTGCTTTATAATTCCCCCTGTCTTTGGGGCGATGCCTGCAAAACAGAATTAGACGCCTCCGACGCTCAAGTTAGTAATGAAAGACAAAAAAAATGCAATGCATGACTTAGATCAACGTGGAGTCAAGAATCCCGAGTTCACTACGAATTCGGAAAAAGGACTCTTTCTCTAAAGGCTTTGTGAAAATGTCAGCCAATTGAGATTTGGTTTCAGCAAACTCAATTTCGCCATCACCTTTGAGAACGTGATCTCTTATAAAGTGGTGCCTAATTTCAATGTGTTTTGTTCTTGAATGAAGAACGGGGTTCTTCGTCAAGCTTATGGCGCTAGTATTATCACATCTAAGAGGGATATGATCGATACTTAGTCCATAGTCCGAGAGTTGTTATTTCATCCAAAGGATTTGAGCACAACAACTCCCCGCGGCTACATATTCAGCCTCGGTTGTGGACAACGCAACACTTACCTGTTTCTTACTAAACCAAGAGACAAGAGAGCTACCGAACAAATGGCAAGTGCCACTAGTGCTCTTGCGGTCCAATTTGCAACCCGCAAAATCGGAGTCGGAATAGCCAACAAGTTGGCATGAAGAACCTTTGGGATATCATAGTCCCACATTTATAGTACCAACAAGATACTTCATTATCCGCTTAACCGCAGTTAGGTGCAACTCATTCGGACATGATTGATATCGAGCGCATAAGCATACGCTAAACATTATGTCCGGTCTACTAGCAGTAAGATAAAGAAGGGATCCGATCATACCTCGATACTTCTTGGTGTCGACTTCCTTACCTTTCTCATCTTTGTTAAGATGATCGGATGTGCTCATTGGAGTGGCCATTGCTTTGGCGTTGCTCATTTCAAATCGTTTTAGCAACTCTTTGCAATATTTAGATTGACAAATGAAAGTTCCTTCTTTCATTTGTTTCACTTGCAACCCCAAGAAGAAGGTTAGCTCACCCATCATAGACATCTCAAATTCGCTTGTCATTAAATCAGAAAATTCCTTGCACAAAGCATTGTTGTAGCACCAAAAATAATATCATCCACATTGATTTGAACCAATAAAATATTATTGTTTTTATGCTTAATAAATAGTGTGGTGTCAACTTTCCCCCTAATAAACTCATTGTCCAAAAGAAATTTGCTCAATCGTTCATACCAAGCTCGGGGAGCTTGTTTAAGACCATAAAGGGCTTTCTTAAGTTTGAAAACATGATCGGGAAATTTAAAATCTTCAAAGCCCGGGAGTTGTTCAACATAAACTTCTTCTTGAATAAAACCATTTAGAAAAGCACTCTTTACATCCATTTGATATAAATTGAAATTCATAGAAGAGGCAAAAGCAAGTAATAAACGAATAGCTTCTAACCTTGCTACGGGTGCATACGTTTCTTCATAGTCAATTTCTTCTTCTTGATTGTAACCTTTTGCAACAAGCCTAGCTTTGTTTCTAGTGATTACACCATTTTCATCTAATTTATTTCGAAAAACCCATTTCGTACCAATTATGGTATGATTGTCGGGTCTTGGCACCAATTCCCAAACGTCATTTCATTTGAATTGGTTAAGCTCCTCTTGCATTGCCAAGGTCCAATGCTCATCCCCAATTGCTTCGGAAATGGTTGAGGGTTCAATTTGAGAAATGAAAGCAGTATGTCCTAAGGTGTTCTTAAGATTGTTTCGAGTACTTACCTTTTGTTCAATGTCTCCAATTACCTTGTCGAGAGGATGGTCTTTGATTGTCCTCCACGCGTTGGGCAGTTTCGTTTCTTTCTCCAGTGGTGGCGCTTCCTCCGATGATTGTTCCAAGATTTCATCTTGAATTTCCTTTGGATTTTCCTCTTGTACTTTGTCTTGAGGGCTTGTTGTGTTTAAAATACCTGCAAGATCAAAACCAGAATCCTTTCTCGCCAAGCCAGCATTATTTTCGGAAAACACAATATGAGGGGATTCCTCAACTGTTTCGGTTCTATTATTGAATACTCTATATGCTTTGCTACGTGATGAATAACCAAGAAAAATTCCTTCATCCGATTTGGCATCAAATTTTCCCAAATTATCTTTTCCGTTGTTATGAATAAAGCATTTACAACCGAATACTCTAAGATGGGAGAGATTAGGTTTCCTTTCCTTATAGAGTTCATAGGGAGTTTTCATGAGTATTGGCCTTATGACTACTCTGTTTAAAACGTAGCATGCGGTACTCACGGCATCCGCCCAAAATTGTTTGGGAATCTTAGACTCATCGAGCATGGTTCTAGCCATCTCTTCGAGACACCTATTTTTCCGTTCCACCACTCCATTTTGTTGTGGTGTACGTGGAGCAGAGAAGGTGTGCTCAATACCGAGTTCGTCACAAAAATCCGTGAAGAGATTGTGATCGAACTCTCCCCCATGATCACTTCTTGTGGAAGTGACGGTTGTGTTCTTTTCATTTTGAACACGTTTAAGAAAACATTTAAAATTTTGAAAAGCCTCACTTTTGTGAGCAAGAAATAGTGTCCATGTAAATCTAGAATAATCATCTTATATATGGTTTAATCGCTTTCTGTAAAGTTTGATTGAAACGGACGTCGTTTGACGTGTTTTGGACTTAAAATGGAAATTTAATATTTTATGAAGAAATTGGAGGTGATCATGAGTTTTGAGGTTTGATTCGATGTTTATGATGTTAATTTGACGATTTGATCGCGCGAGTAAGTCCGTAGAATATTTTTGAGGTTGTGTGCATGTTTGATTTGGAGCCCCGAGGGCTCGGGTGGGTTTCGGATAGGTGTCAGAGTGTTTTTTCAACCTTGGAAAAATTGCAGCTATAACTAACCTGCAGGCTTCGCAATTGCGAAAGGTCATGTTGCAAATGTGAGAATGTGCCAGGCTTGAAGCTATCTCAAATGCGATAATTAATCACGCAAATGTGAAGGGTGAGGTTTCGCAAATGCGAACCTCCTATTTTCCCTCAGAGTTTGCAAATGCGACTAAATGTTCGCAAATGCGAAGTCCTCCTTTTTGGACAGTGTTTGCAAATGCGAAGAAAAATCTCGCATTTCCCATACCTGCAGGATTCGCAATTGCGAACCCAATTTCGCAATTCCCATATCCGCACCCCAATGTATTTTATACTTAACCGTCTTTGAACTTCATTTTTCACATTTTCTCAAACTCAAACACCCATAGGCAATTTTCTAAGAAATCTTTCTTATCCAAATCAATTGTAAGTTAATTTCTACTCATTTCTTTCAATCATTAACATCATTTAACATATTTTTTTTTACTTAAAATCAATCACTTTTATGGAATTGGATGTTTTGGGTAAAACTTGAGTTTTTCTAAAATTGGGAATTTGGATCTCAATTTGTGGTCGGATTTCAAAACAAATCATATATGTGGGTTTGTTTGGGAATGGGTAACCGGATTTGGTTCAAACCTCGAGTTTTGGCCACGTTTGCCTGAGGGGTATTTTGGTTATTTTGCCTAAATTTTCTTCTTAGCTTTAAATTAAATAGTGGAATCAGTTGTTTGAGATGTTATTTACGAGCTGTAATTAAAATGAATATATTTGGGTCATTTGGAGTCGGATACTTGTGGCAAAAGTGTGGTTTCAAGTTAAATTTGGAGCCGGTTTGAGGTAAGTGGCTTGTCTAACCTTGTGTGGGAGACCTTTCCCCTGAGGATGTGATTTTTGGTAATTGAATGCCTTATACGTGAGGTGACGAGCGTGTACTTGAGCTAATTGTTGAAAACCCGATTTTTACTTAAGATATTGAGATTGAGTTCCTTCGAATTTGCTTATTCAGATTGCGATTTTAACCTCTGTTAGATTAGGAAAACATGTTTGGTTGATTTAAATTGCTATTTGCTTAAGTTGCCTTAAATGTACATGTTAGGCTGGCACTACCTGTTGTTTGTACCTTCGTACTTCGTTTCTGATTATCTTTTGGTTGTGGTTGCGCATTTATATTAGGACTATGGATGTGGGATTCCGATAGCGCCCCCCTCCCCCTCTTGTTTGTTTACTTTGGGACTACGGATTAGATTTCCGGTAGATCCTGCCTACATATTTGGGACTCGGGTTAGATTCCCGGTAGATCCCACCTGCACATTGATAGTTGGACTACGGGACGGTATCCCGGGAGATCCTTCAGATATACTCATATAATGGACTACGGGACGGTATCCTCGAGGCTCCTCGGATAGATTGATGAGAAGGACTACAGGACGGTATCCTGGGAGGTCCTCGTTATTGGTACTGATATTGAGTTGTTTTACTCTGTGTTATCTTATCCTCTGTGTGTTAATTGTTGTTTGTGTAACCTGACTTACTTCACAATTGTATTCCATTATTTCTGCTTCTTTCATTCTGTTGTCAGCCTTATTATTACATTTTATTTCAGTAGGGCCCTGACCTTCCTCGTCACTATCCAACCGAGGTTAAGATTGGCACTTACTGAGTACTGATGTGGTGTACCCATGCCTCTTGTGCACATGTTTTTCATGTGCAGACCCAGGTACTTCATCTCAGACGTACTATCCTTGAGGCCAGGAGAGCTACGGAGACTTTGAGGTATTTTTGCAGCGTCTGCAGACAAAGGAGTCTCCCTCTTTACTCTATCTGTAGTATTTAGCCTTCTTTCGTACTTTGTTTAGACAAATGATGGAGATTTGAGCCGTATATCACTTTTTATTAGCTTGTGTTCCCGTGAGTTTCCGGGTTTTGGGGTGTTATAGTAGCCTTCTGCATTTATTTTGAGTTGTTATATGTCGAGTGGCAGATATATACAGATTTTTTTTAGTTGATCAGCTTTAATTAATTATTCGCAAGTTATGTGGTTTTTCTGCATTATTAGGCTTACCTAATTATAGGGATTAGATGCCATTACGACATGTTCACGGAAGACGAATTAGGATCGTAACATATAACGTGATAATATAAGTAGATGAATTTCAATTCTGAAAAGTCGTATAAAAATAGATTGTGGTTAGACATATTGAAAATTTTCAAAATAATATATAGTAGCATGAAACTCAAGATTTTTCGGAAGACTCAAAGATTGTTCCATGAGTCGAGGTGAGATCCAAATCTGTTCACGAGAATAATAATAAGGTAGCACATGATAGCTATTTGAATTGACAATTCATAGAGTTTTCTCTAATTATATTCTCGTTTTTAAATCGCAACAGATATGTAAATGCAGTTTGCTTAAGGGTAGATAGAAAATCATAATGTGCTGCTGAATAACAAAATTATAAACGAAGAAGAATCATAGCGTAGAATGGAATACTTTTTCAGTAAAATAGTCTAATTAAACAAAACATATATTTACGTTTGATTAGAATCATATCCTAAATAAGAGTGGTAAGGCACGAAATTACAACCACCAATGGCAAATCTAAATCTCAAGAACTCCAAGATTAAGAGTTGTACTCGTAATTAGCTAATAAATAATGGGGAAAAAATAAATAAAATAAAGTATAAGCAGAAAGAACCGCCAAATCCATGTGAGCAAGTTGCTAAAGAAGTAAGGCAAACATGTCCCAACTATTGTTTCTTTATAACCTGGCATCATGTTCCATGCTTTCCTACTTATTATTTTCAGTACACTTTAAATAAAATAATAAAAATTTGAAAAATTATTAAACTAGTCACCTCCCTCTTTGTTTTTTTTCTCCTTCCCACCGCCCATATATTTCTTCATTACAAGTATTTACTATATAAAAAAAAAGATTCTATTATCTCAAATTAAGGTGCCCAATTAGGTCAGTATTTTCTCGAAAAGATACATTAAACACATAGTTCGGCAGTATGACAGAGTTATTTTATAAATTTCACGAGGATCAATCCGAATGCTTCAACAGTGTTACAAGAACTTTTTTTGATCAATTCATGTAACTAAGACTGAGTAGGGAAGAAAATGAAATTGGTCATCAGATTATAATTGTAGTTGATTTGAGAATCTTATGCGGCAAAGTGAACTCTTCTATTACGTTGCATTTTCTCTAACAGCCGCTGATCCATCATTACGAAAGTGAAGGAGACTGGTTTGCATCAGGGGCGAAGCTATGTTGGCTCAAGAATAATAAGTGACCATCATTAAAGTAAAATATTACTTGTTATTAATCAAAAATAAGTTTCAAATACTTTTACATAGCTCAATAACAAAATTAAGTTGAAGGACGCGTGGAGTTAGGTGTTGGTAATTGTAATTTAGTGAGGCTAATAATAATGGACATATAAATTCACATGATAGCTGGCCTAACAAACTTTACGACATAAGCCACTGAATATAAGGGAAATTCATGTTATGTTTCTTGCCTTGCTTTCAAGGTAGCCTTATTACCAGCAAACTAATGTGAACTTTCACATGATTCTGTCTCCTTTTGGGGCATTTGCATTAACTCAACACCTCATCCTCAAAGTATGGATACTTGTCAACTTTAACTTGTAAAAATGGGAGTTTTGGTGTAAAAATATAAAGGAGTTGCGTGAACAAAAGATTATAAGTTCGAGCAGTAAAAATAATTTATAGTAAAATGTATTATAAGATTGTATATATAATATATTTGATGTGATCTGATCCGTATATGTTAGAGAGAGTTAGACCAATAACTGACTTAAATTCTTGGTCTATTTTTATTTATCTCACTAAAATTTAAGAGAAAGAAAGAACATATATAAGAAAAATAATCAGTTTTATAAAGCTAACTTTTTACAATTGGATGTAAACATTTTTTGAATAGTGGTTTACTCTTCCATCTAAATAACTACTTATAAAATTGTTGAGAGGATTGTGGTGGTGGTGGGAGGTGTTGTACTCGTGCAAAATTGGAGGGCTATTGAACATCTAAGGGCATGTCTCGTTAACTAGTCAGTACATTCTTCAGTGCATAATTTTCTGAAAATCATTCCAGAAGAAAAGTAGAAAAGAAAAGAGAAAAAGTGAAAGATTAAAAAGAAAAGTTGTGAATAAAACAGGCTAATACTACTTTGCCTAACATCTAAAATATTTAAGCCAAAACTTTTAACCTTTTTTTATTTTATAATATGCATTCTAAAATTGACAAACAATTGTTCTAGAATACTTTTAATAATAGTCACGCATTAACTTTTGTTACTAAAGTCATAATTCCTTTTAGCACGAGAATTACTTTTTTAGCTACACATAGTGTCATTTACGCTTTTTTGTGGAGAAAAATATAGCTTTCGTTAGGTAAAATAAAGTAAAAAAAATTCCAAACTGAAGAGGACTACTTAGCTATTTGATCCTTCTAGAAAATCTACTGTGCTAAGAAACCAAATTAGCACAACATCAAATAGTAGGAATATAAACATACAGCTTGTTTGGATGATTGTCCCATTTTATCATATTGTATTATTATTTTAAAATAATATTTATTTTAATTATTTTGCTAAAATTAGTTGTATTATAAACTGATTGTATTATATTATTAAATTTATTATTTCGGAATAATAAAAAAAATTCTTTTTTAAAATAATTGATTTGATATGGTGTGATTATTTTCTATTTTTCTTTCCAATTATGCCCTAACTTATTATTCTACAATTTTATTTTATTATTTATCTTTTTTTTTATTTAACTCCAAATCTCCAACCTATAACCCACTTTAATTTTTTCCAAAACTTCTGACGTCAACATTGAAGGTGTTTTGCCGCCTTCTATTTTATTTTTTCTCCTAATTTACTTTTGACTCAATTCTAATTAGATATGCTCATTTGTTTTGTCTTCTTTTGTCTCGCTCCTTTGTTCTGCTTTCTTAAGGTGTTTTGCCTTCTTTTGTTTTACTTTTTAAAATTGTTTTTATGCATAATTTTTTTAAAATTTAGTATTTAAACAATTGAGGCTATTTTAGTAAACTTATTAATTATAGGACAGTGTGTACAGTCAAATAAAATAGTAAAATATTATTTAACAATAACAAATTAATACAATCTATTCAAACATTATTTTCATAAAATGATACGCCACAATACAATACAATACAATATATTATAAAACGACGGAGTACAATGATCTAAACATGGTGTTAGACAAAAAAGAAAGTCGTTGTTGTACTTTCATTTTGAGAAAAAAAAGTAAGAGCTCTTAAATTACATATTTAAGACTTCCATTTTATTAAAGCTTCTTGAATTGAGATGTTCCTTAATTTCTAATAATTGCACTAGTTAAATATAAATTGCATACTTTTAAGATGGAAAGAACCCATGGATGTGCATTTTCCATCAATATTATCTAGAAGATTACATTTTCTATCTCAAATTATTTATCGTTTTTTTTTACACGCCTTTTAAAAAATATTAATGAGAAAGAATTTTGAACTACTTTACCTTTATTTGTGTCTTAAAATATGATCTCCCTTCTTAAATACTTACTCTATCTATGTTTTATTTATATTTTCAAGAATAATTACTATTAAGGATAAAATAAAAAAATATAATTTATTCTATTTTGAACTTCTAAATAACAAGATTTGAAACAACTAATTTAAAAATTACGACAAATATTTTGAGAAAGGAGTAGTAGTAGTAAATTAAATAAAAAGAGCGAGGATATTCAAAAAATTATATCACCATCCAAATTTGGTAAAAATCAAGAACCTCTCATAATCAACTACAAACTTTCATCCACTGCATTACCAACAAACCACCCCAATTTACTCACAGTTCCAGAAACACCAAAACCATAATGAGCTTTTCCCCAAATCAAGAAACTCCCCTCATTAAAATTGGTTTAAAGTTAACAACTTTATGAAAATAAAGCCTTAACTTCAAGGTCCTTTTTTTCCACCAATCAATGCAATAACCACCCACCTCTCATCTCCCAGCTCTAACCCACCCACCCACACCCCCCAACAACAACAACAACTATCCAGTATAATCCCACAAAGTGGGGTCTGGGGAGGGTAATATGTAGACGCGCCTTACCCATACCCGAAAGGGCAGAGAGGTTGTTTCCAATCGACCCTCGGCTCAGTGAAGGAAAGGAAAAACAAAAACAAAAACAAAAACAGAAACAAAAACAAAAGCAAAAGAGTATTAGTAAGTCCAGCAGAAATAGCGTAAATAATTATCTAAACATAAGGACCATAAATAAAATAGCATGCAATAATATCATACAGTAACTATCATAAATAACTATCATAAGGTAGACACAATCCAAAACACAACTCATCTATGGATAGCTCTACCAAGCCTCACCCAATCCCGGGTGAGTAGTACGAAAAACACTAGGGGCCCCTATCCTACAACCCTAATACTAGACCTCCAGACTTTCCTATCGAGGGCCATGTCCTCGGAAACCCGCATTCTAGCCATGTCATACCTAATCACCTCCCCCAATACCTCTTAGACCTCCCTCTACCTCGCCGAACGCCGACCATCGCCAGTCGTTCACAACTCCTCACCGGGGCATTTGGACTTCTCCTCCGCACATGCCAGAACCACCGCAGCCTCGGTTCTCGCATCTTTTCATCAACCGGGGCCACCCCCACCTTCTCTCGAATAACGTCATTCTTAATCTTATCTAACCTGGTGAGCCTGCACATCCACCTGAGCATTCTCATCTCCGCAACCTTCATTCTCTGAACATGCGAGTTCTTCACTAGCCAGCACTCCGCCCCATACAACATTGCAGGTCTAACCACAGCTCTATAAAATTTCCCCTTGAGTTTCTGTGGAACTTTCTTGTCACACAGGATTCCTGATGCAAGCCTCCACTTTGACCACCCCGCTCCTATACGATGAGTGACGTCCCCGCCAATCTCCCCGTCCCCCTGAATCACCGACCCAAGATATCTGAACTGTCCCTCTTGGCGATGACCTGAAATCCAATCATCACGTCCCTGCCTACTTCGCTCGGCTCGGCGCTAAACTTGCACTATAGGTATTCTGTCTTAGATCTGCTTATTTTGAAACCCTTAGACTCGATAGTTTGTCTCCATACCTCTATCCTCTCAATAACACCGACCATCGTCTCGTCTATCAGGACTATATCATCAGCAAATAGCATACACCAAGGCATATTCCCTTGAATATGTCGGGTTAGAGCATCCATCACCAAGGCAAACAAGAGAGGGCTGAGCGCAGATCCTTGATGGAGTCCCATAACCACTGGAAAGTGGTCTGAGTCGCAACCCACCGTCCTAACTCTAGTCTTAACTCCATCGTACATGTCCTTGATTACTCTGATGTAGGATTCCGGCACGCTCTTCGCCTCCAAGCACCTCCATAGCACCTCCCTCGGACCTTGTCATACGCCTTCTCCAAGTCGATAAGCACCATATGCATGTCCTTTTTCTTATTCCTGAACTGCTCCACCAGCCTCCTGACAAGGTAAATAGCTTCTGTAGTGGAGCGATCCGGCATGAAACTCAACTGGTTCGTAGATATAAATGTCATCTCCCCCCAAATAAGACAAAAACCAACTCTTCCCAAAAGGAGTAGAAATATACTTTACTTACCAATTTAGCAACATAGTCACCAGTTATTCGTCAGCTTTTTCACTGTAATGATAAAAATTAGGGTTCATTAACTTTATACTCAAAGCTTTTTATACCGAGATTAATCCATTTCATTAATTGCAGTCTTGTTTGACTATGTATTTGATCTACTAACCCACCCCCCCTAAAACTTAACCTCTTCTCTATTAGTCCACTTCCAATCTATCATTATCCCTTTTAAATTGTTCAAACCATATTCTCCTTCTCCCTCCTCAATTAGTCCACTCTCTCTCTCTCTCTCTCTCTCTCTCTCTCTCTCTCTCTCTCTCTCTCTCCTTAATCAATCATTAATCTTTCTTCTGTTTAAACCAAAGCCAAAGAAACCCCACAAAAGTAAAAAGAAAATAATTACTACTACCATTTTGTTCCAACAACAACAACCAGTCCCTCCAAGAAACCAGTAGATTCCCATAAATATAGCGCTAAAGTTCCATACCTCATCACCACCAACACTATAGCCACCCTTTTTCTTTTTCTTATCTCCATTTCCACTATCAAAAATCAATCCTTAATTACGACGGAAAATACAACAAAAGAAAATAAAGGAAGGATTTTTTTCAAACCCTAACCCTAAGCTTTTTCCAAGAAAATCCAAGGAAATTTGGTGATTTCCTTTGAAAACAAGAAATACCCAAAGTGGGTATTGCTCAAATCTCCAAGATTTGGCAGAAGTGTCATTGTAATGTCCCAAATGAAGCACATTGACAATATACCATCAACCCCTGGAAAGTTCAAGATGGAAAAGTCTCCTTACAATAGGCTAAGGGTGCATTTTTCCTTAGCCAAGCTTACATTTTGGTCATTTGTATTCTTGGGTTTGATCTTTGTGTTCTTCTATAGATCACCAGCTTCTTCATCCCCTGTTTCTTCAGATCTCTCTAGAAGATCCCTCAGAACCAGCTCCTACGGTGGTCCAGCTTGGGAAAAAAGGATTAAGGCTTCAGCTAAAGTAAGGTCACGTAATGGTATTTCTGTATTGGTTACTGGTGCTGCTGGTTTTGTAGGAACTCATGTGTCTGTTGCCCTTAAACGTCGCGGAGATGGCGTTTTGGGGCTGGATAATTTCAATGATTACTATGATCCCTCGCTCAAGAGAGCCCGCCAAGCGCTCTTAGAACGAACGGGGGTGTACATTGTTGAGGGTGACATCAATGATGCCACCCTTTTGAAGAAACTGTTTGATATTGTTCCATTTACTCATGTAATGCATTTGGCTGCACAAGCAGGTGTACGTTATGCCATGGAAAATCCTGGCTCATATGTTCATAGTAATATTGCTGGTCTTGTTAATGTACTTGAAATTTGCAAAAGTGTCAATCCTCAACCTGCTATTGTATGGGCATCTTCTAGTTCTGTATATGGATTGAATACTAAGGTACCCTTTTCAGAGAGGGATAGGACAGATCAGCCTGCTAGTCTTTATGCTGCTACTAAAAAGGCTGGTGAAGAAATCACTCATACCTATAATCATATATATGGGCTTTCATTAACTGGATTGAGATTTTTCACCGTTTACGGACCATGGGGTAGACCAGACATGGCTTACTTCTTTTTCACAAGGGATATCTTGAAGGGAAAGTCGATTCCCGTATTCGAGGCAGCTAACCATGGCACAGTAGCTAGGGATTTTACCTACGTAGATGATATAGTGAAGGGCTGTTTGGCAGCATTGGATACTGCGGAGAAGAGCACTGGAAGTGGTGGGAAGAAGAAAGGCCCTGCTCAATTGCGGGTGTTTAATTTGGGGAACACATCCCCTGTCCCTGTTTCTGATCTTGTCAGCATTTTGGAGAGGTTGCTAAAGGTGAAGGCTAAGAGATTGGTGATGAAGTTGCCAAGGAATGGGGATGTGCAGTTTACTCATGCGAATATAAGTTCGGCCCGGAGGGAGCTTGGATATAAGCCTAGTACGGATCTACAGACGGGATTGAAGAAATTTGTTCGATGGTACCTCAATTACTATGGTAATGGAAAGAAGAGTGCCCAGTGATACATTCATTCGATTGTGCTAGTAGGATCCTACCATTCAATTCTTGTTCATTTTGATTCTTATGATTGTTTTTAAAAGCATCACCAATTGCTGCCCTACTTTCTTGCTTTCTATTTCTTGATGATGAAGCACATCAGATCCCCTGATGATGAAGTTTTGTGGTGGATACACATTGGTTGCTTCAAAAAGGAACCTGAAACAAGCTTTTGTTACTTTTGGAATGTAATTGTTGTAGTCTTATCAATTTAGGATTCATGACTGATAGAACACTGCTGATTGATGGACAGCGGACATGTATCATCTTTTGTTAAATTCTAATAAACGTAGCACACGATAGTTCCACATTTGTGTTCTTCCATAGGTTTATTTGGTTAGGATATTTCTGAGATCATGCTTTTACGTGAATGCTGAGGTTGTATATTTCTTATTTTGGCGGTTAATATAGGATTCTGTACTTTGTGATTCTATATTTCGTGGTTTCTTATTGGAAGCTGATTATGTAGACTCATTCGAATAGATTATTTCCATTGTTCTTTTCCCTGTTTGTTAGATAGATTATTTCCTTTGTTCTTTTCCCTTTCCGTTAGATGGATTATTCCATTGTTCTTTTCCCTGTTCGTTAGAGAGTTTATTAATGGGAAAAAGGGGGCAGGGAATAGGAAGCACCATTTAAAACTAAAACGTAGTATATTTCAGAAGATAGTAGGTTACTCCAAGATATGGAAAAATGGATGAAGTAGGGAAATCGGAAGACTGAAGAATGATATGTTCATGCTGTTAGAAGCTAGAAGAGAAACCCCAAATCTAGCTTTTGTTTTCCCTTTCCTTTTGAGTATGCAACTCCCTAGCTTCCCTTTGAGGTTGCAACTCCCTAATTCTCAACCAGAAAAGTAGCTCAAGGAGACAAAATTTGCCCTTCATCTCCTCCTACGTACTTTTATATTTTTATGTCTGCAAGCTAGAATAACTTCTGCTTTTTGGAGAATCTTCAGTAGTAACACGCAAACACTAAACTGTCAAGATATGTGCTACAGGTAATTTAACTTTCACAATCTTGCTTATGTTTATATTGTACTAATCCTTGTTTGATGGCTCTTACACATTATATATCTGGTCCTTTCTAAACGGTCAGAACTTATTTTTACTATTCCTCGGAAAGAGTAGGGCATAGTAGCATGTATGATCAACTTGCAGCTCTACCTTCTGTTAACTTGTAAGTGTGCTTATTTTACAAATATGCATGTTTCATTGATTTTTGGATAATAGCGGCACTGATTCAGGTTGAAGAAGTTGAAATACTCTTGAATGGCTCTGAACATGTGGTGTTTTTCTAGGAGTTTACTTTTGGAAATAGCCTCTCTATCCAAGGGTAGGAGTAAGCTCTGTGTACATACTACCCTCCCCAGACCCCACTAAGTGGGATTATACTGGGTTGTTGTTGTTGTTGTTGTTGTTGTTGTTGTTGTTGTTGTTTCTAGGAGTTTACTAGCTGTTCAGCCTTTAGTTTAAAAAAGTTGCAGCGTTGGTCTATGTAACAAATTGGATCAAGAAGCTGTCAAGTAACATAAATTTTGGGATCTTTTATCTCCCCAAAGGAAAACGAAAATTTCAGGATTGGAGAAAGAGAGGTGAGCTTGCGTGCTCACTGAGAATCCATTTCTCTCCTCAATTCCGGCCGTGTGAACTTTTAGGGAAATAAGAAGATTCTACTATACTTCTGGTCCTTTCATGAGGTTTATGTTGTATTATAGGTTTATAGTTCTTATAGGAAGAAACTGAGTTCATCCGTACTTTGTTTATTCTATTTTATTTCATGAGATATCTTTACGAAAAACTCAGGTTGAGCACTAATAGTGAAAGCTCTTCCCAAATTTCATTCTTTTCTGAGCATTTACGAACATTTGGAATTCTGGAGTCTAGTGAGAGCTTTCCTTGGATTTCTTTTCCTTTCTACCAATTTTCAGACATTTGGAATAGCATTTTTGACATCTGTAACATTGTCATCAATCTTGTTATTTTCAGTTTGCACATCATGTCTGTGTATTAAGATTTGGTTTAATAGTTTGCATATCAAGCATAGCCGTGTAAGTTGAAAGTACATGATAGTAGCTTATCAGTATTCCAAAATACATACTACTTTCCTGTTTTTACTCTGGAGTCGCTTTTAAGATAAATTTTGACTGTTAGCTGCAAAATTGTTAACCGACAATATTTGACAATTCTTTTTGCCTTGTTATCTACTATTGACATTCCTAACACCTTCTCCCTTTGACAGATAGAGTTCCCTTTTGGAATTATTCCCTCGTAACCCTGCTTTAGTGTCTTCCTAGCCACATTTTATTGCATATTTCGCGGCTGATTCATCTCTTAGACACTTAGCGAACTCTCTTTCTCCACATCTCCCCTCCCCACCCCCACCCCCCAAGAATGGGACAGTGGGTATTTTCTCATTGCTCCTATTATACCGCAGTTACAAGGGAGACAAAGAGAGGTTGCTTTAATGGTAAACAACCTCTACTTTCAACCAAAAGGTTGTGAGTTTAAATCTTGCCAAAAGCAAGGTGGGTACTTGTACGGAAACGATGTCGAGGGTTATTTGGAAACAATCTTTCTACGCCAAGGTAGGGGTAAGATTTGCATACACATTATCATCTCCAGACCTCACTAAGTGGGATTATACTGGGTTGTTGTTATTACAAGGAAGCCTTGGAGCAACGGTCAAGCTATCTTCGTATAACCTATAGGTTACATATTCGAGCCGTGGAATCAATCATTGATGCTTGCATTAGGTAGATTGCATAGGGTAGGTTGCTGACATTATACCCCTTTAGGGTGCGGCTCTTTTCAGGAACCTGCATGAACACTTTCTACATTAGACTGCCCTATTATACGCCCGCTAGCCCTTTCCTTTGGGCCCTCAATGCACAGTAAACCAACGTGTGGCCCTGGACTTTGGTGCAGTAGTTTACAGAACATTTGTTGTGTCCAAATCACGAGTTAGAGTCTCTATTGGGAACTGTTTTAGAATCTTATTGTGATCAAACTCTGGTATTAAATAGAGAGAAACAGACCCCATATTCACCGACTTTCGAAATTATGAACAAGGGACATCTCCATTGTCCAAAAAATTACTAAATGAACCAACTTCTAGGACGCTTTTGCCAGTTATTCTTTTCTTACATTGAATGGATTCTTTTCTACAATCTTCTATCACAATGGTAACATGCGTTTGAACGTTAGGCACTGCAGATATTACTTAATTTTCAAGAAACCATTTGAACAGGTGTTCACTGTTGAGGTTGGCGACTTGGAGACGATGAATCGTTAATTTGAATAACAATTTTAGAGTCAAACCAAAATCATGACACGTTTTAACTTAATATTGTTATTCATGTACGCCAAACCACTTCATAGATTAAATATTCCACGTCAGTCTGGCGGATATTAAGCTGCATATATGCTTCTGCTTCAAGCAGTTAACCAAAAGATTTCGATACAAATATATCAAAGCTGCAGTGCAGATGCTTCTGATCACCAAACTAGTCACAGTCAAGTCTCATATTTGATTCAAAAGGATCTACTTGTTCTTCCAGGAATGCATTGAAAAAAAATAAGTGCAGCAAAATCAGCGTTCATTTCTTTCTGCAAAAGGAAGACTTCGTTTGCTCAGACCTCAAGTCCATTTCACTAACATTCTTTTCCTTTTGAGGAAAAATACAATAAAATTAGTAATCAAATCATAATGATAGTTCGAATATATCTCATGGTGGAAAAGGGGGTATTGTAAGGAAAATATCAAAGAACAAAGATAGCACTATTCTGTCATTCTTTTTTCTCCAGGGGGTGGAGGGTACAGGGTAGGTGCAGTGCAAGGGAGTAAGAAGAAAGAAAGATGCAAAAGGAACGGAGGAAAAAAGTGACATATTCCAATTTATAATGGCAAATGTTTTCTATCTGGCCATGATTCTACTTTCTCAAAGTACTTCACAGGCACCGCACCATCAAAACCCTCCGTCAAGATAACTCTGTTGTCTGAGATATAAAGCTTCATCCCATCTGAAGCAATGCATAACAGTGAGAAACAGGAAAAAGTAGGATTTTTGAATTTCATCACTTCCACACAAGTATCAACTTATGAATATGTTCTCTCCGTGATTTCAAGGTTAGTTTTTGAATCTAGAAAGAATATATAAAGAAGCTAAGACCACTCTGAATACAGAAAGTTAGAATATTGTTTCTGTCATATCACTGCAGATATTACTTAGTATTTCTTAAGAACCCATCATAAGTTCTAATGTGTTCAGTCTCTAACATTACCTTATCAGATTCCATTTTATAGGATTTATGATAATATTTTAGAAAAACTTGACTAGAATTCAAAAATCAAAACAATTACCTTCCAGAGCTCTTCTCACATCAAGAAAAATGAGGACATTAACATCTCGCCTCATTCCTGGTCAGTGAAAAAGATTATTCAGTTACCCAAGAAACCAGGTATATTGAAGTTCAGGTGAACTGTGTAAAAGCAAGAGCCCGTTGCTGATAAGGAAGATACAGAAGGTCAAAGATAAACAATGATGCAACACACATGGGATCAGAAACCACAACAGTAAGAAATCGCAGGAATGATTCTTAGAAATGCACCATGCCAGAGATTCTACTAGATCAACCACTGTATCTTCGATGGTACACTGGAGAAATTTGTATGTTACAGGGATTGTTCATACCATGAGAAACAGTAACTGGTGCAAGTGGATTTATGACATTAGCATGAAATTATAAATTCTGAAAATAGCAACAGATACAAGATCCTATGAGATATCTTACCACTAATTACTTCCCCATCTGTTGGCAAGCCACATGAGAAATGAACATGTAACCTTTTCATCCGTTTGAGTCCATGCTCCAAAATTGACTCCAAATTCTTCTTGTAAGTGCCATGTACACAAACTGCATATTGCCACAAACGAAAACCAAGACATCAGAAACAGAAAATTCTCAAGTAAGACCCAGGGGACAATGATATAAAAAGTGTTGTTAGCACGGGATGAGGAAGTGATCTCAATTTATAGACACGATTAATGAATTGAGGTCAAGACCCACCCATTTTTGTGTTGGTATTACAATATTGAAAACTAGAACCTAAAAATGAAAGTCAAAGGGTTTTCTGAACTTACATTATACATGTATTGAAATCAGGATCACCCCTTTTCTGGTCAGTATTACAATATATAAAATGAGAATTTGAAAAGGTAACACTGAATTTTTGTACTCTTACATTATACATTTATTAACACTAGTCTTCGAGTACGTGTGTTGCACGTGTATGTTGCGTCAATCAATAAATATATTTATATGTAAGAAGAAAAAATTATTGAAAAAATTTATATCAAAATAATTTAAATATTTCTTAAGGAAATCATTTGTAAAAGGTGGTTAAAATTTTAATTGACTTTAAATTTTATACATTAAGACTTCTGACATGATTCAAATAATATATATTTGATAAATAAAACTGATTTTAAAATTTTAAATAAGTAAATATTAGAAAATTAATACATAGTAAAATAATTATAGTTGTGAAATAATTTACAACAACAACAACTACCCAGTATACTCCCACCAGTTGGGGTCTGGGGAGGGTAATATGTAGACAAGCCTTACCCCTACCCGAAAGGTCCAATCGACCCCCGGCTCATAGAATAAATGGAAAAACAGCAGTAAAACAAAAACAAAAACAAAAACAAAAACAATAAAGCATTAGTAACTCCAGCAGAAATAGCGTAAATAGCGTAAATAATTATCTAAACATACGAAACATAAATACAATCGCATGCAATAATATCTTACAGTAACTACCATAACTAACAGCCATAGGGGGGACATAAGCTAAAACACAAATCATCTATGGGTAACCCTGCTAACCCACACCCATCCCCGGATGAGGCGTACGAAAAACACCAGGAGCCCCTATCCTACAAACCTGATTCTAGACCTCAGACTTTCCTATCAAGGGTCATGTCCTCGGAAACCTGCATTCTAGTCATGTCCTGCCTAATCACCTCCCCCCAATATTTCTTAGGTCTCCCTCTGCCTCGCCGACCGTCAACAATCTCCAGCCGCTCGGAGCTCGAACATGCCCGAACCACCTCAGCCTCGCTTCTCGCATCTTCTCATCCACCGGGGCCACCCCCACCTTCTCTCGAATAACTTCATTCTTAATCTTATCTAGCTTGGTGTGTCCGCACATCCACCTAAGCATCCTCATCTCCGCAACCTTCATTCTCTGAACATGCGAGTTCTTCACGGGCCAGCACTCCGCCCCATACATCATCGCAGGTCTAACCACGGCTCTATAGAATTTCCCCTTGAGTTTGTGTGGAACTTTCTTGTCACACAGGACTCCTGATGCAAGCCTCCACTTTGACCACCCCGCTCCTATACGATGAGTGACGTCCCCGTCAATCTCTCCGTCCCCCTGAATAAAGGATCAAAATTGACTTTGCACGATAAAACTTTCCTTGTACAATATAGGCACCAAAAGATTTACGTGAAAATTGTATAATATTTTTTGTCCTTGGTTGAAAAAAACTTTACTTTTTTATATTCTCTTCTTGTCTTAATATAATTTTATCCTTATTTAGTTGATTTCGAACTTCAAATTATTAGGTAATATTTAAATTTTTACTTGATTTTAAAGTCCTAACTATTAGGAAAGTAATTTAAATTACGTATCTGTCAAATGTGAAACTTATTTTTAAAAGTTAAAAAAGAAGCACTACATTTTACTAAGGGCATTCGTACTTTTAATATATTTGAAAATTGTTGATTCTATTTTTTTGCTAATAATTAATTCATAGACTTCATTATTATTTTTTATTATAATAGTAACTCATTAGATTTTTGTTGACTAAATTTCTTAGTATTAGCGCATCCCAGATTTTAAATTTTGAAGTGTAACAAGAAAAAATGATAATTATGTCCAGGATACAAATACAAAGAAATAATTCATATAAGGTAATTCAAATTTAAATTAGTTTTAAAGTAACACAAAAATCAATTAGCACAGATAGTTTCCATGTTCCCCTATATTTCTTACAACCATTGAACGTGCATGTATTGGGGGAGTTTACTAAAGCGTTTAATTGATAGAATTTTAGTTGATGTTAAAATCCTACACATTAAGAACTTAATATGGAATGATTACAGCTATATAAATAATTTAAGTAAGGTAAAATCTTAATTGAGTTTGAACTCCAAAATATTAAGACTTCATACATAATTTAAATCGGGAACTAAGTGCTAAATATTAGAAAAATAATTTAAATTATTATTTTATCCAATGTGAAATTTATTTTTAAAAGGTAAACAAGGCGAACGACATTTCAGTAAGGGCCTTCGTGATTTTAATATAGAATAGACTAATACTCAGATTTTACCACTTCATACAAAAAAAATTACTCAAATTCTAGTATCTACTACAACATTGTTAAAAGCATGACAAGAACGAAAGCAACTAATTATCCCTTTCTCTTCGCTCATGCTCTCGGCGCACGATAATTAACGTGCGCTGCTGGTGGTTCTCGTAGCGAGGGCCAGAGGTAGGGGACGCGGACGTGGATGAGGAGGGCCCAGGAAGATCCCCGTAGCTATCTATGATAGCTCTGTGGGCGCTCAAATTCAAGTTGAGGAAAACTTGCAGGACAAAGAAGTTACACCAGGGGCGGTACAAGGAGCAAATGGTGAAGCTGAATCTTCGTCGATGGGCTCGAAAGTAAAGAAGAAACTAGATCTGAGTACTCCGAAAATAGCTAGCAGCTCAGTAGAGGTATCGATTCAGCATACACGCAAGGAAGTTGTTGGCTCATCCAATGAAACAGTGAAATCGGTACATGCAGCTAGTGAAGGGGTAACAATGAGAATAATCCACCTAAGGAAGCAGCCAATAAACAAGAGAAATCATGGACAAATCTACTTCAGAGGAATCGTGCAGCTGAAAATGGTATTTCTCTGGCCTACATACCCCCAGAACTCATTGATGGCCAAGTAGTGGTTCAATTAGACAAAAATAAGGTAGATATGGAAACAGAGAAATGGAAGAGTGCAATAATAGCATACATAATTGGGGAATCTCTAGGATACAATGCTATGAGGAGGTTCATTGGGTTTAATTGGCGAATGTGGTTGAACCAGACCTGTATTTACACGAGGATGGGTACTATATTATTAAATTTCAAACCATTGAAGACCTGAAAGAAATTTCCTGCTCGACCATACACCTTTAACAATAGACCTATCATATTGAAATCATGGGCACCTGAGTTTAATTTCAAAGAGGAGTTCCCCACTGAAATTCCTCTATGGGTTCAATTTCCTAACCTCCCTATGAACTGATGGGGCCATGATTCTTTGAGTAGAATGGCTAGTGCAATTGGTACTCCAATCTATGCAGATGAATGTACTGCAAAGAAAATGAGAGTATCCTTTGCAAGGATGATGATAGAAGTGAACATTACAAGAGAATTGCCTATAGAGATAACAGTCATGGATCCTAATGGAAGGACATTTATACAGGCAGTTAGGTATGACCGGAAGCCTGAAATGTTTAGTGGTTGGACACAGATATGGTGTAGAACAGCAACAAGAAAAGCAGCAAGGCAAGAGAAGAAAAACAAAGAAAGTCACCATGGAATGGAGATCAAAAGAGCCAATAAAAGAAGCTGTTAATACTAAGCAAGCAGAAACTAGCTTACAACAGTTTGTAACACAGAAGCCTGGTCAAGTACGAGATGTAGACATTGAGAAAATACAGCAAAAGCAGAATCAGACAAATGTCCAGCAGAATGCTATGCGAACTCTCTCCCAACAACATTGTATAATGGAAAGAACATGGGACAAAGGCAAAGCTATAGAGGACAGGATTGAGCTGGATATGGTGAACTTTCCAGCTTTATCAGCTGTTACTATGAGGAATTCTTTTGAACTATTGAACAAGGGATCATGGTGTACTAGCAATGTACCCCCTGATAAGGGGAGAGGCAGAATGACATGTTGATGAAGTGACTATTTTGGAATATTAGGGGGGTGAATAAAAGGTACAAGCAAAAAGAGCTGAAAAAATACATTAGTAAGCAAAGATAAAATTAGCAGTTATAGTGGAAACAAGAATTAAGGAACATAATGCTAGCAGAATTATAACAAAAATAATCCCGGGACTGAGCTATGCTACCAACTATCAAGATGCTTCAAATGGGAGGATATGGTTTTCCTGGGATCCTCAGTGGTATAATGTTACTATCCTAAGGGTTGTAGCACAATTTATACATTGCATGGTACAAGATAGGGTGGGGATAGTCGATTGTCCAGTTATAGCTATATATGGATACAATACTATAGAACAAAGGAAGCAACTATGGAATGGCCTGAAGAGTACTGCAGCAGGAATCAGAAAACCATGGTTGTTATGGGGGGGACTTCAATGCCATACTATATACAAATGATAGGAAGATGCAATGATAAGAAGATGGGCAATCCTATTACTTTTAAAGAAGTGCATGACTTTGCTGATTGTATAACTACTCTGAATTTGAATGAACTAACATGGACATGTGATTACTACACATGGTCTAACAAGCAAACTGATGCAGAAAGGATCAGTAGCAGAACTGATAGAGCCTTTGGTAATTATGATGGATAATGCAATGGGTCATGTGGTCACTGAGTATGGATTGCCATACATATTTGATCATAGTCCGATGGTGATTTCTCTTCATTCGGCCCATAAACTTGGTAAAACACATTTTAGATTTTTTAATGTATGGGCAGATCATGTTAGCTTTATATCCATTGTAGAAAGAGTATGGAACCAATCTAGGGGCAGCAAAATGGTTCAAAGAAAATAGTTAACCACCCATATTATCCACTAAAAATGGGCTAGATAATGAACTTTTTAAAACGGATCAAATATGAATAAGAACCATATTATCCATTTAGAAAATGGATAACCAGTAAGTAACCAATGGATACTAATGGGTCTAACATTTACATTTGTAAAGCCTCAAATTATGGGTTCCTCAAGTTAGGAACAAAAAAAATTCTCCCAAAAGGGATCATATACAAGAAGTCATAGATAGTATGGGCAACTCATATTATCCGCCTGTTAACTCTTTGTTATCCGTATTAAATATGGTCGAGTCAGCTAATTGATCCATTTTTTCATTACTTGTTTTCGACCAGAACAATATCCAACAAGCCCCTTTGCCACTCCTAAACCAATCATATACTATGGGAAAAATGAAGAACATCCGGGTAAAACTAAAGGAACTAAGACCTTTGTTCAGGACTCTAAATATTGAACACTTTAGAACTATCACAATGAAGATTGAGCAGGCCAGAATAAGATTAGAGGAGGTGCAACATAAGATCAATATAGCATACAATGACTCCCTTAATGAAGACGAAAAAAGGTTGTTGCAAAATTTAAAAAAATGGTCTCTTTTTGAAGAAATTGTATTAAGGCAGGCAGAAAGCAAGAACTAAGTGGATCAACCTGGGTGATTCAAATACAAAGTATTTTGCAGCTGTTATGAAGGAAAGAAGCCAGAGAAAACAAGTGAATGGACTTGTATCAGTCATAGGAGATAAGCTTACTCATCCAGAAAGCACAAAGTAAGAAGTGGTGGATTTCTATAAGTCTTTTAATGGGATCAGCAGCCCACTCTCTTCTTGCCATAAATAAGGTGATTATGAAGAATGGTCCAATTTTATCACAACAATAGAAAATTGCTTTGTGGTGAAGTTACTGACAAAGAGATTCATACTGGATTGTGTGCTATTGCTAGTGATAAAGCACCAGGAATTGATGGCTGCAATGCTTATTTTTTCAAGAAGGCATGGGTGATTATAAAAGATGAAGTTAACCAAGCTATTAAAGAGTTCTTCAGTACTGGGAAGTTATATAAAGCTGTAAATTGTACTTCTATCACATTAGTTCCTAAACTGGCTAATCCTAATACAATAAGAGACTATAGGCCTATAGCTTGCTGCTTCATGTTGTATTGATCTCTAAAGTCTTAGCTGGCAGAATTCAGAAAGTTATTGCATCAGTGATAAGTGAAGCTCAAGCGGGACTCATACTTGGAAGGAGGATAACATATAACATTATACTAGCTCATGAGCTAGTTAAAGGTTACACAAGGAAAAATATTTCTACTAGGTGCATGATCAAGATTGACCTTCAAAAAGCTTATAATTCAATTAAATGGAGGTTTTGGAGCAAGTTATAATTGAAATGGGATTTCCAGCAAGGTTTGTGAACTGGATAATGGAGTGTGTAACAACTATCAACTACCCCATCATGGTCAATGGAGAGCCTACCCCACCATTTGATGCTACCAAAGGCCTAAGACAAGGTGATCCTATATCCCCTTTCCTCCTTTCCTGTTTGCAATTGTAATGGAGTACCTTAGTAGAAGTCTCAACAAACTAAAGGAGGAAAAAGGTTTCAAGTTCCACCCCAGGTGTGCAAAGTTAGGAATCACCCACTTAAACTATGCAGATGATTTTCTGCTATTTGCTAGAGGTGATCTAAACTCAATTTCTCATATGCATGAGTGCTTCAACCACTTCTCTCAAGTTTCTGGTTTACAAGCAAATTTGAAGAAGACCTCAGTGTATTTTGGAGGAGTGCAACAAAGTACCAGGCTAGATATTATTCAAAAGCTGGGCTACACAGCTGGAGAGCTAACATTCAAGTATCTGGGCATTCCTCTGGCTACTAAAAAACTTTCTCTGATCCAATGGTACTCTATGATAGAAAAGATTGTAGCAAGGATATCCTCATGGACGGCAAAGAAGCTTTCATATGCAGTTAGATTGCAGCTGGTCCAAACTGTCCTATTTGGTATCTAGTCCTATTGGTCACAACTATTCAACTTGGCTGCAAAAGTTATGAAGATGATTGAGGCCTACTGCAGGAGTTGTATTTGATCTGGAATCAATACCATTACAAAAAAACCTCTCGTGGCTTGGAGCAGGACGTGCACATCTAAATCTATTGGGGGCTTGGGTTTGATTAACTTGCAAGTATGGAACAGGGCAGCGATAGCAAAACTTTGCTGGAAAGTAGCAAGCAAGCAAGACAGACTATGAATAAGGTGGATTTATGCATTCTACATCAAAGATCAGAGACTTGAAGACATGGCAATCCCACAACAGGCCAGCTGGATGGTCAGGCAGATTCTGAGTGCCAGAACAATACTACAACAGGTACAACACAATCAGCAGATCAACAAGAGCATGGTAAGACAGTTCTATCTTCATAGGCCTAGAGTCAACTGGAAGTGTATGATATTTCAAAACAAAGCTAGACCTAAAGCCATATTTACAATGTGGCTACATTTACATGGGATACTATTAACTGCAGATAGATTGATCAATTGGGAGGTAACTGTGGAATCAAAATGTTCTCTATGTCAACTTCATGCTGAGACTAATGACCATCTATTTGTGGAATGCATCTTTACTAAGGCAGTGTGGCAGAAAATTTTATACTGGATGCAAAGACGAGATGTAGTTCGAGATACCTGGATGCAACATCAACAATGGATGATACAGAGTGCTAAAGGTAAATCTTATGTAGCCCAATTGTATCGAATGGTGTATGCAGAGGTTAGTGTTTGGATTGAAAGGAATCTGAGAATATTTCAACAGAGAAGGAGAAGTACTGATAGCATAGCTAGAGAAATAGCCTACATATGTAATGTAAAAGCTACTAAAGGAATTAGTAGTTTAGTTCAATATTTTATGTTTTATTAGACATAGTATGTAGGTTGAGATCTCTTCTTTGAGTATCTGATAGATGTAGCTGCTAAGTTATAAAGCAGGCTATGATTTGTAATGATTATTGGTGATTAATAAAAATGTTAATTACCTAAAAAAAGCGCATGACATTTTCAGGAAATTTATCAACAAATTAAAAAATTTGACAGTTAAGTTGCGATAGAAGGAATACATGGCAGTTTGACATTGAGCAAGATCAAATAAGAGTGATTTTCCCCATGGAAAAAAAAAGAAATATTCCAACTAGTAGTATTTATAAGTTATTAAATGCACAAAATTCACTATACCTGGAACTTTGTCAGCTGAAAGGATCGGTTTCAATAAGCTCTCAGTTTCAACTATCTGCTAAGAGACATAAAAACTTAGAGAACTCAAAGAGTATGAATTGATATAAAGGGCACATATACGTTATTTTCATTTGCAGTGGTGGAATTTGTAAATGAATATAGCATAGTTGACATTGAAGAAGACAACTGTTGTTCATTTGAAGTTTCTACAAGAATAAAAACATAAATGCCAGCCAGATTGGATCTAGTCATAAAAAATAGAAAGAACTAAATACTGGACATCAACTATGTGCAAAAGAACAGAAAAAGCATGGACATAGTTGTGCAAAACTTAAAAAGAATAAATATTTGACATACTCAGTAAACAAGAAGAAGAAGCTAGATCTAGTTATACAAGTTTTTGATGTCATCCATGTTCAGAATAAAGAAGAAAGAAGTACAACAAAGAACATTGGAGTCCCCTCCATTGGAACAAAATAATTTTCAGCTACTAACGATGATACTGCTAACTTGTGTACCCAGAAGTCTATTGGATGTCTGCTACAGCATTACTTTAGTTTATTTTGTATACAAGGGAAAAACACATATTGGAATGGTCTGCATATCATGAGATACCTTTCCAATAACGAAAAGATGAAATTGGAACTTTTAGAATCATGAGTAACATACAGATGCACTGAGAGTTTCATGATAGTGTTTCATTTGTAATACAAAATATATAGAGAATCAATTTTTATTTTGTATAATGTTGGCCTGAGATAAATTAAATAAAGAAACACAGTAAGTGAGGATCATATAGCTAGCCCCAACTTCTTTGGTACTGAGGCATAGTGGTTTATGAGTAGATATGGATGCACTGAGAATCTAATAATAGTGTTTCATTATTATTAGGAACAATAAGGGTGTAATAGCTTGAACTAAATGAAGTATGCTTGTAGGGAATCAATAATGAAAGAGAGTTCACGTTCATCTTTAATGAAAGCCGCAGAGAGGAGCACTATCAGATAAGGATTGGAGGGAAAACAGAAAATCACTTTGACAAGAAGCAACATTTGACCAAGATGAAAGCAAATCATATATCTTCTAGGATCGAGAAGCTCTATACAGTAGTCTAATTGAAAGAACTTCAAATGAACGGAAAAAAAGAGCAAGAAAGCCTTCATTCAAGAATAGTGCAGGAAATATAAATGCTAACAGGAATCACTGAGGGAATTTTCCGACCATGTGCTGTTTACTTCAACTAAAGAATAAGAAAAAGTCCGTACTGAAACAAGACATTGCTTAAGGAAGCGGTAAAGTAGAGTTCCAATAAGGAAAAACTGTCCCCACCCCCCCAAACCCCCCACCCCAAGACACCTTCTAAAGTGCATGATTTGAATGAAAATCCACTTTGAATCTCTCACTTTCTAGTCTTTCTTTCTCCTTCTCTATCTCTTCTCATCTATATTGAGACTTTACCTCTTCATTCATGAAAAGTTCTCGAATTTGTCAGGCTATTGTGAAGACTGGAACACCCTCTGAATGCCTAATTTATTGACAGACTATTCCAACATAAATCTGCTTGAAATAGAAAAAGAAATAACATTATTCCACTTTAAGAAGAGTACGTACCTTTACTGTGTGGCCCTGGTTAGCACGTATCAGAAGTTCTCCATTCTCTTCCAACAGGCCGAATCTTTGCTTATTATCCTTCCGCACTGCCTATAAGAAAACAATGAAAACCAGTTCACTCAATTGAGAGAAAGGAAGTTCATTCAATGAAAAGCCAGCACCTGTTTTCCCATTAGGACCAGAAGGTATCAATCTTTTTCAACTAAATTGACTCGAGAACCATTTGCAATCCAAGGAATAAACAAATCTGAGGTGCACAAGGCTTCGCATGACTAACCTCTTTGACATCATCAATTGAGTGTGACCTCAATGGGACATCCGCAAATGTTTTTAAGTTGAGCTTTAACAGATCCTGCACCTTCACATACCCATCATTCCTCATATTCAAGTTTAGCTCAGAGGCCATGTGCCGCAAAATACGTGTCCTAAGTTTAAACAACAGTTGCAACGTTACAGAATAAGAGATATCAGATTTAATTTAAGACAATTTTGTTTTTGATAAGAGAAGTTAGAAAGTTTAAAGCAAGTGATAATTGGTAATTAAAGAACTATAGTTTCAAACACTAGAGTATGTACATACCATTATAATACCTAGAGCCTGGAACTAATTACTTCCAATGATCGTCATGGGTAGACAAAAATTATCTAAGTAATTTTTTCTTTTATTCCCTCTCCCCCTAAGTTTCGCAAATAAAGGAAGAGGATCGCTGTAAGTTGAAGTATAAAATGGTCTATCTAAGAATCATTATGAATCTTCAAATAATAAGGGCAGCCCGGTTCAAACCCCTTCTATGCGCGGGGTCCGGGAAAGGCTGCACCACAAGGATCTATTGTATGCAGTCTTACCCTACATTTACACGGCTCGAACCCGTGACCTCCTATTCACATGGAAACAACTTTACCAGTTACGTCACGGCTCTCCTTGTTGAATAATGAAGGACTGAAATAAAGCAAAATTGGGTAGAGAGGATTCATGAAGACAAAGCCAACTAATCGGGATTACTATTCTGTTGATTGACTGATTGGATTTATTTTACTATCATGTGTCACTAGAAGGAGGATGGTGTATCTACATGAATTACTGAAATCATTGGCACCTGACCTGAATAGAGGGAAATGTAAACAGATGATTCATATAGCGCAGACAACTAATTGGAACTGAGGCTTAGTTGATTAATTGACTACCATGACGTCACATAATAAAAAAGATCAATACCAAAAACCCGAAAGAAGAAATACATAGTGATATACATACAAGAGTCTCCCAAGAGCATCAATTTTATCTTTGCCAGAGCTGGCAGCAGCACCGCCACGGGCTCCTGATCTTTCGCTATTGTCCCATCCTCTCCCTCTTCCTCTACCACCGCTGCCATTGATTCAGAACCATAATTTTCCAATTCAAGATTGAAACTTTACAGAGAACTATTCAGCAAAAGAAGAAGAAAACATATTACCTTCGGTTGAAATGAGCAAAGGCAGAAGAGGAGGATGAAGAAGATTTGTGGAAACCCGTGTTGTCCATTGAAGAAGTAAAAGCAGGGAAACCACAGAGCAGAGAAGAAGAGAGGAAGGATGTCAAAGGGGGTGAAGGAAGAGAAAAGATGCGGCAACGTACAAGTCGCAAACTGGAGGTAGTCAGTCGAGACGTGAACATATGGAATAAGCTGGGGAAACCAATTGGGTCAGTGGGTCAAAGCTCCAATAAGCTCTCTGAGATTTCTCTTATGGCGGTCCTCTATTTACCGTTTTTCAGACCCGCAACAGTGAATTCAAAGACCGGATAGATTGTTATGGACAACTTTTAAGGACATTATTGCCTTTAGATTAAACTATTCTTATCCCAAATCTATTCCTAGATATATATATTCCTACTATTTAGAAACGGGAGTTAGCAGCTCTTCGTCGTCCTCTCAGGGGTATTTAAGGAATTTATAAATACCTACTCTCTTGTTGGTTCCGCCGGCGTCTTCCCCGTTAATTTGCAGCTTATGTATCTCGAAGCATGTTTGATGATTCCCCTCTTCTGTCGCCAATGGATTTTGAGTCAAAATTGTATAAAATTACACATAGGTTAATTTTTACACAGACAGAGGCTATTTTGAAATCCCTAGGTAATCTTACGAATGCTCTATCTCTTCTCATTTTTCCCTTCTCTTGTCATATACGCCTGGTTAGCGGTTGGGTTTAAACTTGACCATTGGAAGGTTGTGGTGTTATCGGTGGCTGAAAAAGGAAAATAGAGTGCTTCTTCCATGTTTGTTGGCTGAGTTTGGACCCTAAAAGAGACTGATATGTAGTGTTTATTGTGCTTTTGATTTTTCCTGGTCTTTCTTTGTCAATTTTCGAGATAAAAATCAGACCTTTTAATTTCCCTCACAATTAACGGTACGAGAGTTTTCCTTATTTAAGACGAGGCTCGATTAGAAATAATCTGTTCGCCCTTTCGCATAGAGCAAGACTCGTCTTTATATTACCCTCCTGCTCATATCCCATTTTATGGAAATACACTGAATAGTTGTTATTCTTATAGAGTTTTCCTATTTAAACTAGATAAGATATAAGATGATGTAGAAGCATTCGTTTGCTTATTGTTGCATATTTTTGCTTTGCATAAGTTTCTTTTGAAATAAACAAGTCACAATATTATTTAGTGATTGGTTTCCATACTGCTTCTCCTTAATGAAAAAGTTAACTGGCTTTAGGGCTAACAGTTACCGCCATGAGTATGCCACACATCACGGTTTAGCTCCCACATCAGTAACCAAAGAGACGATGAAGAGAAACGGAAGGTTTTTAGATTTTCAGAAAATTTAAAGTCGGTGGTGTAAAATATAGAAATAATAAAAAATGCAGCTCGGTGCACTAATCTTTCGCTATGCGTGGATTTTGGGAAGAGTTTTATAGTACGTAGCTTTATCTTGTATTTATGCTATAGTATTTTTTAGAGCAATAAATAAGTTAGAAATAATAAGTTATTTCTTGCAATTGTTAACTCTTTTTATATCTTCTTTTGTTGCAATGATTACTTATTTCAACTGTGTATTTTTACTCTTTCCAGTAAAATATGTAAAAAGTATATTTTAAAGCACTATAATTTAGAACTATATAAAAAATTACAGCCAAAATAACTAATTTCAAGCTATGTATTTTTATAACTTTTTAAATATCTTGACTATTTATTTCAATTGTATAAATCTATATTTCACGTCAAATTCAAAAAGAAAGATTAACTAAAGCTTTATTATTCTTAGTCAGATAAAAAAATTAGCCTAAATAATGTAGTTCTACCCAAGTTTTATAATAAATTGTATTCGAAAAAAAATCTAAAACAGTAAGATACTTAAAAATGTAAAAATATTTTTTTTTTCAGAAAAATACCACATACATAAGAAAAATTCATATGGTAGGCAAGTGCACCCACACAATTTGCCATATCAGCGTCCAAAGGAGTAATCGTTCTCAAAAAATCTAATTAAGAGGGTAATTAAGAGCACAAATATTTTAAGGATATAACTAATAATCTATAATAAATTTAGGGGATGATAAGGTATTTTGCCTATATTTTTTGGTCATGACATCAAAAATGATTTAAACAGAAAAACTATCTATTGAAATAAACATCTATAACAGGTAATACTGGAAACGAGAATAATAACGTGTAAGCTAGATACCATGATAATATATTTGAACTTCTTATTATTTGTAAGTTTACCTAATTTTGAAAAATCTTAATATATAGTTCAATTGATCGATTGTCTTAAACTTTTTGTTTACTGATTGGGTTGATTCCTTACCTTATAAGTAAAAAAGGAAATGAATATTAAGAGTAATTACGGAAAAACTTTTTTATAGAGAAATTATATCGATATTTATATGTTATATTAAAAGTACAAGGTCCTAAGCGAAATATCATTCGTTTTTTTTACTTCTTTTAAAATGAAGTTCACATTAGACATTAGACAAAAGAGTTATTTGAATTGAAATTAACTAAAATTATGGTTATACACATTTTCTTATTTGAATTGTTTATGATATTCTACTATATTTAGAACTTTTAAAGTTTACTATAGTTATAGAACTTTGACTTTCTCTTCACCTTTTTATCCCAAAAATAAAAACGTATCTACACTAAACGAATAGTTAGGAATTTGTATTCAACTTCAGTTCCTACAAAATTGCATAAGAAGAAAAATATATCTATTTTTGTTATGAAAATTTTTTCTTGAAATTTTTGCTCCTTGTTAAGTAATAAAAGAAAAAAAAGTCTTTGATGTTATGAAATAATATAAGAACAAGAACAATAATACAAGAACAAAAACAATAGAGAGAAAAGTAGAGAGAGGAGTATTCTTACTGATACTTAGGGATGATTTACAATGGGGTAAGACCCATCTATTTATAGGCATAGAAAAGACTTAGCCTCAAAGTAAAACTCTTCTATAAAATAGACATTCACTCTAATTAGAGTTCTATTTATAACACTCCCCCTTGAATGTCTATTCAATAATGTGCCTCGTTAAAACCTTAACTAAAACAAAACCCAATGGGAAAAATTATAGAAAAGGAAAAAGAGTACATATGTTTGAATATGCGCCTATTGCCTCGTTAAAAACCTTGCAAGGAAAACCCATTGGGACAAAACCTTGTAAGGGAAAAAGAGTGCAACGCGCATTAACTCCCCCTGAAAAGCATATCAATTCATATCCTTGAGTTTTCGCATTCCGATCTTGTGAACCAGCTTCTTGAAGGTTGACGTTGGAAGAGATTTTGTGAACAAATCAGCAATATTATCACTTGAACGAATCTGTTGCACATTGATATCACCATTCTTTTGAAGATCATGTGTGAAAAATAACTTTGGTGAAATATGCTTTGTTCTATCTCCTTTTATGAATCCTCCCTTCAATTGAGCTATACATGCTGCATTGTCTTCATACAAAGTCGTGGGTAGTTTGTTACACTTCAAACCACATTTGTCTTCAATATGATGTATTATAGACCTCAACCACACACACTCCCGACTTGCTTCATGAATAGCGATTATCTCGGCATGATTAGATGAAGTAGCCACAATTGATTGCTTAGTCGATCGCCAAGATATGGCGGTTCCTCCACAGGTAAACACATAACCTGTTTGAGATCGAGCCTTGTGTGGGTCGGATAAATATCCAGCATCAGCATAACCAACAAGATCAGGACTGCAATTATTGCCATAAAATAAGCCCATATCGGTAGTCCCTTTTAGGTACCTCAATATATGTTTGTTCTCATTCCAATGTCTCCTTGTGGGAGCCGAACTATACCTTGCTAAGACATTAACTGAAAAGGTTATGTCAGGCCTTGTAGTATTTGCAGGTACATTAGTGCGCCAATTGCACTAAGATATGGTACTTCAGGACCAAGTAGCTCTTCATTCCTTTCTTGCGGTCGGAATAGATCTTTATTCACATCAAGTGATCGAACAACCATCGGAGTACTTAAAGGATGTGCTCCATCCATGTAAAACCGTTTCAGTACCTTTTCTATATAGGTAGATTGATGAACAAAAATTCCGTTTGCCAAATATTCAATTTGCAAACCAAGACATAATTTTGTCTTTCCGAGATCTTTTATCTCGAATTCATTCTTTAGATAATCAATTGCCTTTTGGAGTTCTATCGGGGTTCCAATAAGGTTTATGTCATCGACATATACTGCAAGTACAACAAATTCGGATGTTGTTTTCTTTATAAAAACACACGGGCAAATGGCATCATTTATATAGCCTTCTTTTAACAAATACTCACTAAGACGATTATACCACATTTGTCCTGATTGCTTTAGACCATACAAGGATCTTTGCAATTTGATTGAAAACATTTCCCGGGACTTTGAATTATGAGCGTTCGGCATTTTGAGTCCATCGGGAATTTTCATGTATATCTCATTATCAAGTGAGCCATAAAGATAGGCAGTAACCATATCCATTAAATGCATGTCAAGCTTTTCAAGGACAGCAAAACTAATGAGATAACGAAAAGTTATGGCATCCATTACAGGCGAATATGTCTCTTCATAATCGACACCAGGCCTTTGAGAAAATCCTTGTGCAACAAGGCGTGCCTTATATCTTTGTACCTCGTTTTTCTCATTTCTCTTGCGTACAAAGACCCATTTATAGTCAACAGGCTTAACACCATTAGGTGTTTCAACTATAGGGCCAAAAACTTCACGTTTTGCCAGCGAATTCAATTCTGATTGAATTGCTTCTTGCCATTTTGGCCAATCATGTCTTTTTCGACATTCTCCAACAGATTGAGGTTCAAGATCCTCATTTTCTTGCATAATGCTAGATGCGACATTAAAAGCAAAGACATAATCCACCACTATATCCACTCGATTAAAATTTGCCTCAATATCGATTGGATTTATGGATAGTTCCTTATTTTCCTGAGTCTCGGGCTCAAAGGATTCTTCATGAATCTCAGAGTTTATTAAATCATGAATTTCCTCATGAGATTCTTTCGTAGTGTCATTTTGATCGTTTGCTTTCCTCTTTCTAGGATTTCGATCTTTGGAACCTAATGGCCTGCCACGCTTCAGGCGTGCATTCGACTCATTGGATATGACACTAGATGATTGTCCAACAGGGACATCAATACGGATTGGAACATTCTCCGCGGGGATGTGGGATTTTGTTATCCTTTTCAGGTCCGTAAATGCGTCAGGCATTTGATTTGCTATTCTTTGCAAATGGATAATCTTTTGCACCTCTTTTTCACAAATAGAGGTACGTGGATCAAGATGAGATAATGATGTATTTTTCCACAAAATTTCCCGTTTGGTTTCACCGACTTCTCCCCCTAATTTTGGGAAAAGTGTCTCATCAAATTGACAGTCTGCAAATCGTGCAGTGAACAAATCCCCTGTCAATGTTTCGAGGTAGCGAATAATGGAGGGCGATTCAAACCCAACATATATTCCTAGCCTTCTTTGCGGGCCCATTTTGGTGCGGTATGGCGGTGCTATAGGCACATATACTGCACATCCAAAGATTCTTAAATGGGATATATTGGGTTCATAACCCAAAACCAATTGCAACGGGGAATATTTGTGATAATTCGTCGGTCTGAGACGAATTAGCATTGCTGCATGCAAAATGGCGTGACCCCATACCGAAGTGGGCAGCCTCGTTTTCATGAGTAATGGTCTTGCAATCAACTGCAGGCGTTTAACTAAAGATTCTGCAAGACCGTTTTGAGTGTGAACATGAGCTACAGAATTTTCCACTTTTATCCCAATTGATAAGCAATAATCATTAAATGCTTGGGATGAAAACTCAGCAGCATTATCCAGTCTAATAGACTTGATTGGATTATCAGGAAATTGTGCTCGTAGTCGAATTATTTGTGCCATTAGTTTTGCAAACGCAAGGTTGCGTGATGACAACAGGCACACATGAGACCATCTACAGGATGCGTCTATTAGGACCATAAAATATCTAAAAGACCCACTAGGTGGGTGAATAGGTCCACAAATGTCCCCTTGTATACGTTCCAATAACGTAGGTGACTCAGTCCAACCTTTGTTGGTGATGGTCTTGTAATTAACTTGCCTTGATAACAAGAAGTGCAAGAAAATTCATTATTTAAAAGAATCTTGAAATTCTTTAACGGATGCCCATATGAGCTTTCTATAATCCGTCTCATCATGATTGATCCAGGGTGTCCCAATCGATCATGCCAAAGTACAAAAGTATTGGAATCAGTAACCTTTTGGTTTACTGTTGAATGTGCCTCAATTGCACTAATTTTTGTCCAATACAGGCCACAAGATAAAGACGGGAATTTCTCAATAACCCTCTTTTGGCCAGAGACATTCTTTGTAATGATGAGATATTCAAGATTATTCTCATCTATTGTCTCAACATGATAGCCATTCCGGCGTATATCTTTAAAACTCAACAAGTTTCTCTTAGACTTGGAGGAGAACGTTGCATTCTCTATGATAAACATTGTTCCTCTAGGCAGAGTTATAGTTGCTCTTCCGGAGCCTTCAATCAATTTACTACTACAAGAGATTGTAGTAACATCTGCCTTACACATACTTAGTTGAGAGAAATATTTCTTTTCTTTGAGTATCGTATGTGTAGTACATGAATCAACTAAACAAATATTTGATCCAAGATTGCTTTGTGAGATATCCATATTTGCTTTCCCATGGTTTGACATACAAAAAAAAAATACACGAACATGAGAATAAACAAATTCAATCCGTTTGTTTCACATTTAAACAATATTTTCAAAATCTGCTGAGGTTAGTTGACTAACTAAATCAGATAGTCGATTATATGTTTTCCATAATCGATTACTTTGCAGTTTGAAAATTTCAGTTTAAGCACTGTCTCAATGTAATCGATTGTTAAACATACATAATCGATTATTTGCTAATTTGAAAAATTTCAGATCACACTGTCTTAATATAATCGATTGTTAAACATACATAATCGATTATTTGCTATTTTGAAAAACTTCAGATCACACTGTCTTAATATAATTGATTGTTAAACATACATAATCGATTATTTGCTATTTTGAAAAACTTCAGATCACACTGTCTTAATATAATCGATTGTTAAACATATATAATCGATTATTTGCTATTTTGAAAAACTTCAGATCACACTGTCTTAATATAATCGATTGTTAAACATACATAATCGATTATTTGCTATTTTGAAAAATCTCAGATCACACTGTCTTAATATAATCGATTGTTAACAAGTATATAATCAATTGTTTTGCAGTTTTAATGCGAAATATCAGATAATCGACTAACTGTTAGGTTAGTCGATTAACTCTACTGAAAAATAAAAATATCTTTAAAATTTAAGCATATTGAAACATTCTAAAGAACTAATACTAATATTATATCATAAACTAACTAATACGAGCTGATACTAATGACTATTAGTTTATTCACTAACTAATGCAAATAAAATCAAACAATTCCATCTTCCTTCATCACAGATCCATCACCGATTAAGTGGTCTATTTTCCCCTCAGGGTGCTCAAAGAAGTCTGCCACATCCAGGTGGGTGATGTCAAAATTGTCGTCAGAGACAAAATTTGTTTTAGAGCCTTTATTCTTTAGAGATGCTTGATAAAGATCAACCAAATGTCTTGGTACATGGCAAGCTTTTGACCAGTGCCCTTTTCCACCGCAACGATAGCATATAGTTTCTGAACTATTTGCCTTTGGATTCTCATAATCCCGTTTCTGCTTTTGGTGGTTATTTCTCTTTGGGGGGTGACAGGCATTAGGGAAATTTCTTCCTTGTCTACGTCCATGGCTATGACCCCGATTACGACCACGACCATGACTAGATCCATGGCCTTTTCCATGCTTGGCATAATGAGAATACACCTTATCTGCTTCAGGCAATGGTGTAGACCCAGTGGGTCAATTTTCGTGATTTCTCATGAGCAGGTCATTGTTTCGCTCAGCCACAAGGAGAAGAGAAATCAGTTCAGAGTACTTTTTGAAACCTTTCTCTCTGTACTGTTGTTGCAGTACCATATTGGAGGCATGAAACGTTGTAAACGTTTTCTCAAGCATATCATAATCAGAGATATTATCTCCACAGAGTTTCAATTTAGAAGTAATTCTGAACATTGCAGAATTATATTCAGAAACAGACTTAAAGTCTTGGAGCCTCAGATGAGCCCAATCATATCGTGCTTGTTGCAGAGTGACCAACTTCTGGTTGTCATACCTCTCCTTTAAGCCGTTCCACAAGATGAGTGGATCTTTGACTGTGAGATATTCAATTTTCAAACCTTCATCAAGGTGATGGCGCAAGAAAATCAAGGCCTTAGCACAGTCTTGGGTGGATGCTTTATCTCTGTCTTTAATGGCGTCTCCAAGACCCATAGCATCTAAGTGGATTTCAGCATCCAACACCCATGTCATATAGTTCTTGCCCGAAATTTCAATGGCAACGAACTTTCTTTTCATAATATCAGACATAATTAAAACCAAATTCGGAAAAAGGGAAATACCTTAATTTTCTCAAGAGGATTCTTGAGACGGTAGAGTCTCGTGCTGATAACGTGTTATGAAATAATATAAGAACAAGAACAATAATACAAGAACAAAAACAATAGAGAGAAAAGTAGAGAGAGGAGTATTCTTACTGATACTTAGGGATGATTTACAATGGGGTAAGACCCCTCTATTTATAGGCATAGAAAAGACTTAGCCTCAAAGTAAAACTCTTCTATAAGATAGACATTCACTCTAATTAGAGTTTTATTTATAAATTTGAAAAGTTTCTCTTCCTTTCTAACAACCAAAAGAAAAACAACATTCTATTGTTAATTTGATCCTTTGAAATATGTTTTCATAACCTTTTTCTTTTATTTCACAATATCAAAACAACAAAAAATCCCAAACAAATTCCTAATTTATATAAAAAAGATACTAAGCGTAATTATAATCTAATATAAAATATACTTACGAAAAGTTAAAAAAAGTCCATCAACAAGTAGAAGAAAAAAAAAGCATTCCTAAATTTCTCACATAAATAAAAGAAAAGTAAAAAAGAATGTATTCCTAAAATTCATAAATAAATATAAGAGAAAAGTATGTTTTCAGGAAGGAATTATATTTTGTTCACTTCCTAAAATTAAAGTTAAATAAAAGAGAAAATTATCTTCTCAACATGTAATGAAGTTGTAATTAAAAATAAAATATTTTATTAAAAAGGAAATTCTAACTACTTTGGTTATGGGATTTTTTTTTCCGGGAATACTGATCTGTATCAAACAAATACTTAAGGAGTCATTTATTAATCCTTTTTCAATTTACATTTTGAATTTTAGAGGTATTATGTTTTTACTTTAAATACAATTTAATTTCTTAAAAAAGTGTCAAATTCATTTTAATTTGATGTTAAAAAAATAGGAACCATCCTTATTTTTTATAAAATTATATTTAACACTAATTTGTCGCCAAAACTAAGTATATTATAATTCATAAAATTATTTATAGATGGGATACGCTCATTACGCGTGTACCACATATTAATAAATATAAAACTTTTGAACAATACTATTGAATTATATACACTTAAAATGCAAGTCTTAAGTGTCGTTCCCAAAGTATTTCTAATATTTTTTTAATTTTGAGTTGAAGAGTATAACAATTATGAACATTAGATAATTTAAATTTAACTGCAGTATTTATTAAAGTGGTATTTATATTTATTTATATGTTGATGTCTCAATAATGCTATGGTGTTATTCATATTATAATATCGTATTCTGTTCCTGCGAATCTTAACTTCCTTTGGATATATTGGTTATTTAGTTAAATATTACATGTTAGTTGTTTTATAATGGTTTGTTTTATAATGGTAATCTCCATAATCTTACACGTTTATACCGTTAAATTGCCGTGTCATTTATGGTCGTTATATGTATATGTTCTTTCATGAGTATCTCTTGCTATTTGTTTAAAAAACTATAACTATAATGATGCACAATAACATGTAGGATAGCTGGAATACTGATAATTGAGGAAAATTACATAAATGGATATTCGACTCTAAAAATAATGGCGCTCACTCGATGACAAAAGTTCATGATAAGAATGTCAAACAAAAGTTTCATGATAAAAATGTCAAACACCGAGCAACAGATAATTGCATTACAAACATTCTTAAAAAAAAAAAGATAACTACATTACAATCACTATGAAAGAAGAAATGCTGTTGGATATTTGCCTTTTGTAAACTCTCTTTTCTATGGTAAACGACTGATGCTGTTGCACTGTGAGTACTTATGATATTTTCAGATTCAGCTTTAAGTTGCTCTCTATTTCACAGCATTGTCGCAACAGTTATGCCTAGCTGCTAGTTTGCTGATGCAGTTAGAACCATTGTACCTTCTGAACTGGTATATTTGTTCTGTTTTACTTGTAGCAACAACAACAACCCAGTATAATCCCACTTAGTGGGATCTGGGGAGGGTAGTGTGTACACAGACTTTACCCCTACCCTTGGGTAGAGAGGCTGTTTCCAAATAGACCCCCGGCATCATTCCCTCCAAGAACTTCCCACCTTGCTCTTGGGGAGACTCGAACTCACAACCTCTCTGTTTTACTTGTAGCCTATAAAGAATAATGCTAAAATATGCCACAGTATATGCTATATTTAAAACAATATAATCAGGAAGAACAATCATCTTTTATGTCCTATTTCTTGTGAAACCATTATCTGAAGCTTAATATTATGTGCTAGAATTAGTTAGCTTTGGCTTGTCCATGTCAGTGCACATAAGTTCATAAGTTCTTCACTCAGTCAGCAATATTATATCTCACCGTCTTTATCATTTCAGAAACCACTTATGCATTTAATTAAGAGTACAAAACTTTTAGCCATTTGGTTTATAATCAGTTCAGTTTCTTTTATTAATCAAGCAAAATAAATTGGAGCATACACCAATGACCACTATAACATTTTTTCTCTTTTACGCTACAGATAAATTGGTGTAATCATTTCAAAATATGGCATGGCATGGGACGACTTCTACTCTCCCTTATAAAATTTGGGATCTGATTCACTTGTTGTTCAAACTGTTGGTTACTGCATATTCATAGTAATTTTCTGCAGGTCTTGCATAGTGTTCACACGTAATATCCTCGACTTACGTACTCCGGCATGCTAAGAATCTTTTTGCAGACTCTCTAAATGTTAAGGTTGGAAACTACGCTTGTTGACTAATCTTATACTTTATGTTCATAATTTTGTGCATATTATGAACCTTGAAGACATAATCACGAAAAAAATGGAGATTGGATCCAACAACAACAACAACAGCAACAACAACCCAGTATAATCCCACTAAGTGAGGTCTAGGGAGGGTAGTATGTATGCATACCTTACCCCTACCCTGGGGTAGAGAGGCTGTTTCCAAATAGACCCCCGGCATCCTTCCCTCCAAGAACTTCCCACCTTGCTCTTGGGGAGACTCGAACTCACAACCTCTCGGTTGGAAATGGGGGTTGCCATCAGAGCAGCCCCTCTTGTCTTAGATTGGATCCAACTATAAGCTATATTAGAAATGTTTGTGTTGTTGTTTGTTAATCTTTACTAAATCTCAACTTGGATTTATGAACTCCTACTTATGTTGTTTTTAAAGTATAGTGTACAACTGGTTAGTCAATTACTTCTTAGGCATAATGTTTAACTACACATTGAAGTAACAAATTCATGCCTACCCCAAATGTACTTCATAGTCTATAAGTGTTTTCACCAGAATTTGATTGCTAAAATTATGTCGATGGCTAATTTGTTTCACTGTTGTTATAGTCTATTTTACACGACAGTTTATCATATTTGTTGACAACAATTTTCCCTGCTGCTATCTTGTACAGATCCATATCACCTAGTGCTGTTGGAAAATCATATGACTTTGGGATTATAGCTTATGTGGTAATTCTGCTTATGACATTAGTGCTTTACTTGATGTCATGTTGAAGCAAAATATCGTAGTTGCGATCCAATTAATCATAGCTTATCATCTTTTTAATTTTCTGAACACAAAGAAGCTATGATACAAAGAAACTACGCTTCACCTGCATATACCACTGAGGAGCTTTAGCGCAACGGTAGGAGTTTGTATCATGTGATCGGGAAGTCACGAGTTCAAATCGTGGGAACAATCTCTTGAAAAAATGCAAGGTAAAGCTGCATAATGAGAAAAAACTACTAGGGCTTGAAAGTTATGTAATGCTATATTACAATATATGGAAAATAAACCAAAAATGAGGTTTTATGTAGGAATATGGAACCTCATTTCTCTGCAGTGCCTAATATTAGAGGTACTTCCTAATTCAATAGTGACTAAAATCCTCATTTCTTAGCATCACGTTGTGCAAATCTGCAGATCCTTTATGCATTTTCTGATTGAACTTCATTTTGTTCTGTTAATCAAAATTTAGTTTTCTTAATGGATAATACAAGTAGTAAGGCTGGGTTGATGTTGATTTATATTGTACCTGAACCCGTCAAATGTTAAAGAGTGGTTGTTTTGACTTTAACTTCTGATAACATGGTGTTGCAGTTGCATCTAAACTAAGCTATTGTAACTTGTTTAACTTATTTAAAGTTTTGCTGTATGAACTAGGTATATAACTTAATTTATAGTTTGTATGAATATCTGGCTATATGAATGAATGGCTCTTTGCCTGCTTGCCTGTGGTGTATTTCAGAAACAGTTTTAAGTTACGAAGATTTTGCCTTTCTTATATCTATAATGTTAAGCTGCTTTGGTTGTTCCAATACTTCTATTTTCTTATGCATAATTTTGCCTTTTTTTCATCAATCTCCTCTGCGAATTAAAAATGTCAATAGTTGAAAGATAAAACAAGATGTACTCAAACTAACTGAAGAATCAGATATTTGATCTTTTTTGTGTAAACCGATGAAGAGTTGAGGAAAATTCGGGAGGCTCGTGGATGTTCTTACATGGTATATCAAAGTTATTAAAACGAACTCTCTCATATGTGATATATGAACTTGGTTCCTGAAAATTTCAAGTATTATGACATTCACAATGAATTTCCTTCGGGACTTTTGTGAGGTTTACCCGGAAGAGATAACTAATTATGTAGAGAAGATTAAAAAGTCTTACGAAGAATAGTTGCACACATGGGCGGATGCATGTGAGATGAAACGATGTTACATGACACCACTTCATTGAATTTTTTTACGAAATATATGTAGTAATACTGTACAACAACAACTACCCAGTATACTCCCACCAGGTGGGGTCTGGAATATGTAGTAATACTGTATGGGTATAATAAGATAAAGAAAATAACACCACTTGAAATATATTGTTAAAATTTATGGTGCTGCAGAATTGAACCTATTCTAACTTAATACTCAACAAAACCAATGGGCTAAGGCTATTTCTTGTTGATTAATATAATAATTAATATTATTTATTCTCTGCTCTTCAATAAATATCAATACCACTTGCGAAAAATCCTATGTATGCCCCTGTTTGCACACTGATGAAGAGATCCGTTACTGTGTTGCTGGAAGTGGTAAGTATAGGATCTATTGTTTAGGCTTTGCATCACTATCCGCCAACTATAATATGGTTGCTGAATTGTATACTTTGTGTTGTAGGTTTTTTTGATGTCAGAGTTCGCAATGAGGCTTGGATTCTTGGAAGATGATATGAAAGTGCAAAGCTCCCTACAAGGATAGTTGTTTCATTTGGATAGTTACAGACTATGTGTGTCACAACAAATGCTTTTGAAGACAACCTCACTATATTTTATTTTGCATTGCTACTTTTGTATAGATTAAATATGCGATAGCAGCAAGGAATGCTAAACCGAAAATATGGATTCAATTAGCTATGTGTTTTTACCTTGGTTGGTATTTTTGATATAGTCATGGCTAAATCGTGTATAAAAGAGCCACAGTAAGTTTATACATAGAATCAAGTTAAAGGGATAAAAACTACCATGCTAATCAAGTCACAAATCTCTGTTTATGTGCCTGAGTTAATTGAAAAAGTATCTTTATTAGAAGTACTTACTATCATTTTTTTGATAGAAGTATATATATGAAGGACTATACAAGCAAGCTGCTCTGGTTTTCCCTCGGTGGATTTAATAACAATAAGAAAATCACAAGTTGCTCAAGTTGTTGAGTGTTGAAGTCACTTGGTTGTGGAACTTGTTAGTGGGAAAGGCTTTAGTTTTCTTTGGTATGAGAAAATAGCCTTCCCTTGATCAAATTGTGAACTATTTTATTGTTACAGTTATGTTTGAACCTACAGTAGTTTCGTGGGAATTTCTTTGTAAATTCGAGTTGTCACTCACTGAATACTCGCAATGCTATATCAAGTTTTTTTTAGCTTCTGTTCGTAGTAGATAGAGCTTATTTGATTCTCAGTAAGGAATTGAAATAATCTTCCGAACGGACTCCATATTCTTCCAAAAGGAACCAATAAAGAAAACAATCAGGGGAAATTTTTAGTGATGTATCAACTGTCTGAACTTATGTTTTCATTAAGGCTTACTAATAAAATGAAACCAACTACTCTCTACTTTGCAGTCTTGATGCACGTTAAATATGAAGCATATGTCTTTATATTATTACTATTGTTATATTTTTTTAACCATAAACAACTCGATAATTTTATGCGAAAGAATAAATCAACCTAATATGCATCTTTAGTTACAGCAGTGTTAGCATGTAAAAGAAATTCTTATGTGCTATAGTACATTCAATTTCTTTGCCCCAAGGAAAACCTTCAGCTTAGCAATAAATATAGTTCAACAGTTACTTTGCTTTGTCTATCAGTAAGTGCCAAAGCTGTTCTTATGCCTTTCTCCGGGGGTGTGGGAGTGTGTATGAGAGTGGTGTGGTGTGTGTGAGGAGTAGAGATGAGTGAGCGAGAATGAGAATGAATGAGCACGAGAGGATGCGAGTGTCCCCAGAATGAATGAATAGTTTGTAACAAAATTGTTAGAGCATCTGAGTTATTTCCTTTCTTTTTACTCCCTTCTCACTATTTTCTGAGAAAGCTGCTGTTGTTATTTTAAGGAAATTGGTTTTAGCAATTAATAATAGTCACAAAATGGGAGTGGCATATCGTCATATAAAACCAGATAACATCTTGTTTGATTCCCACGTAGAACATGCTTCCATGATTTTTTATAACGTTACAACCACTTTTCTTTTTAACTCCCAATTTCTTTTATTTTTAGATGTTCGTGTTATTTCCTATTCACAAGTTTTAGCTACTTTATTACCATCTTTTACTGCAGATCCACATATTTGGTCTGCTAATAGAGCTTACTACAGCGATCTTCTTTCTTGTCTTTACTATTCATGTTAAGACAGTCGCATTACACATTCTGTGGAGAATATTTTTGCAAGTATTTTCAATGCACTATGTGTTGAAGTTGATGCTAACCATGACTGCAACTTATTTCTGCCTTTGTAGAACTGCTGACGCTTCTGTTACAATTGGTTTGACAAAAAAAGTTGTTCGTCGTGGTTACAGGTAACCAACTATCTTATCTTTATATATTTGTAAACGCAGGCTCTTATTAGCACATCCTCTGTTTCTCCTGCCCGTTGTACTACTAATCGTTAATGTTGTGCACCATTTTTGTTTTTACAAGTTGTGGTACTTTATTTTGCAATGTTGTTTGACGATAGCTGCTGTTGATGCTCACAGCAGGTGCTTACGTATATCAAAGTGCAGTACCTTTTTGTGCTTCTACATATTCGCTAATACAAATCGATATCTTGCTAAAGGGTTGTGTGATAGTTTGCACAACTTCATTTAGGAGTAAGTACTACGATTGTGATGGATCATACACAACAAAATAAAAAATAAACGTCCCCCCTCAGAGACAGATAGAAATGTTAGTCGACGTGAAAAATATAAAGAGATGACAGTAGAGAAAAAGCAAAAGTTATTGCTACAACGTCGACTAAAATACCAAGAGTCAAAGAGACACACTTTCTCAGAATATAACTACTGTTCCCTTGATTGGAACAATGACGGGTAAAGAAAGAGATGAAAGACGTACATTTTCTGTCTACGAAAAAGGTGAGTATGACTTCTTTGCTCGCCTTTAAAATAGCTACCACTATTTAGTTCCATTTAAAGACCACCTACCTTCATTTTAGGTTCAACATCAACTGTATCCAATGAACTACATAACAAAGTCTCCAAGATAGTTACACCCAAAGGTTTTGTTCAGTTTTTTGTCTCCTATTAACAGTCATGACTGCTTTTGCTTTGCCTTAGTTTTACTGATCCATTTCGAATATACAGATGATACAACAACCACAAAGTCTACTCCAAACATCAGTCAGTTGCGTTCAAACTACGTTTTGCTTCAGAAAGTTCCAATCTGCAGATTTTGCTCAGCGAAAGGATTTGAATATGAACATCCTGCATTCTGCTGTCATACTGGGCCAGTAAAGTTAACTTCTCATAAAATGCCTATGAAATTGCGTAATTTATATGTTAGAAATAGTGTGGCGTCTAAGCACTTTCGAACATACATTGGAACATATAATAATCTTTTTGCATTCACATCACTTGGTGTAAAGTATGATAAAGATTTAGCAAAAAGAAACTCCGGTATTTACTCCTTTAGAGTTCAAGGAAAGATTTATCATTGGATAAATAATTTGCATCCCACAGATGACAAACCAAGAAACATACAATTATATTTCTATGATAATAGCAATGAGCTGACTTATAGGATGGCATGCTCCGAGAGAGTACATGAATCGGTAGTGAAGGAATGATAGATATATTATCAATAAATTCATACTCTGTGTTTTTACTATCTTTGGCACATATACCAAATCTACGAGATTTCCATATAGCTCTCAAATGTGACATAGACTTGGACCAGAGAGTAAATAATTTGCCAACTTCATTTGAAATTGCAGCAATATGGACCGAGACGCAACCTTTAATGCACCACATATTCAAATTTACCCTCGCACTGATCGAACACAAATAGTGAATTACTACTATGGCTGTTACGACGCATTGCAATACCCGCTATTGTTTTTGCTAGGACAAAGTGGATGGCATTGTGATATTAAAAAGCTCCCAGCAAATTGTCCTGTATACGCAAGAATTGCACAGCACGAAGAGCTGCCAAGCATACGAAATGTTACCTCCCTTGACGAATATCTGGAAATGGAAGTTGAGGTTCTCAAAAAAGGACAACGATCTGAGGGATACAGTTTCTGCTCGTGAGTATTACCATTACAAACTACACATGAGAAACGATGATGATGATGAAGATGAAATATTGCACACATGAAGAATATTTCAGCAGTATTCAGTTGATGAGTACATTAAACTTGAAACACAAAGGTTGGATTTTGCAGTATTCAATCAAGATTTGTTCAGAATGGCTATGCTAGAAGGACTTCTTGACATTTTTGCGATTAGGGGAACGCGATGCTTCTAATATCAGGAAACAAACTTCTCTTCCAAGTTCTTTTATTGGAGGGCCCCGGGATATGCGTCAACAGTACATGGATGCTATTGCGCTCGTGCAGCATTTCGGTAAACCTAATTTATTTATAACAATGACATGTAATCCCTCTTGGACAGAAATAAAGGAACATTTAATCTCGCCTGATGAGGCACAAAACATGCCTTATTTGATCAGTTGAGTATTTAGAGCGAAAATAGAAGAATTCAAAAAGGATATACTAAGATGAAATATTTTTGGGAAAGTTGCAGCTCTTATGTATACTGTACAGTTCCAAAAGCGAGGTTTACCTCATGCTCATTTTCTTATAATATTAACTAATGAATACAAGTTACTTACTCCAGAAGCCTATGATAATATTATTAGTGCAGAAATACATGATGAAAAGGCAGAACCACATTATTCACCTTTTCTTAAACATATGATGCATGGTCTGTGCGGTAATCTAAACCCAACAAATTCTTGTATGAAGAAAAAAGGTTACTGTAAATTCAAATAGCCAAAAAACTTTGCGGGGCAGACCTCAAAAGGAATAGAATTTTATCCAATTTATAGAAGACGCAATACATGAGTGGTAGAGAAAATAAGAGAACGACACTTGGATAACTCATGGGCTATTCCATATAATCCTTTTTTGCTCGGGAAATTTGATTGCCATGTGAATGTTGAGATATGTTCTGATATTAATGTGTTAAGTATCTTTATAAGTATATATGTAAAGGACACGATAAGATTGCATTTTCTGTACACAATAAGGATACCAACGCAGAAGTAATAGATGAGATAAAAGAATATCAGTCTGCTACATGGGTCTCGCCTCCAGAAGCTATGTGGCGGTTGTACGGTTTCTCCATCAGTGAAATGTACCAGAGTATATGCCTTCTTCAGCTTCACCTTAAAGGACAACAATTTGTTTCATTTAAAAGCAGCGGAAACATAGATACGCTTGTAAATAATTCGATGATTAGGCAGACGATGTTAACACAATTTTTTTAAATGAATAGAACAAACACAGACGCTGGAGAACTCAATCTATTATATCGGGAATTCCCCGAACATTTCGTTTGGTCTGCAACGGAGAAAATGTGGACGGGCTGGAAAAAAACAACGTGCTATTGGCCGTGTAGTAACATGTCATCCAACAGAAAGAGAGCGATACTACCTTAGGAAGTTACTAATGAATATTAGAGGACCAAATTGTTAGGGATATAGTAGATATGTCCTAGATCCAATATCATATTTGATAACTTGAATATATTTTTGTGAATGTCATTTGATATAAAATATATGGCATTTGATATTCTTTTATCATTATTATCAATTGTTTGATTATTTTGATAAGGTCCTTGATTAAATTTTGAGATTTGTCATCGTGATAGAGATCATGATAATGAGAGCAAAGTCTTTTGCAATTTAATCTAAATTTGTTCTTGATCGTAGGATTATTAATTTGGACATTAGTAATCCGGTTAGATCAACATTTATGTGATCGTCTTTATCGGATAAAGATTAGTTGATCTCATTAACTAAATCACATAGATAGATGATGCATATAGAGATATGATCATTGAGCCGACTCATTGGAAAATTCTTAATGGTTAGAATTACCATAAACTGTCAATAGGATATTTTCTTGATGAATGTGATGTAACTGTTTCCTTTGACTTGAGATCGTCATAGTAATTGACAAGTTATTTATTGTGCTTTGATACTAGACACCTATGGCCCTAGGGCGATAGTTGAAAGGATATTGGGTACGATTAAATACTTGTAAAATTACTGATTGATCAAGACGGAATCTTTAACTCTTGGTAATGATTTTAGCAGGTTGCCGTTGTCCAAGACGAAAACGTAATTTTCTCTCTACCATGCTATTTCTTGTTCTACTGTCTGAAGTATAATTGCAATCATCATTATTTTTTAATATAAACAAAAGAAAGAAACTTATCAGCTTAAGTTATCATACAGTTAATTATTTCTCCTGGCGCAAACTATATTAAGAAGTAAATATTAGAAAATCTCTCGGAAGCAAGATTTTACGCATCTACCATTCACTCCTGCTAGATACTTTCTTGCCCAGCCTCTTTGGATAAAAATATTTGATACCAAACTTTTGGGTTTCTGTTTTGGATTAATTATGTCCGCCCTTCTAACCCTTGAGTATACTTGATTGGATAACTGGCTCATGATACCCGATTGGGCTACAATCATTACTAATGTCATCAAGTATTCATGTTGTTGTAACTATTTGGCATATACAATTATCTTTACACATTCTGGTTAAAAGGTTAGTTTGCTGTTATTTTTCTTTTTCTTTAGGAGTGGCGTTAGGTATTTCTTGTTTGCTAATCGATTTGTTCAGTTGGACGTTATTGGTGATTTTTTTTCTCTGTTTCAAATTTATACCTATTGATTTCTTTGTTGTGGACATCATATTGTTATTAGGTTGGTTGCACATGGTGTATGAGGGATTTGATTTCGGTTTCCCTTAATTTCTAGGCATTCCCTTGAGTTCACTCAAAGGGGGAATAGAACAAAAGAGGAGAAAAGTTATTTCAGAAGCTTTCCAGTGTAGTTGCAGGCCATCCATTGATTTTTCTAATGCTTCTTAATTTTGACTAATAACCTGTTTAATGAAAGAAATCAACTAATTAGATACTATCATATTTCCAGATGATTATATGGTATGGCTTACCAGCAGTTCCAATACTAAGTACTCCACCTGTTTACGCATTATTGTCTTTGCCTGTGCTAATTGTAGTGTTTCTCGCTTACTGCGAATGTTGAAGATAGAAAGGGAAGATGTTCCTGCAATAGATTGTGAAGTATTTGTAGGTATACATGATGAACATAAATATACTGACGCATAACATCTATTATTAACCAAAAAGTGGTCAAAAGCATCTCCCAATTACACATCTATAGTTAAGATGAGTCATCAGTAGAATTGGTTACATCCTCAAAGTTAGTTGAGCTTTGAGCAGATTGTGCTTTATGTTATTTCATGGAAAGTGTTATAAATAGAACTCTAATTAGAGTGAATGTCTATCTTATAGAGAGTTCTACTTTAAGGCTAAGTCTTTTCTCTTCCTATAAATAGAGGGGTCTTACCCCATTGTAAATCATCCCAAAGTATCAATAAGAATACTCCTCTCTCTACTTTTCTCTCTATTGTTCTTGTTCTTGTATTATTGTTCTTGTTCTTATATTATTTCATAACACGTTATCAGCACGAGTCTCTAACCAATTGAATTTGATTTCTTCCTCCTTCCAGAATTTCTATACGGAACTAAAGCAACTGCGATTGCATGTGTTGCTAGTGCAATTCCTACGTTGGTTGCTGTGCGGACAATTCCTTGGGCAAAGGCAAATCTCAATTATACTGCTCAAGCACTCATCATATCTGGTGTTTATTCTTCATTGCGATATAGTCTGTTACTGTCTAAACTTGTTCTTTATTCTGCGTAGTGTATTTCAATATTGTTTCATATTTGTTATTTATTAATTATCTTAATAATGGATTACAAGTGGATAATATTGTTAGATCCACTTAAACTCCAGCAGAGTTTACAAGAAATATATAACCACGTGAAGTGGTAAAATTTCTATGTCTTGCCATGATTAAATTCATGTATGATTGTGGGCAAAGAATTAAAAATCCGTCCAATTGAACTTGCTCCATTCCCTTTAGAGAATGTGGTAGCAGTATGTGATAAGTCTGAAAGAAGACAAAATTATTACCGTGAAGGTATCAATGCATGTGGACGTGGCAATAGACGAAATTATAATCGTCATTATTGTGGTAATGAGAACAATAAGGATTCTCAAAATAATCTTTCACTTTATGAAAGTAATATTTGACATGTGATTGTGTATAGCACATACAGATGATTATGATCCATTCCCTGAAGTGAATGTGATAATTGTAATAGAGCCCGTAAGTATGAACACGCTCTTGATGTAATTCTGTTTCATGTCTGACATTATAAAAGGAAAGTTCGTTGTCCTTGAAATTTCGGGCAAGAACTATATGACATGGGTGTTGGATGCTGAAATCCATTTGGATGCAATGGGTCCTGGAGACGCCATTAAAGACAGAAATAATGCATCCACCCAAGACTATGCTAAGGCCTTGATTTTCTTGCGCCATCACCTTGATGAAGGTTTGAAAATTGAATATATCACAGTCAAAGATCCACCTATCTTGTGGAATGGCTTAAAGGAGAGATATGACAACCTGAAGTTGGTCACTCTGCCACAAGCACGATACGATGAGAATCCAAAGGCAAATAGTTCAGAAACTATATGTTATCTTTGCGGTGGAAAATGGCACTGGTCAAAAGCTTGCCGTATACCAAGACATTTGGTTGACCTTTATCAAGCATCTCTAAAGAGTAAAGGCCCTGAAACCAATTTTGTCTCTAACAATAATTTTGAGATCACCCACTTGGATGTGGCAGACTTCTTTGAGCACCCTGAAGGGAAAATAGACCACTTAATCGGTGGTGGACCTGTGATTAAGGAAGATTGAGCAGTTTGATATTTTTATTTTTACTTATTCGTAGTAGTTTGTCCTTGTATTTATAAAATATGTAAAAAACTCACAATAATTTCAGATTGTGTATACTGTAAAAACTTAATTGCCATCAAACCATGTCTATGCCAACTTAATGTAGCCAATTCTACTTTTTCATTAATTTATTCATGTTTATAAATCATGAATTATATAATTACTGATTACATCCCACACGTATTGTCTTATGTATTATTTTTACACAGAGTGTGTGAAAAGTATTTGTCAAAATAATACTTTTGCCAGAGACATAGTTGTGTTTATTATCATACAATTTGTGTTGTATAAAACTACTGAGTAGAGAAAAACTATGAAAATAAATATGGCGACATATAAATGTTTGCAATCATAATTCACAAACTTTCTTTTGCTTACATGTGTTATTTATTTTCATGTCTGCATTAATCATTTACAAAATATTTTACAATCTTGGATGTTAAATAGATATTAATATTAAACCTACCTATACAGCGATGCGTAAGAGCACAACTTAATTATGACAGTATGAGCATCTTGTGTATTAGTAGATTACCATTTTAATATTAAAAGTTGTACAAAGTGTATTATAATACATCCGTATATTAGAAATACTAATTACCATCTTGTGTATGTTACTACAATTTTTGGTAGTAGTAAATTGATTGAAGGCTTTGGAAGAGTAACTATAACTCTGCCTAAAGGAACAATATTTTAGAGAATGTAATGTTCTCCTCCAAGTCTAAGAGGAACTTGTTGAGTTTTAAAGATATCATTCAAAATGGATATCATGTTGAGACAATAGATGAGAATAATCTTGAATACCTCATTTACTCATGAAAACGTCGGCTGCCCACTTCGGTTTGGGGTCACGCCATTTTGCATGCAGCAATGCTAGTTCGTCGGCTTGCCACTTCGGTTTGGGGTCACGCCATTTTGCATGCAGTAATGCTAGTTCGTCTCAGACTGACGAATTATCACAAATATTCCCCGTTGCAATTGGTTTTGAGTCATGAACCTAATATATCCCCTTTAAGAATTTTTGGATGCGCAGTATATGTGCCTGTAGCACCGCCATATCGCACCAAAATGGGTCTGCAAAGAAGGTTAGGAATATATGTTGAGTTTGAATCGCCCTTCATTATTCACTACCTCGAAATATTGACAGGGGATTTGTACACTGCACGATTTGCAGGCTGTCAATTCGATGAGACACTTTTCCCAAAATTCGGGGGAGAAGTTGGTGAAACCAAACGGGAAATTTTGTGGAAAAATGCATCATTATTTCATCTTGATCCACATACCTCTATTTGTGAAAAAAAGGCGCAAAATATTATCCATTTGCAAAGAATAGCAAATCGAATGCCAGACGCATTTACAGATTTGAAAAGGATAACAAAATCACATATCCCCGCAGTGAATGTGACAACATCTGATTTATGAATACATATTCATTATTGGAAGAATATGAACATGAAATTGGTATCGAATATACCACACTCACCCCTAGAAGGAGGTTTGAGATGATACCACACTCACCCCTAGAAGGAGGTTTGAGATGATGTCATTATTATGGCATGAATGGTCATTGGTCACGTACCTATTGTACGCCAAATAATTTGTTAATGTGATTACCAAAGGACAATAATAATGCAAGAAACATATCTTGCATATAAATTTGATATGACCATAATGGTATAACTTTCTCTTTAAAAGAGATATTCACCACATGGATGTTGATGAATTTGTGGTAGTACAAAATTAATTGAGAGCTCTAGAAGAGCCAATTATTACTATATTGGAGAAACACAATTGATTACCAATAAGGTATTGTGTTGTAGTAAGTCTCAAAGAAACTTATTCAGTTTCCAAAGTATATGCGAAAGCGATTGATTATATTGAGACTATAAATAAAGGAAAGATTTGATATCTTCTAATACTACAACTTGTATGGGGATAATCTGTATGTGAAAACTACCCGCTTTATTCTCCAATTTGTACTACACAAACAAAAGAATGCCACAATATAGTAGATATTTATTGGTATAAAAACCCATACCATAATAAACCTGAAGTTTATTGAGAATTGCACATGTCATAGTGTAAACATGAACTTATCAATATTGACAATTTATTCAGTTGGCATTCGGGTTAGCCATCTCATTTTAAGTATGATGTGCAAATTCACATGGGTGAATATTAAAGAACTAGAAAGTTCTTTACGAGTTCTCTTGTATTACTTGTTCTCATTAATGAACTGACCAACTAAAGAGTTCGGGTTGAAGCCCATAAATTCTGGAAATACCAAAGGTGAATATGGGCCCATTCACCTGCCATGTATACCACATATGATGCATCTATGATATGGTTACATGTGCGCTTGTTATTAACCCGCAGCCTGGCCGGTGCTTGCGAGGTAAATTGCTCAGTAATCTAACTTCGAGCATAATTTCCAGATTTTCTATTCAAGATAGTTCATCTTGATAGTTGGTTTATATCATAGTTGGTTTAGCAAGATAATTATTGAGTGCCTCCACTTAATAGCTAAACTGTTTCTTATGAGAACAAAGTTATATATATCAGTTTGATATACGTTGTATACGAGAGTATATTATATTATTATTATTGATGTGCGGTGTATATTTTCATTAACACCATAATGCACAAAGATGGACTCTCAAAGTTGAGGAAACAAGTTAGCTTTTCTAACATGAGGGGGAGACATGATAAACAATTGAGAAAAAGTTACATGGGATGAATTATCATTTGTATATATAGATCCCCGAATATCATAATATGAACCTGAAGTTCATAAAAGGATAATTCAATTGCAACATATTGCAAAGCATGCTATACGCATTTGCTGACCCAAAGAAAGTAACTATATTCTCACTGCAAATGCTCATATTAAGTCCCAGAAGGACAAAGTCTTTGATACGCTTAAAGCGTATAGACAAATCGGTTTCAAAAGGAACTTCTTAATAAAGAAGATGAGCAAATGATCAAAGTGATCATAATAAGGAGGCAAATGATCCAGAAGATCACATGACATAACACTTCATAAAATCTCATGAGAGATTCAGGTACCTGAATGTATGAATGAAGATATCTCCATGTTATGTCTTTATGAAAATTGACTAAAACCGATATAAAATGATTGTCGACGACATCTATAATAGCGCCAAATATCGATGAGGATCTTATGTTTGTCGAATACAAACAAAATATTGGCCAAATGGAAGAGATACAATTCAAGAAGAATTGATTCCATATGAAAGACATGTAGTTTTGGACATGTAGTTCAAATACTTGAAAGTGTAAAGTCAAAGGTATGTGTAATCAGTTTTCGATATCTATTTATCTGGCATGACATGAAAACTTGATATGCATCTAAAGTCTATTATATGGCTTATATGACTTAACTTGAAAGGTTTAAGTTGCTTGAAGCATATACAATTCTTGGTCCTGATGTACCACATCCTAAGTACAATTTGTGTACATATGTATCTTGCTATAACTATAAGCATGATGGCATCGAGAATACCTCTATGGAGATATTGAAGAGTCATTCCACGACATTATATGAAGATGTTCGTATCTATCAAGAATGATAATTTCAAGGTGCGGAATATTTATTCAAATCAATATGGCTGATTTATTTATCAAATCTCTACCAAAGATCGTTTTGAAGATGGTGCACAAGATTGGAATTCAAATGCTCAAGGATGTGAATTGATGCTCTTTTCAGGGGGAGTTAATGCGCGTTGCACTCTTTTTTCCTTACAAGGTTTTGTCCCACTGGGTTTTCCTTGCAAGGTTTTTAACGAGGCAACCAATAGGCGCATATTCAAACATGTGTACTCTTTTTCCTTTTCTATAATTTTTTCCCATTGGGTTTTGTTTTAGTTAAGATTTTAACGAGGCACATTATTGAATAGACATTCAAGGGAGAGTGTTATAAATAGAACTCTAATTAGAGTGAATGTCTATCTTATAGAAGAGTTCTACTTTAAGGCTAAGTCTTTTCTCTTCCTATAAATAGAGGGGTCTTACCCCATTGTAAATCATCCCAAAGTATCAATAAGAAAACACCTCTCTCTACTTTTCTCTCTATTGTTCTTGTTTTTGTATTATTGTTCTTGTTCTTATATTATTTCATAACAGAAAGAAAATAAAAGAGAGGATCTGACAACTGATAAAATATTTTATGTTTAAATACTTCAGCGGCTTCTGCACGCTGATGTCCTTTTCTTCGTCTTTTTTTTTTTGGGGGGGCTTTTTATGGATTTGCTTCAGATATTGCTTTTAGATACGTTATTTCATTTTCTATGAGTTTCAAGGAAGCACTCGATGTTAAACTGTCTAAATTCTGACGTTTTTTAGTTGTTATTGTGTTTATCTATAGTTCCTTAATACATTTTATGGAAATGAAAAAGGGAAGGTTGGACAAGAAGGGTTGGTCTGATGGTAAGCAACCCCCACTTTCAACCGAGAGGTTGTGAGTTCGAGTCTCCCCAAGAGCAAGGTGGGAAGTTCTTGGAGGGAAGGATGCCGGGGGTCTATTTGGAAACAGCCTCTCTACCCCAGGGTAGAGGTAAGGTCTGCGTACATACTATCCTCCCCAGACCCCACTATGTGGTATTATACTGGGTTGTTGTTGTAGTAAATTGGTTATAAGAGGCATAGATGATTTGGTTCACAAAGAGGATCAACACAGTAAAATCAAATACATTATAAATATTCAAATAGCAAGAATCTTTCTTTATGCTTTGAATACCCAAATTCACAGGTGCTGCTTCAATGTTGAGACAGCCTTTTGAGAAATGCAATGGGAAGGCTGTTTACTACATAATCCAGATACAAAAAAGGATGCTGCAACTGCATTCCAATAGCCAGAATCATGACAAACAACATAAATATTAGCAAAAGCTGAGTAATTAACAACTGTGACCAACTTTAAGATTATTAATTTTTTTTATTTGGTAACCAATTTTAAAACAAAGAAATTAGTACAAGAAGGACAAGACAATAAGCAGACTGAGCTAATCACAAAAACCAAAACTAAAAATTGTTTCTTCAAGCTATAAAATGCAACCATAACACTTTAAAATACTTAATACTAAAAATTTAAACACAAAAATCAAAGCTAAAAATTGTTTCTTGAAGCTCAAAGAATATAAAGTGTTTACAATTTTAACAATTTACAGAAAAAACTCAATACCCACTAATCTAAACACAATCAAAGCTAAAAATTATTTCTTGAAGCTCACAGGAATACCCAGTGTTTAAAACCAAAACAATCTGCAGAAAATACTTAATACCCAATAGGTTAAAGTTGAAATAAAATATACCGAGGAACTTGAAAAAAGCTAAAAAAATATCATAAGTGCAGCCAATTACTCAAAATTAACGAGTGAAATTTTAAAAAAATACAGTGACAACTACATACTCCAGTAGTCATTAGTTCCAAACTGGAAAAACCTGTATAAGTCATACTGCATTTGTTTACTTAGGCATTCACGATGCCTCATTTATAAAACCCTTCTCCCAACATTCACTCTCCTGCCCCAACGTTTCACTTTATTCTTTTCGCATTGTTTGAATAACAATCTTATCAAATTTGTCTCTGTTATTTGTAAATTTACATCCTCTTCTTTATTATTCTTGGTGATATTATTACTATTGTATTTTGGGGGGGATACTGTCATTTACTGTTCATTCCTTCTACTGTAGTGTGAGGCCTACTATCCTTACGCTGTGGGAAGACTTCGCCGATGCTGATGGAAGCATCCTAGCTGCACTGGTTGCTAAATATCCAATAATTATAGCAAAACTAGTTACCCGAACCAACTATGCTGGTATGGAAAAACTTAATTACGATTTTTTTTTATTACTAGGGATCTATTATGAATTCTTTACTAACATAATGTATCATATAGGATTATTATTATTAACAAGGTATTACTTGGTCATACTGATCAATCCACCATATCCTCAGGTTGGGGGGACTTCTGAACTGGTATGGAACAAATATTTATGTAACCAAATTTTATACTTCGATCTTTATTTCATGCAAGCTAAGCATGTGCTGTAAAACTACATGATCCAATATATGCAATTCTGTATCGTACCGTCGTGTTTCCCTTCTTACCAAAAAAAAGGGAAATACTTAGCGGGCTATACATTCAAAAAAGTTTCTTTCAGTCAATTACAGGTTTATCTCATTTTACAATATAACTTTATGAGTTTAAAATGTTAGAGCTTATATGCAAACTTTGTCATTAAAATAATTTACTGAACAGCTCTTGGGGATGTGCGACTTTGTCCGTAGATCATTTAAAATTTTTTTGTATGGTGTATGTAACATTGGTAAGACCAACCAGTACTTCTATGAGCTTCCAGTATGTATTTGTTATCCCATTGATCATCTATGAAATAGCACTGCACCACGTTGGTTTTTACGATAATCGCTCTACAACTGACAAACAAGGTGATACTGTTGTTCAATGCTAGCGAATTTTTTGCAAAAATTAGCTTATTCTACTAAAACCATAATTTCTTATCAGTATGCTTAGAAAGTCTACACCATATGTTTACATAGCATATATATGCTATATGTTGGAGCAATAGTCAACTAAAATTTATCTTATTTGCATTACAGTTGTGGTCAACTTAATGATGTATTATTTTTTGTGTGTGTTTTCTGTTAATTTTTCGTGTTACTGGTGCAACCGCGCAGCGGAAGATCCTGAATTTGAGAATAATTTCTCATTGAAACAACTTATTCCTACTTTGATATCCCTGCAGTGTCTGACTATTGCTCTCTCATCATTCCCTTAGTTTTTTTTTTCTTTTTGTTGTGAGAAGAGGATAAAAATGTTAAGATTTTATCAAAGAAGTCGTCTTTAGATTCAATTACAGAACGTGTCACCTCAGCTTATTCTTTCATTTCTCCATTACTTAGCATTCTATTGTTCATCAAGTAAATTAAGCTTAAAGAAAGCTGAAATTCTTGAGTCTGAACATTTCGTTTCTTTTTTAAAATAATGAAATTATCTATTAAGAACATGTGGCTTTTGTGTTGTCTTTAAAATCAGAGAATGGTTGTCCAATTAGCTCAATCCTTTTATTGTCTTCTAACTAACAGCAAGGGGCATAGTTCTTTTTTCTCCTATTAGAATTGGTCGGAATAATTTTACTTTTTATGAATCTCTAGCATTTCATTTTGTTGTTAGAGCTCTCATAAGTTGTGTATATGTTTTAACGATAGTACTTGGCTGTACACTCAACACATATGATCCAAAAAACATGGACAATGTGCTCCACCTTGTGCAACTTACTGGCATGTAGATTTACATTTTTGGTTAGCTAACGGTTCTGTAACTTATGTAAATAATGCTTGCTAAAGACTCACCAGTAAATATGATCCTTTTGGCTTGAATTTGTTTTCTTCGTTTTTATAATATATCCAAGTTTCTAAATAGAAACAAAGTCGTTGTTTCTCCCATTGGTATAACAAACAAGAAATTTGCAATAATAGCATGCACTTAAAGAGATTGCCATATTACTACTATGTTAATAATAATATGCGCTACTAGAAAATGCGATAAATGATACAAATAAAAGCGCATAAGGAATTAATTTTTAGTTGATTCTACTGCCTAAATATTGATTACCTATTTATCAATAGTCTTTATACCCAGATCCTTGTTAGAGATTAATTCTACTAACAAACAAGACGTTGATATCTGCATTTTACTATAACATAACTCATTCTCTATCAAAAAAAAGTTATTTATTATTTTCATAAAATTAAAAAAAAAACAGTTATTTTAGTCATTTCAGATGCTGTTGACACGTTTACCTTATCTCCGCTTCTCAAACTCTTTGTTCTTCTTCTTCTCCACGTTTCCTCTTTGCACTCTTATCTTTATTCTCTATGTTAAAATTATTCTTTCAGCATCTCTGTTCTATCTCTCCTGTCATTTCTTTTGCTTTGCTTTTGTTTAGTACCAATTTCTCTGTTCTTCTTCTTTACCCTCTGTCATTTAGGTGTTTGATAAAAATCCTCTTCCAGCTTTATTGTGTTTTTCTTGCAGTTCTTAGCTGTTGAAAGCTGCTGAATTTTGCTTGTTTAATCAAGGTTTTCCCCTCACCAATGATCTCTCTTTTGATCTGCAATTTTATACAAAGGTGACAAATATTAAAAAGAGTAGAGTTTTTGAATATAGCTTTATCGGATTTTCCTCATCGCAGGTCCATTGTGGAGTTAAGCGTGTTGTAAGCAGCTTTAATTGTGTACATCTTGGATATTGAGTAAGTTTCTTTTGGTATTAGCTTCTCTTTCTGATATAGAAAACTCTCTTTCTGATATAGAAAACACAGTAAAAGTATTATGTGGTTTAGATTCTCCTCTAGAATACTAAAATTGTTGCGATAGTAAGCATTATTTTCGTGCGACGAACTTCTGTTGCAGTAGAGCCAGCAGGAGTTTGATTTGTGTCTTTTTCTTTTTCCCACAATTACTTCCTGCTTTGCATTGAAGAAATATAAATATTGTGTGCAATCGGTAAGTATTTACCCGCAGAAACCTAGCAAGAGACAAAATCAGTTCTTGAATTGTTTTTGTCGGCCAGCTATAGTCTGAAATTATTAAAAGTATTCTTTGTCAATTACAAAGATGAGCTTCTGTTGTTATTTTTTGACTAAACAAAAACATCATATGTATGCTTTTTTGTTTGGAAGGAGTTGTAATATGTTGGACTGGATCAACTCATACCCCCTTGACAAAATTGAAGTGGCTGATGTTTTCTCTCATTTTCCTGACATCTCAGTGGTAAAACTCGGATGCTGGTGGTCATTTAAAGTGCATGTTTCTCTCCCAACTTAATGGGTCAATCTACCTAATATGCTATCATTGTTGAAAGTCTTGGCTAAAGGTAATGGACGGACCTCTATAATCAAATAAAAACTATGCTAATCTATGCTTCATAGAGGAGAGCATTGATCAAATAATCCAGTTCCTAAAGTTTTAGCTCAATAACGCCATTAAAATAAAACGTAAATGAATAAAGCCTATTTTCTTAGTATCAATTCTTTCTTTCATTTTGATTTCAGAAATTATGGAACAGCTTGTTAGGGGAGGCATACTTTCAGGTGTTGGCATAGACTGTTACATCATAACAAGCAAATGATTTAGAAGATGACACCGAGGACAAAAACAACATAGCAAAATGTCCTGATTTGTGTGAAATATTGTCGAGGCAACATGTCTGACCAAGATAATTGGCAGAGAAGAGGATTTTCTATTTGTACCAGCTGTTATTTGTGTGAAAACCGACAAAGTATCCATTTGCCGTTTAGACTTTTTTTTAATGTTGACCGCGTTATGTCACACAACATTAATGCTTACTTTCAGATTGGCAAGCACAAAGAATTGATAAAGTATTCTATATTGTAAAATTAAAATGTATACAAAAGTTATATTTGTAGAATAGGCAAACCTACCCAAAGCTATTGAAACGCTCAACAAAAGAAGAGTAGTTAATATTCTTTATTAAATTACAACTGGTATATGACATTATATGTGCATTTCCAATGTCAACTTGGTTGAAAACATTTATTGTAATCCACAATTGTAGTCTATCTACTATAGAAGAGGTGATTTGTGTATAAGGTTTGTCGTTCTTGAAATGGAAGAAACATCTCTAAGGATAAGTCTTATTATTATTTCACTCTGTTGATTGATATGAGATAACAAGCCAGTCGAAGGAATATATTATTTTCCTTGGAAAATTTAGGCTCCTATAGATTTGATAAAGTATGAAAAAAAAATTCACAACTATATATTGGATACAATTGGAAATAATTGCGCTATTGGCCCGTAAGTAGGCAATTACCCACTAGTTTTATTACATAATACTTGCATAAATTAAGCGTCTATTAGTAACACAAATTTTAATATAAGGAATCCAATGTTACATTAATTATAATGCCAAAAACCACCATTTATATTAATTACGTGAATATTTTATATTATCTTTGAGTTTTATGTTGCAATCAAACATTGTATTAACTATACGAGATTTTATGTTAAGTTGCATGTTCACACGATTCATCACTACTGGTAAGGTTGGAGGAGTTGCAAGAACGGTGATACAAATCCAAGATCCTTGAACTATTTCAGTTTAAAATGGATTGGCTCTTATAATAGAAACTATTGTGAACAAACTGGTCTAACAGACATTTTAACAGTGAGATAATCCCGCCATCCCTCGACAATTGAGAGTTCAATTGAGTTGCCAAGTATTTTGACGAGAGTTGTTTCTGCTAACCAATCAAAGGAAGACACGGCAATCCGTGACTGGGAGAAAATAACCCTGCAAATAATTCAAAACTAGCGAGTCAAATCCACATTGAACCACCTAGAGATGTGACTGAACAATAAAGATTACTCTAACCTCAACAGTGTCTTTGGTATAAAGCGTAGTAATATTTTTCTTCCTTCACCTGCTTTTGCATCTTTCCTCTATTCTTAGTAGTCGAGGGCCAGAGAGAATCCAAGCACCAATCCATAGTAGACAGAATCCAAGCATAAAGGTATTCGAATGATAATGAGCAAGTCAAACAATCCAACAGACTTACGGCTGTTTATGTAGTGTCAAGTTTGACGGCGTTCCATTTGTTTAGGACAAGATAAGAGCTACTACTAATTATCTCGCTTCAAGGAAAGCAAAGTCAAATTCCATTCAGGTTTGCACAAGTTCATGAATTAGTAGCATATGGTTGAATTACTATGTAGCCTACTTCCAAAACTTTGATGAGACGGGAAAGGAAATTAAAAAACAGCAGCTAAATATAAATGTACCACAAAACCTAAGAGAATCGGATGCCAATTTAAAGCTGGAAATGTTCCGTTATCATCTCTCAAAACAAAATTTGCTCCACTCAAAACTCGGCCATAAAAAAACAACTTAGTCTATAATTTTGAAGATGGGACTTGTCCAAGAAACTAGTAATCCCGTGCCATGATCTCCTCTAAGCCACAAGGGTACTGGCGGTGGTAGATTCACTGCAAGGCAAAAATTGACCTTAGTAATGCAGTTCTCGAGATTTTGTAGAATTAAACGAAATGCACGAACTAAAAAGGGCTAAAGTGGGGGGCGTTAATAGAACTCATCTGATATAACCCAAAGCAACGATAACACACTCGGACCACATTGTGCACACAGAGAGCTGCAAGTATAACTTTACAAGGTCTGCACCCCACTAGTGACCATCATAAAAGATCTATAGAGCGCATTGTTGGGTATTTTGAACATCAAGGCAATGCCAAAAGGTAAGGGATGCATAAAATCAGTAACAAATTTATTAAATCGAATAGTACAAGTCCCGAACTAAAATTAATCCACCACTTTATTCGTAGACCTACATAGCACATTTGGTGGAACCACAGAGAGCCTCCAGGTAGAATTAATTTAGCTAGTTTTTGATATGACAAGTATTTAACATGCCAGGGAAAACAAGATATTTTGAAACAAAACTTTAACTTGCACACATATAACACATGCAAAACCAAAATAAAAATGTGTTCTAGATGATTAAATCAGAAGCAGTTCATCACTAAAATAAAATACACGAGAATGAACTTACTACTTCCAGACTGGTGGAAGCTTCTTTGTTTTCTTGTAGTAGCGAGCAAGTCGATGAATCCTGCTCTCGACGAGAATCAGTCTAAACTTGGAATCCTTGTCTTTTCTGTTTCTTTCAAGATGCTTCCTGATGGCCACTGCTTTCTTGATAAGGTGGTAGAGATCCTCGGGAATCTCAGGAGCAAGTCCTGATAGGAAACGGTATTAGGTTAAACAAGCACTCCCATAGAAAACTTATATCAAGGAACTTAGATACACAAAAAAAGAAAAATGAGTACCATGAGCCTTCAGGATTCTGAGAATCTTACTACCGGTTATACTCTTCACTTGAGCAATTCCATGAGAATCACGAAGAATAACACCAATTTGAGAAGGTGTCAACCCTTTCTTTGCAAACTTGCAGATGTTATCCTCAACCTGGAAAGCACAACAACTATTACTTGAGAAAAACTGAAATAATGTGATTGTGTTTCAACAGTCACACACCAGTCAGTCAGTGATGCAACCAATAATTATGACACATATCTCTACATAAAACTTAAAACTCTCAATGGACCAAAGCCTAAAAAGTTAAATCATGAGGTATGGTGTATTGAAATCACACGTTCAAACAACATGGAGAAAGGGTTACACAAATGTTTGTGGAAATCCGTCATCATGCATCCATGTAGAAACTACAGGCATTAAATAGGCAATAGTAACTTCTACAAACGGTCACATTTCCTAAGGCCAGTAGTTAATGCCTGGTTCTTCAGTGAATTTCAAATGAACCTAGACCTAGAAATCACACCCGCAAACTAAAGATGCGCACATATCAGGTCCCAACTAATAACATAGTCATCATTCAAAGAAACTAGCTATTCCGCATTTCCATAATTTTTTAAACAAGTATTAAATAAGCTAATCAACTACCAGCTATATGAATGCTTTATCCAGGTTTTAGTATTTAGAGGCTCCTGTCATTATGTAGAAATTTAGAATTCAGACAAGGTATCATTACAACCTCTATATTTTTCTTCCCCATTTTATTAGTTATCAAATTATATGTAGGAAATGAAACAACGGAAAATTCAAGTTTTTTAATAAGCAAAAATTTCCTTACATCAGGAGCAGAGATTTTCAGCCAGCTTGGTGGAGTCCTCTTGTATGGAAGAGCTGAAGCTGAAATACCCTTACTAAGCACCCCAAAAAAAAGATTGACAAAATACAAAAATCAGTACAATGTGGCATCAACAAGTGATACTTAAACAGGAGGTAAGAATGAACGAACCCTCGACTGTGCATACGACCCATGGTGGCTGTTTGGTGGCGTACGGGGGTGTGAGAGTGGCTGCCGCGCTCCGGTTGGCTCTGTCAGCGAAACCCTAGGATAACAACGGAAGGAGGATTAGAGTTTTCTATATATAGTTTCTTTATTTGCATTGAAGTCCTTGGCATATTTGAAATTCTAATTTGGATCTTTTAGAATAATTACATATTACACCCTGATGTTCAGTGATTTTCAGGAACCCTCTGTAGTGACAAAAAGAAAGACTCGCCCATTATTTCAAATGCAAAGATACAAATTTGTCCCCAAAACTATGCAAAATGATCAAGTTTTGTCTAATTGCTGTTAGATCAATATTTGTTGTTATAAAAATGGGTTAAATTTTTCTTTAGTGACTAGGGTTCCGTTATTAAAGATTAATCTCCACCATTAACAAATAATTCACGGAAAAATCTCAATCGTTTCGCATAGTTCATTGACAAATTTGAATAAATTAGAATAAATAAAGGTTTTAAAAGTTTCGATATTACATTTACTAGCGACAATAAGGGATGGGAATGCTACAACTTTTGCACTGAAAACCACTGGAAATAAAAACTCATTTCCTAAAGTTTTAGCAAATTTATATTAGTCAAACATACTTAATCGATAAATTCACCAAAATATACTTAAGTTCTCAATTTTACCCGAGATAATGATCATCATCAATTTCATAATCTAATTTATATTAATACCAATTGGACAAAAATGCCCATAAACTTTTTCTCACCATTGTTAAATCGATTTTTGTTGCTTTGTCAAAGTCATCTTTAACTTTTTGTGAACAATTTTAGAGAATATTCAAATTCTAAAAGATAATGGAGCTTTTAAGTTGTGTATGGGAAATGGAAAAATAAGAAGATGCGAATGATGTCAGGTTTGGTAAATGAAGGTGATATTGTTCATCTGTGCATTTATTGTGAATTAAAATTGATGTCGACAATGGATTAAGTATGGCATCAAGATGAGATATAGTAGCAAGAAAAATCAAAATGGTTGTTATTATGCTGTAAATTGAAGGAGCAGTTGTTAAGCAAATTCTTTTACGCATTTAGGAGATATTTACGCATGTTCTTCTGTATTTTAATGGCAGTAACTATGCTTCATATAAAGAGCTTCTATATCATTCTGTAGCTTATACGCTTTATGGTATTAGAAGCTTAAAAGAACTCCTGCGACTCAGATCCTAATTTCTTTTCCCATCACTACCTAACTCAAATGGCTCCTAAAAGAATTTTTCCAAAAAAAATGACGTTTTGAAAAGGGATTATATATTATTTAGAGTCGCCACTTGGAATTGAGTTTTGATGTTCCAAGTCACCTTTTATTTGAATCCCTTTTCAAAATGAAGGTTTGACTCTTAATTTATGGTCTATGAAAATAGAAGACTGAATAAGGAATTCTGTTGAACGATGAGAAGATGTAAGGCACCCCTCGAGTCCTGTGGTTCTAGCACGATCGCTTCTATTGATTAATGTAAGGTTTAAATTAATTTTTAGCTATTCTTGTATTTTATTAATTATGGCCTATTTATTACCGCTTCACGTAATTTATTATTTTTTATTAATTATTTTGACCAAGATGCAGTACGCACACAAGGTACTTCCTTGAAATTAAATATTAAACCAAGGCACGAAATGTAAACATGGTTATAACATAATTATTTTAAATTAAAAAAAGTATCAAGACGTGGAATGCGCACATAGTCCTTTTATAATTTAAGCGTATCAATTCAAGGTTCGGGTATGAACACATGGGCTAGTATTTTAAAGTGCATCTAAAAAATTTCTAGCATTTTAGAATAATCTATTTATTATTGTTATTTTTTAACTGTTATAATAAATCTTAAGATTTTAAAGTAAAAAATAATAATTAAGAGATGACCATTAGCCTAGAAGATAGAACCAAATTAACAAAGTTTTCTATTGATGCGTTGTAATTTAAACAGAACTACATAATGTTGGATTTATCATTATTTGGAGATATTTATAAAAAACAAAAAAATATGCAAATTCCGGCCATATTTATCAGTAGAACTTAATATAACATAATAATCTTAATTAACTATCATATTGTTCTGTGTGACTAACTTGTCGTAATTTGATATACACATCTATATAAACATGAATTTAGTTTAACTGTTAAAGAACTAAAATTTCAACAACTTAAATAATAAACTAACATATATTCCAGCAAAATTTTGTCAATCTTATTTTTTTATACCAAAAATACAAATAAAACTCCTAAGAGAAATAAATAAAACTATAATGAAGTAATAAAAAATCTTTAGCCTCTTTTTCTAATTCATTAATTAGTATGAAAGTTGTTTACCCGTATTAAATATTACATACAAAGAAAGTTAATACATATATCTTCAAACAAAATTCAGAAAAAAAAAATTAAAATCAAACTTTGCGAAGATATAGATCTCATATATCATGTTTAAACTATACCAAAAGATTGAGTGTTACCTTTTGTAAGGTTTCACTAGAAAAGAATATCTATTGATTTCCAAAATTGCAATACTAACCTTTTTAGAAGTACAAATAAGGAACCGCAAAGGAAATCCCGAACTCCTATTTCTTTTTTTCACGTTTCTTTCTTACTTTTGCTTCTTTTTCTTTCTTTTCAACTTTCTGTTCTCTTTCTTCTTTCTATTTCTCTCTTTCGTTTTCTGTTTCTTTCTTCAACGTTTTTGTTCTCTTTTGGTTTTTAACGTTTTTTTTTTGTCTCTTTTTGTCTTTCAACGTTTTTTCTTCCTCTTTTTTTTTCTCAACGTTTGTCTCTCTTTTTTTTATTTTTATGTTTTGTTCTTTTTCTTATAATAAAAATATAGGTGCAGTAAAAGAGTTAGAGTTAGATCATGGTAAGTGGTTAGGATAATTTTGTTTGGATCTTTTAAAATTTATCCCTTTTTATTATATTATAACTTATTATTTATTATTATTATTATTACTTATTATTATTATCATTATTTAACTTTTACTTATTCTTTATTAATGAAGAAATTACTAAGTAGAAATGCATAGTTAGAAATATTAATTAGCTATCTTATATTTAAATATTATATACATAAGAAAATTAAATATTTACATTGTAGTTTAAATTATACTAAGAAAAATGCTATAGTTTACATTTAAAATTCTAATTAGGTTTTTTTTTCTTTTATTTAAAACTAGGAGTAAAACATATGCTCTAAGAATGTGAATATATAGTTAGTATTTTTTTTTAAATAAAACCTACTAAGAGTATGATAAAAGTTTTAAAATATTAAGATTAGACGTAAAAGAAATATTTACACTAAACTGGTATAGAATTTGGGTGTGGTAAAAAATTAGGCGTTTACCGCATGCCTAGGCAAAGAAAAATGAACAAGGTGAATTATTTTTTACCTCACTATCATTTGAAAAGGAAAACAAGATAGAAGAGAAGGTGCGACCGAGCCTTGGTTTTAGGCAGCCTACATATCCCGGATTATAAGGGAATCAGGTCACGTGTAGTTCGAGTAGAAATAAAAGTGATAGATCATACTTAGATGGAGAGTCCACTGAGATTCCGTCGAGTTTCTGATCCGCGGTTCCTACTATTACATAAAAAATGAAAAGAAGATTACATGATCTTGAAATCTAAGAGCTACAAATTCCTATCTAAATGTCATCTAGAGTCTTGTCTTGAGCCTTGATTTGCTTCTCCTAGTGATATTAGCGGGGGATTTGTTCACTGCACGATTTGCAGACTGTCGACTCAATGAGACCTTTTTCCAAAATTAGGGGGAGAAATTGGTGAAATCAAACAGAAAAATTTGTGAAAAAAAATAATATTGTCTCATCTTGATCCACGTATCTCTATTTGTGAAAAAGGTACAAAAGATTGTCTATTTGCAGAGACAAATCAAATGCCAGACACTTTTACGGATCTGAAAAGAATAACAAAATCACATATCTCTGCAGAGAATATTCGAATCTGTACTGATGTTCCTATTGGACAATCTTCTAGTGTCATAGCTAATGAGTCAAAAGTACACCTAAAACGTGGCAGACCATTAAGTTCTAAGGATCGAAATCCTAGAAAAAGGAATACAAATGATAATGACACTACGAAAGAGTCTCATGAAGAAATCCACGAATTAACCAATCTTGAGATTCACGAGGATATCACTGAGCCTGAGACTCGAGATAATAAGGAACTATCAATAAATCTAATCGGTATTAAGACAAATTTGAATTGAGTGGATATAGTGGTGGGTTATGTCTTTGCATATAATGTTGTATCTAGCAGTATGCAAGATAACGAGGATCTTGAACCTCAATCTGTTGGAGAATGTTGACAAAGACGTGATTGGCCAAAATGGCAAGAAACAATCCAATCATAGTTGAACTCACTAGCAAAATGTGAAATTTTTGGGGCCGTAGTCCAAACACCTAATGGTATTAAGCCTATTGAATATAAATGGGTCTTTGTATGTAAGAGGAATGAGAAAAGTGAGGTACAAAGATATAAGTCACGCCTTGTTGCACAAGAATTTTTACAAAAGCCTGGTATCGATTATGAAGAGACATATTCATCCGCTATGGATATTATACATTCAGTTATCTCATTAATTTTGCTGTTCATGAAAAGCTTGACATACATTTAATGGATGTAGTTACCACCTACCTTTATGGTTTACTCGATAATGAGATATACATTAAATAGCCGAGGGATTAAAAATACCTAACGTAAATAATTCAAAGTCCCAAAAAATATTTTCAATCAAATTACAAAAGATTTTAATATGGTCTAAAGCAATCGTGACAAATGTGGTCTAATTGTCTTTGTGAGTATTTGTTAAATGAAGGTTATATAAATGATGTCATTTGTCCATGTGTTTTATAAAGAAAACAATATTGAATTTGTTGTATTTGCCGTATATATTGATAACATGAACTTTATTGGAACTTCTATAGAACTCCAAAAGAGAATTAATTATTTAAAGAAGGAATTCGAGAGGAAAGATACTGGAAAGACAAAATTATGTCTTGGTTTGCAAATTGAACATATGGCAAACAAAATTTTTGTTCGTGAATCTGCCTACATAGAAAAGGTTGTTGAAACGGTTTTACATGGATGGAGCACATTCATTAAATACTCCAATGGTTGTTCGATATCTTACTAACACTACAACATGCCATAGTTTTTCCAGTTAATGCCTTAGCAAGATATAGCTCTGCTTTTACAAATGGAATGGAATCAAATACATATTGTAGTATCTAAAATGAATTATCGATATGAGCTCATTTTATTGCAATAATTGCAGTCCTGATCTTGTTGGTTATAGTGCTGAGTATTTATCTAACCCACACAAGGCTCGGTCTCAAATAGGTTATGTGTTTAATTGTGGAGGCACTACCATATCTTAGCGATCAACTGAGTAATCAATTGTGGCTACTTCATCTAATCATGCTAATATAATTTCTATTCATAATGCAAATCGAGAATGTGTGTGGTTGAGGTGTATAATACATCTTATTCGAGATTAATGTGGTGAAATGTGACAAGCTATCCACGATTTTGCATGAAGACAATGCAGCGTGCATAGCTCATATTGAATGGAGGATTCATAAAAGGAGATACGGCAAAACATATTTTACCAAAGATATTTTTCACACATGATCTTCAAAATAATGGTGATATTAATGTGCAACAAATTCGTTCAAGTGATAATATGACTAATTTGTTCACCAAGTCTATATCGACGTCAACCTTCAAGAATTTAGTGTACAAAATTGGGATGCGGAGGCTCAAGGATGTAAATTGATGCTCTCATCAGGGGGGAACTAATGAGCGTTGCAATCTTTTTCCCTTACAAGGTTTTGTCCCATTAAATTTTCCTTGCAAGGTTTTTAACGGGACAACCAAAAGGCGTATTATTTGATATGTGTACTCTTTTTTCTTTTTCTAGAATTTTTTTCCATTAAGTTTTATTTTAATTAAGGTTTAACAAGACACATTATCTGTTGAATAAATATTTAAGGAGAAGTGTTATAAATATAATTTTATTTATGATAAATATCTATATTTAGAAAGATTTTAGAGATTATTACTTGATGACTAAGTTACTTTCTTTTTATAAATAAATATTTTTTTTTTATTATAATTTATTCCAAATCAATAAAAATTATATCTCTCTATATTTCTTTCTTCCCCTTCTTTTATTGTTCCATAACATCGTCATCATTTTACCAACTGTGAATCCACATGAGAGGACTGTAGTATCACTTCTCCCTCACAAAAGGGTAAAGGAGTTAATAATGGAAACGGCTGTACAATAACATTATTATGCTTCGTCAAGGTCACAGGTCACATCTTAATACTCATTTGAATTGAATCATATGTAGTTAGTTTCTTTTAATAGTAAAGTTATATAGCTAAAAATCAAAATTAATTATTGTTATTTTTCAAAAGTCAAGTGAGTACAGGTTTTCCCATCCGAAATAAAATTATAGTGTGATTGTAATGAACCATTGTGATTTCCAATCTTTAGATTATTTAGTATTTATAATTTACTTGGTTTATTGCTTCAAAAAATGATATGTGTAGCGCATGTCTAAAACAAGTATTTGGTTCGGATAATTTTAATTTTCAACATTAATCTATACAACATTACTCGAACCAATATAAAGATTCAACCAAATGAAGCATAAAAATAATAAAATAATATTGATTTTTATATTTATATTATTTTAGAATAACCAAACGAGGCCCAAGTATCTAGCTACGGGCTGGGTTGAGAACGAGGTAACAAGTGGGTGGGTGGGTTGGACATCTATTTACTGTGAACTACAACTGATTCCATGAAACAAGTTGGTGGGCGGTACAATGATTATAGAGCCATATAAAAGCATTTTTTTTTTAAAAGAGAAAGTTATTGATCCATTGGTTAGAAAGAATAATATTATTTTCTTATTAGTCTATTACTTTTTTAAAAAAAAGGAACATATTTTTAAAGTTAAAAAATAGTTTAATTTGATCGTCACATTTAGCTTTAGTGATAACTTTTATAACTAAACAAATATTATAGCATATTTAAAATTATAAGTTTCAATAATCTTAAAACCATACAAATATAACATATTTAAGGTTATAAATTTAAAATCTTTATTTTTTAAATTTCTATATAAACATCTTCTTTGTCCGTTCAAGGTAAGATGTAAGATTGTGTACATTTCACCGTCCTCATACCCACTTATAGAAATAAATTCATTGTAGTTGTATTTTTTTAAACCATGTCCAGTCAAATTACGCCATATCAATTGAGTTATAATTATAATATTCATATGGACTAGTACTGGCAGACAAAAAATTGACAAGTAAGTTCAAACGTGAAATGATGGATATAGCATTCACAAGTTGTGTTTTATCATTTATGTGCTTGGTAAGGACAACACACCAGCAGCACTTTATTTACTTTTACAGTTTTACTGCATACTTACTACTTACTACTTACTACTTACTACTAGCTACCCTATATATATGTGAAAGCCAAACCAAAAAGACAATCAATACACACTGACTGGGCTCTCCACTTTAGAAAAGTAACTTGGAAGTTCATTCTTTAGCTTCTTTTGGTGAAAAAATTTCACATACTTACAATTGTGATACATCATTCTTATTTATTTTTTCTTTTTTGAAAAAACATCGTGATACACTAAGTTTTCGCTACGTATAAAGTTCCAAAAATAACCAGACCATAAGAATCTACTATACGCATTCTTTTCCTTCATTTTTACAAGAAGATGTTTACACGACTTGAACATGTGACTAATTGATCATAGACAGTAACTTTATCGGTTACGTCAAGGCTCCCTTATTTTCTTTTCTAAAAACTGAAACTAAATTCTTGCTGGTGTTTTAATAATTTACAGACTTTTAAAATGGTTTGAAGATTTGTGGATGTTTAGTTTATGAACAGAAGAACAACAAATTATCTTTGAAGTCGCCTTCAAAAACTTCTATAATATGGGAAATGTTAGTAGAGCTCGGTTAGTGGGCGTTTGGACATGAGGATTGTAAAATTTTGGAAAAAAGTAAAAAAAAAAATTAAGTGAAATGGTATTTGAGAATTAGAGTTGTGTTTGGACATGAATATATTTAGAGTTCGTTTTTGAATTTTTATGAGTGATTTGAGTGAAATTTTGAAAAATAACTTTTTTGTTATAAATAGAATCCTATTTAAGATGAATGTCTATATTTAGAGAGATTCTAGGGTTTACTACTTGGTGGCTAAGTCACCACCTCCCTATAAATAAAGGGGTTCTCTCCCATTGTAAATCATCCCAAAGTATCAATAAGAATACTCCTCTCTCTACTTTTCTCTCTATTGTTCTTGTTCTTGTATTATTGTTCTTGTTCTTATATTATTTTACAACACGTTATCAGCACGAGTCTCTAACCAATTGAATTTGATTTTTTCCTTCTTCCAAAATTTCTATACGTAAATAGAAGAGGAAAGACAACGAAAAAAAATAATAGTTAGAAAAATGGGAGATGTGAGAAGAAATAGTAATTTTGGAGTTTTGGGAGTTTCTATGTGTGGTGCGGCACAAGAAATAGAACAATTGAGTAGAGATAGTAGTCATTATAGTCTTTCAACTGGTATTCTTCCTTCTCTTGGTGCCAGAAGTAATCGAAGAGTTAAGCTTCAACGGTTTATTATTTCTCCTTATGATCGCCATTACAAAATTTCTATACGGAAAAATAGAAGAGATGGTATCATCATAAAGTAATGCAACGGGATGGAAACTCAAGAGGTATATTTGATATCACAACATTTATTGGTATACCTTAAAGGTAAGTAATTTACTTTTCCCTTTCAAATTCTTAAAATTCTACGATTTGATTTCATATACAAACATAGACAACAAAGTTTGATTATAACTCTAATGGAGTTTGTAAGGAATTATAACCACGTGAAGTGGTAAAAGTTCTATGTCTTGCCATGATTAAATTCATGTATGATCGTGGGCAAAGAATTGAAAATCCGTCCCATTGAATTTGCTTCATTCTCATTCCCTTTAGAGAATGTGATTGCAGTATGTGATAAGTCTGAAAGAAGACAAAATTATTACCGTGAAGTTATCAATGGATGTGGACGTGGCAATAGACGGAATTATAATCGTCATCATTGTGATAATGAGAATAATAAAGATTCTCAAAATAATCTTTCACTTTATGAAAGTAATATTTGACATGAGATTGTATATAGCACATACAGATGATTATGATCCATTCCCTGAAGTGAATGTGATAATTGTAATAGAGCCCGTAAGTATGAACACGCTCTTGACGTAATTTTGTTTCATGTCTGACATTATAAAAGGAAAGTTCGTTGCCCTTGAAATTTCGGGCAAGAACTATATGACATGGGTGTTGGATGCTGAAATCCACTTAGATGCTATGGGTCTTGGAGACGCCATTAAAGACAGAAATAATGCATCCACCCAAGACTATGCTAAGGCCTTGATTTACTTGCGCCATCGCCTTGATGAATGTTTGAAACTGTGCTAAGGCCTTGATTTTCTTGCGCCATCACCTTGATGAAGGTTTGAAAATTGAATATATCACAGTCAAAGATCCACCTATCTTGTGGAAAGGCTTAAAGGAGAGATATGACAACCTGAAGTTGGTCACTCCGCCACAAGCACGATACGATAAGAATCCTAAGGCAAATAGTTCAGAAACTATATGTTATCGTTGCGGTGGAAAAGGGCACTGGTCAAAAGCTTGCCGTATACCAAGACATTTGGTTGACCTTTATCAAGCATCTCGAAAGAGTAAAGGCCCTGAAACAAATTTTGTCTCTGACAACAACTTTGACATCACCCACTTGGATGTGGCAGACTTCTTTGAGCACCCTGAGGGGAAAATAGACCACCTAATCGGTGATGGATCTGTGATGAAAGAAGAAGGAGTTGTTTGATTTTACTTTATTTATTTGTATTAGTTAGTGAATAAACTAATAATCATTAGTATCAGCTCGTATTAGTTAGTTTATGATATAATGTTAGTATTAGTTCTTTAGAATGTTTCAATATACTTAAATTTCGAAGAAATTTTTATTTTCCAGCAAAGTTAGTCGATTAACTAATAAAGTCGACTATCTAATATTTTGTATTAAAACTGGAATTTCCGCAAGCTAAGATATTCGAATATCTGATTTAGATATTCGAATATCTGATTTAGTTATTCGAATAACCTCAGCAGATTTTAAAAATATTGTTTAAATATGAAGCAAACAGATTTGTATATTCTCATGTTCATATATTTCCTTTTGTATGTCAAACCATGGGAATTAAATTGATTGAAGGCTCCTGAAGAGCAACTATAACTCTGCCTAAAGGAACAATATTTTAGAGAATGCAATGTTCTCCTCCAAGTCTAAGAGAAACTTGTTGAGTTTTAAAGATATCAGTCAAAATGTTCTCCTCTAAGTCTAAAAGGAACTTGTTGAGTTTTAGAGATACCATTCAAAATGGATATCAGATTGAGACAATACATGAGTATAATCTTGAATACCTCATTTACTCATGAAAAAGAGGCTGCCCACTTCGGTTTGGGGTCACGCCATTTTGCATGCAGCAATGCTAGTTCGTCTCTGACTGACGAATTGTCACAAATATTCCCCGTTGCAATTAGTTTTGGGTCATGAACCTAATATACCCATTTATGAATTGTTGGATGCAAAGTATATGTGCCTGTAGCACCGCCATACCGCACCAAAATGGGTCTGTTGGAAATCATGTATACCTTTGATATGTGCGCTTTGGTTGTATGAGCATGATTTTCAGGTATAGGTTTTGATGAATGACAAACAATAAAGTCAAGTGTCAAACAACGATATAATCAAATGGCGAGAAGCATACTGATGACGGAATTGCATGAACGAGCCAAAGAAGTTCAAGACCGAAGACCCAAGACGTAGGTCGTTTGGTAGAACCAATGTAAGGAGAACGTTTAAGTTATCTTATCCTTTGGCTCGACATTAGGTCATCATAAACATGCATAAAATCACTTTACTAAAATATATATATCATAAATATTTTTAATATATACTTCAAACAAAATGATTTTAACGTTTTCATTTCAACCAAAATGGGTTTTGAAGTAAGTTTTCAATTCTGGTATACTCCGGTATACACAGTGTATATCAAGTGTATATAATCGACCGTTGCCAAAGTTTTGAACACTGGAACAACATAATCGATTGTCTACTTTAACAATCAATTGTTGACAATCGATTGTCCACTTTAACAATCGATTATTTTGAGACAGTGTGCAACCGAAGTTTTTAAATATCAAAACAATCGATTGTCTTTGTCCCACAATCGATTGTCACTTTCATACAATCGATTATTTTTTGACCGTTCCACAGAATCCTAAATTAATTTTTGAACGTTGAAGAATAATCGATTATTCAGGGTTAACAATCGATTGTTTAGCCTATAATCAGGAATCTGTTTTTTGAACGTTGGTCAGACAATCGATTGTCACCTCCAAACAATCGATTGTTGAAGCACAGAATCAGGGATTTTATTTGTCAATTAAGCAACGGTCAGCACCACTTTTTCACCTATAAAAAGAGGTCTTTTGAGCTGATTTTAAACACACAACTCCTGCATATATTGATATACATATTGATCATTTTCAAGCATCATTTTAGAGCTTTTGTTGAGCCATTTGATAGACAACTTTGTGTTGTTCATAGAGCTTATTTTGTTTCTCTTTATCCACTCTATTGAGAGAGTATTTGTTGTAAAAGAGAGTTGTTTGAGAAGAACATATCTTCTCATTTGTCGGATTTGCTAAGTACCCAAAGTCTTAGTGGTTGGAGTCTTGGGGTGAGGTATCCTCAAGCAAGTGAAGTCTTAAGGTGCGGTATCCTTGAGCAACTGTAACGGTTTGTTAAGCACCCGTAAGCTTGACGAAGATAGTGGAATCTCGAGAGAGTCTCTCGGGGACTGGACTAGCCACAGGTTGTGGTGAACCAGGATAAAATACGGTGTGTTCTTTCTTGATTATTTCAATTACCGTATTTACTTATTCCTGCAATTTTAAATTCCGCAATATTTCAATATTCTCGTGCCTCACTATTCACCCCCCCCCCCCTCTAGTGAACGGCATAAATTCTAACAATTGGTATCAGAGCCTAACTCTCTGAAAGCCTTAACCGGTTGAGAGCTATATATATTTTTGTGTATAGAATACTGAAAGCAGAAATGATGAATGAAGGACAATCCACCACTTGCGTTCCACTATTTGACGGAACAAACTACACATATTGGAAAGGGCGGATGAGTATCTTCCTCAAAGCAAACAATTTTCGTTTGTGGCAAATCATCAAAAACGGTGAACCAATGCCGACAAAGAAAGTTGGAGAAATCACGGTTCCAAAGAAGGAAGATGAATATGATGCCAAGGACATGAAGATAGTTGAAAATAATGCAAGGGCCATCCATGTATTATATTGTGCGGTGAATCCGAATGACTATCGGAAAATCTCTTGCTGCACAACCGCCAAGGAGATGTGGGACAAACTCGAGATCATTTATGAAGGTACGCCTCAAGTCCGAGAATCCAAAATTGATTTTCTAACTCATAAATATGAAACTTTTAAAATGGAGAAGGAACCTATTGGTGTTATGTTTGAACGATTTTTAAGAATCATCAACGATCTCCATGCTCTCGGGAAAGTTTACACGAACAAAGATCTTGTTCGAAAAGTCCTACGGAGTCTCACTCCCGAATGGCGTTCCAAAGCCAATGCCATCCAAGAGTCGATGGAATACACGAATATCACAATTGATGGACTAAGAGGTAACCTCGAAACTTATGATAGCACAATTCTTAATCCTTATCTTAGAAGTGATTCGAATTTTGCCTTCAAAGCTTCATCCTCTAAAAGAGAAGAGGTAAGTGATTCTACTTCCAGTGATATATTAGAAAAGTTTTGTAAGTCTTTGAAGAAGGACAAGAAAAATAGGAAACACCATAGGCGCGTATCACGAGACTCAGACAGCTCGGGCAATGAAGCCGGCGCGTTATGTCTCATGGCAAACGGAGAAGAAGAGGTAAGTACATCTAACTCTCACTCATTTGAAGATTTACAAAATGCCTATGATGAATTGTATGGTGAATTTGTCAATGCTTCCAAATTGAGAAAAGAATTGAAGAAAACACTTTCTTTGCAGAAATCACTTTCTTTGCAAACAGATTTTCAGAAAACACTTTCTTTACAAGAAAAAGATTTTGAAAAATCCTCTTATTTGAAAGAAATAGATTTTGAAAAATTGACTAATGAAAATGGTGTTCTTAAAAACAAAATTGAAGTTTTAGAAAAAGAAAACAAAATTTTTGGAAAATGACATTGCTGTTTTTAAAAATAAAATCAAGGAATTGAATGAAGCTTCTTCTATTGATACATGTTCAAATTGTTCTTCTTGTAGTTCTTTAAAACTAGAGAACACAGAACTTAGGAAAGCACTAGAAACACGTAGTGTTGATATTCCTAAAGCTGAAACAAAGAAGAAAAAGCCTAGGAATAACAATAGGCGTAAAATGAATAAGAATCATGATAGAAATGGAGTTGCGCAACCTAGAAATGTTTCTAGGATTTTTGCTAATGAGTCTAGGAATAATTATTCTAGACCACCTAAAGATGACTCTAGGAATTTCAACGCGTCTAGGAATGACTTTAGATCACCTAGAACGCATTTGGCTCAACCTAGACATATGCACAATCCTAATGTTATATGTCATTATTGTAATCGGGTAGGACACCTTGCACCCGTTTGTTTTGCTAAACATAGAAATTTATGTGTTGATTATAATTGTTATTATCCTAACCCCCAAGGACCCAAAAGAAGTTGGGTACCAAAAATCTATTTTTAGGTTCTTTTTGCAGGTGTGCTTGAAGACTACAATATTGTAGTGGATGCACCAAGCACAAAACCTTAATGCATTAAGGGGGAACGTCGGTTAGTTATCGTATTTTGAATAAAAACACAATGAGTTGATATGTGCAAATAATCTATATCAGTTTTGGTTGATACATGCTTTAATCAGTTCTTTTTGAATAACAATTAGTATCAATTTGGTTTATAATAATTGATTGATTCATGTTTTGATGAACATTCTTAGTTTAAAATAACAATTGATATTGTTGAGAAAAATGACCGTTCTCATTAGTATGCCATTTACTAACATTTGATGTGATCTTGTTTATAACGATTGGTATCGTCAATGGTTTAAATTTTTTTTGGTATAGTCTTTTTGCTAATGCCAAAAGGGGGAAGAATATGGGCGATATGCATGCCTTAACTGAGGGGGAATATTCAATTAAGGGGGAATTATATTGAATTGATTTCTATGAATTGTTTGCATAAATTGTATGTTGAGATATAGCATGAATTTAGGGGGAATTCAATATGCATATCTTCCGTTGTTTGTCATTATCAAAAAGGGGGAAATTGTTGGAAATCATGTATACCTTTGATATGTGCGCTTTGGTTGTATGAGCATGATTTTCAGGTATATGTTTTGATGAATGACAAACAATGAAGTCAAGTGTCAAACAACGATATAATCAAATGGCGTGAAGCATACTGATGACGGAATTGCATGAACGAGCCAAAGAAGTTCAAGACCGAAGACCCAAGACGTAGGTCGTTTGGTAGAACCAATGTAAGGACAACGTTTAAGTTATCTTATCCTTTGGCTCGACATTAGGTCATCATAAACATGCATAAAATCACTTTATTAAATTATATATATCATAAATATTTTTAATATATACTTCAAACAAAATGATTTTAACGTTTTTATTTCAACCAAAATGGGTTTTGAAGTAAGTTTTCAATTCTGGTATACTCTGGTATACACAGTGTATATCAAGTGTATATAATCGACCGTTGCCAAAGTTTTGAACACTGGAACAACATAATCGATTGTCTACTTTAACAATCGATTGTTGGCAATCGATTGTCCACTTTAACAATCGATTATTTTGAGACTGCAACCGGTTTTTAAATATCAAAACAATCGATTATCTTTGTCCCACAATCGATTTCCCACAATCGATTGTCACTTTCATACAATCGATTATTTTTTGACCGTTCCACAGAATCCTAAATTGATTTTTGTACGTTGAAGAACAATCGATTATTCAGGGTTAACAATCGATTGTTTAGCCTAAAATCAGGAATCTTTTTTGAACGTTGGTCAGACAATCGATTGTCACCTCTAAACAATCGATTGTTGAAGCACAGAATCAGGGATTTTATTTGTCAATTAAGCAACGGTCAGCACCACTTTTTCACCTATAAAAAGAGGTCTTTTGAGCTGATTTTAAACACACAACTCCTGCATATATTGATATACATATTGATCATTTTCAAGCATCATTTTAGAGCTTTTGTTGAGCCATTTGATAGACAACTTTGTGTTGTTCATAGAGCTTATTTTGTTTCTCTTTATCCACTCTATTGAAAGAGTATTTGTTGTAAAAGAGAGTTGTTTGAGAAGAACATATCTTCTCATTTGTCGGGTTTGCTAAGTACCCAAAGTCTTAATGGTTGAAGTCTTGGGGTGAGGTATCCTCAAGCAAGTGAAGTCTTAAGGTGCGGTATCCTTGAGCAACTGTAGCGGTTTGTTAAGCACCCGTAAGCTTGACGAAGATAGTGGAATCTCGAGAGAGTCTCTCGGGGACTGGACTAGCCACGGGTTGTGGTGAACCAGGATAAAATACGGTGTGTTCTTTCTTGATTATTTCAATTACCGTATTTACTTATTCCTGCAATTTTAAATTCCGCAATATTTCAATATTCTCGTGCCTCACTATTCACCCCCCTCTCTAGTGAACGGCATAAATTCTAACAGGGTCTGCAAAGAAGGTTAGGAATATATGTTGAGTTTGAATCGCCCTCCATTATTCGCTACCTCGACACATTGACAGGGGATTTGTTCACTGCACGATTTGCAGACTGTCAATTCGATGAGACACTTTTCCCAATATTAGGGGGAGAAGTTGGTGAAACCAAACGGGAAATTTTGTGGAAAAATGCATCATTATCTCATCTTGTTCCACATACCTCCATTTGTGAAAATGAGGTGTAAAAGATTATCCATTTGCAAAGAATAACAAATCAAATGCCAGACGCATTTACAGATTTGAAAAGGATAACAAAATCACATATCCCCGGAGTGAATGTGACAATATCTGATTCACGAATACATATTCATTATTGGAAGAATATGAACATGAAATTGGTATAGAATATACCACAGTCACCCCTAGAAGGAGGTTTGAGATGATATATGGCATTAATGATTGTTGGTCACGTACCTATTGTACGCCAAAGTATTTTGGAAATATGACTATTAAAGGACAACGATAATACAAGAAACATATCTTGCATATAAGTTTGACATGACCATAATGGTATAACTTTCTCTTTAAGAAAGATATTCACCACATGGATGTTGATGAATTTGTGGTAGTACAAAATTAATTGAGAGCTCTAGAAGAGCCAATTATTACTATGTTGGAGAAACACAATTGAGTATTGTGCTGTAGTAAGTCTCAAAGAAACTTATTCAGTTTCCAAAGTACACGCGAAAGCGCTGATTATATTGAGACTATAAATAAAGGAAAGATTTGATATCTTCTATTACTACAACTTGTAGCGGGATAATTTGTATATGAAAAGCTACCCGCTTTATTCTCCAGTTTGTACTACACAAATAAAAGAATGCCATAGTAAAGTGGATATCTATTGGTATAAAAACCCATGTCATAATAAACCTGAAGTTTATTGATAATTGCACATGTCATGGTGTAAATTTGAAGTTTATCAATATTGATAATTTATTCAGTTGGCATTCGGGTTAGCCATATCATTTTAAGTATGATGTGCAGTAATAGAGAATTCAGATGGGTAAATATTAAAGAACTAGAAAGTTCTTTACGAATTCTCTTGTATTACTTGTTCTCATTAATTAATTGTCCAACTAAAGAGTTCGGGTTGAATCCCATAAATTCTGGAAATATCAAAGGTGAATATGGGCCCATTCACTTGCCATGTATACCACATATGATGCATCTATGATATGGTTACATGTGCGATTGTTATTAACCCGCAGCCTGGCCGGTGCTTGCGAGGTAAATTGCTCAGTAATATAACTTCGAGCATAATTTCCAGATTTTCTATTCAAGATAGTTCATCTTGATAAGTTGGTTTATATCATAGTTGGTTTAGCAAGATAATTATTGAGTGCCTCCACTTAATAGCTAAACTGTTTCTTATGAGAACAAAGTTATATATATCAGTTGATATACGTTGTATACGAGAGTATATTATATTCTCCCCTCACAAGTGGTTCAGGGTCAGGAATCAAATAATTTCATCTTATTATTATTGATGTGGCGGTGTATATTTTCATTAACACCATAATGCACAAAGATGGACTCTCAAAGTTGAGGAAACAAGTTAGCTTTTCTAACATGAGGGGGAGACATGATAAACACTTGAGAAAATGTTACATGGGATGAATTATCATTTGTATATATAGATCCTCGAATATCATAATATGAACCTGAAGTTCATAAAAGGATAATTCAATTGCAACATATTGCAAAGCATGCTATACGCATTTGCTGACCCAAAGAAAGTAACTATATTCTCACTGCAAATGCTCATATTAAGTCCCAGAAGGACAAAGTCTTTGATACGCTTAAAGCGTATAGACAAATCGGTTTCAAAATAACTTCTTAATAAAGAAGATGAGCAAATGATCAAAGTGATCATAATGGGGAGGCAAGTGATCTAGAAGATCACATGACATAACACTTCATAAAATCTCATGAGAGATTCAGGTACCTGAATATATGAATAAAGAGATCTCCATGTTATGTCTTTATGAAAATTTACTGGAACCGATATAAAATGTTCGTCGACGACATCTATGATAGCGCTAAATATCGATGAGGATCTTATGTTTGTCGAATACAAACAGAATATTGGCTAAATGGAAGAGATACAATTCAAGCAGAATTGATTCCATATGAAAGACATGTAGTTTTGGGCATGTAGTTCAAATACTTGAAAGTATAAAATCAATGGTATGTGCAATCAGTTTTCGATATCTATTTGTTTGGCATGACATGAAAACTTGATATGCATCTAAAGTCTATTATATGACTTAACTTGAAAGATTTAAGTTGCTTGAAGCATATACAATTGTTGGTCCTGAAGTACCACATCCTAAGTGCAATTTGTGTACATATGTATATTGCTATAACTATAAGCATGATGGCATCGAGAATGCATCTATGGAGATATTGAAGAGTCATTCCACTACATTATATTAAGATGTTCATATCTATCAAGAATGATAATTTCAAGGTGCGGAATATTTATTCAAATCAATATGGTTGATTTATTTATCAAATCTCTACAAAAGATCGCTTTGAAGATGGTGCACAAGATTGGAATGCAAATGCTCAAGGATGTGAATTGATGCTCTATTCAGGGGGAGTTAATGCGCGTTGCACTCTTTTTCCCTTACAAGGTTTTGTCCCAACGGGTTTTCCTTGCAAGGTTTTTAACGAGGCAACCAATAGGCGCATATTCAAACATGTGTACTCTTTTTCCTTTTCTTTAATTTTTTCCCATTGGGTTTTGTTTTAGTTAAGGTTTTAACGAGGCACATTATTGAATAGACATTCCAGGGGGAGTGTTATAAATAGAATCCTATTTAAGGTGAATGTCTATATTTAGAGAGATTCTAGGGTTTACTACTTGGTGGCTAAGTCACCACCTCCCTATAAATAAAGGGGTTATTTCCCATTGTAAATCATCCCAAAGTATCAATAAGAATACTCCTCTCTCTACTTTTCTCTCTATTGTTCTTGTTCTTGTATTATTGTTCTTGTTCTTATATTATTTCATAACATTTTGAAGTTTTTTATTTTTCTGAAAATTTGTAAAATTCATCTTCAAGAAAAAATTAAAAATTATATGGCCAAATACTAATTAAAAAAATGATTTTTTATGGGCCAAACGGGCTCTTAGTTTGCTATTTGAACTTTACCTTATTAGTGAGATTTCGATATCCCGTCTTGTAATACCCCTCCCCCATTTTTCTTCCTTTACACCTTTTTTTTTTTAAATAAAAAAACTTCTATAAGGGTTGAGCCCTAGCTTACTTATGTGTTTTATGTCTTTCACGATCGAGGTGGAGAGTTCAAGCCCCATCAGTAGCATAACATTCCCTTCCTCTTTTTCCGTCCCTATGTCAACATTCTATCTACTCCGATTGAAAGAAAAAATGAAGAGGAAGAAGAACAGTGAAGAAGAGAGAGAAGAGAGAAAGGAAAGGAACTGAAACATGAAAATGCAATAATGAATAATGTGTAGAACCTTCCGTCAATGTTCAGCCTATATCAAAGAATATCTAATGTGTGTGTGTGTAATTACATGTGTACCCCTGTAACCTATGCAAAATTGTACATACAAATTAAATAACTAATGCCCTTGGGCTGCTGCTAGTTTGGGCCGGTAGCTGCCTTGGGCTGATGCTGATGCTCACTAATGTGCTGAAACCCAACACCCCCCCTTCAAGCTGGAGGGTGAACAAACACCCAGCTTGGACAAGAATTGATGATGCAAAATACCTGTCAATGGCTTGGTAAAAATATCAGCTAGTTGGTCACCAGATGCAACATGATGTAGAGAAATGATACCTTCCTGAAGTTTGGTACGAATAAAATGGCAATCAAGTTCAATATGTTTAGTCCGCTCGTGGAAAACTGGATTCTTTGCTATATGGATGGCAGCTTAGTTATCACAAAATATAGGCACAGCAGATGAAACAGGAATACCAAAATCAGAAAATAACCTAACCAGCCAAGTAAGCTCCCCAACAGTCTTGCTAATAGCCCTGTACTCAGCTTCAGCTGAAGACAAAGACACCACTGGCTGTTTCTTTGCCTTCCACCCAATCAAAGAACCTCCCAAGAATATGCTGAACCCAGAAACAGATCTTCTAGTGTCTGGGCAAGAGGCCCAGTCACTATCACAATAAGCAGTCAGAGAAAAATCAGGAGTATTATTGAGAAAAACTCCAAGATCAGAAGTCCCTTTAAGGTATCTAAGAGTATGTAAAGCAGCAGTCATGTGCACAGAAGTAGGTCTTTGAAGAAATTGGCTAAGGTGTTGGACAGCAAAAGCTAAATCAGGCCTTGTATGAGTGAGAAAGTTAAGCTTGCCAACTAGGCTTCTATAAGATTCAGGAGAAGGGAGAGGGGTACCTATGTCATGCCTAAGCTTAACAGAAAGGTCAAGGGGACAAGTCACAGAAGAAGCTTCAGAACAATTATAGGAGAGGAGAAGATCAGTGATGAACTTCCTCTGATGAAGAAGAAGTCCACCATCACAATAAGCAACCTCAATGCCAAGGAAATAGTTAAGAAGGCCCAGATCTTTTGTCCTGAAGGCAGAATCTAAGAAAGCTTTTAAGGCATTGATTTCCTCAAGATCATTGCTAGTGAGAATAATATCATCAACATACACAGCTAATAAGACAATGGAGTGACCAGATTTCTTATGGAAGAGAGAATAGTCATTGAGAGAGGAAGAGTAACCTTTAGAGCACAAAGCCTGAGAAAGTTTGGCATACCATTGCCTAGAGGCCTGTTTGAGACCATATAATGATTTTTGAAGAAGGCCGACAAAAAGAGTAGAAGAAGAAGTAGAAGAAGAAGAAGAAGAAGAGGGAGAAGAAGAAGGAGAAGAAGAAGGGACAACTGACAAATCTGGAGGTAACCTCATATAGACTTCTTCATTAAGATCACCATGGAGAAATGCATTATTAACATCCAATTGAAATAAGGGCCAAGGCTGTTTCACAGCAACAGCAACTAAGGACTTGATTGTAGAAAACTTGACAACAGGAGAGAATGTATCATTGTAGTCCACACCCTCAACTTGTGTATCACCCCTTACCACCAATCTAGCTTTATTCCTTTCCACACTCCCATCAGCGCTATACTTAATCTTGTAAACCCATTTGCACCCAATAGGCTTCTTGCCAGGAGGAAGAGGAACCAAAGACCATGTATTATTGGCTGCCAATGCCTCAAATTCTTTGGTCATGGCATCCTGCCAAGCAGGATTAGAGGCTGCTTGGTTGTAAGATGTAGGCTCAATCAGTGCAGGGCTAATAGAGCCATTGCAGCAAGTGGAAAAAGAACTGGTGCCAGAAATAGAAGGAGGGAGGTCACAGATGTACTGTTGAAGATGTGCAGAAGTAGTGTGGTGCCTGCCAGATCTCCTAGGAACAGGCAGGTTGTTTGAAGGAGACTGGGGAACAGGAATGGATAAGGGTAGGATAGTGGGAGGTGGAGTAGGATTTGAAGTAGGGGCAGGAGAGGTGTGGGAAGCATTAGGAGATGAGGAAGGGCTGAGTGAAGGCATATCATCAGAAGGATGAATAGAAGGTGGATTAGATTCATCAAGAGTAGAAGGAGAATCATGGGAAGGGCAAGAAATAGAAGAAGGAACAGAAGAATTACTCCAAGGAAATGCAAAGGGAAAAACATCCTCATGGAAAATAACATCTCTGGATATAAGGGTAAGTTTAGTTTTCAGGTTATACAACTTGTAACCTTTTTTACCTAGAGGATACCCTAAGAACACACAAGGATCAGCCCTTGGTTGAAATTTGTCTCTATGTTGTTTGGGTATAGAGGCAAAACAGAGACAACCAAAGGTCTTAAGATGAACATAAGAGGGACATCTTCCAAACAGCAATTCATAAGGAGAAGCATTATTAAGGAGTTTAGAAGGGAATCTATTGATGAGATAAGTGGCAGTAAGGACACAATCACCCAAGAATCTGAGAGGTAGTTTGGACTGAAAAAGCAAAGCCCTGGATGTTTCTAAAAGATGTCTATGTTTTCTCTCAACAACCCCATTTTGTTGTGGGGTGTGAGAACAAGATGTTTGATGAAGAATGCCATTGTCAGTGAGGAATTTGGTTCCAGCATGACTGGATCCAAGTTCAAGAGCATTATCACTTCTAATGGTTTGGACAACAGCCTGAAATTGGGTTTTTACCATGGCAACAAATGCTTGGATGATAGAAAGAGCATTGCTCTTGGACCCCATAAGGTGAGTCCAAGTGGATCTAGTATAATCATCAACTATGGTCAAAAAATACTTACAACCATTGTGAGTAGGTGTGGCATAAGGCCCCCATGTATCCAAATGGATAATTTGAAAAGGCTGAGAGGTTTTAATAGAACTTTCAGGAAAGGACAGCCTAGACTGTCTTGCCAATGGGCAAATTGTACATATAAAAGGTTGTTTATTTGTAAATTTACATGGAATAGAAGATATGTCTTTCATTCTAACAAAGGGAATGTGTCCAAGTCTATTATGCCACAAAATTTCCATTTTATTCAACTCAGTATGAAAAGTACAATGAGAAGAAGAATTAACAGCTAAAGGAGAATGGTAAGGTTGAGAGGGAGTAGAAAGAGATGATTGTACAAGCCTGTAAAGACCATCATCCAATTTACCAATTTCTAGTGGCCTCTTCAGAGAAGGGGCCTGTATTAGACAAGAAAACTTAGTAAATGAGACAATAGAATTCAGCTGTTGAACAAGCTTGGAAACAGAGATCAGATTGTATTGAAAACTGGGAATGTATAGGACATGATGCAAAGTGAAACAAAGAAATTTTTAAGAGATCCAGTACATGTTACTTTAACTTTGTAACCATTAGGTAGGGTAACTAAGTATGGGACAACTAGAGGCTTTATGTCAAAGAGAAGTGATTTATTGGAAGTCATATGGTCAGTGGCACCAGAATCAATAATCCAAATACATGCACTAACTCTAGTTAACATGCAAGCACCATAAGACACATCTTTTAAAGATTTGAAAGATGAAGAAAATGTACCAGCAAAATTTGCAGAACTCATCACATTGGGCTGATGCTGAGATTCAGAAGTTTGAGTCTGTTGAAGAAGAGTCAATAGCTGTGAGTACTGCTCCTTTGTCAACCCAGGGATACCAGATTCTGAAGTGGAACTAGCTTGAACACTTTCACCCATATTGGACAACCCAGCATTTACAGCAAGATCCACACCCTTTTGCACATCAACACTTGCAGCAGTCCTCCTATCTTTTGTAAACTTGAAGTCTGGGGGAAACCCATGCAGTTTGTAGCATTTTTCAATTGAATGACCTGGCTTCTTGCAGTATCTACACACTAGGTCTGCTTTACTACCATCAAATCTAATTTTCTGACTGAACTGTTTGGGGCTGGAATATGTGCCATAAGATTTCTTCATGAATTGGGTGCTAAAAGCACTGGAATCAGTGTGGAATTGAGAAGGAGAACGGGTGACCTTTCTTTGCCTCTCATCTTGAAGAAGTATATTGTATGCACTATCCAAAGAAGGTGGGGGTTGCATCATAAGAATATTACTCCTAACACCTATGTATGTCTCATTCAGACCCATAAGGAATTGATGTAGTTTATTTTCATCATCTTCTTTCTGAAATTCAATCCTAGCACTACATGCAACACCACAAGTAGAAGCAGCACCCCTTGAGGATCTCATAAAATTCAACTCATCCCATAGTTTTTTTAATTTGTTGAAATAAGATGCAATATCTAAAGAGCCCTGAGTAGTAGAAGCTAATTGTTGTTTTACTTCAAAAAGTTTTGTACCATCAACTGACCCATATCTGTTGTTGAGTTGAATCCAAATACTCTGAGCAGTGTCAGAGTATTGGACACTCTCTGCTATCTCAGGAGTAAGAGAATTTGTTAGCCATGAAATGACCATATTGTTGCACCTATCCCACTGTCTAAATTGGGGAGAATTTTCAGGAGGTATAGGCACAGAACCATCGATAAACCCTATTTTGTTTCTAGCTGACAAGGAAACTATTACGTTTCTTCTCCATCCCCCAAAACCAACCCCCGAGAATGGATTGGTAACCAAAGATATACCAGGAACATCGGATGACATAAGAAATAAAGGGTTTGTGGGGCTAGGAACAAAAGTAGTAGGTTCAGGAGTAGGATCTTCATTATTTTCCACCATTTTGACTACTGATGATGTTTAGGACTCAAACAAATCAACAAATCGTAACTACAAACTCAACAAATCAACAAATCGTAACTACAACAAACAACCATCACAGTATCAAACCAAAACCAACAAAACATACATGCTATGATGTATACACAACAGGAAACAAGTTTTTACAAGCAAAAATTGAAGGATTTGCGAAGAACTAACCAAATCGAAAAAACCCTAATTTCTGAGAATCAACAGAAACATGGATGGAAATGGTCAAGGGTAACATCGATCGAATCCTCACGACGAGTAGAGTCAGAATATACCCGCTCTGATACCATGTCAACATTCTATCTACTCCGATTGAAAGAAAAAATGAAGAGGAAGAAGAACAGTGAAGAAGAGAGAGAAGAGAGAAAGGAAAGGAACTGAAACATGAAAATGCAATAATGAATAATGTGTAGAACCTTCCGTCAATGTTCAGCCTATATCAAAGAATATCTAATGTGTGTGTGTGTAATTACATGTGTACCCTTGTAACCTATACAAAATTGTACATACAAATTAAATAACTAATGCCCTTGGGCTGCTGCTAGTTTGGGCCGGTAGCTGCCTTGGGCTGATGCTGATGCTCACTAATGTGCTGAAACCCAATAAATATACTAGTAATATATATATATATATATATATTTTAAACTTCTATAAAAAAAGATCTTGAAAAACAATTTGCAAGAAGATTTTGTGGTTGGAGATGTGATTGAGAGTCTTATGAATCCAATTCCATACCTTTTTCTATTATGGGTCCTTTTCTATGTTTACTCTTTTTCAAACTTCCTTTTTGGTTTATTCTTAGTAGTACTTCTCTCTCTTTATTTTACCACAAACTAGGCATTGGAAAAGACTTCTTTATTTAGAGCATGTATTCTAATCTTGAAAATGACCATCTCCTAAAGTTTATTAACAAAACAAGAAATTATGTCATGTGATTCTGCACCAGCTATAATCAATTTACTACTAATTATGTTTTGTCTTTTTGTATTTTTTTGTCAAGACAAGACAAGCAACCACACTTTCAACCGAGAGGTTGTGAATTCGAGTCTTCCAAGAGTAATGTGAGAAGTTCTTGGAGGGAAGGATGCCAGAGGTCTATTTGGAAACAACCTCTCTATCCCCAGGGTAGGGGTAAGGTCTGCGTACATACTACCCTTCTCAGACCCCACGTGAGATTATATTGAATTGTCGTTGTTTTTGTATTTTCTTGTCAACTTGTGAAAGCAACCCATGCTTATATACTTTAATGTTAAGTGATTTTCATATCAATTCTTCTTTTCTTTTTTTTCTTTGAAGATTCCCTTTATTTTGTTTTTTCACCGTAGAAGCTTTTTTTGTTTGAGGTAAAAAGTTAAAAAATTAAAGTTGACAAGAAATATATATATATATATATATATATATATATATATATATATATATATATATATATATATATATATATATATATATATATATATATATATATATATATATATACACTTGGATACCAAATAAAGGCCTTTTATCCAAAGCAAAAATTGGACTTGGTTTCTTCACCAGCAGACAATTAATTTCATACAAAGATCTTTTGTCTGAGATTTTTTCAATTTTAACGCATGCTACAACTTAATTACATTAAACTCAATTACTAAACTATTATAGCTTTTATAAGATTAATAAGAATCAAACCTTTTTTAAAAGTAAACCATTAAAAGATACTTCTTCTGTTTATTAATGACACATTTCGCTTATTGAGAATTAATTTTAAAGTTAAATTAAATTAGTTCAACTTAATATTTTAAATTTAAATTTAAATATTCAAAAACTACACGAAAAGTACTATATAAATTATAATTTTTCTCATGTCAATATGATAATAAAATATAATTTAAAATATTAATTAAACTTCACACTATTTGATCCTCGATAAATCAAAATGTATTAATATTTAAATTGAAACTGAGGGATTAGTTAAGAAATGGTAGCTAAATAATGATAGTGCGAAAATGGAATACAAAAATAATTCTTTAAAAAAATGATTACTGACATCAGCATTTCTTGATTTGGAAAAATTACTGCCCAAAAAATTCAAATGACTCAAGGTATTTAATGCCTTGAGCAACTTATAAAAACAAAAATTTAAAATTCAAAACCAACTAACATGTTTTCTACATTTATGACACAAAGTACTACTGCTAGACAGATTACAGTAGTCCTCTACTACTATATTATTTTGACTGTCATTTTACTAAAAAAGAAATCACAAAAATGAATACCTCCCAAATTCTTAGTCCCTCAAAACCTTTTGTTCATCCCTCAAAAGGAAAATATAGTATACTCCTGTTTTTTTATCTTGTATGTGACTACATTTATTATTGAAACATCAAAAGTTTAATTTTAACCATATACTATACTACCTATATTTATATTTTAGTTATAATTCTTTTAAGGGTACTTCTTTTGTGATTTCTAATAGCCTCTTTGGCCATTCTCCTAAAACCAATTTATTTTGATTTTTGAAAAGTCTTTTTTTTTCAAAAGTGCATTTTCTAAAAAGTATATTTGGTGAGAAATAATTTATTTTGACTAATTAATTTAAAAATCACTTATGAACAACAGTTAATGTTATTAGATCAAGCTGTAAAAAAGTAGTTCTAAATATATTTTTGTCAAAAATATTTTCGAAAAAAACTACTTTTTTCCATTTGTCAAAAAATAATTTTGCTACTTGTCATCGGATCTATTCATTGAAAATAATTAAAAGCACGTTATTTTCTTTTAAGTAAAAATTTGGTGAAACACTTTAACTTTGAAAAAAAAATCTTAAAAAAATGCCTTTCGCTGCCGAGAACCTTAACCAAACATGCAATAATTCACAGATAATTCAAAATTATGGTCTTCGTAATTCCGATGCTGGCTAGGTACCGGTTACTGGTCACTCCAGTTACCAAGATTCAAATTGGATTCTTGTAGTTTTCTTCTTACTGCATATTATAATAATCCCTACACCAGTATTGATCAGTCATACACTGCTATATCTTCTTCACAATAGCCAACACTACTTTCTTGATTTTTGTCACCAAAACAACATCACCACAAAACTGTCTCCACCATTTTCTTGCAAAACTAAAAATGGGTTCTCTCTCTTTTCTCTCCCCCATTTTTCTCTTCATCTTAATCCTAGCATACACACAACAAAGAGTTTTTTCTGAACCAATTGTTACTAAAACTCCTTTATCTTTACTAATGAGTATTAAAGCTTCTTTGGACCCAAAAAATCTCATTCTTTCATCATGGTCAGCTAATGCTACTGACCCATGCAATGGTTATTTTGAAGGTATAGCTTGTAATGAGCTTGGTCAAGTTGTTAACATTTCTTTGCAAGGCAAAGATCTTAGTGGGAAAATACCACCTGAGATTGGTCAGCTTCAAAGCTTGTCTGGGTTGTACTTGCACTTCAACAAGCTACATGGGGTTGTACCTAAAGAAATTGCTAACTTAACTCAGCTCTCAGATTTGTATCTCAATGTGAATAATCTCTCGGGTGTTATTCCTACTGAGGTTGGAAATATGTCTAATCTTCAAGGTTAGGTTCATTTTTACTTTTGTCGCTGAAAAAAGTTGCTACCTTTGCTGTTTTTTGTGACAACTTATGGTAAAAAGCCTTAGTCTTGATGCATAATATTGACTTATTTTGAATGAATATTTGAACCTTGCTAAATAGATCTATATCTCTTTTAATGAAATGGGTAGCTAGCTCAAGAAGTGATAATGCTGCTGGGAGGCTAATGATTTGCTGCTAGTTATTCAGATATTTAGCAATGCTTATGTTTTTTCTTGAAAAAGCTTCAATTTTTAGTACTCATTAGTCATTATAAGGCTGAATGAGAGAGGTTTGTATCTTTGATGAGGTGATTTTTGTTCCTATGTAGCTTTCAGTTAGGGTGATTAGAGTATGAAACACTTGAAAAAGCCTTTATCTTTGGTTTGTTTAGATTTTCTCTGTTATTAATCCCTTTTCCCATTGCTTTGAGCTTCAATATGGACTAATGTTTGAATAAAGTTCCAAACATGCTACCAAACTTGCTAATTTCTTGTCACTTGGTTAGGTTAGTCCTTTTTCTGCTATATTTGTGCAATGAAATCTAGAACAAAATTATTGAGGCTCCACTTCATTTTTTTGGTACAGTGTTGCAACTATGCTATAACCAGTTAACTGGAAGCATACCCAATCAAATTGGGGCTGTGAAGAGGCTCAGTGTTCTTGCTTTGCAAGTCAATCAGTTAACTGGAGCAATTCCTGCAAGCTTGGGAGACTTGGACATGTTAACCAGACTTGACGTGAGCTTCAATAATTTCTTCGGGTCGATTCCAGTAAAACTGGCTAATGCTCCAAAGCTAGAAGTTCTTGATATCAGAAATAATTCCCTCTCTGGCAATGTCCCTTTAGGTAATTCAATGATTTGCTTAATAGTAACTTTATCCTTATTTCATGTTTCAGATGCTTCAGAAAATGCTGCAATTTTTATTCCCCCCAAGATATGCATCCCTGTGTTTACTATTAGAAAGGAAAGCTAACTCTTTTTTTTTGGTCTTTGTGGTTTGGGAAAATGGATGAAATGAAGCCTTAAAGAGACTGAATGAAGGATTTCAGTACGCTAACAACCCGGATTTATGTGGAATTGAATTTTCTTCATTGAAACTTTGCACTCTTTCTGGTCTAAACCAAAATAGACCACAACCATTTCAGCCTGGTTCAAATAGTCTCCCGACAAAAGACATCCCGGAGTCTGCAAATGTGCAAGCAAAACAAATGAGTCAGTCTAGAAAATCACAAACTGCTGTGGTCGTTGGTGTTATTGCACTTTTTGTTGCAGTAGCAGTAACTGGGTTTTTCACATTCTCGTGGTACCGCCGTAGGAAACAGAAAATTGGAGGTACTCTTGATTCTTCTGACAGGCGGCTCAGTACTGATGAGGTGAAGGAGGTCTCTAGAAGAAGCGCGTCACCCCTAATCAGCTTGGAGTATTCCAATGGCTGGGATCCTTTGGGCAAAGGTCGAGGTGGAAGTGCTTTCTCTCAGGAAGTATTTGAGAGCTTTATGTTCAATTTGGATGAAGTTGAGTCTGCTACACAGTACTTTTCGGAGGCAAATTTGTTGGGCAAGAGTAATTTCACAGCCGTTTATAAAGGGACTCTGAGGGATGGGTCTTCTGTTGCTATTAAGTGCATTTCAAAGACTAGCTGCAACTCTGATGAAACTGTATTTCTCAAGGGACTAAAGCTCTTAACTTCATTGAAACATGAAAATCTTCTGAGGTTGAGAGGCTTTTGCTGTTCAAAAGGTAGGGGAGAGTGCTTTCTGATCTACGATTTCGTCCCCAATGGAAATTTGTTGCAGTACCTTGACGTGAAGGATGGAAAAGGAAAGGTCCTCGATTGGTCTACCAGACTTCACATAATCGAAGGCGTTGCCAGAGGTGAGCTACTGTTTGATTATTCTCTCATGTTTTTGTTGTAGCTCTTTGTCAACTGCTCCATCAGATCTTAGCTATACGAGAAACTTCATGTGCTGATAACAGATGGTTTACATCTAAAGTGATAGAATGAATAGAAACTAATGTTTTTGTTGTATCTGCCAACATTCAAGATCCACTGAAGTTAGAAATGATCGAGCATCAAATAGAACTGCTAATTACTCCTATAATATGTTGTGAGCTTTAATCCGAAAAAAGATAGTCCCTATTAGTGGGTACAATAATATCCCGGACAGCAAAGGAAATCCTAGTGGTGATTTATTTGTAGATAATACCCTACCAAGCATGTTGTTTGAGCTGTGTTCCCTCCTAAAGTCTTTCTATAGGTTTTGGTAGCATAGGCTTTTCACCTATACATCTCCTGGTTAATACTTTTTCTTGCTCCTGGTATTTATATTCAACAAACTAATTTCTGTTGTTTAACAGGTATCCAGTATTTGCATGGAAACAAGGGAAACAAACCTGCTCTAGTCCATAGAAATATATCAGCTGAAAAAGTACTCATTGATCAGCGCTACAACCCATTGCTCTCAGATTCTGGTCTGCCCAAACTACTAGCCGATGACATTGTGTTCTCTACACTCAAGGAAAGTGCTGCAATGGGCTACCTAGCTCCAGAGTATACAACCACTGGCAGGTTCACTGAAAAGAGCGATCTTTACGCGTTTGGTGTGATTATATTTCAGATTCTCTCTGGAAAGTGCAGAATCACCAACTTGAACCATCAAGGGGCAGAGTTGTGCAGATACGAAGACTTCATTGATCCGAAAATTGGGGGCAACTTTGTAGAAGCTGAGGCAGTCCAGATGGCGAAGGTTGCTTTACTTTGCACTCACGAGTCACCAAATAAGAGGCCAAACATTGAAATCGTCATGCAAGAACTGAATGATCTGATCTCCAGCAAGTTGTGAATGCTAGAGCAACATCCAATTTGTCAAATGACCATTTGGAGCCTGATACTAACTGCTTATTGATGCACATCTGTGTTGATTGCCTGTTCCATATAGGTTAGTACTAATGCACCTGGATGGGGATAGCTTCAGGACATCAGTTCTCTTGTATTTTGTAACTTAACCATGATTCTAAGCAAGTTTTCTCTACTTGCAAACTTAGTGTATCTGAACTGCAATCTCTATTTATCATTAACCGCTGGGAATCAGAAATTACCTCTTTGTAATAGAAGTACTTTTCGATAGTATCAGATTTTGTAGAATAGTCTTTTAACCAGAAATGATTTCTCTATTTACTAATGATTGAATTAGAAGAGTTCTTTAGGGTGCAGACAGGTTGTTTAGCCTGTCTTGCCTTTAAGAATTATAATAAGAGATCATGAAAATGTATGAAATGTACTTCAAGAAAACAGTAACTCTACTTCTGTAGTAACCTTAAAAAGGAAAAAAGAGGAAAAAGGCGTAAAAGAAAACAAAGAGAGAAGATAATGAAATAGAGTATCCTAGGCTATATACATTTTGGACATCTGTCAATTTGAGCACTACAAATTGATAACAGTGAATGGTCCAACTTACTCTCCAGAATATGATGTAACCCAAATCAAGATGGAAAAACAACTTCTTACTCCAGCTAAGATCCAAATTTTTCCAATCCCAACATGTGATCTTCTGACGTTTGATTCCAACACCAGAAATTCCAAACAAGTAAATAAGTATAAAATTTTGGCTGGAACCAACCAGGACATAATGCTCCCCCTCCCATCCTTTGAAAAGCATTGCAGCAAAAATTGACTCTTCTTATGTCCAGATTTATTATTTTACTTCATCTTCCAAGAATACATGCTGACCTTAGGACAAGGGTGAACTTGACAAACTTGATCATGTGTTTTTCATTCTTTAAAAAAAAAGAATGTGGAAATGATACGTGTTCAGTTTGGATTTAACTTATATATAACTTGACGATGTAAAATTTTTGTGTCGTCAGTGTATAGAACTTAAGATCGTTCAGTTTTTGAAGACAACTAGGTTCTCGTTGTTGGGATATATACCTTTACTTATGAATTTGGTTTAGATATAGTATTTATTATGATAATATTGTTCATTCAATTTTAATAAAGTTTTAATAGATCATATATTAGTCGGTGTTCTTTGCTTACATAGTAGATGATTTAGCGTATATAATTTAGCTTATACACGGAAGATTAAATAATCGGTTCTTATAAGTATAAAGTTTGAGTTCACAATCTAATGATGGAATTGGACAAAGCATCAGGAATGCTTGTAGCACAAGATTAAATATAATTTATCTTAATTATGGGAATGGTTTAATTCCAATTTCTTGTGCTAGTACATTTTGTATGTATTGAACGGACCAAGTAGAGATAAGTATTTTATACTGGTTTAATAAAATAAATACTCTATCCACTGAATGTACTTATACTCTTAATCTTGATATAATTATTATTGTTTTGATTTATTAAAAGGCGAGATTCTTTTGTGGGTCAATATGCCTGGTAAATTGGATAATAATAATGTACATTGGCAAAGTAATAGTTAGTTGATGGAATCCATGTCTCGGTTCCGAGATTGATGATACACCTTTATAAACTTATAAGTTTTCATGTGTAAACCCGGCCGGTGGATTTTGTATCCGACACATGAAATAAGTTAAGCGAAAGTCTAAAGGAAATAATCAATAAATTAAGTCGTCAGGTAATTAAATTTAATTGATTAGTATGCGAATCTTAACATATGGAGTTAAATAAGATTTAGTGGATGAATTTCGAAATTGAATAAGGAGTGCAATTTACGATTTTCTAATGAAATAATTCATAATTAATTATGGTGGATATTAATTACGAAAATTAGAAATTAATTCCACAATTGGAGCCTTGTTAATTAAATTATGCGGTCTCTGCTGTACCTAAATAATAAGAAATAAAAGAATCTTTTTTCTGGTGTAAAGGAAAACTTAATAGGTTTTGGAAAATGGTTTTAACCCTTAAAGCTTGTGTTATAAATACATAAGGTTTTCCACCTAAAAGGATTATTACGTGGTGGCTGAAATTTTCAGCCATATTTTCCTAGAAATTTTGCCCACACGAAATTATTATTTTCGGGTATTATTTGGGTAACATAGTAGAAGACCATAAAATGTTCGGAGATCGTGATCGTGCGGGTGGTGAAAAATTCATTGAGTTACCGTGTAATTGAAATCTCACGTGATAACAGAGTTTTTTTATACTAATTGTCTAGATTACATGTGATTTTGATACTGAATTGCTTCCGTCGTATATAATAATCCATCACTCGTGACCAAAGAAGCTACTTTATGGCTTCGGCCACTTTTGCCTGTGAATATATTTTGTCCTTGGCAAAGTTGTCATCCTTCTCCTGCCTCCGCTCTAGTCACACTGTAGGGGGCCCCTATTCTTCTGGAGCATCTAGCTCCTTTAATTAATTCATCTATTTTTTATTGCTTGAATTGTAGTATGATTTATCACAATGTGCTAAACTAATTCTTGGGAGGAGGAACCTAAGGTGGCTAAGGGCCTAAGGCAATTCAGATTCTGTAGTAGGCTAGCCATAGGTTAGACATGTTCTACCCCGGTGTCATTTTGACAAACTCACTTAACTGAAAAACAGTACTCATCCTTTTCAACCAGGTCCAGACCTGTGCTGTTGATGGACTAATTTTGAAAAGGATGTGAAATACAAAACCTTGATGCCAACTCGGCGGTTCAAAAATAATATCAGATCATTTTAGATCCTTCATTTTTCCCACCTGGTGGGAATATACTGGGTAGTAGTTGTTGTTGTTGTTGTTTAGATCCTTCATTTTCACTCTTTCATACTGTGGTGGCCAAAACAACAATAATATAAGAGAAATTACGCTCTCAAAATAATAGTCCAAAAACAATATATTTTTTTGTATAAATATACATTCTTTATGTTATATATAAAATAATATATAAATCTTATACACTTTTCGATTACTAAACGTAAATAACTTCTGTGTTCTAAAAGTGATAATACCCCCCAAACATAACCTGGACTAAGCCTTACCGGCCCAACACCAGGTCCAGCTCAAAGAAGTCAAAGCCTAGTCCACGGAACGATTGCAAAATGACACACAAGCCTAGCCCATTTGTTAGCTCTTATCTTGCATCGGCTCACACACAAACTGTAATAATCTAGCTCTGCGACGCGCCAAACAAATAAGAACTTTAATTGCTTTCCTTTACTTTCCACTGGTCAATCCTTGCATTTACATTTTGTTTATTATGTTTAAATCTTACTTTTAGTGCTGTCAATGGCTATTCCATTAACAGGTGGAACCACATATCCTTGGACTTTGAAGTAGTTGGGTGTGGGGATGGGGGATTCCAGGAATTGTCAAGGAGGCAAAAGAGTGTTTATATGCAATTCTATTTGAACTTCCCATATTGAATATATTGACTTAAATTTACAAGCTACAGTATTGTTTTTCCCGGTACTTCGCTAATCACAGAGAGAAAGCTTAAAATAATTTCCCTGTCTGGACCAAGAAGATACAAATGACTAGTTAAATTTCGCTTCCTGAATGGAGGTACTTAATTCCTCGAACACAAAGGAGAGACCTCAGAGCTACACACAGACCATCTGTAATGTGGAATAGATCTCTTCAACCTGATCATGGGATTTGTCTCCAACAGAGAACTCGTGGATAATTCCTTGGAGCTCAATCCTACTGCTGCCAACAATTTTCTTCAGGTCCCTTTCTTTCATTATTGTCCGAACCCTTCTAACATAGTCCCACTTACCAAATTGAGCATATATGTTAGACAAAAGCACGTAGGAACTTGAATTATGAGAATTTTGTCCAACTAAATGCTTATCCATTGGGTCTCCAATGTGGATGTCTTCTTGATTCCTACACGAACTTAGCAACGTTCGCCAAACTACATCATTAGGATAGACTGGCATTTCAGCGACAAATTTTATGGCCTCCTCCACATGCCCTGCTCGGCTCAGGATGTCAACCATGCATCTATAATGTTGCAGCTTAGGTTCCATGTGATGTACCCTTCTCATGATTTCGAAACAGATCATCCCTTCCTTTACCAGTCCAGAATGGCCACAAGCATTCAAAACTGCGATAAATGTGATATCATCTATCTTTAATGAAAGTCTCTCCATCTCCATGAACAATTGGAAAGCTAGGTCCCCAAACCCATGAATGGCCAATCCACCAATCATAGCATTCCAGTGATCAACAGTTTTTTCTTGGATATCATTGAACAGGCCCATTGCACTATCTACACTGCCACATTTTGCATACATGTCTATCAAAGCGACACCAAGCTTTCCAGCCACAAGAAACCCATGCTCCTCTACATAACAGTGTAGGGCAATCCCTTTGTCGGTGTAACCTAATTCTGCAACTGCAGAAAGCGCAATCAACAGACTGGTACTATCAGGAGCCAGGCTACTCTCTCTTAGCATATCATGAAACACTTTCAACGCTTCAAGGCAGTGGCCGTTCTTGACGTACCCAGCCATAATTGCATTGCAAGAAATCACATCCCTTTCAGGCATGTCATGAAAGAAGCGTCTTGCAACATCAATCTTACCAATTTCGCATACCCATCTACCATTATAGCCCAGCTGACGACATCCTTCTTCGGCATCACATCAAACAAAGCAGTAGCCTTTTCAACATTTTCACTTTTCACACAACAACAAAGCATCAAATTCCAAGAAACCAAATCTCGTTTGGGCATTTTATCAAAAAGCTCCCAAGCAATATCAAACCCTTTGTCCAATTTAACATACCCAGTGAGCATAGCATTCCAAGAAACCAAATTCCTCATCTCCGCTGGCATAAAATCAACAAACAACAAGCAACATCCAGCATTCCACATTTCACATATCCATCAATCATGGTATTATACGAAACGCAGTCTCTCATCAACATTACATTTGGTGACGATAGTCAACACACCCACACCTTACATACATAGAAATCAAACAATTCTGCAAAAACTCATCAGACCCAAATCCTAATTTCCTCAATAGTCCATGAACCTGCATTCCACACTTAACAAAACCCATTCTAGAACAAGCTTTCAACGCTATAGATAACGAGTACTCATCCACAGAAACCCCATTTTCAAGCATCAAACAGAACACATCAAAAGCCTTACATGGATCCTTTCCATGTGAAAAGGACTTCATTATCACATTCCAAAGAAATGGGTCTACTTGGTTTCGCTTTGAACAAAAGAAATTATCAGAAAAGAAGAGAAAACGAGCAAATTCAATGATGGGCGTGTGATGTGAAGAAGAGAATTTCATGATAAGCTTTGTGGTCAAATATGGATTTTTTATAAGTCCTGTGGTTATCAATCGGGCATGAATTTGATCAATGTCTACTTGCGTTTTGCATTTCTGGGAGAAAGTAAGTGTTGGATGTGTTAAGCTCCATGCTTCGCTTGAATTTGCTACAAGAAGAAGCATCAGTTTTGGTGCTTTGAATTCGTTGGTCTTGAGCTATGTACAGAGTGAAGTGTTAGTTAATTTCCTTTAACGGCCAATATAACGGTCAAGAGGATTGTTTGGGGATATTTTATTGTTAATTGGGGCTATAACGAATGCTGGCCCATAAAAATATCTGCATATGGCTTTTTGTTGAAATGACATAAATGTTGGTATTTACTTGATAGTTTTGCGGCTTAATACATACAATCAGTACCAATTTCCTTTTGAAGCATCTATAAGGTAGGAATTTCTTTCACTAGACTAGAATCACTTGAGTTTATCTCAAGTTATTAACCTCAAAATGAGCTAATCGACCAGTTACGGGGCCGAAATTGTATAACGACCCGATCGGTCGTTTTGAGCATTTGCACTTTCGCTCGGCAGTTTCGAGCATGGTTAGCTCCGTATGGTGTATTATGACTTATGTGAATCATCGATTTTGGTTTTCAGGTTATTCAGAATTGATTTGGAGGAATGATTCTCAGATTGAAACTTTAAATTTGAAAATTTTGACCAAGTATTGACTTTTTTTTAAATTTGACATCGGATTGAATTTTTGATGGTTCTGTTAGCTCCATTGGGTGATATTGGACTTATGAGCGTGTCTAAATTTTGGTTTGGAGGCCCGTAGTGGAATTTGACTTGAAATGGCGAAAGTTGGAATTTTAGAAAGTTTGACAGGGAGTAAACTTTTTTATATCAGTGTCGGATTCTGATTCCGGAAGTTGGAGCAGGTCCATAAGGTCAAATGTAACTTGGTCAATCGGACGTAATTTGATAGGTTTCGGCATAGGTTGTGAAAGTTGGAGTTTCAAAGTTCAATGGTTTCGAATTGAGGTGTGATTCGTCGTTTTGATGTTGTTCTGTCTTGAGGCCTCGAGTAGGTCTGTGTTAAGTTATGAGACTTGTTGATATGTTTAGATGTGGTCCCGATGGGCTCGGAGGAGTTGCCGACGGGTTTCACACTACTTTTCCTTCTTTATGCACAGTTGGTTCTACAGAAACAGAGCATTCAGTGTCCTTAATCGCGATCATGAGGTATGGATCGTGAGCGCGTAGAGTTATTTTGAAGGCTGGGAGAAATTTTTCATCGCGTTTGCGAGTCTTTAGACGCGATCGTAGGCTACTGCAATTTGAGCTTCGCGTTCGCGTATGCCTTCGCGCATTCACGTAGAGTATTTGGATGAGTTAGGCAGTGTTCACTTCTTCTTCGCATTCGCAGTCCTTTGTACATGATCACGTAGTGCATTTTTAGGGGCAATGCAATTCCTTCTTCGCTATCACGAGGTTGCTTCCGCTATCGCGATTCATTTCACCCAGTGATTATAAAGTACCCTATTTCGAGGGTTTCAGCCATTTTTTGCATTTTTGGAGCTATGGAGCTCAGATTGGGGCGATCCTTGAAGCAATTATCACCATATGAATTTGGGTAAGTGTTATTTACTCGGTTTGGGTTATATTCCATGAAATTGATGGATTTCAAAGAGGAAATTGGAAGTTTTGGCCTAAATTTCATAATATGAATTTTTGAGTTTTGAACACCGATTTGGAGTCAGATTTGAGGAAAACTTGTATGGTTGGACTCGTAATGAATGGATTGTCGAATTTTTTGAGTTCTGTCGAGTTCTAAGACATGGTCCTGGGTGTGATTTTTGCCGGATTTGAGATTTGACTTAGGATTCGATCTTTATCATTTGTAATTGTTTCCTTGGACTTTATCTGATGTACTGGGTTGCTTTTTGCTAGATTTGGGCCTTCAGAGGTCGCTACGCGCAGGATGGCATTCTTGGAGCATCGCTTAGGGCCCATAGTGGTCGTTTCTAATTGTCGTCTCACAGATTTCATTGTTGTTTCATACTCAATCAAATTCATGCTTCCATATAATATCTCAGTCTCAGTTGTTACTTATTGATACATCATATCAATGTTCCTAGTTGTGAGCCCGTGGGTGAGACTGGAGAGATTGATGACTGTGTGAGGCCAAAAGCCTGATTATGAGTGACAGTTATGTGTTCACGTTTCACGCCGAACCATGTTTTATTGATTATTGAGTAAGTCCGAGATCCTAACTGATTTATGCCATGATTGGCTTTTTATAGCACGTGGGCCGTAGGAGCCCCTCCAGAGTCTGCACACCCACAGTGGGCGTAGTTGGTTATATTCAGGGATGGATCTTTCCTTGGTATGGAGATGGATCTTCTCCATGAGTTGGATTGGCCTATTGTCCTCGGTACTAGAGTATATATTCCGGTTGGATCTTCCTTGGGGCGTATGAGCCATATACAATACCGAGTGGTTGAGCATTTATATATGTACCTAGAGATGGATCTTCTCCAAGGAGCCGGAATGGCCTTTCCTCGGTACTGGGTGACTTATATTCATTGTTGTATATGTTCCGGAATAGATTTCCCTGGGCCGTATGAGTCATATACAAAACCGAGTGGTTGGGTATGATCAGTGAAAAGTGTGAGACAATGAGATTGAGTACTCTGGGAGTATGAGTACATGATTCATCTCAGAGATACATGGCCTTGGCATGCACACATGACATACATGCATATACATGTATTTTTCCCTATGTTGTACGGTATCACGTCATTCATGACTTTTACACATATTGTTATGTGGCATAGAGAGGCATTTCACACTTGTTATCTGAAAATAATGATACATCTTATTTATTGTGAAAAGGAACTTTTAGAAAAATTAATGTTTTTAGACTATCTCATATTTTACGACGATTTCGGTAAAAGATTTGAGTTTCACTGATATTCTTGAAAAGCAAAACTATTTTCAGAAAAACTATGCAAAAGCTGAACATGTGTATCTCTGAGATCGCGAACACGATTTGTCAATTGTGAACACGTAGAAGGAAAGAGGGAAACTTGGCCTCTGAGTCCGTGAAGGGTGCACGCCTTCGCGAAGGGTCACCTGGTGCAACTACACGTTTACGAGCTGGGACTCCCATTCACGGAAGGTGATTTTTGAAAATGTAGCTGGTATCGCTTCACGAACGCGAGGGCCATGCCTTGTTTGCGAAGAAGGATTTTCTGGCAGTGAATTGTCTTAAACGGGATCTTATGCATTTTTATTTCATTTCCTCCATGGGAGCCGGTCTTGGAGCAATTTTAGAGCTCCATCTTCGTCATCTATGTCAAGGTAAGTGATTCCCACCTATTGCAAGTTAAATACTTGGATAATATATGGATTTAGGATGAAAATTAGTTGAAATTGTGGGTTTTTGGTAGAAGACCTAGAAATTGATATTTTGGATTTTTACACTAACTTGGGGCATGAAATTGAGAGTAAATTATATATTAGAATTTATGAGGTTATGGGTAAAGTTTATCTTCAAAAAATTTCAGAATCCGGGCATGTGGGCCAGAGGAAGATTTTATCAACTTTTTGCGTGGAGTTGGAAATTTATATAAATTAAATTGTTATAATTATTAGGGTATATTTTCATTGGTTTGCCCATTATTTGGATAGTTTTGGAGCGTTGGGCATTGGTTTGGGTCGTCGGAAGGGCTTGGAAGCCGGTTATGGAACTTCAGAGCGAGGTAAGTCTCCTATCTAACCTTGTAAAAGGGAATTATCCCCATAGGTAAAATAATTAAATATGTGCTTCTATTTGTGGGGGCTACGTATGCACAAGGTGAGGGGGGTCCGTGGGTAGATACTATTATGCTTGAGTCCGGGTAGTCTCCGACCAGAACGCATGCTATACTTGAAATATTTGTAACCGTATTGACAATTTAAATTTCTTAAATCATATCGAATTGGTTAATGAATTTCTAAAGAAATTAAACATCATTTTCTTGACCGTTAAGAGAAGTTGCCATTTCTTTGGGTAATTGCTTCTCTAATGAATTCTTGATTGACTGTTTGATGTGTTTATTTATATTTGACCGTGTTTCATGTATGATTCGTGAGCGGGGTAATATATGCATCTATGATTCGCGCCATTCGACCTTCTGGCAGTGCATAGTTAAATATTATGTTGGATCGGGCCGTACGACCTCGGCATGATTTGCGTATGCTTGTATTGCTTGTCTTGAAATTATAAATAAAGATGTTGCCTCCCTAGCCTAAGATAAATTGATAATTGAGGAAATATGAACTTGGAAATCACTTATTATCAAAAAGTTTGTTTACTTGATACATGCTTCCCTTGAGTTTACTACTGTTTTAATAAATTCACATACTGATTATATTATTGGACCATTAGTGAATGTCGAAACCGACCTCTGGTTACTACTTTATCGAGGTTATACTGGATAATTATTGGGTACGTGTTGTTTTCGTACTCAAACTACACTTGCTGTACATTTTTGTTGCATCAGGCACAAGTATGCTTAGTGGTTTCGTTGGGCGCAATGACATAGTTGATACAGAGACTTATATGAGCTACATCTCTCGAGACGTTGGCCCACATCCAATAGAGTCTCCTTCAGAGTATTGTACTTTATTTTCTATCCAATTTGTATTCCGGACAGTTAATGTATTACATTTTTTCTCTCGTGCACTTGTGACACTGGGTTCTGGGATGACTATGGAAATATTCAGTATTTAAATTTGTTAAAGGCACCATTATTTTCTCGATTAAGTTCATTATTTACTGTATAATGTAAGGAAAAGAAATAATTTCAAAAATACTAAAATGAAGAATTTGTTTAACTTCTTAATGTTGGCTTGCCTTACAAGTAGTGTCTGACGCCATCACAACTTTTAATGGATTTTTGGTCGTGACAACATGGTATTAGAGTACTAGGTTCAATTAGGTCTCACCAATCATGAGCGAGTCTAGTAGAGTCTTGCGGATCGGGTACAAAGGCGTATGTACTTATGTTTGAGAGGCTACTGGGTTATTTGGAGCACTTCCCTTCTTGATTCCTCATCATGTGGTTTGATTCCTTTGGGGCTTATACCTTTATCTCCTTTCCGTTCAATCTTATGTGACGTGAAGCGCTTGTTATAAATCGGGAATTGAGGAATTGTATCGGTACTACAGATGTGGTGCAGGATGTGTCTCCATGTGTAGTTGTTTGGCCATTATCGTCGCCTTGCGGAAGGATATTATATCATTTCAGCTCAGTAGCTATACTTCAAAGAGCTTTGAGGAATTTATTTAACTTCTTGGTGTTGGCTTGCCTGAAAAGTAGTGTCCGACGCCATCACGACCCTTAATAGATTTTGGATCGTGACAGCAATGGTCGTGCCCGCGATCAACAATGGAGCTGATGGGATCACCGGCGAAGTCCCTGGAGTAAGCTGCAGTCTGAATGATAGAATATCACTAGGAGCATGGTCTGGCTCAGGCTGGTCATATGGACGATCAACTCCAACATCCTTAACAGGTGCCTCAGCGCCCCCTTGCTAGGGACTACCTCATCGCTGACGCCCACGACCTCGTGGGACACCCCTACCTCTCTGGGCACGGTTGCCACACAACCACGTTCAGGCTCCACTGCTGGCCCAGGATGGTACTGCTATGTCCCCACATAATCAGCCTCGTATCCTTAGCGCTCATCATCTCGGGCTAGCTACAATGTCCGGGAAGCCAGATCTGTAACCTGCCGGCCATACTCGTGCAAAGCAACTGCTCCGTCACAGGTATGCTGCAGCATCTGCAATCCCAACTGGTAGAACAAATGTAGGCCAATAGTCTGCACAACATGTACAATATTAGTTACGGAATGCTAGGTTAACATTATAAGTAAGTATACTAAATAACATACCAGTGACTTATGCCTCCCGGCGTATGGAACGTATTAATCGCTAGCGCGATGAATGGTATTCCCGATAAAAGTTGGGTAACACTGCGTTACCAACCTATATACATAGCTCACCATCCGTACGCTTAGGTGGAAGGGGTGGCAGAATCAGGTTATGCCGCTGGTCCCAAATATCGATCTACGCCTCTAGCCATGCCAGATATGTTGGTCAACCCTGGAACAATCATCTCGCTGGTAATGTGTCCTAATCCAAGGAGTCAGTGGAGGTACAAGTTGCAGTCGACCAAACTAGTGAACTCGCTCACTGGCATGATGCTCTACAATATCGAGACACATCAATGGGACGGAAGAGCTCGACATAAGTCGGCCAGTCGAGCAATAATCGGGCAAACCAGCTATTAGTTCATCGCTGTATGGCCTTCAAAGGAACTATTAAGTAAATACAGGAACCGTGAGTATACGTAGCACAAGTTACACAATATATAAATCCAGGCCAAACTGCTCTAAGGCCCAAACCTAATATACAATTTGAATATGAAATTTAAGGTATACATTTGCTACGTATGTTATAATCATGAAAATAATTTACTATGTTTCAACCTACAGCAGTGGCAAAAATTCGGGAACGTCGCTGCATGCCCATACTAGACCGATACATCTGCCTGTACAAGTAACCAAGAACAGTTACACCCTAGATGTAACCAGGTAAATCATCTAGCAGCTCAAGATGATGAAGAAATATCAAGCTGACTAGGTTTCTCGAAGTGTTCGGGAACAATACCCCTCAAAGCATAAGCATCATCAACAATCTCGTGTACCGATTAATATGAAGATCTGGTGTATCATCCGTAATGTCCCCATGTATTGCCTCCATATGCAGCCGGACGAGCATCAACTGCAGAGACTAGCCCCACTCAATGCAGCATCATCCGCTGACTCGAAACTGGTAAGTCGCTTCAACATCTCCAGGTACTGCACTCCCGTATAATCTCGATAAAATGCGGTAAAGCTACATGATGACCATAAACCGGCAACGCATACAAAACCTCCAAGTCATGGAGCGTGATAGTAGCCTCGCTAATGGGTAATGAAATGTGTGTGTCTCCGGTCGCTACCGCTCTATCAAAGTCGTGATCAACGACCAATCCAGCTGCAACCGGCCGATCTCAATAATCCTGTAGAAACCCGTATCCTAAAGGCATCTGACTCTATGTGGATGGATATGGTGGGCCCTAAGAAAGTCCCACATATCGTCTACTCTTCTAGCACGAAATGTCTGGGCCAATAACTGCCCCTCCCATATGTACGAAGACATATGCTCGACCTATAGCAACAAGTAACTCTAGCGAGGTAGGTCCGAGATGCACAAGTGGAACCTCTATGACGACTATTGTAAATTGAAAACTATTAATTAAAATGTTTCTTTTTCATTGCTTAACAGATTTAAATATATTGCAGTACCTTTAATATTAAAATTTATTCAATATTTTTACTATATTGTTAATTAGGTTGATACATTTTCTATATTATAATTTTATATGTTAGGTTATTATTTTATATGTTACTTTAATATTTTGTATATGCGTTTACCATTTTTTTATGTTTTTTTATTATTTAATATATTTTTTTATTATTTTATTTGTTATTTTTATTATTTTATATGATTGTTTATTACTCACCTATTTTGACTATAATAAAATTAAATAATTAATTTTCATAACTATGTAAGATTTAATTATTAAATATTTATATAACAATACTTAGTTTGAGTCCGAATGAACCATATTTTGGTTTCAGACTCGATATTTGAAGCTCAGTAGCACCAAAGTAATCAATATTCTTGTATTCAAGATGAGAAATTTTTCCTGATTTTTCACTCGACAAGTCTGTTATTTTATATGTTTATTTATTATTTTATATATTATTTTATTATTTACATGAAGTTTGTTTTTATATATTAGTTTTATTATTTTATATGTTTATTTGTTACTCATTTATTTTTTACTATCATAAAATTAAATAACTAATTATTGATTTAATATTTAAATATTCATATAATAATACTTAGTTTGACAAATATTATTGTTTTCTCATGTTATTTTCTTACGGTTGTTGACTAGAATTAGAGGGAGTTTATGTTTGAGCTATCAACTTTTTTTGATATTTTTTGGGTTTAGCAGATATTTAAGTAATTAATTTCAATAAATACAAAGATACTATGCTAAAGGGCACATTTTACTACGCTAAAAGGGCACAACATTACAAATACAAACACTATATTAGGGCGCAAGTTACCACTATAGGTAACTAAAGTAATAATATATCTATTTACTAGTATTTTGAAAATGAATAATTTAAATCGGATAAAAAAGAAATTAATTAATTTTTATGTTTAACTGTTAATTTCATTGATATCAAAGGATTTACAGTGTAAGTTCTATAGTAGTAGCATTGACTAGATACTACTCATTTACAAACATCACTAAGATAATACAACCTTAAACAAAGCTATCTTAGTATGAGATTGTTAGACTATAGCTAAGGATAACAGTTTAGTTGCCGCAAACCATCTTACCATCTTTTACAGTTTCTGCCTCGTATATGAATTAGCAGTGCTACTTCTCTACAAAACTGGTCTTCTACAAATGCCTTATCATCAAAACGAATGCGGTTTCTTTCTCTCCAAATTAGTGCAACATCAGTCACAAAGGGAGAAGCAGTGATTGCTTTGTGTCATATTTTGCTCCTAGCTTTGCTGTAGATCCATTGAAGTTCAGCTTCCCAATTTCCAACTGTTCTTTTGTACCCCAACCAACAACATATTCTGGTTCATAATCGATTAGTGATTGGGCAGTCAAAGAACAAATGCTCAAAGTTTTCAGCATGCTGATTACAGAACACACAGTTAGCAGGCACTTGAATTAATTTAATCACAAAACAAATTAATTTAATCACTAATTAATTTTTTTTAACAACTAATAATAATTTCTCTATTTTACTTATTATTTGTAACACACTAATAATATATTTCGGATAAAAAACAACAAGTTTAATAAATTGCTAAACAATCACGAATTAAGATAGAGCATAGTAAAAATAATTAATAGACATCTTTTTACATGAGTTTTAACAAAAACTAAATCGGAATATCTCGATTTTAATTTTTTGGAAACTTGAATATTTGGTGATTTGAAGCAAAAACGAGCAATCCACTATGAGATGACGCCTTAGCTAGGATGTGGGTCCGAGAATCTATTCTTTTTGTGGGACCAGTGGGCTCCACTCCATCTTTTTTTTACTTTAAAATGGGTGGTGGGTGGAGGGTTCTGTTGGTGGGGAAGGGGGATGGGAGGGTTCTGTTGGTGGGGAAGGAGAAGGGACACCTTTTTATTTAGGTATAGCTCATTATATTAAGACGCTATACTATAGCGTCATTATATAAGTACATTCCCACGCATTTTACGTTCAAATATAGTGCCTTATATAAGGGCGCTACTTAACTGGGCAAACGGGTATAACGCCTTTAGCAAGGGCATTATATATATTTTGGTCACCAATTTCCCCAAACACATTTTGATTCATTGAGTCCAAAAAAATTATATTTTAGTTCCGGACTCTAACTGCTTTGCTCTGTGCTAGAATTTGGTGGAAAGTTGACTGTTTTGACGCACACAAAAGTTAGACATTTTGGACATATTTTTGGTGAACCAAAATTTGTCCAAAATGACTTATTTTTCCTACTTAAAGAGGTCATTCTTTCACTCTTAAACACACACTATCTTACACATATTCAGAACATCTCTACTCACTCTAAAAGAATACAAAAACTTGAGAACTTAAAGTGAATTTCTTCAGAGCAAAAATCTTCCAGAAATACATAGTCCTTGAAGTCATTTTTTATCTCCTTCTTTTTCGAAAGTTGCTGTGTTTATGGGTTTCATCACTTCTAGGTTTTCACTGTTTCTTACTGCTACTGCTGTTCCATTTTGGCTGGAGTCTTGCTTACTGGTTCATTATCTTGTTGTTTTTTTCTTCTATTTTCTACAAACTAGGTATTTTTCTAACTCTGTTGTTTAGTTTTTAGTTGCATAAAGCTATTGCAATGAATGTGTTGATGTATTATTACTTTTTCTTTACATTTTTTTGATCTTCTACTCATAATTGAGTGTTCAAACTTCATGAAACATGTATTCTCTTTTTCTTAATGTTTTAGCTTCTTATAACTTCTTTGTAAGCTAAAAGTTGTATATGATTTGTTTGGTTGCTAAGAGGTTGTTGTTTAACCAAAAATATATCTTTCGGTCAAAGACTAATTTTAGAAGAAAACATGCTTCTAATAATCTAATTTTCCTTCACTTTCCCAATAGTATAAAAATAAATAAGGAAGTAAATGATTGCAAGATCAAAGCAGATTATTTTGATAAAACAGAAAAGTAAAGTATATATTTTAATATTATCTGAGATGTGCCCTTACAAATAAAACTCCGTGCCTTTTTATAGGAATGTACAATAGTAATGGTTTTTCCCTCCATTTTTTGCTAATTATGGGCGTTAGTGATATTGATTGTCCTTTATTTTGGATTCTCATAACCGATGCATTTATTGCTATAAATGCCTTACATCTGTTACGATTTTCCTTCCTTATTTCTTTCAATTCCATGTATCTTTCCTTCTTTTTATTACTTATTCATTCTTTGCCAGTTGTTAGGCCCGGTACTACCTCGTGGGTATTTCTTTCTGCGCATTTTCTAACTTTATCAAATAAGGCTGCCACGTGTTACTATATTAGTGCTCTTATGTGTTATGTCATGTCAGTAGTCTAACATTCCACACCACTAATACAGATAGTCCATTCCACTTTCTTGAATATTATCTATTGAATATTCGGGGAAGTTGAAGGTTTTTATGGCGGGAATTCTCTACCGTACGTTTTCGAATATTATCATATCTTTTTTGGAACCGATGTGACGTTCACTTTTATTTAATGATCATGCAACGTGATTTTGACAACTGGTCCTTCATTTCTTCAGCGTCTTTTAGGGTTTTCTTGCAACTCCAGCAATCATGAAGTGACAATTCCATTATGAAGCTTCATAATGACCTCAGTAGTCGTGTCTTCCTATAAACACTTAACCCTTTTTTTTCTTGATTTTCTAAAGCCTTTCCTTCTTCGTTTTCATGTCTTATTTCTTTCTGCATCGTTTTCTTGTGTTTCTCTAGCTAGTCATGGCTTCTCCCGATCCTTGAAAAGTTATCAATGTCGAGGAGTTTGCTCCCTCCAATACACCTATTAGAAGTAGAAGAGGTGGAAGATTGCGTAGCCTCGACTACTTCTAATTGTGGTTCCTCTTGTCAAAATAGTGCTCCCAATCCATCTTCTTTTAGACCTAGGGCTTCTGCAACTCTAAGATCTGCTTTGAAAGATAAACATTCAACTGAAGCTATACGTGAACCCACTGTCAATGAAATTATTCCTTAAGAGCTATTCTTTGTGATTAATAGTAAATCTATGAAGAGTCAAGTCTATTCCATAGCTGCTTCTCTCGATCGTGTTGATCGTTACCCAACTCTGATTACCACTGGTCTTCTGGCTCTGGTTCGAAGAGAATGCTATTGAGAACCTGACTTCCCAATCCCTGGTTCTAACCAAAGAATAACTTCGTATCAAACTGGCTATTCATTCGTTTACACATGCCCTTTTACCCTAGGATTTAAACCTCCTATCGACCCAGTGATCATTGAGTTTTGTCGTTACTTTACTGTATGTCTAGGAAAAATTGGTCCTATTTTTTGGAGAGTTGTTTCATGCCTCCGTTATTTATCAAACTTGGCTTCTATGCCTTTTACTTTTCGTTACCTACTCCATCTTTATTCTCCCAAGCTATTTTGTGAAGGAGGTTTTTCCCTTGTGGCTAAAAGTAAAAGAGTATTGGTTAGCGCCGAGGATGATAAAGATCAAGGCTGGTATACTCGCATTGTTGCTGCTCCCACTAGTGGTTTGTTGGATGAAGAAAACATGCCTTTTACGGAAAAGTGGAATTTTGCACTTATGTATTTGTCTCTCACTTTTTTCCTTTCCAATATTAGTTCTTATGTATTCTCACCCCTACTATTTCAGCAAGTATGGAAGTTTTTGAGGAAATCCCCAACTTCCGTGCTTGGATAGGAAAGTTGTTGTTGCCCCTATGGAGAGAAGATCTTGGAAGTATCTTTCTTTGAGATTTGGGGAGAAAGTTAAAACACAAGGTACTTTTTCCCGTTTAGTTTTATTCTTTTTCTCTTCTACTTAGTTAAAAGTTTTTCACCGTGACTCTTTTTCTTTTGTCAGGATTTGTTATTCGTGGTGTTAGTTCTGCTTATGTTTCATAGGCGAGACTTACGGTGAGTCTTGCTCGAGAAAGGATTCTGACTCTTCATCAAAGAGAAAAGTAGACGGAGCTCGTAGCTCTGAAGGTGAAGAGGAACAATAAGAGGGTTCCTTAGTGCGAATGCCTCGGGCTAGAAAGCGCGTTATTTCAGATGATGAAGCCACCCTTCCTTCAAGTTCAATTCCTGTCAATGAGCCTGAAGATGCTACTTTAGTGAGTTTTGATGAAGAGATGAATGGTCCCCCTCGTGACTCTACTGATCTACTATTTTCCCGTGGTTTTGATAATGAGGACTTTTGCCCCATTTCTGAAGAATTACCCCTCGCTTCTCTTCTAGTATTAGTCCCCGTCCGTTCTCAATCTACCGTTCTGGTTCTACTGCTACTGCTCCCCCATGGCTGCTTTCACTTCCTCAACTGCTCTTGTTGCTACAACTTCTCATGTTGAAGTTGGTACTTCTAGTAGCAGTAGGGTGATGAAAAAGGTTACCATAGAAGTCCCTGAAGATGGAAATCTGTTGAAAATAATCTGGTCAAGCCGACGTATGGTAGAAACCTTTACTTGGCCCTATTGAGAAGTCAAAGTTAGAAAGCCCCGGTTCCTTGACATGGATGAATGATATTGTTCGTTCATCTTTGAAGGTTCAAGTCTTAGCTTTTTCCTTTCTTTTCCTCATGACTATTTACTTTAGTTTGACAATCGTTTCTTTTTTTTCTTTTGTAGATAAACTTGATAGGTGCAGAGCTTATGACGAGATTGTTAGCACTGAGCAGCTAGTTAATGATTATCGTACTGAGGCGCATATCTAGAAGGAACAATACGAGGGTCTTCAATTGGGGAAAGAAGTTTTAGCTGAAGAGAAGTGTGCTTTGGAACAACAAGGAATGATGATGGCGACGGAATTGGCAGTTGAAAAAGCCTCTTCAAATCAAGTTGGCAGGGACAAATACATTCTTGAGTCTATATATGCAGAGAAACTTTCTAAAGCTACTGAGGAGATAAGGGGTTTGAAAGAACTCCTTAATCAGAAGGAGACTTCTGCCGGGGAGCTAGTTTAAACACTTACTCAGGTTTATGAAGTCCTCCGTGTCTCTTCTGATGAGATCCATTTCTTAGAGAGTTACCTCTCCCCTTGAAGGTTTTTTTATGATGAATCTTTGATTAAGAAAAGAGTTAAAGGCTAAAATTTATCAATGGGAGAAATATTACGAAGCCCTTGAAGATAGATTGACACTTGATATAAGTTGGCTTTTTTGAATACATGCCTCGAGACTTCGATGGAGGCTAGCCAGGAAGGTTTGATATTAATGCTAATATTGCTAAAGCTAAAGAAGCAATCGAAAAAACTCAGTAAAGACAAGACTTTCATTCACTTGAGGTCGACGTTCCTAAAGGTGATGAACTTACTCCTGGTGAAGTTGGCCTTCAAGCTTCTTCTGCTCAAGTGGAATCTTCTCCCACTGTTGATGATGCCTTATTGGATTCTGCCTCTCCCACTGCTGATAATGCCGCATTGGATTCTACTTTGTAGTATTCTTTTAGAACTTAGTTTGTTTTTGGAACTATTGATAAGAAGTTTTTTTTACTTTTGGGATGTGCGGTTAGTTTTTACCCCTGGTTCATTTAGGGTTTGTCTGAACATTTTGGTTTTAACTAAGTGTAACTTAGTTTAATATATGATCGTTCATTTAATTTGAGTTTTTCTATTTAAACTCTTTGACTTGAATTTAAAAATGCTTTAATATTTCGTGATTTTGGCATAGACACAAATTTGATAACAGAGAACCCTTTTATAAACGACACTAATGAATAAGATGTCTGAACTTCATATTGGTGTAAATATATGAGAGAAGTAGGAAAATACATATTTTGAAGATGTTTTGTGAATAATTTGAAGAAGTTTCATGTTTTGAACTTTCAAATTGCATAACACTTTAAAAGTATTCAATTAACTTTTTGTACGACATCTACAACTCTTTCATAACTATTTTTCTTATAACAAATTAAAAAAATTCTAGGATATATCTTTCAACCCATGACTAATCATTGTCCTTAACCTAAGTACTCACATGATATTGTAATTTTTGTCCGCGAGTTTACACTTTATCAAAGCTTATTACAGAGGTTTTTTGATTCAAACTTGTTTCTTGGCTCTTGATTGGCTCTTGACTTTTGATTTTTGGGTTGATCCAGGCTTGACTTCTGACTTTGTCTTCTTTAGTTGTCTTTGAATTTCAGTCTTCTTTTCCTTCATATCTATAGTCCCCATGTGTTATAGCTTTGAAATATGAAATATCGAGCACTTAATTATTCCTTCTATTTGGTCCATTTTCTGAAAAGGAAAATATATGGGACTCGGAGGTATATTTTTAGATGATGACTGCTTAACCCTTTTTATTTCTATCAGAAAGGTTGTAACCCAGACCGAGAATAAATTTGTATCACGCGTGTCTTTCAGGTCTAATATCATCATTTGGCTGGGCTAACCTTTTGCTTATCATCTAAAATTGTTAGTATAATTTAATAGAACAAAATAAATCATACTCCTGAACGGGGGTTCTTTCTTTGCTTAGAAGTAATGCTTCTTTGAATAAACAACATTCCAATTTGATGTGAGTGCTTTTCCTCCATTGTTTCTAACTCATACGCACCCTTTCCAGCAATGCCTCGAATCCTGTAGGGTCATTCCCAATTTGGACTCAACTTTCCTGTATTGGCCGCTTTTGTTGATTAGAAAACCTTTTTGAGGACGTAGTCCCCAATATTAAAGTATATAAGATGAGCTTTCGGATTGTAGTATCGCTCAATAACTTGTTTATGCACAACCATCCTTATTAGAGTTGCTTCTCTCCTTTCTTTAAGCAAATTTAGATTTATTCGCATATCTTCCTCATTTGATTCTTCACTGGCTTGGGTAAATCTTGTACTTGGTTCACTTATTTCAATTGGAATTAAAGCTTCATCACCATAAACAAGTGAGAATGAAGTCTCTACCATACCTGTTTTTGCTGTCGTCCAATAAGCCCATAGGACTCGCGGTAACACTTCTGGACACTTACCTTTTGACTCCTCTAATTTTTTCTTCAAGTCATTAATAATAACTTTGTCTGTCGATTCAGCTTATCCATTAGCCACAAGATAGTAAGGTGTTGAAGTTATCCTTCTAATCTGCCAACATTGAAATTTTGTAATTTTTGCACCTATGAATTGCGGGCCATGATTACATACGATTGTTTTGGAACTCTGAACCGACATATGATGTTTCGCCAAATAAATTCCCTGACTTCTTTTTCCACGCTTGCTTGTACCCACTTGGTAAAATAATCTGTTAGTACTAATAAAAATCGTACCTTTCCTTTGGTTTATGGTAATGGGCCCACGATATCCATCCCCTACTTTGTAAAATGCCATGGTGAAACAACCGGATGTAATAGCTCCGATGGGCGATGCATGTTGTTGACATTTCGTTGGCATTTATAACACTTGGCCACAAAATTTTCCGCATCTTCATCCATTTTTGGCCAATAATACCCTACTCTAATTAGATGTTTTACCAAGGATCTTCCTCTTGCATGATTTCCAGAGTGTTTCTCATGTACTTCTCTCATTGCATACTCTGTTTGAGAAGGTACAAGACATCTTGCTAAAGGCCACCAAACATCTTTCGATACAGGTTGCCACAATCCAAACAATAACGAGAAGCTTTTCGTCGAAGTGGCTGAGCCTTTTTCTTATCTTCAGATAGAATCCCACACTGCAAGAAATTAACGAACTCGTTTCTCCAATCCCAAGTTAAATTATTGTGATTTACCTCGTTATTGTCCTAATCGAGTGCCGAATGAAACAAATGTATTAAGAAAGCATTTTTTTCATTTGTTACTTCTGCAACGATACGAGATTAGCCAACGCATTTGCCTCATCATATTCCTCCCTGGGTATTTACACGATTTCCAAGATTGAAATTGTCTGATTAACTCTTGTGCCTTTTGCAAATATTGCTTTATCCTCACCTCTCTGGCTATATAAATCCCATGCATTTGATTAACTACAAGCTGCGAGTCACTTTGATTATAATCTGCACTATTCTGAGTTCGCGTGCCAATTTCAGGCGTGCAATTACTGCTTCATATTCTGCTTTATTGTTTGTAATGGGATGACACTTTATTGCCTGCCTTATGGTTTCTCCAAAAGGTAGGATTAGAACTATGCCTAAACCCGAACCTTTAACATTTGAGGAGCCATCAGTAAATCGGTTCCAAGTACCCGGATTAGACCCGGTGAACACCTGTAGTTCCTTTTCTGTTTTAGGTACTATCCATGAGCTGAAGTTTGCCACACAATCTTCTAAACCTTGTGCGTTTATCGCAATTCTAGGTTAGAATGTGATATCTTATTCACTAATCTCCATAGCCCACTTGGCTAATCTACTTGATAGTTCTTGCTTATGCAATATATTTCTTAAGGGGTAAGCTGTCACTATGGAGATTGGGAGACATTGAAAAATAAGGCCTCAACTTTCTAGATGCCATGTTTAGTGCTCAATCAAGTTTTTCTAAATGAGGATATCGAGTTTCAACATCCAATAAAGATTTGCTAACATAATAAATTGGAGATTGTTTACTTTTGTCTTCACGTACTAAGACTGCACTTACCGCCATGATATAGTGAGATAGATGAGTAGCCTTTCTCCATCCTTCGGTTTAGCCAACAACGGTGGGTTTGACAAGTGCGTTTTTAGATTTTTGAGTGCTTGTTGACATTATTCAGTCCACTCAAATTGGTTTTGCTTTTTAAATACTGAGAATAACTTTAAAAAAATTTCCGAAGATTTGGAAATAAATCTTCCTAAAGTTGCTATCCTACCTGTCAGCCTCTGCACCTTCTTTTGCTTGTGAGCATGTCTACTATTTCTTCAATGGCTTTGGTTTATGCAGGGTTTACTTCTATACCCAGTTAGAAACAAGGAAATCTAAAAATTTACCCAAAGACACGCCAAATGCACACTTTTCCAGATTTAACTTCATATTGAATATTTGGAGAATCTGAAAAGTGTGACAAATTTTGGATATGATCCCCCGTCTGTGCTGACTTGACTAGCATATCATTGATGTAGAATTCCATTGTTTTTCCCAGGTGTTCTTGAAATATTTTTGTTACCAATCGTTGGTACGTGGCTCAAGCATTCTTTAGTCTGAAAGGCATGATTTTATAACAATAATTCCCCATGTCCGTGATAAAGGAATTTTTTTCCTCATCTAGTGTATCTATTTTTATCTGATTATATCTTGAATAGGCATCTAATAAACTCAATAACTCATGTTCTGCGGTAGAATCAATTAGTTTATCCATATGCTGTGAAGGAAATGAGTTTTTAGGAAAAGATTTATTCAAGTCAGTATAATTTATACAAACGCGTCATTTACCACTCTTTTTTGGTACCACTACAGTATTAGCTAACCAGTTAGGACATTTACCTTTTGTATGGACCCAATTTTTAAAAGTTTTTGTACCTCATCTTGATTCACTTGATTTTTGAAGGATCCTTGCTTCCTTTTCTTCTGTTTGACAGGTGAATATGATGGATCTTCATTTAGCTTGTGGGTCATCACCTCCAGTGGTAGACTTGTCATATCTCAATGCGACCAAGCAAAGTAGTTTGTGTTAGCTTACCTTTCATTTCTGCGCTTAGGTTGGTTCCAATGTAAGTTATTCTGTCCGTCCAATGTATAAACAACACTACTGCTTCGCATTCTTCTATCCTTGTTTTGATGTTTTCATTCTCTTCTGGATCTTGAATAATATTAGGCCTTGAATCTACATCCCTTTAACCACCTTCAGTTGAGGTTTGTGTAGCTAAATCCTCAACTGAATTCTATAATTGTTATTTTTTGTCTGCATCATTGCTCGTTGTGCTTGAATCCGCCGGAATTTATACTTCTGGAAGTCTGCTGATCACCGTGGATCTGTCTAATACCCCACTGTGAAGGTAACTTACTAACTTAACTTAAAGCAGATGGAAGAACATCCATATCATGAATCCAAGGTCTATCGAGAATCATGTTATACGCCATGTCCGTGTCTATCACTTGAAATTTTGTATCTTTGACAACTCTTTCTACAAACATGGTATGCACTATTCCCCCAATTGTAACAATGCTTGAATTTTCGAATCTAGATAAAGTTTATGCTTCGGACACCATTTTGTCATCAGGTTGCATCTCGTTTACCACTCTTAAAAGAATGATATTACGGAGCTACTTGTATCAATAATAACCCATTTCACATTAGTATCATATACAATTAAGGATATTATCAGTGCATCATTGTGAGGGATCATCACAACCTCTGCGTCTGCATTATCAAACGTTATTTTGTTTTCTTCCAAAACTTGGTGAACTCGCTTTCCATGGGTAACCGTGACTTTTGATGTCTTTTTTGCAGCCGTATATGTCACAGTGTTGACCTCCTCTCCTCCGCTTATCACATTAACCATTCTTTTTGATGATGGAGGTTTTGGTGGCTCTTGTCTATTGTTCATATACATTTGCTTACCCTTCTCACTATACAAATCGGTTAAGTAACCTTGTTTTAACAAATGCTCTATTTCACCCTGTAGCAATCTGAAATCTGCTGTTTTATGACCGTGGTCATTATGAAACTCTCATAAGAAATCTGGATTTCTTCTGCTAGGGTTCGATCTTATTTCTCTTGGCCACCACACCTTATCTCCCATACTTCTTAAAACAACTACCAACTCAGAATTGCTAATATTGAAACTGTAATCACCAATCTTTGCCTTTGTATTAACATTGATGTCCTACGTATCTCGCACTTTCTTAAACTTGGATGAGGAACACGTATCTCCGTCTCTTGATCTAGAACCGTATGGGCACGTAATTTTTGTCTTATATGAATTATTCCCACAAATTCAAAACAAAATAATTTTTCCATTATTTGCAATTTTGTGGATTTTTGTGGCATTTTCTGTCAATCGTTTGCCTTTGTTCTGTTGTCACGACCCTAGTTCGCCTTCCGTGAACATGTCGTGATGGCACCTAGTCCCTACGACTAGGTAACGCGGTACACCTGGCATAACTAGTGTCACAGTTTTGGCGTGGCAATCAAGAATAGCATAATGGGATGACAACCGGTCCATGCCCAAGATAATATCAAAATCAACCATGCTGAGTGACAATAAATCGACTTCCGTCTCAAAACCACTAAGAACAACCAAACACGATCGATAACGCGGTCCACAATAAGAGAATCTCCCACAGGAGTAGAAACATAAACATGGGAACTCAAAGAATCCTGAGATACACCGAAATGCGGAGCAAAATAAAAAGACACACAAGAATAAGTGGAGCCTGGACCGGATAGAGCTGATGCATCTCTGCGACAGACCAAGATAGTACCTGTGATGATAGAATCGGAGGTGACGGCCTCAGTACGGGCATGAGGAGCATAGTATCTGGCCTAGCCTCCCGCTCGAAGGCAACCTCTACCTCCCAGACCTCCACCTTTAGCTGGCTGGGCTGGTGGGGTTGCAATTAGTGTTGGTACCATAGCCTGATAACTCTACGGGGCATGTTGTTGCGGAAAAGTCTGTGGAGGTGCACCCCTCCTAAGTCTGGGGCAATCCCTCACCATATGGCGTGTGTCACCACACTCAAAACAAGTTATGGGAGGACGTGGCGGTTGTGACTGGCTCGGGCCAGGTCTGCTGGACTGGCCACTGGAAGCACCACGTGCAGGGGGCGCACTAGATACTGGAGATGCATAGTAACGCTCCCGAGGCCTAGATGGAGCTAGAATACCACTGGCTGCTTGAAGAGGTGAATGAATAGGGCAACTCATATAACCTCTACCGTGACGACCTGCAGCTAGGGCACGGATACCATAATAATGACCCGACTCTCGAGACCTCTTGGCCTCCCTCTCCTCTCTATTCCTAGCATGCATACCCTCAATCCTCCTAGCAATTCTCACCACCTGCTGATAAGAAATATCCATCTCTAACTCACGAGACATGCTAGAATTGATGCTGGGAATAAGCCCCTCAATAAACCGGCGAACCTTCTTGGTAACCATAGAGACCAAAGTTGGTGCATGTTTAGCCAAGTTGGTGTAACAGACAACATACTCCTAGACAGTCATAGTACCCTGACACAAATGCTCAAACTCCGCGTGCCAGGCATCCCTGAGACTCTGGGGGACATACCCCTAGTGAACATATCTAAAAACTGAGCGCAAGTCAGGGAAGCTTCCTCATCTGTAATGTTTAACATATAAGCACACCACCACTAATATACGGCTCCTCGAAGCTGGAAGGTAGTGAAGGAAACCCCGGTCGATCCCTATATGCCTATAGTACGGAGGATACGGTAGAACTCCTCAAGAAATCCAAGGGCCCCGCTAAATATCAGAGGTTGATACTTCTTGAACCTCTCAAGCCTCTTCTACTCATCCTCTGAAACTACTACCCTCTCCTCGGGTTGAGCTGGGGCTACCGGCTGTACTGGAATACCCTCCAGGACCTGATCAACATGCACTCACTGCTTAAGAGTGCGGGTGGCACGAGTCTATGCTCCTCCCCCGGCCTGGGATGTAGCTACAACAAGGGGAAGCAACCCTACCTGAGCTAGAGTGGTGTACATAGTCATAAACCATGCCAGAGTCTCCTGGAGTGCTAGAGTAGTAGTAGCGGTTGTATCAGATGTTTGGACTATGGCTGGCACTGCTGGTGGCACCTTGGCGGAAGCTCTTGTGGGTGCTCTAGCTGCATCACGAGCGCATCCTCGACCTCTACCTAGCATGATGCACATAATTCAAGCAGGGCAGTATAAATAAGCAGTTAAATCAATTAGACATATCTCACGCCCCAAATCTGTGGGCATGACTGGCACTCAACCGGGTATCCCCAGTCGAGTGAACCTGGGTTCCTTTCCTATTCCCCACGCGCTACCCCACATTATTCAATTATAATTAACCAAAAGATACCAAATTTCAATTAAAAGAACGTAGGATTTTTCTTTTATAACCACACATTATAATTAACAGGGGACACCTTTTACAAAACATATATTTGATTAGAAAGGAACATGGTACACAAGTTTACAGCGCCCAAACATACACTTTTATACATAAGTCCTGACCCACATACCACTATCTATGGAGCCTCTACGAGAATGATAGTACAACACTTGCTGGTGACAAAGCCCAGGCTATACCTTTACCAAAAGATACGAACTCCAAAATACAACAACATGAGTGGCGTAGGCCACACATGGCCCCAGAAGGAAAGGGGCTCACCAAACACGAATACTGCCGATAGAGAGGAGGAAGAGGAGCTACGAATGGTGGACTGGAGTGCCTGCCACAGATCCACCTACAATCATAACACGAATGTAGCGCCCCTGGTAAAAGGGACGTTAGTACACTTGAATTATACTGGTATGTATGAACTAACTCTGTCCTAAGTAAACTTAAGCCAAATTATATGAACAAGTATAGAACTGAACAACAATAGTACAAGTACAACCAAGAAGCTACAACCAAACAATTCACAACAATTATTCACGTAGTCATACAAAGGGGGAATCAGTGCCCCACAGGTTACAAACTCTCTTGCTGTCTCCTTTCACATTTTCACATTTATGATTTCATGATTTATATTCATATAAATAGTGATATTGGATCAAATTTCCACCCTTATTGACCCACACCTTATTTCAGCGTGTTGTGGCACGCAACCCGACCCCGCATGACAGTTTTCAATTCACAACAACAAACAGCACAACAACAAGTACAAGAGATCAACAATGGCACTTTGTTAAAATAATTCCACAACAAGGGTATTAACATCCCATAACTAGCAATAACAATTTTCCTCATGTTCATCTAAGTTGATACACAATTTAGATCATCACAACAATTTTTCACAACTAACCACACACATTATTCCACAATATTTTCATTTCAAGTGTTCCACATTGTTTCCGTTTCCATTATTCCACATTGTTTTCATTTTTTCATTTTCCACATTGTTTCCATTCCCGCTATTCCACATTATTCCGTTTTCGTTGTTCCAATTACAAGTACACAACATTCACCACAAGGTACTACCATACAATTTGTACAACACGAAAGATTCACAATGATTTTCACATGAATATCAACTATCAACAATTTCACAACTAGCATAGGCGATTTCACGAGGATCACAGTTAGCCATATATACCTGGAATTGAATATCCTCTTTAATCTCTACTCCAATTCATCAAGCAATCAAGAAGGATCAATCTAGTTCATTATTAATACATAGACCTTTAGAATAGGAACTCACAATTTACTACCCAGTTCCCTTTTAACAAGATTTTTGGGTTTTGAAGACATGCGTGTGGATTTCTAACAAGAATTTTCAAAATCAAGGTATGAAACTCCCTCCCCAAACCTGAGTTCGAAAATTAGGGGAAAAGGGTTAGGGATTTTACCTTGAAATCAGAGGGGAAGGAAGATGCTCAAGATTTTCTGGGCTTTGATGATTTTTGAAAGATCGATTGATGGAGAAATAACTTTCTATCTCTAGAACCCTCTCTTCCTCTCTCTTATTTTGTTTAGAAAATGGGTTAAAAATGAGAGATGAGGTGTTTTATTAAAAGAGGGGTCGGGCTTAGAAATTTAGAAAATAACCGAGCGAAAAAGATCTACGACGCCTATCTGCGATCACAGAACTGACATGCGGTCCGCATAATGGACCATAGAAATGACTCAAGTTTCAAACCTCTCGGGTTGGGAATGCGGTGACAATGTGGTCCGCATTTGCGTTCTGTGGTCGCAGAATGCACCGCAGAACCGACCTTTGAATTTCTTCAGGGACAATATGCGATCACTCTGCGGTATGCATATTGATTATGCGATCGCATATTTGACCGCATTTTCAACATCGAATTTTGGTTGCTCTCTGATTCATTCTGCGGTAGGAATGCGGTCCGCATTCTGGACCGCATTTTTACACTTTTCTGGAAAAGAGTAGACACCACGGTTTACTAAGTTCTGAGACAAAATTATTTACGGGTCCTTACAACATGCTTCCCTAAGCTAACAACATGCTTACCTTGCAAGCAGTGTAAATAGGAAAGGAAAACACAATTCTAAATACTTAATGGAAATCGGATTTTTCAGCAATTAGCACAATTACACACTAGTCACCTTATGCACAAGGCATTTTTAACAAACATACCAAATCCTAAGGGAAAGGTTCCCCACGCAAGGTTAGGCAAGCCACTTACCTTGAACCATCTCAAAATCAACCCGAAATCACGTTCTTACCACGAGTATGCGGCTCCAAAAGACCCAAATCTATTCAAATAAATTGCATAATGTAAATAATACTCAAGTAACTGATTCTACAAATAAATTCTAAGATAATACGTCAAATTAGGTATAATAACCAAAACACCCCCCGGGCTCACGTCTCGAAATTGAGTACAATCTACATTTTCAGAATCCTCATACTCCGATGAGTTCATTTATATCAAAATTATCCCAATCCGACATCAATATCATGATCCAAATTCAATTGTTAGGTCTAAGAACTTTTCCAAATCTTCTTTAATTTTTTCCATCCCGAAATCAAATTTAAAGGATGAATTTAAGCATAGATTCGTGAAAAACAATCAAAACCCAGTAAGAATTACTTACCGAAAACACCCAGGTGAAAATCCCTCTCAAAATTGCCAATACCAAGCTCTTAAATAAATTTTTAACTTTTTTTAAGCTAAACCCTCAAAACTTTGATTTTCTACCCAGCATTTCCGCTTCTGCGGAAAAACGACCGCATCTGCAAAACTTACTAAAACCCCAAAATCCGCACCTACGACTTACTGATCGCATATGTGGTCACGCAAGTGAGGCTAAGATTCCATATAGGCGTTGAGCCTTGTTCCCTCTTGGACGCTTCTGCGGTTAGATGTTGCATCTGCGGGGGTTGCATTTGCGGCCTTGCAACTGCATATGCGGTTATGAAAGTAGCCCAAAGGACTTCAACTGCCAACTCAAGGTTCCAACTTTCCGTTAACCACCCAAAATCATCCCGCGGCCCTCGGGACCTCAACCAAAGGCACCAACAAGCCTAATACCACAGTCCAAACTTATACCAATCCTTAAAATACCTAAAATAATATCGAAACACCAATTTAACATTGAATTCAAGCCTAAGAACTTCAAAAACTCAAAATTTACGCTTTCGATCAAACAATCTACCAAACCTCGTTCAAATGACATGAAATTTTTCACACACGTCACATTTAACACTACAGAGCTGCTCCAACTTCTGATATTCCATTTCAAACCTCGGATCAAAATCTCACTATCGAACCGAAAACTTCAAAATTTGATCTTTTGGCATTTCAAGCTTAAATTAGTTACGAACCCCCAGAACATAATCCGATCATGCCCCTAATCTCAAAATCACCCAACGGAGCTAATGGAACCATCTAAATTCCATTCCGAGGTGGTCTTCACAATGTTCCTACTATGGTTAAATTTCCAACACTCAAGCTCTCATTTTGGGACTAAGTGTCCCAAAACTCTCCGAAACTTAAAACCGAACATCGGGCAAATCAAAATAGCAGAAATTAACACGGGGAAAGTAGTTAATAGGGGATCGGGGCATAAATTCTTAAAACAACCTGCCGGGTCGTTACAACTTAGGTAGGTGGGTCTTGGTTCTTCATTGGTGCCAAGGTTAACTTCTTTTAAGGCATCAACTATCGTCTTCATCCCTTCTTCAAGTTTAAGAGGAGCATCTTTCGCATATTCATATTCTTGAGGGTCCCCATCGCTGAATGATATGTGATAACATCCTCCAATTCTACATTATCCTCCATTGAAGATGGAACACCATTCTCGCCGTACAGTAACATGATACGAAAAACCCATACTTTTTACATCTTTGTCACATACCTTAATGTAGATGATAATATATGGCTTTACGTTTAGTACTTCTTTACATGAAACAACAAGTTTTGTTTGTCTCCTTATTCTATAGTAATTCTTCATCTTTACTTTCTTTAAAACCACATGATTCATCCGGACTGAATAGCCAAAGGTGATAGAGACTTCGTTTGCTCTTGTTTTATCATCTTCAAGCACGATGTTCTTTTTGCGAATCAAGTCCATAACTTTGTCCTTGAAGATAAAGCACTTCTCCATAGGGTGGCTCATAAGTCGATGGTATTTGCAGTAATTTGGGTCATTTGTTTTCTCAGATTCATTTGGTCGTTTCATCTCTGGAAGCTCAAGGAGTTCTTCAAAATTGGTTGGCACATCAGAATCCAGAAGTGGGTACTCTTTCTTTTGCATTTCTTTTAGAGTTGATTCCACTTGGCTTATCTTTAAAAGAAGTGAATTTCGTACTCTGCTTCTTGATGCCCTTCGTCGGGAACTTTACATGTGATGTGTTGACATTCATAGCTTCTTTGCTTTCAGACTTGGGTATGAACTTGCCCCACTTCTTCACTTCTTGCTTTCCCTTTGCGAGGTTCATAGATAGGCAGCCTTTCCTTTCCAGCATAGGCCATGCTCAATTCCATGTCATGGGCACAATTTGCAAGTTCTTCAAATGTGCTAGGCTTGATACCTTGCAAAATGTATCACAATCCCCAATGCATGCCTTTAATGCACATCTCTATGCTAGAAGCTTCACTAAGCATTTCTTTACAGTTGAGACTTGCATTCCTCCAACGATTGATAAAGACAATAATTGGTTCATTCTTCCGTTAGCGAGTATTTATGAGTTCCACTCATAGTGCGCCTTGTGCTATAAAAGAGATTGGGGAGCTCTTGCTCTAGTTGATCCCAACTATCAATAGATCCCACCTCGAGGTCTGTATACCAATCAAAAGCATTTCCTTTTAGTGAGCGGACAAACTGTTTGACGAGGTAATCTCCATAAATCCCAGTGTTGTTGCATGTCTCAACAAAGTGCAGCACATGTTGCTTTGGATTACCATTTTCATAAAACTATTGAAACTTTGGAGATTGATAACCAGTAAGCATTTTCAGCATATCCACCTTTGCAGTGTACGTCTTTGCATATGTAAGGGAGGACTTGGCATCAACTTCATACGTGTTCTTAATGGTTCCTTCAATGAACTCCTTCAGTTGATCGATTGGAATCATCCCTTCATATGAGACGGGAATAGCCTTAGTGGATGCTACTTGTCACCATGGCTTGCATGATTGTCGTGGACGATGGAGAGTAGCATGGATTTTCACATAGATTGATCTTTGATTGGCTAACTCTATGTTGTGTAAGTGGGAAGGGCCCATCACTTGAAGCATCATCATCTTCCTTCATAACAGAGTGCTTAGATATGGATAGGTCAAGCAAAGCAAGATTTTTCTTGATCTTTTCAGCAACATCGCTTCCTCCTTCAGGTACGTTTGTAGAAGATCTTGCTCCTTTTGAGGATGAAGATCCGAAAACAAGGTTCGATGCGGATGACACTCGGGATGCTTGTTTTGTGAACGAGCTTGCTTTGCTCCTCGTAACTAGTCCAAATCTTCCAAAGGTAATGTCGAGGATGCTTTCCGCATCAGCATAGAACCTCGAATTATCAGCCGTAGTAGAAGTTGAACTGGAGTTGATTTTCTTTGAATCCATTTCAATGTTCTTGAACTTTGGTGATTGAAAAGTTGAGATGAGAGGTAGAGATTGTCCCACTGGGCATGCGAGAATTTATAGACAATAAAATTGTGTTGAGAAAATAAATCAAGAATGAAAAATATCACAACAATCGTAGTATTTTATTTCAAATAACTTGAGTATACAATCTCCATGAATCCACTGATTCTACTTTTCAATAGTAAATAAATTCAAGGGCCTTTGAGCTTGTTCTTGAATCTATATTTTTGTCACGAATGGTGATCTTGAATTCAACTAGCATGAACTTTGATTTTAACCCTACTTCTTGAATCTTGATTTGTTATTCGTTCTTGAGCTTGAACTTGATTTGTTATTCGTTCTTGAGCTAGAACTTGATTGCTTGAACCTTGAAACTTGTGGAGGAATTTATAGTGTTTGATCTATGAGCTCTCCCTTGCTTCTTATTATAACTTTTGGTGTCTTTTTTTGGGTTATGAAGACCTTATTTATAGTTGGGAAGGGAGGAGTTATGATAAGAACAAACTCTTTCGACCAATCAGATTGAAGCGAGACATGGCCTCATTTGATTGGCCAGAACATGTCACTTGCACATGTGGCGTGATTTTATTGGTCTTTTAATTTAACTTGGAATGTCTTGTCATTAAGCCCAGACCAATGAAATCCAAATTATTTTATAAATTTAATTTTAATAAAATTCATATCCCTACACATGATGAATGAGATTAATTAGTATAGATAATATCCATAAAAAAATAATTTTGTTTAGTTATCCTTTTAACGATCTGTCTAATTCCAATAGTTTTTATTTATCCAACATTATATATTTTTGTATAACAAATATAGTGACATTAGCGAAATATTTTGGATGATGTATCTAATGCTGACATAAAAGAGAATATCACACCATCACAATTTTTGGAAAATGCTATATAGGGAAGAACTCATCCTCTTCGTGCTTGGGTTAAAGCAAAGCAACTAAATGTTCATTTAATAATACATTTAATTTTAGTTTTTATTTACCTAACGTTTTATATTATCCTATAACAATTTAATATATGCACAAAACGAAATAATTTTTTATTATTATGATGCTCTCAATATTCTTTTTAGATCATATATCTTGTGTTGACATTAAATTTTTTTTTACATCCTTAAATTATTAAATATATGCTACGAAAGAAAAATGTTTCTCATTCATGCTTGGAAAAAACAAAAAAGCTAATTGCAAAATACTAGTGCATTTACTTCTCTCCTAATAATATTCAATAAAAATCATTTTGAAATAAATTCGCCTTCACAATAAGAGAAAAACAACAATGGCAAACGATCAAACCAATTGTGGCCCATGCACCGTATTGGAAATAGTGTAACGAACAGTGCCCATTTGCACAATGTTTTCCTTTGGCACGTAGAGGAGAGTTCTTTATCCCGGTGCAAACGTATGGAAAGAGTAATCTCAACGTTGGATGAGAGAAATTCATAACAGTCATAAACAAGCTTTCTTGAACGATTTACACAAAGAAGCACTGGTGAGAAGTAGTGACCAACTTGGTGGTTCAACAGCCTTGATTTACGAGAAGGACGCTGCAATTAGATACAAAGATAGACTAACCTTTTTCATGAGGCTTATCCTTCCGGGTCCTGGTGGACCTCCTGGAGGCCCTAGAGCAAGAGTCCCTAGAGTGCAAGGTGCTCATGGAGCAGGGGGGTCAAGGAGCTCATGGAGCACGGGGTCAAAGAGTTGATGGTGTAACGTCACGAAAGGTCATTTTGTGCATTCTCACTTTGCTCGGTTGTTTGAAGGAATGAGTAGCTCCATATGGTGTATTATGACTTATGTGAATTGTCCGTTTTGGTTTTTATGTTATTCGAAAATTTAAGTTTGGAAGTTTGACAGGGGAGTTGACTTTTTGTGATGACCCAAAAGGTCAGCACTCGTTTTGAAAGTAAATTCTGTGTTTCGAGGCCTTAAAACCTCCTTATTGTTTTACCTAAATTTGTATCCGAAAAGCCATTATGTAAAAATCTGTAAAAAAAAATGATGAATTTTGCCTTTAAAATGAATTTAGGTTGACTTTGGTCAACATTTTTGATAAACGGACCAGGACCTGTTATTTGACGGTTCTGGAGGGTCCGTAGAAAAATATAGGACTTGGACGTATGTCCGGAATCAAATTTCGAGGTCCCAAGCCTGAGAAATGAACTTTTGAAGAAAATTGTTTAACTAAACTTTCTAGATTTTTGGGAAATTGAATGTAATTGAAAGCCTGATACATGTATTATATGTGATTTAAGTTGAGCCTATAAAATTTGGTAAGAAACGGACTTGAAATGACGTGAATCGGATCTTCGGTTGTAAAAATTTGAACTTAAGGGTTCATGAGATTTTTCTTTGAATTTGATGCTATATTCATAGTTATTGATGTTATTTTGATGATTTGATTGCACAAGCAAGTCCGTATGATATTTTTGGACTTGCGTGATTGTTTGGTTTGGAGCCTCGATGGCTCGGATGAGTTTTGGATAGGCCACAGAGTGAAATTTGAACTTAGGAAATTGCTCGTATGTTACAGGTCTTCAGGCTTCGCAAATGGAAGCTTGGATCGCAAATGCGAAAATTGACCTAGGCTGCCTAGGTCACAAATACGAAGATTTTTTCGCAAATGTGATGTCGCATTAGCGAAGGGTCCCTCGCAAATGCAAAGGTGACCAAATTTCTTCAGGGTAGCAAATGCGACAATATCTTCACAAATACAAAGAAAGCAGACTTCTGAAGGGTTCGCAATTGCAAACCCTGATCGCAATTGCGACATTTGCAACCTGCAAAATCATTACTTAGACGCATTTTCAACAATTTTTATAACCTTTTCAAAATCTAAACACCATTGGGCGATTTTTCAAAGACAATTATTCTTCCAAATCGATTGTAAGTCAGTTCTAACTCGTTTTCTTTAATCTCTAACATTGTTTTACGTGATTTCAACTCAAATCAAGGTTTTTCATGGAAAATTGGGTGTTTTTGGTAGAACTTAGGATTTTCGAATTTTGGGAATCTGCACTTCAATTTGAGGTCAATTTCAAAATAAATTATATATTTGAGTTCGTGGCTGAATTGGTAATCGGGTTTGGTTCAAACCTTGGGTTTTGACCATGTGAGCCAGGGGTCCATTTTTGACTTTTTGGGAAAACGTTTACAAAAATTATTTCATGCATTAGAATTAATTTATTTAGCATTTATTGATATAGTTAACTTGTGGCTAGATACAAGCGAATTGGTGGTGGAATCAAGATGTAAAGCGGTAGTAGAGGCTTGAATTGTGTTCGTGGCATCAAGGTAAGTGTTTAGTCTAACCTTAGCTTGAGGGATTAGGAGTAGTGTACTACTTGCTATGTGTTAATTTTTGAGTACGACATATAGGCATGGTAACGAGTATCTATACGTTGGTGTCAAACATGCCCATGAGTCTTATGTTATGATTAATATGACTTTGTTTTGTATTGTTCATGCCTTATGTGATATTTCTATTGCTAAACAAGGATTGTGGAAGTAATTTTGGTAATTGAACATTGAAGAGCATTGTCTCAAGTTGTGAAATAATTTGTGAAATTATTGTTGGCAATTGAACATTATAGAGCATTGGATTAAGTTGTGAATTGAGTTATGAAGTAATGTGATAAAAGAGAACAGGGTTACGATATTCTCTCCATTTCCGAGATGTTATTTCTTTTAATGTCATCTCCCTTGCCGGGATGTTGTTGCTTTTGATATTGCTTCCCTTGCCGGGATATGATTGTTGTATTATTGTTCCCTTGCCGGAATTTTGTTGTGATTTCATTTATTTCCTTGCCCTTATTGTTTGTGATTGTTGTTTGGGTGTGGAAGAGTGTTAAAGCACGAAGGGTGATGCCGTGCATTGTTTTAATGGGAGAGTGTTAAAGCACGAAGAGTGATGTCGTGGATGATATTTGTGAGAGAGTGTTAATGTACGAAGGGTGATGTCGTGTCGCTCGATGTACACTTTGTGCCTTTATATGAGTGATAATGCAAGAAGGATCATTCTGTGCCATGATTATGTGAGGTAAAAGCACGAAGGATAATGATGCATCGATTATATTGATATTTGGTGAAGACGAGAGCAAAAGCACGAAGGGTGATGACATGCACTTGTCTTGATTTTCTGATTATTGTTGATAGTTGAGTTATGGTATTCTTTATAGTTATCTATTTGTTTATGTTATTGCTTGATTTACCTGCAGCATGTCTTCCCCCTTCTTACTTTTAAATTGTAAATTTCTGCCTTAATTTTCCGCTGTATATGATTTAGCTACACATGTTTATTTGGTAGTCTGGTCCTAGCCTCGTCACTACTTCACCGAGTTTCACTTACCAGCACATGGGATCGATTGTACTGATACTACACTCTACACTCTTTTGTGTAGGTCCTGGTGTTGTACCTTTCAGACCGCAGTGAGGTTGCTACTTCTAGTTCATCAGACGACCCGAGGTAGTCCTGTAGGCATCCGCAGGCCTTGGCATCTCCTTCTATCTTTTCATTATGTTGTTTTTATGTATTCCATAGAAAATGTTGTTTTAATCTTTCAGACCTTTATTTATAATATTTCTAGAGAGCCTGTGAATTTGTGACACCAGTTCTGGGTAGTTTGTTATCTATTGGTATTGGTAGCATTATTATGATATTGCATTTCAGTCTTCTGCTTATTAAATTTTGTTGTTTATTAAATGTTGGTTCCTAATTTTTAACAGATTAAAAAAATGGAAACAAGGTAAATAATTCAATTGGTTGGCTTGCCTAGCTTTCACTAGTAGGCGCCATCACGACTATCAAGGGTGAAAAATCCGGGTCGTGACACTTTTTGATATCGGGGTCGGGTTGGATTTTCGAAAGCTGGAATAGATTTGTGGTGTCATTTCTGGCTTGTGTGAGAAATTTGGAGTCAATCAGACGTGATTTGATAGGTTCGGCGCTCTAGTATTGATCTTTGCTCTTAGAAGTGTGGACCGTACTAAAATCATGCGGACCGCGGAAGGGAATTGCGGCCGCACCAAAATTGTGCTGACCGCAGTAAGCGGTGTGCGACCGCTGTGGAATTATGCGGACCACACAATGAGGTTCAAAGAAAGTACTATAAAAGCGAGCTTTAGGATTTTATTTCATATTTTGGACCATGTGAGCCCGGCTTGTGGCGATGTTTTGTGGTTCTTTCATGAAATTCATTGGGGGTAAGTGATTCTAACTCGGATTTGGTTAATATTCATGAATTTATCATTGATTTTGTCATTCGATTAGTATTTGGGATGAAAATTGGGGGGTTTTGGCATGAAGTTTCATAATATGAATTTTTGAGTTTTGAACACTAATTTGGAGTCGGATTTGAGTGAAACTAGTATGGTTGGACTAGTAATTGAGTGAGTTGGTGGATTTTGTGTGTTTTGTCGGGTTCAGAGGTACGGTCCAGGATGTATTTTTGATCGGATTTGGGATTTGATTTAGGATTTGGTCTTTATCATTTGTAATTGATTCATTGGGCCTTATCTAATGTATTTGAGTTGTTTTTGTCTTGTTTTGAGCCGTTTCGAGGTCGCTACTAGTATTCGTGGAGCTTCGCTTGGCTTGCTTTACATTTGGAATTGGTTTGTTTGAGATAAGTAACTCTTTTAAACTCAGTGTTGAGGGTTTGAAACCCGAATAACGTGCTATCTTGATGGAACTGGAGTGTGCCTTTATGATGGAGTCTGCCAACATGGAAAATGAGTCTATGAAGTTGGGAGCTAGGTTGTGGTACCACATTATGACCCCCTTTGAAAGCATATCCCCGAACTTCTTCAGCAAGACGGACTCGATCTTGTCGTCTGCCTTTTACTGTGCATGTGTAGGCGGTAACGTGCTCATTGGGATTTGAGGTCCCATTGTATTTTGGGTGTTCTGACATTCTGAACTTCTTTGGAATCGGTTTCGGAGCCGCTCTAGGAACATCCACTGCACGAACTTCTTCGAGTCTACGCCTTTCAGGACTGGGGGTGCGCCTGGTATTTGATTGACCATAGAGTAGTAAGTTTCGACCTTCTTTTCATTGGCAGTTATCATTTTCTCCCCCGAATCGATCCTTCTGGTGAGATCTTCGAGCATTTTTACGATTGCAAGGTCGACTATCAAACTGTTATTGCTTGATCTCTCCGGTACCTGTTTGGCCAGGGGATTTGTTCCTAGTGCTACGGTGCTGGGAGTTTCGGGTGGATTTGCAGTTGAGCGATAGCCAGCTATTGTGCCTGCAACATTTCAAAAATTACATGAAGGCTAACTTCCCATTCTTTATGATCTGGGGTTTTTTGGGCTTCATGTTGGCCGCCTTGTTGTATGATCCAGTCGATGTCTGAGGTCTCGTCGATCTGTTGTACATCGCGCGAGGCCGCGTCCGCTGGGATTGGTCCAGGTGCGTTCTCGAGGTTCCGTGGTGGCGCACCAAAAATTGGAAAGACCACATTATGTTCTCAGTAATTTTCGAGGTTATGGTTCTCAACTCTGTTTACTGAGCCAGACATTTTGGCCTGAAATTGAAGATCTTGGACAAGAAAAAGTGTTAAAGATAATTTGCATTGTGTAACAAAACCGCAAGAAAATAATCAGTATTATTTTTAGCCCCACGCTGCGTGCGAAAATGTTTACCATGAAAATGGCAATAACAATTAAATTTGTTGATGAGACCATAATAATACATGATCTATTTTTATTCTAGTTGTTAAACAGTTGATGTTATGTGTATGAAGTTTAAGAACAAGATACGAGCTAAAATAAAGTTATATTCGAACCGATGAGTCTGCTATCAAGATCCTCGAGCTTGTCGGTTTAGGGTCTCAAGGTTGATTCTTGGGCTCAGGCTTGAGCTATTGGGGATAGTCGGGGAAGGGCTAACAGTTGCGATATAATGAAAGGAGGCTCTTTATGGTCAATTGTTGATACACAATATTTTTTCTATATAAATTTTATATACAAATTACTTTTAAAATAGCATATATATGCATACATAAGCATACCTAAGTGTTTTGGTATTTTTCCTAATTTTATACAATTTTAAAATTAACTTATTGCCCATTTTAGCAATACAAAAATCAGTAATTATTCCCAAAGTTTATATTTTTTTGTGAATGACCTATTTTATTCTCATATTTACACCAAATATAGCTAAGGTGATTTTTGTATATTTTTTAAAAACTTATTTGGTATTTAAAAGACTAAATTGCATACAATTGCAATTTTAGCCTACTTTAAGATTATTAGCGTGTAATAATTAGAAAATTGGGTCCAGTATTTTCAAATTAATTTTTATACATTATTAATTGTTTTAGTATTTTAATTAGTTTTTAAAATTAGTTTTACTATTTTTTATAAATAAAAGGGTGAAACTAGCTATTTAATATTTAGCCCCATTTCCATTTCAATTTCAGCCCCATTTTGTTTCAATTTTAGCCGCTAATCGAACCAATTATTCCCAATTAAATCAACCAAGTTCCGATTTGGACCCAACCCATGACCCAATCCAAACGACCCAACCCGTTCCCCACCTACCCTCTTAAATTTGGACCGTTGATCACTCATGATCAACGGTCAGAACTCACCCTTCCTTAATTAACCTAACTACCTACCCTAATCCCCCTCATTCTCACCAGGCCCGCCGCCTTGAAATCCCAAACACTCTCAAATCCTCTCAACTCTCCGAAACCCTAGCCTCCTCCCAACTTCCTTCACCGGATTTTTACCGGAATCAATGGCATCCCAGGCCATGGATGGTCTCTACCCGCACTGTCCACCATTAGACCCTTGTTGTTCAAGGTCTGGAAAGATGGCTTCGATGTTTCTCCCTCCGACTTTGATTCCATAGCTTCTACGGTCATGCTCCGGCATATTCGAGACTCAAGAGCCTGGTTCTTGACCTCTCCGACTCAAGATCGAACCAGTCTCCAAGCCTTTCTCATTTTTAGGGTTTCTCTGAAACCCTAAGCCATTCAAGGTTCTTTCACCGATATTTGTTTAGATCTATACTATGTGTATGCCTTTCTTGCCATCCTGAGTGTTTTCCCCAAAATTTTTTGTCAAAATCGTTTATCTCTGATTTTTAGGGTTTCCGCAAGGAATTTTGAAAAATCTTTCTGATTCTTTTTCTTCTTTTCTTTATGTGTTTTTGTTTATACCTTACTCGCATGTTTTCTTTTATTTTATGCATATATTGCCTTTTACCTTTTTCTTTTCTCCTGTTAATTTCTGCTATGTTTTTACAACTCTTCTGCTATATGTGCCTACCATTAAAGTTATTTGATTTTTTTGATTATGTTCATATTCTTATATGATTCATCTGCTTGTGTTCAAGTTTGTACTGTCTCCTTCTTCTTAACTCGTTTATGTTTTGAGTTTCTCAAATATGTTCTTCATGATTTTTCTTCCTTTGTCGTTCAAGCATGCTATCATGTCTGTTTTGTTGAGACTCTGAAGACAAATGTTTTGCTTTCCCACCTCCATGTCTGGTTCAATAAACTCGATAATTGTATTCCTCAACGGAAAATATAAGGAACTGAATGCTTGAAAGGGAAATTATTGGAAATTGACATAGAAAAAGGAGATAGAGACTAGAAGAAGGGAATCATAACTACAAATTTGACATAACAAATTGCCTGCCTAATACACTATTCTTCTTGTTATTTATACTAAACCTTGCACCGGTCCTCTTCACGCTTTTCTTCCCTTGCCTTGCACCACAAAACGCGCTAACTTCTTTGAAGGCTTCACAACTATCACGTCCTCGTAACAGACTGATGTGGAGTCACGTTGGCCTCTACTGAGTCTGCATCTACATTGGTTGTATCATTCACAACCATCACGTCCTCGTGGGATCATTTAATATAAATATATTTTATCTTACATAGATTGGTAATTTCTATCAACTTTCGGGTAACACAAAGTTACGTCATTGAAAAGTAAAGAGACTATCTATATATGGTAGAATTTCACACAAGGATACCTAATCCTTTATCCAATAAGAAAATCATCAAATGTTTGAGCCTTAGCAATAAATTCAGCAACCCCTTTAATAAATTCATCCCTCAACCCTGCACGATTAGGATGATTCCTATTATATATCCATCTACGATACACAAATTCCATCTACACAAATAGAAATCTATAAATGAGATAATTAAAGTAATTTGATTTATTAAACTGGTTATAAAGTTATACTCTTTCAAATGTTCCTTTTAGAAATATACATATCATTGTATCAAAGCACTTTAAGTAATATATTTTATTTTTTAAATTAATATTTTTAACACTTAATATCTTACATTAGTCCCTATTCTAAATAATATAAGTCTTTAAATATATACTAGTTAAATTTGAATAGCTTCTTAAATTCTCAAATAATTCAAATTAATTAATAATTTCTAATAGTCATAACTAACATTATTTAAACTATTTCAACATATAAAAATTAAAGAATTCAAATAAAATAAAACTATGGAGTAGTCATGCACATATATTAATCTTTCTCTTCTTGTAAATATAGTAAATGGTAGTCATGAGACTAGTCATGAGACCGGTAGTAGCCATCAGGCTCCAATTGCATGGGAGACACTGTGTAAATCAGAGGCAGTTGGAGGTTTGAATGTTATCTTCTATGAAAGATGGAATAAATCAGCTTTATCTAAACTTCTCTGGGCCTTAATGCCTAAGAAAGACAAACTCTGGATCAAATGGATCCACTGTCACTATATAAAGAAGAAAGACATTGCTACTATGGAAATTCCTAAACAAGCTAGCTGGCTCGTAAGGAAGTTATTTGGAGCAAGAGACTGGTGGGCTACTGATAGAACAAGAATGCAAACCTGTACTCAAAATGGGCAATTTAGCATCAAGAAGACATATATTCATACCACTCCACAATATCCCAAAGTTCAATGGAAAACATTAGTGGTGGTGACTGGCATGCTCCCAAAACATAAATACATCTTATGGATGGCAATGCATAGGCGTTTGGCAACAGTTGACAGATTAGCTAAATAGGGAATTCAAATTAATCAGTCTTGCATATTATGTGGGACAGATATTAAAGAGACACATGGCCATTTATACTTTGAATGCTTATATTCACAAACTCTGTGGAAATGTATGTTACAATGGTTGAAGTATCAAAGAACAACAGGCAAATGGGAGTCAGAAGTGCAATTGTTAACTGCTAATGTTAACAGCAAGAATCCAAGAAAAGCCATACTAGGTGTGGTGTTTGCAGCAGTAGTCTACAACATCTGGATGGAAAGGAACAACAGAAGGTTTTAACAGTCGAACAGAGAGGCCAAAGATAGAGCAAATGAGATTATACTTCAAGTGCACATTACTGGACTGAAACAACCTAAATGGTTACCCATTTTGCAGGCTAAATTGTGACAAGAGTCACCTTCTTTTGTGTTAGTATTTTAGCTAAACAACAATAGTTGTAGAGTATCTACTTTATTGTACTTATGAGATTTGTTCTATAGTCCAAAGGAACATATGATGTAAAATTGCCAAATGGTTGGAATAAAATTTTTTCGACCAAAAATATAGTCATGTTGATTTCAGAATTAATTAAGTAGTTAATGCTGAATATTTAGCCCTTCATCTCAAATAATTAAACTACCTAGAATTTACTTTTACTCGTGTAATTCAACTAAAGAGGTTATGTTAACATTATTGACTTTGGATAAATTTAAAAAAATACCAATATTTTATCTATACAAAAATTAAGAGTTATATATAATCTGACTTAGAATTCTAAATTGAATTCATAAATAATGTGACTTAAAGCAAATTGAGTTTCGATCTCAGTGACAAAGAAAAGAAAGAGGCTTTTTCGCTACTTTCCTTTGTTAGTACTTTAAAAGTGTATTGCTTATTTCTTTATTTATTTTAAATATATAAAAAAAACTACCAGAATTTACACATAGTTCTTTATTTACTTGAATACTTTATTTGAAAGTGAATAAGGAACTTTTTAGGTACTTTAACACGAATATTTTATTTTGATGTTCATTTTTGTAAGAAGAATAAACATCTAAATTAAGGCTTAAAATCGAAAATTCGAAATATTCAAACAAATTAGTCTAAAATTGAACTTAAAAAAACTCAGATCTAATTCGAGCTTATTTGGATTAGATTTGAATTGTCATTTATTTAATCCAATAAAATACCCAATTTTTTTTTTCATATTCAATCTAAATTGTCCGAACGGTCCTCCCTAATGAATTTTTGTGTGTGGGTATTTTGTTTATATTGACTACAGATTATGATAATGTTATAATTAGAGCTAATCTGCACCTTTTAGGGAAGAAGAAGGAGGAGGAGGAGGAATTTAGTACCTGTTCTTTCTTTTTTGTATTCATCATATGAAAGTTTTGTAGAAAGTTGAATGAAATGTATTTTGGAAAATATGTTACATTTTCAAAGACATCCATCAAGTGAAAAAAGTTGGCAATACAGATTCGAAGAAATAAATTTACATACTTAAAGCAACTTAACAATTTGACACTTCACAGACATACTAGTATTATAATTCATTAATAATAATAATAATATATTGCCAACACCTATAATAAAAACAAAACTACAAAATTTCCGCCCATATTTTAAAGTTTCAGCTCTAATGTTTGGAGTGCAATAATAATTTTTCTTATCTTTGATGGAAACACTCTCATGAAAAATACTAAAAAAAAATAACTTATAAACTATTGGAGCAGTGGAAAATATTAAAAAAAGTCATAGAATCCGAAGAGGGAATGTTACATGGTAGCGGAGGGTCTCGACGGAGGGGGTTTGGGTGGGAGGAAGTTTGAGTGAGAGAGAAAAAGAGAAGGAAGAAAAGAGAAAAAAGAAAAAAAAGGGAGTCGCTGGTAGGGTTTTTTAAAAAATTCTCTGACCGATTCGGTCGGTAATTTGGTCAAAGCAATTCTTTTTTTAAAATTATTTTCGACCGAATTGGTCGCTAATAGTAATGCATAATTTTCCATCAAAAAATTACGACGAATATATATGGAATATTAGTCGTAACTATTATTAAAAATTAAAAAAATATTTTTATGTATTTTCTGACCGATTTCGTCGAAAATTTCCAACTAATTTTTTCAAATTTCGGTCGAAAACGGGCCGTTTTTAGTAGTGTGATAGAATCTTTTTAAAAAGTTTTTAAGTGTATTTTTCTCAAAATTTTCTTTTTAAAGTGGACTATTTTTTTTGCTTATTCAAAACTATTTCAGCTCAAAAATACTAATTTTCTTTTAAAGGTCTGGCAAACACTTCAACTTTGAAAAGAATGAATAAAATTTTTTAATCTTGAAGAAGCTTGGCTAAACGTGTTGATTTTACGTAATATATGTTAGCTTTTTTCCCGCACTTATCCCATATTGCACCTAGTATATTAATATCAGAACTGTTGTATAATTAATTTTAGGATTCCTAATGTCGAAATAAAAGTTAAATACAACCTTTATAATAATATTTTTCATATTTTATTCAAAAATTATTGTTTAATCCCTTCAACCAAAGGGTCCCTACTAGAGATTAGCATAGTGTACTTTTTATTTATTTATATATATACCTAAAAACGAATGAGTAATTTGTAGGGCCCAGTTAATTAACCAGGTGAAAGTGGTTTGGCAAAAAGCAAATTCGAGAAGCTTCACTTCTATACATAAAAAAGAAGTGTACTTTTTGGGGATTCAGACGAGTAGAAGCAAACAAGTATCAGAAACTCTCTCAAAGGTGAATTTTTCATCTGCCTTACCTCTAACGTGTAAATTCTAATAATAGTTTGTCTGGGTTTGCCACTGTACAAATTTCACTTTGTGATATTTTATACAGAAAGTGGTAATCGAGCAAACAAAAAAATTTAAAACTTTTGTGGGGTTTTCTTCTCTGTTTGTTTTTCTTTTCTTGAACAGTGATCATGGCGAAGTTATTTGGAGGAAAAGACCCTTTTAATGACCCATTTTTCACTGAGCCATTTGGTGGTTTGTTTAACTGGAACGACCCATATGATGGACAACAAGGCTCTCGGAAGCAAATCGCCATTGAAGAGCTAAATCCTGAAGATGATGGTGATCAGACTCAGGAAAGTTCTGAACCAAGAAAAGACTTGGTTGTTAAAAACAAGAAAACAAGTAAAAAATCCAACGGTTAGTCCTCTTCTTTAACTTAGGGGTCGTTTCGTTGGTTGTATAGCATAATTAATCACTAAGTGCCTCATTTGTCATCCCTTGGGAGTAAATTAAAATTGAGTAAAAGCTTGCATTGTTGTCCTGATTATGTCCGTGAGCTTTTATGCAGGGCCATTCTGTCACAAAAAAGCATGATTCCAATGGACGAGAGGACACACTGCAGACTTTGCACAATCTTAATGAAGGTATTTCATTTCAACAACATGATAAACGCCATGCCTTCTGCATTCCAGCAGATCTAATTAATGGTATTTGATTTATATTTAGATGAGCTTGGCGACTTCGAACAAAATTGGAAAGCTAATGCTGATAAGCATTTGCCTGGATGGGATAAGGGTTTCAGTTAGCTGGAGATCAAGAGTAGATTGCTTGAATATAGCACACATGAGAATGCAAGAATGATTGAAAAATTATTACATTTTGCTGTTTCGGTCCAGTTAACATGTTTTTCAAGTTAACCTAATTGTTCAGCATTTCACCAGATAAGAGTGCTGAACGATGTTGTGGACTATCTAGTTAGCTATAATCTTATTTCTGTGCACAGGCAGTTCATATTCTATGCACAGTTCAGCAGAAACTAATAAACTTCTTCGAAGAAGGTGAGGTAGGGCCGGTTTAGGATGACCTTTTAGAGAATGCACAATACAAAAATTGGTTCTGGTTAAGACCATATGAATTCTTTGTGTCCTAGGAAATACAGGCAGATCTGTTTATTTAATAGATCACTGCTTGAAGCATAAGACAACAAATAGGTGAAAGGAATTGAGTCCCCATATCAGTTTGATTGATCGAACTACTTTTAAGCTCTGATTGGGTAAATTGACACAATGTACTTACCAAAAACGATTGATTAAACACAGCTTAGGAGCAGAAGAAGACAAATGGGTGAAAGGATATGATTCCTCGAGCAGCTTAGCTATATTGGCTGATCCATACTCCATATATTGGACTCTGATCGGGTAAAATGACAGCATTTTGTTAACTGTAATAGATCAAAGTCACTTGAGATCAGTGCTTAACACAAATATCTCTAGCACAAAAGCCGACACATACCTATGGTTGAAGCTTTGCATTTTCATGTCTAAAACAGCTCCATCTGCTGTAGTCATAGATTTGAACATGGACATTTTGTTTACTTCTGGGCATCCTGTAAAGAGTATTATGCTTGTGCTGTATGGTTTCGACCCAGAAGTCAAGAATATACGTTATAATGTACTCTACAAAGTCGGCCCGAAAATGCTACTGTTTAAGGACGACAGAGATGTCTTCTGCAAAACAGAGGCAACTTTGCACAGATTATGTTGCAGAAGTAGTTTTGACAGTTATTCAACATGTGTAGGATCCATTAGCAGCTTGTGGGATGAGTTTGCGAATTGGAGGGGTTTGGTTGGTTGGTCACTTCCAGCTCTGGAGTACTATGGAAATGCAGGACCGGTGGAACAGATGAGGCGAGCCTTCTCTGAAGGAAGTAAGTGATGGTACCTCATATAATATCCTATCAGTGTAATTACATGTTTTTACCTTTTCTATTGTTTCATCTCGTGTTGAGCATGTGTCTGTGTGCTTTGGGTTAAAGACTAAATTTTGTTAGAACTCAACAGACTCTTTCCAGTGAGCATGTGTCTATATGAGATTGTGTATCAAAGTCAAGCTTCTATTGACGTTTGAGTTTGATTTTGGGTTTGGATTTTAGAAAACAATTATGCGTTTCTCAGTAAGGTGCTTTTGGAAAACAAGTAGTGTTGCTTTAGGTGTTTGCGTTTGGGGTGGAAATAAACATCTCTATTAGCTCCTGAAGTACGTTTCTGTTTGTTAATCACTTCAAGAAACAAAGTGGTAGAAGTAATGAACTATTGCTTGCTTTATTTACATGGTGGACTTTAGAATTAATTACTTGACACAATATCAAACACCAGACGTGTTTTAAAAAGGCAATGAACAACTCCCACATCGATGTTGGAGAATGATATTCACGGGTTTATAAAAACTTATGAGATAACAGTGAATGCCGAGCTCAGTTACGTGGGCTTGTAACTCAAGTGGGGGTATCAATGTGGTGGAATGTTGGGCTGTCCCAGAAGGTTGGTCTTGGTGGTCTCTATGCTGTCCTGCCCTATCCAAGCACAAAGTTGGGTCACGTGACCCAAACGAAGGTTTGGGCTGCTAGACTCCTAAAGTCGGGTGGACTGCGTGAGGCTGGTTTCACAGTGCAACGATTAGCCCTCGCTTTGTGCAGTGGAAGGATAACGGGCCGGTACTTACCAAGTCCAGCAAAGCCCGATAGGCTGCTCCAATTAAACCACCACTTTTTAGTTCCATCTGGTGTAAATGGGCTTAGCCCAGTGTAATTATTTTTTGAGAAAATTATTCTCTATAGTCCCTCAAAATTTTAATGAGATTTTTATATTCCGATACCATATAGGAAATTTTATTACCTTAAATATTTAAGATTTGATATAATTACATTTAGTATACTAAATTATTAATTCTATACCATAATGTATTTTAAGGGTATAATTAATGTAACTTATATTTCTCCTTAATTCAAGGTAGCGTAAATGGGCTTAGCCTTGTGTAATTATTTTTTGAGAAAATTATCCTCTATAGTCCCTCAAAATTTTAATGAGATTTTTATATTCCGATACTATATAGGAAACTTTATTACCTTAAATATTTAAGATTTGATATAATTACATTTAGTATACTAAATTATTAATTCTGTACCATAGTGTATTTTAAGGGTATAATTAATGCAACTAATATAGAATAGGAGAATGGAAGAGAGAGAAGCTCTGCCTTCTCTCTAAACTTCTCATCATCTTCTTCCCGGTTTCATCACCTTCTTCTCCACTGCATCTGCTTAGGTGCTTTCCAAGTCCAGTAACGCCCGATGGGCTGCTCCAGTTAAACCACCACTTTTTAGTTCCATCTGGTGTAAGTGGGCTTAGCCCAGTGTAATTATTTTTTGAGAAAATTATTCTCTATAGTCCCTCAAAATTTTAATGAGATTTTTATATTCCGATACCATATAGGAAATTTTATTACCTTAAATATTTAAGATTTGATATAATTACATTTAGTATACTAAAATATTAATTCTATACCATAATGTATTTTAAGGGTATAATTAATGTAACTTATATTTCTCCTTAATTCAAGGTAGCGTAAATGGGCTTAGCCTTGTGTAATTATTTTTTGAAAAAATTATCCTCTATAGTCCCTCAAAATTTTAATGAGATTTTTATATTCCGATACTATATAGGAAACTTTATTACCTTAAATATTTAAGATTTGATATAATTACATTTAGTATACTAAATTATTAATTCAATACCATAGTGTATTTTAAGGGTATAATTAATGCAACTAATATAGAATAGGAGAATGGAAGAGAGAGAAGCTCTGCCTTCTCTCTAAACTTCTCATCATCTTCTTCCCAGTTTCATCACCTTCTTCTCTACTGCATCTGCTTAGGTAAGTAAATTTAAGCAGAGATTGTTATGGCAAGGAGGAGAGGTCGCCCAAGAAAAGAATTAGTCCCAATTTATGCGAGTGATGTAGTCTCAAAAGCTGTTACCACTCTACAGATGGTCGCTCCTACTGTTTCATCAAATCCTACTGTGATTGCTGTTCCATTACCTCAAGCAACAACAGATCCACAACCAACTGGAGTTCCGGTGATACCAAAAGCTGTTACCACTGTACCGATAGTAGGAACTACTGTTCCATTGAATCCTGCTGCGAGCACTGTTCCATTGCTTCAAGTAACACCAGATCCACAACCATCTGGAGTCTCAGTGATACCAGTAGCAAATGTTAAGAGTACAGAGCCTCCAATTAAGTCTGTAACTGGTCCGATGGAGCCTGAGAATGGAGTCCAGATCTGCATGCAACAAGCAACACCAGCTGATGATACAAAATCTGCTACAAAGGAAGGGTTAGATCCACCTAAACAGTGGACTAGTCTCTTCCAGAGTAACAGACTTGCCGCAAATGGTATGTCCTTAGAATATATTCCCCCTACACTTGTTAATGGCAAACCAGTTGGTCAACTGGTGAAGGAAGAAGTGGAGGAGAAGAAGTGAAATGGAAATGTGCTCTTGTTGTATTTGTGTTAGGTAATAGCCCAGGGTATAATGGAATGAAGAGATTTATTAATCTTCACTGGTCACACGTTCCTGAGCCTGAACTGTTTTATCATGATGAGGGTTATTATATTGTTAAATTTAGTTGCATTGAAGATGCTAAGGAAATCCTGTGTGGAGGGCCTTATACTATTGCCAACAGACCTATGATTGTGAAGCAATGGTCTGTGGATTTTGATTTCAAGGCAGCTTTCCCTTCAGAAATTCCTCTATGGGTGAAGTTTCCTAACTTACCTATGTCTTGTTGGGGCAGCAAGTCTTTAAGTAGAATTGCCAGTGTCCTCGGTAAACCTATATTTGCTGATGAGTGTACTGCTAAACAATCCAGAATCTCTTATGCTCGTATGCTCATTGAGGTAAATGTGTCAAAAAAGTTACCTAGTGAAATAGAGATTCTAGATCCAATTGGAAAGAGTTTCATACAGGATGTGATCTATGAGTGGAAACCTTTGTACTGTGAGAAGTGTTTGGATGTTGGACACAATTGTTTAACTAAAGCTGCTCAACCTACATAAAAAGGTAAGGTGACACAAGAATGGAGAGTGAAAGCACCAGTTGCAACAGTCCAAAACAACCAGATGCATCACATCCAGTGTCAAGAGGTAATTAAGGAGACAAGCACTAAAGCTACAGCTGATGTTGGGGACAAACAGAAGCAAGTTGTTCAAGAATCTCCAGTCTTCAACATAACCAATTTCCCTCCCTTATCCCCTCTTGTTATGTCTAACAGATTTGAAGTTGGGACAGTTAGGTGGGCTGATCATCCCCTAGATGAAGGGGGAACAAGTAAAACTCAATGAAGTGGATCTTTTGGAATATCAGAGGTGTAAATAAAAGGTTTATACAAAAAGAAGCTCAAAATTACTTTAGAAATAATAAGTTTGACCTGGTAGGACTAGTAGAGACTAAGGTTAAACAACACAATGCTAGTAGAATAGCTAGTTTTTTATTGCCTAACTGGAACATGATAACTAATTATAGTGGTGCAGTAAATGGGAGAATTTGAATTCTGTGGGATCCTACAAAAGTAGTGGTTACAGGATATTTTGAGGAGGCTTAGATCATTCATTGTCAAGTTCAACATAACACTGGTGGTGTTATCTGCTGGCTCTCAGTAGTTTATGGATTTAATGATTGTGATCAGAGGAGGATGCTGTGGAATTCTATCTTGAACTTATCAGCTGGTATTACTGATCCTTGGATTATTGCCGGGGATTTCAATGCAATTCTATCCAGCAAAGAGAGACAATCCCGCCACAAGTGAAGCAAAGGGCTTGTTGATTTCAATAATTGCATTCAGCAATCAGGACTGGTTGAGCTACCTTGGGAGGGAAATTATTTTACATGGTCTAATCAACAAAGTGGTAATGACAGAGTATGTAGTAGACTGGATAGAGTGTTTGGTAATTTTGAATGGCAGATGAAGTGGAACCATGTGCATACTGTATATGGTCATCCTCTCATATCTGATCATAATCCTATGGTACTAACTCTTACAACTGATACAGCCACAAGGAAAACACCGTTCAGATTCTTTAATGTTTGGATCCAGCATAAGGAATTTCATGTTATTCTTTCAAAGTACTGGAATGGCAAGGAGCAGAATACTCTTCAGGGAGTATGGAATAATCTGAAGTCTCTCAAACCTTCACTTAAAATCTCTTAATGTTAGAGATTTTAAGAATATTTCTCAGAAGATTGAAAGCAGCAGGAAAGAATTGGAAGAAGTGCAGCATCAAATGGCTATTTCTTATTCAGACACACTTCAGCAAAGAGCAAAATCTATGGTACAGCAGCTAGAGAAATGGTCATTAATTGAAGAGTCAGCGTTGCAGCAAAAGTCAAGAGCTAAATGGATCAAACTAGGGGATTCCAACAATAAATACTTTTCAGCAGTCATGAAGGAGAGGAGCCAACATAAGAAGATTATTGAACTCTCCACGGAAGTAGGCTTGAAGATAAATGATCCTGCAGATTTGAAGAAGGAGATTAGGGATTTCTATCAAGCTCTAATGGGAACTTCAGCCAACTCACTCCCAGCAGTGAATAAGATATATATGAGGAATGGACCAAAATTATCTCAAGTACAAAGGATGGATCTTGTAGCTGATGTAACTGATATAGAGATAACTGACAGCTTGAAGGGTATTGGAAATGATAAAGCTCCAGGGATTGATGGTTTTAATGCCATGTTCTTCAAACAATCTTGGCATATCATTGGTAATCAGGTTATCCAAGCTGTCAGAAATTTCTTTCATACCTCCACAATGTACAGACCTTCTAATTGTGCAACTCTCACTTTGCTACCTAAAGTACCTAATCCTCAAACAGTGAAAGAGTTTAGGCCTATAGCTTGTTGCTCAGTCTTGTATAAGATTATTTCCAAGCTGTTGGCTAATAGACTCCAAAAAGTTATGAGTAGTATTATATGCAATTCACAGGCTGGATTTATACCAGGAAGAAGAGTAGCAGACAATGTGATATTAGCTCATGAGCTAATAAAACAGTATCCCAGATCACATATCTCTCCCAGATGTATGATCAAGATTGATCTCCAAAAAGCATATGATTCAGTGGAATGGTGCAGTTTACATCAGATTATGGAAGAACTAGATTTCCCTAACAGATTTATTAGATGGATCATGGTATGTGTTCAAACTGTTAGCTATACTGTTGTGGTTAATGGTGAAACAACAAAGCCTTTTCAAGCTGCCAAAGGATTGAGACAAGGAGATCCAATATCTCCATTTCTGTTTGCTATTATTATGGAATATCTTAGTAGATCTTTGGCAGAATTGAAACATACTAAAAGCTTCACATATCATCCAGGATGTAAGAAGTTGGGAATTACTCATTTGAGTTTTGCAGATGACTTGTTATTATTTGTCAAAGGGGAGCCTCAATCAGTAAGTTCCATGTTCTTATTCTTTTCTCAATTCCTTGCTTCTACTGGTCTTAAGGCTCATTTACACAAAAGTGCTGTGTATTTTGGTGGGGTGTCAATTGAGATTCAGCAACAAATTCTTGATCTTCTTGGTTATGTTAAAGGGGACCTTCCTTTCAAATATTTGGGAGTCCCTTTAACTACCAAAAAGTTATCAGTTGCTCAATGGCAACCTCTGGTTGATAAGATTGCTGCAAGAATTACTTCCTGGACAGCAAGATACTTGTCATATGCAGGCAGATGTCAGTTAGTTCAGTCAGTTATTTTTGGAGTTCAAGCTTATTGAGCTCAATTGTTTATCATACCAGCAAAAGTTGTTAAACTGCTGGAGAGTATATGCAGAACCTATATTTGGTCAGGGTCTGTGAATGTCACAAAGAAAGCATATGTGGCTTGGGAGAAAGTTTGTATGCCTAAATCTGTTGGAGGTCTGAATTTAACAAATATCTCAATGTGGAATAGAGCTGCAATAGCTAAACTAGGTTGGGACTTAGCTCATAAAAAAGATTTGCTGTGGGTGAAGTGGATTCACACTGTGTATGTCAAATAGCATCAGTTGGAGAACCTTAACATCCCAGCTAATGCTAGATGGATGGTAAGGAATATTGTGGAAGGTGTTAAACTGCTACAACAGCATCAACTGTTAGAGGATAATGACTGCACTATAAGGAAAGTATATTTGCAGCTACTTGGAGAATCAACTAGAGTTACATGGAAGAATCTGGTAATGCAAAATGCAGCTAGACCTAAAGCTATTTTCAGCTTATGGTTATTACTGCAGGATCGACTTCCCACCAAAAACAGACTATTACAATGGAATTTGAACATATCAGGTGTCTGTGTTATGTGTCAACAAGAATAGGAGACTAGAGATCACTTATTTTTGCATTGCTCCTTTGCTTCCCAGTTGAGATATCAAACAATGCAAGGGCTGAGAACTGATGAGTTTACTGGACAAGATTGGATACAATTCTGTCAATGGATCATTATGCAGTCCAAAGGGAAATCTGTCCGAGCTCTCTCCTTCAAGATGACTATTACAGAAATGCTGTATAGTGTATGGTTAGAAAGAAATGCGAGAATTTTTGAAAACATCTATTGTAATTGTGATAAACTCCTAAGCAATATAGCCTATATCTGTAATGTTCGAGCTCCCCCTAGGCTTAGTTCATATATTCAGCATTTCATGGTATAAATGCTGAAATTAGAGTAGCATAGATACATCATGTTCCAGTTTTTGATAGGCAGTTGAGATTAAACTGTCCTATGATTTTGTAAGGCATCCTTTTGGTGATTAATAAAAATTTTAATTACCAAAAAAAAAAATTAATGCAACTTATATTTCTCCTTAATTCAAGGTAGCGTATATTTCTCTCTCCCAAATCCCCGCCCTCACCCACGTTTGTGCATTGTTATTACACATAAATTTGCAGCATATTGATGTAGAAACACGACAAAGAAGCTCGTGTTTTAAATTCAATCAGCACCTGATTTGAACTTTCTGTTACTCTACATCGAGCTTTAACATGCATTCACTTGCCGCTAGCATTCAAATATATTCTGCATGTTGACACGAAAGCATAAATCTAACCGTTAGTACGTGGGATTGAGGTTCGGTTGTAGCTTAATTGGTATATTCGACATTGGAACTGTTTCTCATTCAATTGTAGCTTCATTGGTATTTTCGACACAATTGCATTTTTTGCAGAAGATTTGTAGAAGTTTTAGTCGTTTTTGATTTATGAAAACAGAAAACAAAGCATCTACAATCATAATACAATAATCTACAGTTTATCTACAAAATATCTACAAACTGGGTACGTTGAATTTTAATATCCCAATTTTCATTCAATTGTAGCGTAATTGGTATTTTCAACGTAATTACATTCTTTGCAGAAGATTTTGTAGAAGTTTAAGTCATTTTGGATTTGTGAAAACAGAAAATAATACATCTACAATCACAATACAAATAATTTACAATTTATCTATAAAATATCTACAAATCAGGTATATTAAATTTTAATATCCCAATTTCCATTTTAATTGCAGCATAATTGGGATTTTCGACATGATTGCATTTTTTAGAAGATTTGTAGATGTTTTGGTCGATTTTTGATTTGTGAAAACAGAAAACAAAGCATATACAATCAGAATATAATTTATCTACAAAATGGGTACATTAAATTTTAAAATCTCAATTCCTATTCGATTGTTGTTTAATTGGAATTTCGATATAATTGCATTTCTTGAAAAAGATTTATAGAAGTTTTAGTCGTTTTTTATTTGTGAAAATAAAAAATAAAGCATTTACAATCATAATACATATAATCTACAATTCATTTACAAAATATCTACAAACTGGATATATTGTATTTTAATATCCCAATATTTGATTGTACTTTAATTGAAATTTTCGACTAGACATAATCTTAAAGATTCATTATAGTATTCTCAATTATATATTGGGAAAAATATGTTAGAAAGCCATATCAACTACTTTGTCTAAGTTTGAAAAAATACTAACTAGTGACATCAACTATTAGATTTGTCAACTTATTATTTTTCATGAAAAATAAAAATATAACGATATTTTCAGCTACAAGTTTAAGTGAGACTATAAGTAGAAAGATTAGATGAAAATAGGAACAATCTAAATAAGGAATTTTAATGCTACAATGATTCCTTATTTAATGAAATATCTGGAAGAATATTACTATCATAATTGTGGCGCGGCTAAATAGGAATATCTGGAAGAATATTTAGTTCCAGATATGTAGAGAGCCTAATTAGGAAGGAACCAGCTCCTAATAATTGGTATTATTGAATGGTATAATATTTGTAGAATAACCATGACGGATAAATATGAAATTATGCACATTTTTGGTAATAAGGTTTCATATATGGTATATAAAGCTAAAAATTTCAATTTTAATTAGCTCTCATTTTGTGCAGTGGAAGGATAACGGGGCGGTGCTTTCCAACTCCAGCAACGCCCGATGAGCTGCTCCAATTAAACCACCATCTTTTTGTCCTATCTGGTTTGAATGGGCTTAGCCCAGTGTAATTATTTTTTTGAGAAAACTACCCTCTATAGTAGCTCAAAATTTTAATAGTCCATGTTTTTATCCACTTATAAAAAATGGTCTTTTGGCCCAATTTAATTACAACTAATAGCCATTATTTATTTTCAATGCATTTATCTTCCCAAGACAACATTTAATCCTAGCCTTCTTATCTTCTTTCATTCTATATAATGCATACCTTTTTATCTTTCTTTTATCTACCCAATCCACAAATTTTTTGCCCTATCCTCTTTCTTTTTCTGTGTCTTCTTCGTCTTCCTTTTATCTTTTTTTTTTTTGTTATTTTTTTTTCATTTTCCTTCCCTTCTCTATCTCCCATTTCATATCTATATTTTTCTTTTTATTTTTTTACTCCTCACTGGAAAAATTTGTTTGAGTACCTAGAAAAATCACAAAATTTCTAATTCAATTATTAAATTTACTCAATTACGATGCATGATACAAGAGTGACAGCAAAAGTCGTGCGGTTTCTAGTCACACTTCTACTTCTTGTCTTTCTTCTTCTTTTTCTTTTTCTTCTTCTTCTTCTCCTTCTTCTTCTTCTTCTTCTTCTTTTTCGGTCATAATATTATTTTGTGTGTGGAAAACTGTTACAGTGAGTATCGATTGTGAGTTTGGATTTAATAGGGGTATTTGGATGATATTTATATTTAATCATATATATATATATATATGTGTGTGTGTGTGTGTGTGTGTGTGTGTGTGTGTGTGTATACTATTACAATTTTGTATATAAGTGTATCTTGTACTTTTCAGTGTTTTTTGCATATTTTTTCTATAGTGACAGGCTGTTTTGCATATTAACAATCTAACTTGTATAGTGATAGTTTAGTTTGTATATTTTTTATATAGTTACAGTCTATTTAGTATATATTCTGTATAGTGTAGTAAATTTTATATATAAGTGTATCTTGTATTTCTTTCTAGTGTATTTTATATATTTTTTATAGAGTGACAGTCCGTTTTGTATATTGACAGTCTAACTTGAATAGTGACAGTCTATTTAATATATATGTTATATAGTGGAAGTCTATTGTATATTAATTATATAGTGACAGTCTATTTTGTATAATTTTTTTTTCTATTTTGTATATATTTTTCCATATACCAATATTCAAATTTATTTTCATCGAAAGAAATATATAAATATCCATATAAATATATCTAATGGTGGGCCTGAAATTGTGATTCCTATCAAAATAAATTAATGACATATATGTAGAAATGGAAATCTTTTTGGTGAAAAGCAAAGTATTTCCCTAACAAAGAAAGTTATCCTAGAAAAAAATAAGGCAATAACAGAGAGTTTGAAATTTTTATTCAAAGGTTGGTTGCCCCTCTCTCTTTAGCCAAATGATTTTCCTTTCCACTTTTAAACGAAATCAACCGCCCTTAAATTTCTAGAAATACGTACTAATAACAAATGAGTTATTCTATTCCGTATGGTTTGTAGTTTCTCTTGCTTTGTTATTCATGATATTACTTTTATTGCATTAATTGCTAAATGTCTTGTAATTAGATCAAAAGTGTTTCATTTAATTTCAATAAAATGCATATGTAGAGGAAGAAATATGAAATTAATCCAGTGACTATAAATGATATTTGCTCGATATTTAGAGGGCTAGAGAAGTTGTTTTTTTTTTTAATATGACGAAATCAATGACTGTATACATGGATGACTATCTTCAATCGAGGAATCTCAGAAGGAAAAATTTGAATTACTGAAAGAAGCAGAAAGCGGTAGTTTAGGCTCGTTACTAAAATTACTTTTACACTATAACTTGTGTGTTGTAATTTTAAGCTGCCGGATAATATAAATTTGGCCTGAGTGACGATAAATGATATCTGCTCTTACTTTTTCGCCAAAACACAGTGTAGTTCGGTGTTGCTTTTGGTTGGAGTACAAGAGTTTGGACTTGGTAGTGCTGCTATATACCCTGTATATTATTATCCTTCTGTTATGCTAGATATACACTTATTTAGGAGTAGCTAGTTCACATGCATGTTTCTTTCAGTTCGAATCCTTCACATCAATATGTTTCCATCAGATAAGATTTGGGGAGGGTAGTCTATACGTAGATCTTATCCTACCTAATAGATAGAGAAGTTATTTCCAATAGACCCTCGGCTCAGAAAGGTTAATAAAAAAAAGAGGAAAGCAAAAAAGAAAGAAAGAGGGAAGAGAAAACAAGAGATAACGAATAAGTAGTACCAAATAATAGCAACAGAGAATACAATACCTGAGGCAAATGAAACTACATAACGTAATAAAAATCTAAGAAGGGACATGCGTGCTACTAGGACTATCGGTGAGCAACTAAAAACTACGCACTAACCATCTACCTTAATCCTCGAACCGCACACCCTCCTATCAAGGGTCATGTCCTCAGTAAGCTGAATCAGCGCAATATCCTGTCTAATTGCCTCTCCTCAGTACTTCTTAGGCCTACCTCAACCTCTTCTCAAACCGTAGAACAAAGAAACTTACTACTATTATATCTATTCTATGCTTGTTCTTGTTTACTTTTGACTCAACAAAAAGGGATGGATGCACAAAATACATTTTAAATACTGATCTTTTTTTATCTTTGAGGCATATTTAGAACAATATTATGCAATTTATTAGTAGTATCTTATAGCATGTTTAGTCAAACTTTTAAATTCAACTTATTTGAGAACTGTTGTTGATCAACAATTTGTGTTTGACTATTTAATTTGAACAAGCAATTAGTGGTGACATTATTGGAAAATGGTAGATTGCCGACCACTAAAACGGTCCGAATTCGGCCAAAAATCACATATTTTCGACTACTTTCTAACCAAAATTGGTCGGTCAGAAAAAAGTCGGTACCAAATATGTCGGTGATTTTCGACCAAAATGGTCGCAAATTTCAAATATTTCCCCTTTCCAACCAAAGTGGTCGGAATTTACCGACTGAATTGGTCGTAACAATACAAATAAAATAATTATTTATTTAAAATTAAATAATGTAAATATATCATTTGACCGAATTGGTCGGTAATTAATAATTAAAAATTAAATTTATTTATTTTCCGCAGAATCCATCGAAAATTATTGAATATTAATTTGTTTTAATCTTCGACTGAATCGGTCGGAAATTAATAATTAAAAATTAAATTTTATTTAATTTTGACGAAATCCATTGAAAATTTTTTAATATTAATTTTTTTAAAAAGTATTCCGAACGCATCGATCGAAAATCTAGGAATTTATGGTTAAATCTGCGCAACTGTCCGACTGTTTCCGTCGGAATTCAGTTGGAATTTTTTATAAAACTAGGCAGAATTCTGTCCAATTTCGAACTACATCACATGTCAGACTATTACAAACAAAAAAATATCAACCAACAATTCATTAACAACAATCTAAACCAACAATACATTAACACAATCTAAACCAACAACGCCAACCATTACCACAACTTAAACTAAAAATGCCAACCATTAAACCTAATAATTTTGGGCACAATAACATCCAAATAGTAGCCCGCATTCACGTTTTAAAATAATACATAAAATTGTATCTCACAATCAAGTTTACCAATCAACCAAAACATCATAACTAAACTACTATGCATCAGATTCAATTGTTTATCCTCATCATCAGATAAGTCATGCCCATGTTTTCTCATCAATTTCTACATCTTAAAAAATGTTTCGTGTTGGGAGTCCAATTGTTGTTTCTAATCATGAATTTTGTTTCATATATATTTCACCTGGCTAAGAGTGAGTTTGGATGACTTGTAGGTCGACGTACTCCTAATCCGTAGACTCTGCCTTTTTTTACTCTACTCGCTGCCTCTGTCCATAATGAAGCCATATCACCAAGTGTTGGTAGAATTGAAGGGGGCTGAGTTTGTTGACATTCTTCCAACCTTTTATTGTAATCTTCCTGAAATGAAAAACATAACTATTATGTAAACAAACTAATATTAATAAACCATAAATAATTATGAAGTTAGAATTTTACATATGTGCCTGACCGACGCGTCTCCACCCAATGTTCTTTTGTACGATCCTTCTTCTTTTTCTTATGCAACTCCTCGAAGACCTCAGCGCGACTCATATCTCGCCCTATTTCCTTTTCCTTCACAAGAGAAAAAGTATGAGTTAGACATTTAAATTTTATATGTAAAAACTAAGATAAGTTTATATGTAATTACCAATTTTAGTTTATGGGCCGCAAAATTAATCGAACCTTCAGTGTGCAACGAGCCACCTTTATTAAAGGCATTATTTGCCTTTGCTTGTTCACTATTTGCCTTCCATTGTGCGGTATTTCATTTCTGAAAGTTAACATCATCTAAACTAGCATGATTCTCCCCGTGAACAGTCTATATATAATAATTTTGTACAAACCCTTTCTTGCAGAGATGGACTTTAACTTCATCTGATTTCAATAACTTAACACACTTACTATGCTATTCCACGTGGAGTCCAAAAAAGTGACGTGAAACCTAAGATGGGGGGAAGGGGGGATGTTCGAGACCGAAGGCAACTGTTCTGTCTGTCACCAGGAAGAATAACACTCATAAATATATAATAAATACTCCTCGCTTGGTAGCATTTAATACGGAATATTTCATGGCATTAAGTACAATTGCCCGTTATAAGAAAATTGGCATTTATGCTTACTGTTACATCTTTATTAATGGCCCTCACAATTGACATTGAAGATGGGCACAATCCTAGGACCTCCTTCCTAGACGTAGCTATAAATAATGAGCTCAGCTATCATTGTAAAGAATATGAATTTTTTGGCAAACTTATACTACATTCTATCCATAGCTTAGTACATTTTATCCTCTTGCTTTTCTATTTCGTTATTGTTGCGCCAGGAACCACTATGTTTTTGCTATTTCGTCTCCATCTCAAGGCTAAGTTTTGTATCTTTATTTTCATTTTTTTTACACTTTTCCTTGCATTGACATTTATCTTTATTGTCATTTTTCTGGACACTTTTCCTTTTTAAACCGATGGAAAAAATGTTCCAATAAGGAAAACTCAACGTTCGCTTAGTGTCTTATTCTTTTCCTCTTCTTCCTCCCCTCGCCCAAGGTTCTTCGTTTGCTCTTTAATTATTAATGATGAAGAAGACTTTTTTGTTATGCTACTAATACTTGCTTTGTTATTTTGCTCAAGCCTGGCTAGCCCATCGTGCGAGCCTCCCACTGAAGGCCCGCTATGCTTAAAGCGAGAGAAACCCCATCCCTCTCTTTTCTTTTTTTTTTGCTCCCATATCGCCACACGGGAGGAACATGGGAACGTAAAAAAGGGGGTCCTATCAACTTGTTTCGACCTAGGATAATAAGCTTATGAACTTGGTCTTTTGCACCGTCGATAAAGGAAAATTTTAATTTTTCCGTTCAATTACTGTTTCTCTTATTTCCACTACTGCTAGAGGTAGGTAAATCGCCTCTCTCTGATTTTGTGATTTACTTATCTCTTTTTTATTTCTGGGATTTATTTGGTGTGTATTCCCTGTATCACTGTATCCAATATTCTGTGTTAGATTTAGTTTCATCGAGTCATGTAGATCAAACTGAATAAATGGAAGCTGCTTACGGATTCTTTTTCGGGAAAATGAATTAGTGATATTTTGTGCTTATTCTTTAGTCTTTACTAATGGTCTTTGTAGTTCATCTTGCTTTAGGATTTGTTAGTTTCAACATGTATGGCTAGGCATATTGTCCTCCTCAAATATTTAGTTAGTTTCAAAAATCAAACTATTGCTTCAAATAGAGGTGGCAAAATGATTAAATAGTTATCCACTTATATCATTTATCCAAAAATGGGTTGAATAATGAACCATTTAAAAACGGGTCAAATATGAATAAAAAACCATATTATCGACTTAGAAAATGGTTAACCAAATGGATAACCAATGAATTATTAACGTGTTTAATTTTTACATTTGTAAATCCTCAAATTGGAGTTCTGCAAGTTTAGAAGACTAGGAATTTGATCATATTTAAGAAGCCATGTGTAATATGGATATCCATATTATCCACCGAATAAATCCATTTGTTATCTGTCTCAAATACGAATGGAGTCGGATAGTTTATCTATTTTTTAAATTACCCATTTGACCCGCTCATATTTGTCCCGCCCTGTCCATTTGCCACTCCTAATTTCAAATAACATATTGTATGTTATAGGACTTGGCATGATCTGGTCTGTATTGTAGTTAATAACATATTGTATGTTATGGGACTTGGCATGATCTGGTCTGTATTGTAGTTGGCTTGACATTGATCAATTAAGACAATCATAATCCACGAAAGTAGCGCGAGATGACTGCAACCTGCAACATATTTATTAGGTTAAGTATTGATGATAATTGTTACTATCTCTTATTTAGAGGATTGTACTACAATAATATTTGCGGATATATATCAATGCTTAGTTTTCTTTGCTATGTAATAAGAGAAAATGCATAAAGATCTCATACAACTTGTCTTAGAAAATCATTTACACATTTAAATTTAATGGGTTTTCTAACACTCTACTATTGTTAAAACAATTATATTTATTCACTTCCTCCTAAGCCCTGGCCCAACTATACTAACTTGAGTGGGAAACACGTGCTTTATTAGTAAGCCACGTAACTAAAATGTCTAGTAAATAAAAATAACAATCTTTAAACGAGCCGTATCACCCCATCAGTAAAAACAAATCTTAAATTGAAGAACCCTAATAATGCCCAACTATTGAAAATTCTTCTTGCCTCACCAAAATCGATTTGCTTGAACAAAATCAAAGTGACCAGTTGTAAAATTCTTCGATTTCACTATTATTTAGAGTTCCTGACGAGTTAGAGGAAGAGCCATAAACCGAAGTTCTTTGACGAATCAAGCTTAAACATTAAAGTTGAATTATCTATGAAACATTATTACATTTGGAGGAGAAAGATTAACCTTTGCTTTCAAAGATTAAACTTCAATGAACAGTTTGATGCAATTTAGGGAAAATTCAGATGAAGAAGAAATTAAGATTCTTCAATTGAGTTTGGTAAAATATTGGGGAGGAATGAATTTTCTGTGAAACATTATTACTTTTGGAGGAGCAAAACTAACCTTTGCTTTCAAAGATCAAAATTTCAAAGAGCAATTTGATGCAATTTCAGGAGAGTTTAGATGAAGAAGAAATTAGGGTTCTCCAATTGCGTTTGGTAAAATATTGGGAAGAATGTATTTACCGTTGATTGGGGTTATATTGAAGTTAAAAATTTAATTTTTTTCTTTTTTTAAGGTGTTTTTAATGATTTAAATAGAGCAAAGACGTGCTCAATCGCATTTTCTAAAACGCACACCTGGCCAGGGCTTAAGAGGGAGTACATAAATATAATTAGTTTAACAATAATAGAGTATTAGGACACCCATAAAGTTTAGATGTGTAAATGATTTTCCAGGACAAGTTGAATGGGGACTTTATGCATTTTCTCATGTAATAACGAGAACTATTTCACTTTTCTTTTAATTCGATTGATTTTCTGATGATTAGTTGTGTGTATACGATCGAAATCAGGTATGCGTCGATTTCGTGGGCTCGAGGAGTTGATTCAAGAATGAGCTCAAAAGGGAGCTAGGTCGAGCCCGATGGCGGAGTATAGAGCTTGAGGATCAAAGTGCTCAATGGAAACCAAGGCCGAGTATGACCGACCTCAAGTAAGGCATAATAATGGAATGGTGAGAAGTTAGCAATCGACCGAAGGTCTCGGCGGAAATCTTGAGATAGATCATACCAAGCGGTTTATCGGTTCCAATCACGGAATTTATTTCCGTTATTAGAAATGTACCTTATTTAGGACTCTCTTAATATATATAGGGAGCTCATTCATTTGTAAAATGCATTTTGACTAATAATATAATACATACACTTTATTCTCTAGCTATTTTATTCATTGTTCACCAGAGTTGCTTTGTAACTTGCTATATCTACTATTCCACCTCAAGGCCGTCATAGCTCGAGGTCGAGGTTTGGCCTGCGCACTGATTTGACTTATCTTATTCTTCAATTTATACATTTAATTTGTTATTTATCAATTAGTATTGAATCAAATCACATATCATTAAAACTATAATATAAATTTAATTGTTACTTAAATTTTAGGATAAACATTGTGTCCACCTTTTATCTTCACCTTCTTCTTGCATCGGTTCTCTTCATCACTTCAGACTGCTTATGTTCCACGTTGTTTGTTTTTTGTGATAAACTTTTATTTATTACATAGTTTTAGACTGTTTTTCTAAAATTTAAGTTGGAATTCGGTAATTGTCTGCTTAAGAAAAAAGAGTGGGAATAGCATTAGCTTTGAATACAAAAGATATACAAAAGTTACTGAAAATTTTTCTTTTGCAAATTTTAAAATAAGATAAGACAAATAAGAGAAAAATCCAAAAAAAGAAAGAGAGACACCACAATAAGAAGTTCTGTTTGAAGAAAATAGTAAATATGTTAGAAAAGATTGTTTTAGATTAGAAAACATAATAAGTGTTCTGTGTTAACTAATGAATTATTTAAGGATATAATTAGTAAAATCACTAAAAATTTAATAGAGGATTAAGAAAAATATGATTGAATATTTTATCTTACTATTTTATTTTTTTCTTTTTCCTCATTTTTTTAACTTTATCTTTGAAATTTGAAAAACTCTACATAGACAAATACTACAGACAATACTAATAAATACTGCTACTGCTTGTAATAATTAGTACTAGTGATGAACAGCATTTAAATGTTATCCTTACAAAAACTACAAGAAGGTAGGAATCTTATTTACTTTTATTTGTTTGTTATTTTATTTTTACCTTAGTCATTTGATTTTGTTATTTTTATTTTTCTTCAACTTGCATGGGATTTCAATATAATTGTTATATGACTTACATTATGTAATTTGTTTTAGAAAATTTTTAACAACTAAATTAATAAAAAGAAATATTTTGCAGCACCAAGCGCGGGCTAATTAACTAGTGTTTAATAAATTATGATGCAGAACTTTCGTTGTTGATTATGTAGGTAAAATTTGTAGAGAGTTTGGAGAAGTGAAGTTCTTGTATTGCTCACCAAAGTATATATAGAGTACAGAGAAATCAAAACCTACCAACTATAGGATTGTACAATAATGAAGGAAAACCAAAACCTACCAACTATAGGATTGTACAATTAATGAGAGAATATTCTACCAATAATAAAAAGATACACAAAAGATATTTACAATATTTCCTAATACGCCCCCTCAAGATGGAGGGTCGGAGGACACGCCAATCTTGGACATCAGCAGAAGAAGCCGAGGACGAGATAAGTGCTTGGTGAGAGCATCAGCAAGCTGATCAGCAGAGGATACGTGAGCAACACGAAGGGAGCCATTTTGGAACAATTGACGAACAAAGTGATAATAATTGGAGATGTGTTTCATGCGAGAATGAAACATAGGGTTGGCACAGAGATAAGTGGCGCCAATGTTGTCACTGTAAATGACAGGAGCAGCCGGAAGAGGGACATGAAGCTCGCGCAGCAGGGAATGAAGCCAATGTACTTTAGTGGTAGCAGAAGAAATGGCACGATACTCAGCCTCAGTAGATGATCGTGCAACAGAACGCTGCTTGAAATTGGATTTGGCCCTAGAAAAACAACATAGGCACCAGTTGAGGAGCGGTCATCACAGTTTCCACCCCAATCAGCATCAGAGAAACAATGCAGAGGTATAGCAGATGAAGGACGCAGCCAGACGCCAAAGTCACGCGTCCCATTCAGATACCGGAATAGGCACTTAACTACACCCCAATGAGTGACAGTAGGAGAATACATGAACTGTGAGAGTTTATTCACAGCAAATGAGATATCAGGACGAGTGAAGGAGAGATACCGGAGGCCCCCAAGGGCCTGTCGATAGGCGGATGCGTCGGTGGGGGCCGAGCGGTCGGCCAGATGAAGGCGAGTTGACGCCGCTGTTGGCGCCTGAACAGGATTTGACTCCAGCATATTATGACGAGTCAAAAGATCAACAACATATTTACGCTGAGAAAGAAAACACCCCTTGGAGCTGCGCAGAACTTCAACACCAAGAAAGTAGCTTAGATCACCCATGTCTTTAAGAGAAAACTGAGACCCAAGAGAGTCAATCACACGGTTCAAGAAAGCAGAATTATTACCAGTCAATATGAGATCATCAACATACACCAAAAAATAGGCCGTAATACCAGAGTGCTGAAAGACGAAGAGCGAAGTGTCAGAGGTAGTGTTGACGAAACCCATGGTCAGAAGGCTTTGGCGGAGCGCATTGTACCATGCCCGGGGTGCCTGTTTGAGACCATAAATAGCTTTCTGTAACATACAGACATAAGATGGATAGGCTTTGTCAACAACGCCCGGTGGTTGTGCCATATAAACATCCTCTGTAAGCCTCTCGTGGAGAAAGGCATTGTTCACATCCATTTGACGAAGAGGCCAACCCTTGGATACAGCTATACTGAGAACCAAACGCACAGTTGCCGTCTTAACAACCGGACTGAAAGTCTCCTAGAAATCCACACCTGGACGCTGATGAAAGCCCTTTGCAACAAGCCGGGCTTTGAATTTATCCACAGTGCCGTCAGACTTGCGTTTGATGCGATAAACCCACTTGCAACCCACAACATTCTGCGAGGAATCAGGCTGGACAAGATCCCAAGTGCCATTCCGTAGCAGAGCATCAAACTCTGATGACATAGCAGCGCGCCAGCGCTCATCAGACATAGCACTGGACAGGGTCTGAGGTGCAGTAACAGCAGGAGAGTTGACAGCAGACATACCAAACTTCTTGTTGGGCATAAAGATGTTATTTTTGCTGCGTGTCTGCATATGATGACCAACCTGAGAGGATGCAGGTGGCAGCATAATGGGTGTAGCGGCGGCAGGGGCCACTGGAAGTGCTGGAAGGGGCGTTGGTGGCGCGGGCGGTGGCGCTGGGAGTGCGTCCGGTGAAGGATCGCTGGTGGGAGCAACGGCAGGTACTGGTGGCGCCAGCGGAAGGACTTATAGGGAGACCGGAATGGGTACAGGGGGAGGCTCGGGGTTAGACATTTTGGAGAACGGGAAGACATCTTCATGGAAGGTGACATGACGCGAGACGAAGATTTTAGACGTTGAGGAATCAAAGCAGAGATAGGCGCTTTGAGTAGTAGAGTAGCCGAATAGGACACAGGCACGAGATCTGGGTTCCATTTTGTGTGAGGTGTAGGGCTGAAGCCAAGGGAAGCATTGACAGCCGAAGACACGTAATTTGGCAAGGTTGCGGTGTTTCTGGAAAAGAGACTCAAAGGAGGAGCGCATCAAGAGATTTGTCTTGGCAAGACTATTAATGAGGTAGAGTGCTGTAGCAAAGGCATAAGGCCAGTAAATGAGAGGTATAGAGGCATGATGAAGGAGAGTGAGACCAGTATCGACAATATGACAGTGACGGCGTTCAGCATAGCCATTGTGCTGAGGAGTATGAGGAGGTGACGTAAGATGGGAGATGCCATGAGAGGCAAGAAAAGAGCGTAAAGCGAGAAATTCACCCCCATTGTTAGTATACAGAGTAATGATTTTAGCAGAGAAATATTTCTCAACAATGGATTTAAAAATGGGGAAGGTTTGTGAGACATCAGATTTACGGCGTAAAGGAAAAAACCAAACATACTTAGAGAAATGATCAACAAAGATGACATAATATTTAAACCCTTCATTAGAAATAATCGGAGAGGTCCATACATCGGAGAAAATAAGCTCCAGGGGAGCAGTAGAAGACAGACTTGACTCAGAAAAAAGGTAACTTATGACACTTATGAAGTTTGCAAGATACACAGGCAAGATCAGAGACATTACTGGACGCTATACTGCTACACGATACTAAATGACGCAGGGTTTTAGCTGACGGGTGACCAAACCGAGAATGCCACAATGACGTAGAGAGATTTTGTGCCGTGAGGGCAGATGGGAGACTGGGAGCCGCCGGCTAGTAGTAGGTGTTGCCCCTAAGTGGGTCGCGAACGAGCGTCGCCTACGTGCGACGATCCTTCACCTGAAAATCAGTATCAGAAAGAACAACATTAACATTATTGTGACGACATAATTGGGCAACAGAGATCAAATTTTTACGCATATGTGGAACACAGAGAGCCCCAAGTAATAAAAGAGAGGAATGACTATTAAGTTGTCCAGTATGAGTAATTGTCAAACCTTCACCGTTACCAATAACCACATTGTCGAAGCTAGTGTAAGGACTATGAAGAGACATGTTAGCAAGATCAGAGGTTATGTGATGAGAGGCACCAGAGTCCAGGATCCAATCGGATGCAGAGGGAATCGTCGGAGAGTGATGGGCTGTGTGAGCAGCTGGATAGGGCGGCGAAGCATAAGCTGGCCGCGACAATGGTCCACTGTATGGGGGCTGATTGGCGCCGGAGACGGGATAGGATGGGCAGCGGCGCGCGGAGTGGCCAAATTCACTGCAGAGTTTTCCCATTGTACCCGCGAGATTGACCATTGCTGGAGTAACTACCGCGACAGGAGACTGACCCGCGGCTGATGCGCCCGCGGCTACCGAATTGGTGACGGACAGGCTGTTGTCCGGCGACGAAGGCAACCGACGGAGCCGAGTCGAATGTGACGGAGGTAGCCGGCACACGAGCAGTAATCTGAGCCTCCATGCTTAACAACTTGTCATGTAATTCAGCAAAAGAGATGGGAGACTCACGGGCTTGGATGGCATGAGAGAGTTCCATATACGGGTCATCAAGACCATTTAGAACCTTTATGACAAGATCCTCAGAATCAACGGTAACACCCAGGAGAGATAATTCATCCACAATCACGCGAATACCGTGCATAAAGTCAGTAATAGATTTAGAACCTTTTACCGGATTGTGGAGCTGCTGTTTGAGAGCCATGATACGACCATGAGAAGCGGTGCCGTATGTGCGCGCGAGGATGTCCCAGGCCTCTTTAGAGGTTTCCGCAGCGGCAATGAAGGAGATGATCGTCGGTGTGATCAACGAGATGATGGCACTGAGAATAAAGTTGTCCTAGCGAATCCAGTAAGGATATGCGGGATTGGGGGAAGTCACGTCGTTGTTGACGATAGTGGCCGGTGGGCATGGCTTCGATCCGTCCAAGAAGCAGAGGAGATCGTAACCCGTAAGGAGGGTTCGGAATTGAAATTTCCACGCCAGGTAATTAGTGGAGTCCAATTTGAGTGGGATTTGAGCCGATGCATTTATGGCAATCGGCTGGAGAGGCGCGGTTGACATCGTGGAGGCCATGAGCGCGAGGCAAGGAGAGGAGGCGCTGAACGACGTCGAGAAAAAGAGGGCTGCCGATTAGTGCAGCGGCGGCGGCGACGGGCTCCGATGGGAGGAGCTACGGCGGCGGCGGGTAGTATGTATTTAGGGTTTGTTTGGCGATAAGCCATTGGCGTATGATACCATGTAGAGAGTTTTGGAGAAGTGAATTTCTTGTATTACTCACCAAAGTATATATAGAGTACAGAGAAATCAAAACCTACCAACTATAGGATTGTACAATAATGAAGGAAAATCAAAACCTACCAACTATAGGATTGTACAATTAATGAGAGAATATTCTACCAATGATAAAAAGATACACAAAAGATATTTACAATATTTCCTAATAAAATTAAGGGGCCTCTGTTGCTATAGATATTGATTTTATTATTTGCTTATTATGTGACGAATTTACAATTCGTTAGCTATTTTTTTTTCAAAACAACATTTGCATTCATTCTAGCAAAAAATTACATTACAATCCAGTAGATGCTGACCATCTGCACACCTTCACCTACAAACTCTAGCCTAAGTATTCCTTCTTAAGTTATGTATCTGACAATCCCAATCACACCAGTCTAGTTAAGGATATTACAAAATAGTACAATACTAGCATTCCTGAGGATAACAATTAATCTTCTCAAGAGCCCCTTTCCAATTCTGTATCGAACCCCCTTTCATGTGTATGTGGATTGCTATTTCTTTGCAAATGTTGCTGACGATCACTTTGCCTCCCTGTAATCTTAGCTTGTTCGTTTCTCTCCATATAATATAGGCCATCATACTAAAGACACAAGTGACTATCACACAATACCCATTCCTCATTTTAGCACATTTACTTATCCATTTGACCTAACTCTGCCAGTCACGAATAGGTATATCATACCCCAGCCATCATAACAACCTCATCCATAATTCATTTGTCAACGAGCATTCAATAAAGAGGTGATCAAAGGTCTCATCAGTCCGCTTACAAAAAAATACATTGTTGTGGAGCTTGTATTCCAAACTTCAGCAGCCTTTCCATCGTTGCCAATCTTCAATGTAAAGCGAGCCAGAGAATAAACTTGAATCTTGGATACATGTGTGGCTGCAAAATAATACTTTTCCAATGGACCTTTTGGAGTTGAGGAAATTGAAGCATGTACAGTTTCTTGATGCTAAACAAATCTCTCTCTGTAATTTGCTCAACCTAGCTTCAAGGTCCCCTTGAATGACTTGGAGTTCACTGATCATTCTCCGTGTCTCAAAGATTTTCCTAACCACCCAGGCAACATTCCTAGGTATGAGCAAATTTTCCAGCTCATAGTTCTTTATGTAGAAGGTATGTGTCCATTTTATCCATAAATAATCTTTCTTCTTTGCCACGCTCATAAATGCTTCGTAATAACAACTTTGTTCCAGTAGATCATGTTCATAACATTTAGCCCCCTGTACTCTATGGTAAATAAATATTCTCCCAGGAAATTAAAGTCTTCCTTGAAAAGGTTGTTGAACCTGTCCACAAAAAGGATTTGCAAATTGCCTCGATCATCTTCATCACTTTTTTCGGCAATAAAAATATTTGTTTCCAATACGATTGCACTCCAAATAAGACTGACTTTATCAATTGAACACGCACTGCATATGATAATAACCTTGATGTGTAGCAGCTTATCTTTTATGTTGCCTTCTCTACTAACGACCAACACTGAGTAATGGATAACTTTTTGGAAGCTAATGGAACACCAAGGTACTTAAAAGGCAGACTTCCTTCAAAAAACCCCAACTCTTGTATAATTTCCTCCTTTTGGAAATCTACAACCGTAGCTATATAGATGGAACTCTTTTCAGCATTTGGTTGAAGACCAGATACCATAATAAACTTATGGAAAGCATGTTTAATAACCTTACAGATTGGATATCAGCCTTGCAAAAAATTAACAAGTCATCTGCAAAGCATACATGTACCACTCCCAATTTCTTTCACCTAGGATGGAACTAAAACTCTTTATTCTTTATCAATTGCATGAACTCTCTTTGCAAGTATTTCATGGCCACAACAAATAGATAGGGAGACATTGGGCCCCTGCCTTATTCCCCTCTTGCCTTTGAAAGGTGTTGTAATATCACCACTAGTATTAAGAGAATATTTAACTGATCTAATGCACTCCATTACCCCATCTTATAAATTTGTAAGGAAACCCCAAATCAGTCAACAGTCTCTCCAAGAAACACCATTCTACTGTATCGTATGCTTTCCTCAAATATACTTTAAGAACACATCTTGGGGATATACATTTCCTATTATAGCCTTTGAACAATTTATATGTGAATAAGATATTATCTTAGATACTCTGACCTTCTATAAAGGCTGACTGTGAAATGTGAACTCCCAATAAGGCCTCTAATAACTCTTTTAAGTCTAGCAGTAAAGACCTGTGTGATAATCTTATACAGAGTTGTACATCATGCTATGGGCATGTAATCTTTAACATGACTCAGATTTTGCACTTTACGAATCAATGTTACAACAGTACTACTAATTCCTTTGTACAATTTCCTAGTTTCAAAGAATTCCTTAACAGCCTCATAAATATCACCACCAACTTCCTGCCAATGTCTTGTAAAAAAGCTTCATTGCAAAACCATACTTCCGGAGCCTTATCATGGGACATATCTTTAACTGCCTTTAAGATCTCATCACTAGTACTTCTTTTATTAGGTCCTCCTTCTATTGTAGGTTGTGACAAGGCCCTTGTCGTATAACCTATGAGTTTGTACATCTACAAATAGTATTTATCTCTCCTAATAGCTTAGTAAAGAAATTGATAAACTCTTTCTCCACTAGTACATGTCTAGACACCTTGTTCCCCAGAGCATTGTAAATGGAATTTATAGTATTTGTGCTTGTCGTCAACATCCATTGTGCATGAAAATACTTCAAATTTGAATCTCCACAAGCTATCTAATTAGCTCTGGATTTCTGATGTAATATATGTTCCTTAATGCTGCTCCACTTCTCTACTTCTACTAAAGCCATTTTTTCTTGATCCACCAATTGTTGATCCATGTGATGGTACTTAAGTTCACTCTAAATTACTTCAAGTATCTGCCCGACCTTATTGAGTTGATGCTTACAAGAATCCATATAACTGTTCAGTTCTTTAAGGTCAGATTTCAACCATTTAAGCTTACTCCAAATCCAATGCATTGGACCCCCTTTTACCTCTTGATCACATACCTTTTTAACTATTCCTGTGAAATCAGCATGATCCATAACAAAACTGTGTAGTTTGAAAGGTTTAGGATGTAGGCTTCTTATTTGATCCATAGACCTGCATTATAATAGGATGGGCGAATGAGCCGATACCTCTGGATTTAAGAATTCTGCTTCAATAAGACTGTACTGTTGCATCTATTCAAAATTTCCCAATGCCCAATCAATTCTACTATATACCCTCTTTGCTGGTTGCTGCTTGTTACACCAAGTATAAAACCAACCCAAACTCTTCACTTGTGTGAGTCGCAAAGTAAGAATCACATCCTGAAAGCGCTTAATCTTACTTTATGTAACTGGGTCCCTTATCCTGTCCTCAGTGTGGAGGACATCGTTGAAGGCTTCACTAAGTAACCAACACACTTTAATATTTTCTCCTAATTGCATAAGTTTACCCCACAATTGCTGCCTTTTATTAATTTCATTGCTTGCATACAATACAGTTACCAGAGTCTTCAAATTGGAGCTTCTTTCTTATACCTCACAGTGTATAAACTGTTCATATATCACCAGCACTTGAACCTCAATATTTTGTTTTCATAGTAGCCAAATCCTCCCATTTGAATGTTCCTTATTGTTACAACAAAATCTCCAATCTCTGGCCACTTTATTTATGATCCTATTAGCTTTCATTTCCTTAACTCTTGTTTCTAAACAACCTATAAAATCAACCTCATGCTTTTTCAGAAGGAGTCTTATCTCTTTCTGCTTATAGGGCTTGTTCAGCCCCCTTACATTCTATGTGCGTAGAATCATTTTTGGGTGAAGATGGAAGGGATCATCATCTATTTGCAGAGCTACAAATCTGTTTTTGGAATTCAGCATGACTTCTGAACCTTGTTGAGCACCTTTCCCCTTTGTTGTTCCTCTATCATTTAGATTCTCACTTCCTTTGTCATTTATCTATTGAATGTCACCTTCTAATCTAGGTTGTTGAACAGTATCCTCCTCCCTTGTTTTCTCTTTTGGTAACCATTTCATGTTCCTTTTATGTTGCTGTTTCCTGTTCCACTTTTCCTTTGGCTAAGCTTTGAATTCCACTTCCTTTTCCTGCTTCTCCTTGAGCCAACATTATTTAAATTATGCCTAAACCTAATGCAATCACAACAGAATTTTGGCTTCCATTCATAATCAATTTGTTGAACTATTACTCGCCCCTGAGTTTGCATTTCAAAAAAGTGTGGTAGTGGTTGTGAAATATCAGTTTCTACCAACAACACTAGCAAGTTTACTAAGTGCTTCAATAGACCAAAACCCCAGAGGTAGGCCTAGAAATTTGATCCTCAGATGTATCACACTCACACTCCCTGGGTCAAATTTGAAATCCATTCTCCATTTTCGTAGAACAAACAACTTATTATGATATGTATAAGGTCCATCTTGATGTATTAGGTCTCTATCTTTGATATTTTGAAATGTAAAGACACAGTATCCATCCTCATGATACAGAATTTGAGGATTTTCAACAAAGTTCCACACATTTGTAATATAGTTGCCCATTGCTTTCTCATAAGGATTATCACCTAACACAAACCCAGTTAAAGCTGTACTCAAATAGATTTCATGTTCCTTCGTGTCTTCATCTTCAATTTGCACAACAAAGGTACCATCCCTCACAATAGGAGATACATAGCTTAAAGCCTTCCCCACTTAGGAACTTCGATTCTTCTGCGTGGCTTCCTTTTTGCTCAGAATTCCACTGGAGGTGTCATATTTTGGAAAATTTGCACTGACTTACTGTTTGTTGAAAATTACAATTGTCGATGGTCTAACGATGCATCCATTGTTTCCTTTGGCATAGATTGTTCTTCATCTTCTTCAATTTCCTCCCTAATTGGTTGGAATTTTTCTGGCAAAATACTACCAATGTTACCAGCAGTAATCTCTGTTGAATTCTTGTGTCCATTGTCACAGTCATTCCATCAACTTTTCTACCCTTATCTGGTTTATGAAATACTGTAGGCGCACTTACCATCCCTGTTAACCAGCGACTAGGTTGGGTTTGAGCGGGTGTTTCCATATTTCCTTCAACTTCCTTAGCTTCCGACGGAGATGGAGGCTTCCTTCTGTGTCTAGCCATGGCTGAAGTGCTAGTTAGCTAATCTCACTTAACATGTGCCTGTAGAGATTTCTAGATTTTTATTCAGAAGAATGTTCCAATCGGTTAGCTACTTATTTGTTACTAACGGCGAAATATATTTTATCGTTACTTCCTGTTTTTATTTGTAGTGAAAGGTATGCCATTTTATTTTGATTGTTTTTTATATACTAGTTTATGATTTAATTTGACCATTTATTCTCACTCCTTTACGAATTACTACAGTATTTACTATTTTTTCTGTCTTAATTTATGTATCATTCTTTCCTTTTTAGTTAATCCAAAATGGAATAAGATAGTTTTACGTTTATTCAAAATTTAATTTTAAATTATTTTATCCTTACCATATGATCTGTGGGCAAATAAATTTTTATGATACCACATGTCATGTCCATTAAAGAGGAGTAAATATAAAACTTTGCTGGATCACACAGGCATATCTATCTATCTATATAAAATGCATGAAGGCCCTTTGCAAAATGTCGTTCGCTTTTTTATATATTTAAAATAGAGTTCATACTAGACAAAATAGTCATTTTATTATTTTTCTAATATTTAGGATTTCTAAATTAACTAATTAATTTTTACTATCAGGCATTTCCTTATTTAAATACAATTTCAAGATTTTAAAAACATTTCCTTATTTGAATATAATTTCAAGCTTTTAAAAGGCATAAGAGCAATATATTTTGAGTAACGCTTTTAATAAAGACATCCAAAACAATTGCCAAATTAAGTTTTTGTCACGACCCCAAATCACCCCCGTCGTGATGGCGCTTATCGCAGTAGTAGGCTAGTTGATTCGATATTTATAACTCAAAAAGTATTTTTTCTTAATTCATTTATTAGTCAGATATTATCACAAATATTTCTTTTAAACATCTCAAAACAAGCAGAAACAAATATGTAAAATATCAAATACTGCCCGATCCCGGTGTCACTAGTCATGAGCCACTAAATATAATATGAAACTGACTACTAAATACAAGATGAGTCTAATAAAAATAAATACTAATGTTGGAAACACGTTTCAAATGCAATATACTAAACGTGTGTTCTTTTGTAGGTTTTGATGAATGTCAAACAAAGCAATAAGCGATATATAGCAGTGCTCAAGGACAAGCACAAAATGGATGCATTACAAGAAGCTCAAGACAAAGTTTAGAAATGTTATAATTGAGTCAATATTAATTGTGATCTTGATTCCTCAATCTTGGCTCATAACATGGCTTCTCTACTAAAATTATTTTTCCAAAATCATGCATATCTAACTTAAGTGTCAAATGATTTTAAACTATGCATATTTATATTTGTTAAAATGTTTTTCAAACATGCCTCAAAAATCTGGGCTAAGATAATCGATTATGTACTTATGATAATCGAGTATCTCTAAGCCAAGACTGCATGACAATCGATTGTTTATTAATGATAATCGATTGTGAGTAAGTCAGTTAACATCAGGTTTTTGCAAACTGCATAACAATCGATTGTGTACTTTTGATAATCGATTGTTAACTGAGGCAAAGCTTTCAAAACTCAGAAAAATCGATTATGAACTAATGGTAATCGATTAGAATGAGAAAAATGTCTCCCAGTGTTTTTAAATAAATTAATAATCGATTGTGGCTTTTGATAATCGATTATATATGAGACAGTAAGTTTTGAAATTAATTTATAATCGATTGTTCTATTTGATAATCGATTGTTGGAACTAACCGTTGTCATACATTTTCAAATTACCTTCAGGTAATCGATTGTTGATATTTAACAATCGATGTTTTGCGTAAAATCTGGAAAAGATTTTCTGAACGTTGTTAAAATAATCGATTGTTGATTTCCTGATAATCGATGTTTTATGCCAAAAATTGGAAAGGATTTTTTAACGTTATAAATAATCGATTATTGATTTAAAGTAATCGATTGTTGACGTAAAATCTGGGATTGAATTTTTGATCTGATAGGCAAACAATCGATTGTTTAGTCTTGACAATCGATTGTCACTGAGTAATTTCAGCAATCCTTAATTGGCAATTAGACAACGGTAAGACTGAGTTTTTCACCTATAAATACAGGCTTAACTCAGTGTTTTCACAACAACAACATATACAATTTAAGTATTTTCATTGCTAAAAGCTTTCTTACATTGATCATCATTTTCATTCATCCATAAAGCTTTTTGAAGAGCCATTCTATTGAGCTAAGTTGTTGTGATCTTGAGCGTACTATTTCTACTCATATCTACTCATTGAGGAGTACTTTGTAAAGTGAGTTTGTTTTGTGTTTGTAAGAGAATTGCGATTCTCGTTTGTTGAGGAACTTGTGATTCCTCAGTTGAAGTCTTTGGGATTGTTATCCCCGAGCAGTTGAAGTCTTTGGGATTGTTATCCCTGAGCAGTTGAAGTCTTTGGGATTGTTATCCCCGAGCAATTGAAGTCTTTGGGATTGTTATCCCCGAGCAATTGAAGTCTTTGGGATTGGTATCCCCGAGCAATTGAAGTCTTTGGGATTGTGATCCCCGAGCACCTAGGTGAGGCTTGTGTCCTCAGCTGTAACGGTTTGTTAAGCACCCGTAAGCTTGACAAGTTTAGTGGAAATCTCGAGAGAGTCTCTCGGGGACTGGACTAACCACGTTTGTGGCCAACCAGGATACATCATTGTGTAAGTTTATTTTACTGCACTTGTTTTAATTTCTGCAAAGTTTTTAAATTCCGCACTAAAACGCTTAATATTTTTAAAACGCTATTCACCCCCCCTCTAGCGTAAAGCGTTATTTCCAACAATTGGTATCAGAGCCATACTCTCTGAAAAACCTAACCGTTTGAGAGAACCATCCATGGCTTCTACTCTAAATTTCTTTGCAGGAATAGGTGAAGGAGAATGCAGCATGTCACCTCCAATATTAGACGAAAACGACTACTCAGTCTGGAAATATCGGATGCAAGTTTTTACAATGGCAAACGATTTGTATCTATGGCAAGCTATTAAACACAGTGATCAACTGACGACAAAAGTCGGGAAAGATAAGGTAAGTGAATACAACACTAAAGCTATGAATATATTTCATAACGCCTTGAATCAGGAACTTTGGCGAAAAATCTCCCACTATAAAACTGCTAAGGAAATGTGGGACAAACTTGAGGAATTGCACGAAAACATGCCTCAAAAAGCGGTCAGCACAAACGATGAATCAACTGGTCAGTGCCTCATGGCAGACGAAAAAGACGAGGTAAGTACATCTAACGATATACAAATTGCTTATAACAAACTGCATGATGAGTTGGTAAATGCTTCTAAGACTATTAAAGATTTACAAAGGACTCTTTCTCTACAAGGAGAGGATTTTCAAAAACAACTCTTTTTAAAAGACAAGGACTTCGAAGAACGTCTTTCTTTAGCTCAGAAAGGGGTTGAAAATCTGTCTCGTGATAACGAGAATCTTGCAAATGAAAATCAATTTTTGTTAAATGATAGTATAGAACTTAGACAAGTCATCAAGACCATGCATGAAGCCTCTTGTGTTGATAATTGTTTTACTTGTACTACTTGTGAGTCCTTAAAACTAGAAAACACAGAACTTAGGAAAACTTTAGAAACTCGTAGTAAAGAAGTTCTTAAAGTTGGTGAAAAAGAATCGCCTAAGAAAAATCAACGGCATAAAAACAAAAACTCCACTACACCACCTAGACATTATGCTAGAATGTATGAAAATAAGGGTAGAACTAATATCTTTAGCCAACCTAGATCCAAATCTAGGATTCTTGCAAACAAGCCTACAAATAGTAATTTTCGGCAACCAAGAAATAACTCTAGGAACGAGCTTAGACCACCTAGACATGACACTAGGTCCTTCAACAAGTCTAGCACTAATGACTTTAGACCATCTAGATATTATACTAGAAATGGGAACAATATATCTAGTGTTAATCATTTTCATTCGCCTAGAACTTTGTTGGCTCAACCTAGGCATCAACACAACCCGAACGTAGTATGTCATTACTGCAATCGTATAGGTCATATTGCACCTATGTGTTTTACAAAGCATAGAGATTCTTCATATTATTATGGTCGTTATTTGCCTAACCCCCAAGGACCCAAAATGGTATGGGTACCTAAAGAATATTAATTTGCCTTGTAGGTGTGCTTGAAGGGATCAAGTGTACTATGGTACCTTGACAGTGGATGCTCCAGACACATGACAGGAGACGAATCCAAATTCCTTCAACTAGAGCACAAAGAAGGAGGAAGCGTTGTATTCGGTGACAACAATAAAGGACAAATTATTGGCATCGGATCGGTCGGTAAGAATGAAAAATCCTCTATAAAGCATATATTACTTGTCAAAGGTTTAAAGCATAATCTCTTGAGCATAAGTCAATTATGTGACAAGGGAAATCTTGCGTTGTTTGATTCAGATGAGTGTCTAGTGTTTAGACGTAGTGATTTCAAGATTATTCTACGTGGTTTTAGAGTTGACAATATTTACATGGTTGATCTTGAAAACTCCTCATCCGAGTATGTTGATTGTTTGTTGAGCAAAGATGATAATGTGTGGTTGTGGCATCGTAGAGTAGCTCATATGAACATGCATCTTTTAAATAAATTAATTTCTCAAAATCTAGTGATTGGTCTTCCTAACTTAAAATTTGAAAGTGATACTATTTGTGACTCATGTCAGAAGGGGAAGCAAACAAGAGCATCTTTTAAATCCAAAAATGTTGTTTCAACCTCTAGACCTTTACAACTATTGCATATGGATTTATTCGGACCATCCCGCATCGAAAGTCTAGGAAGAAATAGATATGCTTTTGTAATTGTTGATGACTTCTCTAGATTTACATGGACATTATTTCTTGCACATAAAAGTGATGCATTTCTTTGCTTCAAGCTTTTTCTTAAAAGAGTTCAAAATGAAAAGGAATCAACTGTCACTTCCATTAGAAGTGATCATGGGGGAGAGTTTGATCACAATCTCTTTGCGGATTTTTGTGATGAACTCGGAATCGAGCATACCTTTTCCGCTCCACGTACACCACAACAAAACGGGGTGGTGGAAAGGAAAAATAGGAGTCTCGAAGAGATGGCTAGAACCATGCTCGACGAAGCTAAGATTCCCAAACACTTTTGGGCAGACGCCGTGAGTACCGCATGCTATGTTTTGAATAGAGTAGCAATTCGGCCGATACTCTTAAAAACCCCATATGAACTCTACAAAGGTAGAAAACCTGACATTTCACATTTACGTGTTTTTGGTTGTAAATGTTTTGTGCATAACAATGGAAAGGACCAACTAGGAAAATTTGATGCAAAGTCGGATGAAGGTATCTTCATTGGCTATTCTTCTCGTAGTAAAGCTTATAGGGTTTATAATAAAAGAACCCAAGTTGTAGAGGAATCTCCTCATATTGTATTTTCCGAAGATAATACTCGCTTGGCGAGAAAGGATTGTGGTCTTGATCTTTCAGGTATTCTGGAAAGCCTAAAGGACAAAATTCAAGAAGAACCACCAAGGAAAGAAATTGACAAAACGGTGGAACAACAAATTGAAGAAGCTCCTCAATCGGAAAATGAACCAAAAGAGCAAACAGAATGGAGGACAGTCAAAGACCATCCTCTCGATCAGGTAATAGGCGACGTTGGAGGAAAGGTAAGTACCCGGAGCTCCCTTAGAAATACCTTAGATCTTACTGCGTTTGTTTCTCAAATTGAACCCAAAACCATCTCTGAAGCAATTGGGGATGAATTTTGGACCTTGGCAATGCAAGAGGAGCTTAACCAATTCAAACGTAACAACGTTTGGGATTTGGTGCCAAGACCCGAAGGTCATACCATAATTGGTACGAAATGGGTTTTTCGAAATAAATTAGATGAAAATGGCATAATCACTAGAAACAAAGCTAGGCTTGTGGCTCAAGGCTATAATCAAGAAGAAGGGATTGATTATGATGAGACATATGCTCCGGTAGCTAGATTAGAGGCCATCCGTTTGTTGCTTGCTTTTGCATCTTCTATAAATTTCATTTTATATCAAATGGATGTGAAAAGTGCCTTTTTAAATGGTTTTATCCAAGAAGAAGTTTTTGTAAAGCAACCCCCCGGTTTTGAAGACTTTAATTTTCCCAATCATGTTTTCAAACTCAAAAAGGCCCTTTATGGTTTAAAACAAGCTCCTCGAGCTTGGTATGAAAGGTTGAGTAAATTTCTTTTAGAAAATAATTTTATTCGTGGAAAAGTTGACACAACTTTATTTGTCAAGCATGAAAACAATGATATCTTGCTAGTTCAAATATATGTAGATGATATCATTTTTGGTACTACTAACAATGCTCTATGCAAGGAATTTTCAAACTTAATGACTAGCGAATTTGAGATGTCCATGATGGGTGAGTTACAATTCTTTTTGGGATTACAAGTAAAACAAATGAAGGAAGGTACATTCATTTGTCAAAGCAAGTATTGCAAAGAACTGCTTAAACGTTTTGACTTGAACAATGCAAAGGAAATAGCAACTCCCATGAGCACATCCGATCATCTCGACAAAGATGAAAAAGGTAAGGAAGTCGACATCAAAAAGTACCGAGGTATGATTGGCTCTCTTCTTTATCTTACTGCTAGTCGTCCGGACATCATGTTTAGCGTGTGCGTCTGTGCCCGTTATCAATCATGTCCAAAAGAGTCTCACCTTACTGCGGTAAAGCGGATTCTAAGGTATCTTGTCGGTACTACCAATGTGGGTCTATGGTACCCCAAAGGTTCTTCATGCCAACTTATTGGCTATTCCGACTCCGATTTTGCTGGATGCAAATTGGATCGCAAGAGCACTAGCGGCACTTGCCACTTGCTCGGTAGCGCTTTAGTTTCTTGGTTTAGTAAGAAGCAAGTTAGTGTTGCGTTGTCCACAACCGAGGCTGAATATGTAGCCACGGGGAGTTGTTGCGCTCAAATCCTATGGATGAAACAACAACTCTTGGACTATGGCCTACGTCTTGATCACATTCCTCTTAGATGTGACAACACTAGTGCCATGCTTGACGAAGAATCCCATTCTTCACTCGCGAACAAAACACATTGAAATTAGACATCATTTTATTAGAGATCACGTTCTAAAAGGCGATGTCGAAATTGAATTTGTTGAAACAAAAAGCCAATTGGCAGACATCTTTACAAAGCCCTTAGATAAAGAGTCCTTCTTCCGAATTCGTAGTGAACTCGGAATCCTTGACTCCACGTTGATCTAAGTCATGCATTGCATTTTATTTCTTACATAATTTCTAACTTGAGCGTCGGAGGCGTCTAACATTTTTTTTTGCAGGTATCACCCTAAAGAAAAGGGGATCATAAAAAAAAAAAAAAAGCATGACGCAAAATACTCAAGTATTCTACAGGAAAATCGCCGTCAAACAATCGATTACTGTATCAATAATCGATTACTTCCTCTATCTTAATTTTCCAATAAATAAACTTGTGTTTATTTCACATTTTTTTCATATTCTTCCCTTGTGTAAATTTTTGCTAATGGCAAAAGGGGGAAGAAACGGGATATCAAGAAGTATGCTATATCACTCTCAACTTCATTCATGCTTAAAGTGAGGGGGAACATGAATTGAGGGGGAACATCAAATTGCATACTTTACTCTTATCTTGGATTATCAAAATAATTATTGCATATATCCCGCTTATGTTTGCCATTATCAAAAAGGGGGAAATTGTTGGAAACACGTTTCAAATGCAATATACTAAACGTGTGTTCTTTTGTAGGTTTTGATGAATGTCAAACAAAGCAATAAGCGATATATAGCAGTGCTCAAGGACAAGCACAAAATGGATGCATTACAAGAAGCTCAAGACAAAGTTTAGAAATGTTATAATTGAGTCAATATTAATTGTGATCTTGATTCCTCAATCTTGGCTCATAACATGGCTTCTCTACTAAAATTATTTTTCCAAAATCATGCATATCTAACTTAAGTGTCAAATGATTTTAAACTATGCATATTTATATTTGTTAAAATGTTTTTCAAACATGCCTCAAAAATCTGGGCTAAGATAATCGATTATGTACTTATGATAATCGAGTATCTCTAAGCCAAGACTGCATGACAATCGATTGTGAATTAATGATAATCGATTGTGAGTAAGTCAGTTAACATCAGGTTTTTGCAAACTGCATAACAATCGATTGTGTACTTTTGATAATCGATTGTTAACTGAGGCAAAGCTTTCAAAACTCAGAAAAATCGATTATGAACTAATGGTAATCGATTAGAATGAGAAAAATGTCTCCCAGTGTTTTTAAATAAATTAATAATCGATTGTGGCTTTTGATAATCGATTATATATGAGACAGTAAGTTTTGAAATTAATTTATAATCGATTGTTCTATTTGATAATCGATTGTTGGAACTAACCGTTGTCATACATTTTCAAATTACCTTCAGGTAATCGATTGTTGATATTTAACAATCGATGTTTTGCGTAAAATCTGGAAAAGATTTTCTGAACGTTGTTAAAATAATCGATTGTTGATTTCCTGATAATCGATGTTTTATGCCAAAAATTGGAAAGGATTTTTTAACGTTATAAATAATCGATTATTGATTTAAAGTAATCGATTGTTGACGTAAAATCTGGGATTGAATTTTTGATCTGATAGGCAAACAATCGATTGTTTAGTCTTGACAATCGATTGTCACTGAGTAATTTCAGCAATCCTTAATTGGCAATTAGACAACGGTAAGACTGAGTTTTTCACCTATAAATACAGGCTTAACTCAGTGTTTTCACAACAACAACATATACAATTTAAGTATTTTCATTGCTAAAAGCTTTCTTACATTGATCATCATTTTCATTCATCCATAAAGCTTTTTGAAGAGCCATTCTATTGAGCTAAGTTGTTGTGATCTTGAGCGTACTATTTCTACTCATATCTACTCACTGAGGAGTACTTTGTAAAGTGAGTTTGTTTTGTGTTTGTAAGAGAATTGCGATTCTCGTTTGTTGAGGAACTTGTGATTCCTCAGTTGAAGTCTTTGGGATTGTTATCCCCGAGCAGTTGAAGTCTTTGGGATTGTTATCCCTGAGCAGTTGAAGTCTTTGGGATTGTTATCCCCGAGCAATTGAAGTCTTTGGGATTGTTATCCCCGAGCAATTGAAGTCTTTGGGATTGGTATCCCCGAGCAATTGAAGTCTTTGGGATTGTGATCCCCGAGCACCTAGGTGAGGCTTGTGTCCTCAGCTGTAACGGTTTGTTAAGCACCCGTAAGCTTGACAAGTTTAGTGGAAATCTCGAGAGAGTCTCTCGGGGACTGGACTAACCACGTTTGTGGCCAACCAGGATACATCATTGTGTAAGTTTATTTTACTGCACTTGTTTTAATTTCTGCAAAGTTTTTAAATTCCGCACTAAAACGCTTAATATTTTTAAAACGCTATTCACCCCCCCCTCTAGCGTAAAGCGTTATTTCCAACAACTAAAAGATAGGAAGGAGATAGTTAGATTATGTTTTAATGATGCAATTAATATACATGTGCAAGAACTCAAAGAAGTAAAGAAGAACTGCCGACATAGTTCATGCAAACAAGGGAAGAATTCACTCTCAAGGATTTGCAAGGAAATAAATAAATATTCATCAGCAAATCAGGATTAGCTTCGTAAATCTGGGAAATCAAATCATCATCATATCAGCAACTACATGATTAAGGAAACTAGAATAATCAAGGCAAAAGATCAGGGAACTCTATAGCTGGAATAATCAAGGCAGAATTACGGAAGAATAAAAGATAAAAGAAGATTTGGGACGCGATCGTTTTTGGAAGATCTAACAATCAGCGAATATCTCGCATTGCAATCCTCTGCCAAAGGAAAGAAGATCAAGTGGTGCCAACGGCTCATTCCTTATTCTTGGAAAGAATCAATTCTTTCCAAGGATCAAATCTCTTGGGTTGACAAGCCTCTACCGTCCATTATAGTACAAATGCTCTATTGTAAACCCTAGTCTGGACATATTTTGATCGAACCAAACTACTCTTCTTATTCTATCGCAGACAAGCATAATAGCTTACTTAAATTTGATGTGTAACAAGTCAGGGATAGAAAGAGGGTACACAACTGATGAGACATTTTATCAAAATGAGTGCTAGAAGAATTGCCTGATATTCATCACATCTGTACTCGAAAGAAACTCATTTACTAGAAGAGAACTCCCTTGCAATCCAAAGGGACTAGATTAGGATTCACATTGATTCCGAACCAATATAAAATCTTGGTGTCTTTAATTCCTGCAAATTACTTTCTCCATTTTAATTTAAGATATAATACCTGCTTAATGACCATATCCATTTGACTACTCTAGTTATAAGTCAACTTATAAGTGATTAATTTTAAATAATTTACAATGCATCCCCCATCTTGTACTTTCAATTGGAATCAGAGCAGTGCACACATTTTATGTTTTACTTAACAGCTTGTAGCAAAGATCATGGCAAATCAGGTTATCATAGGAGCTCTCTTTCAGGAAGGAACTTCACAAGTTAGACCACCATACTTCAATGGACAACACTTCTCTCACTGGAAAGTATGAATGGAAATCTTTTCCAAAGATTACAATGTTAAAGTATGGAGAGTCATCAAGAAGGGAAATTATCCAATACCCGCTAGCACTCCACCACTCGTTGATCCTGGTGACATAGACTCGTACTCAAAGGAACAACTGGAAGTTGTTCAAGTAAACAACAAGGCGAGGAATCTACTTCACAATGCTATAAGCGGTGAAGAATATAAGAAAATATCAAGTTGTGATACAGCCAAAGAGACGTGGGACAAACTTGAGGTCACTTATGAGAGAACCAGCAAAGTAAAGGAAACTCACATCAACATGCTAGTTCATGACTACGAACTCTTCTCAATAAAAGAAGGAGAATCCATTGAGGAAATGTTTGCCAAATTTAGTAATATAATCATTGACTTAAAAGCTTTTGGCAAGCCCTACACCAGTGGTGATCAATTCAAAAAAGTTCTTAGAAGTTTGCCAGCCACTTGGCAGACCAAAGTAGTCATGCTGGAACCTCAAGACCTAAACAAATTATCCTATGATGAACTACGAGGAGAACTCATTGCTTTTAAAAGGACGCATCTGAAAAAGACAAATCAAGAGGAGAAAAAGAAAATAGTTGCATTCAAAGCATCTACTGAATTAGGTGAAAATGAAACTTATGATCCTAAAGCTCTATAAGAAGAGATTGCTATGATTTCTAGAAACATGGATGGACTAATGAGAAGATACAAAAACACAAAGAAAGGAATATTCCCTCCAAGACGATCCAGGAAATACAATGAACAGGACAAGAATGACGGAAAATGCTATGAATGTGGAAAATTTGGACACATTCTAGCTGAATGTCCAGAACTGAAAAGGAAGATCTCTAGAGGCTTCAACAAGAACAAATCCTTCAGAACCTAGAGTGACGAGGATGAATCAGACCATGAAGAAATAACAAATATTTGATTTATGACCATTTTGGAAAATGAAATAGATAAAATCTTAGGGTGCTGGACAGATGAAGATGATTCAGATGATGAAAACTGCTTCATGGCATGAGGTGAAACTAGCTAGGTAATATCTTATGACTGTGAAAGACGTAATGAAATGCAGGATATTCTTGACTCTACCTTAAAGGAGTTTCAAAGAACGATGAATGAACTTATGAGAATTGCTAAGGAAATCAAAGACTGGAAACTCAAACATGTAAGTATGTGAAATCGAAAAATAAGTACTTCAAGAAGAGTTTGAGGATTTGCAAATGCAGCTTCACAGCTTGCGCAAATCCACCAGTCATAGTTCTGTCAGGTCAAACCAGATGACTTACAAGTTAATTGGAAAGGAACCAATCAGAACCAAATCGACTAGTCGGTCGAACCAGATGACTTACAAGTCAATTGGAAAGAAACCAGCTAACTCTATATTGGCTGGTTCTAACACTTATGGGAAACCTTAAAGCAGGTCTGGAGCTAAATGTCATTATTGTAATAAAAATAGTCATAAATATTCCAGTTAAGCCAAAAAATCCTAAACCTAGTAACACTAACTCACCAGGACCCAAGCAAGCTTGGGTACCTAAAAGAAAGTGATCATCTTGTCTTGCAAGAACACCACAGAGTAAGCTGGAAAGGAAACTGGTATCTAGATAGTGCGTGTTCCAGACACATGACAGGTGATAAAAACCTATTCAAAGAAGTTACAAAGATCGATGGAGGAAGTGTAAGATTTGGAGACGATTCAAGAGGCAAAATAGTTGGCACTGGAACAATTCCTTTCAACAACAATTGTTATATTACACAAGTGTATCTTGTTGATGGCCTAAACTACAATATGCTGAGTATAAGTCAACTCTGGGACTCAGGTTATGAGGTTAAGATTAAAAGAACAGGTTGTGATATTGAAGACGAATAAGGTAAGATAATCCTTCTTGGAAAAAGCTATGGAAATATTTATATACTCAATATGGATTTGAAAATATAGATGGCCACATCTGCTTAACCTCTATTTTTGATGATCCCTGGCTATGGCACAAAAGCTTTGGCCATGCAAGCATGCATTTGATTGAAAAACTGTCCAAACATGATTTAGTTATTGGCTTGCCTAAACTAATTTTTTTTAGAACTCACATTTGTGATGCATGTCAAGTCAGTAAGTAAACTAGAAACTCTTTAAAAAACAAAGACATTGTGTCTACTTTAAAACCTTTGCAACTACTTCATATGGATTTATTAGGACCTACTAGAATTGCTAGCATAGGCGGTAAGAAATATGCTTTTATTATTATTGATGATTTTTCACATTTCACTTGGATGATTTTCCTGTCTCATAATGATGCAGTCTTAAGAAACTTTGAAGTTTTCTGCAAAAGAATTGACAGAGAAAAAGGGATTTTTGATCTCAAAAATTCATAGTGATCGTTGAGGAGAATTTGAAAGCAGAGATTTTGAGGACTTCTGTAACGATCAAGGATACACTCAAAATTTCTCTGCACCTCGCTCCCCACAACAAACTAGGGTTGTAGATAGAAAGAACAGAACCCCCCAAGACATGCCAAGAACCATGCTACTAGAACATTCGTTGCCAATCATTACTGGGTAGAAGGCATAAGTACTGCATGTCACATTCTCAATCGTTTTCTCATAAGGCCAATTTTGAAAAAACCCCCCTATGAACTATGGAAAGGTAAACGTCCAAATATTAGTTATTTTCATCCCTTTGGAAGCAAATGTTTTATTCACAATAACGATAACTATAATCTTGGAAAGTTTGATCCAAGAAGTGACAAAGGTATTCTTCTTGGCTATTCACTAAATAGCAGATCTTTTAGAGTATTTAATAAACATACTTTATGTGTAGAAGAATCTGTACATGTTATATTCGATAAAAATAATCCCTTGATCGAGAAAGGAACAACCGTAGGTGACGAAGAGCAAACTCAATGAGCTCAGGACAAAGGAAAACCACAGGAGTAGACTAACACGACTAGCAAGATTGAGTCAACTATAGAAAACAACAACAATACTCTGGATCAACAAGCAAGAGTCAACTACAAATATATTCCGACTAAACAAATGGAGAAGCAAACCCGAATATCCTCAAAAATATATTATAGGGGATCCAAATGAAGGAATGAAAACAAGAGCTGCCCTAAAAAAGAAAGCAAATATTGCATTGATTTCTGAAGTTGAGCCAAAAAAGGTAGAGGAAGCACGGAAGGATTTAAGCTGGGTGCAAGTCATGCTAGAGAAATTGGATCAATTCAGCAAGAATCAAGTATAGAAATTAAGACCCAAACCTGATTATGTGTATGTAATCCTAACAAAATGGATATTCAGGAACAAATTGAATGAGGATGGAAAAGTCATAAGAAATAAGGCGAGATTAGTTGCTCAGGGCTACTCACAACAAGAAGGAGTCAACTGTGATGAGACCTTTGTCCTAGTAGCTCGGTTGGAACCTATACCAATTCTCTTGGCATACACGTCTTTTAAAGGGTTCAGGTTGTTTCAAATGGATATCAAAAGTGTCTTTTTGAATGGATTCATCAAGGAAGAAGTTTTTGTAAAACAACCTCCAGGCTGTGAGGATTCAAAATTTCATGCCATGTATATAAGCTTAGTAAAGAATTATATGGTTTGAAACAACTCCATGTGCCTGGTATGATAGGTTGAGTACTTTCCTTGTTGATCATAACTTTACAAGAGGTGAAATAGACACTACCTTGTTCATTAAACGATCAACGGAAGGTAATCTTATTATTTAAATTTATGTTGATGATATTATTTTTGGAAGTGCTAACCCTCTTATGTGCAAGGAATTTTCAAGTCTTATGCAAAGTGAGTTTGAAATGAGCGTGATGGGTGAACTCACATTCTTTTTTGGGCTACAAATTTAACAAACCGAAGAAGGAACCTTTATTTGTCAGACTAAATATACAAAGGAGCTGATTTAAAAATTTGGCATGAGCAATGCTATGTCAATTGGGACTCCTATGAGCCCTGCTACGAATTTGGATAAAGATGAACAGGGCATTCCAGTCGATGAAACTAAATACATAGGAATGATTGGATTACTACTATATTTGACAGCAAGTTGACCAGATATTATGTTTTTCATATGTAAATGCGCCAGGTTTCAGTCAGCTCCCAAGGAGTCACATCTTATTGTTGTAAAAAGAATCATTCGATATCTCATTAGAACAATATCTCATGAATTATGGTATCCTCGCTCTAACTCGTTTAAATTAGAAGGTTTTTCAGATGATGATCTTGCAGGTGATAAAGAAGATAGAAAAAGCACAAGTGGCACTTGTCAATTACTAGGAAAGGAATTAATATCCTGGAATAGCAAAAGGCAAGCATCAGTCGCCTTATCCACTATAGAAGATGAATACATTGCAGTTGGACAATATTTTGCACAACTTCTGTGGATATCTCATCAACTGGGTGACTATGATTATTATTATTAACAATCACACTACTATTCAAATTCTCTCTAGGAAGAAGAGTGAATAGTGAATCCATCACTATTCATCGGACACTTTTCCGTCAGTTTTCATATTGAAATTTGCCTCTCTTCAGATCCTTCTGGTGGTAATCAACTCCCTTTGATTTTATTCTAAAATCCTAAACTAATCAAAACAGATCTACATTTTAGTGATTCAACTCACTGTTCATTCGAATTTCCAGCAAACTCTCATATTACGCTTTTGTGATGTGAAGTTTATAGTTTGTGCATAGTTTGATTTGTTTGGATTCAGTTTTTCTATTATAAGAAAGGTCAGATCGTAACTATAGTTTGGAAGGAACTGTATTCGACAGTTTCTTTTCAGCCTCCAGCACATCATCACTGGATATGATCGATTTTTATGAAGTAAAACACATCCATGGATGCTACGCCCTCTCCCCATCATCTGGATGTGGGAGATGTTTGCATCTTAATACTGTTCCTAAAGAACTCACTAAGCAATCGTATGCTACAACTCTTCAAGCTAAACAGTATGCTCCGTCAAAAATTGAGCTCTGTCCAGTTATCAAAGAGCATGGTAATCCTGTAATCCAATTCACTAAGGAAGAGGTTAACAACTTCATTAGGGAAGAAGGTTTGCATCAGGAAGCAGTTCTAAATTTTTCGTATGGCAGACCTGATCTATCGGAAGTGCGATGAATATTTTTGTCGCAATTTGATGTTCAAGGTCAATGTAACATTGGGCAGCTGGAGTTTCGTCATCTGTTAATCAGGTTTGATCTCTTCAATGATTATGTTCAATTCCTTTCAAAGTCGACCGGATATCTGAAATCCAAAGGCGACGAATATTTCTTCAGAACATTCCCATGGTCTTTAGAATTCAATCCGAAGGAGGAGACATCGATGGCAGTCGTGTGGATCTCCCTTCCAGGTCTGCCACCAAACTTTTTTTCTAAGAGGTCGTTACTGTAAATTGCCTCAGCTGTGGGAAAATCGCTGGCTGTAGACAAGGCAACTCAGGATAGAACGAGACCTAGCGCAGCAAGAGTTAAGATTATAGTTGATCTGTTGGATAAACATCCTAAAAGGTCAAGCTTCAGATTTTAGATAAAGTTTCTAGTAATTCTGTCGAGTTTCACCAAGAAATAGTCTTCGACAACCTGCCTAAATATTGTGCTTATTGCAAGCATCAAGGTCATGATGAGAAGGCATGTAGAATTAAAAAAGAAATAAATGGAGCTCTGGTGGTTGCAGAGGAAAAATTGGCCAGTGATCTACCTCGTCCCGAGATCGATGTATTAGACAAATTACAGGGAGATGCAAGGGATTATCCAAATTCTAAAAGATCTGGACAAGGAGCTAAGGATTTACAAGAAAAAGATGTACTGACGGATGTTGTTGATCCAAATGATTCTGCAGCACAAACTTGTTTGGTAGAGGATGTTATGAAAATGAATGCTGACTCTAAACAACCTACTGTGAAGGATAGGGGAACTCCTGTTCAAGATGAAATGGCTAGGAGTGATGTGGTTATTAAAACTGCTTCTACTTCAAATGATACAGCTGCAGGAACTCTCTTATGTCCAAATTTTGATACTGCCCAGCCTAGTATAATGCTATCTACTGTTCCATTGAAGCTGTCATTGAATGCTTTAACTGAAATGGAGATGTTAAATTTATCTTGTGTGTCAGCTCATGATAATGCAAAAAGGAAAGATCATGCTCTGATCGACCAGCAACACATGGTGCAGAACTCTATTCTGGCTGATCAAGCAACTGGTAAAAAGTTGGAGGCTTCACATACTTTCAAACTAGTTACAGATTCTACACTGTTATTTCAACCAGCTGACAGATCAACAGCAACAAATTTAGCTGCTGCTTCAAAAATTTATGGGCAACAAGATAGAAATGAATTGAGTAAAGCTTCTGTTTTGCTTAATTTTACCACTCCTACTGGACAGCAGCTAGTAGCAGAAGAGATACAGGTACAAGCTACTGTTAATCCAACTCTAGCATTGGATGAAATTAATATGACTGCGTAAAATGACGAGGTGGAGGATCAATGTGATGTTATGGAATTGGAATTTGCAGCATCTGTTACAAAGGGTAATGAGAATACCAAATGCACATTGCATTGTCAAACAGCTAGTGCAGTTTCTAGTTTGCCAAAGTTGGATTCTACACCTTCTTTAAGGCTTGTTGATCCAGCCTTATATGGGAGTGAGGATGCATCTCATGTAGCAGTTCCAGTGGGGTCGATGAAGGAGATATTGAAATTGGAAAAAGGACATCCTAAGCCTTTTGGAGAGTTTCCTGTTTCTAATGCTGGGGCAATGCAGTCTAATGCAGATAGTATTTCTTCCAATATTCATGCTGAGCAGGTGGTTGTTATCGAGGATGAGTCTTTACATCTGAATCCAAAATCAGTGTCGATTCTTCAGACCATCCCAAAGCAGATGATATTCACAAAGATCAGAATCAATGCTGCAATTTGCAGAAGCTAGGAGGTGAGGACAGGGAGTACATTATTGATGCAGCTCAATCCTTATCTGCTTCAAATGTTACTCATGCAGATACTCTCCCTAGGCCAAAGGGTGATTCTATCCAGTTTTGTAAAATGGCATCTACTGTTCCAATGATCTTGCCTTCTTCTTTTGTGTCTGAAAAGATGGTATCTAATTTGCAACCTTCTGTTCCATATAAGGTAACATCCGATAACACAAAAATAAATGATGACATGCTGATGAAGCAGCAGCACATTTTGCAGAATTCCAACTTTAGAAACACAACCTCAGTTTAGTCAACCAAATGCTACTAATGAAGAGGCTTCGGATAACTTCAGATCTTCATCAGATCCTACTACTGGACAACAGCATTTTAAAGACTCGAATAAAGAAGAAGTTTTAGTTACATCTGAGCATACCAGAAAAGAGGAAAATTGCAAAGAACAGCATCTCAAATGCAAGGTGCATCATCGGGCAACAGATGAAGATGATGTTCCAGATTGTGTGGCTCTCGACACAAATTTGAAAATATCAGCAAATCTTTCAGATGATGAGTTTGCTCAGAACACATTCCAACAAGAAAATGCTAATCAGTCTGATATGATTCAAAAAGGTAGTGACACCTCTTTGCTAGATACAGCAGATGCAGCTTCTAAGGAAGCCTTCTTACAGTGTGGTGATTCAAATCCTTCTGATGTTACTCAACAGAAAACTGAAGATGCTCAATAGTATGTAAATAACTGCTCATCTGTGCACAGCAGAAAAGGAAATTCAAAATCCAATTTCAAAACTCAAACTGCACATAACAGTCCAGCTTTACATACATCTCCAAATTCATTTGCTGCACTTTTAACAGGCAATAATGAAGATTGAATCTTCACTGAACAGAATAGGCAGATGGCCCATGTGAATCTTTCTCCTATCATATCTTTCTCTAATTCACATGTCGAGACATCTTTCAATGATTATGGAAAAACATCAACTTCATCTGGAAATATCAAACCAGTCTTTGTTAACATGAGGGACATGGTCATTAAATCGAAATTGTCGAAAAACCAAAGAGAATATGACGATGACGAGGGCTGGGGAGAAGGACTTGCTGGTTATTCATCTTCAAAAGACGACCAAGATTTTGACGACGATAGTGAAGGAGAGGACATTGATGCTCAATTCAAGCTAAAATTTCAAAGGAAATCAACGACAATCAAGGGTCCTGCAAATAGGAACACTGCAGCAAACTCAAACAGCAACTTGAACCATAATGCTCCAGTATTTATTCCACGAAACACTTCCAAATCAGGTGAAACAACAACTGCTGTTCGCATCGCAATAGCAATGCCAACACCTGCCCAAAATCAGATTGTTCCAATAAAATCAATCACTACTTTGGAGGAGACGAAAAGGTCGGGTGTAATGACGCAACCTTCCCATGATCTACTGGATGCGAGGGCAGAAAGACATATATATGAAGAAGGGGAGGAAGAGGATATATTAAATCAATGCCGGGCAGACGCGTCAAGAAAAGGTGTTTATCACCAATGCATAGTAAAACAAGTAAGAAGTCTCGTGAAAGGGATAGAAGTTGGGACGGCAGGATGGTGGAAGACGTGAACATAAGAAGACCTCCAATGAGAAATGCAAAACAAAAACAGGTCACTCAAACTATTATTACAAAGGCCAATCGATCGAGGAACAAAGCATGATTGTGGAAGTGGAAAAAAAGGGACCACCATGATGGTTTCTTCATCTTTTTATATTTTTCTTTGTAATATTATCACAGAGCATTATAAACTCTGGGATGATCATATTTTCCTTAATGTTTTCTCGAGGCTTTTATTGGCCTCAATAGGATTAATAAGGTAAGGTTTTCGCCGGTTATTGTTATATGGGTAACAATAACGGTGTCTCCCCCCCTTATTTTATTTTTCCTATTTGCTGTAATTTTATTTTATGTTATTAATGAAAATTAGCCCTAGGCGTTTGCCTAGTGGCTTGCCTAAAAAAAAAACTGGGTGAATATGAACTTTCATTTAAAACTATTCAAATGTTTTGTGATAATTCTAGTGCTATTTGTCCTTCAAAAAATCAAGTGCATCACCCTAGAGCAAAGCATATAGATATTAAGCATCACTTTATTAGAGATCATGTTCTTAAAAGTGATATAGAAATAGCTTTTGTCGGTATTGCTGCTCAATTAGCCGATATTTTTACTAAGCCTTTGCTGGAAGAAAGATTTTTTTTACTTTGAGAAAATTACTTGGTATTATTTATTGGTCTAAAAAATCTTAGGACTTATGTGCTATTTTTATGAAAAGTGTTATAATTGTCCTTTCCCATGCTTTAATTGCTCCCCTGATTCTTTCCCTCTCTTTTCACATGAGTTCACCAATACGAAGATAGAAAGCCAATCATCACAAATTCTCAACTAACACCTTTTCCTTTTATGCACTCAACCGTCAAATATTTCCTTCTTAAGTTAGACAACCTCTTCAGCCACCCTCACACCCATCTTCTCTCCAAAACCTTTTGCAAAAACTTTTCTCCAATGGCAGAACATTCTAAGACCCACTCCGCTTTTACTAGAAAAAGCACTCGCTCCAAGACGAAACCCCCTTCGGCTCCTCCTAAGCAAGTAGACCTAGGGTCTGATCACTCTAAAGGATACACCTCATCCCAAGGTGATCTCTCTGAACCCTCTCAACTTATAGGAGAAAAAGCCCTAGGCAAACAATCCATGGAAGATCCTCCCATCTCATCCACTCATTGTCTCATTGTCTGATTATACCTTCATCACTGTCTCAAAATGTTACAATTCTAGAGCCTTTTCTAGTATGGGGTATGTGAGCATTAAGGGCTCCTAGGCTAAGAAAAGTAAGAGTGAGACCAAACAGACTCCTATAGAAGCCAAAACTCCCTCAGTTGTTCCTCCTCCTACTCTTCCCAGTTCTGAGCTGAGTGAAAAACTTAGTTCCATTGACTCTGAACTATCTGACATCAAGACTCTTCTTTTAGCTACTCAGTCCAGTGTGGGAGACATTCATTCTATCTCAAAGGAAATAGGGTCTGACATGTCCAAAATCAGATTTGTTGTTCTCAGAGTTAGGGAAAATGCCGTCAAAGCTTTCAAGGAGGTCCACGACAGGCTGGATGGTATAAACATCTCTACAAATAAATGCTTCGAACAAATGAAGGAGGCCATCTGCAACACTCTTACCTATTTCTTGCGCCACAAGTGTTGGTGTTTTTTAAAAACATTGTGTATTATTGCAACTTGTTTTGGTATTTTTGTGGGTTGTGCCCCTGGATAATTTTTTCTTTCTTTTGTTTTTTTGGTGTTGTGCGTTGTCTAATCAGCCGCTGGATGATATTATTTTGCTAGCTATGCCTCTAATCCCTCTTTGCTGATATCAAAAAGGGGGAGAAAATATGCATGTTATGTGTTCTGGTATTATGTGTTTGCTATGTGTTATTGCATTATGTGAACATGTACTATACAGGTACAGGTACAAGTTGACTATGTATGGAACATGACCGCACACTTATTACATATGCATAGGTAGTATTCTATATGTATATTTGTAGGTACAAGTGGACTGCACCTATTGAAGGGGATATTCAAGGACAAGCCAAGTCAATTGCATATATTGAGGGGAAGTCAATTCGACCAATAAAATATAGGTAAGTCGACTAATGTTTACTTCTTTACACTGTATATTATTTTGCCATCATCAAAAAAGGGGGAGACTGTTAGATCATGTTTTAATGATGCAATTAATATACATGTGCTGGAACTCAAAGAAGTTAAGAAGAACTGTCGAGATAGTTCATGACAAACAATGGAAGAATTCACTCTTAAGGATTTGCAAGGAAAGAAATAAATATTCATCAGCAAATCAGGATTAGCTTCGTAAATATGGGAAATCAAATGATCATCATATCAATAGCAGTATGATTAACGGAACTAGAATAATCAAGGCAGAAGATCAGCGAATAGCGTAGTTGGAATTATCAAGGCATAATCACGAAAGAATAAAATATGGAAGAAGATCTGGGATGCGATCGTTTTTGGAAGATCCAACAATCAAGGAATATATCGCATTGCAATCCTTTGCCAAAGGAAAGAATATCAAGTGGAGCTCAACGGCTAACTTCTTATTCTTGGAAAGAATCAATTGTTCCCAAGGATCAAAACCCTTGGGTTGACAAGACTCTACCGACCATAAATTCTCCCTTGTAAACCCTAGTCTGGACATACTTTGACTGAACCAAACTACTCTCATTGTTCTACTTCAAACAAGCATAGTAGCTTACTTAAATCTGTTGTGTAACAAGTCAGGGTTAGAAAGAGGGTACACAACTAATGAGGCATTATATCAAAATGAGTGATAGAAGAACTGAGCGATATTGATCACATCTGTACTCAAAAGAAACTCATTTACTAGAAGAGAACTCTGTAACCCAAGGGGATTTGATTAGGATTCACATTGAATATGAACCAGTATAAAATCCTGGTGTCTTTAATTCCTGCAAATTACTTTATGCCTTTTAATTTAAGATATCATACCTGCTTAATTACCATATCCAGTCAAATAGTTTAGTTATAAGTCAACTTATAAGCTATTAATTCTAAATAATTTACAATTCACCCCATCTTGTACTTTCACTAACTCCGGAGATGCTTTGAAAGAAAGCAGCTCTCACTCGGATGCTCAAGCACCTAGATCTGCACACAAGGTGCAGGGAGTAACGTGAGTACGCCAACTCAGTAAGTAACAAGTATAATAAAGGCTGAGTGCAGTGACAAGCATTTAAAATTATATACAAATTATAACATAAAAACCTCAGATAGAATCAATAATTAATTTCTCAACATCTACTAAAAATCAAGTTTCAATGAAAGTTATTAAAACATTTATTCAACATTTTCAATAGAGGCTCAGTATGCAGAAGTGAAAATGGTATTTTCATAAAAACAAGCTCCTTGGTCAAAGTATCACTCTATATATATATATATATATATATATATATATATCCCCTCCAGCAAGCGACTCAACTATCATCAATTAGTACTCACACTCAGCACTTAGATATCTTATAATAACCGCTGCGGCGTGCAGCCCGATTTGTAAATATATAGTCGAATGCGCTCACTGAGCGTATGCAGACTCTGGAGGGGCTCCTACAGCCCAAGTTTTATATCGCTATGGCGTGCAGCCTTAAAAGCCACTCGGGCATCTCAGTCAAACTTAGGGAGCTCAGCCCAAAGCATATTAAAGTAGAGTGGTGAACAAGATTAAAACAATAAACAAGTATAAACCATGACTGAGGATAAAACTTTCTATCAAAACAAATGTGAGGATAACAGTAAAATACCCTTGAGGGACCAAACGGTACGACACAAGGCCCCAAACATGGCATTCAGTCCAAGTTAGCAGAATCATTTCTAAAACGCATAGATATCATATAGAGTTTATCAAAACATGTAACTCTAAAGTTACCACAGAAGGGACCAAGTCACAATCCTTACGAGTGCACGCCCATACGGCCGTCACCTAGCATGTGTCACCTTATTTATCAAAATAGTATGAAATTCCAGGGTTTCATACCCTCAAGCCTATATTTACAATCTTTACTTACCTCAAACCAGACGAAAATCTACTTCGTAATGCCCTTGCCTCTCGACTCGGCCTCAAATCGCCCTGAATCTATCCAAAATTAGAATCATAACATCAATACATGCCAAAGGAACAAAGCCCAAGCGAAAATTATCAAATTAAATCAAAATTCCCAAAATTGGCGAAACCCGAACCCCCAGCCCACACCTGGGAATTCGAGAAAAATCACAAAACTAGAATCTTTATCTTTTCAGGAGTCTATACATATCAAAATAATCAAAATCGTACCTCAAATGGCCCCTCAAACCCCCAATTTAAACTCTATTATTTCAAGCCCTAATCTCCCATTTTTATCCCTATTTTTTCCACAAATTTCATGATTAAACAATGGGAAGTCATTACATATATTAGGGCTCGAGTCACTCACCTTGCTGTTAACCCTTAAATCCCTTCTCAGAATCACACTCAAAATCTTCAATGGCATCCAAAAATGGTGAGAAATAAGCTGAAAATCGCAAAGAAGAACATATATACTTTTTGCCCCCGTCCACCTGTGAAAATCACTTAAAGGATTGGGACCGCATCTGAGCTGAGTTACCGCACCTGTGGAGCCGTAGATGCACCCAAATAACCGCATCTGTGGTTCTTCTCCCGATGGCCCAAACACACACCTGCGAACTCCTTTCTGCATCTGCATCCTCATACCTGCGGTCCCCAATCCGCAAGTGCGGTTATGACAGGAGCAACAAAATGTGCTGCATCAACTTTGTTCTAATCCTTCTGTCAACCATCCAAATCCATCTCGAGCCCCTCGGGACCTCAATTAAACATATCAACAAGTCTTATATCATCATTATAACTTATACCAATCTTGTGAACACTCAAAACAACATCAAAAAACCAAATCACCCTCGGATTCAAGCCTAAGGATTTCCAAACTTTCGAATTTCGCAAACAATGCAAAAACCTATCAAACCTCATTCAAATGACTTGAAATTTCGCAGACACATCACAAATGACAGAAGATACCTACTCCAATTTTCAAAATGTCATTTCGACCCTGATATCAAGATTTTGCCGACCGAAAAGCTCCAAATTTCCAATTTTGGCAATTCAAGGCTAATCTACAACGAACCTGCAAATTACATTCCTAACACACTCTAAGTCCAAAATCACCTAACGAAGCTATCCGAACCATCAAAATTCACATTCAAGATCTTCTACACATAAGTCAACATCCAGTGACTTTTCCAACTTATGCTTCCAAATACGAGACTAAGTGTCTCCTTCCACTCCAAGACCACTCCGCACACAGAACGACCAACACGTATGATAAAATATAGTTACACAACACATAAAGAAGCAAAAATAGGGAAATGAGGGCTGTAACTCACGAAACGACTGGCCGGGTCGTTACATCCTCCCCTCTTAAGCAAATATTCATCCTCGAACGAGTTAAGAAACATACCTGAAGCCTCAAACAGGCGTGGATATATTCTCCACATCTCCCACTCGATCTCCCAAGTAGCCTTCTCAATGGGCCGACCTCTCCACTGCACTTTCACTAAGGCTATATCCTTTGATCTCAACCTTGAACCTGCCACTCAAAAATAGCCACTGGCTCCACATCATAAGTCAAATCACCGTCGAACTAAATCATGCTGAAATCCAAAACATGAGAGAGATCGCCAATATACTTCTTGAGAATAGAAACATGAAATACCGGATGCACACTCGACAAGATAGGTGGCAAGGCTAGCTCATAGGCCACCTCCCAAATCCTACGAAGTACCTCAAAAGGCCCAATGAACTGTGGACTCAATTTACCTTTCTTCTTAATTCTCATAACACCCTTCATGGGTGAAACCTTCAGTAGAACCTTCTTCCCAACCATGTAAGACACATGATGAACTTTCCTATCAGCATAACTCTTCTGTCTTGATTGTGCTGTACGAAACCGCTCCTGAATCACTTTCACCTTGTCCAAAGCATCTTGTACTAGGTTGTACCCAAAAGCCTAGACTCGCTCGGCTCAGACCAACCAACTGGAGGTCTACACCGTCTCCCATATAAAGCCTCATATGGAGCCATCTGAATACTCGACTGATAGCTGTTGTTATATGCAAACTCTACGAGCGGTAGTTTTTGATCCCATGAACCCCCAAATTCAATGACACAAGCGCACAATATTTCCTCCAATATCTGAATAGTGCACTCAGACTGCCCATCCGTCTGAGGCTGAAAAGCTATGCTCAACTTAACTTGAGTACCCAACTCTCGCTGCACGGCTCTCCAACACTTCAAAGTGAACTGGATACCTCTATCTTGAATGATGGAAACTGGGACACCATGCAAGCTAACAATCTGTCAGATATAAATTTCTGCAAAACGCTCTGAAGAATAGGCAGTGCACACAGGAATGAAATGCGTGGACTTAGTCAGTTGATCCACAGTCACCCAAATATCATCGAACTTCTTCAAAGTACGAAGGAGTCCAACTACAAAATCCATGGTGATTAGCTCCCACTTCAACTCTGGAATATCTATCTACTGAAGCAAGCCACCCAGACTCAGATGATCATATTTCACCTGCTGGCAATTGAGACACCGAGCTATGAATCTCATTATGTCTATCTTCATTCTCCTTCACCAGTAGTGCTGTCTTAAGTCCTGATACATCTTCATGGCACCCGGATGGATGGAATACCGCGAGCTATGGGCCTCCTTAAGAATCAACTCCCGCAGCCCATCTACATTGGGCACACATACCCAGACCTGTATCCTTAATACCCTATCATCACCAATAGTCATTTCTCTAGCATTGTCGTACTAAACTCTGTCCTTTAGGACAAGAAAATGAGGATCATCATATTAGCGCTCTCTGATGGGATCAAAATAGGAAGACCGAAAAATCACACAAGCTAAGATCCGACTGGGCTCCGAAATATCCAACCTCACAAACCGATTGGCCAAGGCCTAAACATCGACTGCAAGAGGTCTCTCTCCAGCAGGAATATATGTCAAGCTGCCCATACTCACCGTCTTCCTACTCAAAGCATCAGTCACTACATTGGCCTTCCTCGGATGGTACAAAATAGTGATGTCATAATCCTTTTGCAGCTCCAACCATCTTCGCTACCTCAATGAGAGATCCTTCTTCTTGAACAAGTGTTGGAGGCTACGATGATCAGTAAACACCTCACAAGACATGCCATAGAGATATTGCCTCCAAATGTTCAATGCGTGAACCATATAAGCTAACTCCAAATCATGAACAGGGGAGAGTTCTTCTCATGGGGATTCAACTGACGAGAAGCATAAGCAATCAATCTCCCCTTTTGCATCAACACACACCTAAAACCAACTCTGGAAGCATCACATTACAATGTATATAAACGTGAAACCGATGGAAAAACTAACACTCGAGTTGTAGTCAAGGCAGCCTTTAACTTCTGGAAGCTCGTCTCACACTCATCCGACCATATGAAAGAGCAGCCTTTAGAGTCGATTTAGTCAAGGCTGATGCAATAGATTAAAATTACTGAACGAACGGTAATAACTCATCAATCCAAAAAAGCTACGAATATCTGTGGCTGAGGATAGTCCGAGTCAACTCTGAACCGCCTTTATCTTCTTTGAATCAACGTGAATACCTTCACTAGACACCATATGCCCCAAGAAAGCCACTGAACTGAGCCAAAATTCCCACTTGGAGAACTTTGCATAAAGCTTCTCCTCCCTCAACCGTTGTAATACGACTCTCAAATGCTCTACGTGCTCCTCCTGACTACGCGAGTATACCAGAATATCATCTATGAATACAATAACAAACAAGTCGAGATAGGGCTGAAACATGTTGTTCATCAAATGCATAAACGTTTTTGGGGCATTGGTCATCCCAAAAGACATCACAAGGAACTCATAATTACCATATTGGGTCCTGAAAGCTCTTATGAATATCCGAGTTCCTCATTTTCAACTGGTGATACCTTGATCGGAGATCAATCTTGGACAACACCATCGCTCCTTGAAGCTGGTCAAATAAATCATCAATACGAGGCAAAGGATACTTGTTCTTGATTGTAACTTTGTGCAACTGTCCGTAATCAATGCATATCCTTATTGTGCAATCCTTCTTCTTCACAAATAGAACAGGCGCACCCCAAGGTGACAATCTAGGCCGAATAAACCCCTTATCAAGGAGTTCCTTAAGCTACTCCTTCAACTCCTTCAACTCTGTAGGTGCCATAAAATATGGTGGAATAGAAATGGGATGAGTGTCCGGAACCAAATCAATACCAAAGTCAATATCCCTGTCGGGGAGCATTGCCCGGCAGGTCTGCAGGGAACACATCTAGAAAATCCCTCACTACCGAGACTGAATCAATGAAAGGAGCCTCTGTGTTGACATCCCTCACGAAGGCCAAATAAGAAAGACACCCATTCCCAACCATCCACTAGGCCTTCAAAAATGAAATCACCCTACTGGGAACAAAATCAGTTGAACCTCGCCACTCAATCCGTGGCAACCTAGCATAGCCAACGTCATTGTCTTAGCATGACATCCCAAAATAGCACGGCATGAAGATTGTCAATCCATGCCTAATATCACATCAAAATCCTCCATACAAAGAAACATAAGGTCCACTCGAGTCTCCAAATCCCCAATGGTCACCATACACAATCGATATATGCGATTTACTATAATAGTATCGCCCGCTAGAGTAGATACATGAACAGATGAAATGAGAGACTCTCGGCGAAAATCTGAAAAATGAGCAAATATGATGACACATATGAAAAAGTGGAACCAGGATCAAACAACACAGAGGCATCTCTATGGAATACTGAGACAATACATGTAATCACGGCACCTAAAGAAATATCATCTAGTCTAGCTGGGAGGGCATAGAAACGGGCCTGACCACCACCTAATCGACCTCCCCCCTTGGGAAGACCCCTAGATAACTGACCCCACCCTAGCTGCTTGGGTAGGTGGTGAAGTAACTGGAGTTGAAGTTGAAGGCTGACCCCTTTGCTGAGATGGACCCCCAGAAGACGAGGACAATTTCTCCTCATATGCCTAAACTCTCCACATTTATAACATTTCCCTAGTGCGGGGAACGGGGACTTAAGGGAACCCTAGCTCCGGGATGACTAATCTAAGAACCTAGCATGGAAGAGCCCTGAATTGATGGAGCACGAGATGAAATCTGGGCTGGAATGGAACTAAATGATGAATGTGCCTGATGAGAACTGTGAGAACCATGGCCCGATGATGCTCCACGATGAACTAGGCGAGCTGACTAAGCATGTCTGAATGGACGGCCTCTGTCGTGCTGAAACTGACCTCTTGAAGGAACACCACCAAAACTACCAAATCCATTAGGCCTCTTGGCCTCCCTCTCATCTTGCTCCTGGCGCTGAACTGACTCAATCTCTCGAGAAGCACCAACAACCTACTCAAAAGTAGCACCTGACACCCTATCTCTGGTCATGAGAATCTGAAGTTAATATGTGAGGCCATCCACGAACCTCCCGACGCTCTCTCTATTCGTGGAACCAACTAAAAAACATGACAAGCTAGCTCTAAAAATCTCATCTCATACTACGCCGTCCTGACGCAATTGCTCGAACTACCTGCGCAACTCCTCCCTACAAGACTGTGGTACATACTTCTCCAAAAAGAGAGCGGAGAGTTACTGCTAGGTAAGGGGCGCTGGACCAATAGACCTATACCTCTCATAAGCCTCCCACCAAGTAAAGGCAGCTCTAGAAAACTGAAAAGTAGTAAATGCTATTCTGGCAAGTTCAAATTTCCTGTGTGACTGACCAGTTCATTCAGTGCTTCTTAGAAGACTCTAAAAGTCAAGTCAAAACTCACTTAAGTGCCATCTATGCTCAGAATACTGTAAACCAAAGAGACCAGTTGTGGAGTGATCTGAGGAAAATGTATGTACCCAGTCAAGACACTTGGTTGTTGAGTGGGGATTTTAATTCTGTCTTATGCTCTGAAGATAGAATTGGATCTCATGTTACTGATACTGAAGTTAAAGGTTTTAAAGATGTTATTGTTGACCTTCAACTCACTCCTCTTAGATCTAAAGGGTGGCATTACACTTGGACTAATAAACAGAATACTACAACTAAGGTGTATAGCAAGATTGACTGGGCATTGGGCAACTACCAGTGGATACAACAATATGGGCATCTAGAAGCTAACTTCATGAATCCATCAGTTTCTGACCACTCTCCAGTTCTTATCAAATGTGGAGATAAAAAATGGTTACATCCTAAGCCTTTCAGACTTTATCTTAATATTATGGAGAGTCCTCAGTTCCAAACCATACAACAACATGTTTGGAGACAGGAATATGAAGGAGCACCTATGCAGCAGATATGGAATAAAATGAAGACCATGAAACATCAATTAAAGAAGACAAATGTTTACATGGCTTCATATAAGCAAAAACTTGTACTGGCTAGAGAGACACTGGGTATTATCCAGACTCAGTTGCAGCACTGCCCACTATCAGAGCCTCTGTTTAATGAGGAAAAAGCAGCATTAGAAGAAATTGAGAAATGGAGTTGTGGAGGAACGAATTATGAGACAGAAATCCAAGGCTTGCTGGATTGAATGTGGTGATGCCAATAAAAAATATTTCCATTCCCAGTGGAAGATCAGAACTTTCCAGAATAGCATAACCTCTATTTACACTGATACAGGTCTAAAGCTCACAGATCCTTTATATGTGGAACAAGAGTTTATAAAGGTTTTCCAATCATTGATGGGAGATTGTGCTGGGGAGCTACCTTGTGTTAACACTGCTATTATTAAAGGAGGAAAGTTTCTAACTTTATCACAACAAAAACTGCTGATCCAGGAGGTTACTATGGAAGAGATTGCAGAAGCACTAAAAGAGATGCCAAAGGACAAAGAACCAGGTGTGGTGGATTCCCTGTGGAGTTCTATACTAGAAACTGGGAGATAGTAAAGAATGATATACTAGCTACTACAAAGGAATTCTTCTCCACAAGCATAATGCCTCACATGATCAATACCACTGCTATTGCACTTGTACCTAAAGTCAAAGCTCTTACAACTGTTAAAGATTACAGGCCCATAGCTTGCTGCACTACTTTGTATGAGATCATCTCCAAAGTCATTACTAGGAGAATGAAAACTGTGATTGGTGATTTGGTTGGGCAGGCTCAATCAGCTTTTATTGAAGGGAGAATCATTGTTGATAACATTCTGCTCAACCATGAAATCTTCAAAGGTTATTCTAGGAAAGGAATATCTCCCAGATATTTCTTGAAGGTGGATCTGAGGAAGGCTTATGATACTCTGGAATGGGGGTTTCTTAAGCAGATCCTCATTGATCTTGGGTTTCCTGCTAAATTTGTTCACTGGATAATGTCATGTGTCACATCTGTTTCATACTCCCTAGTTCTGAATGGTGGATTAACAAAACCCTTCACTGCTAAGAGATGTATTAGAAAAGGTGAACCTATATCACCATATCTATTTGTGATGGCTATGGAATACCTGAATAGGGAATTGGGACAGTTGCACAGGAATGGGGATTTCAATTTTCACCCAAAATGCAGAAAGCTTAATTATACTCATGTATGTTTTGATGATGGTCTATTTATGTTCTGTCGAGCTGATCTTCTTTTCATCCATATTTTAAAGTAGGCTTTCCAAAATTTCTCTGAAGCATCTGGATTGCAAGCTAATGTTAGCAAAAGTGCAATATACTTGGCTGGAGTGCAGCAAAGTACTAGAGAAGAAATTCTGGAGGCATTGGGGTTTACTGAGGGCCATCTTCCATTCAAATACTTGGGGATACCTCTTTACTCCAAAAAGCTTGCTATCCATCACTACCTACCTTTGATAGAGAAGATTACAGCTAAGATTACATGTTGGTTAGCTAAACTGCTCTCTTATGCAGGGAGATGTCAACTGATCAAAGATGTCATCTTTGGCATCCAAACATACTGGTCTCAAGTTTTCATTCTGCCAAAAAAAGTGTTGAAAGCTATTGAAACAATCTGCAGAACCTTTTTGTGGACTGGAACTACTAATCTCTCTAAAAGAGCTCTAGTTGCTTGGGAAAGGGTTTGCAGACCAATAACAGCTGGAGGGATCAACATATTAGATATGACTGTATGGAATAAAGCAGCTATTAGTAAGCATCTCTGGGATTTAACCAGAAAGAAAGACTGCCTTTGGATAAAATGGGTGCACTGTTACTATATCAAGCAGGTTGACATTGAAACAATGACCATTCCTAAGTCAGCCTGTTGGGTTGTGAGGAAAATACTGGACAGCAGAACTGCTATCATGGGGAATCAAATGCTTCAGGGAAATCTTCTTGGCAGATTGAAAGGAGTTTGCAAACTGGATCATTTCCAGATTCAGCAGCTATACCTAACAATGATTCCCAGCTTCAGCAAGGTTGAATGGAAGAATCTGGTGATGACTGCAAATGGTCACCCTCGACAAAGATTCACTGTGTGGTTAGCTGCACAGCAAAGGCTACCAACAGTGGACAGACTGCAGAAATTTGGCATACAAGTTCCTGTAACTTGTGTGTTTTGTAATCAGAGTACAGAAGCCTTTAATCATTTGTTCTTTTAGTGTTCAATTACAAGGAGTCTGTGGTCCAGACTCTGTCTCTTGCTGGGGCACCACTGATCTGTTGGTGATTGGGAAACATAGATGAAATGGATTTGCAGCAATGGAAAGAGCAAAATGGGGCTTAATGCTATAACAGCCTGTGTATTTGTCAACACTGTTGCACTTATCTGGAGGGAGAGGAATAACATCAGATTTGACAGAAAAGTCTATGTGGAGAATCAGATATGCAGAGAAATTGTACTACTTATTCATATTCGAGGCAGGAACTGTAGTCGATGGCAAAATGGCTTGCGGCAACTTAATAGTTTTCCATAGCTATAGTCAAAATTAGATGTCCCTATACTGAGTTATAATTAGTGCATATTGGTAGTTTTCTTAGTATAGATGATTGCATGTAAATGAGTAGTAGTTAGTCAATGCTACTACTAAAACTTCACCTTGTACATTTTTTGATATTAATGAAATATAACTGTTCAAACCAAAAAAAATACATGTTGTACGAAGAATCCTCTGACACTTGTCCAAGAACCCTAGCATCCTCGCCCTCTACACCACTGAAAGTTGGTGGCTGAAGTCTACCAAACCTCCCCAATCGACGCTGCTTGTCCTCTAACTGGTACTATAAAATCTTGAGTAGGTGCAACCGACTGGGCTGGTGGTGCCTCCGGTGTCTGCAATTCCTGAAAAAACTGCTCGAGTGTGCGGGCGGGAGGAGTCTAAGTGCCTCCCTCGACCTGAGAAGTAGCTGCTGTGGTAGATTTTGTGACCGCCTGAGTAAGACTAGTGCACACAGTCATTATTTGAGCCAAGGTCTCCTAAAGACCCGGAATAATAATAGGTAGAGTCGGTGCCTGAGCTGGTCCTACTGGAGCATCCGCAACTGGGAGTTGATCGTGAACTGGGGAGAATTTTGGATCTACAGGTGTTGTCCTAGTTGTTGTGCGGGCTACACCCCTACCCCTATCACGGCCTCGACCACGACCTCGGCCTCTAGTGGCCCCAACTGATGGTCGTCCGTCCTATCCGGTAGAAGGTGTCCTCACTATCTTTGAGAGAATAGAATAACATATGTTTAGTTACTCGAATCAACATATTCGCACGACATGGATTCAAGAATGTGAAGTTTTTCCTATAGGTTCTGTAGCCTCTCAAAGATAAGTACAGATGACTCTGTACCAATCCACAAAACTCTACTAAACCGGCTCATGACTGTGAGACCTATGTAACCTAGGCTCTGATACCAACTTGTCACGATCCCAAACCATCCCTATCGTGATGGCGCCTATCGTAGTACTATGGCACCTATCCCGATCGTGGTTTTTTCTTAATTCATTTACTAGTCAGATATTATCACAAATCTTTCATTTAAACATTTCAAAACAAGCAGAAACAAATATGCAAAACATCAAATACTGCACGATCCCGGTGTCACTGTCATGAGCCACTAATATACATTCTGAAATTGACTACTCAATACAAGATGAGTCTGGTAAACACAAATACTAAAAGATAGGAAGGAGAAAGGTAGTGCTATGAACGCTATGCATCTACCTTGCTAACTCTAGAGATGCTCTGAAAGAAAGAATAGCTCTGACTTAGATGCTCTAGCATCTGGATCTGCACACAAGGTGCAGGGAGTAACGTGAGTATGCCAACTTAGTAAGTAACAATTATAAATAAAGGCTGAGTGCAGTGACGAGCATTTAAAGTCATATACATATCATAACATAAAAACCTCAGTGGGAATGGAAAGATCAAACCAGTAATTAAATTCTGAACATCTAGTAAAAACTCCAGTTTCAATGAAAGTTATTAAAATATTTATTCAACATTTTCAATAGAGGCTTAGTATGAAAAAGAGTGAAAACAGTATTTTCATAAAAACAAGCCTCTCGGGAAATATATCTCTCATATATTAGAGCCCATCGGGCAAGCCTCTCAGTCATACGTGACTCAACTATCATCAATCAGTACTCACACTCAGCACTCATGCTCAATAGGGATCTTATAATAACCGTCGTAACATGCAGCTCGATCCATAAATATATAGTCGACTACGCTCACTGGGGTGTGCAGACTCCGGAGGGGCTCCTAAAGCCCAAGCGCTATATCATACGGTGTGCAGTCGATTCATAACTATCCTCAGAACCCGGCTCTCGGCCTCACTCTCTCACTCTGATCCATAACTATATTACCAATTTTATTTAAAACAAGATAACCAAATGTGAGACTATTTTTACATCTTTCATAATCAGTAGTTTAAACTATGTGTGACTGAGTGAGTATGGACGAGATCCTAAAACGGGGTATCTAACAACACATGTAAAATGCAGGATGATTTCAGTATTTTTAGAATTCCTAAAGCATGATTTCTAAATGCCTAGAGAGTCACAGCATGATTTTAGGATGTGCAAGAGCAACATTTTTATGTTATTTAGCCTAAAGCAGGATTTCCAAGTGATAAAATAATGTCAAACGAGATGCTCAAGAAGTAAACCTAAGAACATGATATCTAATGCATGACATGCTTGGAATGTTTTGGTCCTTGACATGGATTGTAATGCGCATAGGAAATGTAAACCTAAGGCATGGTTTCTACCCAATTGATATTGACTACATATGTAACTATCCTCCCCCTTTTCACTAGCTAACCACAATATTCGTTTACAAAAGTTATTACAAACCAGTATTGAAATGAATTACATAAGTAGAAAAAGAAGATAAGAAGTTACACTATAGAGAGCCTGAAAACAGGCCCAAATTTCCAGAACCTCAAATGCGCAGATGTTTCACAGCCTTTCCTATATCCGGGTGCATTAGAGTTCCTTAAGGAGCTCAAGGGATCTCGGGAAGTGCTCACACCCAGATTTCACAACCATGACTGAGTTGGTGCAGTGTGAAAGAGACAATTCCAATGCATCAGATTTCATAGGGATCTCATTGGGATCCCTAAACAGTCACACATTGGAAGGGCAGAACTTAAGGACCTAATAGTTTTGGAAAGGTTTTAGCAGGAACGCAGTGCAAAAAGAAGACTTAGTTGAAATAGTTTGTAAAAAAACAAAAGAGATGGTTTTGAAAAGAGAGTAATGTAACAAGCAGCGGTCTAAACATAGTACCCAAAACTTGTTCATGCATAACAAAGGAAGATAGGACCAAGGCAGATTCAGCAACCACAAACAGGGGTAATGGGATTTGGGACACATAGGTCACACAGGTGAACACATAGCAGGCAGAAGTATTTGGAATTGGTACATATATGCTCAGAAACACTAATTAGACATAGTCACAGAATCAGCAATGCTTAAGGGTTTTAACATAATTTAAAATCGGCCCAAAAATCATATAAATTTAGGAGTGCAGACTACTTCACAAGGATATTCATACCAGAAACCAGATAAAGCAAGATCACATGGAGACATACCACATATAGGGAGGGGGTAACATGTTCATTCTGAACCTAAGGAAGGGGAGTACATAACATGCTAATAATATAAACATATCAACTACAGGTTTTACAGCAAAACCATAAGTAAAGGCAGACTAGAAACATGATGAATTGAAGTAATAAAAGGACCATATTGTTTTTAGAACTTGAATTGAAATAAGAACATACCAATAAAGAAGGCAGTGAACACAAAATGAGGCGCAAAAGTAGAATAATCAGTCTTGGCTTGCAGCTGGCTGACTTATAACAATATCAAGTGACCAGAGAAAAGAGAGCAGAAGAATGTTTTGTGTGAGAGAATTTTTTTTTGCACCAATGTGTTCGTCTGTTGTGTTAGTGAAAGAGTATGTATATATAGGAGTTCGAAACTAGGTAAAATAAGGCAAGAATAGCAATAGTATAATAATTATGGAACTCAGAACTAACTAGAGAAAAATCAGTACAAATACTCCCTTAATTTAACGGAATCGGTTAAAACAGTAAGAACAAGTAACAAATAAGGAAAGAAATCAATATACAACCAATAAAGAAATATTTCAAATATAGTAAGTATAGTGTAAACAATTAGGGCTAAGTTCAAGAAACTCTAATTAAAGAGATAGTCAGTAGGAATAAAATACCAATGCAGACAAGGTAGGCGAAAGGCGAATCAATCAGTTTGAATAGAAAATGTAGGAATCAAAGGTTTAATGGAAGGTTTTATAACCAAATTATGAAATAGGGAATCCAGAATCAATGAAAGAGAAAGTCATGAGCGTGTTCAGCATATAAATAGATAAGAATAACCAGACATAGCAAACATGAAGGTTAAACAGTACTGATAGAAAGAGGCAAGTCTTGAATAGTCAATATGAACACAAGCACATATAGGTGATATAAGTCAGGCTAAAAACTCAGTAGGAACATATACGAGGAAAGATAGTCACTGAACTCAAACAAGAAACGACCAGTCATGCTAATACATAGAACCAAATGAAGAAACCTAGAAAATTAAGGCTTCCAACATAGACGAGTTGAAGAGGTATTAAAATCATTGAATCAGTCAAAAATATGCAAGAAATAAAAGTTTAAACACAAAGAATCAGTTAAACAAAATTTTAAAAGAAGTTCTGGAACCTTTGTTTTTTAGAAGAAGGTGAAAAACACTTAAAATCAACGATTCTTGTAAAAGAGTTCCAAGGATAGTGTAAAATATTAAAGAAACAAACTCAAGTCGTCCTAGATCTGTAGGTATAGAAAAGAAATTAGGGTTTCGAAAGAAACCCATATGGAGATAAATAACTTGCTTAGAAAACCCAAGGACCGTTGGAAATACAACGTGATATTGCTTGAAATCGCACTGGAGTAGCCAAGAACATGCAAGTGACGAACCCTAGAAGCAAGTTGGCATGGCCATGGGCTCTTGAAGACCTTAGATAAGGCAAGAATGGAATGAGAGAAGCCATTAGAGGTTCAAGAGATGATATATAGCAAGAGAGTAGGAAGTCAGCGATTGAAGACTAAGGTTAGATTGAGACTGTTTTGAGAGAGGAGATGATCTTAGGGTGGTGGATTTGGGGAAAATTGTTAGGGTTAGGGGCTCGTTTAGAATAAAAAAAGGAAAGAATGAATGAGGGACATTGACCTTTTAGATCAACGGCTAGGATCTGATGGGTTTTGAATCGGGTAGGTGTAATTAAGGCCTGGGTTGGGTATTTGTAATATGTAATTGGGCTGGGGTATTGGGTTTAATTGAGGCTATAATTGAAATATAATTTGGCTAAATTTTAAATAGCCAATTTAACCCTATATAATTTATAATAAATGATTTCTAAAAAGTTATTTTGTGTACTGAAAATGATATAAAATAAATATATAACATTTGAAAATATAGAAGATCATTTTATGCATATAAAATGTAATTGTACATTAATAAGGCTAATATTACAATTATATGAAAATTGGCTTAAAAATGTAAATGCAATTGTAAACAATGCACAAAAATATCTAGAAAATATTTTGGCATAAATATAGGATTTAGATGGTTAGATTGTCACAACATTAATTCAAAGGATAATATATTGGAAATTTTATAAATAAAAAGGAAGAAATAAATCAATTAAAAACCTTCAAAATTTTAGAAAAATCATAAAGAACTTGTGCATGCTTATATATATATATATATATATATATATATATATATATATATATATATAATGGTCGAATCCGGTGTATTTTCCACGTTCATAGGAGTGCGTTTATGTTTCTGCTTTACGAATATGATTTTTTGGGCATTCCTAATAATATCTATCCTTGTTCCTATTTTGGCAATTTTCATTTCCGGAGTGTTAGCCCCGATTAGCAAAGGGAGATATTTCTATAATTAGTTCGTTTCTCTTCTATTTTTCTATCTCCTAGCTATCTATTTTGTTTAGCTATTTACTAGAGCAATTATGATCTGGAAGTCAATCCGGGGCAAGTGTTCGGATCTATTATGACATAGCCTTGAGGCGCTCAACGGAGCTTTTAACCTTCTAATAACCTTTTTGGGCTTTGGATTGATCCAAAAATGACTATTTTGTGCAACCTAGTATATATTCATAGAAGTTATTAGATGGAGCTCTTTAATTTTTTTACGTAGAAGATTTTTATTCTATATCTACACATACCAAAAACATCGCAAAATCCTAGTACCAATCTAATCTATTCTATAGATATTTGGACTAGAGTTGACAAACAAACAAAACAAGAAATATACTTTATTATATATATATATATATATATATATATATATATATATATATATATATATATATATATATATATATATAGGTATCAACAACTGCCCGTCTTTACCCGGGAAGGATGAAAGAGTTTTCAGGTAAAGAAATGATGGCCAATTTTGACCGAGCAAAATCGTTTGAAATATTGGGCCACACCCTGGTTTTTGAGCTACCTACATATCCCTAGTTTTACAGGAACCAGGCTATATGTAGTTCCGGAATCATCGATGAAGTATACCGGTGAAGTCATCCCAAGAGCGGACGCAACATCTAGGGTCGGGTGAGTGAATGGTATGGTGAGGATTGATATGGATGGGGGAACTGAAGAGGGATTGCTCCTGTTGGGACAACCGTTGCTAGCTGGGTTACCTACAAATAGAAGCAATACAGGCGTATGCTGTGAATAATTTAAACATGATGCAAGTTCCCAATGGACTATAAAAGTCGTCTTTAGAAGGTTAGGAATGACGTCCTTAGACCATGATGTCTTAGGCAATGAATTGTTTAGTGAGAGATTTGCAGGCCCTGAAATGATGCTCTTGTGCCATGAAGATTGTGCATCTGAATATATGGCGCCTTTGAATAATGATATGCAAAATTGAGAGAGATCCTCAGGCCATGGCATGGTGTCTTCCGGCTGTGAGGATGACGCCTTTCAGACTATGATGCCTTTTGGATAAATTGGCGATATTTTAGCCCATGATATGCAATAATATGATGTTAAGAAGACAAGGATTTGTCTTGTGAAATGGAGGGATGAGCTTAGCCCGATCGAAAGCAAATAAGTAGTACTAGAAATAGAGCAATATTTGTGTGAAAAGGGACACTGCTTAGTCCCATGCGATTATGGAGGAAAGGATTAGCCTCATGCCAATATGGAGGCAAGGATTAGCCTCATGCAAGTATGGGAAGGCAAGGATTAGCCTCATGCAAATAGGGAGGCAAGGATTATCCTCACGCAAATAGGGAGGCATGGATTAGCCACATGCAAATAGGGAGGCATGGATTAGCCATATGCAAATAGGGAGGCATGGATCAACCTCATGCAAGTATGGAGGCAGGGATTAGCCTCATGCAGATATGGAGGCAAAGATTGACCTCATGCAAATAGGGAGTCAAAGATTAGCCTCATGCAAATAGGGAGGCAAGGATTAGCCTCTTACAAATGGGGAGGCAAATTAGCCTCACGCAAATGGGGAGGCAAAGATTAGCCTCATGCAGATACGGAGGCAAGGATTACCCTCATGCGAGTAGGGAGGCAAGGATTACCCTCATGTAAATAGGGAGGCAAGGATTAGCCTCATGTAAATAGGGAGGCAAGGATTAGCCTTATGCAAATAGGGAGGCAAGGATTATCCTTATGTAAATAGGGAGGCAAGAATTAGCCTCATGCAAATAGGGAGGCAAGGATTAGCTTCATGCAAATGGGGAGGCAATGATTAGCCTCATGCAAATAGGGAGGCAAGGATTAGCCTCATGTAACTGGAGAGTCAAGGATTAGCCTCATGCAAGTAGGGAGGCAAGGATTAGCCTCATGTAGATATGCGGGACAAGGCTTAGTCTCATGCAAAGAGCGAGTAGAAAATAAGCGTAGCATATGTCTTAGCTGGAGATGTATTCGGTGCCTCATTGATTGATACTGAGCTTGTTACGTGTATATTTCTGCGGATGTTACCTTTGTGTCTGATGTTCTTGCGCTCAAAGAAAAATTTTGTAAGTTTTGTGGGGGAGGTTGGTTCGTGCTTCTGTCCACTGGCATTGCGTTGCTTCATCCTGGGGACCTTTTGAGTTTCCCAGGTAACCTGACCGTTACGGAAATAGGGGTTTTGAAAATACGCGATTATTGTTGAAAAATAGAGTTATTTATAAACATATTGAAATATCAAATAATATAGATGAACTAGTGATTGTAACACATCTCAAAGGCATTGCAGCTCTATTGTATCAGAATTTTGAGGGTGCCCCAGTTTGGTAGATGATCTTTTGACCATTTACAGATAATAGGCCTTGCTGAACCCTTTTTGGAATTTTTAGAACCCTTCTCAAATATCTGCCCTAGTTTCTTGACCCTCTGATACATGTTAGCATCAGCTGGACTTGCTCCAGAATTTTGAGGGTCCTCCTCAAAATTCTGCACCAGTTTCTGACCTTGGAAAAAATGGAAATTTTATTATGATATGACCGAACCCATAAGGATGCCTACGTATCCCTTTATAAATGGGAATCTGGTCGAGCGTAGTTCAATTACATTAGATGAGGAAATATAAATAATCTAAGCATAGTATCTCTTGACTGCGTCTGAATTGATTGGCTTTGGCCAGATTTCTCCGTCTATTTCTGCAAGTATGAGTGCTCCTCTTGTCAGCACCATGTAGACCATGTACGGACCCTGCCAGTTGATAGAGAATTTCCCTTTGGCTCATCTTGATGCGGGAAGATTTTCTTCAATATCAGCTACCTTGGTGCAAATTGTCTTGGTTTGACCCTTTTGTGAAAGCTCTATACATTATGTTCTGATAAAGTTGGTCGTTGTGAGCATGTGATTTTTGCCTCGCTTGAAATATTCCTATAGAATTCATTGAAATTAGGAATTTTATTTTATTATTTGAATTTTTAGGAATTAATTGTATGATGCTTGTTCACATTTTTGTGCATTTTAAATTGATATAACTCATAGAAATACAAAAAATAGTACACTTGCATTTAGGAACCAATTTTGTATTTTTCTTAGGTTTATTAGTATTTGACATTATAAAAATAAGAGAAAACAACAAAAATAGTAGTCATGTTTACATTTGCTTAGTTTTCTTTTTAAAATAAGATTTAGGCTATTTTAGAAATTAATTAATTTTAATTGTAGAGCGTAAAATTGGTCTTGTTTTTTTATACTTTGATAAAATCTGGAAAATAATTAAAAATGGGGAAAAAGAAAGAAGTTTAAAATTGTGTGGTCTTAATTAAAGACCCAAATTTGGGCCACCCTTTAATCAAATCACCAGCCCAAACCCCAAACCCGTGCAAATACCTGTCCAAATCCAACAATACCCGACCCAAGCTTCCCCAACCTAGTCCATTACGCCTCAATTGAAACGACGACGTATGACTTAGATCAATCAGAGCCGTTGATGTTGTTTAATCTAACGGATGAGAACTAACGAGGTTTTGGCTATATAAGTGTCGGATAAATGACCCCCTAACCCCAAACCATCTCCCAAAACACCATAACATGCTAATGTAACACCACCATCCCTCCGCCGTCCCTCCGCCGTCTGCTGCCGGCCAGAAATCATCGTTGCAGACCGCGATGCTCCGATCAACCCCAAAATTATACAATTGAACCTTCTCCTCCCCTGTTTCCAATGCCCCAAATCCCAGCCCTCAAATACCAACCTTTCGTCTCGAATCTTCAATCAAACCATAGGTTGTTCCGCCATCCACGGCGGCACCGGTCTCCAAATAGTCCCAAATTTACACCACAATATCCTCTCACCCTCCTCTCTCTAAATCCTGAAGCCCCGTCCCTCAAATCTGAGTAGAAAGTCTTGAATATTGATTTGAAAATTCGGCCAAAGCACCACCACTTCCAAACTTCGCCAAATTAACACCACATGATCTCCTTACACTCCTCATCCCAAATACACAACCCTTAGCCTTCGAATCATCCCCGTTTGGTTCGAATCTCAGATTTAAATTTTGGCCGAAAACCCTAACTTCTGAATGTTTGGAGACTTGTTGATTTTGGGCTATAATATCCTTTAATCATGTGTTTTCTCATGAAAACACATGATTAAAGACGGTTTTTATCCAAATGATGCCAAGAAAGCCGTCATCGTTCAAGTTTGAGTTAGTGCACTTCGAGGTATTTCATGCTTGCCTTCTCCTTTATTTCATCCTTCATTTTTATTTTTATTATATTTTTTTTTATTTTGTTTACTAAGAATTTCTTTTATTTATAGTATTAAGTCAGGATTTCAGTTTAGGGTTCTGATTTCTTTTCATAATCATATAGTTTGATTTTGTTTTGTTATTAGTAATTTGATCGTTGATTTGATTACAACAATAGAACTTCATGTTTAGCTATTGCTTTGCATTTTCTAATTTTGTTAGTTTCAGCTTTTTTTGTATGAATTCAATTAATTAATTTGTTGTTGTATTAGTTTAATGGTACATTTAGTCTTAAAATTTCTATTATTTACAATTGAATTTCTGTTTGATTAGCTAGATTAGTTAGTTTAGATTTTAATCATTGTTTGATTATAGCTCATTAGTTTCTAGTACAGTTAATCAACCATGGTTAGCCTTACCAGAGTAAAAGGGGTTTGGGGTTTGGTTTGGCTATGGTAGTAATTCAGAACCCAATTTAAAGGTAGTTTAGGTGTTTTACCTAAAGAATCTGTTAGTTAGAACACCCTAGACCCTTCTAAAAGAGGGTTGAAGTTATAATTCTAAAACTATAATGTAGTAACTTGAGTAACAAGTCAGGAATAAAAGGACTAGTTGAATAAAACTGGAAAAAAAATAAGAGAGGGACTGATAGGTAAAACAAAATAGAAATGGTTTCCGTAAGGTTTTTTCTGTAAAGAGGCATCCCATTGCTTTCTTTCACAATATTTTTTGAAGGCTAAAAACTCCCAGAGGTTTTAATTTCTGAAAGATTCCCAAAGTTGGAACTCTGAAAAATTCCCAGAAGTTTTGAAAATCTTGAAATTCTCAAAAATTTCCATCTTCTTAAAGTTCCCACAAAGTTTTGAAGGCTAAAAAATTCCCAGAGGTCTTTGGATTCAGAAAATATCTCTGAAATATAAATCTAGAAAAATCCCCAAAAATACTGTTTTATTAGAGTTTCTTCAGATTAGTTCCAATTCTCAGCCATCCATTTGAATTTTTAGCATAAATAAGATGAAAATGACTTGAAATACATGTGTTTGAGGTGTTGAATCTTCAGAAGTTTGTTGTATTCAATTTTGAGTATGTTTTGGAGTTCAATTGGGGCTGTTTTTGGTATGTTATTGGTATTACTGGTTTGAAATCATGTCCTGGGTTGCAATGATATCGATTTGGGTTTCTAATTGATCTAATTATTGTGTTACTATTGGATCTCAACTACTGATTCCCGTTGCTATACTGTTGAATCACTGCTGACCTCTTTCTTTGTTTCATTGTAATTCCAGGTACATATATGAACTTGACTTGGTGTGCCTTTGAGTGAAAATGAAATGAAAAGTGTTCCTGCATCTGCTCCTTGAACTATCCCTGTGTGGACTACTATGGTTTATAGTCGAATAGATTTTAAGTAATTTGTAATGTTCAATATAGTTTAATTTGATTGGTACTTGTATTAACTTGGGACTGTATAATTTGGACTAAACAAAAATGTTTTTTTCGAGTTTATGTAAATAGTTTGAATTTATTGTTAGGATCATGACTGCTTCATTTCCAGGTTTTCATCAGTGGTATTCCAAATATGAGCCTGTTTTAAGATCTATAGTTCAAACAATGAACTGATAGTTTGTAATAGCTTAGTCACAGATTTTAGCCTTACTCATGGTTATAATCAGCTTCTATATTGGGATATTAGTAAAATCCGTGTCATTGTAGTTTTTAAAATTGATTGAGAGCATGGAATTCAGTATTAACTCGAATAGACGTGTCATTGTGAACTAGGCAATCTGCGCCTATGCATCTCAAGTGTGCATGAATTTAACCGTCTATCATAGCTAATTACTATTTTGGTTTAATTGCTGACCCCCACCATTGTTCATATTAAGTTGTAGTTCAGAAATTTCACATAAACAAAGAGGTTCGTGGTGTTGCTTAAAATCTGTTATATTGGGTATGATGTAATAAAATTGAACTATAACTCTGAGCTTTCGAGTTAGGTAGCGAATTTAAATTAATAGGTTTTGCCCTTTAGTTTGAATTTAGACTTAAACTCGAGGCCAGATTTCTATAATCAATTAGGATAATTAGAGACAAATTCGATAGGAAACTCTAGTTTTCCCTATATTGGCCTGGAAAAAAGTAAAATGAGGTGCGCCGTGCCAAATTAAACCCATGAATTGTGTGGCCCTCTTGAAATGCCTACGTTAAAATGCTTAGAAATTTGGGACATGCCGTTTAGCGAACTTCACGGCTTTCGGCAAAGATAATAACACGTTAGTTGCTTTAGGCGCGTCTTTTAATAATTTTATCTTCCGAAATACGGGTGTGCATTTCATGTGACCCAAATCCAAATCCTAAAACGTCGAATAAAATGTGTCTCGGATCTGTGTGCATTTTATGTGACGTGATCCAAAGACATGTTTTAAAAGACGTTCACATTCCTAAAAATTCCAATTAAAATGATCAATAACTAAAAATTGCATCGTAGGATAAACATGTATAAAAATCAAAATTTTAGCCATTTATAATAGTTTAAGAGATCGTGCTAGAACCACGGGATCCGAGGGTGCCTAACACCTTCCCTCGGGTCAACAGAATTCCTTACTTAGAATTTTTGGTTCGCAGACTCCATTTTGGCAATCGAAAATTTCCTTGATTTGGGATTCAAAACAAACGAGCCACTTGGGACACCAAAAGCCAAGCCTATCCCAAGTGGCGATTCTAAATAAATAAATAATCCCATTTTGAATAATGTCACTTAAATTGAAAAAACTCTCTTATACATTTATCCTTCGGGGTAGCCGTTTAAAAAGGAGGTGTGACAGCTCTGGTGACTCTGCTGGGACAAAACCCATAATCTCTGGTTTAGGGTTCAAGAATTCGAGCTTAGTATAACTGTTATATTTGGCTTTTCTAATTTTTCTGCAGGTTCCATGCTATATGTGCTAAATGATTTACCGCTTTGATATTGGATGAATTGTATATATGAACAGTTACGAATCCCTTCCTCTCTCTAAGTCTTCTACATCATGGAGAAGGGTGCACTTCGTGTGACTTCTCTTCTATTTAGAGTCTTTTCCCATTTAGAACGAGGTTCGGATAAGCTGCTAAGCCGACGAAGCTTCTGTATCCCCGGTATGCTGCCCCCCTCGGCTCGAGTTGTCCGCTCGGGTAAGCCAGGTCTAGACCAATAAACCCAGGGTTTATACCTAGCATAACAAAACATCATGCCTGATCCCTATTAGGAACATTTATTTGCATCAGGTGCATTTGACTTAGGGGACTCTACACAGGGGTTGGGTCCGTCTATGACAGGTGACCATAAATGAAAAGACCATCCTGATGCAATTTATGTGCTACTTGTGCATTTATTTGCTTTGGATTTGCATGTTGACCAGCTTGCGGATAAGGAAAGAAAATTGAGAAAAAAATCGCAGTATTAGGACTAAATGAGAGTAAACACTTGTTTCAAAACATCAATGCGCAAATAGTACCGAAATGTTGCCGGAGTTTTAAAAAAAAAAGAAAAACAAGAAAAAAGAGACATTTTAACAAATTGGTTTTCACAAAACACCTTGCCCAAACTACGCTGGTTTGATTCTCACCAGGTGAGATACGTAGGCAACCCCTCGGGTCCAACCTCCTTTTTAAAAACTAGCAAAAAAAAGTCAAAGTTTAATTGTTGTCCTAAATAATCGGGGATTGGCGTTCATGGTAGCTTTCCTTGGAATCGTGGTTTGTCCAATAAATGACGGTCATATAGACATTGGACTTGTTAGAATGCTGGATGTCTCCATAAAGAAGACTACTAGTACAGTGGTTCCTTTGATTATGGCAGAAATGTATCGAGTCTTAACCATGTGCCGAGAGGGTATGGAATTCTTTCAGGGTTGCAATCTGTTGCTACAACTGTGGATCCAAGAGCACCTTTTACACCGAGCGGGGTACATGAACTATGGTTTAACCGGGTTGAGTTGCATTGAAGAATTTGAGACCCGGGTAACATGTATTGAGTTCCCCAAGGGCACCGAGGCTTGGTTTTCATGCTTGAGATCTCTGACAGCAGATAAAATTGAATGGACTTTCGGATGGCTTCCCGTTACTAGGTTGTATACACATTAGCGGAAGTGCCCTACATTCTTTTAATGGGCGTTCAAAGCATCCAACCCTATGCTCCTTACCGAGTCCTGCGGCAGTTAGCAAGATTCCAAACCATCCACGGTGACGACGATTTGAGTAAACAAGTCATAGAATTAGGCCCGAAAGCTAATTTCCCAGAAGGAAAGATTCGCCAAATATGGAATGAATGTAGGTACCTTGAGCCTAAAACCATAGTGCAAGATCGGGCCAAAGGCAAAGTAGACCCCAAATACTTGGTTTGGTCTGGCAAAAGATTTCAAATTCCTGAAAGGCCCGCCAAGAGACCGCATGTTCAACACTTCACTGACGAAGCGCATGTGCAATGGGATTGGTTAGCTAAAGAAAAGGAGTACAAGGCCCGAATAGGAGCATTGGAGAAACAGGTCCAGGATCTCCGTTTGAAAATAGTTTGCAAGTCGCGGCCGATGAAGGTGACTAAAAGAAGTTAACCCAAGAGAATGAAGCCCTCAAGGCCCAAATCCAACAAATGAAAATAGATGCTAAAAACCAAGAGAGAAGCAGGTCTGATGAGAGATCGATACAAGGGCTAAAGAAGCAAGTCATAGAATGCCAGGAAGAATTGGAGAAATCTGAAGGGAACATGGCAAAACTTCGGGCACAATGGGCAAAGAAGACAGAGGAAAGAGCCCAGTTTTCACAACAAATGAAAAGGAATTATGAGGGAACCATTGCGATTATGAAGACAAAAATGAACGCCTTTAAAGATAAGGCAGCCTGACGAGATAAAGAATTTCAGGCAGAAAGGGACCAATGCTATAGGCTAATCGCCGAAATGGAGAAGGAAATAAAATTGTTGCGAGACCATCACTTCCATGACTCCAAGGTGCTAGAAGCCCGTAGCCAACAGATAAGCCGACTACTCCATGAAAAGGGCTAGATCAGGGAAAGAATTAGAGGCATTGCAGATTATATTGTCATGAAATGTCAGTCCAGTGAACAAATGGGTCGTGCCACTTTCTTTGCTACAGTGATGATATTTCTTTGTCAGGTTATGAATGATTTGGAGCTGTTACAAAGGGGTCTTGCACGTAGGCATGTGGCGATGCCGAATGACGCCCTGCGAGCCCCAAGATATGAAGTTTTAATGTACTCTTGACCTAGTTTTAGTCATCGAGTCTGCATTCTGTCATTTCGAGTCTGTTTTTGTAATTTTCCTTTTAAGAAAAGCAAATAGTCTAGCACCTTTCTAATCGGAGTTTTATTAATTAAAATTAGAAAATCCAAAAAATTATCTCCTTACTTTTGCATTTATTTTCATGAACTACGCTCGGTCTGATTCATGCAGGGGCATGATACGTAGGCAATCTTTATAGGATTCGGCCGTAACACTAAAAACGAAAAAGAAGCAACAAAAAGAGTAAAAAGGGGAAGAGAAAAAGAAAAGAAAAAGAAATACCCTATGAAAAACAAAAGAAGGAAGAAAATAAAAGAAGAACCGGAGAGGAAGAAAAAAAAAGCAAGAAAAACAAAGAGTGGAAATCAAATGAAAAGTGGAATAAAAGTCGGGACGACACATGCAACCATTGCAAACATGTAGACATCCGTTAACTGTATAGGTGCATCACACCTCAATGTGCGATTCCCTATCTGTTATTTGTCTCCAACTAACTGTTTGTTGCTGTCAATTCCAGCTTAGGTTTTTATAAATGGTGGTTGGTTTGTGGTATGCTGGCATGACATCGGTATTTTACCAGATCAAAAGGATGTACAGAAATGTCGTCTGAAATGACTTTGCCGGCAGTTCCCATCTTAAAATATAGCCCAATTATAGGCATCCCGATCTCAAAGTATGCATCAGTCGAGGAAAAAGGGATCTTATGCTTAGGGTCATGGAGATATGGGATGCATGGACGAATGGAAAAGAGCCTCCGAACACCATCCCCAAATTCCCTAAGTTCTTCCCAAGATCGGGGGGGGGGGGGTATTTCCACTATTCCCATTACTCATACAAACATCCTATTGAGACAGACCACCATACCGGCAAATTTTGTTGGGGCGCCTTCTGAAGTCCGACCTCGGGTGTTCACATCCAGCACAATCCCCAATATATTTACGGCTCCCCCATGTGCACCCACCATACAGCCCGCAGTGCCAAGACCCGCGTTTGATCCATTGGCCTTCACATTCCAAACACCCACTTACCAAACTGAGCCTCCTCCATACCACGCCTACACTTATCCTCAACAACCATATGAGCTCACACCAATACATGATAAAACTCCCAAAGTTCTTGAACAAGATGAGATGGCAATAAGAATGTGGAGCCTCGAGCAGATCTTAAAGAATATACAAGGCTTGAGTGGGAAAAAGAGTGTTTATTATACAGATCTATGTATGTTCCCTCACATACACCTTCCCATCGGATTTAAAACGCCAAATTTCGAAAAGTATGATGGTCATGGCGATCCCATTGCTCACCTAAAGAAGTATTGCAACCGACTGCACGGAGCAGGCGGAAAAGAAGAGTTGTTGATGGCGTACTTCAGAGAAAGCTTAGTAGGCATTGCTTCAGAGTGGTATATGGACCAAGATGTCTCATGATGGCACATTCTGGAAAGATTTTGTAAGGCAATTTAAATACAACATCGACATTGCGCTAGACAGGAATTCTTTGGCAAATTTTAAGAAGAAACCTTCAGAGAGTTTGAATATGCTATTAAGTGGCGCGAACAGGCATCGAGGGTGAAGCCGCCCATGGATGAAATAGAAATGGTCACTATTTTCCTTCCGGCCCAGGAAGAATATTACTTTAAAAATATGATGTCGGCCATGGGCAAGCCTTTTGCAGAAGAAATCAAGATTGGCGAAATGGGAGAAAATGGTTTGAAAACGGGAAGGATTTTAAGTCAGTTGACCATAAGAGCAACCTCCCAGTCCAACCAAGGCGGGGCGGGAGGAGTCACAAGGAATAAAAAGAAAGAAAAAACCTCGATGGCAGCATCAGGTATGAGAAGGCATCATGCTCCTAGGCCCATGTTCTCGGGAAGAACCCCTCAACATTATTATCCTCATCAAGACATGCCTTACGCTCTTCAGCCATATGCGATAATGAACGCTCAACCATTTGCACGACCACAGCAGCAGGCCAACAGGAACCAGGCTTCGAGAAATCAACCCCCTATCAAAACCATTACAACCATCGCCCTCCTCAAAATAATTTTCGTCCCAGGAAGCCACCCAGAAGGCAAAACTTTACGCCAATCGGGGAATCCTATTCCAGTCTGTTCCCAAAACTTGTCCAGTTTAGTCTGTTGCAGCTCGTACCCTCGAACAGACAAAACCCTGAATCGCCTTCCTACCAACGGGATGTCTAGTGTGCTTATCATTCGGGGGCTGAAAGACACGACAGAAAATTGTTGGACTCTGAAGCGAGCTGTGGAAGATCTAATATAGAAAAGGAAAATAGAGGGATGAAGATGTACCGAATGTGACAAACAACCTGTTGCCGGCTCACAACAATGGACCGGTAATCAGGATGATCTGCAAGGACAAAGAATTCGACCCGGCTTTGAAAGCCATAATTGCTATTGCTGACGCGGATAAAAAGCCAAGAGCTGCCTCCAAGAGCTGAAGAGGAAAGGAAGAACAAGACCATGCAGCCTGAGATTGACAAGAAGGTTGAGGTTAAAACTGAGGCGACACCTGTCAAAGAAGTTGTCCTTTATATCCCACGAGGTCGTCGGAAAAAGTAGTTGACTCTGAGTCCCCAAAAGAGATTTGAGTTGAACAGGATTGCTCATATGCGCGTACCCAAAGGAACCTAATGTGGTGCAGGGGCCAACTAATCCGCCAAGGCTGAGTGAGCCCGTGGTGGTTGGCCGCGCACCTCAGAGGCCTATGATAGGCCCATCTTCAGTCTCTTGGAGTTATCATGAAATGGTGGTGACATATAAAGGAAAAGAAATCATTGGAGAAACTCAAGAAAGCTACCCTGTGAAGAAATACTCTGACTTGGAGGAAGTGAACAGTGCCGCCAAGAAGCGATTTCCACCCAAGAAGCTAGTGAGCGCAAAAGAGGCGAAAGTTTTCTTTTGAAAGATGAAAATGCCATACTACGAAGTAGGACCTTTTTCGGAAGTCCCATGAAAAATTCTCCTTGCTAAACTTGCCGATGGAATCTCCTGAGCACAAGAAGGTACTAGCCAAAACTCTCAATGAAGCCTATGTACCAGCTCAAACCTCTGTGGAACAATTGGAGAGGTTGGATGAAAGGTTCTTTGCTGTCAATCAGATCACGATTAGTAAAAATGATTTTCCCCCAGAAGAAGCTGCCCCTAGAAAAGCCCTGCATCTTACTGTCAAATGTGAAGGTTATTATGTCAAAAGAGTAATGGTAGACAGAGGCTCTGGGGTAGACATGTGCCCACTTTCAACATTACAGAGAATGGAAATTGGGGCCGAGAGGATTCGTCCCAATAATGTATGTGTCCGAGCCTTCGATGGAATTAAAAGGGACACAATCAGAGAGATTGATCTGGTCTTGACCATTGGCCCAGTTGATTTCGAGGTAACCTTTCAAGTGTTAGATATGGACACAACTTATAATTATCTCCTGGGAAGTCCACAGATCCACGCGGCGGGAGTTGTGCCTTCTACTCTGAACCGTATGTTTAAATTTGAACATGAGAACCAAGAAATCATGGTCCATGGTGAAGATGAGCAGTCAATTTATCGTGATCGCTTTGTCCCATGCCTCGAAGCTAAATAAGGTAGCGAGCATATAGTCTATCAAGCCTTTGAAATTGTGGTGGAGGATCAGCATGAAGAGGCAAAAGAGATGATACGACAAGGAATCAAACTGGGGAAGGGACTTGGAAGGTCATTACAAGGGATAGCTGAGCTTATTGCTTTGCCCACTACAAAGAAGTTCTTCAGGTTAGGCTTCCACCCGACACCAGAGGATACAACATGGGCGAACCGTAGAAAGAGTGGTGGATGGGCTTTGCCTCAACCCCGTCCACACTTGTATGAAACATTTGTGAAGCCAAAGTACAGTGAGGAGGAAGAAGATGAGACCTTCACACCTGAAGAAATCGAGGAAATATATGGGGAAATGAGAAAACTATGGTATGAAACCCACATGGTCCTGCCGGAAGAATGCTCGAGCACCGCTGAGGTGCTATACACGGAACCAGACGCCAAATTGCAAAATTGGAGTGCTACGCCATTTACAATCAGTCAGGAGGCCCGATAGTCCTGTCTTGCCATCTTTTCTGCATCACGGGTTATCGCAGGGTGTAACTCGGATATTTTTCTTTAGTGTTTTGTCCTTTTAATTTTCCAAATGTAAACCCTGTTATCTTACAATTCCAACGAAATAAAATCAATATTTCATCGCCTATATTCCTTTATTCTTTCTATTTCTTGTTGTTTTCTTTTTTCATTTCTTTCAGTTCTAATAATGCGGCTTTAAATAACATGACATGCGCACAGACTTCGTGCCCCGATCCAAACATGCCACCTATTGTGAAATAATAAACCAAGAACCGGAGTACGACGAAGAAGAGGATTTTAGGGAAATCAATCGAGAACTGGAATATTTCAAAAATAAACCTAAGCCAAATCTAAATGATACCAAGCCGGTTAACTTGGGTGGTCCCGACGAAACCATGGAAACTAAAATAAGCATCCATGCAAATGAGAAAATCCAGGACGCATTGATCCAACTCCTTTTTGAATTCAAAGACGTGTTTTCTTGGTTATACGACGATATGCCAGGGCAGAGTGTTGATTTGGTGGTTCATAATTTGCCTACTTACCCAGAATGCCCTCCAGTCCAATAAAATCAGAGAAAGTTCAAGCATGATATCGACGATAAGATCAAAGAAGAGATCACAAAATAGTTGGGGGCGAGAGTAATCCGAATGGTCCGGTACACCACATGGTTGGCCAATGTAGTCTCGGTACCAAAGAAAGATGGGAAAAACCAAGTGTGTGTGGATTACAAAGATTTGAACAAGGCAAGTCCCAAAGACAATTTTCCTTTGCCCAATATCCACATCCTTGTTGATAATAGCGCCAAACACGAGGTACAGTCTTTCATGGACTATCTTGCAGGATATCACCAAGTGTTGATGGATGAGTAAGATGCCGAGAAAACTGCCTTCACCACAACTTGGCGTACTTATTGCTACAGGGTTATGCCTTTCAGTTTAGACAATGCTAGAGCAATGTATATGAGGGCCATGACAACTATCTTCCACGACATGATGTATCAGGGGATAGAAGTATATGTGGATGATTTGATTATCAAGTCCAAGACTCAGGGTGATCATGTGCGGGACCTAAGAAAGTTCTTTGAAAGGCTGCGCAAATACAATTTGAAATTGAACTCAGTCAAATGTGCATTCGGGGTCCTGTCGGGAAAACTTCTGGGTTCATAGTTAGCCGGAGGGGTATCGAGTTGGATCCAATAAAGATAAAATCCATTAGAGATCTACCTCCTCCGAAAACCAAGAAGGATGTAATGAGCTTGCTGGGGAGACTGAATTACATTAGTCGATTCATCGCCCAGTTGACTTCCACATGTGATCCCATATTCAAGTGGCTAAAAATGATGCAGCAATCAAGTGGACAGATGAGTGTCAAGAGGCTTTTGACAAGATTAAAGATTACCTATCCAATCCACCAGTCTTGGTCCCGCCGGAACCAGGAAGGCCGTTGTTTCTATATCTAACGGTCCTGGATAACTCTTTTGGTTGCATCCTCGGGTAGCATGATGTCACTGGAAAGAAGGAACATGTCATATACTATCTGAGCAAGAAGTTTATAATTTACGAGGCCAAATACACCTTGTTAGAAAGAACCTGTTGTGCCTTAACTTGGGTGGCTAAGAAATTGAGGCATTACTTACAGGCTCACACCACCTACCTTATAACTAGGCTGGATCCTCTGAAGTACATATTTAAAAACCGATGCCTATGGGGAGATTGGCAAAATGGAAAATCCTTCTCACTGAGTTCGACATTGTCTATGTCACTCGCACAGCAATGAAGGCCTAGGCGCTAGCGAATCATTTAGCCGAGAATCCGGCTGATTATGAATACCAACCCTTGAATACCTATTTCTCGGATGAAGAGGTGAATATGGTGGAGGTAACGTTTGAGGACATCACGGCTTGGAAAATGTTCTTCGATGGAGCGGTAAATGCGAAAGTTGTAGGAATTGGGGCAATCTTAATTTCACCCACTAGTCAACACTACCCAGCCACGGCTCGGCTCCGGTTCTTCTGCACAAATAACACAGCTGAATATGAAGCCTGCGTCATGGGCATGAATATGACTTTCGACCAAGACATCGGGGATATATTGATCATGGGGGATTTAGATCTAAGCATTTGGCAAGACCAAGGGGAGTGGAAACTCGAGATGTCAAACTCATCCCATATTGGCAGCATATGGAAGATCTCAGCAAATAGTTCAACTCGGTATAGTTCAAGTACATTCCCCGCTGTCATAATAAGTTAGCCGACGCGCTCGCTACTTTGGCTTCGATGTTTCCTTATCCAGGAAACGCCCACATCGATCCCTTAGAAATCCAAATCAGGGAAATGCATGGGTACTGTAATGTAGCCGAGGCAGAACTCAGCACCCAGCCATGGTATTATGATCTCAAGAGATTTCTAAAAACACAAGAATATCCCGAGCAGGCCACTGGGGATCAAAAGAGAACCATTAGACAGCACGCGAGTGGTTTCTTCTTGAGCGGCAATGTCTTGTATAAAAGGACCCCGGATCTCAACTTGCTAAGATGTGTTGATGCCGAGGAAGCAGGAAGGATTATGCACAAAATACACGCGGGAGTCTGGGCCCCCATATGAATGGCTATGTGTTGGCGAAGAAAATACTTCGGGTAGGGTATTATTGGATAACCATGGAGAAGGACTGCTTCAGCTTCATTCGGAAATGTCATCAATGTCAGGTGCACGGTGATTTGATTCATGCACCACCAACTGAACTGCATCCTATGTTAGCACCTTGGCCATTCGTTGCCTGGGGCATGGACGTCATTGGACCAATCGAGCCAAAAGCCTCGAATGGACATAGATTCATATTGGTTGCTATTGACTACTTTACGAAGTGGGTTGAAGCCATCACACTTAAGTCGGTCACCAAGAAAGTTGTGGTAGACTTTCTGCATTCCAACCTCATTTGTCACTTCGGTATTCCTGCAACCATCATCACAGACAACGCTGCCAACCTAAATAGTCTTCTGATGGAGTAAATATGCGAACAATTCAAGATAACACATAGAAACTCCACTCCTTATCGGCCCAAAGCCAATGGTGCCGTCGAAGCATCTAACAAGAACATCAAGAAGATTCTGAGAAAAATGATTCAAAGCTCCAGATAATGGCATGAAAAGCTGCCTTTCCATTACCTGGATATCGCACCACGGTGCGAACATCGGTAGGAGAAACCCCATACTTATTAATCTGTGGAACTGAAGCTGTTATACCCGCAGAGGTAGAAATCCCTTCACTCCAGATAATCTTTGAAGCAGAAATTGAGGATAGTGAGTGGGTCAAGACTCGGCTGGAACAGTTGTCGTTAATCGAGGAAAAATGAATGGCAGAGGTTTGTCACGGACAGTAATACCAACAAATAATGGCTCGCGCTTATAACAAAAAAGTGCGCCCCAGGAAGTTTGAGGTAGGACAGCTAGTATTAAGGCGCATTCCCCCACACCATTAGGAAGCTAAAGGAAAATTTGCTCCTAACTGGAAAGGCCCATACATTATCAGAAAGATATTGCCCAAATGAGAATCATACCCGGGCGACATCGAAGGGGACGATCCCAAGGCAGCGGTGAATGCAGACGTAGTAAAAAGGTACTACGTCAAAACTCCCTGCAGCAATGATTCAGTCTGGTCGAAATGACGAAGGTTTTTCTTCCTGCTACCGCAAACATTATCAATCCTTCACCAACCCTTTGAGCCATTTACGTTTCTTTGATCACCCTCTTGGGAACCCGACAGTGCTATTCAAAAAAAAGAGAAAGGTGATGAAAAATGAAAAAAGACAAAACAGAACAAAAATTAGTTTAGGAAAAAATTCCTGAACTACGTCTGACTTGATTTCGAAAAGATACGTAGGCAGCCTCTCTCTAAGGTTCATCACACCAAAATAAAATCCTAATTTCCTAAAAATGGAAAAATGGGGCAGATGACGTAATGGTTTGGCCATGAACTCGCCAAAACGGTTCCAAAGTTGTACTTCCATTCAAACTCCTTTTTACCCAAAACCTGGCCCAAGTCCTTCCGATCGATTGGCAAAGGTAGGGGAGCGAAAAACACCATTGTTGGGACTTGATACCATTCAAATTGAGAGAAATAAAATGAGAGAGTCTTATTAGTGAAAACCTTCGGGCACCATAAGGCGATGGCAAGTAGAGAAGATGAAAATGAGAGAGTCTGCTTGAAGGGCATCCAGTTATTTGGAGTCTAGTCGAGATAAGATTGTTTTTGGAGAAGGTATATTGAAGCTCTTCGCGCTTTTGGGTAATCCTGTCTCTCCAGCTCCCCTTCGACAAGAAACTACAGTATCAAATTCAGAAGCTCACAAGAGATAGTGACGCTGCTTCTGAGAAGTCAGTTATAAGTGAGAAGGGAACAGATACCCAGAAGGAGGACCTGTTGAAGTATCGTCCAAATCCTGATTTGCTTGTTAGTAAAACACGTGGCATAGAGGTGGGTGATTGGTACTTGACCATGAAATGACCATTTTAGTTCCTTTTTGTTCTTCCTGTTCAAAGAGTTGACTCGATCATTAGCAGTTCAAAAAGTTGAAGTTATGATTTTACTCTCTCATTCTCCCATATGATTTCCTAAAATAAAAGAGATGCTTGAATGTTTCTTGTCTTGAGCTACAGGATGGTAGCAATGTATATAGACCCCCCAAACTTGTACCTGCTCCTATGGAAGAAGATAAAATGTCGAGGCAGGAGAGAAATAAATCGAGGAAGGAGACAATGGACTTGCGAAAGGCTAGACAAAACCCGTTTATGATAGATTTGGTGAATAATCTTGAAGGTAGACCCGAAGAGGTAATTCACTATCTGACTATTAATACTGATATATTTCAATGACCCCTCCTGTATTTTACTATTGCTTTCTGTGGAAAATACAGGTAAGAGAAGTTGTTGGAACTGAAAGTAGAGAACTAAGAGAGTACATGGCTAAAATGGAAGAACGTGCACGACAAGAAGAGGAGACGTATGCTCGTGCCCCACTCACAAAGTTGGAAAAAAAGAAAATGAAACATCTGAAGAAGTCAAGAAATGGGTAAGTTTTGTAGGAACTATATGGTCAGTCTTACTAATTAAAAGAAAAGCACTTTATGGTCAGTCGTTTGATCATTTCATGTAGAAACTTAATGTATGCGTAGTCTGGAGAGTGCCGGCAGATTAGGTGGAGCTCTGTTTTTTGTTAAATGGACTAAGTGGATGTTAATCTCTTCCCTTTAATTGTGCTAGGTTGCTTCGGCTGACAGATAGTTTCTATGACGAGATAAAAAGTTTGCTTTTAGGGGATGCTTCTGAACAATCAACAAACTTTGATAACAGCAGCGCTGGAATCAAACAACAGAAGAAGCGTAAGGTAATTGTTTAGGGAGATTGGATATATCCTTGGTTTGTCAGTCTTTCAGAATACGAAGTTTAGATCTGCTCGAGAGAGTTATATATGAATCCTCGCCGTTGCTGTGATGTAATAATTGCCCTAGACATATATAAATCTTGTCCATTCCCATTTAGGTGATGATCGAGCTAGTGAATGCATAAAATGTTGATATTCTGGAATGGTTGCTAATTATCTTGTTTTTACTCGGCTCAATAATTTAATTAAACGGAAATTGTTGGCCCCTGAGTTCTGTGGTTATTTTATATGCTTCACAACCCTCCACGCTTCCCTGACTTTGTATGTATAGTGAACAATCTTGCGTCCTGAAGCAGTAAAACTGTAATAGTCGCGGTTAAAATGGAGCTTCTTTGTCCATTAATTTATAGTAGCTTATAATTTGATATCTATCTTTTGTTTATGGACACAAAAATTTATTTTGTGAGAGGAAACTTGCTGGAAATTAACTTCTAATATTTATGTACTGCAGAGGAGGAATTGAACGACTGCAAGCTTGAGTACATCAATATCCAAGAATATAGACTTAGGTAGGAATGATCAGAGGTTCCTTGGCTCATGTAAGATGTACAACTTTATCATGATGTTAATTTTTGTGACTTTTATGGCTTCAAAATCTGTACCGTATTTTTTATTGTTGTCAGCAGTTAAGATTGAAGTTTCTTGCATATTTCAATCGGACACCTCAGCCGACCCATATCTCATTTTAACACAGGTGGCTATTAAGTAGGTCAAGTAAATCCCAAATTCAGCAGGCCTTGTGCTAAATTGCACTCCCCAATGTCATGTTAAATGGACTTGTAATTTTACCATAAAAATATGACACACATAATTAACAACAAAAAAAAACATTTAAAGAAGAAAAGAACCCTTCTTTACCATCTCCTCCCTCGTTTTGACATAGCAGCTGTCGGCTCCTCTCTCCCTCTATTTCTTCTGCCGCATCGGCACCAATTACCGCCTCAGGGGGTGCTGACCAGTTAGGCGACGACCTCCCCTTCAATCGCAACCACCCTTTACCCTCCCCCATCTCTCCATCACTGTTCTATCGAGGCAGAACCCTTATCGTTGGGCTTCCAAATATCGGTGAAATCTACAAAGTCGGTGACCTCGTTAAAACCGGTCGACTTGAGATATATCCAGACCTGGCCGATGATATAATAGGTTCAAACAATTAAGAAAATATTATTTGATGATTAATGTTGAATTGCGTGCAGTTAGTTAAGTTTGAAAGCATAACTTATAATTTTTCAAAAATGCAATCAAATTTAGAAAAATAGAATAATAAATCTTATTAGAATTTGAGAAAGAGTTTAAATTTTTATCTATATTATATTAGAATGAGTGTGGTATAAATAGATATTAAATTCTAAGAAGCTAATAAAATCAACATGACAATGTAATAATATTAGATATTGAATAGTATAATATCAAAATAAAAAATAAATAAAGAAATTTGTCTTAGATTTTTTATCATAGTAAAGCGGTAAATTTTAAATTTGAGATGAGTGTTATGAAATCTCCTATTTAAGGTGAATGTCTATAATTAGAGAGATTCTAGAGTTCTATTCTTGGTAGATAAATCATCCCCCTCCCTATAAATAAAGGGGTCTTCTACCATTGTAAACCACTCCTAACATTCTCTAAGTATCAATAAGAAGAACTCTCTCTACTCTTCTCTCTATTTGCTCTTGTTCTTGAGTTATTGTTCTTGTCTTTTATATTGTTTCATAACACGTTATCAGCACGAGACTCTACCGTCTCAAGAAGCTCTTTAAGAAGATTAAGCCGCCGTCAATTTCTCCGCATCGGAGCCGCCGTCGTCTGCATCAGTTGAGAAAAGGAAGAAAACATTGAAAATATAATTGGTATACCTTAAAGGTAAGTAACTTATTTTTCCCTTTCAAATTCTTGGAATTCTATAATCTAATTTTATATACAAACATAGACAACAAAGTTTGATTATAACTCTAATGGAGTTTGTAAGAAATTGTAACCACACGAAGTGGTAAAATCTCTATGTCCTGCCATGATTAAATTCATGTATGATTGTGGGCAAATAATTGAAAATCCGTCCCATTGAATTTGCTCCATTCCCTTTAGAGAATGTGGAAGCAGTATATGATAAGTCTGAAAGAAGACTAAAATATTACCATGAAGGTATCAATGAAATGTGGACGTGGCAAAGAATTCCGTCCAATTGAATTTGCTCCATTCCCTTTAGATAATGTGGTAGCAGTATGTGATAAGTCTGAAAGAAGACTAATTACCGTAAAGGTATCAATGGATGTGGACATGGCAATAGACGAAGTTATAATCGTCATATTTGTGGTAATGAGAACAATAAGGATTCTCAAAATAATCTTTCACTTTATGAAAGTAATATTTGACATGAGATTGTGTAAAGCACATGATTTTGATCCATTCCCTGAAGTGAATGTGATAATAGAGCCCGTAAGTATGAACACGCTCTTGATGTAATTTTGGTTTATGTCTGACATTATGAAAAGAAAGTTCGTTGCCCTTGAAATTTCGGGCAAGAACTATATGATATGGGTGTTGGATACTTAAATCCATTTTGGATGCTATGGGTCTTGGAGACGCCATTAAAGACAGAAATAATGCATCCACCCAAAACCATGCTAAGGCCTTGATTTTCTTGCGCCATCACCTTGATGAAGGTTTGAAACTATGCTAAGGCCTTGATTTTCTTGCGCCATCACCTTGATGAAGGTTTGAAGATTGAATATCTCACCGTCAAGGATCCACCTATCTTGTGGAATGGCTTAAAGAAGAGATATGACAACCTGAAGTTGGTCACTCTGCCACAAGCACGATACGATAAGAATCCAAAAGCAAATAGTTTATAAACTATATATTATCGTTGCGGTGAAAACGGGCACTGGTCAAAGGCTTGCCGTATACCATGACTTTTGGTTGACCTTTATCAAGCATCTCGAAAGAGTAAACGCCCTGAAACGAATTATGTCTCTGACGACAACTTTGACATCACCCACTTGGATGTGGCAGACTTCTTTGAGCAACCCGAGGGGAAGATAGACCACCTAATCGGTGATGGATCCGTGATGAAAGAAGATGGAGCTATTTGATTTTATTTTACTTGTTTGTATTAGTGAATGAATAAACTAATAGCCATTAGTATTAGCTCGTATTAGTTAGTTTATGATATAATGTTAGTATTAGTTCTTTAGAATGTATCAATATGCTCAAATATCAATAATATTTTTACTTTCCAGTAGAGGTAATCGACTAACCTGAAAAACTAGTCGGTTATCTCATATTTCGCATTAAAACTGCAAAACAATCGATTGTCAATGATCAACAATCGATTGTCTTTAAAACAGTGTGTTCTGGAATTTTTCAAAAACAGTCAACAATCGATTGTCAATGTTTAACATTCGATTGTCGTTAGACAGTGTAATCTAGAATTTTTCAAAAAGCATCCACAATCGATTGTCTATGTCTAACAATCGATTGTCGTTAGACAGTGTAATCTGGAATTTTTCAAAAATCATCCACAATCTATTGTCTATGCATAACAATCGATTGTCTTGAAACAGTGTGCTCTGGAATTTTTCAAAAATAGCCAACAATCGATTGTCGATGCATAACAATCGATTGTCTTAAGACTGATCTGAAGTTTTTCAAAAATAGCAAATAATCGATTGTGTGTGTTTAACAATCGATTGTCAATGTTCAACAATCGATTGTGTGTGTTTAACAATCGATTGTTTTATGAAAATGCTTAAACTGAAATTTTCAAACTGCAACGTAATCAATTATGGATAACATATCTGATTTTGTTAGTCAACTGTTAGCAGCAGATTTTGAAAATATTATGTGACACAAACGAATTGAAGTTGTTTATTCTCATGTTCGTATATTTTCTTTTATATGTCAAACCATGGAAAGTAAATTGATTGAAGGCTTCGGAAGAGCAACTGTAACTCTGCCCAAAGGCACGACGTTTATCTTAGAGAATGCAATATTCTCCTCCAAGTCTAAGAAGAACTTGTTGAGTTTTAAAGATATCATTCAAAATGGATATCATATTGAGACAATAGATGAGAATAATCTTGAATTCTTCATGAAAACGAGGCTGCCCATTTCGGTTTGGGTTCACGCCATTTTGCATGCAGCAATGCTAGTTCGTCGGCTGCCCACTTTGGTTTGGGTTCACGCCATTTTGCATGCAGCAATGCTAGTTCGTCGGCTGCCCACTTTGGTTTGGGTTCATGCCATTTTTCATGCAGCAATACTAGTTCGTAGGCTGACCACTTCGGTTTGGGGTCACGCCATTTTGCATACAGCAATGCTAGTTCGTCTCTGACTGACGAATTGACACAAATATTCCCCGTTGCAATTGGTTTTGGGTCATGGACCCAATATATCCCATTTAAGAATCTTTGGATGCGCAGTATATGTGCCTGTAGCACCGCCATCCCGCACCAAAATGGGTCTGCAAAGAATGTTAGGAATATATGTCGAGGTTGAATCGCCCTCCATTATTCGCTACCTCGAAACATTGACTGATGAGACACTTTTCCCAAAATTAGGGGGAGAAGTTGGTGAAACCAAACGGGAAATTTTGTGGAAAAATGCATCATTATCTCATCTTGATCCACACACCTCTATTTGTGAGAAAGAGGCACAAAAGATTATCCATTTGCAAAGAATAGCAAATCAAATGCCTGACGCATTTATAGATTTGAAAAGGATAACAAAATCACATATCCTCGAAGTGAATGTGACAACATTTGATTCACGAATACATATTCATTATTGGAAGAATATGAACATGACATTGGTATTAAATATACCACACTCACCCCTAGAAAGAGGTTTGAGATGATACCACACTCACCCCTAGAAGGAGGTTTGAGATGATATATGGCATGAATGATCGTTGGTCACGTACCTATTGTACGCCAAAGTATTTTGGAAATATGACTATTAAAGGACAACGATAATGCAAGAAACATATCTTGCATATAAGTTTGACATGACCATAATGGTATAACTTTCTCTTTAAGAAAGATATTCACCACATGGATGTTGATGAATCTGTGGTAGTACAAAATTAATTGAGAGCTCTAGAAGAGCCAATTACTACTATGTTGGAGAAACACAATTGAGTATTGTGCTGTAGTAAGTCTCAAAGAAACTTATCCAGTTTCCAAAGTACACGCGAAAGCGATTGATTATATTGAGACTATAAATAAAGGAAGGCTTTGATATCTCCTATTACTACAACTTGTAGCGGGGTAATTTGTATATGAAAAGCTACCCGCTTTGTTCTCCAGTTTGTACTACACAAACGAAATAATGCCACAATAAAGTGGATATCTATTGGTATAAAACCCATGTCATAATAAACCTGAAGTTTATTGATAAGTGCACATGTCATGGTGTAAATTTGAAGTTTACCAATATTGATAATTTATTCAGTTGACATTCGTGTTAGCCATCTCATTTTATGTATGATGTGCAAATTCACATAGGTGAATAATAAAGAACTAGAAAGTTCTTTACGAATTCTCTTGTATCACTTGTTCTCATTAATGAACTGACCAACTAAAGAGTTCGGGTTGAAGCCCATAAATTCTGGAAATATCAAAGGTGAATATGGGCCCATTCACCTGCCATGTATACCACATATGATGCATCTATGAAATGGTTACATGCGCAATTGTTATTAACTCGCAGCCTGGCCGGTGCTTGCGAGGTAAATCGCTCAGTAATCTAACTTCGAGCATAATTTCCAGATTTTCTACTCAAGATAGTTCATCTTGATAAGTTGGTTTATATCAAAGTTGGTTTAGCAAGATAATTATTGAGTGCTTCCACTTAATAGCTAAACTGTTTCTTATGAGAACAAAGTTATATATATCAGTTTCCTTCTCTTTTATTAATGTGCCATGTATATTGACATGATAATGCACAAAGATGATTTCCCAAAGTTGAGGAAACAAGTTAGCTTTACTAACATGAGGGGGAGACATGGTAAACGCTTGAGAAAAGGTTACATGGGATGAATTATCATTTGTATATGTATATCCCCGAATATCATGATATGAACCTGAAGTTCATAAAAGGGATAATTCAATTGCAACATATTGCAAAGCATGCTATACGCATTTGCTGACCCAAAGAAAGTAACTAAATGGAAGAGATACAATTCAAGAAGAATTGATTCCATATGAAAGACATGTAGTTTTGAACCTATAGTTCAAATGCTTGAAAGTATAAAGTCAAAGGTATGTATAATCAGTTTTCAATATCTTATTTGTCTAGCATGACATGGAAAACTTGATATGCATCTAAAGTCTATTATATGGCTTATATGACTTAACTTGAAAGATTTAAGTTGCTTGAAGCATATGCAATTCTTGGTCCTGAAGTACCACATCCTTAGTACAATTTGTGTACATATGTATCTTGCTATAACTATAAGCATGATGGCATTGAGAATGCATCTATGGAGATATTGAAAAGTTATTCCACGACATTATATGAAGATGTTCATATCTATCAAGAATGATGATTTCAAGGTACGGAATATTTATTCAAGTCAATATGGTTGATTTGTCAAACGTGTACCAAAGATCGTTTTGAAGATGATGCACAAGATTGAAATGCAAATGCTCAAGGATATAAATTGATGTACTCATTAGGGGGAGTTAATGCGCGTTGCACTCTTTTTCCCTTACAAGGTTTTGTCCCACCGGGTTTTCCTTGCAAGGTTTTTAACGAGGCAACCAATAGGCGCATATTCAAACATGTGTACTCTTTTTCCTTTCTTTAATTTTTCCCATTGGGTTTTGGTTTTAAGGTTTTTAACGAGGCACATTGTTGAATAGACATTCAAGAGGGAGTGTTATGAAATCTCCTATTTAAGGTGAATGTCTATAATTAGAGAGATTCTAGAGTTCTATTCTTGGTAGATAAATCATCCCCCTCCCTATAAATAAAGGGGTCTTCTACCATTGTAAACCACTCCTAACATTCTCTAAGTATCAATAAGAAGAACTCTCTCTACTCTTCTCTCTATTTGCTCTTGTTCTTGAGTTATTGTTCTTGTCTTTTATATTGTTTCATAACAATGAGAAAGTTTTTTATATTTCGATAAGAAAAGTCATAATATGAATAGGTCAAAGTAAATCAAGTCTAATAGATAAAATCAAAAATAAAATAAACTATTGAACAATAGAAATAAATTAGAGATAATGTGAGGATATTTGTAAATCACAAGTTTAGAAAATAAAATAAAATAAATCTACAAACTTAACATTAAAGGGAAAGGCTAATTGAATTCGAAATTAGAAATTTGAAAGTTGTTAAAATTAAATATATAATACTTAAAAAGCTAGAAAATTTATGTTAAATTATTAAAAATTTACAATTGGAAATGAAAGGGAAAGGCTAATTGAATTTGAAATTAGAAATTTGTTAAACATATGATTAGAATAATCAAACTATGGATATTATCATGAAATTGAAGTCTTATTTATGAAAAATAACTAAAATATAAAATAAATTTCTAATATAGGTAGTTATACTAATGAAAACTAAAAATTAAATTTGTATTAAAGCTAAAAAGAAAGAAAATTTACATAAGAAATAATCTGACAGTGAAAATATTACAGCAATATTTAGATATAATGTGTTCAAACAATTAAGAAATTACTTTTCTATGATTAATATCTGAATTAAGTGCAGTTAGTATAAGTTTGAAAAAATAGCATAATTTTTGAAACTGTGGTTCCAATTTAGAAAATAGAATGATAAGAATTATTTGTATTTGAGACATAATTTATTTATTTTGGAAATAATTACGAAAGAAATAAAAATGACAGTTAACATATTACTACATACATAATATATGTTCAAACAATTAAGAAATTATTTTTCTAAAGTTAAAATAAAATTTTAAGAATATAAAATAACTTTCGAATATAGGTAATTTTAGTAATGAAAATTAAAAATTAATTTTATATCTTAAAGCCAAAAAAAGAAGAAAATTAACTGCATCAAAGTCAAAAATAATTATAAGAGAACTCAATACATTTGGAACACAATCATCAAATAACTTATGTATTAATATTTTAGCCTATATCAATTTTAATTTTTAAAATAAAATATGATACTATTTTGGTTATAGGTAAAAATTAATTTAAAAACTAATTAAAATTTATAGTAGGGAACAGAATGTATAAAAATAGAGATAGTGTGAGGATATTTATACGTTAAATTAATTTAAAAATAAATAAATTGAAAAATTAAATTATATTTAATAATATTATAATAAATTTAATTGATCAAAAATATGAATCAGAGGTTACAAGCATAAAAATATACCAAATTTCAAGAATAAAACAATTCTATTTATTAAAGACTATTAAAAGAATAATAAGCAAGACATTAATCTAATTATTAAGCTAGTAAAATATTATATAATAGTACAATAATATTAAATAATAAATAATACAATAACTATAAGAAAAAAATAAAAGAAAAAAGAATTTGTGTACAAATAATGTGATGAACAAGACATATTTAACTTTTAGATAAACACAAAGAGACAGTAAGAAGTTTTTTAAATAATATGATGTATTGTGCTCAAACAATACAGATCACAACATGTTATGTATAGTATTTTTTAATATTGACAACGAAACGAAACGCAAGACTAAAATCAAGGGGTTAGGTTGCTACAAAACAAAAGGTTATGTATAACGAGATTTGAACAATAATTTCATATGCTACTTAACAATTAAATCTAATATTATATAAATTTTATCTAAGATGTTTATATTTTAAGGTTATTTGCACATGATTTAAACAACCTAAATCACAATTTAATATGATTTTTTTTGCACATCGCGCGGATACTAATACTAGTTATTTAATTATATCCCTCATTATATATTTTTTAGATTAGATTTAGTGCTGTTGACATTAAAATTCTTTTAATTTTTTTTTTTTGATTTTTTTTGAAATCAGTGTTTGGTCATAAAAATTTTTAATTTTCACTTGAAAATGAATTTTAAATTTTTTCAAAAATTTGAAAAACTCCAAAAAGCTATTTTTCAAAATTTTTTCACTAAAATCATTCACAATACTTAAAAAAACCCAAAATAATAGTCATGTCCAAACACAACTCTAACTTTCAAAGATCATTTTTACTTAAATTTTTTTTCACTTTTCCTGAGAATTTTACAATTCTTATGTCCAAATGCCCAGTTAGGATACGTGTGTATTATGCATGATGCACAAAAGATTTTTTTTAATTAGGTAATAGTTATGCACATGAAAGTTAATTACTAAAACTTAATTTAGCAATAATTACTAAAATTGTAACGACTCAGCCTGTCGTTTCATGAGTTACAACCCCACTTTCCCCATGTCTGCTTCTTTTTATGTTGTTTAGCTATATTTATCATATCATGTTGGTCGTTTTGTGTTCGGAGTGGTCTTGGAGTGGAATGAGATCCTTAGTCTCTTATTTGGAAGCTTAAGGATACCTAATTTTTTCCTATATATTTTTTAATGTGTATAAATATTTTCAAATAGCATATATATGCATATATAAGCATGCACAAGGTCTTTGTAATTTTTATATAATTTTGAAAGTTTTTAATTGATTTATTTCTTCCTTTTTATTTATAAAATTTCCTATAATTATCCTTCAAATTATTGTTCTGACAATCTAAGCGTCTAAATCCTACACTTATGCCAGAATATTGCCCAGATATTTTTGTACATTTTTTACAATTGCATTTAATTTACATATAATTACAATATTGGTCTTACTAATGTACAATTTATATGCATAAAATGATCTTCTATATTTTAAAATGTTAAATATCTATTTTAAATCATTTTTATTACACGAAATTATGTTTTAGAAATCATTTATCATTTATTATAAATTGTATAGGATTAAATTGGCTAAAAACTTAGCCAAATTATATTTCAATTATAGCCTCAATTAAACCTAATACCCAACCCAATTTTGGATTACAAATACCCGACCCAGGCCCTAATTACACCTACCCGACCCAAAACCCATCAGATCCGGGCCGTTGATATAAAAGATCAACGGTCTTCATTCATTCTTTCCTTTTTTTTATTCCAAACGACCCCCAACCCCAACCATTTTCCCCAAATCTGCCGCCCTAAAATCCTTTCTTCTCTCAAAACACTCTCAACCTAACCCTAGTCTTCAACCGCCGACTTCCTATCTCTTGCTATATCCGGTGACCTCTCATTGTCTCTTGAACCTCCAATGGCTTCTCTCATGCTATGCTTGCCTTCTCTAAGGTGTTCAAGGGCCCAGGGCCATCCCAACTTGCATCTAGGGTTCGTCACTTGCTTGTTCTTGGCTACTCCAGTGCGATTTCAAGCAAAATCACGCTGTATTTGCAATGATCCTTGGGTTTTCTAAGCAGGTTGTTCATCTCCATATGGGTTTCTTTCGAAACCATAATTTCTTTTCCATACCTCCTAGATCTGCACATATCTAGGACGATTTGAGTTTGTTTCTTTAATGTTTTACACTTTCCTTGGAGCTCTTTTACAAGAATCGTTGATTTCAAGTGTTTCTCACCATTTTCTAAAAAACTAGGGTTTCAGAACTTCTTTTAAAATTTTGTTTAATTGATTCTTTGTGTTTAAACTTCTATTTCTAGCATATTTTTGACTGATTCTATGATTTTACTACCTCTTCAGCTTGTCTAAGTTGAAAGCCCTAATTTTCTAGGTTTTTTCGTTTGGTTCTGTGTATTAGCATGAATAATTATTTCTTGTTTGAGTTCTGTGACTATCTTGCATCGAATATATTCCTACTGAGTTTTTAGCCTGACTTCTACCACCTCTATGTGCTTGTGTTTATCTTGACTATTCAAGACTTGCCTCTTTCTACCAGTGCTGTTTAACCTTCATGTTTGCTATGTCTGGTTATTCTTATCTTACTCTATTTATATGCTGAACACTGGATCATGACTCTCTTTATTGATTCTGGATTCTATCACGACCCTAAATCTACTAAGGGTCGCGATGGTGCCGGACATTGTTGTCGGGTAAGCCAATCAAATTACTTGATGAAGTTCTCATTTTTAACAATCTTGATAACTAAGATTTTCCTTCAAATTTTTATCTTTCATAAATAAGAAGATAACTGCTTCAATTCAAATTAAATAATAAGCAATTAGTACAAAATATTTCAAAACCATCTCAGAACCCGGTGTCACAAGTGCATGAGCATCTACTGATAAGGAAATAAAATACAACATCCGTCCGGAATACAGTGGACATGAAGTAAATATAATATACTGGAAGATGTATTAGCTGCGGGTCGTCTCGAATAATGCAACTCACATAGTCCCAGAATCATCCGTGTTGCTACGCCCAGTAGGCCATTAGAGTAACATATGCCTGTGCAACAAAAATGCACAGAAGAGTAGTATGAGTACATAAATAACATGTACTCAATGAGTATCCCGTCTAATCTCGAAGAAGTAGAGACGAGATAGTCGACTTCGACACTTACTAGTGGTCCAATAATGAAGTCAGTAATATATTAAATTGTGGATTTCTATAAATATGGTTTTAATCCAAATAAAAGGAAACAAGTAAACAATTAATTCTTTTATAGGAAATTTTCAGATTTTCCGTTTTATTATTATCCAAAATTCTCAAGCCATGAAGAGGTAATAACAACTTAATAAGTTCAAGCCAGCATTACAAACATGCACAAATTATGCCGAGATCGGCGATCCTCTCCAACAGAAATGTAAACTGTGCACTGCCGAGGGTCGAACGATGCGAACCATATATGCATCTATTACCCCGCTCGCGAACTATCCATGCGACGCGGTCAACATAAAATAAATAATCATCTTGCTCCTGAATCATACATGCTCCGTAGATACACATAGAAATACAAGCTCAAATAGAAATTAAGAATTTATCGGGGAACAATTATTCAATTAAAATCCACTTTCTCTTTTACAATTTAAGAAAAGAATTTAATCCTTTTTGAAAATGCATTTTTTAATTCGATGTGGTTTAAGCAATTCGAGCTGTCAATAAGTTACAATTAATCTCAGTATATCATGCTTTTGGGTTATAGACTACCCGGACAATAGCATAATAGTATCATTAAGAATCATTAATTAGGATGCAAAGCCTTCTTTACAAAACACCAATCTCAGGCGACACTGAAGATAATACCATCTTACCTTAATCATCAAAACTTCTTTCCTTCTCATCCGAGATCGCGACATCCTTGTCCACACCGAGCTATCACCTTGATCTTCACTTCAAATTCCATACCACTCACTGCGCCTATTATTCCAACATACGATAGAACACGCTTTTCATCATAGCTTCGGAACCACTATTAGGCTAACACTTCATCATATAAAACTTCCCACTTAACTCATTTTAGGAGAACCATAGCAACACGCAGGTGAATCCTCATAGCCGTAGAACATTCAAATCCTAAAGCGATGGTCTAATCCACCACAACCCTTTCAGGATCCACCCATACATAACAGACCATAACGGTAGAATACCTCCGAATAACATCAATTACGCCGGCCGACATGCCTCATATGTATCGTCACAAATCATTTGCATAACTTGATCACTCTAAAGGAACTGATCACTGACACCAATATGCCAATTTAACTACGGATAATCAATCTATATTTTTCCAATTTATCCTTGATTTCCTAAGAAATAATTCTAACTCCGTTCAACACATAACATACTCCATCTGCACTCATCCTGAGTAACCTTGAATCACGAGACCATGATGTACCAAATCCCACGAACCATTTCATGCCTTACTTGCGCACACATTTGCGCCCTCAGTTGATAGGCCCATTATGCAAATCTTCTATGAATCCAAAGTCTTTTCTCATTTTCCTCTCAAGGGCTACATTGCAAGTCAAAACATCATAGAATATTCTGAGCATCCACTCCTAAGATGTTGCAAAAGCTTGATTTTCAACTGCACCTATAGGCTGGAAATCATTAGGCGCTACTCTATGCCCCTTTTGAATCTTTTAGGACTGTCGCTGAGAGCCACCCATCAATACGCTAATAATCAGAAACCTCGCAAGTAGCTAACCATACAACCCAATCATAAGCGGTAGGACTTCCCACTTAGGTTGAAGCCATTATTTCACAAATATGAAATTCGCCCATCCTTTTTATCTCTTATTGAAATAACCTTGCGCAATCAACCTCCAATATTCTCAATACCTTTTTATACTCTGAATCATCAATACCATTCCCACAATCGATCTCTTTTCCATATAACCGATAGAATTCTTCACGGAAGCTTCTCCACGTGATCGCTAACCTGCTCACAGGTAATAACCCACCTGTGGAAATAACTATCCGACATATTCCGACGCTGCTACATAGGGTAAATCACCATGACATCAATAGCCCATCCTGAGTCCGAGCTAACCCTCTAGCTGCACAAGTCCTTTCACCCCTCATGGACATCAATTAAATATGCAGTAACATCCTTCCCATTAAGGTTATGTTGTATCCTCCTTCATTTCAAGCAGCTCCTTTCGGTTATACCAAGTCTCCTACAGCATAATAGACCATGCTTTAGATTAAAGCTGTAGGCCCCATCTACCAATCACTAATATTCTCAAATCCCTCCGAACTCTCCTTAAGGTACGTGGTCATCCTACTACAAATCCCATATGCAACTCCACCCCTCTCCGACTTTGGGAAAACCCGCTTCCTTAATCAACTACTCGACCTTCACTTCATATATCTGGCCTTTTAGAATTTTTGAACACTGCCTGACGCTTCCCACATATCCTTCCTCGTCCTTTGATGTTCAGTGACTATCTTAAACAAAATCTATCCTTGTGGCACTTGAACCCACAATTGCTGCTAACTTTAAACCTTTCCGGAGGTCATCTTTCTAGAACTATTAACATTAGAAATACTGATTCAATCTAAACCACTGCACCCTGCGATATCTGACAGTTGTATCTCCGATACTATTTCACAATATCTTGCCCCAGAGGCGAATTGTAGAAGATCATAATACCAATAAACTAAGTATGTTCAATTATGACAACGACACCCCATCATAGAAGAAATCTCCACCATGCTTGCCAATACCAAATCTACTTTCACCAGCCCACATTTGACCATCCTTAGTCTGATTGCCTTTCCCCTACTAGGAATAAAATACTGAATCTCTTGAGTATGCATTGAATAAACCTCCATTCAAGTCATTCACTGCCACGACACATAGGCAAACATCCTACCATCACATCACTACTGCGAACCAATCGTTCATAAGCATCATGGCAACTTGTGCCTAGCCTTAGAGCTCTCAAAAGTATTGTTACTGGTTGAAACAATAAAATATCCTTCTACCAAGTGACGATAATAAGCCGAACAGCTAAACCGGGAGAAACATCCCATATCACATCTTTAGTACCGTTACGGTTCTTTAATTTTCGATCTATAACATGAGGTTCGCATCGAGTAATATTGAGTAGGAATGAATTAAAGGGATACGCCTCTAAGGATAAAATCGCACGACAAGGAATCAAGAAGGGAAGTACTTCTAACAGTCCTGCAACCTCCCGAGGATAAGTACAGACGTCTCCATACCGATCCGCGAGACTCTCCTAGACTTGCTCATAACTCGTGAGACCCTAGGAACCTAGTACTCTAATACCATTTTGTCACGACCCAAAATCCACTGAAGGTCGCGATGACACCGAACATTGCTGTCGGGCAAGCCAACCAAATTACTTGATGAAGTTCTCATTTTTAACGATCTTGAAAACTAGGATTTTCCTTCAAATTTTTTTCTTTCATAAATAAGAAGATAACTACTTCAATTCAAATTTAATAATAAGCAATTAGTACAAAATATTTCAAAACCATCCCAGAACCCGGTGTCACAAGTGCATGATCATCTACTAATAAGGAAATAAAATACAACACCCGTCCGGAATACAGTGGACACTAAGTAAATACAATATACTGGAAGATATACTAGCTACATGCCGCCTCGAATAATGCAACTCACCTAGTCCCAGAATCATCCGTGCTGCTATGCCCAGTAGGCCACTAGAGTTACATGTACTTGTGCGAAGAAAATGCACAGAAGAGTTGTATGAGTATGTAAATAACATGTACTCAATGAGTATCCTGTCTAATATCGAAGAAGTCTAGTGGTCCAATAATGAAATCAGTAATATATTAAATTGTGGATTTTTATAAACATGGTTTTAATCCAAATAGAAGGAAACAAGTAAACAATTAATTCTTTTATAGGAAATTTCCAGATTTTCCGTTTTATTATTATCCAAAATTCTCAAGCGATGAAGAGGTAATAACAACTTAATAAGTTCAAGCCAGCATTACAAACATGCACAAATTATGCCGAGATCGACGACCCGCTTCAACAGAAATGTAAACTGTGCACTGCCGAGGGTCGAACGACGTGAACCATAGATGTATCTATTACCTCGCTCGTGAACTATCCATGCGATGCGGTCAACATAAAATAAACAATCATCTTGCTCACGAATCATACATGCGGCGCAGATACACATAGAAATACATGGTCAAATAGAAAATTATGAATCTATCGGGGAACAATTATTCAACTAAAAGCCACTTTCTCTTTTACAATTTAAGAAAAGAAGTTCAATCCTTTTTGAAAATGCATTTTTAATTCGATGTCGTTTAAGCAATTCGAGCTGTCAATAAGATACAATTAATCCCAGTATATCATGCTTTTGGGTCCTACACTACCCGGACAATAGCATAATAGTAGCTACAGATGGATTCTCGTCACCTCGTGTGCACGTATCCCTCATAAATAGGAGCACATAACTAATTCATTCACTTATGGGGACAATTCCCTCTTACAAGGTTAGAAAGGAGACTCACCTCGCTCCGAGGATCCATAACCGACATTCCACGCCCTTCTTAAGACTCTAATTAATACAAAACGCTCCAAAACTAGCCAATGATTACACAATCTATTAATATATACTCAATTACTCATTAAAATACAATTTATAGCAATTCTTAACCCCGATAAAAAATTTGACGAAAACGCCCTTATGCAAACGTGCCCGAAATTTGAAATTTTTTGAAGATAAAGTTTACCCATAGCCTCACGAACTCAAATATATGATTTTTTCTAAATTCCATACACAAAATCATGGTCAAAATCCAAGAATACTAGCTTTCTAGGTTTTCCACCAATACCTCAAATTTATACTAATTTCAATGTCTAAATCCATATGTAAACTTTTTATTTAACACAAAACGAGTAGAAATCACTTATCTCATGCTTGGCTGTGAAAATGACATTCCAAAGTTGCTCCAAAATCGGCTCCCATGGAAGAAATGAAGTGAAAATAAGCCAAACTTCGATTTATAAAGAAACCTCTCAGCCTCCAGCGGTTTAAGCATCTGCGGAAATTTTCCGCATCTGCGGTTATGACAGCAACCAACACTTTTTTCGACACGGAAATGAGCATATCTCCCTCATATGATGTCCATATTCAACGATTCTTTTTTCTATGACTCTGAACTTACTATAAGGATCTAATGGATCAATAAAAAATTAATTTGGAGCTCATTTGCTTAATACTTCACTGCTTTTATGTCCAAAGAAACGATGTTGAAACATCAAATAAGAGCGCGATTCAACCCGAAACACACCCGAGGCCCCAAGGACCCCCACCAATCACACCAAACACTCTCAAAACATATTACGGACTTGCTCGAGGCCTAAAATCACATCCAACAATGCTAAAATCATGAACAACCCCCAATCCAGGCTTTATGAACTTTAGAACTTCCAACTTCTACTTTCGATGCTTAAACCTATCAAATCACTTCTGATTGACCTCAAATTTTGCACACAAGTCATATTCGATTCTACTGACTTACTCCAACTTTCGGAATCGTATTCCTACCCCGATATAAAAAAGTCCACTTCCGGTCAAACTTGTCAAAAACCTTTAATTTTCTATCTTTAGCCAATGACTCCAAAACGACCTACCTACCTCCGAATTCACTTTTGATCGCGCTCCCAACTCCAGAGTCACCATACGAAGCTACTCAAAGACTCAGAATCCCAAAGAGACATTGATAACACTGAAATGCACTTCAAGCCAAACTTATGAAATTTCTTCCAAAATGCTAATTTTCACAATAGGTGCCAAAACATTCTCGGGTCTTGCAAAACCCGATCCAGACATACAACCAAGTCCGAAATCATCATACGAATCTGTTGGAACCTTCAAATCTTGATTTTGAGGTCGTTTACTTAAAAGATCTAATCTTAGTTAATTCTTTCAACTTTAAGCTTCTAAAATGAGAATTCTCTTTCCAAATCAACTCTGAAGTTCCCGAAATTTGATTGTGACCGCGCTTACAGGTTATAATACCTAAAATGAAGCTGTTCATAGACTCTGACTGCTGAACGACGTGTTAGAGCTCAAAACGACAGGTCTGATCGTTACAGATTTCCTATTTCATAGTTTTATTCAAAAACCTTCCTTTAAACCTTCGATTCCTACCCTTTCTATTCAAATTGATTGATTCGCCTTTCGCCTACCTTGTCTTCATTGGTATTTTATTCCTACTGACTATCTCCTTAATTAGAGTTTTTTGAACTTAGCCCTAATTGTTTACCCTATACTTACTATATTTGAAATCTTTATTTATTAGTTGTACATTGATTTCTTTCCTTATTTGTTACTTGTTCTTACCATTTCAGCCGGTTCCCTTAAATTAAGGGAGTACTTGTACTGATTTTGCTCTAATTGGTTCTGAGTTTCATAATTATTATACTATTGTGATTCTTGCCTTATTTTACCTAGTTTCTAACTACTATATATACATACTCTTTCACTAACACAACAGACGAACACATTGGTGCAAAAAACAATTCTCTCAGACAAAATTCTTCTGCTCTCTTTTCTCTGGTCATTTGATATTGTTATAAGTCAACCAGCTGCAAGCCAAGGCTGATTATTCTACTCTCTTGCTCCTCACTTTGTGTTCACTACCTTATTTATTGGTATGTTCTGGTTCTAATTCAAGTTCTAAAACCAATATGGTCCTTTTATTACTTTAATTCATCCTGTTTCTAGTATGCCTTTACTTATGATTTTGTTGTGAAACCTATAGTTGATATGTATACATTATTAGCATGTTATGTACTCCCCTTCCTTAGGGTCATAATGAACATGTTACCCCCCTCCCTCTACGTGGTCTGTCTCCATGTGATCATGCTCTATCTGGTTTCTGGTATGAATCTCCTTGTGAAGTAGTTTGCACTTCTAAATTTAAATGATTTTTGGGCTGATTTTAGATTATGTTAAAACCCTTAAGCATTGTTGATTCTGTGACTATGTCTAATTAGTGTTTCTAAGCATATCTCTACCAATTACAAAGACTTCTGCCTGCTATATGTTCACCTGTGTGAACTATGTGTCCCAAATCCCATTACCCCTGTTTGTGGTTGCTGAATCTGCCTTGGTCCTATGTTCCTTTGTTATACATGAACATGTTTTGGGTACTATGTTTAGACCACTGCTTGTTACTTTACTCTCTTTTCAAAACCATCTCTATTGTTTTTTTACAAAACTATTTCAATTAAGTCTCCTTTTTACACTGCTTTCCTGCTAAAACCTTTCCAAAACTATTAGGTCCTTAAGTTCTGCCCCTCCAATGTATGACTGCTTAGGGGTCCCAATGAGATCCCTCTGAAATCTGATGCATTGGAGTTGACTCTTCCACACTGCACCTACTCAGTCATGGTTGTGAAATCTGGGTGTGAGCACTGCCCAAGATCCCTTGAGGTCCTTAGGGAACTCTAACACACCTGGATATAAGAATGGCTGTGAAACATCTGTGCATTTTAGGTTCTGGAAATCTGGGCGTATTTTCAGGCTCTCTATAGTGTAACTTCTTATCTTCTTTTTCTACTTATGTAATTCATTTCAATACTGGTTTGTAATAGCTTTTGTAAACAAATATTGTGGTTGGCTAGTGAAAAAGGGGAGGGTACTTACATATGTTGTCAATATCAATTGGGTAGAAACCATACCTTAGGTTTACATTTCCTATATGCGCGTTAGAATCCATTTCCAGGACCAATACATTCCAAGAATGTCATGGATTAGATATCATGTTCTTAGGTTTACTGTTTGGGCATTTCGTTTGGCATTATTTTTTTATTTTTTTTTTAAATTAAGCTTTCATTGATAACAAAGTATATGTACATCAAAATTCATGATAGTAGTGTTGGACTAACTACTATACTAATACAAGAATCTCACTACACTATTTGGCTATGCATATACAAAACTGACTAAATCATGAAATATCATAGGCTAAGGAAAATGGTTGAGCTTTTCCAGTCCACTTTGCCATTTCTTCAATTTACTGCCTATAATATGGATCAATAAAGCAATCTCTCGACAAAGCAAGTCCTCTACATATGCAGCACCTTCAAATCGAATATGGTTTCTTGTTGTCCAAATAAGCGCAATTGTAGTTATGAGTGCAGCAGCTGTTATCGAACTGTGCCCTTGCCTGCTCTTAGCTATACTGCATACCCAATTGAGCTCAGAATCCCAGCAGCCAATAGGTCGAGAATATCCCAGCCAATTACATATTCTTTCCCATACACTATTAGTGTAATAGCAGCCAAAGAAAAGGTGGTTGAAGTCTTCCATATGTAGCTTGCAAAATGCACAGTCCATAGGAACTTGAATGCCCAACACCAGCAGTCTATCCACTGTAGGAAGGCTATGATGAGCAGCAAGCCAGACAATAAATTTGTGTCTAGGAAGGACATTGCCAATTAATAACAAATTCTTCCATGTAAACTTTGTAAAGCAGGGAAGCAGTGATATATAAAGCTTTTGTATGCTAAACTTTTCATGTTTGCATACACTATGCAATCGAACATTAAGATCACCTTGCAACTGAGGGCATTCTAGTATATAGGTCATGCTTTCCATTATTTTCCTGATCACCCAAGATGCTGTTTTTGGAATGTTGACAGAGGAGAGATTACCTTGCTTAATGTAGAAAGTATGAACCCATCGAACCCATAAGCAGTCTTTTTTTTAGCCAAATCCCACAGCAGCTTTGTTATGGCAGCTTTGTTCCAAACAGACAAATCTAAGAAGTTAAGTCCTCCAGCAGATACTGGTTTGCAAATCTTATCCCAAGCTACCAGTGCTCTCCAGGAAATACTTGCCTTACCAGTCCAAAGAAAGGTTCTACACATAGCTTCAACGATTTTTAGGACTTTTTTAGGCAGAATAAAATTTGAGCCCAATAAGACTGGATGCCAAACACCACAGCCTTTATCAATTGGCTCCTACCTGCATAAGATAGAAAATTGGCTGACCAACAAGTGATTTTTTCTGTTATCCTCTCAATAAGGGGCAAGTAATGTCGAATGGACAGTTTCTTAGAATCCAGAGGGATTCCTAAGTATCTAAATGGAAGGTGTCCTTCAGTGAATCCCAGAATACTAATTAACTGCTCTCTAGTATGCTGTTGTATCCCAGCCAAGTAAATAGCACTCTTGCTGATATTAGCCTGAAGACCAGAGGCTGCTGAGAACTGAGCAAAAGTGTTATACAAGATTTGAATAGACATTTCATTAGCTCTACAGAACATAAGCAAGTCATCAGCAAAACATACATGAGAAATATTAAGCTTCCTACACCTAGGATGGAAATTGAAGTTTCCATCCTTATGGAGTTGCTGCAGTAGTCTGTTTAAGTATTCCATGGCCAACACAAAGAGATAAGGTGACATAGGATCCCCTTGTCGAATACCCCTCTTAGCATTGAATGGTTTGGTGAAACCACCATTCATTACTAAGGAATAAGATACAGAAGAAACACAAGCCATAATCCAATGTGTGAACTTTGCTGGGAAGCCCATATCAATGAGAATTTGTTGCAAGAATGGCCATTCTAAGGTATCATAAGCCTTCCTCAAATCAACTTTGAGAACACATCTAGGTGAGATACCTTTCCTAGAATACCCCTTAAAAATTTCATGGCTTAACAGAATGTTATCAACAATACATCTCCCCTCAATAAAGGCTGATTGTGCAGGTCCTACTAGATCACCAATGACATCTTTCATTCTTCTAGTAAGTACCTTGGAGATAACTTTATATATTGTAGTGCAACAGGCAATTGGTCTGTAGTCTTTGACAGTAGAGGGTGATCTGACCTTTGGAACAAGAGCTATGGCTGTTGTGTTGATCATATAGGGCATTTCACATGAAGAGAAGAAGACTTTAGTAGCAGAAAGAATGTCATCCTTAACCAGTTCCCAGTTTTTGGTGAAGAACTCTACTATACCATCAACCCCTGGGGCCTTATCTGAAGTTTGGCATTATTTTATCACTTGGAAATCCTACTTTAGGCTAAATAACATAAAAATGTTGCTCTTGCACGTCCTAAAATCATGTTGTGACTCTCTGGGCATTTAGAAATCATACTTTAGGAATTCTGCATATCCTGAAATCATCCTGCATTTTACATGTGCATTTTAGATACCCTGTTTTAGGATCTCGTCCATACTCTCTCAGTCACACCTAGTTTAAACTATTGATTATGAAAGATGTAAAAACAGTCTCACATTTGATTATCTTGTTTTAAATAAAACTGGTAATAATCCTTGTATTTTTGTAACACCTAGAACAACATGCTCTTAGGCAAGAACGACTTCTGATTTCTAATGGCTTCGTAACTATCGTGCATAGTCCCACGCCTAGGAAAGCCTTAGGTAATAAAATTTCTTATATAACTGGAGACTGCCTCATCGTGTTTATTGCTTATTTGGTAACATGCTTAAAATTAGAAGGCAAACTGATCAGGGCCCCTGCTTCCGAGCTCATAAAATAAAACTGCATATCTTCTGCGTCTTGATACTCACTTAGACATCATGTCTTAGGATCATGTTTAATACTATTGCCCTTGTTTGTGTTTGAGTCGTGCTGTTTGCATGCATTATATGTGAAGGTAATACTGAGCCACTGATTGCTTCTTTTCTGCCTTATTTGCTAAAGTCCTATTTGTTCTTGCCTGTCGCCTAGTATTTTCTCCTTTAAACCTTAGGGTTTGTATAGAACTACCTATAGGTAGATGTCTTAATTTCCTCCAGGACCATTGATAAGAGACGGGTAACAACACACATAGAGATCGCTAAACAACACTTGCTTAACTAGCCTCTAAGGGGTGGGAATGGGTAGATATCGATATGATGACCAGTGCGCTAATGTCACGTCTAGCCCCTATTTGAGGAGTGATTACCGGGAATTGTACTGATGTGATCCTGTAGGCTAACCAACTTAGGACCCCCTTTCCCTAAATCTCTATTTCTTGAAATTTTACTTTCCTTTTACGTACAACTTTTTAAAATCTTTGTCTTATTATTTGAGTTATACAACGTCCAACATGCTTTACTTACAATTATTTGTCTCAACTTCTTATTTGTTAATAGACTAATTCATGAGTATAAGTTTGGTCGGGACCCACCATTGTGGACCGAGAGGGGTTCCTAAAACCTTCCCTCAAGGTTATTTCTAGCCCTTACCCTCAATCTCTGGTAATGCAAGCTAGTCTAAGAGTTAATCGCTCAAGGTGCCCTAACGCACCATAATCCGTTAGGTGGAGACTCTTCAAATACCCAATTCCCAAAAGGAAATAAGTTGGTTCCTCCATGAAATATCGAAACCTGGACTTCTCCCCGCGAGGATGGAAAAAAGGGGGTGTGACAGCATGACGACCCTGCTGGGGTTATTTATGCTCTTACCATAATGAACTTGTTTTAATGAATTAGTCCCAAGCATGCTTTATCCCATACCTTTCTCCCTTATTTTAGTTTTACTGTCTATTTTGTTTTTAGCATTTATGGTTCTTATCCCTGAAACTGACTTGTCTTTTTGTTTCTTTTCTTGTAATTGTCTTTCAATTATTAAATACTGGATTTATTTTTCCTTACGTGCAAATACTTGCCTAAATTTTATTAATTTTTGCATAAATCATACTCCACATCATATTCCACTCGTGCGTATCAAAGAGTGGTTGTGCTCTTCCTACTTTTTACCCCTTAAATTTGAAAGGCTTATTTGTGGTAAAACCAGTCAATCAGCAGTGCAGTCGATGGTTCCATGCGTTTCCCCTTCAAGTTGTCTGCTTGAGGGTACTAGTCTAAAACCCCAATGGTAACCTTATTATAGTCAAATTGTGCATGCATCATGGTCAAACCTAGTCGGATCAATATGTTGTCCACATAATGATCCTCTAAGATAAGCCTTATCCCAAGGTCCATCGGGTATTCCATAATCCCAATGGACACAACTACGTTCTATGCATTAATCTGGAGAACTGAATGCCAATATGCTAATCATGATTATATAAATAGTCGAGTCTGGTGAGGTATAAGGGATTAACCCTTTTGTTTTGCAGAAAATGAGGCACGAGGTCCCCAACTTCTGTATGGTTAGCTCACCCTCACTCTTGCTAGACTGGTGGAGGAATCTTCCATCAAATGACCAAATCAACGAATGGAAAGAGAGGGCTGCCAAATCTAGCAAGAAGCTGGAATTTCTGGAATACAACCTATTGGAATTGGAAGGAAAGTGAGGAAGAGAGTCACCGACTGCCAGAACGCTGAGGGAAACAAAGAAGAACATTTGGCAAAGGCATTCTTGCTGGTGAACCTACGTGAATTGAAAGAATTAATCAAAGAGAGCATTCAGCCTGGAAGGTCCTTCTGAGACCAAATAGGCTAGATTTACTTGCTTTCCTAAAATGTAATAAGGCCAAGTGCCAATAGTAAATTATCTTTTTTTATTATCTTAGTATCATTTTGGGATTCGTCCATTTTTATGTTATGAAATAAGGCATTTGTTGGCATCTAAGTTCTCCAAATATATATGTTGCTAGGCCTACCTCGGGTACAATGAGGCTCCAAAAATAGGACACGAATTCATATTTTTGCAATGCGTGTTTAAATACTGCAGAATTCTAACTAACTTGTTACCTTTTGTTTTTTCCAAATTTTTTGATTATTCCCATCCCCTTAGGTTGGCTCACTCAAACTAGTCTCATGAGTTTATCATAACAGATCTAGAGGCCCTCCACCTCCCCTCCTCCTCCAAGCAACACAAAAGGCAAAGGAAAGACAAAGATGGATGATTTAAGTGGTATCCGAAAGGAGAATATTGAGAATACAGAAACCTCCGATGGTCGTAATACTCCGTCCCCAAATGATCTAGTCTTGAGATTGGAACAAAAGATATTGGAACTGCAAGGAGAACTTGATCAAGTTCTCAACTTGGAAAACCTTCACTCACCCTAAATGTCCGTGACGTCAACCAACAAAACACTAAGAACCCAACACCTCCTCAAAGAACACAAAACCAACACCCACATAATCCTCCCCTACTAAATCAATACGCAAATCCACCCTAAAATCTCAACCCATTACCAGCTCCGCCGCAACAACACCATCAACCAATTCATCAACCGCCAACCACTACTTACCATACTCCCTAAAACACACCACTACTCATTCCCAATCCCCAAATTGCCACCAATGACCATCACTATACCCAAGTTCCTGGCACCCATCACAACAACCCCATATATGTGGAGACCATACCTCACTCTACTCAAGCCAATTCCTACCTACCAGAATCCTCAGAGAAAGACTAACTCATTAAAAACATGGATGAAGAACTCAAGATATTGACAAGTCGGGTTCAGGATGTCGAGGGTTGAACTATGAAGACTTATGCATACAACCAGATGTAGAACTGCCGAAGGGGTACAAACCTCCCAAATTCAAAATGTTCGATGGCATAGGCGATCCTAAAGTCCATCTAAGAACCTACTGCGACAAGTTTATCGGAGTCGAAAAGGACGAGAAGACCCGAACGAAACTCTTCATGAGGAGTCTTATCTGTGATGCCTTGTCCTGGTACATTAGCTAGGATCCCAAGAAATGAAACAATTGGGTAGGTATGGCATCAGATTTCATGGACCGGTTTAGGTTCAACACAGAAAATGCACCCGATGTCTTCTACATCCATAATGTCAAGAAGAAACCCACTGAGACTTTCCGTGAGTATACTACCCGCTGGAGGTTGGAAGCGGCCAAAGTCAGGCCATCATTGGTCGACGAGCAGATGAACAAGTTCTTCGTTAGAGCACAAGATCCACAATATTATGAAAGGTTGATGGTTATCGAAAATCACAAATAATCTAATATCATGAAACTTGGGGAGAGAATGGAAGAAGGAATCAAGAGCGGGATGGTAACGAATTTTGAGGCGTTACAGGCCACAAATAAGGCACTGTAATCAGGCGGTATATCAAAGAAGAAAGACGTTGGGACAGTAATGGTGGCTCAGGGCCCGAAATCTCCACTTACCTATCGAACCCCTCCACCTACATACCAAACACCTCCATCCACATACCAAGCACTACCATCCACATATAAACCATCATCTCCCAGATATTCCCAACCAGCTACCATCTATCATACCTATAACTCCCTACCATCTCATTTCCAATCACTTCCAACGAGCCAGAGTTATCCAAGAACAAGACCTAATTTTGACCACAATCCACCCAAACAGTACACTGCCATTGTTGAGCCTATCGACCAGTTGTATGAGAGGTTGAAATTCATGGGCTATGTCATCATATCCCCGCTGTGGCATTAGAGAATCCATCCCAGTGGGTCAACCCTAACAAAAATTGTGCATACTATTTTAGTATGAATGGGCTTACCACTAACAAATGTCGAGCATTGAAATACAAAATCCAAACACTATGACAGCAAAGTTATACAGTTAAAAGAGGCCGCACCCAATGTTCACAAAAACCCTCTCCTTGATCATTGAGGTGGTGGATCACATGTGATATAGACAAATGAAGAATGGGACCTTGAAGGGTCAATTGGGTTTATTCGGAAACGCGATGACTTCAAACCTTAAGTCACACTTACCCGTACTGTGGTACAAACTTAGTCACCAGTCAAGGTTGAGGTAGCCGTATCAGTTCTATTCGAGGTAAAAGTGGCTCCACCCATAACCACCCCTGCTATGTTCGAAGTAGAAGTGGTCACACTGTTCACAGTGACAATAGAAACTACACCTCCTTTCCACTCAAAAGTGATACCTTGGGACTATTTTGCCAAAGCTACGCGCAAAGGAAAGGCAAAGATGGAGGAATCTAATGCAGCACAAGTAATGACACGGACCGGAAGAATCTATACCCCTGAATATTTGGGAAAACCAAGTAAGGATGCCACCACCAAGCAACCCGCCAGTGAAACAGGGCCAGATGACCTTTGGAAAAAAGTGCAAACAAAGGAGTATTCCTTCATTGATCATCTGAACAAAACCCCAGCTCAGATATCCGTCGTGTCATTATTGTAAATTGAGAGGCACACAAAAATGCTTTCATTAAAGTGCTGAGCGAAGCCTATGTGCCCAATAACATCACCAGCAGAGAGATGTATAACATGGTAGGATAGGTATTGGAAAGTCATAGCATTAATTTCCACGAGGATGAGTTGCCCCGTGAGGGTCTTAATCACAACAGCGCACCGCACATTATGGTGCGATATGAAGACTACTTCATTGTCAGGGTTTTGGTTGACGGAGGATCGAGCCTCAATATTTGTCCGTTGGATATTGTGAAATGATTGGACAGAAGATTTCATGAAATATGGATATGAAACATGAATATGATAGGTTTGGATGGGTCTCAAAGGGACACGATTGGGGAAATCAACCTTTGCTTGCATATGGGGCCGACTTGGTTCGACGTCGAGTTTCAGGTGCTCGACATACCAGCCTCATATAACCTTCTGTTGGACTGACCATGGATCCATGCTGCTGGAGCCATACCTTCCACACTACATCATGCCGTGAAATTCGAATGGAATTGTTAGGAAGTGATCATTCACAGAGATGGGAGTAACCTTATTTACACAAGTGAAACCATCGTAGTCATTGGAAATAGGAGAAGTCTGGGAGGGGAAACCTATCATCCCATTCAACGATTCAACACCGTAAAAAAAGACAAATGGCAGAGCAATAAAATAGAAAGCATACTAGCATGGTCCTGGTATGAACTCGGCAAAGGGCTTGGGAAGAATCTCCAAGGCATCACTAAGCCAATGCTGTTGAAGAGTCATGGCACTACCTTTGGGATCCGATATCAATACACATGGGAAGAGTATAATGATTGGTCGTCTCCATAGCGTGGACCATACTACTCTCTTGAGCAACCAGAACAAGCTTTTCGCCAAGATGATACTATATGGAGGACTGCAGAAGAGGAGGCATTAGCGAGGTTGAATATTTTATTCTTAGAGGATAAAGGCATGGACTGTAGTGCGATAGTTGAGGAGGAGGAAGAAGAAGGCCTCACTATTCAGGTTGCGGAGAAAGGAGCTGTTCTCAGAAACTGGACCACCACACCATCCCCGAACCGCTGAGTCCCTGGGTAGCTTGGCAGATTTTATTTCTGTAGCCATCCTAGGCATTCAAAATTTTTAGTAACTTTGTTTTTGAAGACGTGTTTTGTTTCAAAATGAATGCTCGATTCAGTGAGCCGTGCTTGTCTGGATATCATTCAATTTTAATCAAATGCATTTGCTCTTTATTATTTATTACTATTTTCTACAGTTTTCTTTCTACATTGTTATTATTACTTTTTCAGATGAACCAGTGACGCTGGCATGTAATGAGGAAACGCAACATAAGGATGATGATTCAGATGAAGAAGATGAGTTACTTGAGGAAGTTGTCAGAGAGTTGGAAGACTTTGAGAATAAGCCTAAGTCAAACCTGGACAAAAACTGAACCAATAAACCTGGGGGATTTCGAGACCGTCAAAGAGACTCGCATCAACATTCACTTATCACCAACAGAGAAGGAAGAGTACATACATTTCCTAAAAGAGTATGAGGACTTCTTCGCATGGTCATACGATGACATGACAGGTTTGAACATATCCATAGTGGCTCACAAATCACCTACCAATCCAAGTGCCCGCCCGTAAAGCAGAAACTCAGAAAGTTCAAACTAGACAAGAGCTTGAAAATCAAGGAGGAGGTTACCAAGCAGATCAAAGCCAAAGTTCTCAGGGTGGTTGAGTATCCAACTTGGTTAGACAACAGTGTGCCAGTTCCAAAGAAAGATGGAAAGGTCAGAGTATGTGTTGGCTATCGTGATCTAAGCAAAGCAAGTCCCAAGGAAGACATTCCACTAACAAACATGCACATCTTGGTCGATAATTGTGCCATTCATGAACTCCAATCTATTGTAGATTGCTTCGCGGGTTATCACCAGATTTGGATGGACGAGGAGGACACAGAGAAAACAACCTTTATTAGACCATGAGGGGTGTACTTTTACAACATGATGCCATTCGGTCTAAAGAATGTTCGATCTACCTACATGAGAGCCATGACAACCATCTTCCATGATATGATACACAAGGAGATAGAGGTATATATGGACTACATCATCATCAAATCCAAGAGGGCCGCAGACCACATAGCAGACTTGAGAAAATTCTTCGACCTACTCAGGAGGTACAACTTGAAACGAAACCCTGCCAAATGTGCATTTGGGGTTCCCGCAGGAAAGTTATTGGGTTCATTTTCAGCTATCGATGGATCGAGCTAGATCCTTATAAAGTCAAGGCTATTCGGGAGGTACTGCCGCATAGGAGAAAAGAGGACGTGATGAGCTTCTTAGGGCATCTAAATTATATCAGTCTCTTCATAGCACAGTCCACAACCATATGTGAACCCATCTTCAAGATGCTGAGAAAAGATGCTGAGATGAGCTGGATCGAGGATTGTCAGAAAGATTTTGACAAAATCAAGGAATACTTGTCCACACTATTGGTCCTGGTTGCGCTAGAGCCAGGACAACCTTTGTTTCTCCTATCTATCTATATTGGATGGAGCCTTTGAGCGTATTCTAGGACACATGATGAGGCAGGGAGTAAGGAGCAAGCCATCTACTACTTGAGTAAGAAGTTCACACCTTACGAAGCACGGTACTCTTTACTGGAACGCACTTGCTGTGCTTTGACCTGGATGGCCCAGAAGCTAAGGCATTACTTCTATGCCAATACCACATACCTTATATCCAGGATGGATCCTTTGAAGTATATATTTCAGAAACCCATGTCGACCGAGAAGTTGGCCAAATGGCAGATACTGTTGAGTGAGTTTGATATCGTTTATGTAACTCAAAAGGTGGTCAAAGGACAAGCATTGGCAGATCATCTTGCTGAGAATCTGGTAGGAGGAGAATACGAACCCTTGAAAGAGTATTTTCCTGACGAAGAGGTATCATTTGTAGGAGAATACATTACTGAAGTATATAGTGGTTGGAGGATGTTTTTAGATGGAGCCGCAAATTTCAAAGGAGTAGGCATTGGAGAAGTTTTGGTATCAGAAACAGGTCAACATCGGTATCTATTAAACTCAGATTTCCCTGCCCTAACAACATGGCAGAGTACGAAGCCTGTATATTAGGACTCAACATGGCAATCGACATGAACATATAGGAGCTACTTGTGATCGAAGATTCAGATTTTCTCGTGCACCAAGTACAAAGAGAGTGGGCCACCAAGAATTCCAAGATATTGCCATATCTGCACCATTTGCAATAATTGAGAAATAGGTTCACCAGGATAGAGTTTCGGCATGTACCCACAACTCAGAATGAGCTTGCTGATACAGTGGCCACCTTATCATCTATGATACAACATCCAAATAAGAATTACATTGATCTCATTCCGATGAAAATCTATAATCAGTCGTCATTTTGTGCTCATGTTGAAGAAGAAACGGATGGGAAGCCTTGGTTCCATGACATCAAGGAGTACTTAATGAAGGGAGAATACCCAGAGCATGCAAATCAAACTCAGAAATGCACGCTCCAGAGATTGTCAAATCACTTCTTTCACAGCAGTGGAAACTTGTATAGAAGAACTCCTGATTTGGATTTATTAAGGTGTGTCGATGCGAAGGAAGCTTCTAAGCTACTTGAGGATGTGCATGCTGGGACCTGTGGCCTACACATGAGTGGTTTCATCTTGGCATAGAAGATACTCAGGGCAGGTTACTTTTGGATGACCATGGAGACGGATTACTTTCAGTACGTCTGCAAATGCTTTCAGTGTCAAGTGTATGCCAACATGATAAAAGTACCTCCGAATAAGCTCAATGTAATAAGCTCACCTTGCCCATTCACCGCCTGGGGGATGGATGTTATTGGTCTGATCGAGCCCACTGCTTCAAATGGACACATGTTTATTCTGTTAGCCATTGATTATTTCAGAAAATGGGTAGAGGCTGCATTTTACAAAGCTATAACCAAGAAAGTTGTCGCAGACTTTGTCAAAGACCGTATCGTTTGCCGATTCGGGTCTTGATTATATTGTTACTGATAATTCCGCCAACCTCAACAATGACATGATGAAAGCTATGTGTGAAACTTTCAAAATCAAGCACAAGAACTCCACAAGCTATAGACCGCAAATGAATGGAGCCGTAGAAGCCGCTAACAAATACATCAAGAAGATACTAAGGAAGATGGTAGGAAACCACAAATAATGGCATGAGAAGCTATCCTTCTCTTTATTGGGGTATCTCACTACAGTTCGCACATCAACCGGGACAACTCCAGACATGTTGGTTTACGATACCGAAGCTGTCATCATCCCAGCCGAGTAGAGATTCCTTCTTTAAGAATCATACGGTAAGCTGAACTCTGCGATGTAGAATGGATCAGAAGTCGCTATGAACAATTGTCCCTTATCGATGGAAAAAGGAGGAGCGCAGTATGTCACGACTGTCACACCTCCTTCTAACAAGGCTACCCCGAAGGATAAATGTATAAGAGAGTTTTTTCAATTTAAGTGACATTATTTGAAATGAGATTATTTATTTATTTAGAGTTGCACTTGGTATAGGCTTGACTTTTGGTGTCCCAAGTCCCCGGTTTGTTTTAAATCCCAAATCGAGGAAATTTTTGACTTCCCAAATGGAGTATGCGAACCAGAAATTCTAAGTAAGGAATTCTGTTGAACCGAGGGAAGGTATTAGGCATCCTCGGATCCCGTGGTTCTAGCACGGCCGCTTAAACTATTTTAAATGGCTAAAATTCTGATTTTTATACATATTTTTCTTACGGTGCAATTTTAAATTATTTATCTCTTTTAATTTAAATTCTAGGAATGTGAACGTATTTTAAAACATGTCTTCGGATTGGATCACATGAAATGCACCCGGATCTGAAACACATTTTATTCGACGTTTTAGGATTTGGATTTGGGTCACATGAAATGCACACCCGTATTTCGGAAGATAAAATTATTAAAAGACGTACCTAAAGCAACTAACGTATTATTATCTTTGCGGGAAGCTGTGAAGTTTTCTAAACGGCATGTCGCAAATTTCTAAGCATTTAAATAGGTCCACGCAATTCATGGGTTTTATTTGGCACGTCGCACCTCTATTTATTATTTACAGGCCAATATAGGGCAAACTAGAGTTTCCTATCGAAATTTGTTAATTTTCCTAATTGTTTATAAAATTTGGGCCTCAAGTTCAAGTCTGAATTCAAACAAAAGGGCAAAACCTCTTAATTTTAGTTCGCTAACTAAATCGAAAGCCAGGATTTATAGCTCAATTTTATTACATCATACCCAATATAACAGATTTGAAGCAGCACGACCGGACCCTTTTGTTTATGTGAAATTATTGAACTAAAACTTAATATGAACAAATGTGGAGGTCAGCAATTAAACCAAAATAGTTATTAGCTATGATAGACGGTTAAATTCACGCACACTTGAGATGCATAAGCGTAGATTACCTGGTTCAGAACGACACGACTATTCGACTTAATACTGAATTCCATGCCCTCAATCAATTTTAAAAACTACAATGACATGGATTTTACTAATATCCGAATATAGAAGCTGATTATAACCATTGGTAAGGTTAAAATCCGCGACTAAGCTATAACAAACTGTCAGTTCAGTGTTTGAACTACAGCTCTTAAAACATGCTCATATTTGGAATACCACTGATGAAAAATTGGAAATGAAGCAGTCATGATCCTAACAATCAATTCAACAACTATTTACATAAACTCGAAAAAAACACTTCTGTTTAGTCCAAATTATACAGTCCCAAGTTTATACAAGTATTAATCAAATTAAACTATATTAAACATTACAAATTACTTAAAATCTATTCGACTATAAACCATAGTAGTCCACACAGGGATGGTTCAAGGAGCAGATGCAAGAACACTTTTCATTTCATTCTCACTTAAAGCTACACCAAGTCAAGTTCATATATGTACCTGGAATTACAATGAAATAAAGGAAGAGGTCAGGAGTGACTCAGCAGTATAGCAACATGAATCAACAATTGAGATCTAACAATAACACAATAATCAGATCAATTAGAAACCCAAATCGATATCATTGGAACCCATGACATGATTTTAGACCAGTGATACTAATAACAGACCAAAAATAACCTCAACTGAACTCCAAAACACACTCAAAATTGAATCCAACAAACTTCTGAAGATTCAACACCTCAAACACATATATTTCAAGTCATTTTTATCTTATTTATGCTAAAAATTCAAATGGATGGCTGAGAATTGGAACTAATTTGAAGAAAACTCTAATAAAACAATATTTTTTGTGATTTTTCTGAAGATTTTGTTTTTAGAGATATTTTTCAGAATCCAAAGACCTTTGGGAATTTTTCCGCCTTCAAACCTTTGTGGGAATTTTTAGAAGCTGGAAATTTTTGAGAATTTTCATGATTTTCAAAACTTCTGGGAATTTTTCGAAGTTCCAAATTTGGGAATTTTTCCGAATTCAAAACCTCTGGGAATTTCAGCCTTAAAAAAACGGTGAAAGAAAGAATTGGTATGCCTTTTTATAGGCAAAACCTTAGGGCAACCCTTTCTATTTTGTTTTACCTATTAGTCCCTCTCTTATTTTTTTTAAGTTTTACTCAACTAGTTCTTTTATTCCTTGCTTGTTACTCAAGTTACTGCATTATAGATTTAGAATTATAACTTCAACCATCTTCTAGAAGAGTCTAGGGTGTTCTAACTAACAGATTCTTTAGGTAAAACACCTAAACTACCCTTAAATTGGGTTCTGAATTACTACTATAGCCAAATCAAACCCCAACCCCCTTTTACTCTGGCAAGACTAACCATGGTTGATTTACGACAAGACGAAACTAATCAGCTATAACCAAACGACGATTAAATCTAAACTAACTAATCTATCTAATCAAATAGAAATTCAACTGTAAATAATGAAAATTCTAAGACTAAATGTACCATTAAACTAATACAACAACAAATAGATTAATTGAATTCAAACAAACAAAGATGAAACTCACAAAATCAGAAAATGCAAAGCAATAGCTAAACATGAAATCCTATCGTTGAAGTCAAATCAACGATCAAATTACTATTAACAAAATAAAATCAAACTATATGATTATGAGAAGAAATCAGACCCTAAACTAAAATCCTGATTCAATACCTAAAATAAAAGAAATTCTGAGTAAACAGAATAAAATAAATAAAAAAATAAAAATCACAGATGAAATAGAGGAGAAGGTAAGCATGAAATACCTCGAAGTGCACTAACTCCAACTTGAATGATGGCAGCTTTCTTGGCATCATTTGGATTAAAACCGTCTTTAATCATGTGTTTTCATCATAAAACACATGATTAAAGGCTATTATATCCCAAAATCAACTAGTCTCCAAACATTCAGAAGTTAGGGATTTCGGCCAAAATTTGATCTGAGATTACCAAACGGGGATAATTCGAAGGCTAAGGGTGTAGACTTGGGATGATGGGTGTAAGGAGATCATGTGGTGTTAATTTGGCAAAGTTTGGAAGTGGTGGTGTTTTGGCTGGATTTTCAAATCAATATTCGAGACTTTCTACTGAGATTTGAGGTACGGGGCTTGGGGATTTAGAGAGAGGAGGGTGAGAGGATATTGTGGTGTAAATTTGAGACAATTTTGAGACCGGTGCCGCCGTGGACGGTGGAACAACTGCCGTTTTGATTGAAGATTCGAGACGAAAGGTTGGTATTTGAGGGCTGGGATTTAGGGCATTGGAAAGAAGAGGAGGAGAAGTTTTGATGGTATAATTCTGGGGTTGATCATAGCATCGCGGCCGGCAGCGGACGGCGGAGGGATGGTGGCGTTACATCAGCATGTTATGGTGTTTTGGCAGATGGTTTGGGGGTAGGGGTGTCGTTTATCTGACACTTATATAGCCAAAACCTCGTTAGTTCTCATCCGTTCGATTAAACAATATCAACGGCTCTGATTGATCTAAGCCATACGTCGTCGTTTCAATTGGGGCGTAATGGACTGGGTTGGGGAAGCTTGGGTCGAGTATTGTTGGGTTTGGACAGGTATTTGCACGGGTTTAGGGTTTGGGCTGGTGATTTGATTAAAGGGTGGCCCAAATTTGGGTCTTTAATTAAGACCACAAAATTTTAAACTTCTTTCTTTTTTCCCCTTTTTTAATTATTTTTCAGATTTTATCAAAGTATAAAAATAAAAATAAACAAGACCAATTTTAAGCTCTACAATTAAAACTAATTAATTTCAAAAATAGCCTAAATCCTATTTTAAAAAGAGACTAAGCAAATGTAAACATGACTACTATTTTTGTTATTTTCTCTTATTTTTATAATGTCAAATACTAATAAGCCTAAGAAAAATGCAAAATTGGGTCCTGAATGCAAGTGTACTATTTTTTGTATTTTATGAATTATATCAATTTACAATGCACAAAAATGCGAACAAGCACAAAAATCATATAATTAATTCCTAATAATTCAAATAATAATAAAAAAAATCCTAATTTCAATAAATTATATAGGAATATTTCAAGCGAGGCAAAAATCACATGCTCACAGCTGCCCCTCTTTGCTCGAAGACACTAACAGTTTCCGGGCAAAGATAAATGAGCAACTGAGAGATTTTTGTCTACTTGGCATTCCATGAGAAGCATTTTTTGAAAAACGTGTGACCGAACCATGCCTCAATAGTTGCCTACATATCCTTGGCTCTAAAGGAATCATGTTAGTGTAGTTCTAGAAGTTTTGGTAGCTAGGAGTACCAGGAGCTATGATTTCGCTGCTGATGCTGCTTGCTGACCTTCTTATTACACCAAAAGGAAAATCAAAAGCTAAGCTATTAATGCCTATCAACTATGATTTACAATATTCTTATCTGTAAATTTCTTGAAACTTGATCTTGAGCCTTAGCTGGATTCACTGTGGACCCCGACCTGAATCTTGATGCTCGTAAGCTGTAGGTTTCGGTTCTTTCTTCAGCATTGAAACCAAGCGGGACATGCGCGACTTGTGATTTTGAATCATATATGAGTAGTCCGCATCTTTCTTTTTCAATCACTCAGAGTTCCCTTCTTTTTTGTTATTTTATTCTTTTTCCTTTATTTTGGATTGAGATTCACTCTTCCAATCATCTTGAATCTAGCGCCCTCAGGTAAAACCTATTCGGACACCAAAACAAACAAATGAACAAAATTTTCTGCCCTAGTTTTCACTGGAATAATTTTGTGAGTCAATTGCAACACAAATCTAAGCTATTTCTTTATTGAAAATAATGAAAGCCAGGATTTTTTATCTTTTGGAAGGATTGCCAAGTTATGCTGGTAGATGGCAGGGTTATGCCGAGAAAGAAAACGGGTCCCTGCTGGGGAAAAGAGGAGAATCCACGGGTTATGCCGAGAATGGCATAAAAGAGTTCCTACTGGGGATGAAAAGGAAAATCCGCCGGTTACACCGGGATGAAATGAAAAAGATTCCTGGGTTATGCCAGGGAGATGCGCGGGTTATGCTAGGATAGGAGGAAAAATGGTTCTTGGGTTATGCTAGGAGGATCTACGGGTTATGCCGGGATAGGAAGGAAAAGGCTTCTGGGTTTTTCCAGGGGGATCCACGGGTTATGCCGGGACAGGAAGAAAGGCTCCTAAGTTATGCCGGGAGAATCCACGGGTTATGCCTGGATAGGAAGAAAAAGGCTTCTGGGTTATGCCAGGGGATCCACAAGTTATGCCGGGATATGAAGAAAAGGCTCTTGGGTTATGCCAGGGAGATGCACGGGTTATGCCGGGATAGGAAGAAAGACTCCTGGTTTATGCCGGGGGATACACGGTTATGCCGGGATAGGAAGAAAAGGCTCCTGGGTTATGCCAGGGGATCCACGGTTATGCCGGGATAGGACGAAAAAGGCTCATGGGTTATTCCAGGGGATCCACGAGTTATGCCGGGATAGGAAGAAAAAGGCTCCTGGGTTATGCCAGGGGATCCACAGGTTACGCCGGGATAGGAAGAAAAAGTCTCCTGGGTTATACCATGGGATCCAAGGGTTATGCCGGGATAGGAAGAAAAAAGCTCCTGGGTTATGCTAGGGGATCCACAGGTTATGATGGGACAGGAAGAAAAAGGCTCCGGGGTTATGCCAGGGGATCCACGGGTTATGCCGGGATAGGAATAAAAAGGCTCCTGGGTTATGCCAGGGGATCCACGAGTTATGTTGGGATAGGAAGAAAAAGGCTCCTGGGTTATGCCAGGGGATCCACGAGTTATGCCGGGATAGGAAGAAAAAGGCTCATGGGTTATGCTTGGGGATCCACGAGTTATGCCGGGATAGGAAGAAAAAGGCTCCCGGGTTATACCAAGGAGATCCACTGGTTATGACAGTATAGGAAGAAAAAAGACTCCTAGGTTATGCTAGGGAATCTACGGGTTATGCCGGAATAGGAAGAAAATGCTCTTGGGTTATGCCAGGGAATGCACGGGTTATGCCGGTATAGAAAGAAAAAGACTCTACTGGGGGTAGAAAGAAGATGATCCTCGGGTAATGCCGGGAAAGCAAAGAAAAAGACCCTGAGGTTATGGTGGGGATAGAAAGAAAAGGACCCTCGGGTTATGACGGGGAATGAAAGAAAGGAGTCCTCAGGTTATGCTGGAGAGAATGGAAAATGATCCTCGGGTTATGTTGGAGAAGAGAAGAAAAGAAAAAGACCCTCAGGTTATGCTGGGGATAGAAGGAAAATGAGCCTCAGGTTATGCCGGTGAAGAGAAGAAAGAAAAGACCCTCAGGTTATGTTGGGGATAGAAGGAAAATGACCCTCGAGTTATGCCGGAGATAGAGAAGAAAGAAAATGAGCCTCAGGTTATGATGAGGATAGAAGGAAAATGACCCTTGGGTTATGCCGGGGAGGTACACATGTTATGTTGGGGACAACTAGGGAATGTGGTCCTAGATTTGGAGGGATAGAGTTAAGGATCGGGGGTCCTATGCTACCATGATTTGTGTGATTCTTCTTTTCTTCTTTCTTTTGTTAAGGCTGCGAGAAAGGATATAAAGGTAACTTCCCTTTTGGTTGATCATTTTGCAAAGCTGTTCCTAGCTCCTATGCATTTTCTTGGTTGCATCTGCTATTTGCCCAATTGCTTTGGATTACACCTGTTTTAGATTTTCAAACAAAGCATGATTATTAGTTTTGAACGGTGCTACGTTTTGTGGGCTTGATTGCTTGATCCCGGCCTCGCTTCTGTTGAGAAGACCTTTAACTTTCCAGACTTTGCCTTGGTAGTTGGCCGGGAGAACTCATCCTTTAGATTTATTTCACCTTTGTAGGCCTTTCAGTTGTGGTTTCTTTGCCCCAACTTCCATGTTAGAAACTTTGGGTACCTTGGATTTTTGAAACTTTGTCTAGACAATTAGCCCTCCGAGACTCAAACTTTCTAACTTCACTTTGCCTTCGTGGGCATTTGACTTCGATTTTCTTTCTTTCAAACCCTTTCTGCTTCCGAGGCATCAGCCATCATGGCTAGCCGAGATCGGTTAGATGCGCCTGCTGAGACTGGGCATTTTCTTTGGTCCTTGTTAGGCAAGCCCTGTGAAACCAGTCTTGCCACCCTTTCTTTTGCAATAATCGTGGAATCATAGTTAAACTGAAAAGGATTCAAAGAAGAAGTATAGAAAAGCAATCATATGGGTTTAAAGAGAAGTATCCCTTTCAGGGGAAAGAGGACTTATCTAGGGGTGGGTGCTGACTTCAAATGAACATGACATGCTTTTCGGACCGGATGTCTGAGCCATGCAAAATTTCCAGATTCTTGTAAACCTCATTCCATATTTCAAAACCAGGGCGCTTTGCTAGGCCTTTTGATGGTGATATATCTTCTTTTCGACCGACAGTGTCCTTTTCGAGTTTTCGCCAATCGACCTCTCTCATATCTCTTCTCACTGTCGCCTGATAGTGCTCTCCTTTTGCCTTGCGGAGCAGATAATAGACAAGTGATTGGCAATAATTCAGAAGTAGCAGATGCTTCGTTTCAAGGTAACTTATTCCTTCTGGTGTTGGAAAGTGACCCGCTTTCACCTAAAGACAAATTGCATGGGAATTTTGGATGAAGAAACAAGCATATCAATTTGACATAGTGAAATCTTTTTCTTTCCTACACAGAGAGCACGAGAATAAATACAAGGCATACTACGGAAATTGATCCAGCAGTTCACAATTTTATTTTCTTTGTTTTTTTGGGTTGCTTTTTTTTTTTTGTTAATCAGTGAGTACCCAGCAGTTCAATATTATCTGTGACCTAGTTGACCTAGACAGGAGCGCTATATGTCATTTGAAAACCAAGCAAGTACTGCAATATAGCAAGAGTTGGTTTATTGATACAGGCAGTTTGGGATGATTAGACATAGACGAGAAGTAACATTAAACCAACATGAGTACTAACTGGGAAGATCACTTATAAGCGGTGCTAACATCTATCACGTGGCCAGTCCGTACAGTTAGAAGATCCAACAAGTATAGTAGCTTAAACGAGAAAATGTTGGGAACAGCCTTTCTGCCCTTCCAGAGGTAGAGGTAACGTTGCGTACATCTAACCTCCCAGACCCCACTTGTGGGAAAATGATGGGTTTTTGTTATTGTTGTTGCGTAAACATGAAATGTTGGGTAACAGGCTCTAAGTCCATTTCATTCAAAAAATAAATAAGGTAAACTAACTAGAAGTTATCTAAATATCACACTTGTCCTAACTATATACAAATCTCAATAGCAAGAACAAAAAGAAGACAGACAAATTATAAACCAAATGTAAGTGCATTAGCTGATTTTGAAGATAATATAATGAGCTGTTTTGAAGAGAAAGGAAATCATATTTTGAAGACAAAAGCTAATGTCTACTGCATATCATCTTTTGGTGCAATTTAGAGCTAGTAAGTGATGTTGAACTTTGGTAGACTTTATTAGTTCCCTGCACAATTAGAAGGGAACTATTTTTGGTTTCTATTTTTCCAGATGTAATACAGCACCAATTTAGTGCTGATTTCATCGATAAAACTTACCTTTTGCTAAAAGAATATAAGTATATTGACAATAACTAATTAAACACGACTATTTGGTAACCCATTTAGATTATATTTTTTCTCCTAATGATGGGGTCCGAGCCAACTTGTAGGCATCTCCGCACAGGTATTGGGTAACTATGTCCGTTAATACTAATAATGTTGAAAAAGAATTACCATTTTTTGTAATTTCACATGATTTCAGCACATCCCTAAAAGAGCCTGTAACCTTACCTCTTTATTTTAAGTCTATAAATTGTTATTTTCTGACGAATTATCTATCAATATTTAATCAACTATATCCATGAATAACAAGAAACCGCCGTTGTTGTTATTGTTGGTGTTGCTGAAGATAGTTATAGCTCGGCGTTAGTTGGCCTAAATTTGAGGGATTTCTACTATTTGAGCTTAATTCTAGTTTCCCAAAGTTAGATTGCTTTTCACATTAGCACCTATCTCTAGGACTCTATTACAGGAAGTCGATAGGAAGTAACGCAGAGCTTTGTGCTGATCACCAATTTTGCAACTTGGGTTTTCCACAAGGATGTTATGAGGTAAAGGGGTCTTAAAGTTGTTCACTTACCTCACTTTTGCACGACCTAAAGTTGAATTCAAAAGAGTAACAACATTCTTGAACTTGTGCTTCTCCAATTTTTCTATAAAATAAATTCCCATACTGAATCTGATCATGGGGCTTAGATAAAAGACCAATAATTCTATGACAAGTTTCAAATGCAGCATTGTTAGCTACTTCTATTTCTTCCATTTCACCTCTCTCAACCCCCAAAAAACATAAAAATGATAGGGAGAAAAGGAGGAAAAACAAAGAAAGAAAAACCTTTAATTCATAAAATCAAAAGATTTAAACCCAAAACACAAACAACAACATTTAGTCCCAAACAAGTTAAACTCCGCTGTACATGAATCCTCACTGCTCTCAACCGAAAAATAAAATACACCCCCTCAAGATATGGGATACAGTCAACCTGAAATTTACGAGACAAAGGAAGGAAGGAAACAGAAGCAATGGACATCATGATCACAATACTAGCTAAAATATCAAGATTGAACTATATGAATGAAATTACAGAAAATAAAATATACCCAGATGAGAAATCAGCATGAAAAAAGCAGTAATTGCATTGATAAAGGAAAAAAGCAATAACAATTGGACACATTTAAAAAAAATAAACCAACCTTTGCGGTTAAAGCTTGTATTTTTGAAGTCACTATATCCAATCCTTCTTCCATCTCCTTTAGTACTGTAACTAATTGAGGAGCGTGCCTGTATAATTCATTCACATTCAAAAATTTCAATAATATGTGCTCCATTATTACCAGAACCCTAAAATACCAACAAAAAAAGAGAAATAACCTGCTTATTTTTTCGCTCGTCTCGAGAGATGTATTAGGCTCTGCCATATTTCACTGTCGCTATTGCTGTGAAAAAAGTTCTCCGCTGGTAACAGTGGCGGTTTCTTGTTAGAAGGAGATGAAGCTGAAACGCAGGTTTTTGATAGCGAAGCAGGTTTGTATTGGGACTATGTAATTGGGCATGTCCATCCTTTTATGGGACCGAAGTCTACAAATAGACATTTAAGGACCCATATTTAAATAATAGTCAAATTTTACAAAATTTCTAAAGTTTAATTAGTACTATTTGGTAAATATCGAATCACCGTATCGAAACTAAAAATTTTGATATTTTGTATTCGGTATGGTATTTGGTTTAATTTTTTAAAAATAATTGATACTACATATTTTAAAATAAAATACCGATACCGTACCGAAATATATGTTATATTGCATGTTACACCTCCTTTATACACCCGGAGGGGGTATAAGGGAATTTTTTCCAATTTAAGAGACAATCGAAAAGGGATTATTTATTTAAAATTCAGAGTCGCCACTTGGATAATTTATGGTGTCCCAAGTCACTGGTTGAAATCCCGACTCGAGGAATGTTTGACTCTAATTATGGTCTATGAACACAGAAATCCGGGTAAGGAATATTGTTAACCTTGGTGAGGTGTTAGGCATTTTCAGGTTCCTTGGTTCTAGCATGGTCGCTTAAACTATTATTAATTGACTTATTATCTGATTTACTACATGCTTTAAACCTATTTTGCATTTTTAACTTTCTACCGGCGTTTAATGTTTTAGGAAAATTCATGATTGTTGAAAACACATCGAAAATCACGCTACATGAAATACACAACACGTTTTATTTTATTTAATAATATTAAAAATTAAAATCAGGTCACACGTAATGTACTCCCAGACTCAGGAAATTATATATCGCGACTATGCATTTCTACGGATATTCATACATCGGCAACTTCATTTGGCTTACTATGTAATATGTGGTAGGAGGATTTGCTGGTGGAACAGTTTGATTAATGGCTGAAGTTATATGTAACAGCTGTATCACTACTAATTTTTATCATTCTCTCCAATAGTTCTCTCATACCTAAATAATACATTATGAGCTATGCTCCTACGAGTAACAGAACATGAAAAAAAAAAGTAAAATAAAACTCAACAAACTGAATTAATTCAAGCAAATCTTAAATAAATAATGAGACATCATAACAATTATACATTATTCAAAAAACCATCAAAGATTGCTAACCAGAATCAGGTTTCAAGCTTTTAAAAGAACGTACATGGATTTCCAAGCAGAGACCAAAAAAGTTGCCGAATTCTGAAGCGGAACCGTGAACTACGAACGGAACTAATGAACGGACGATCTCGTCCGGACACGAACTTGAACCGACGACTGATCTGAACCTCGAACCTCAGTTTCCCATTTCCTACTCTGTTTTTTCTGCTACTGTGCGAGTGTTTGTGATCTTTCGAGAAGAAGAGAAGGCTGGTTTTGGAGATGAGGAGGGCTGGCGAAGATGGCAGCGGAGCTGGTTCGGCTGTTCCTGCGTCCGTAGGTTTTTTTGATGAGAAAGATGACGGGCCAGTGGTTCGTTGGTGGGTGACAGGCTACAGGACAGTGTTGCTCTGGTAGTTTCCGGCGAGGGGTGGCGATGGCTGGAAAACGGGTCTGTGGGTGTTCCTAGGTTCAAGGCTTAGGTCTTGTATTGATGTGTTTTGTGTGAGAATAAGAAGGGGAATGGGAAATGGCGCTTCTATTCTTTTTGGAAGGAGCTCGCGCAGCTTCTCTCTTACTGCCTGTATTAGGTCCGACCTAGGGTGTTTAGAATATCAAAAAAAAAGAAAAAATATGGCTACTGTTATGAAATAATATAAGAACAAGAACAATAATACAAGAACAAGAACAATAGAGAGAAAAGTAGAGAGAGAAGTATTCTTATTAATACTTTTGGGATGATTTACAATGGGAGAGGACCCCTTTATTTATAGGGAGGTGGTGACTTAGCCACCAAGAAGTAAACCCTAGAATCTCTCTAATTACGGACATTCACCTAAAATAGGAGATTTTATAACACTCCCCCTTGAATGTCTATTCAATGATGTGCCTCGTTAAAACCTTAACTAAAACAAAACCCAATGGGAAAAATTAAAGAAAAAGGAAAAAGAGTACACGTGTTTGAATATGCGCCTATTGGTTGCCTCGTTAAAAACCTCGCAAGGAAAATCCCGTGGGACAAAACCTTGTAAGGAAAAAAGAGTGCAACGCGCATTAACTCCCCCTGATAAGAACATCAATTTATATCCTTAAGTCTTCGCATTCCGATCTTGTGAACTAGCTTCTTGAAGGTTGACGTCGGTAGAGATTTTGTGAACAAATCAGCCATATTATCGCTTGAACGAATCTGTTGTACATTGATATCACCATTCTTTTGAAGATCATGTGTGAAGAATAACTTTGGTGAAATATGCTTTGTTCTATCTCCTTTTATGAATCCTCCCTTCAATTGAGCTATACATGCTGCATTGTCTTCATACAAAGTCGTGGGTAGTTTATTACACTTCAAACCACATTTGTCTTGAATATGATGTATTATAGACCTCAACCACACACACTCCCGACTTGCTTCATGAATAGCAATTATCTCGGCATGATTAGATGAAGTAGCCACAATTGATTGCTTAGTCGATCGCCAAGATATGGCGGTGCCTCCACAGGTAAACAAATAACCCGTTTGAGATCGAGCCTTGTGTGGGTCGGATAAATATCCAGCATCAGCATAACCAACAAGATCAGGACTGCAATTCTTACCATAAAATAAGCCCATATCGGTAGTCCCCTTTATGTACCGCAATATGTGTTTGATCCCATTCCGATGTCTCCTTGTAGGAGCCGAGCTAAATCTTGCTAAGACATTAACTGAAAAGGATATGTCAGGCCTTGTAGTATTTGCAAGATACATCAGTGCGCCAATTGCGCTAAGATATGGTACTTCAGGACCAAGTAACCCTTCATTCCTTTCTTGTGGTCGGAATGGATCTTTATTCACATCAAGTGATCGAACAACCATCGGTGTACTTAAAGGATGTGCTCCATCCATGTAAAACCGTTTCAGTACCTTTTCTATATAGGTAGATTGATGAACAAAAATTTCGTTTGCCAAATATTCAATTTGCAAACCAAGACATAATTTTGTCTTTCCGAGATCTTTCATCTCGAATTCATTCTTTAGATAATCAATTGCCTTTTGGAGTTCTATGGGGGTTCCAATAAGGTTTATGTCATCGACATATACGGCAAGTACAACAAATTCCGATGTTGTTTTTTTATAAAAACACACGGGCAAATGGCGTCATTTATATAGCCTTCTTTTAACAAATACTCACTAAGACGATTATACCACATTCGTCCTGATTGCTTTAGACCATAAAGATCTTTGCAATTTAATTGAAAACATTTCCCGAGACTTTGAATTATGAACGTTTGGCACTTTGAGTCCATCGGGAATTTTCATGTATATCTCATTATCAAGTGAGCCATAAAGATAGGCAGTAACCACATCCATTAAATGCATGTCAAGCTTTTCAAGGACAACAAAACTGATGAGATAACGAAAGGTTATCGCATCCATTACAGGCGAATATGTCTCTTCATATCACCAGGCCTTTGAGAAAAACCTTGTGCAACAAGGCGTGCCTTATATCTTTGTACCTCGTTTTTCTCATTTCTCTTGCGTACAAAGACCCATTTATAGCCGACAGGCTTAACACCATTAGGTGTTTCAACTACAGGGCCAAAAACTTCACGTTTTGCCAGCGAATTCAATTCTGATTGAATTGCTTCTTGCCATTTTGGCCAATCATGTCCTTTTCGACATTCTTCAACAGATTGAGGTTCGAGATCCTCACATTCTTGCATAATGCTAGATGCGACATTATAAACAAAGACATTATCCACCACTATATCCACTCGATTAATATTTGCCTCAATATCAATTGGATTTATGGATAGTTCCGTATTTTCCAGAGTCTCGGGCTCAATGGATTCTTCATGAATCTTAGAATTTGTTAAATCATGAATTTCCTCATGAGATTCTTTCGTAGTGTCATTTTTATCATTTGCTTTCCTCTTTCTAGGATTTCGATCTTTAGAACCTAATGGCCTTCCACGCTTCAGGCGTGCATTCGACTCATTGGTTATGACACTAGATGATTGTCCAACAGGGACATCAATACAAATTGGAACATTTTCCGCGAGGATGTGTGATTTCGTTATCCTTTTCAAGTCCGTAAATGCGTCAGGCATTTGATTTGCTATTCTTTGCAAATGGATAATCTTTTGTACCTCTCTTTCACAAATAGAGGTATGTGGATCAAGATGAGATAATGATGCATTTTTCCACAAAATTTCCCGTTTGGTTTCACCAACTTCTCCCCCTAATTTTGGGAAAAGTGTCTCATCAAATCGACAGTCTGCAAATCGTGCAGTAAACAAGTCCCCTGTCAATGTTTCGAGGTAGCGAATGATGGAGGGCGATTCAAACCCAACATATATTCCTAACCTTCTTTGCGGACCCATTTTGGTGCGGGATGGCGGTGCTATAGGCACATATACTGCTGCATCCAAAGATTCTTAAATGGGATATATTGGGTTCATGACCCAAAACTAACTGCAATGGGGAATATTTGTGATAATTCGTCGGTCTGAGACGAATTAGCATTGCTGCATGCAAAATGGCGTGACCCCATACCGAAGTGGGCAGCCTCGTTTTCATGAGTAATGGCCTTGCAATCAACTGCAGGCGTTTAATTAACGATTCTGCAAGACCGTTTTGATTGTGAACATGAGCTACAGAATGTTCCACTTTTATCCCAATTGATAAGCAATAATCATTAAATGCTTGGGATGAAAACTCAGCAGCATTATCCAGTCTAATAGACTTGATTGGATTATCAGAAAATTGTGCTCGTAGTCGAATTATTTGTGCCATTAATTTTGCAAACGCAAGGTTGTGTGATGACAACAGGCACACATGACACCATCTACAGGATGCGTCTATCAAGACCATAAAATATCTAAAGGACCCACTGGGTGGGTGAATAGGTCCACAAATGTCCCCTTGTATACGTTCCAAAAACGTGGGTGACTCATTCCCAACCTTTGTTGGTGATGGTCTGATGATCAACTTGCCTTGATCACAGGAAGTGCAAGGATATTCATTATTTGAAAGAATTTTGAAATTCTTTAATGGATGCCCATATGAGCTTTCTATAATCCATCTCATCATGATCGATCCAGGGTGTCCCAATCGATTATGCCAAAGTACAAAAGTATTGGAATCAGTAACCCTTCGGTTTACTGTGGAGTGTGCCTCAATTGCACTAATTCTTGTCCAATACAGGCCACAAGATGAAGATGGGAATTTCTCAATAACCCTCTTTTGGCTGGAGACATTCTTTGTAATGATGAGATATTCAAGATTATCTTCATCTATTGTCTCAATATGATAGCCATTCCGGCATATATCTTTAAAACTCAACAAGTTTCTCTTAGACTTGGAGGAGAACATTGCATTCTCTATGATAAACATCGTGCCTTTGGGCAGAGTTACAGTTGCTCTTCCTGAGCCTTCAATCAATTTACTACTACCAGAGATTGTAGTAACATTTGCCTTACACATATTTAGTTGAGAGAAATATTTCTTTTCTTTGAGTATCGTATGTGTAGTACATGAATCAACTAAACAAATATTTTTACAGTTGGACGTTGATCCAAGCTTGCTTTGTGAGATATCCATTTTTGCTTAGTTTTTCTCGAGAACGATTCTTGAGACGGTAGAGTCTCGTGCTGATAACGTGTTATGAAATAATATAAGAACAAGAACAATAATACAAGAACAAGAACAATAGAGAGAAAAGTAGAGAGAGGAGTATTCTTATTAATACTTTTGGGATGATTTACAATGGGAGAGGACCCCTTTATTTATAGGGAGGTGGTGACTTAGCCACCAAGAAGTAAACCCTAGAATCTCTCTAATTATGGACATTCACCTAAAATAGGAGATTTTATAACAGCTCCTAATCTGTGTAACGGCGGATCTGTTTTTCTGCCGCTAGGGTTCTAAGTTTTTTTCTTTTCTTTTTTTTCGCTAGGGTTGTAAGTAAGCCTGTCAACTGGTCCGGGTTGACCCGGGACGGAACCGGACCGGCCCGGTATAATTCGGGACCGGACCGGGCCGGTATAAACCGGGACCGGACAGGCCCGGTTCTTAAGGGGTGGCTGGGGTGGGCTGGCTGGGTTGGGGGAGGGGTTAGAACGGTTAGGATTTTAGGATTAAGACCCGTGACCGGACCGGCACGGTAAGCAAAACAGTGCTTGAACCGGTCGACCCGGACCGGGACCGGACAGGTAAAACGGTAAAAAAAAAAATTTTAAAAAAAAATATTCTGAGCATGTGGGCCCCCCAGGACCGTTGGCAACGGTCCAGAACCGTTGGCCAACGGGAGTATTTTCAGAAATGGCCACTTTTTTGTTTTTTTTGTATTTATTAAATTACATTATTAACCCTTCTTAAAATCTATAAATACCCTCCACTCTTCTTCATTTCCTCACTCAAAATTATCAATCTCTCTCTCAATTCTCAAATTATCAATCACTCTCTTCTCTTCAATTTTCAAGAATTCATATTCTAATTTTATAATTTTATTGTCTTTGTTTTCCCGAATTTAATTTATCGTAATTTCTCATTCGGAAATCGGAATTCTAATCTTGAAGTTCAAGTATTCAACATTGAAATACTTGCTTGACGTTTGTTCGTGGTAACACCGGATTTGCATAATCAAGTGCTCAATTTATTGTCGAATTCGGTGCAGTCTCTCCAACTCTTTCTCTTATTTAATATTTTAATTGCATATTTGATTTTAGCTTATATTTTTATTTTTACAATATGTTTAATGATGCTAGTCCTGTAGCTTTTGGTAGTAATAGTAATGACCCGACTTCTAATCATAAAAGAAGAAGTCTGGTATGGAATTTTTTTGAAATAATAGAAGGTACTAATAGTGTTAAGTGCAAATTTTGTAACGAAACTTTTCAATATTTGACCGAAGGAAATTTAGGAGGGACTGGACCATTTGCAAGACATATGAGAGCTGTTCATCCTATAGAATGGGTCAATAATGATGCTAATCCTGTAGCTTCTGGTAGTACTAGTAATAATGATCACCCGACTTCTAATCGTAAAAGAAGAAGTCGGGTATGGAATTTTTTTGAAATAATAGAAGGTACTAATAGTATTAAGTGCAAAATTTGTAACGAAACTTTTCAACATTTGACCGAAGGAAATTTAGGAGGGACTGGACCATTTACAAGACATATGAGAGCTGTCCATCCTATAGAATGGGTCAATAATTATGGAAGCAATGATTTGTAAGTTTTAGATTTTTAGTATGTTTGACTGTATGTACTTTGTTTCATAGATTGGATTAGATAGATCGGAACGAAGAAATCAGGAAAGGAAGATGTTCACACTTTACAGTTCATACTTCATAGCCCAGAAGACGAAGAACTTTAACTTGGAGATATTGATTATGATGAAGATGAAGTGATGAACTGATGAAGTGATGCAAAACATTTGAAATTACTACTTCGCTACAAAAAATGTAAACATTTTGTTATCTACTTATTAATTTGAAATTGAGAAATAAAGTAGCACTTGCAATAAGTGCAATTTTTTCGCCATCTTTTGTTGTGTTCATTCAATTATTACAAAGTATTAATATAACTTAATATTTATACATAATTCTAAAAAAAATACAAAATAACGAAACCCGGCCCGGCCCGGACCATTACAACCCGTAACCCGTACGGTTCAATCTAAACCCCTAACAACCCAGCCCGGTTAAACCCGGCACTGTTTGGACCCGGCCCAGCCTGGACCAGTAACCGGACGGGTCGAAAAAAAATCGACCCGAACCGGACCGGTGGAACCGGTTGACAGGCTTAGTTGTAAGTGTATAAAGATTCTCGGGGTTTTTTTGTTAAGCGGTATGGGCCGAGCGATTATAAACTTAAGAATTAGCCAAAATTTTGCGGTATAACTAATTTTTGGACTAGTTAATTAAAAATAGCCAGCATTTACCAAGTTAATGAAAAATAGCCACCATTTTGTTACAATAGACACCGGTCCAGCATAATATACTGGAATTTGGTGCACTTATGTATGAACTCCAGCATATTATGCTGGACTGGTATACTTTACTGGCTCCAGTATAATATACTAGAGACTGGAGCACTAATGTTCTAAACTCCAGTATATTATATTGGACCATTGTACTTGCTGGAACTCTAGTATATTATGCTGGAATTCTACTGTATTTATGTTGGAACTCCATCATATTATGTTGGAGTTCCAGCATACTATCTTGGAACTCCAGTATAATATACTAGAGTTTTGAATTTGGGTTATTTTTGAACAACCAATTGTAAATCTGGGTATTTTTAAAAATATCCTTGAGAATTACGGGCTAGATTTGAAAATTAGGCCTATTGGAGAAATTTAAAAATAGCCTGATTTACAAGAGGTCGTTCAAAAATGGCCCAGTTTCAAAAGTAATCGAAATATAACCACTTATCATGTAAACATAAATCTGAGCGAAAATACTGTTCAAAACCCGAAAAATATGCCAGTATATTATGCTAGAGTTATAGCATAAGTGTACTTGAATTCCAGCATATTATACAGGAGTTCCGTGATAAGTATGCTCGAACTCCAGTATAATATGATGGAGTTCCGGCATAAATACACTAAAACTCCAGCATAATATACTGGAGTTCCAGCAAAGTATACCGGTCCAGTATAATATGCTGGAAGTTCATACATAAGTGTTCGAATCTCCAATATATTATGCTGGAACTTTTAGTGTGTTGGAGTTCCAGCATAATATGCTGGAAGTTCATACACGTGTGCACCGAACTCCAGTATATTATGCAGGAGCGGTCTCTGTTGCAGCAAAATAGTGGCTATTTTTCATTGACTTAATAAACGCTGGCTATTTTTGAATGATCAGTCCGAAAACTGGTTAGATCATGCTATTTTAACCTAAAAATAGGTCGTTTGATCCCAAGTTTTATTTTTTTCCCGCGAACGAGACTAAAACTACTATCTCATTTACTAATTAATCCTATTTAAGTAAAATAACTATTAAAATCAGACTGACCATTAAAACAAAATTATTTTTGGTATTTTTAAGATTAAAAATGACTAGAAAATATTAATGAAATTATTTTTTTGTAATTTTTAGTTTTTTGTAGTAAAATAAAGTAAAAGGGTCAAAATTAGTTGAAATAGCGATATTAGGCCTAAATTAAATATTTACATGCTAAAATATTAAAAAAAACTTGGGTAGGATCAAAAATCAATGTCACACCTCCTTTTTTTACTACACCCCCAGGGGTATAAAAGAGTTTTTCCAATTAAAGGACAATCAAAATGGGATTATATTTATTCAAACATAGTCGCCACTTGGGATAATTAAGGATGTCCCAAGTCACCAATTCGGATCCCAATTCGAGAAAAAGATTGACTCTGTATTATAGTTCGCGAACACAGAAATTCTAGTAAGGAATTCTGTTAACCCGGAAGAAGGTATTAGGCACTCCCGAGTTCCGTAGTTCTAGCACGGTCGCTTTGACCATACTTGGCCTGTTAAATTATTTAATTACTTATTTTAGAACCTATGTGCATTTACCTCTTACCGGTTTTAATTAAGAAAAATTATCGTGAAACGCGTCACGCATATGTGTACCCTTTGGTTTGGCGCGTCAAAAATCATGTCGGGCGAACGTGTCCACAATTAATAACGATTTATTATTATTAAGAAAAGTTTGGCCGAAGTTGCGCGTACGCATTCTTCGATTTTATTTTTAGGAATCGTAAATCATGTCACGCGAACGTGTCCACGACCGTGATAGTATATTAAACGTGCTTAAAGCAAACTATGAATATTTTTTATTTTATATCTAAGTCATAAGAAATTAATACTAGGGCCATATGTGATTTAATTATGGATGGCACACCTCGAGCTATATAAACTAAAATTAATTAATAGCCCATGAAAACCCATTTTTTATTATTAAGAAAAGTTTGATCGAAGTTGCGCGAACGCATACTCCGCATTGATTTTTAGAATCGTGATCATGTTACGCGAACATATACGCAATCAAAATTATATTTTTAACGGCCCTAAAGGCTGCTCTATGAATATCATTAATTAACTAAGTTGCAATATATGCAAGGACCAAGACTCATATCTATTAACCATATAGCTTCACACAAGCACACAGAACTCTGGCACATTTTAACTCAATGCATCCCATAAATGCGCCCATGTTTCTCTAACTAATGCACTGCGTTTAAGAACTCAAGTTTTAAAGTCACCTGGCTATTCTCAAATTTACTTTTCTCAATTAATTCTAGGTGAGAGATTCATATTACATGTAACAAAAACCTCAAAACACCAGCTCCATAATATTTAGCCGTGGTGCGTCCTTTTACAGGGGAAGTATAACATGAATCTCTGAAAGAGATATGGCGAAAATACAATGCTCTCGAACATGGATTGGATCCAACTAAAGCTCAAATATTCATCAAGCTAAAAAAACCATAGCATCATAGATAATTTTAAATCTTCCCGAAGGAGTAGGCCTGATTACATGCACGAAATACATGGATTTGACGAATGATAAAAAATTCATGCTCAACGGCTACACACTAGATGAAAAAATCTAAATGCAATCAAGTGCTGAATTAACTGAGTAACTTTACATCTAAACCTTAACTAATTCTAGAATGCATTTGTCCTTCTGTTATGAATAGTCCATTCATGAAACTAGAGTTCGACAATATTACAACACCCAATATTCAGAAATTATACACTAAATCTAAGCAACTAAATCATCTTAAGCTATTAGCATGAACCAGAAATTGAACTACACAATACTAGAGCATCTAATCACATATAATGATAGTAATTAACAGTAATTACATCAGAAATTTAAGATGTCTATTCAAACTTCAACTTGTACTTTCAAATCTTCATACATGCTAGTCAATACTTAGTTCCATGACAAGTTTTGATAGTGTACCTGGAAACTACAAAAGGAAGAAGAGGTGAAAGCAATAAACAGCAACAACGGGCCAGAAATGAGACAATATCAGCAGAAATCAACTCCCCTAGCAAGAGATCGTGAGCCAAAACCGAAATCAAGTAAAAACTCTTCAACCAAACAGATTCAGTCTATTTTTGAAATATAAACCAATAAAATGACAAATCCTTTTCAAATCCCAGAGAATCAGTCCCAACTTCTAATTCAAACCATTTTAAAACTCCAAAATGAATCACAAGTTGCTTCCGACTTCGGTATGGTAAACATGCCCTCACTTTTGGTGACATGGTAGAGGAACCTCCCATCAAGTAATTAAATCAATGAATGGAAAGAGAGAGTCACCAAGGCTAGTGAGAAGCTGGAATATCTGAAATACAGTCTGCTAGAATTGGAAGGGAAAACGAGGAAGAGAGTCACCTATTGTCAAAACATTGAGGGAAGCGAAGAAGAATGCCTAGCAAAGGCATTTTTACTGGAAAATCTGTGTGAGCTGGAGGATCTGATCAACGAGAACATTAAACCTGAAGGATATCCTTATGGGACCAAGTAGCTAGTAGTCTTTTCTAGTCAATGTAACAAGGCCAATGACCGTTAGTGACATTTTATTTTTTTCTGCAATTTCTAGTTTCTTTTTGGGAATCGTCTTATTTTTTACCAATAAAATAAGGCATTATAAGTTCTCCAAATCAACTTGTCACTAGACCTACCTCGGGCACAACGAGGCTTCCAAATTAGGACACGATTTATATTCTTGCACTATGTGTTTAAATACTGCAACATTTTCTCCTCATAATCCTTACTAACTTGTTGCCTTTTGTTTTTACTTTTTGTTTTATTCCCCTTCCCCAAAGGTTAGTTCGTTGCACTCTGGCATCATCATACTCTACGAGATCCAAGGGCCCTCCACCTCCTCATCCTCCAAGTCCATCAAAATCAAGAACAAAGGAAAAATGGAAGACTTGGGTAACATCAGGAAGGAGAATTCGGTTGAAAGGGTAGAGACCTCCCAGGGTATGCAGGTTTCCAAGGAAAGTGCCTCCCAGCTTGAACAAAAGTTGTTGAAATTTCAGGAAGAATTAGACCAAGTCCGGAATTTGGCCAGCTTGTCATTTTCCCCCTGTAACCCAGGTGTCAACTTCTCCAACCCTCAAAACCCCCTACCTTCACAAAATATCCCAAAACCACAAAATCAATCCGCTCCTCATCACCACTGTAACACATGCCACACTTCAAGTAACATCTCGTTACTTGTCCCTGAACCACTAACATCCACAAATGACCATTCCTACCATCACAACAACCCCATTTATATGAAAACCATGCCACATCCCATTCAACCCATTTCAAAAACACCTAAGTCTGATGACAAAGACTCCCTCATCAAGAACCTGGCCGCAGAACTCAAGAAACTCACTAGCCGAGTCTAGGGTATTGAAGGAAACAAAGGCATCGAGGGGCTGAACTACGAGGATCTTTGCATCCAACCAGATGTTGAACTCCCAGAGGGGTACAAACCTCCCATGTTTGAAATGTTTGATGGCATAAGAGATCCCAGAGTCCATTTGAGGACATATTGCGATAAGTTAGTCAGAGTCGGGAAAGATGAAAAGATCCGCATGAAGCTCTTTATGAGAAGCCTAAAAGGGGATGCTCTATCTTGGTACATTAGCCAAGACCCCAAGAGTGGACAAATTGGGTCGGTATGGCGTCCGATTTCATGGACAGGTTCATATTCAATACTAAAATGCACCAGATGTATTTTACATCCAGAATTTTAAGAAGAAACCTACAGAAACTTTTCGTGAGTATGCTACTCGTTAGAGGTCAGAGGCTGCTAAGGTCAGGTCGGCCTTAGAAGAAGAACATATGAACAGATTTTTCATTCGGGCTCAAGACCCCCTATATTATGAGAGGCTGATACTGATTGAGGGCCAGAAATTTTCTGACATCATCAAGTTATGGGAGAGAATCGAATAAGGTATTAGAAGTGGTATGGTAACTAACTTTGAAGAATTACAAGCCACCAACAATGCTCTACAGTCTGGCGGCACATCCAAGAAAAGGGATGTGAGTGCCGTAATGGTTGCGCAGAGGACATATCTCCAGTCATATACCAAACTTAATCATTACCTCCACTCACACTTCAACATATGCTAAGTTACCAAGCATCTTCCTACCAAGCTCCACCGCCTACTTACCAATTATCTCCACCTCCCATATATCAGCCTACTCTCTAAACACTCCCAACCAGCACACAACTACCAAGCCTACAATACCCAACAAGCTCACTATCAATCACCTCGCCAAAATTTCCCTATAACCTAACCAAACTTTGACCGCAGACCTCCCAAACAGTATACCACCATTGACGAACCAATCGACCAACTGTATGAAAGGCTTAAAGACGTTGGTTACGTCACCCCTATCCCTGCTATAACCCCAGAAAATCCTTCCCAATGGGTCAACCTGAACAAAACCTGTACATACTATTCCGGCATGAAAGGTCATATCATTGAGGAGTGCCACTCCCTGAAGGACAGGATTCAGGCTTTGATTGACAATAAGATCATCGTGGCAAAGGATCCCGCTCCTAATGTTCGCAACAACCCTCTACCTGACCACAAGGGAGGGAGCATTCACATGATAAAAATAGAAGATGATTGGGACTTTGAAGGGCCGATCGGGTTGATTACTGAAGGTGACAAGCCAAAGAAACCAACAGCCACACTTAACCCGGTCGTTGTCTAGATTTAGCCTTCTGAAGATGCTGAAGTAAACATGTCCATACCACTCGATCTTGAAGAACCATCTCCCGCAAAGGCCAGGACCAATTAAGGTTGAGTTTAGGTCCCCAAAGGCACCATTTGAAGTTGTTGTGTTACCTCCCAAAACGAGGGTACCCATTCCAATTGCAATGTCAACCATAACATTGTTCCATACATAGGCCATTCCTTGGGACTACACAACCGAGGCAAGAAGGAAAGGGAAAACCAAATCTGGAGAAGCAATTGTAGTACAAGGTACGGCCTGAACTGGCAGGCTTTATACTTTGGAGTATTTAGCTGAGTCGAGCAAGCAGACCTCTGGACGGCTTGTTGAAACTGGGCCTAATGATCTCTAGAGGAGGATACAAGCAAAAGAGTACTCAGTCATTGATCAACTGAATAAAACACCGGCACAGATCTCCATCCTATCTCTACTGCAAAGCTCCGATGCGCATAAAATGCCTTGTTAAAGATACTAAGTGAGGCATATGTACCCAGCAACATAACTGGAGGAGAAATGACAAATATGGTAGGGCAAGTATTGGAGAGTCAAAAAATCTCTTTCAACAAAGATGAGCTACCACCTGAAGAGTTGAGCCACAATAAGGCGTTGCACATCACTGTGCAATACGAAGATCATTTCATCACTAGGATTTTGATGGACTCAGGGTCTAACCTCAATATTTGTCCGTTGGTAACTCTCAGAACTTTGGGTAAGAGCCTACATGAGATCAAAGATGGGGCCATCAATGTCAAAGCTTTCAATGGATCCCAAAGGTCCACCATTGCGGAAATCAGTTTATGTCTGCAAATGGGACCAACTTGGTTCGACGTTGATTTTCAAGTAATAGACGCCCCAACATCTTACAACTTGCTATTAGGACGACCCTGGATCCATGCCGCTAGAACTATAGCATCAACCCTACACCAAGCGGTGAAATTTGAGTGGAATCACCAAGAAGTAATTATTCACGGCGACGGTAGCAGTCCCATATATAGTCGCCAAACCATTCAAGTGATCAGAGGAAGAGAAAGATAGGTGGGGAAACCTACCATCATATTGAGCGATTCAATGCCATGGAAAAAGATAAATGATGGGATGACAGGATTGAAAGCATACTAAATTGGAGTGGATATGAACCTGGCAAGGGACTCGGCAGGAACCTCCAGGGAATCACCAAACCTATCAAGCTAAAGAAGCACGGTACCACTTTTTGTTTGGGATAAAAGTACACTTGGAAGGAATTTAAAGAATGGTCGCCACCATGGCGCGGTCCTTACTATCCATTGGAGCATCCGATACCCCGTCTAGAGCAAACCTTCTAACCAGCCAAAGTCATTTATGGGTCAGAAGAAGAGGAAGCATTAGTAGCAATGAGGAACTTGTTCCTGAAGGACGATAATATAAATTATTGTGTCGTTTTTTAGGAGGAAGGCCCTTCCATAAAAGCCGTGAGCCGAGGAGCACGCCTCAATAATTGGTCTATCAGAACCACCAGGGCCCGGAAGACTTCGGGGTAGCAAAGCTGAACAAAGCACCATGCATCACCTTTTACTTTTGCTAGTTGATTTTTTTCCCGTATTTTAATTTCAAAATAAGAGCTCCAATGTTCAAAACACTTATGAAATTTATCAAAGCATTTCAGTTTCTTATAAATCTTGATCTCATTACCTTTTTACCTTTTATTTTATTTGCACAGTATTACTATTACTTATCTTGATGAACCGACGATTATGACTTGCAACGAGCGACAAACGGATAGTGACTTAGAAGAGGATGATATACCAGAAGAGGTTCTTAAAGAACTTGAGAACTTTGAGAATAGGCCTAAGTCTAACTTGGACGAAACTGAGGTTGTCAACTTGCGTGATATAGAGAATGTCAAGGAAACGCGCATGAGTGTTCATCTATCACCATCGGAAAAGGAACAGTACATAGAGCTTCTAAGGGAATATGAGGACATATTTGCCTGGTCGTATGATGATATGTCTAGTCTCAGCACATCTATTGTAGCTCACAAACTGCCAACGAATCCAGCATGTCCGCCGGTAAAACAGAAGCTCACAAAGTTCAAACCTGACATGAGTTCAAAAATCAAAGAAGAGGTTACCAAGCAAGTCAAAGCCAAGGTTCTCAAGGTATTAGAATATCCAACATAGTTAGCCAACATTGTGCCAGTGCCAAAGAAGGATGGGAAGGTTAGGGTCTGTGTCGACTACTGGGATCTCAACCAGGCCAGTTCGAAAGACGACTTCCCCCTACCGAACATACACATTATAATTTACAACTATGCCAAGCATGAATAGCAGTCATTCATCGATTGTTTTGCTGGGTATCATCAGATATGGATGGATAAGGAAGACAATGAGAAAACAACTTTTATTACGCCATGGGGGATGTATTGTTACAAAATGATGTCGTTTGGGTTGAATAATACAGGGGCCACATACATGAGGGCTATGAATACCATTTTCCATGACATAATACACAAAGATATCGAGGCATACGTAGATGATGTCATCATCAAATCCAAGAAAGCCCCTCACCACATGGAGGATCTGAGGAAGTCTTTCAATAGACTAAGAAGGTACAATCTAAAGCTTAATCCCGCCAGGTTTGCATTCGGGGTTCCCACCAGAAACTATTGGGGTTCATTGTGAGTCGTCGAGGAATAGAGCTTGATCCGTCAAAAGTTAAGGCCATTCAAGAATTTCCACCGCCAAAGAACAAGAAGGACGTGATGAGCTTCTTGGGAAGACTCAACTACATCAACGGTTTTATAGCTCAGTCCACTATTATTTGCGAACCTATCTTTAAGATGTTGAAGAAGGATGCCGCTACCGAATGGACTGATGATTGTCAGAAAGCTTTCGGCAAAATCAAGGAATACCTATCAACGCCGCTAGTTTTGGTTCCGCCCGAACTAGGTAGACCCCTATTGCTCTACCTTGCAGTATTGGATGGATCATTCAGTTGTGTTCTAGGAAAACATGACGAAACAGGGAGAAAGTAACAAGCCATCTATTACCTCACAAAGAAGTTCACTCCACACGAGGCCCGATACTCTCTATTAGAATGCACCTGTTGTGCTCTAACTTGGGTAGCTCAAAGGTTGAGGCATTATTTTTGTGCCTATGCCACCTACCTCGTATCAAGAATGGATCCGCTAAAGTACATTTTTCAGAAGCCCATGCCCACTGGCAAGCTAGCCAAGTGGCAACTCTTGCTAAGCGAGTTTGACATTTTTTACGTATCTCAGAAGGTAATCAAAGGCCAAACCATGGTAGATCACCTCGCCGAGAATCCTGTAAACAGAGAATACGAGCCTCTAAAGACGTATTTTCCTAATGAAGAGGTATCTTTCATAAGAGAGGATATTGCAGAATCCTATGATGGTTGGAGGATGTTCTTTGACAGAGCAGCAAACTTCAAAGGAGTTGGTATAGGAGCAGTCCTGGTGTCAGAAACTGGTCGGCATTATACGGTGTCCGCAAAGCTCAGATTCCCGTGCACCAACAACATGGCCGAATATGAAGCCTGCATCTTAGGGCTCAAGTTGGCCATTGACATGAACATTCAGGAGTTGCTAGTAATTGGGGATTTAGAATTGATCATACGGCAGGTCCGACAAGAATGGGTGACCAAGAACTCCAAGATACTCTCGTATCTGCATTATGTACAGGAGCTGAGGAAGAGGTTTACAAAGACAAATTCCAGCATGTACCCAGAGTCCAGAATTAGTTCGCCGACGCATTAGCTACCTTATCATCTATGATTTAGCATCTAGATAAGAACTTCATTGATCCCATCTCGGTGAAAATTCGTGATCAGCCAGCTTACTGTGCTCATGTCGATGAAGAAGCAGATGAAAAACCTTGGTTCTATGATATCAAGGAGTATCTGATAATAGGAGGATATCCAGAACTTGCAAATGCTACTAAAAATGCACACTTCGGAGGTTATCTAACAACTTCTTTCACAGTGGAGGAATCTTGTATAGGAGGACTCCCAATTTGGGATTACTCATATGTGTTGAAGCAAGTGAAGCATCCAGGTTATTAGAAGAAGTGCATGTAAGGACCTGCGGTCCGCATATGAATGGTTTTGTCTTTAGGTACTCCGGGCAAGTTATTTTTGGATGAGTATGGAAACGGACTGTATCTAGTATGTCCGAAAATTCCATCCCTGTCAGATACATGCAGATATGGTAAATGTGCCTTCAAATGAACTTACTGCAACAAACTTGTCGTGGCCATTTGTCGCTTGGGGAATGGATGTTATTGGACCCATCGAGCATGCCGAATCAAACGGACACATGTTCATTCTAGTGGCAATTGATTATTTTACCAAATCCAGATCATTATACTGGCACTCTCTGATGTGATCATACAAGGAAGACCGAGAAATCACACAAGCCAACACTCGACTGGGCTCCGAAATATCTAGTCTCACAAACCGATTGGCCAAGGCCTGAACATCAACTGCAAGGGGCCTCTCCCCAACTGGAATATACACCAAACTCGCCATACTCACTGCCTTTCGGCTCAACGCATCGGCCACCATATTGGCCTTCCACGGATGGTACAGAATAGTAATATCATAATCCTTAAGCAACTCTAGCCATCTCCGCTGCCTCAAATTAAGATCCTTTTGCTTGAAAAAATGCTGAAGACTGCGATGATTAGTGAGTACCTCACAAGATACGCCATACAAGTAATGCCTCCAAATCTTCAATGCATGAATAATGGAAGCCAACTCCAAATCATGGACAGGGTAGTTCTTCTCATAGGCTTCAAGTGACGAGAAACATAAGCAATAACTCTACCTTCCTGCATCAGTACACAACCAATCCCAACTCTCGAAGCATCACAATCCACGATGTATGAACTTGAAGCTGATGGTAAAACCAATACTGGAGCTGTGGTCAAAGATGTCTTGAGCTTATGAAAGCTCTCCTCACTTTCGTACGACCATAAAAATGAAGCACCCTTATGAGTCAACTTGTTCAAGGGTGATGCAATGGAGGAAAATCCCTGAACAAACCGGTGATAATATCTTACCAACCTAACAAAACTACGAATCTCTTTGGCTGAGGATGGTTTAGGCCAACTCTGAACTGCCTCTATCTTCTTCGAATCAACCTGAATACCCTCGTTGGATTCCACGTGTCCTAAGAAAGCCACTGAACTGAGCCAAAACTCACACTTGGAGAACTTTGCATAAAGCTTCTCCTCCGTCAATCTCTGTAATACAACTCGCAAATGCTCTGCGTGCTCCTCTTGATTATGTGAGTACACCAGAATATCATCAATGAAAACAATAATGAACGAGTCCAGATAAGACCGAAATACGATGTTCATCTAATGCATGAATGTTGCTGGGGCATTGGTCAGCCCGAAAGACATGATAAGAAACTCATAATGACCATATCTAGTCCTCAAAGCAGTCTTAAGAATATCTGAATCCTAAATCTTAATCTAGTGATAACCCGAAAGGAGATCAATCTTGGAAAACACCCTCTCTCTCTCTGAAGCTGGTCAAACAAATCATCAATGCGAGGCAGAGGATACTTGTTCTTAATTGTTACCTTGTTCAAGTGCCTATAATCGATGCACATTCTCATTATGCCATCCTTCTTCTTCAAAAATAGAACTGGCGCATCCCAAGGTGACAGACTAGGTGAACCCCTTATCTAGGAGTTCTTGAAGTTGCTCCTTTAATTCTTTCAACTCCGTTGGTGCCATACGATATGGCAAAATAGAGATGGGCTGAGTGCCCGGCACCAGGTCAATACCAAAATAATATCCCTATCAAGTGGCATACCCGGTAGGTCTGCAGGAAATACATCAGGAAAATCCTTCACAACTGGAACGAAATCAATACTAGGAGTCTCAACTCCAACATCCCTCACAAAAACTAGATATGACAGACAACCCTTCCCAACCATACACTGGGCCTTTAATTAAGAAATCACTCTACTCGAAACATAATCAGTCACACCACGCCACTCGATCCACGGTACACCCGGCATAGCTAAAATGACTTTCTTAACATGACAGTCCAGAATAGCATGACACAAAGATAACCAATCTATGCCTAAAATAATATCAAAGTCCACCATGCTCAATAACAATAGATCAACTCGGGTCTCCAAACCCCCAATAGTCACAACACATGACCGGTACACATGATCCACGACAACAGTATTGCCTATCGGGGTAGACACATGAATAGGTAAAGCAAGAACCTCCCGTAGCGCACTCAAATAGTGAGCAAACTATGAGGACACATAAGAATAGGTGGAACCGGGATCAAATAATACTGAGTCATCTCTGTGGAAAACTAAAACAATACCTGTAATGACAACGTCTGAAGCAAGCATATGACAATACCTGTAATGACAGCGTCTGAAGCAATAGCATGTGTCCTACCTGGAATAGCATAAAAATGAGCAGACCTGAAAGAACAGCCTCTATCATGCTGGAATTGGCCCCTTGAAGGAGAACCACTATTGCTGCCCGATCCACGAGGCCTTTTGCCCTCCCTCTCCTCTCGGCTCGATGATGAACTGACTCGATCTCACGTGTGATATCCACCACCTCCTCAAACGTAGCACCCAATACTCTCTCTCTAGTCATTAGAATACGGAGATAGTAGATAAGGCATCCACAAATCTCCTTATCCTCTCATGATCTGATAGAATCATCCAAATAGCATGACAGGCCAAATGTGAAAAACTCATCTCATATTGAGTCACGGTCATATCCCTATGCATCAACCACTCAAACTGTCAATGTAGCCCCTCTCTACGGGACTGCAGTACATACTTCTCCAGGAAGAGAGCGGAGAACTGCTGCTAAGATAGGGGTGCTGCACCGACCGGCCTAAGTCTCTCAAATTCATCCCACCAAGTAAAAGCAGCCCTGATAAACTGAAAGGTGGTAAATGCCACACTACTATATTGTAGAATCACTATTGTACGGAGAATCCGCTGACACCTGTCAAGAAAACCCTGGGCATCCTCGCCCTCAGCGACACTGAATGTCAGAGGCTGGGTCTACCAAACCTTTCAAGACGATGCTACTTATCCTCTGGCATAACTGCAACCCTGAACTCCTGCACTGGTGCAACGTGATGAGCTGGAGATGCCTCTAGCGTCTGTAGTCCCTACACTACCTACTCATGTGCGCGAGCAGTGAGGGTCTGGTTGCCTCCCCCGGCCTGCGAAGTAGCTGTTGCTGTGGTGGCTGAAGCTGCCTTAGCCAGGCCAGAGCAAACTGTCAAGATCTATGCCAAGGTCTCCTAAAGACCCGGAATCACGATGGGCACAGCTGGTGCCTGAACTGGTGCTGCTGGAGTCTGATCTGGAACGGGGTAGCTGGTGGATCAACATATGCGACCCTCTCTACTATGCCTCTGCCACAACCACAACCGTGTCCACGGCCTATGGTGGTCTCAGTGAGTGGTACTGGTGGTCGTTCACCTCGTCTGGTAGCTCGTGTCCTCACCATCTGTGAGAGAATAGAATAATAGAAGTTTAGTTCTCATTTTAACAAAGACGCACGACAAGACTTTCAAGAATGTGAAGTTTTCCTAAAGGTTATGCAGCCTCTCGAGGATAAATACAGACGTCTCCGTACTGATTTGCGAGACTCTACTAAACCGGATCATGACTTGCAAGACCTAGTAACTTAGGCTCTGATACAACCTTGTCACAACCCAACCTCGGTCACGATGACGCCTAACACAATGCTAGGAAAGCTTGACCAATTAACAACCTTAACCCAATCCTCATGTAGTTCATTATTAATTAACACAGATAAATTACCAAGTCATAATACTGGAAGTTTGAAATAAGGGTTTAACATACAAAATCTCAAATAATAATCCTACTACATAGCCCATGTAGATCAGTTGTCACAAGTCTGAGCCTCTAATACAGCTTTTATCAACCTAATGCATGGCAATCTTGTGAATACGTAAATAAAATAAAGGATAGAAGGGAGAGATCAACGCTGCAGAAGCCATTATAGCTACCTCGATGTTCCCCGGTATGTGCTGCTCAATAGAAAATCCTCACTCAGCCTCAGATGCACATGGATCTGCATGCAAGGTGCAGGGAGTAATGCAAGTAATCCGACCCAATAAGTAATAAGCATAAATAATGACTGAGAATAAGAGTTCATGGAAAACACAAAGTAATCTATAATGCGGCAGTTAAAAACAAGTAGAATGAAATCAATAAAATAGTGAAATTGAAATGTAGAAATGCTACAACAAATAAGCAATTAAGCAACAGATATAGAAAGAAAATCAACACATAGTATGGTACCCTCTAGTACCCGCTGCAGCGTGCAGCCCGATCCATTTATTTATTGTCGATGGCGCTCACTGGGGGTATGCAGACTCCGGGAGGGTCACCTTACAGCACAAACGCAATATCAATCCGTCTCGTGGCAGCAACTAGGCCATCGGCCTCATATCAATATCATTATAATACTGCTGTGGCGCACAGCCCGATCCCATACTCAGTCCAGAAAATCACATAAGCCCCTCGGGCCACAATAATGTAGCAATTCTCAGCCCAAAACATCATTAGAAATATCATTTAATTTTCAAATCTGAGTAAAAGTGGTTGAATTTGTAAAACAATATTAGACAATAGAACTGAGTTCAAGTAATATGTCAAAATGGTGAGAAAATAGTAATAGCAATCCCCGAAGGGTTCAAACAGTTGGCACGAAGCCCAAATATGATGATTAGTAAAAATAATGATGATATCAATTACGCGGTAAACACGTCACTCGGGACGGACCAAGTCCAAATCCCCAATAGTAAACAACCCCGACTCATCATCAAGCGCGTGTCTCACCTCAATATAGCATTACGATGTGTAAATCCGGGGTTTCAAATCCTCAGAACATCATTTACATCTATTACTCACCTCAAACCGGCCAAAACTCTAGCTCCCTATGCCCTTGCATCTCAAATCGGCCTCCTCGCGCGTCGAATCTGACCAAAACTACAGCGAATACGTTACAATAGGCTAAGGGAACCAAACCCAAGCGAGAACAATCAAAAAATATCAAAAATCCCGAAATTAGCAAAACCCGAGCCCCGGGCCCACTCTTGAAACTCAGAAATTTTCACATCAACGGGTTCCTTATCTCGCCACGGGTCTATACAATTAAAGAACACCAATATCAGATTCCAATTGACCCCTCAAATCCCAATTTAAAATCTAAAAATCCCAAGCCCTAGTTCTTCCTTCTTTAGCTAAATTTCCATGAATTTCTAGGTTAATTTCACAATAAAATTACATTTTTAGTTAATAAAACTTACTTCCAATCAATCCTCTTCGAATCCCTCTTCAATTTCTCTTAAAGAGCTCTCAAAACATTCAACAATGGTGGAAAATAACTTAGGCTCGCAGATGAAATATTTTTAAAAACCCTTATGCCCAGCTGTGATTTTCTTCTACGCGAACATGATGGCCCGCTCGCGTTCGCATTGAACACATATTCCTGTAACCAAAATTAACCCTCACAAACGCGGTGTCCCACACGCGTATGCGATGCCCTAGGTCTCTGAACCTACGCGAACGTGGTCCCCTCTCCCGCGAGCGCGAAGAGCATTTGCTCTGGAAATTTCATGTGCCAAACAACTCTACACGAACACGACCACTGAAACACGAACGTGATGAACAACCAAACTACCTTCCACGAACGCGAGACCTAAATGGGATCGTGAAGGCAAAACTTGGACTTGCACTGCTGTTGCATTTTCTGCTATATTCTTCAACTCCAAACATCTCGTTAGCCATCTGAAATCACCCTGAGGCCCCCGGGACCTAAGGTCCAACACATCCTAAAACATCATTCAAACTTGTTTGAATCATCAAAACACCCCCAAACAACACTAAAACTATCGAAATACATCGAATTCAAGCCTAAGTTCTTCTAAAACATCTGAAACACACATTTGATCAAAAACCCAACCAAATCACCTCTGAATGACCTGAAATTTTACACACATATCCCAAATCACATAACAAAGCTACAAAAACTCTTAAAATTCCATTCTGACCCTTGGATTAAAATCTCACCTATCAACCGGAAATCGCCAAAATACTAACTTTGCCAATTCATGCCTAATTCTACACCGAACCTCCAAAACCACTTCCGATCACACTCCTAAGTCACAAATCATCCCCCAAAGCTAACCGAATTATCAAAAATTACATCAGAGCCCTCTAATGCATAATTTAACATCCGGTTGACTTTTTCAAACTAAGCCTTCCTTAAAGAGATTAAGTGTCTCATTTCTTACTAAATTCACTCCAAACTCAACCCCAATCAACTCAACCACATAAAACACGAATAACAAATCATAAATAAGTAAAAATAGGAGAAACAGAGCGGTAACTCATGAGACGCCGGGTCGGGTCATCACAAACATTCATTAGATGTATATCAAGTTTTTCATGGACTGCCAAATTTATAAGATACCTGAAAGTGATTGCATCCACCACAGGAGAATATGTCTCTATATAATTAGTGCCAGGTCTTTAAGGAAATCCTTGTGACACAACTTGTACTTTATATCTAACGACTTCATTTTTATTATTTCATTTTCGCACAAAACTCCATTTGTATCCCACTAGCTTTATTCCTTTAGGTGTTCGAACATACGTCCAAATACTTCACGTTTTTCAAGTTATGTTAATTCTGCTTGTATAGCGCCTTTATATTTTTTACCAATCATTTATTTGTATACATTCATCTACAGATCTTGGTTCAAGATCCTCATCTTATTGTATTATTTCAATAGCAACATTATAAGCAAAATTTTGGTTCCACCTTTTTTGCCGTAGAGACATAACTTATTGAGATCTCTTCATTTTTATTATTTTCAAGTACCTGGACCTCCTCTGAGGTCTTATCTTTTATTATGTCATAGGGTTTTTTTTAGCAATTACCTCCATATTATGATCTCCTAGATCATTTGCTCCTTTTTGCTTTCGAAGATTTTTATTTTTGGAACCAATTGGTCTACCACGTTTCAAGCATGGCTTAGACTCCTTTGCATTTATATATTGTCCAATTAGGACATCAATTCGAATAGGATCATTAGTATTGGAATATGTGACTTAGTCACCCTTGGTAGGTTAGTGAATGCACCAGGTAGTTGATTTGCACTATTTTACAAATAAATTATCTTTTGAACCTCGTGTTAGGATTGATTTGTTCGAGGATCTAAATGAGATAGTGATAATACATTGCAATCTATCTCCTTATGAAACTGCTTATTTTCACCCCCTAATATTGGGTATACTGATTCATCAAAATGACAATAAGCAAATAGCTGTAAATAAATCTCCAGTTATAGGTCCAAATATTTTATAATATAAGGATATTCATACCCAGCATATATCCCCAATCTTCTTTGGGTTCCCACCTCTGTGCGTTGTGGTTGAGCAATTGGAACATATACTGTACATCCAAATATTCTAAAATGGAAAATATTTGGCTCCTCACTAAAAGCCAATTGTATTTGGGAGACTTTATGATAACTTGTGGGTCTGATCAGCACAAGAGGTGCTGCATGCAAAATAGCACGGTGCCATACCAAAATGGAAAGTTTTGTTCTCATAAGCATTGATCTATCAATTAATTGGACACATTTTATCAATGATTCCGCTAAACCATTTTGAGTATGAACATGAGCAACTAGATGCTCAATTATTATCCCAGTTGATATGCAATAATCATTAGAGTCCTGGGACGTAAATTCACCAGCATTATCAAGACGAAGTGTGACCTAACAAAGGCCAAGTTGCGGGTTGATAACAAACACACATGTGATCATCTTGTAGATGCATCTATCAAAATCATATAATATCTTAATGGTCCACATGAAGTGTGTCTGGATCAACATATGTCACCCTGTATGTGTTTAAAAATGCAGAAGATTCAACTTCAACATTAATTACTGATGGTCTAATAATCAGTTTTCCTTGAGAACATGCAACACAAGAGAATTCTTTAGTTTGAAGAATCTTCTGGTTGTTCAACGAATGACCATATAAATTCTCAATTATTTTGTGCATCATATTATAACTGGGACGTCCCAACCAGTCATGCCAAATAATAAAATTTTAGTAAACTCCTTGTTTACTATGGCATGTGATTCCACTACACTAATATTAGTGAAGTATAATTCAAAGGATAATACGGGATGCTTTTCAAGAACATACTTCTTTTCCGCTTTTATTGTAGTAATATAAAGGTATTCAACCTTTCCTTCATTGGCGATTTCAATATGATAGCCATTGGAAAATATCTTGAAACTCAACAAGTTTTTTTGAGACCTACTATAATGCATTATTAACAACAAATATAGTTCCTCCTGGTAGTAATATTGTCGCTATACTAGAGCCCTTAATTAATTTTATACTACTAGATATTATTACGATATTGGCTTCTTTCATAATTAAATAAGAGAAATATCTCTTATCTGTTAATATGGTATGCGTCGTAACACTATCCAGAAGACATATTTTTTTATATTATTCATATGACCAACTGAAGATTGGGAAGTTTTTATATTCTTCAAGAACAAGAAAAATACATCATAAGTAATATTGAAAAATGTATGAACAAAAGAAACTACATTTATGAAATTAAATAATGACAACATAAAACTTTTTATTCAAAATATGAACTTCATAAAAATAAATGTATTTATTCTTATAATTTTTCACAATAATAAGTCTTCATTTATGATGTTCGAAGAAGTCTCCAGCTTTTAAATGAGTAATATTTGTAGGACTTTCAAAATCATCTTTATAAACAAGGTTTGCTTTAACTTTATCATGATTATTCATAGGGCCTGCCTCAACATCATTTTGAAAATTCAAGTGAGTCCCAACTTTATTTTATTTTTCTTTTATAGATGCTTGATAAAGTTTGACAAAATATTCAGGTGTACGGCAAATTCGTGCCCAATAACTTTTCATACCACATCAGTGGCAAATATTACCTTTGTCTTTTGAAGGACTATTCTGAGAGCCCTTATTCTTCTCTGGTGTATAATGACCATCACCATGGTGATTATTATTTTAACCCTTGACACGCCCACATATATTTATACGGCCATGGTAATTATTTTGTCTTTTTTCAGACGTTGTATCTATCGTTCCTAGATTCGTTTCTAAAAATGGAGCTGATCCAGTTGGGCGGGCTTCATTTATTTTTTATTAAAAGGGTATTATGTTGTTCAGCCACCAAAAGGATTAAATTAACTCAGAATATTTCTTAAAGCCCTTTTCACGGTATTGTTGCTGTAACACCATATTTGAGGCATGAAAAGTGGAAAGAGTCTTTTCCAGCATGTCCTCATCATTCATAGGTTCCCCACATAATTTTAGTTGGAAAATTATTCTATATACAACGGAATTATATTCACTTATCGTCTTATAATCTTGTAGATGTAAGTGGATCCACTCACGATGAGCTCTTGGCGCTACCTGGCCTTTAGGTGGTCATATCGCTACTTCAAACTAGTCCATAATCGAAATAGATCTTTTAAGGTTAAATGTTTACTTTTTAACCCTTCACCGAGATGATGTCGAAGTAAAATCATGGCTTTCGCCTTATTCCTAACTTGATGCTTCATTTCCTTCTTTAATAATGTCACCAAGACCTTTAGCGCCAAGGTGAATTTCAGCATCAAGTACCCATGGCATATAGTTATTTCCAGAGATATTAAGTGCCATAAATTCAAGCTTTGACAAATTCGACATACTGAAACTATCATAGAAATTAGTGAATAGAATGACAAGAATTATATTCAATGAAAAATTCGGTGCAGTACATAATCATGTATTAATATTCTATATGTATAATTATCAAACAAATAATTATGTACAGTGTGATGATAAATTAGTGTTTAATATTACCACAAAACCTTTAGACATGTAAGTATATTTTCATAGAATACATAAGTTTAATTAATATGTACTAATATAATTTTGTTCTACTTAGACATTTAAATAAGCTAAGTAGGCATAAAACTAGATGATATCAATTCTGACAAGTTTCAACATTCAATATGATTCATTTAATAGTTAAGCCGTTAATTTTAAAGTCATTAATCAGTTTGTATACTTAGGTGATAAATTTATTGAAGACACATTTAAACCTTTTGAAAATTTGTCAAGAATTCCTTCTAAATGCATATTTTGTTAGAATATTTGAATGTGGGCTTAATTAGTCTAAGTATTGTAATTCAATTTTAATACTTAATTATTAATGTGTAGAATTAAATTTCTTCGAAGCTAATATAATAAAATAACAATTTAACTAAAACTTATTATTTTCATACCAATGCAATTATTGTAATCATATTCAAAACAAGTTATGCATCTGCTAGTTAAATTGCAGGTTAAAGAAGATCCTAATGGAAGCGTTATAAACATAGGAATGTATACCTGAATCAGAAAAGAAACCGACTACCTTTTTAGGAAGAAGATAAAATTCGAATGAATCAGATAATCTTAGTTGGTTAGAACCTCGTGCTGATAACGTATTAAGAAATGAGAGCAAAATAGAACAATATAGTAATAGAGACAAGATGTATAGGAGGAGAATGTAGAAGTTATCTTATTCAAGTGTATTTCTTGTGTGTTCTTCCATAGGCAAAGAGTCTTATTTATACTATACAAGATACACTCAAAACTCACTAGATACATCCCAGAAATTAATAGGTATAACTATCCAAGTAGTACATTGTATAAAATGTATGGATGAATTAAATAAACGTTCATATACATTTACTTTATTTAAAACATAGTAATATTTATTCCACATTTGAATATGGTATAAAATTAATATTTCGATTAGCTATACTTGGATAAAGTTAAATGACGATATTACCCCCTCAAACGCCCTTAGGTTTTCATTGTTATCACTAAAATATTCAAGGTTAAAATCGAAAACAATCATATACAAATTTATCCAACTCCAAATTACGAAACATAGGGTTACATTATACACTGTACATCCATTCCACTTTAATTTTAATGACCGAAACAGATACAAGTATTAAATAATTTAGAAATTACTAATCTTAATATAATAATCATAGCATTGTATTCGCTGTGTAACTTTTTCGGTACACCAAAGTCCCCTAATACTCTCTATTTTTTGCTCACAAAATTTTTTTCTTTCTCACACCATCTCTGCCTCTGTGGATTACTTCTTGTTTCTGTGTTAGAACTGAAAGAGTCAACATGGTGCCTCAAGTTTGAAAAGAGAGGAAAATTGCCTAATTTTGTCAGCCACAAATTTACTTTCTCGTTAATTATGGTGTCTTGGTGTCCGTCTGTATTTTTATATTTTACCATAAATATTATTCCCTCTATCCCTTTTTAGTTGTCGCGTTTTTCTTTTTAAGAGTTATTTTGACTAATTTTCTGAGTTAAATTAGATTAGATCAACTCACTATTTTGAAATTATGATTTAGTTATTCAAAAACTATAGGAAATGTACTCAAAATTACAATTTTTCTAGTGCCAACGCAAATAAAAAAATATTTTAAAATGTTGGTCAAATACTCATAATTTAAATCTCGAGAAATGAAACTTGACAACGAAAATGAGTCAGGTGAAGTAATTTGGTAGAATTGATAACCTCTTAAACTGGCTAGTTGTAACAACCGGCCCGATCGTTTTGAGACTTATAGCCCTGATCCCCTTAAACTGGCTTCCCTCATATCTCTTAAACTGGCTTCCCTCATATCTCTTTCTGCTCATGCGACTTGCGAAGAGGTTTTATTTTTGCTTTCAGAGTGTTTGAAGCTTAAGCCTTAGGATTTCAGTCGTAGTCGGAGCTGTGTGAAGACAATTTCGGAATGGAGTTTTGTCGGTTCCGTTAACTTCGTCGGGTGATTTTGGACTTAGGGGCGTGTCCAGATTATATTTTGGAGGTCTGTTGCTTATTTAGGTTTGAAATGGCTAAAGTCGAATTTTTAGAGATTTTGACCGAAAGTGGACTTTTTGATATCATGGTTAGATTCTGATTCCAGAGGTTGGAGTAGGTCTGTAATGTTGAATATGACTTGTGTGTAAAATTTGGGGTTAATCGGACGTGGTTTGATGGGTTTCGGCACCGGTTATACAAATTTGAAGTTTTAAGTTCATTAGTTTGGATTGGAGGGTGATTCGTACTTTTAGCATTGTTTGATGTGATTTGAGGGCTCGACTAAGTTCGTATGATATTTTAGGACTTGCTGGTATATTTGGTTGGGGTCAGGGGGGGCCCCTGATTGATGTCAGATGCTTAACAGATCGAAAATTTGACTTATGTTATTGCTGAAGTCTTCAAGTATTTGGTGTTTTTGCACCTGCGGCGGGGAGACCGCAGTTGCGAGCACGTACGTGAGAGAGGAGTTCTGCCGGTGCGGCCTAGAGTAATTGGTATGTGGGCGCAGGTGCGAGAAGGGAGCCGCATTTACGCAACTGCAGGTGCGGAGGATTGACCGTAGAAGCAGAATCTAAGCTTTAAGTGCAATCCGCACCTGCAATGGAAATTCCACAGGTGCGAGCATCGCAGATGCGACTAAGAGCCCGCAGGTGCGAAATCGCTAGGCAAAAAAGGGGCCAAGTTCGAGGGTTTTATCCCATTTTCAATTTTGGGACTTTGAGAGCTCGGATTGGGTGATTATTTGAGGGATTTTCAGAGAACGCTTTTGGGTTACGATTCGTAACTCTTTTATGGTTGTACTCCACTAATCAATGGTTGATTTCATCATTTAATTTCGGATTCGGGTTGAAAATTTTGGAAAAATGGGAAGGAGTTCTTCAACTAAGATTTTGGGTTTTGCTTCAGATTTTGACATCGAATTTGAATAATTTTGGTAAGAGTGAAATTGTGAGTGAATGGGTGTTCATATTTTATGACTTTTACCCTATTTCAAGACGTGGGTCCGGGGAGATTATTTAGGGTGATTTTTCAATTTCTTACCTTAACCCTGATTTCATTAACTAGATTAATTTCTTATTGTTATATTTATGATATGTAATTAATTTTGGCTAGATTTGGGCCATTCGGAGTCGGAGATTCGTGGAAAAGGCATTGGTACTAATTGATTGAGCTTGGTTTGAGGTAAGTGACTTGCCTAACCTTGTGTGGTGGAAATCCCCTTATGATTTGGTGTTGTTATGATATGTGAACATCGTGTACGTGAGTTGACGAGTTCTTACACGGGCTGTTTGTGGAAAAACTTGAGTTTTACTGAGTAATATCTTATTTTCATCTTCTTTGAGTATACTAGTATGTGTAGTTATCTTGTTAGCCTAGTATAGCATGTCTACGCGCCTTAATTGCTTATCTGAATTCTTTGCATCATGTTTAGCGGATTCTCATATCTTTTCTTGACTTGTACTTAGTCTAAATCGTAGGTTTTCTTGCTGTAACTATTATCTTTGTTTTGTTAGAGCTGCGTATTTACTTTGGGACGGTATCCTCGGAGACCCCCATGCATATTTACTTTTGAGACTACGAGACGGTTCCTCGGGAGTTCTCCCTGCACATTTACTTTTGAGACAATGAGGCGGTTCCTCGAGAGTTCTCCCTATATATTTACTTTTGAGACTACAAGGCGATACCTTGGGAGATCTCTTTGCATATTTATTTTGGGACTACGAGATGGTATCTAGGGAGATCCCCTTTTATTTATCCTTATCTATTGTATTGCTATTTTATTGTGTTTTCCTTTGTTTAAACTCCCGGTCTTTTATTATACTGTACATTCTCCTTCCTTTTTATTATAATCTAGTGGGCCTGCCATGACCTCATCACAACTCGACTAAGGTTAGGCTTGGCACTTACTAGGTATTGTTGCGATGTATACATGTTACTCTTCTGCATATATTTTCGTGTGCAGATCCATGTACATCATTCCAGCCTTGCTATTAGTTGTGCATCTATTGTTGTTACGAAGACTTCAAGGTATATCTGCCGCGTCCACAGACCTAGGAGTCTCCCTATATCTTTTGTGTAGATCTTCCTCTATTACTTCAAAACAGTGATGTATAACGTTTAGTAAATTCTTAGAAGCTTGTTACTAATGATGTTCCAGATCTTGGAAAAACTTTGTATGTATTTTTTAGAGTTGATTTTGTATATGCCGAACGACATTTCTATCATTTGTTTCATTATTGTGATTTTAGTGGTTAGATTTATGTTTTCATTTTCGTTATTATTCCGCAAAGTGTTAGGCTTACCTAGTCGTAGAGACAAAGTGCCGTTGCGACCTCTCAAAGAGGGAAGATTTGGTCGTGAAAAGTTGGTAACAGAGCTCTAGATCCATAGATATCCTGAGTCACAAGCTGGTTTATTAGAGTCTCGTGGATTGGTACGGAGACGTTTGTACTTATCTTTGGGAGGCTAAAAAATTGTTAGGAAAAATATTCTTTGTCGTGCGGAATTTAATAACATCAAAAATTCTAAACTTCTATATTCCATTCTTTCTCACAGATAGTGAGGACCCGTACCGGAGGATCTGATGACCAGGCACCTGCTCCTCCTGCTAGATCCGTGAGAGCCTGGGGCTGGGGTAGAGTTTGAGGACACCCATGCGTTGCAGCTAGAGCATCCGCATGAGCTGCTACAGAGGAGCCCCCAGTAGCTCCAGCTGGAGGACAGACACCTGAGGTACCTATTGCTGCACCGGCTCTCTAGGAGACTCTAACCTAATTTTGAGCATGTTTAGCACCTTAGCTCAGTCTAGATTGATTCCACTTGCTCATGCGACATCTTAGGCCGGGGGAGAGGTACAGACTCCCGTAGCTTGTACTCCAAAGTAGCAGGCTCAGGTCGACCAGGTTCTCGAGATTATATTGATACAGCCAGTAGCTCCAACCTAGCCCGAGACCAGTGTAGTAGCTTCTGCAGTGGAGCAGCTCAGACTGGAGAGATACAAGAAGCACCATCCTCCTACCTTCAGTGGATTGGTGATAGATGATGCTCAGGGATATCTAGAAGAGTGTCACCGCATTCTTTGTACTATGGGTGTAGCGGAGTCGAGTGGGTTTTCTTTTACTACATTCCATATTAGAGGAGCAGCCTATCAGTAGTGGCGTGCTTATGAGTTGAGTAGTCCGGCTGAGGCAGCTTCACTTACATGGACTCAGTTCTTGAACATGATTTGAGAGAGTATGTCCTTCAAAGCCTCAAGGACACATGGCAAGCAGAGTTTGAGCAGCTGTACCAAAGTACTATGACTGTGTCAAAGTATGCAGTTCACATCACTGATTTGGCCCGACATGCACCAGCCTTGGTTTCCACAGTTCGACAGAGGATTTGTCGGTTTATTGAGGGAATCCTGCCCAGTATCAGGATTAGTATAGCCCGGGAGGAGATGGATATTTCTTATCATCAGGTTGTGAGTATTGCTAGGAGATTGGAGGGTATGCTTGCTCGGGACAAAGAGGAGAGGGAGGCCAAGAGGTCTCGAGAGTCTGCCACTTATAGTGGTGCTCGTGCCCCAACAACTTACAATGATAGGGTTATGTGAGTTGCCCCATTCATTCAGCGCTTCTAGCCGCCAGTGGTGTTCAAACCCCTTCTAGGCATGATCATAGGCTAAAAACTCGTGTTTTAGTCGTTGTAACAACAGTTTAATTATTGCATTTTACAAAGGTTTGAGCTTAAATAATATGAATTGTACTAAATTCATGATTTATGCTTTGCAGGAAGCGATTCCGACTTAAGAATTAAATTTGGGATGAATTTGATTAATTTGGGGCTTTAAAGTCTGAGTAAGAGCTAAACAAAATCAAAGGGATTGTGTTCGGGGGTCGCAGAGCAAGCCCGGATAGAAAAACAAAAGAAAAAATGAAGCAACGCAGATACACTGCCGCACCGTGGGGCGCTGCGGCAGTGCAGTTCCAGTGAAAAAATTGTTTTGCTCCATTAAATTGTATTCTGCCTCTGTCCTGTCCATGTATGCGGCGCACATGGCGTCGCAGGGTGCGTCGTGGGTGTGTAAAAATCACAGAAATATTCTATTTTGGTCTTAAAAGGGCATAATTATTAAAACCCCTTCTTATACGATAAAAGGGGTAAAGCTTCCATTATTGAAGAACCAGACATGTTTTTAGAGAGAAAAGAAGAGGAGATTCATATGGAAGTATAAAAAATTAAGAGGAACAACACTTTAGAGCATAGATTAAAAGATTTTTTCTAAACTTTCTTCTAGTATCTATTTATTTGATGTTTAAGAGTTATATTGTTGATGTTTGTATGAATATGAGTGGTTAAAAACCCCAAATATTATGGGGTCATGAATGTTATATGATTATGTTATTTGAAGTTTAAATTGATGATCTTGAATTTATTGTGTTTGTTTGATTCTTCATTTAACTATTTTACTGCGTAGCTAACAGTGAATTACTATTTCTGAATCTTGGATTAAACTTGAAACGGAAATTCTTGATTGCATATAGAATTAAATAAAACACGATCTTGATCCTGGGTATCGGGTGAAAATTCGCGATTAAGTTAGAAATATACTTAATTGCCTTTTTTGGTTGAAAAATAGGAATTGTAAATGCATTTTAGTTAATATTAATGCCATAGAAATATAGGTATTAATTTAACTTGAATATTTACATAAGAATTTAACAGATTCTTATGGATATTATTAATCATATAATCAATAACCGAGATAATTCAATAAATCATTCTTAAGCTAAGAGTGCAACATGATATCCAGCAAGCTCATGACCCTGTAAAATTGTGTCGTAGTAAACTTTGTGTTGTATTATTTTTTGATTTTTAGTTAATTTGTAAAATGGTTATATATGTATTTTATGATAAATTAGCTTGAACTGATAATTGTTTGAGTTTTCAACAGTTGAGAAGTTGATCATAATTCCTCGTGGTAATGATACTTTACTTATTACTATATTACTTGTCGATCGCGTACACTTATGTGAGTATTTTGGTCACAACAAGGCCCCATGAGCCTTATTATACACCGCCAGTATCTAGTGTGCCTCCTGCACGGGGTGTTTCTGGCGGTCAGTCCAGCAGACCTGGCCCGAGCCAGCACAGTAGTCACGCCCTCCCAGAGCTTATTTTGAGTGTGGAAACAATCACCATATGGTGAAGGATTTCCCCAGACTTAGAAGAGGTACACCTCCATAGACTTCTCAACCACAGCGTGCTCCATTGGGTCATCAGGCTATGATATTTAATGGAAAACTACCCAAATTGTCCAAGAATTATAACAAAATACACATGACTTGACCCCATAACAAAAAAATGACCTATGTTTTTAAGTTTTATATGACCTAGCCCATATTGTACATATTTTGAAAGCACTAGCAAATTCAAAATTTGTGTTCTTTCAATCATTGCTTCTAAAAGCTATGGAGTTAAATTTGTGTTCTCACAACCATTACTTTCACTCTCTCTTCTTCTCACATCTTCTGCATATGCTTCAAGGGCCCGTATATTTTCTATTTCTCCTCTTGTATCACCTGGTTGCAATGTAAGAAAATTTAAGAGTAGAAGTCCCATCATTGAAAACCATTCAAAGCTTTGCTGTCGAAAATGGGTTTTTTGAGTTTGTTAGTTGTTTCGATTGGGTGTGTTCCAATTGAATGAAAATATCAAAAGGAATTCAAAATTTAAATTTGAAGTGATTTGGAGTAGATTTAAGCAAGATTTGAGTTAAATTTCAGAAAAAACGCAAGGAAGAAGACGAAGTCAGCTTTTTGTATAATTCTCATAAAATCTTGCTCCAATCTGATCTAGCTGGCGAGCGATCCCAGTTCGCGACAGAGAACAAGACAGCAAGCGAGCGTACTTTTGTTCGCTTCTTCTCCACCAAGCACGGAAGTTTAAGGATAACTGTAGGTCGGTGGCTACCTAAGGAAACTCTGATTCGATCCGCCCCCCGGCTAGGAGGCATCATGTATAATCTTGTATAATAGAGTATATGAGTGTATAAATACGTCTTATACACTATTATACACTTTTATAAACATTAATAAAAACGTCGGTAGACGAACTTCTTCCACGATTTTCAGTTGCAATTCTTGTTCAAAACCAATCCATATCTCCACTAAATGACTTCAAATTTTATATACAGCCTCCTTATACTATTTCTAACAAGTCTAAATAACACGCACTCCAAATTTCTCTAAAAATCAAATTCGAAATTTAAACCCACATATTTAAGTTTGTTAAAAATCTAATTTTTACCACCCAAATAAATTTAGTTTGTTGAACAAATATTTGAGTCATAGTTACTAATTCAAAAATTAATTTAAAAGCTTGAGGAATCTTTTTCAAAATTAAATAGTAAATTTGAGAACCTTTTGGAGATGGATATTGAATCTTAGTCTATTATTTTTGAGCTAGTTGGTTGTAAATTAAAATATGGGTTATAAAATTAAAAAGTAGGGAGCCGAGTTATTTTAACGTGAAATTTTTCCCAAATTGTCACCCCATAAACACTTTCAACCAAACTAGCTCAAAATAAATATCAATAAAAAAAAAGCCCAAATATCATTTTAATTCAAAAAATTTCAATTTATATTAATTTCTCTTCACGCTCATATTTTTTTTTATTCTAGGACACTCTTTACTGGTAGATTATAACTTGTAGGTTATTTCAATCTGCTCGTGCATGAAGTGAGCCTTAAATCGAATATGGGTAATAGCATTTAAGTTTGCAAGCTAATGACAGAAATCCAAATATATAAATTAGAAAGGAGATAAATGAAAATCATAAATGTAAGTATAGATAAAATAACTTAGTAAAATAATTTAAAAAGTGAAGAAGATGAGCTAAGCCATTGAAGCTTGCTTGAGCTAGAATTTGAAATTTTGAGGTTTCCAAAATTGAAATCTATTACGAGCAAATGTTGTTGAAATAGATAGTATATCTCAAGGAATTTGAAACTCAATTTTGAAACGAATAGGTGAAGATTTGAGGTGGTGTCTATCACACCTCCTTTTTTACATACCCAAAGGTAGTATATAAGGAAGTTTTTTCAATTTAAGTGACATTATTCGAAATGAAATTATTTATTTATTTATTTTTATTTAGAGTCGCCACTTAGGATGATTTGTTTTCTGGTGTCCCAAGTTACCGATTTATTTTAAAATCTCAAATTGAGGAAATTTTTGACTTTTCAAGTGAAGTCTGCGAACCAGAAATTCTGACTAAGGAATTCTGTTGACCCGAGGGAAGGTGTTAGGCACCCTCGGATCCCGTGGTTCTAGCACGGTCTCTTAACTATTATAACTGGCCTAATATCTGCTTTAAAACATGTTCATCCTATAACGCAATTTAAAATTATTTACCACTTTTAACTGAGTTTTAAAGAAAGATTGAACGTCATTTAAGACGTATTTTTGGATCACGTCACATGAAATGCACCCGAATCTGAAATATACTTTTATCCAACGTTTTAGAATTTAGATTTGGGTCACCTGAAATGCGCACCCGAGTTTTAGAAGGTAGATTAATTAAAATGTGCGCCTAAAGCAACTAGCGTGTTGTTAACTTTGTAGGAGGTCATGAAAATTAGCTAAATGGTTCACCCCATATTCTAAGTATTTTAATGAAGTAGTTAATGAGGGCCATGTAATTTGTGATTTTATTTGGCGTGGCGCTCTTCAGTTTATTTTAAAGGACGTCCTAGAAATGAACTATGATTCTCTATAAAGGATTATTTCTAAAAACTTAGTTTAATCAACATTATTCATTAACTACTACCAAGGCCTTCAAGAAAATTTGGGCCTCAAGATCAAGTCCAAACTCAAATAAAGAGATTTTCCTTAATGAAAACCTCTTAATTCGAGTCTGCCACCTAACTTGAAGGCCCAAAGTCTGTAATTTCAATTTCAAAATCATCAAATCCGATAATGAATGAGAGGTTCTAATGTGTTGGGCTCAAAACCAGCCCATGGAAAGGGAACATCATATCAGCTTTGTTCAAACAAGCTGTTTATAGTATTGGCCTCATGCATAAGCCCAGTTTGGAGGCAAGCTAGAAATTGGACTCAAGATCAAGTCCTTAATGATAAAATGAAAGATTCAAACGGCGGGTAAAACTTGGGTTTGCTAATAAATAACTAGGCCCAACGTTGACCCATTCTTTACGGTCCAAATAACAAACGATAATACAAACTAAACCAGTGCTAATACATGAATGTGAGATCAGAAGATTTGATTTTCAATTTAAAACTTTTCAATTAACTTTGATCCCAAATCGCAGATTAGCTTCCATTAGACTTACTTTGCAAATAGTAGATAATCAAACAATGATATATATATTTAAACTTCAGATTCACATGGAACATAAACCATAATTTGAAAATCTGATAATGAGCATATGGAGTTAGAAGTCACACACAAATACAGGGGTAAGCATTGATAAACCCCCAAACCTATTTTTACATTCAAACTAATATTGATTAATGACCACATCTAAATTACTAAAAAAGCTGAAATAAACAAACAGGAATATTGTCATAGTTCATAGTCCATAATTAATATGAAGATTTAGCTAAGTCATGAAACTACCTTAAATACCATAAATTATGAAAATAGAAAAACCAATAGAGAAATCAATGCATCACTTTCATTCTATCTCCAACTTGAGAGTTACATCGAAACTACTTCGGGATGTGTTCCTGGAGATGTAAGAAAATATAAGGAGGGGGAGGAGTCAGCAACAGTAAACAACAGTCAGCAGCAGCATAAGATTAATTTTAAATCCCAGGAAATAATATCAAACAGCCCAGGGAGAAGTTTCAAGCAAGTAACACTATGAAGCATCAAACTGAGCTTGAATCACCCAAAATAATCTCGGAATAACCCCTGGGAGTCTCTTAAACTTCTATTACTAAAATCACAAGGAAACCTAAGCCGTTTGACTTTAGTGAGCTAATGATTTGATTTAAACTTGGAAAACTAAACGAAAACAATGAATTTTCCATTATTGAGCCGCCTCAAATTTTTTGTAGAGTTTTTAATGCCATCCCAATCTGAATTGAACCCCAAGTAACAATGTCTTTATAGGCAAGTTACTCCGGCAAACTACAGCTTTTGTTTTTAGCAAGTAGTCCTTTTTATCTTTCTATTTTTAGCCAATTAGTCCCTCAATTTATGACTTGATACTCAAGGAATGCTATCAAGAATTAAAAAATTGCTATTCACACCTCGACCTAGAAGCTTCTAGGGGTTTCCCATTAAGCACCAAAAGGCTTCCTAAAAAAGTTTATCCAAAATACCCCTTTAGTACCCTGTTTTTACCCTGAAATCACTAACCAAGGTTAGACTAAACCTAGCCCTCTTAATTTGGTCAAATGTGACCATGGTTAATTACCAGGACATGAACTGTTTGAACACCCTCTAAACCCCAAAAATTGAACTACCAATCCAATTAAACCTATTTTAAGCTAAAAATAGATCAGAGTTAAAAACTACAATTATTAATTATCAGTCAACAAAAAAATTAAGAAACAAAAATTAATCAAAAATACGGAATCATGTTATCTGTACGAATCAAAGAAAAAGAAATTAAAAACTCAAAAGAACTGCAAAATAAAATTTCCTATTATTTAGGCACATGCACATTTCTAAACCCTAACTAATCAGACTCGGGAACAAGAATTAAAAAGGAAGAAAATTAAACTAATTAAAAAAAAGAAACTAAACAGGATAGGGTTTGAACTCACCGTATGAAAGCCCTAAAATCTTCATGCACAATTTTTAGGCTATTTGGATTTGAGAGAAGCCATGCACATATTTGCCGTGAGGAAGGTGAGGGAACCCTTTGGGATTAATTTGGAGTGATTTGGAGGTCGTGAGGCTTTGGCCGAGGTTTTTTTATTCAATATTCAAGACGCTCGGCGTAGATTCGAGGGAAAAGATCAATGGATTTGGGATGAGGGAGGTCTGATTGCTTTGGGGTGTTATTTTGGGACTGGTTGGCGGCGCCGCCGCCATACACGGCAGAAGAGCCAGCATTTCAAGCGAAGATTCGAGACGTTTTGTTGTGTTTTGAGGGAAGGTAATAACATATTCAAGAAGAAGGGGAAGGAGGAGAACATGTGATGTTAAATTGGAGGTTATCGGACGATCACCACCGACATAGGCAATTTTCGGCCGGCGGTTTGCGGTGGTAGGCGACGACATTAGGGTTTGGGTGTTTGGGGGGTGTGAGACAGTGTGTTTGAGAGTGTGGGGGGATCGTTTGGACAATTAAATACTAAAGGGACTAAGCTTCATGACCGTCCAATCAAAAACCTCGACGGCCCTGATTCAACCCCACGAAACAATGTTGTTTGATTGGACAATGGATTTGACCAGCTTTTTAGGCTGGGCAAGGGTAAATTTTACCGGGTCTGGGTAATGTTTGGGCTGGAATTCACTCAAATGTGAGGTCCATTAATAGTACAAGCCCAATTCTTTTAATTTATTTTTATTTTCTCTTCTTTTTTTTTTCATTTTTAAGATTTTGGTTGGATATAAATTAATGTAAACTATTTATTTTTCCAAAAATTTAATTAACTCCTAATTTTAAAAGAAAACTATGACAAATTCAAAAATTAAAAGTAAAAATGCAGAAGAAATATTTTGGTTATTTTCTTCATTTTTTGTAATGTTAATTAACTAGTAAACCTAAAGATATTTAAATTGGGTCCTGAATGCACATGCAATATTTTGTATTTTTAAAGAATTGTCTGAATAAAAAATACAAACAAATACGAAAATTATGAAATTATTCCTAAAAAATCAAATAATTAAAAAGAAATCCTGAATCTAAGAATTTTGTAGGAGTAATTTACGCGAGGCAAAAATCACATGCTCGCAGCTGCCCCTCTTTGCTCGGAAACATAAACAGTTTTCGTGCAAAGATAAATGAGCAATTATGAGGGATTTTTTCCCACTTGACACTCCATAAGAAGTATTTTTTGGAAAATATCTGACCTTGCTTCAAAGGTTGCCTACATATCCTTGGCTGTAAAAGAATCAGGTTAATGTAGTTATGTAATTTTCGGTAACTGGGACTACCATGAGCTCTGCTTTCACTGCTGATGCTGCTGCTACTGCTTGCGGACCTCCTTATTACACCAAAAGGAAAATCAAAAGCTAAGCTAGCCATTCTTATCAACTACGAGTTATAGGATTTCTTTCTATAAATTTCTTGAAGCTTGATCTTGAGTCTTAGCTGATTTTTCTATGGACCCCGATCTGAATCTTGATGCTCGCAAGCTGTAGGTGCTGATTCTTTCTTCAGCATTGGGTCAAAGCGGGACATTTAAGCTCGTGACTCTGAACAAATTTAATCAGTCTGTATCATTTTTGCAAGCACTATGGGTTCGCTTCTTTTTGTTCTTTTCTTCCTTTATTCTGGATTGAGACTCACTCTTTCGGTCATCTTGAATCCTGGGTTATTCCAGGGTGATTCACGGGTTATGCCGGGACAGGAAGGAAAAAGGCTCCTGGGTTTTGCCAGGGGATCCACGGGTTATGTTGGGATAGGGAAAAAAAAGCTCTTGGGTTATGCCAGGGCGATCCACGGGTATTCCGAGATAGGAAGGAAAAAGGATCATGGGTTATGCTAGGAAGATCCACGAGTTATATAGGGATAGGAAGGAAAAGGCTCATAGGTTATGCCAGGAGGATCCACGGGTTATTCCGGGATGCGAAGAAAAAGGCTCCTCGGTTATACTAGGGGGATCCACGGGTTATGCCGTGATAGGAAGGAAAAGGCTACTAGGTTATGCCATGGGGATCCATGGGTTATGTTAGGATAGGAAGAAAAAGGCTCCTGGGTTATGCCAGGGGGATCCACGGGTTATGCCAAGATACAAAGGAAAAAGTCTCTTGGGTTATTCCAGGGGATCCATCGGTTATGTCGGGATAGGGAGAAAAGGTCCTTGGATTATGGCAGGGAGATCCACGGGTTATGCCCGGATAAGAAAAGGGTTCCTGGGTTATGCTAGGGGGATCCGCGGGTTATGCCGAGAAAGGAAGAAAAAGGCTCCTGGGTTATGCCAGGGGGATCCACGGGTTATGCCGGGATAGGAAGAAAAAGGCTCCTAGGCTATGCTAGGGGGATCCACGGGTTATGCCAGGATAGAGAGAAAAGGTCCTTGGGTTATGCCAGGGAGATCCACAGGTTATGCCAGGATAAGAAAAGGGTTCTTGGGTTATTCTAGGGGGATCTACGGGTTATGCCAGGATAGGAAGAGAAAGGCTCTAGGGTTATTCCAGGGGGATCCACGGGTTATGCGGGGATAGGAAGAAAAAGGCTCTTAGGTTATGCTAGGGGGATCCACGGTTATACCCGGATAAGAAGAAAAAGGCTCCTGGATTATGCTAGGGGGATCCACGATTTATGCCGGGGTGGAGAGAAAAGGTCCTTGGGTTATGCCAAAGAGATCCACGGGTTATGTTGGGATAAGAAAAGGGTTCCTGGGTTATCCCAAGAGGTCCACGGGTTATGCCGTGATAGGAAGAAAAAGGCTCCTGGGTTATGCCAGGGGATCCACGAGTTATGTTGGGATAGGAAGAAAAAGGCTCCTGGGTTATGCCAGGGGATCCACGAGTTATGCCGGGATAGGAAGAAAAAGGCTCCAGGGTTATGTTTGGGGATCCAGGGTTATGCCAGGAACGATTCACGGGTTATGTCAGGATAAGAAAAGAAAGGTCCTTGGGTTATGACAAGGAGATCCACAAATTATGCCGGGATAAAAGGAAAAGGTCTTTGGGTTATGCTTGAGAGAAAGAGAAACTGAACCTTGCGTTATGCCGGGGAGGCAACGAAAAAGACCCTCGGGTTATGCTAGGGAGGTCCACAGGTTATGCTGGGGACATCTAGGAAATGTTTTCCTAGGTTTGGGGAGGATGCAACTAGAGATTGGTGACCCTATGCTACCTCGATCTTGTTTATTCCTTTCTTCTTTTCTCTTTTATTAAAACTGCGGGAAAGGATTTGAAGAAAACTTCCCTTTTTGGGTTGATTGTTGTCGTGAAACCGTTCCTATCTCCTGCACATTTCTTTTGGGGGTGCACCTGCTTTTGCCTGGTTGCTTGAATTGCACCTTTTTCAATATTCAAACAAAGAACAATTGTTAGCTTGAAACGGTGGTCGGTTTTGTGACCTTGATTGCTTGATCTTAGCCCTGCTTCTGTTGAGAACCTTTGATTTCTAAGCTTTGCCTTGATGGTTGGTCGGTGGAACTCAACTTTTAGATTTATTTCGCCTTCGTAGGCCTTCCCTTTTTGACTTCTTTATTCTAACTTCTAGTACATTGGCTTTTCAAAACTTTGGCGAGACAATTAGCCTAGTTGGACTCAACCTTTTTAACTTCTTTTTGCCTTTGTAGGCATTTGACTTTGATTTCCTTTGTTTTCGTCCACTTTTCTTTTGAAGAATCAGTTATCATGGCCAGGCGGGATAGGTTAGATGCCCTCGCTGAGGCTGGGTATCCTTTTCCGGCTTTTGTTTGGCAAATACCTATAAATCCAATCTTGCCACCTTTTCTTTGTACTAGTTCCGGGAGACAAAGTTAAAAACGAAAGGAATTCAAGGAAAAGTAAACGAGGTAAGAAAATGAATTTAAAGAGCAGCATCCCTTTCGGGGAGAAAAGAAGGACTTATCTGGGGTGCGTGCGGGCTTCAAATAGACATAACATGCTTCTTGGGCTGGATACCTGATCCGCACAAACTTTTCCCCGCTTCTCATAAACTCATTAACCCGCATTTCAAAACCAAGGAATCTTTCCAGGACTTTCGATGATGAAAAATGTCTTCTTTTTAGCCGATGACGCCCTTTTAGTGTTTTTCCCAATCGGCCTCTCTCATTTCTCTTCTCACCATCGCCTTATAGTGCTCTTTACGAGTTTTCACTAACAAGAACTCATCTTTTATTTCTCTGCTTACTATCGCCTTATGGTTCCCGTGTGGGTTTTCACCACTAAGACTCTCATATTTTATTTCCCTCTTTTTGTTGTGTCAGATCCAAGTAGTTGTATTATCTGCTCCTTGAACAATCTCACCGATTGATCGGAAGGTCTTGAAAGGATTTGGGTAAAAATGATATGTATTAAATTAAAACTTTGGAACCATTCAGACGGGATCATCGCCGAACCATTATAACTTATGCCCCAGTTTCCCTTTTGGGGGAATTTGGATTTTTATTTTGGTGTGACTGAACCCCAGATAGACGCTGCCTACGTATCCTTTCGGAATCAAGTCGAACGTAGTTCAGGAAAAAAATTTATATTTGGTTTTCTTTTTGTTTCTTTTTGTTTGTTTTTGTTTGTTTTTGTTTTTCTTTCGTTTTTCTATTTTGTTTTTTTTTGTTTTTTTTCATTTTATTTTTCAATAACACTTTCAGATTCCAAATAGGGTAATCAAGGAAGAGTAACCGACTTAAATAGGTTTGTGAAAGGGTTAATAGTGTTTGGTAGCGAGAATGAAAGCCTTCGTCATCCCAACTAGATAGAATCATTGTCACAGGGAGCCTAAACATAATACCTTTTTACTGTGTCTGCCTTCACGGCTGCTTCGGTATCATCTCCTTTGATGTTGTCCAAATATAATTCTCCTTTCAGCAATATCTTTCTGATGATGTATGGGCCTTTCCAATTAAGAGCAAATTTTTCCTTTGCTTCCTGGTGGTAAGGAAGAATACGCCTTAACACGAGTTGTCCTACTACAAAATTTCTGGGCCACACTTTCTTGTTATAAGCTCGGGACATTCTTTGTTGATACAACTGCCCATGGTAGATCGCAACCATTTGTTTTTGATCGATTAAGGTTAGATGTTTCAAACGAGACTTGACCCACTCCGTGTCATCAATTTCAGCTTCAACGATGGTCCAGAGAGAAGGGATTTCCACCTCCACGGGTATCACATCCTTAGTTCCATAGACAATGAGGTATGGGGTCGCTTCTACCGATGTATGCATTGTGGTGCGGTATCCCATTAATGCAAAAGGCAACTTTTTATGCCATTGCCCGGAACTCTGAATCATTTTTCTCAATATCTTCTTGATATTTTTATTTGTTGCTTCGATGGAACTATTAGCCTTGGGCCGATAAGGAGTAGAGTTCCTATGCATTATCTTGAATTGTTCGCATATCTCTCCCATCAATCGACTATTCAAATTTGCAGCATTATCAGTGATGATAGTTGCGGGAATGCCAAAATGGAAAATAAGATTGGAATGCACAAAATCCGCCACAACTTTCTTAGTAATCGATTTAAGAGTGATGGCGTCGACCCACTTTGTGAAGTAATCAATGGCAACCAATATGAATCTGTGCCCATTTGAGGCTTTCGGCTCAATTGGCCCAATGACGTCCATGCCCCAAGCTATGAATGGCCAAGGTGCCGACATGGCATGCAGTTGTGTGGAAGGTGTATGAATCAAATCACCGTGCACCTGACACTTATGGCATTTCCAGACAAATCTAAAACAGTCCTTTTCCATGGTTATCCAGTAATAGGCTGCTCAGATGATTTTATTTGCTAGCACATACCCATTGCAGCTGATTTTATTTGCTAGCACATACCCATTCACGTGCAGTCCGCATACTCCGGCATGTACTTCATGCATAGTACTTCCAGGCTCTGCGGCGTCAACACATCTTAACAAATTAAGGTCTGGGGTCTTTTTGTACAAGACCTCACCACTTAAAAAGAAACCACTTGCTTGCCGTCTAATGGTTCTCTTTTGGTCCCCAGTGGATTGCTCGGGATATTCTTGGTTTATTAGAAATATCTTGATATCATGGTACCATGGCTGGGTGTTTTGTTCTGCCTCAGCCGTATTACAGTACCCATGCCTTTCCCTAATTTGGATTTCCAATGGATCAATGTGGGCATTTCCTGGGTAAGGCAACATCAAGGCTAGAGTGGCGAGTGCGTCAGCTAGTTCATTGTGACAGCAAAGGAGGTACCTGAACTCTATCATCTTGAACCACTTGCTAAGATCTTCCACATGTTTTCGATAAGGGATAAGTTTGACATATCTGTTGAAACACGTTCTCAATACATACTAAACGTGTGTTCATATTTGTAGGTTTTGATAAATGACAAACGATGCGCAATTGACATATGACGAGGTCCAAGCACAAGCGCGCAATTGACACATAACGAGGTTCAAGCACAAGACGAACAAAAATCATGATCAAGCAAAGAAATAAAGTTATACATGAGTCGTTCTTTAATTGTGATCTTGATCCGACAATTGACTCAAGACTTGGCTTCTCTCGTAAAATTATTTTTATCAAATCATGCATATTTAATTTAAAGCAAAATGATTTTCAAACATTTTATTTTAGCCAAAATGATTTTTAAACATGCCTCTCAAATCTGGACAAAGATAATCGATTATGTACTTTATGATAATCGATTATGTTAAGACAATGTACACCATTTTTACAAAGCTGAACAATAATCGATTATGTACCTTATGATAATCGATTATGTAAGGCAGTGTACATTAGTTTTCTTAAAGCTACAAGATAATTGATTATGTACCTTATGATAATCGATTATGTTGAGGCAGTGTCCATCAGATGTTTCAAAGCTACAAGATAATCGATTATGTACCTTATGATAATCGATTATGTTGAGGCAGTGTCCATCAGATTTTTCAAAGCTATAAAATAATCGATTATGCACATTATGATAATCGATTATGTTGAGGCAGTGTCTATCAAATTTTACAACACTGTAAAATAATCGATTATGTACTTTACGATAATCGATTATGTTAAGACAGTGTAGTCCGAAGTTTTCAAAATATAAAAGATAATCGATTATCCTTATAGCATAATCGATTATGCAAATGACCGTTGCCAAAGTATTTTTAAACTCTGAAAGATAATCGATTATACACAATCTGATAATCGATTATGCTAAGTAAAATCTGCATATGATCTTTTGAACGTTGTCAGGTAATCGATTATACACAATCTGATAATCGATTATGCTAAGTAAAATCTGAATATGATTTTTTGAACGTTGTCAGGTAATCGATTATACGATTTGGATAATCGATTATTCTGCTTAAAATCTGGGAATGATTTTTGAACGATTGGAAAATAATCGATTATGCAAATCAGATAATCGATTATCTTAGCACAAAATCAGCAATTCTTGATTGGCAATTAGGCAACGGTTGTGGGGGTTTTGAACACTATAAATACAACTCAACATCAGTCTTCTAAGTACAACAACTGATCATATTCTTGCTAAAGCTTGCATACTCTCATATACATCATTTTATATTCATTTCATAAGTTTTTGAGAGCCAAACTCTTGAGGAAAGTTGTTGTGTTCTTGAGCGTATTTATTTTACTCATATCTACTCTTAAAGAGAGTCTTGTCTTGAGTGCTAAGTGTTTGTATACACTTGAAGGGAAGTGTTAATCCCTTGTGGTTGTAAGAAGGAACGTTTTCATTCCTTCTGTTGAAGTCTTGAAGTGTGGTATCTTCGAGCAAAGGTTGTTGAGGCTTGTGTGACTCAAGTTCTCAGTTTGTAATGGTTTGTTAAGCACCCGTAAGATTAACGAAGTTAGTGGAATCTCGAGAGAGTCTCTCGGGGACTAGACTAGCCACAGGTTGTGGTGAACCAGGATAATTTCGGTGCGTTCGTTCCTTATTATTTACTTACCGCACTTATTTCAATCCTGCAATTTTTAATTCCGCAAGTTTATATTGTTTATTATTATAACGCCATTCACCCCCCCCCCCTCTAGCGTTAAGCGTATATTCTAACAATTGGTATCAGAGCCCAACTCTAGAGAAACAATCCATGGCTTCTACTCGTGACTTTAATGCAGGAATAGGTGAAGGACAATGCTCCACCAGACCACCACTATTCGATGGCACAAACTATACGTACTGGAAGGAGAGGATGAGAATATTCATCCAATCGAATAATTTTCATCTATGGAAGGTTATAACGAAGGGAGAACAAATTCCAACCAAAAAGGTTGAAAATGAAAGGGTTCCAAAATCCGAAGATGAATACGATGCGGATGATATCCGAAAAGTGCAGAACAACGCTAGAGCCATCAACTTATTATATTGTGCTGTAAATGCTGATGATTACAGAAAAATATCATGTTGCACAACGGCTAAGCAAATGTGGGATAAGCTGTAAATCACGTACGAAGGTACGGACCAGGTAAGAGAAGCTAAAATTGATTTTCTAACCCATGCATATGAACCGTTTCACATGAAGGAAAGCGACGATGAAGAAGACGAAACCGCAAATCTTTGTCTCATGGCGCACGAAGACAATCAAGAAGAGGTACGTCAAATTTCTTCTAAAAATTTCTTTTCTCTTGAGGAAATGCAAAATGCTTTTGATGAATTGTATAGTGAATTCATTAGAGCTTCCGAAACTGTTAGAGACGTAAAGAAAAATTCTTCTTTGAAAGAAAAAGATTTTGAAAAACAACTCTCTTTGAAAGAAAAAGATTTGGAAAAATTGATTTTGGAAAATGAGAAGTTGAAAGAAGAAAACAAATTTTTTGGCAAGAGAAGCACCGACAAACCCGAGAGTTCTAGTAAAAATTGTATTTCTTGCATGCATCTAAAAGATGAAGTAGAAAGACTTAAGGGCACCCTAAATAAGTTCAATTCTTCATATAAAAATTTGAATGATGTTCTTGTCAATTTGAAATCAACCAAACATGGCATAGGTTTCAAAAACGAGCCTAAAGAAAAAGTTGAAGCCATCTCCAACAACCCAAGGCTCAACCTAGGATAAATAAAATAAACATTCATCCTAGAAATAACCATCCTAGAATCAATATGCATCCTAGACCAAACACTAGAAGAAACTTTGAACATTTTAGAACGCCTAGAAATGGCCTTCAACAATCGCAACCTAAACATACTCGACCTAGAAACAATTATTCTAGAAACGCTGCATATCCTAGAACAAACAGTAGGAGAAAGGATTTTCAAGGATTGCGGAATAGCCATATTGTCAAAAATAGAGCAAACGATTTTCGTACCTCCAACTACCAACCTAGAAGAATGCATAATCCTAATGTCATTTGTCATTATTGTAGTCGAATAGGACATATTGCTCCTGCTTGTTTTACTAGACACAGACACTTAACTGCATGTCAAGCACAACAGCATTTTACACCTAACTCTCAAGGACCCAAAACAGCTTGGGTACCAAAAACTCATTAATTTGTCTTGTAGGTATGTTTGAAGGGATCAAGTGTACTTTGGTACCTTGATAGTGGATGCTCCAAACACATGACCGGAGACGCATCCAAGTTCCTTCAACTAGAACACAAGGAAGGAGGAAACGTTATTTTTGGAGATAACAACAAGGGAAAAATTATCGGCATTGGCTCGGTCGGTAAGAATGAATCTTCTTCCATTAAGCATATATTGCTAGTTAAAGGTCTAAAACATAATCTCATGAGCATAAGTCAATTATGTGACAAGGGAAATCTTGTTTTGTTTGATTCGGAAGAATGCTTAGTTTTTCGTCGTAGTGATTTTAAAATTATTCTTCGTGGTTTTAGAATTGATAACATCTATATGGTCGATCTTGAAAACTCTTCATCAGAGTATGTGAATTGTCTTATGAGTAAAGAAGATGATATGTGGTTATGGCATCGTAGAGTAGCTCATATCAACATGCATCTTTTAAACAAATTGGTTTCACAAAATTTAGTTAATGGTCTTCCAAATTTGAAATTTGAAAATGACACTATTTGTGATTCTTGTCAAAAAGGGAAGCAAACAAAAGCATCTTTTAAATATATTGTTTCAACTACAAGACCTTTGCAACTTCTTCACATGGATCTCTTTGGACCATCTCGCATTGAAAGTCTTGGTAAAAATCGTTATGCTTTTGTTATTGTTGATGATTATTCTAGATTTACATGGACACTATTTCTTGCTCACAAAAGTGAGGCTTTTCAAAATTTTAAATGTTTTCTTAAACGTGTTCAAAATGAAAAGAACACAACCGTCACTTTCATAAGAAGTGATCATGGGGGAGAGTTCGATCACAATCTCTTCGCGGACTTTTGTGACAAACTCGGTATTGAGCACACCTTCTCTGCTCCACGTACACCACAACAAAATGGAGTGGTGGAACGGAAAATAGGTGTCTCGAAGAGATGGCTAGAACCATGCTCGATGAGGCCAAGATTCCCAAACAATTTTGGGTGGATGCCGTGAGTACCGCATGCTACGTTTTAAACAGAGTAGTCATAAGGCCAATACTCATGAAAACTCCCTATGAACTCTATAAGGGAAGGAAACCTAATCTCTCCCATCTTAGAGTATTCTGTTGTAAATGCTTTATTCATAACAACGAAAAAGATAATTTGGGAAAATGTGATGCCAAATTGGATGAAGGAATTTTTCTTGGTTATTCATCACGTAGCAAAGCATATAGAGTATTCAATAATAGAACCGAAACTGTTGAGGAATCCCCTCATATTGTGTTTTCCGAAAATAATGCTCGCTTGGCGAGAAAGGATTCTGGTTTTGATCTTGCAGGTATTTTAAACACAATAAGTCCTCAAGACAAAGAACAAGAGGAAAATCCAAAGGAAATTCAAGATGAAATCTTGGAACAATCATCGGAGGAAGCGCCACCACTGGAGAAAGAAACGAAACTGCCCAACGCGTGGAGGACAATCAAAGACCATCCTCTCAACAAGGTAATTGGCGACATTGAACAAAAGGTAAGTACTCGAAACAATCTTATGAACACCTTAGGACATACTTCTTTCGCTTCTCAAATTGAACCCTCAACCATTTCAGAAGCAATTAGGGATGAGCATTGGACCTTGGCAATGCAAGAGGAGCTTAACCAATTCAAACGAAATGACGTTTGGGAATTGGTGCCAAGACCCGACAATCATACCATAATTGGTACGAAATGGGTTTTTCGAAATAAATTAGATGAAAATGGTGTAATCACTAGAAACAAAGCTAGGCTTGTAGCAAAAGGTTACAATCAAGAAGAAGGAATTGACTATGAAGAAACGTATGCACCCGTAGCAAGGTTAGAAGCTATTCGTTTATTACTTGCTTTTGCCTCTTCTATGAATTTCAATTTATATCAAATGGATGTAAAGAGTGCTTTTCTAAATGGTTTTATTCAGGAAGAAGTTTATGTTGAACAACCCCCGGGCATTGAAGATTTTAAATCTCCCGATCATGTTTTCAAACTTAAGAAAGCCCTTTATGGTCTTAAACAAGCTCCCCGAGCTTGGTATGAACGATTGAGCAAATTTCTTTTGGACAATGAGTTCATTAGGGGGAAAGTTGACACCACACTATTTATTAAGCATAAAAACAATAATATTTTATTAGTTCAAATCTATGTGGATGATATTATTTTTGGTGCTACTAACAATGCTTTGTGCAAGGAATTTTCTGATTTAATGACAAGCGAATTTGAGATGTCTATGATGGATGAGCTAACCTTCTACTTGGGGTTGCAAGTGAAACAAATAAAAGAAGAAACTTTCATTTGTCAATCTAAATATTGCAAAGAGTTGCTAAAACGATTTGAAATGAGCAACGCCAAAGCAATGGCCACTCCAATGAGCACATCCGATCATCTTGACAAAGATAAGAAAGGTAAGGAAGTCGACACCAAGAAGTATCGAGGTATGATCGGATCCCTTCTTTATCTTACTGCTAGTAGACCGGACATAATGTTTAGCGTATGTTTATGCGCTCGATATCAATCATGTCCGAAGGAGTCGCACCTAACTGTGGTTTAGCGGATAATGAAGTATCTTATTGGTACTATAAATGTGGGACTATGGTATCCCAAAGGTTCTTCATGCCAACTTGTTGGCTATTCCGACTCCGATTTTGCGGGTTGCAAATTGGACCGCAAGAGCACTAGTGGCACTTGCCATTTGCTCGGTAGCTCTCTTGTCTATTGGTTTAGTAAGAAACAGGTAAGTGTTGCGTTGTCCACAACCGAGGCTGAATATGTAGCCGCGGGGAGTTGTTGTGCTCAAATCCTTTGGATGAAACAACAACTCTCGGACTATGGACTAAGTATCGATCATATCCCTCTTAGATGTGATAATACTAGCGCCATAAGCTTGACGAAGAATCCCGTTCTTCATTCAAGAACAAAACACATTGAAATTAGGCACCACTTTATAAGAGATCACGTTCTCAAAGGTAATGTCGAAATTGAGTTTGTTGAAACCAAATCTCAATTGACCGACATTTTCACAAAGCCTTTAGAGAAAGAGTCCTTTTTCCGAATTCGTAGTGAACTCGGGATTCTTGACTCCACGTTGATCTAAGTCATGCATTGCATTTTTTTTTCATTACTAACTTGAGCGTCGGAGGCGCCTAATTCTGTTTTGCAGGTATCGCCCCAAAGACAGGGGGAATTATAAAGCACTGGTGCAAAATAATCGATCTCTTTTAAGAATAATCGATTTCTCTTAAGTACATAATCGATTATCAAGTATCAATAATCGATTATGTTGACATTATATTGTCCCTTTTATAATTGCAATATTGTTTAATCATTAAACTAGTTATTTACTTTTTTTTTTATGTCAAAAGGGGGAAGAATAAGGGCTATGCACTTAATATTTATTGGCATAAATTGAGGGGGAATTCATATGTTGAGGGGGAACAAATTGCATATCTATATACTTGTCTTGGATCGTCATTATGAATTCTCTAATATGCATATCCCGATATTGGTTTGCCATTATCAAAAAGGGGAAAATTGTTCAAATACGTTCTCAATACATATTAAACGTGTGTTCCTATTTGTAGGTTTTGATAAATGACAAACGACGCGCAATTGACATATGACGAGGTCCAAGCACAAGCGCGCAATTGACACATAACGAGGTTCAAGCACAAGACGAAGAAAGATCATGATCAAGCAAAGAAATAAAGTTATACATGAGTCGTTCTTTAATTGTGATCTTGATCCGACAATTGACTCAAGACTTGGCTTCTCTCGTAAAATCATTTCTATCAAATCATGCATATTTAAGTTAAAGCAAAATGATTTTCAAACATTTTATTTTAGCCAAAATGATTTTTAAACATGCCTCTCAAATCTGGACAAAGATAATCGATTATGTACTTTATGATAATCGATTATGTTAAGACAATGTACACCAGATTTACAAAGCTGAACAATAATCGATTATGTACCTTATGATAATCGATTATGTTAAGGCAGTGTACATTAGTTTTTTTAAAGCTACAAGATAATCGATTATGTACCTTATGATAATCGATTATGTTGAGGCAGTGTCCATCAGATGTTTCAAAGCTACAAGATAATCGATTATGTACCTTATGATAATCGATTATGTTGAGGCAGTGTCCATCAGATTTTTCAAAGCTATAAAATAATCGATTATGCACATTATGATAATCGATTATGTTGAGGAAGTGTCTATCAAATTTTACAACACTGTAAAATAATTGATTATGTACTTTATGATAATCGATTATGTTAAGACAGTGTAGTCCGAAGTTTTCAAAATATAAAAGATAATCGATTATCCTTATAGCATAATCGATTATGCAAATGACCGTTGCCAAAGTATTTTTAAACTCTGAAAGATAATCGATTATACACAATCTGATAATAGATTATGCTAAGTAAAATCTGCATATGATTTTTTGAACGTTGTCAGGTAATCGATTATACACAATCTGATAATCGATTATGCTAAGTAAAATCTGAATATGATTTTTTGAACGTTGTCAGGTAATCGATTATACGATTTGGATAATCGATTATTCTGCTTAAAATCTGGGAATGATTTTTGAACGATTGAAAAATAATCGATTATGCAAATCAGATAATCGATTATCTTAGCACAAAATCAGCAATTCTTGATTGGCAATTAGGCAAAGGTTGTGGGGGATTTTGAACACTATAAATACAACTCAAAATCAGTCTTCTAAGTACAATAACTGATCATATTCTTGCTAAAGCTTGCATACTCTCATATACATCATTTTATATTCATTTCATAAGTTTTTGAGAGCCAAACTCTTGAGGAAAGTTGTTGTGTTCTTGAGCATATTTATTTTACTCATATCTACTCTTAAAGAGAGTCTTGTCTTGAGTGCTAAGTGTTTGTATACACTTGAAGGGAAGTGTTAATCCCTTGTGGTTGTAATAAGGAACGTTTTCATTCCTTCGGTTGAAGTCTTGAAGTGTGGTATCTTCGAGCAAAGGTTGTTGAGGCTTGTGTGACTCAAGTTCTCAGTTTGTAATGGTTTGTTAAGCACCCGTAAGCTTAACGAAGTTAGTGGAATCTCGAGAGAGTCTCTCGGGGACTGGACTAGCCACAGGTTGTGGTGAACCATGATAATTTCGGTGCGTTCGTTCCTTATTATTTACTTACCGCACTTATTTCAATCCTGTAATTTTTAATTCCGCAAGTTTATATTGTTTTTTATTATAACGCTATTCACCCCCCTCTAGCGTTAAGCGTATATTCTAACAATATTGAGTTTCCCGTTCTGCTTGGGCTTGCCGGATGATTAGATCTGAGTCTCCCATAATCAAAAACTCTTTGACATCTTCGTCGATCGCCATGTTCATACCCATGATGTAGGCTTCGTACTCAGTTGTATTGTTCGTGCAGAAGAATTGAAGCTGAGCTGTAGCTGGATAGTGTTGGACGCTAGGTGAGATTAAGATTGCTCCAATTCCATACCTTTTTTTATTTACCGCTCCATCAACGATCATTTTCCAAGTAGTGGTATCTTCAGATATTTCCTCCACCGAGTTCACCTCTTCATCTGGGAAATAGGTGTTTAGAGGTTGGTACTCATCATCAAGCGGGTTTTCAGCTAAATGATCTGCTAATGCATGGGCCTTCATTGTTTTACGAGTGACATAGACTATGTCAAACTTGGTGAGCAGGATCTACCATTTTTCTAATCTTCCCGTGGGCATTGGTTTTTGAAATATGTACGTCAATGGATCCAACCTAGATATGAGATAAGTGGTGTAGTCTTGCAGATAATGCCTCAGTTTCTGAGCAACCCAAGTTAAAGCACAGCAGGTTCTTTCCGGCAAAGTATACTTGGCCTCGTAGTTGGTAAACTTCTTGCTCAAGTAGTATATTGCATGCTCTTTCTTTCCAGTGATATCGTGTTGCCCGAGGATGCAACCAAAGGAAATTTCCAAGACTGTCAGGTACAAAAACAGTGGTCTCCCTGGCTCAGGTGGGACCAAAATTGGTGGGTATGACAAGTAATCTTTAATCTTATCGAAAGCCTCTTGACATTCATCCGTCCATTTGACCGCTCCATCTGTATTTAGCAATTTGAATATGGGCTCACATGTGGAAGTCAGCTAAGAGATGAACCGACTAATATAATTCAATCTTCCCAACAAGCTCATTACGTCTCTTTTGGTCTTTGGAGGAGGTAAATCTCGAATAGAATTTATCTTCGTCGGATCTTACTCAATACCTCTCTGACTTACTATAAATCCCAGAAGTTTGCCCGACGGGACACCGAACACACATTTGGCTGGGTTCAGTTTCAAATCATATCTGCGCAGTCGTTCAAAGAACTTCCTCAAATCCCGCGCATGGTCATCCTGAGTTTTGGACTTGATGATCACGTCGTCCATATACACTTCTATTTCTTGATGCTTCATATCATGGAAGATGGTAGTCATGGGTCTCATGTAAGTTTCCCCGGCATTCTTCAGTCTGAAAGGCATGACCCTGTGGTTGTAGGTTCCCCAAGGTATGGTGAAAGCTTTTTTTCTGCGTCCTCTTCATCCATCAACACCAGGTGATATCCTGCGCAACAGTTCACTAAAGACTGTATCTCATGTTTGGCGCAGTTATCAACAACGATATGGATATTGGGTAAGGGGAAGTTGTCTTTGGGTCTTGCTTTGTTCAAATCTCTATAGTCCATGCATACTCAGGTTATTTCATCTTTCTTTGGCACCGGAACTACATTGGCTAGCCATGTGGTGTACCGGATCACTCAGATCACTCCTGCTCCCAACTGCATCGTGATCTCCTCTTTAATTTTATCACTGACATCATTTTTAAATTTTCTCTATTTTTTCTGGATTGGGGGAAACTCAGGATAAGTTGGTAATTTATGCACTACCAAATCAATGCTTAGTCCCGGCATGTCATCATATGACCAGGGGAACACATCTTTGAACTCGAACAGGAGTTAGATTAGTGCGTCCCGAGTTTTCTCATCTGCGTGGATGTTTATTTTGGTTTCCCTAATTTCTTCAAAACTACCCAAATTAACTGGCTCAGTTTCAATTAGGTTCGGCTTAGGTTTATTTTCAAAATGTTCGAGTTCTCAATTTATTTCCCTAAAAGCCTCTTCTTCATCGTATTCCGGTTCTTTGTTCATTATTACATAATTGGGCGGCATGTTTGGAACTAGGAACGCAGTCCGCAAACATATCATGTTATTTAAAGCCGCATTATTAGAACTGAAAGAGGAAGCGAAAGAGAAAATAGCAAAAATCAGAAAGAATAAAGAAAAATGAATGATGAAATATTGATTTCATTTCATGGAGTTGGAAGATAACAGGGTTTACATTTGGAAGATAAAATACAAGAAACTTTAAAGAAAACATCTGAGTTACACTCTGAGATAACTCGCGATGCAGAAAAGGTGGCAAGACTAGTCTACTGGGACTCCCGCCTGATGGCGAATGGAGTAGCCTTCCAATTCTGTTATTTGGCATCGGGTCCCATCTACAACACCTCAGTAGTGCTAGAACCCTCTCCTGGATGAACGATATAGTTTTTATATAGTATCTTTCTCATCGCCCCACATATTTCTTCAATCTCTTCAGTTGTAAAAACCTCATCCTCTTTCTCTTCACTGTATTTTGGCTTGACGAATGTCTCGTACAGATTTGACAGTGGTTGAGGCAGAACCCACCCATCACGCTTTTTGTCTTTTGCGCATTTTATATCGTCTGGCATCGGATGGAAGCCTAATCCGAAGAACTTTTCAGTGGTGGGCAAGGTAACCAGCTCAGCTATTCCTTGCAGAGTCTTCCCAAGTCTCTTCCCCGTTTTGAATCCATGTCGTAGCATATCCTACGCCACCATAATTGACGTATTGCAAAGGAAGGGTTGGGGGCAAGGGTTTCCTTTCTCATACTAGTCTGCCGCCACAACTTCAAAGGCTTGGTAAACTATGTGCTTGCTGCCTTCTCTGCTTCAAGGCAGGGGACTGAAGGATCTCAATAGATTGATTGCTTGTCTTCCCTATGAACCACAATTTCTTGATCTTCATGCTCAAATTTTACCATCTGATGGAGAGTGGAAGGTACAACCCTGGTTGCGTGGATCCATGGTCTCCCCAAGAGAATATTATAGGACGTGTACATGTCTAGAACTTGAAAAGTCACCTCAAAGTCCACTGGGCTGATAGTCAGAGCTAGATTGATTTCTCCAATCGTGTCCCTTTTGATACCATCGAAAGCTCGTACGCACATTATTGGGAAGAATCCTTCCAGTCCCATTTTCCATGCGTTGTAATGTTGAGACTGGGCATACGTCCACCCCAGAGCCTCCATCCACCACCACTCTTTTCACATAGTATTCTTCACATTTGACAGTTAAGTGAAGGGCTTTGTTATGTGCAACCCCTTCTGTGGGCAAATCATTTGTGCTAAATGAAATCTGGTTGAAAGCGAAAATCTTTCTGCCATTCTTTCTAACTGCTCTGTGGAAGTCTCAACTGGCATGTACGCCTTATTGAGGGTCTTGACTAGTATCTTATGGTGTTCTAGGGATTTCATCAATACAAATAGCAAGGAGACTTATTCAAGAAACTTTCGAAGCTGGTCACCCACTTCATAGTCTTCCATTTACATTTTATGAAAGAATGCTTCCGCCTCTTCAGCTGTCCCTGGTCTTTCAGCTGGGAAGCGCTTCCTGGGGACGTTGTTTTTGCTTCTTCCATATTGGAGTACTTTTCTGCAGGGTAGCTTTCTTCTCCTGAGATTTCTTTTACTTTATATGTCACTACTGTCTAATGATAATTCTAGGGCACCGCAGAAGGGTTCGTCATGGGCCTCTGTGTCCGCGACCAATAACCACAGGCTCACTTAGCCTTGGTGGATTAGTTGGCCCCGCATGATATAAGCTCCCTTTGGCACGTACATCTGGGTGGTCTTGTTCTGTTCGAATCTTTTGGAAGGACTTAGAGTCGGCTTCTTTTACTTGCGTCCCCGTAGGACATAGAGAATAACATCTTTGGCAGGCATTCCCCCTCACTTTTCTTTTCTGTTTCGGGGTGTGTAGCTTTGTCCTTTTTCTCCTTTTAATCTTTCTTCGGGGAAGTTTTTGGCTTTCTCTCTGCATCAGCAATGGCAATTATGGCCTTCAACACCGGGTCGAACTCCTTGTCTTCACAGATCATTCTGATTACCATCCCATTGTTGTGGGCCGGTAGTGGGTTGTTGGTTATGTTGTGGAGGTCCTCGTCCCTTAACACAATCTTCCTTTGTTCTATTAGACCCTCTATAGCTCTTTTCAGGGTCTAGTAGCTTTCTATGTCATTCCACTCAGGTCCTGAGTGATAGGCACATCGGGTGCCTCGCTGGTAGGAAGGCGATTCCAGGTTTTGCCTGTTTGGAGGTACGGGATGCAGCAGGCCCATTTGGACAAGCTTTGGAAACAAATTTGAGTAAGATTCCCCAATTAGCGTGAAAGTTTTCCTCCTAGGTAGTTCATGAGGACGGAAGTTATTTTGCAGAGGGCAGGGGTTGTAGTGGTTTCGGTGAGAAGGCTGGTTTCTTAGGAATTGAGCTTGGTTTCTATTGGCTGGTTCCTATAGTCGTACAAAAGGTTGAGCATTCATGACTGCATACGTTTGAGGAGCATAATCCATGTCATGATGAGGGTAATAATGCTGAGAGATTCTTCCTGGGAACATGGGTCAAGGAGCAGGATGTCTTCTTGTTCCTGATATCGCCGTAGATGTTTCTTCTTTCTTATTGCCTTTCGCAACTCCTCCAGACCCACCCTGGATGGATTGGGAGGTTTCTCTAATAGCGGACTGGCTTAGGATTCTGCTTGTTTTAATCCATTCTCCACCATTTCTCCCATTATTATAGCTTCTGCAAACGGTTTACCCATAGCTGACATCATATTCTAGAAGTAATCGGCTTCTTGAGCCTGGAGAAACACTGTGACCATTTCGACCTCATCCATCAGAGGTTTCACTCTAGATTCTTGTTCATGTCATTTGATTGTGTACTCTCGAAAGCTCTCCAAGGATTTCTTTTTCAAGTTTGCTAGTGAGTTCCTGTCTAGAGCAATGTCTATATTGTACTGGAACTGTCGGTAAAAGTCTCTTTCAAGGTCGTCCTATATGTGCCACCAAGATATGTCTTGATTACCACTCATACACAATGCCTACCAGACTTTCTCCAAAATAGGCCATGAGTAATTCTTCTTTTTCGTTGGCCCTCTCAACTGATTGCAGTATTTCTTGAGATGAGCAATAGGATCATTGTGCCCATCGTATTTCTCAAATTTTGGAGTCTTGAATCCTAAGGGCAAGTGCATATGAATCAACGTGCATAGATCATCATAAGACACACTCTTCTGCCTACTCAAGCCCTGGATGTTCTTGAGTCTTTGCTCTATGCTCCTCATCTTTCTTGCGATGTCTTCCTGCTCAGGGGTTTTGGGAATCCCTTCTTGTCCCAGAGTGAATGCAAATTGAGGCGGTTGAGGGTAGGTATAAGTGGGGAATTGAGGAGGCTCCCTTTGGGGGGTGAGTGTTTGGAATGTAAATGTTGAAGGATCAAAAGTGGGCCTAGGCAATGTAGGCCGTGTTTTAGTTGAGCATGGAGGAGCGGTAAAGATGTTTGGGACTGCATTGGATATGACCATCTGGGGGCGAACCTCAGAAGATGTTCCCACAAAATGGGTTGAGATGGTTGGGTGTCCTCGTGGGATACTGGGATGACTGATTGGGACAGTGGAAGTTCCACCCATTATAGGGAAAAGCTCCGGGAACCCCGGAATTGCACTAGGCGGCTCTTTTCCATTTGACCAGGCGTCCCACCTCTCCATCATGCGGAGATGCAACAACCTGTTTTCCTCGGCAATTGCTGATCTGAAACAGGGAAGCAAGAGATTGGGCTCTCGTCCGTGATGGGAATTGCTGGCAGAGTGATTTCTGAAGACATTCTGATACTTTTTTTTGATCTGCTGAAGTATGGATGTGAAGCCAGGTTACCACAAAAACATACCACTGTTTATAAAAACCCTGGATTGGATATTACAAGCAGCAAACAGTTAGTTTGAGACAGATAACTGACAGGTAATCACACATTGGGGTGTGATGCACCTACGCATTTAAACATGTATCTACATGTTTTATAACGGTTACATGCTTCATCTCGGCTTTTTTCCGATCCCTATTTTTCTTTTCCATCTCTTTTCTTTTTCTTGCCTTTGCTCTTGCCATGTTTTATCTTGGTTTTCTTATTTTCCCTCTCTTTGTTTCCTTTCCTCTTTTACTTTTCTTTCTTTTATATTAAGGATAGGGTCGAATCTTATGGAAATTGCCTACATATCATGACTCCGCATGAATCAAACCAAGTGTAGTTCTTTAAAAAACAAGTGCCAAAAACAGGAAACACATTTTTGAGGATTTTCAAATTTCATTAATAAAAATTCTCTTACAAAGATACTAAATTAATCAATTTTTTTGTTGTTTTATTTTGCAAAAGGGAAGTTGGACCCGACGGGGGTTGCCTACGTATCTCACATATGGTGAGAATCAAACTGGCATAGTTCGGGTAGATTTGAAAAAACCAACTATTTTTTAAAAAAAACAAAAACTTTTCTTTTCCCTTTTTTTTTCTTTTTTTCTTTCGAAATTTCGGCAAAATTTCAGATGATTTGGGTATTGGTTTTTTCAAAAGAGGTGATTAGCCTCATTTACCCTAACATTGCTATTTTCTTTTTAATTCTCTCCGATTATTTATTAGTCGGTCAACATGCAGTTCCGAAGAAAATAAATGCACAAGTAGCAAGTAAGATGCATTAGGATGTTCTTTTTAATTTGGGTACACATGTCCTAGACGGACCCAACCCCTGTGTTGAGTCCCTTAAGTCAAATGCACGTGACACAAACAAACGTTCCTATTAAGGATCCGGCATGAGGCTTGGTTATACAACCTGGATTTATTGTTCTAGACCTGGCTTACCCGAACGGATAAGTCGAGCCGAGAGGGGGCAGCGTACCGGAGATACAGAAGCTCGTCGGCTTAGCATCTTGTCCGAGCTTCATTCTAAAATGGGATAAGACTCTAAATAGAAGAGAAGTCACACGAAGTGTACCCTCTCCATGATGTAGAAGACTCAGAGAGAGGAAAGGGTTTCGTAGCAGTTTATATATACTATTCACCAAATATCTAAGCGGTAAAATATTTAGCACATTTAGCATGAAACATGTATGAAAATCAAATAAATCCAAACATAACAGTTATTCTAAGCTTGAATTCTTGAACCCTGAACCAAAATTCTGGGGTTTTCTCCCCAGCAGAGTCGCCACAGCTATCACACCTCCTTCTTTACATACCCGAAGGCAATATATAAAGGAGTTTTTCCAATTTAAGTGACATTATTCGAAATGGGATTATTTATTTATTTATTTTTATTTAGAGTCGCCACTTGGGATGGTTTGTTTTCTGGTATCCCAATTTACCGGTTTATTTTAAAATCCCTAATCGAGGAAATTTTTGACTTTCAAGGTGAAGTCTGTGAAACAGAAATTCTGACTAAGGAATTCTATTGACCCGAGGGAAAGTGTTAGGCACCCCCAGATCCCGTGGTTCTAGCACAGTCGCCTAAACTATGATAACTGGCCTAATATCTGATTTAAAACATGTTCATCATATGGTGCAATTTAAAATTATTTACCGCTTATAACTGATTTTTCAAGAAAGACTGAACGTCGTTTAAAACGCGTTTTTGGATTACGTCACATGAAATGCACCCGGATCCGAAACTCATTTTTATTCAATATTTTAGGATTTAGATTTAGGTAACATGAAATGCGCATACGAGTTTAAGAATGTAGATTTATTAAAATGCGCGCCTAAAGCAACTAGCGCGTTGTTAAATTTGTGGAAGGCCATAAAAATTAGCTAAATGGCCTATCCCATATTCTAAGTATTTTAAAGAAGTAGTTAAAGAGGGCCACAAAATTTGTGATTATATTTGGCGTGGCACTTCTCAATTTATTTTAAAGGACGTCCTAAAAATGAACTATTATTCTCTATTAAGGATTATTTCTAAAAAACTTAGTTTAATCAACATTATTCATTAACTACTACCAAGGCCTTCAATAAAATTTGGGCCTCAAGATCAAGTCCAAACTCAAATAAGGAGATTTCCCTTAATGAAAGCCCCTTAATTCGAGTATACTACCTAACTTGAAGGGCCCAAAGTCTATAATTTCAATTTCAAAATCATCAAATCCAATAATGAATCAGTGGTTCCAGCGTGTTGGGATCAAAACTAACCCATGTAAAGGGAACATCATATCAGCTTTGTTCACACAAGCTGTTTATAGTGTTGGCCTCATGCATAAGCCCAATTTGGAGGCAAGCTAAAAATTGGGACTCAAGATCAAGTCCTTAATGATAAAATGAACGATTCAGACGGCTGGTAAAACTTGGGTTTGCTAATACATAATTGGGTCCAACGTTGAGCCCAATCTTCATGGTCCAAATTGTTAGATAATACGCTTAACGCTAGAGGGGGGGTGAATAGCGTTATAATAAAATTTAGCGTAAACTTGCGAAAATTAAAATTTGCAGGAAATAATTAAGTGCGTTAAATAAACAAAAGGAAAGAACGCACCGATGTATTCTGGTTCACCACAACACGTGGCTAGTCCAGTCCCCGAGAGACTCTCTCAAGATTTTCCACTAACTTGTCAAGCTTACTGGTGCTCAACAAACCTTTATAACTTAAGGACACAAGCCTTAACACCTTTGCTCGGAGATACAACACTCCAAGACTTCAACCAAGGAAACACAAGTTCCTTACAACAAGAGAATCACAATACTCTTACAAGTGTACAAAACACTAAGCACTCAAACAAAACACTCCTTAATGAGTAGATATGAGTAAAAGAAGTAGGCTCAAGATTACAACAACTATGGACAAGACTTTGGCTCTCAAGAGCTTTATGAAATAAATATAAAATGATAAACAATAATATGCAAGCTTATAGCAATAGAATGATCAGTTGTTGTGTGTTGTTGTGTTTAAAACACTGAAATGAAGCTGTATTTATAGTTGAAAAACTTGGCATTACCGTTGCCTAATTTCCAATTAAGAGTTGCTGATTTTACTCTGTGATAATCGATTGTCAGGAAGCCACAATCGATTGTTTGTCAATCGTACCAAAAATCAATCCCAGATTTTACGCTTAACAATCGATTGTCCAAGATCAACAATCGATTATTGGCAACATTCAAAAAATCATTTCCAGATTTTACGTAAAACAATCGATTATACCAAATCAATAATCGATTATTCAGCAACGTTCAAAAAATCTTTTCAGATTTCAAAATCAACAATCGATTGTACAAAATCAACAATCGATTACCTGACGGTATTTGAAAATTTTACGACAACGGTCAGCTTCACAATTGATTGTGCAATGTTAACAATCGATTATTTATCAGACTTTAAAAATCATTTTAGACACTGCCTCGTGACAATCGATTGTTATATACTCACAATCGATTATTTAATAATTCTGAAAAAGTCTGGAAGTCACTGCCTCAAATCAATCGATTGTCATAAGTTCACAATTGATTATTTTGTGACTTTGAAAAATCTGAAGGACACTGTCTCTTCACAATCGATTGTCATTAGCTTCACAATCGATTATTCTGAGTTTTGAAAAACTTTGATGGACACTGCCTCATCACAATCGATTGTCATAAGGTTCACAATCGATTGTCATGCAGGTTTTGAAAAACCTGATGTTCACTGCACAATCGATTGTCATTAGTTCACAATCGATTGTCATGCAGTCTTGGCTTAACATAATCGATTATCATAAGTACATAATCGATTATCTTAGTCCAGATTTTAGAGGCATGTTTAAAAATCATTTTGACTGAAGTAAATATGCATGATTTAAAATCATTTAGCATTAAATTAAATATGCATGATTTTGTAAAAATAATATTACGAGAGAAGCCATGTCATGAGTCAAGTTGTCGGATCAAGATCACAATTAAGAACGACTCATTTAAACTATAAAACTTTGTCTTGTGCTTGAATCTCGTTATCCACCAATTATGCGCTTGTACTTGAACTTCGTCATATATCACTTTGCGCTTCGTTTGTCATTCATTAAAACCTACACATAAGAACACACGTTTTAGTATAAAGCCTTGAGAACGTGTTTCCAACAATTTCCCCCTTTTTGATAATGGCAAACTTTAAGCGGGATATGCAACTTAAACAATTTATAATGACGATTCAAGACAGGTAAAGATATGCAATAAGTATGCGATTAGTTCCCCCTCAATATATGAATTCCCCCTCAATTTAAGCTTATAAATCTTGAGAGTGCATACCCGTTATCTTCCCCCTTTTGCCATTAGCAAAAATAATATAAGAAGACGCCAAAAATGTAAATAAAACTTGTTTATTTATTGGAAAGAAAACGTGATTACTTAAAGAGAGTACAATAACTCAAGTAATAGCAGAACAATCGATTATTGATACGAGATAATCGATTATTTAGACGATAGAGACCGAATTTTCTGAAGAAGACTTGATTATTGCGCGTCATGCTTTCTAATTCCCCCTACCTTTAGGGCGATACCTGCAAAAATTTGTTAGACATCTCCGACGCTCAAGTTAGAAATCATGTAAGATAAAAAGATGCAATGCATGACTTAGATCAACGTGGAGTCAAGAATCCCGAGTTCACTACGAATTCGGCAGAAGGACTCTTTCTCTAAGGGTTTAGTAAAGATGTCGGCCAATTGGTCTTTGGTTTCAACAAATTTGATTTTGACATCGCCCTTGAGAACGTAATCTCTTATAAAATGATGTCTAATTTCAATGTGTTTTGTTCGCGAATGAAGAACGGGGTTCTTCGTCAAGCATATGGCACTAGTATTATCACATCTAAGAGGAATATGATCAAGACTTAGGCCATAGTCCAAGAGTTGTTGTTTCATCCAGAGGATTTGAGCGCAACAACTCCCCGCGGCTACATATTCAGCCTCGGCTGTGGACAACGCAACACTTACTTGTTTCTTGCTAAACCAAGAAACGAGAGAGCTACCGAGCAAATGGAAAGTGCCACTGGTGCTTTTGCGGTCCAATTTGCATCCAGCAAAATCGGAGTCGGAATAGCCAACGAGTTGGCATGAAGAACCTTTGGGGTACCATAGACCCACATTTGTAGTACCAACAAGGTACTTCAAAATCCGTTTTACCGCAGTAAGGTGAGACTCCTTCGGACATGATTGATAACGGGCGCATAAGCACACGCTAAACATGATGTCCGGACGACTAGCAGTAAGATAGAGAAGAGAGCCAATCATACCTCGATACTTCTTAGTGTCGACTTCCTTACCTTTCTCGTCTTTGTCTAGATGATCGGATGTGATCATGGGAGTCGCCATTGCTTTTGCATTGTTCATTTCAAATCGTTTCAGCAGTTCTTTGCAATATTTGGCTTGGCAAATGAACGTACCTTCTTTCATTTGCTTTACTTGTAATCCCAAAAAGAATGTTAACTCACCCATCATAGAAATCTCAAATTCTCTTGTCATTAAGTCGGAAAATTCCTTGCATAAGACATTGTTAGTAGCACCAAATATGATATCATCCACATATATTTGAACTAATAAAATATCATTGTTTTTATGCTTAACAAAAAGGGTGGTGTCAACTTTCCCCTAATGAAATCATTTTCCAATAGAAATTTACTCAATCTTTCATACCAAGCTCGGGAGCTTGTTTTAAACCATAGAGAGCCTTTTTGAGTTTGAAAACATGATCGGGAGATTTAAAATCTTCAAAACCGGGGGGTTGTTCAACATAAACTTCTTCTTGTATAACACCATTTAGAAAAGCACTTTTCACATCCATTTGATATAAATTGAAATTCATAGAAGAGGAAAAAGCGAGCAATAGACGAATAGCTTCTAAATCTAGCTACGGGAGCATATGTTTCTTCATAGTCAATACCCTCTTCTTGATTATAGCCTTTTGCTACAAGCCTAGCTTTGTTTCTACTGATTACACCATTTTCATCTAGTTTGTTTCGAAAAACCCATTTCGTACCAATTATGGTATGATTTTCGGGTCTTGGCACCAAATCCCAAACGTCATTCCGTTTGAATTGGTTAAGCTCCTCTTGAATTGCCAAGGTCCAAAATTCATCCCCAATTGCTTCGGAGATGGTTGTTGGTTCAATTTGAGACACAAAAGCAGTATGTCCTAAGGTGTTCTTAAGGGAGTTTCGGGTACTTACCTTTTCTCCGACGTCGCCAATTACCTGTTCGAGAGGGTGATTTTTAAATGTCCTCCACTCGTTGGGCATTTTCGTTTCATTCTCCAATTGTGGCGCTTCCTCCGTTGGTTGTTCCAAGATTTCATCTTTATTTTCCTTAGGCATTTCCACTTGTATTTTGTCTTTCAAGCTATTTAAAATACCTGCAAGATCAAAACCGGAATCCTTTCTCGCCAAGCGAGCATTATTTTCGGCAAATACAACATGAGGGGATTCCTCCACAGTTTCGGTTCTTTTATTAAAAACCCTATATGCTTTGCTACGTGAGGAATAACCAATGAAAATTCCCTCATCGGACTTAGCATCAAACTTTCCCAATTGATCTTTGCCATTGTTATGAATAAAACATTTACAACCGAATACTCTAAAATGGGAGATATTTGGTTTCCTTCCCTTGTAGAGTTCATAAGGGGTCTTCATGAGTATTGGCCTTATGACTACTCTATTTAAGATGTAGCATGCGGTACTCACGGCATCCGCCCAAAAATGTTTGGGAATCTTAGCCTCTTCGAGCATGGTTCTAGCCATCTCTTCGAGACACTTATTTTTCCTTTCCACCACCCCATTTTGTTGTGGTGTACGTGGAGCGGAAAAGGTATGCTCGATACCGAGTTCGTCACAAAAGTCCGCAAAGAGATTGTGATCAAACTCTCCCCCATGATCACTTCTAACTGAAGTGACGGTTGTTTCCTTCTCGTTTTGAACACGCTTAAGAAAATGTTTAAAATTCTGAAAAGCATCACTTTTATTGGCAAGAAATAAAGTCCAAGTAAATCTAGAATAATCATCAACAATCACAAAAGCATAACGATTTCTTCCTAGACTTTCAATGCGAGATGGTCCAAATAAATCCATGTGAAGCAATTGCAATGGTCTAGAAGTTGAAACAATATTTTTGGATTTGAAAGATGCTTTTGTTTGCTTCCCTTTTTGACAAGAATCACAGATAGAGTCATTTTCAAATTTCAAATTGGGAAGGCCAATAACTAAGTTTTGAGAAATCAATTTGTTCAAAAGATGCATGTTTATATGAGCAACTCTACGATGCCATAGTCAAGTATCATCCTCTTTGCTCATAAGGCAATCCACATATTCGGGTGAGGAATTAGCAAGATCAACCATGTAAATATTATCCACTCTAAAACCACGAAGGATAATTTTGAAATCACTACGTCTAAACACTAAGCATTCATCCGAATCAAATAGGGCAAGATTTCCCTTGTCACATAATTGACTTATGCTCAAGAGATTATGCTTTAAACCTTTCACAAGTAATATATGCTTAATAGAGGAATTTTCATCCTTACCGACCGATCCGATGCCAATGATCTTTCCTTTATTGTTATCCCCAAAAATCACACTTCCTCCTTCTTTGTGTTCTAGTTGAAGGAATTTGGATTCGTCTCCCGTCATATGTTTGGAGCATCCACTATCAAGGTACCATAGTACACTTGATCCCTTCAAACATACCTACAAAACAAGTTAATGCGTTTTAGGTACCCATGCCATTTTGGGTCCTTGAGGGTTAGGCATATTATAATGATGCGATTGAGTGATATGTCTATGTCGTGTAAAGCATGCAGGGGCAATATGACCAATGCGTCTGCAATAATGACAAGTCACATTGGGGTTATGCATCCTTCTAGGTTCATAGTAACTTGATGGACGAAAATGAATTACTCTATTTTCATTATGACTATTGCACATTTCATGAGAACCATTTCTCCTACTATTAGTTCTAAAATGAGCAGCGTTTATAGAGTAATGGTCATGTCTAGATGTTCTAGGAGGTTCAAAACTCCTTCTAGTGTTTGGCATAAAATATGCATCATTTCTAGGGTAGTCTTTTCTAGGTGGTAAGTCATTTCTAGGTCTTCTAAAATGTTCAACATTTGGTCTAACATGCATATTTGTTCTAGGATTGCTCTTTCTAGGATAAGCATTTGTTTTATTAATCCTAGGTTGAGCCTTAGGTGGTTGGGGTTTGGCTTCAACCTTTTCTTTAGGCTCATTCTTAAAACCTATGCCATGCTTGGTTGACTTCATATTAACAAGGACCTCATTCAAGTTTTTGTGAGAAGAATTAAACTTATCTAAGGTACCTTTAAGTCTATCTACCTCATTTTCAAGATGCATGCAAGAAGAGCAATTTTTAATAGAACTTTCGGGCTTGTCGGTTTCTTTTTCCGAAAAACTTGTTTTCCTCTTTCAGCTTTTCATTTTCTAAAACCAGTTTTTCTAAATCCTTTTCTTTTAAAGAAGGCTGTTTTTGAAAATCTTTTTCTTTTAGAGAAGCATTTTCTTTTATGCTCTTGACAGTTTTTGAAGCTTTAATGAATTCAGTATATAGCTCATCAAAGCAGTTCGCATTTCTTCAAGAGTAAAGAAGTTTTTAGAAGAGATTTGACATACCTCGTCTTGCTTGTCTTCTTGCGCCATAAGACAAAGGTTTGCGGCTTCGTCTTCTTCTTCTTCGCTTGACTCATCTCCGGAGTCTCCTCCCCAAGAAATGTATGCACGTTGCTTCTTAAAAGGTTTCTTCTCCTTTTTGATGTTTGGGCAATTTGATTTGATGTGCCCGGTTCCACCGCATTCATAGCACTTTATTTGCTCGCCTTGCTTTTTGCCCTTTCGTTCATACTCCTTTCGCATGAACTTTTGAAATCTTTTGATAACGAGTCCAAACTCGTTGTCTCCGTCCTCATCAACTTGAGGTTGGCTTGTGCTTGCCTTAAACGCTATTCTTTGCCTCCTTTGATCATCAACAAGAGGGTTAAGTATTGTAGATTCATAAGTCTTAAGGTTACCTCTTAATGCGTCGATTGTGACATTTGAGACGCCAATGGATTCTTGAATTGTGTCGGCCTTTGATCGCCATGCCGGAGTGAGACTTCTAAGAATTTTTCGAACCAGTTCTCTGTCCGTGAATGTCTTCTTGAGGGCATGTAGGTCATTTACGATTATTGAAAATCGTTCAAACATTTCATCCACCTTTTCACCTTCCTTCATGTGAAATAATTCATAAGCATGGGTTAGGAAATCAATTTTAGCTTCCCTTACCTGGTCCGTACCTTCGTACGTAATTTCCAGCTTGTCCCACATTTCCTTTGCCGTTATGCAACACGATATTTTCCTGTAATCGTCAGCATTTACAGCACAATATAATAAATTAATTGCTTTAGCATTATTTTGAACCTTTCGGATATCATCCGCGTCATATTCTTCTTCGGACTTGGGAACCCATTCTTTTTCAACCTTTTTGGTTGGAATTTGATTTCCCTTCGTTATCACCTTCCAGAGATGAAAGTTGTTTACTTGAACAAAAATTTTCATCCTCTCCTTCCAGTACGTGTAGTTTGTACCGTTGAATAGAGGTGGTCGTGTGGAGCATTGTCCTTCATCAATTCCTGCAAAAGAGTCACGAGTAGAAGCCATGGATGGTTCTCTCAAACTGTTAAGTCTTCAGAGAGTTGGGCTCTGATACCAATTGTTAGATAATATGCTTAACGCTAGAGGGGGGTGAATAGCGTTATAATAAAATTTAGCGTAAACTTGCGGAAATTAAAATTTGCAGGAAATAATTAAGTGCGTTAAATAAACAAAAGGAAAGAACGCACCGATGTATTCTGGTTCACCACAACACGTGGCTAGTCCAGTCCCCGAGAGACTCTCTCGAGATTTTCCACTAACTTGTCAAGCTTACGGGTGCTCAACAAACCTTTACAACTTAAGGACACAAGCCTTAACACTTTGCTCGGAGATACAACACTCCAAGACTTCAACCAAGGAAACACAAGTTCCTTACAACAAGAGAATCACAATTCTCTTACAAGTGTACAAAACACTAAGCACTCAAACAAAACACTCCTTAATGAGTAGATATGAGTAAAAGAAGTAGGCTCAAGATTACAACAACTATGGACAAGACTTTGGCTCTCAAAAGCTTTATGAAATGAATATAAAATGATAAACAATAATATGCAAGCTTATAGCAATAGAATGATCAGTTGTTGTGTGTTGTTGTGTTTAAAACACTGAAATGAAGCTGTATTTATAGTTGAAAAACTTGGCATTACCGTTGCCTAATTGCCAATTAAGAGCTCCTGAGTTTACTCTGTGACAATCGATTGTCAGGAAGCCACAATCGATTGTTTGCCAATCGTACCAAAAATCAATCCCAGATTTTACGCTTAACAATCGATTGTCCAAGATCAACAATCGATTATTGGCAACGTTCAAAAAATCATTTCCAGATTTTACGTAAAACAATCGATTATACCAAATCAATAATCGATAATTCAGCAACGTTCAAAAAATCTTTTTCAGATTTCAATATCAACAATCGATTGTACAAAATCAACAATCGATTACCTGACGGTATTTGAAAATTTTACGACAACGGTCAGCTTCACAATCGATTGTGCAATGTTAACAATCGATTATTTATCAGACTTTGAAAATCATTTTAGATACTGCCTCGTGACAATCGATTGTTATATACTCACAATCGATTATTTAATAATTTTGAAAAAGTCTGGAAGTCACTGCCTCAACACAATCGATTGTCATAAGTTCACAATCGATTATTTTGTGACTTTGAAAAATCTGAAGGACACTGTCTCTTCACAATCGATTGTCATTAGCTTCACAATCGATTATTCTGAGTTTTGAAAAACTTTGATGGACACTGCCTCATCACAATCGATTGTCAAAAGGTTCACAATCGATTGTCATGCAGGTTTTGAAAAACCTGATGTTCACTGCCTTAACACAATCGATTGTCATTAGTTCACAATCGATTGTCATGCAGTCTTGGCTTAACATAATCGATTATCATAAGTACATAATCGATTATCTTAGTCCAGATTTTAGAGGCATGTTTAAAAATCATTTTGACTGAAGTAAATATGCATGATTTAAAATCATTTAGCATTAAATTAAATATGCATGATTTTGTAAAAATAATTTTACGAGAGAAGCCATGTCATGAGTCAAGTTGTCGGATCAAGATTACAATTAAGAACGACTCATTTAAACTATAAACTTTGTCTTGTGCTTGAATCTCGTTATCCACCAATTATGCGCTTGTACTTGAACTTCGTCATATATCATTTTGCGCTTCGTTTGTCATTCATCAAAACCTACACATAAGAACACGCGTTTTAGTATAAAGCCTTGAGAACGTGTTTCCAACACAAATAACAAGTGATAATACAAACTAAATAAGTTCAAATACATGAATGTGAGATCAGAAGATTTGATTTCCAATTTAAAACTTTTCAGTTACGTTGATCCCAAATCGCAAACTAGCTTCCTTTAGACTTTACTTTGCAAATAGTAGATAATCAAAAAGTGATATACATGTTTAAACTCCATATTCACATGGAACATAAACCAGAATTTGAAAACCTAATAATGGGCATATGGAGTTAGAATTCACACACAAATACAGAGGTAAGCATTGATAAACTCCCAAACCCATTTTTACATTCAAACTAATATTGATATATGGCCACATCTAAATTACTAAAAATAAAAATGAAATAAACAAACAGGAACATTGTCATAGTTCATAGTCCATAATTAATTATAATGAAGATTTAGCTAAGTCGTGAAATTACTTGAAATACCATAAATCATGAAAAGAGAAAAATCAACAGAGAAATCAATGCATCACTTTCATTCCATCTCCAACTTGAGAGTTACATTAAAACTAATTCACGATGTGTGCATGCAGATGTAAGAAAATGTAAGGAGGAGGAGGAGTCAGAAACAGTAAACAACAATCAGCAGCAGTTTAAGATTAATTTTAAATCCCAAGAAATGATATCAAACAATCCAGGGAGAAGTTTCAAGCAAGTAACACTATTAAGCACCAAACTGAGCTTGAATGACCCAAAATAATCTCGGAATATCCCTCTGGAGTCTCTTAAACTTCTATTACTAAAATCACAAGGAAACCTAAGCCATTTGACCTCAGGTGAGCTAATGCTTTGATTTAAACTTGGAAAAACTCAATGAAAATAGTGAATTTTCCATATTGAGCCGCCTCAACCCTGCTACTAATTCCTTTTCTGCTTCTGGTAAATCAAAAGGTACGCTTTCCTTTCCAGTGAAAGACCTTATTAGGCTATTTTTGTAGAGTTTTTAATGCCTTCCCAATCTGAATTGAACCCCAAGTAACAATGTCTTTATAGGGAAGTTACTAGGGCAAACTTCAGCTTTTGTTTTTAACACTTAGTCCTTTTTATTTTTCTATTTTTAGCCAATTAGTCCCTCAATTCATGACTTGCTACCCAAGGAATGCTATCAAGAATTAACAAATATTGCTATTCAAACCTTAACCTAGAAGCTTCTAGGGGTTACTCAATTAAGCACCAAAAGGCTTCCTTAAAGAATTTATCAAAATACACCTTTAGTACCCTGTTTTTACCCTGAAATCACTAACCTAGGTTAAACTAAACCTAGCCCTCTTAACTTGGTCAAATGCGACCATGGTTAATTACCAGGGCATGAACTGTTCAAACACCCCCTAAACCCCCAAAATTGAACTACCAATCCAATTAAACCTATTTTTAAGCTAAAAAAATCAGAGTTAATAAACTACTATTATCAATTATCAGTCAACAGAAAATTAAAAAAAAATTAATCAAAAAACCAGGATCATGTTATCATTACGAATCAAAGAAAAAAGAAATTAAAAACTCAACAGAACTGCAAAATCTAATTTCCTATTATTTAGGAACATGCACATTTCTAAACCCTAACTAATCAGACCCAGGAACATGAATTAAAAAGGGGAGAAAAATTAAAAAAAAGAAACTAAATAGGATAGGGTTTGAACTCACCGGATGAAAACCCTAAAATCTTCATGCACAGTTTTTAGGTCAGAACTTCAAGCTGATGTTCGAGCCGTTTGGATTCGATTCGAGGGAAGCTACGTGCGGCTTTGCTTTGAGGAAGGTGAGGGAACCTTTTGCGATTAATTTGGAGTTTTTTGGAGGGGGTGAGGTTTTGCCCGAGCTTTTTTGATTCAATATTCGAGACGCTCGGCGTAGATTCGAGGGAAAAGATCGATGGATTTGGGATGAGGGAGGTCTGGTGGATTTGGGGTGTTATTTTGGGATCGGTTAGCGGTGGCGCCGTCATACACGGCGGAGGATCCAGCATTTCAAGCATATATTCGAGACGCCTGGTTGTGTTTTGAGGGAAGTTAATGATATATTCGAGAAGAGGGGAAGGAGGAGAACATGTGGTGTTAAATTGGAGGTCTCGGACGATCACTGCCGACGGAAACGATTTCTGGCCGACGGTTAGCTGTGGTAGGTAGCGACGTTAGGGTTTAGGTGTTTGGGGGTATGAAACGGTGTGTTTCGGGGTGGGGGTCGTTTGGACAATTAAATACTAAAGGGACCAAGCTTCAAGACCGTCCAATCAAAAACCTCGACGGCCCTGATTAAACCCCACGAAACGATGTCGTTTGATTGGGTGATGGATTAAACCAGTTTTTTGGGCTGGTCGTCGGTAAATATGACCAAGTCTAAGTAATTTCTGGGCTGTAATTGGCCCAAATGTGAGATCCTTTAATAAGACAAGCCCAATTCTTTTAATTTCTTTTCATTTTCTCATTTTTTTCACTTTTTAGAATTTTGGTTGAATACAAGTTAAACTAAATCAATTATTTTTCCAAAAACTAATTAAATCCTAATTTTAAAAGAAAACTATGACAAGTTCGAAAATTAAAAGTAAAAGTGCAGAAGAACTATTTTTGTTATTTTCCTTCATTTTTGTACTGTTAATTAACTAGTAAACCTAATGATATTTAAATTGGGTCCTGAATGCTCACGCAATATTTTGTATTTTTTAAGAATTGTCTGAATCTAAAATGCAAACAAACACAAAAATTATGCAATTATTCTAAAAAAATCAAATAATTAAAAGAAAAATCCTAAATCTAAGAATGTGTAGGAGAAATTCACGCGGGACAAATATCATATGATCACAATATCAATTCAAACTTGAGTCAAATTTAAAGCAAAAAACAAAAATAGAAGAAGATGAGTTGTGTATCACATTATGTATCTTCTGTATATTACTTGTGTATCATCTATGCATCATATGTATATCCCCTATGTATCTCTTGTATGTCCATGTATATCTGTGTGATACATGATTGATATACATGTGTTGCAAAAAGAAGTTTTTAAACTTGAATTTAACTACGAATTTTGATACCAAACCTGTCTAAATCCACCAATTTTTCTCAAATTTTATATACTGCCTCATCTATTTATTCTAGACGAGTTCTAACCATACACATTAAAAATAAATCCTTTTGTGCCTTTTTAAATATTGTATATTATTGGTATGAATTTTCTCTCCAAACTAGTTAATTCACCTTCAGTCTTCCTTAAATTTATTATATTGCCTCATCTATGCATTTTTAAGATTCTAACATTACCCATTGAAAAAAAAAACCTTTTTTACACAGGTTATTTAAATATTGTATATCATAATTTGGCTATTTTTGTAACATGACTAAAATGGCTAATTCTTGGTAAACTAGTAGTGTCTTTTTGTGGTACATCTATGTAGTTTTTCCTTAAATTTTTTCCTAACTATACCATATATGAAACCTTATTACCAAAAATGTGCATAGTTTGTATATTATCCGCTCAGTCCACACTTTAGCTACAATTTATATACCAGTTGTTAATTAGGCAGAATCTGTCATTTATAGCAAAGTGCCACAAAATATGGGATTGATTTATTCCATATTAAATTCGAAATTTAAAACGGAAAGGAGATCTGGAAGCTGTCTAATTTTGGAACGGAAAGGAGATTTTTGTTCTTCATCTTCATCTTCATCTGTTCTTTCATATATTTTCCACCATTGATAGCCATTAAAAAGCTTGAAAGCTTTGAATTCAAATTTGAGTTTTCAAAAATCATTATTTGTTTGGATTGGGTGTTGTTGAAAATAATCGAGAACATGGTTTGGAGTTTGTATCTCAATTTTGAGGGGTTTTGGTGAAGATTAGACTTGTGTTGACTGATTTTCAAATAGAAACTCCAAGAAGAAGAAGAAGAAGAAGAAGAAGAAGAAGAAGAAGAAGACATATTTCCAGAAATTGTAGATAAATTGTAAATAAATTGTAGATAAATTGTAGATTGGGAAAACTAAAACTTCTACAAATCTTCTACAATTATGTCAAAAATGCCAATTATGCTACAATTGAAATGGGAATTGGGATATTAAAATTCAATGTATCTAGTTTGTAGATATCATGTAGATAAATTGTAGATTATTTGTATTCTGATTGTAGATGCATTGTTTTCTGTTTTCACAAGTCCAAACGACTAAAGCTTCTACAAAATCTTATGCAAAAAACAATCTACATTTTATCTACAATTTTTCTAATTTGACTATAATTTATCTACAAATTCTGGAAATATGTCTTCTTCTTCTTCTTCTTTCAATCTTAAGAGTAATAAAATTTTATATATGATATAGGAAGGTAAAAATTCCTTTTATAATTTGTTCTCTTTTTTCCGCATTTCGTTTTTCTCTCGGAGAAAATTGAGTATAACTGACTCATTACTAGGAATGTTAAACTTAGTTACTATGAAAGAATCCGAACATCTAATTTAAAATTCTAAGAAAATCTGACTGTTTTTAACCTTGCAGACCATCTAAAAATATGAGCATATCAGTTATCTCACAACGCGTAAGATATCTCGGACCAAGATTAATATTTATAACAAAAACATATTTAAAGCTATACTTAAATTTTCCTAACTAAGTTACTGGGTAGAACTTAATTAACTCTCTTACATTGAGAAGACTCGACAATCACAATCTTATTATTTCGTGATCAGTTGTCCTTTATTTACTCATTTATTATCTTTCTCATTTGTGTGCTTTTGTTAATGTAAAACAGAAAAAATCAAGATTCTAACAGATCCATTCAAAGCTAGTAAATAAACATGTACTGTTACAGTAATTTTCCAACCTTTTCTTGATAAATACAAAGGCTAGAGTATATTTACAGCATTTGTTGGTACTTCGTAGTTGCTGGATTTGCTGCTGCATCCGACGTATGATTTAACTGTCAATAACATATCCCATCAGATGCAAAAACTAAACAATAGTAGGTGATTCTCCTTTTAACTCCCCTAGGTCTTAGTCGACAGAGTTATACGATACCATTCCACTTGCCTTGCTAATTTCACCATTTAAAAGAAGTTACTTTCTCCGGTGCCAAAATCCACATAAACCTTAAAGTTCTAGTACTTTGTATCCGGATAAGTCCGCTCATGTGTCCCGTTACCTTCAAATCTTGAATCCGCCTCTGTTTGGAGAAGTACACACCCTGTAAACATGTTCTTCCCCTGTGCATTCATCAACCTCAACAACCCACTGGCTCCTCTTTCCACAAAAAATCTTTTTACCTTCTGAAACAGTAATTTTACTAACTAATAACCCTTCTCCAATGGGTAGAAAATAACCCTTATGATCAAAACCTAGCTTAGGACTTTCATTTAGGGAATTGTACCCTACAATAAATGCACCTTTAACCCTAACACCTTGTTGTGCTGCTTCAAATACTTCTTGGAAATCCTCCAATTTACAATCAATAAGTACAAAATCAGCTCCTTCATAATTAATTGTCAATAAAGTTTTAACATCTTTACCAATCACAAACTCAACATAGTTTGCATAGTCTCCCAATAATTCTTTTTTAGCTGCATGCATGTCTTGTTGTGTACGTAATATGCATATCACTCGGCCACCGGTTTGATGAGCTGCCGCTACTAAACCTAGTAGGGCGGGTCCAGGGTGGCCGGAGCATGCCATCACCATGAGTTGTGCATTATTTCCTGCTGCCATGGCGGATATGAACTCTGTTACATCAGGCGCTTTTCCTCTTTCACCCTGAAATATAATTTCCACAATTAATAACAAATTTATGAGTATATAAATGAAGAGGGACGAACTTAACGAAGCATCATAAATAGTGCAAATTCATATAGCTGATCCGGATTTACTTTAGCATTGGGGTATAGTAGTTATTATTATTGTTATTTTACAGAAGAGAAACTAGCAAAAACTCAGAAAAATTATAAGTACAAAGGAAAGGAGAATTATATTGCACGTTCCATTTATTACTAGTAATTACCATTTTTAGCGTTTTGAGAAAGGCATTGGTAGCATTTTCAGCAGACCAGCAATCCATTCTTCACGATTCTGTTGTTAAGTGTATTTTGGAATGTTTAAACCATTTATAGGAAGGGTTTGATTTAAGTAGACAAGATTGTCTTCCTTCAGGTCTAAATTAATGAGGTTAAGTTACAATAATAATTGCATGGAATGAAACTACTGAGGAAGGTATTTATTGACAAGATTCTGCCGTGCTAAATGGTATTTTTTTAACAAGATTTCAAATTTGTTGACCAGAGTGGAGAGCATCACTTTCTTGTTAATGGGTAATTAGGAGTATTTTAATTTATTAGAAAATACTTATTCGCACCTAAGTATGCACCAAATTAAAGTTATATATATATATATATATATATATATATATATATATATATATATATATATATATATATATATATATATATATATTATTTGTTTTGTATGTTATCTTCCACCTAATAAAATATGCTTAATCATTAATTAGATACGTAATTGTAATTAGGATGATGAAACTAAGGTTTGAAAAAGTGGTTTACTTTTTAAAATTCTTCTAGTTAGGTCAAGTCACATGATTCATCTCAAGCTTTTCTAAGATCAGGAACTAAAGGAGAGGGAAAAAAAATAAAAAATAAAAATCAGAACTCCTTTTCAACTAGCAGTTTGTAGTCTAATTTCCTCTCTTTTAACATGCATGCTTTCACTAGGATTTGGGGTCTTTTTCTTATGAAAAATCAGTTTGCTTCTATGGAAATGGAAAAAGTCTCCTTCTTCTCATTTATATTCTATGGAATAACAATAAACTAATAAGATATATGGAATAGATAACACCTTGTTAATTAAATACTTATGTAGATAAATTTTCTTAATATAATTAAGTTCAGCAGGTAGGTAATGAAGCACTAAATGCTCTGTCTCCCAAAATTACTTCTTCCCTCGTCTTCTCCTAAAACGCCACATAAGAACTTTTCTCTAGTACGTATACCTTAACTTTTTCTTTTAAATTATAATTTATATTAGGTTTGATGATAAAATGAGTTGATCTTCAACCAAAGAATGAGGACTTATTTTGCCGATTTCAGCATATTTGAAATTAAGATATAATATAATACGAGTAATAATAATTATTATTGTTATTGCTTTTTGAATGCTCGAATGAAGGTCGGCCAGCGAGGCAATCATATTCGGAGCTAAAATTTCTAGTTTATGAATTTTAAATTTTAGAAGGGCAATTTACTGGATTCAGAATAAATTATATACATATAAGATGATTTATTTTAACAAAAATATGAGATCCAAATCAAAATTACTGGATTTTACGAACTCACACACAAACTTGTGACTCCGCCCCTGAAGCCACCCTATGTGAATTCGACAAATTGAATTACGTCCGCCATAAGTCTTGATAGCATTTCATGCGAGAGTGGGATATTTAGCCAACCAATCATTTTTACAACTTGTTTCTTACACATTTCAGTGTAGTCATGTAATTTAAAAGTTAATGAGTCTATAAGTTTGTGGTTTTGTCGCCTAAGACTGTGGTTTAACCGTTTAAGAGATGCAAATATTCGATAAAATTGACGAGATGCACCAAACTGATTACTGATATAATCTTAATTTAAACTTCAATCCGTATATTGAGATTCTAACAACCAATTTTGGCAATATGGTAGAACTGGTGCACAACAACTTGGTTTTGGCTAGCTATATCATAATCAAACCAAAGTTCTCAACTTTGTTGGAACGTAATATTCGTATTTTTCTTTATGAAGCAGAAAAGTTCTAGATTTCGGTAAGAGACAATATTTTATATGATGGAATTCAATTGAATCTAGCGCCTTTATCAAGAAGTTAAATTATGCACATGGGTAAAACAATTTTGCAAACTCTCAAATTCTTTTTTTTTTTTAAAAAAAAAAAAACAGCAACAATTAGCAATACAAATTTGTAATCAATAGCAATGAATCTTCTAGTTTTAGTGTGACTTTCCTTGCAGAAAACTAAATCTTGTTTTGAAATAAACACAATTGCCGAGGTACTCTTACGTGTAATGTTAGCTGTCATGTTCAGTTTCAGGTGAACAATAGTAGATTCTGCTGCAACTTAACCTATGGGAAGAAGAATAATGCTCATATTTTTAACTAATTCTTGAAGCTGTGATGTCTACATTATTTTAGGCACAAATCTACATGCTTGGATCCTGTCATTCAACCTCGAAAAATGTAAGTTTCTAATTGAAACCCTAATTTGAAACGTTTAAGTTTACATTTCTGTTTACCTCAAAAAATGTATTTAACAATTAAAGATATTTTGTGATTTTAAAGATATGTGATATATTCTAATACTAGCGATTATACAAGTAATATTGAGCTTGAGTAAGAAGAAATAAAGAATCAAATCAGCGAAGTAATAGGGGGCCTCGAGCTCGACTTATCCAGGGACCTCGAGATCAGCTAAGAGTAATAAAGTATAAACAATAAAATAAAGACAATAAAGTTGAAGAATAATTGGAGAGCACGTTAAACAAGAAGAATAAGAATGTTCTATTGAAATGAATGATCCGATCTCTTTATAACATGATTGGGGTCCCCTTTGTATAGGAGGGAAAAACCTCAGAATAGTACATTGCTCATAAAGGTAAAGAATTCTATTGGTATATGTGTATAACAGTCTAGTACGGACCTGTACCATTTCGTACAACCCTTATCCTATAATTAATGCCTAGGTCCACGTGTCCTTGAAAAATTCTCGCTCTTTCTTGATTAACTTCGAGATAATGCCGCCCTCGATGCAGTCTGTGCCAGGTAACCGATCAACTTCCTCGAGGTAAGTGTCCCTTAATCGGATATGGTACCCACTTCGAGTCTCCCGGACTCGAGCGTATAGCCCGATTTAAGCGTTCAAAATCATACTCTTCAATTTTAACTGTATACAGATAGTCCCCGTGTTTCTTAGAATAAGATGATAAGAAACTATTTGAACCTCAATTTTCCCGAGACCCTCGCGATGATGTCATGCTCGTGACGTATGCACTTGATGTGATCGACGTGTCCCATCGGTTCATCTCCCAAAAATATTGAACGTCCCGCCGATCCATTTCACCAAAAGCATTAAATGTGTCGTCAGTCCGTTTCCCCAAAAAGCATTGAATGCATATCAGCATCGATCGGCCACTTGTGCCATCGAACCGTCACCAACTTTCTATAAATAAGAGGGCTACTTGATTGAACAAGGCTACTCATATTCCTTCTTTATCAACTTCTGGCCCTTTCCTTTATCTATCTCTTCTTCTAATCACCTATTTTTATGGTTCAAACCTGTGACCACAAGGTGATATGGCAGCAACTTTATCAGTTATGCCATGACTCTTTTTCAAAGTGTTTTTCACTAATTGGGATTATACTGGGTTATTATTGTTGTTGGCTCGAAACAATGAGAGAAGGGCACTGAATTCTTCCAGTATCAGAAGATATGTGGACTTTATATTGCTGCTCATCTCTCTTAACTTCAATCTGGTGTGGCGCTTCATTCTTTTCACTTTCCATGAAATGAGGTGGCATTTTCATCTACTGACTTTTGCATCCTACACTGGTACAATGTCTCAAGAAGTGGCTTCACAATAGTTGTGATGACAAGACCCATACTTGCCAAGTTTTTTACTAGGTCACAATCTTCTCTAAAGATCGGGATAGAGTCCCCAAGGAAGAGGTTCTCGAAGACGTCACTCTTAAGGATATACTCCTGAAAGTAGATTAGTTCCTTGGCTGTAGTTTTTGCTTCTCTTTTTCTGTGTAAGGGCCCCTCGGGGCTTCGTAAACATCTTTTGTTAATATAAGAATTTCTCTCTTTTATCTTCGATTCGTGTTGAATTCCATTCTGCCTTTGTTTGTGAAAAATCTGAGTGTAACTCCAACGATTAGCCTTAACATTGGACCCAGAACATAATTAACCCTTAGGTTTTAATCGATTAATATAACACCTCTTAAGGTTCTTTGTTAATCCTCGAATTAAGCTTAGATTGATTTGATGCGATCTCTGGACACTAGGACTCCTGAGTCCGAGTTGAGTGAGAGCAAGGTCTTGATTTTGAAATAGAGTTAGCTTTTTTAGGCTTCGTAGATAGTCCTCTGGTGGGAATTTGTCACACCCGAATTCTCTACCATCGGGATCGTGACGGCGCCTAATATTGAACCCGCTAGACAAGCCAACGTTGCTAATTATTTTACCTTTTTACTTTTATATTTCAGCAATTTACAAGATAACATAACATAAATAGCGGAATAAAATGCAGAAGAACAAAATTTAACAGTTTAATGTAATACTAGTATGAAATCCATAATAGAAATCCACCCAGAATGGTGTCACAATATCACGGACTATCTAACAAAAATACAAGTAGTGGTCTGAATACGAAAAATACAAGTCTATCTCCGAAATAGATAGAAATAGAATGGAAATATGATAGAAGGGGTTGCCAAGGCCAGCAAACGCCTGCAGGACTACCTCGAGTCTCCACTGGACTGAAGGTAGTAACCTCAATCTTTGGTCCGTACGGTCCAGTACAGGGATCTACACAAAAGAGTGCAGAGTCTAGTATCATTACAACCGACCCCATATACAGGTAAGAGTCAACTAATCTCGGCGAAGTAGTGACGAGGATAGGTTACAACAACCAAATAACATGTGCAATTAAATCATATACTAGAAGCAATAATAACAAGAATTAAATAGAGCAAAAGGGTAAAAATGGAAACATGCTAAGGGGGTATCAAGTTATAACAAATATAAAGCAAGGCGACAAAGTAAATATCAAACATAAAGCAGCGTAATTAACAACACAATAACAAGTGCATGACATCACCCTTCGTTCTTTTACTTTCGTACTTACTATAGAAATCAACAAAAATAGCATGGCATCATGCTTCGTACTTTTACTCTCTCGTAATCATGACACGACATCACCCTTCGTGCTTTTAATTTCATCTATATGGCACGAAATTATCTTCGTGCATTAACACTCACAATATCGGCACGACATCACCCTTCGTGCATTAACATTCACTCACAATCTCACGATGGCATCACCATTCATGGTTTACACTCTTCCTCACCCAAACAAATTTAATGGTAACATCCCGGCGAGGGAATCCACAATATAAACAATATCATCCAGGCAAGGGAGTCAATAACAGAAACAATATCATCCCAACAAGGGAGTCAACAATAGAAACAATATCAACCTCAACTTGAACCAATACTCGACAACAGTCAACTAACAAGAATTTATAAACCTTGTACCACAGGGCTAATCATCATCTTCAACAATTACAATACATGATAAAATCACAACAATCTTAATATAAGACTCACAGGAATTCTTGGCACTAACGTATAGATACTCGTCACCTCATATATACGTCGTACTCGACAGTAACACATAGCAAATAGGATTCAACACCTACTCCCTCAAGCTAAGGTTAGACCAAACACTTACCCGAACTCCACATCCAAACTCAAGCTCAAATACCGGTTTTCCCTTTTGATTCCAGCTCCAATTCACTTGTATCTAGACAAAATTAATTTAACAATATCAATAATGCTAAAGAATTCAACTCCAATGATTAACTATAGGTTTTCTATCATTTTCACCTAAAAGTCAAAAATCAACCCCGGGCCCGTATGGTCAGAACTCGAGGTTCGAACCAAAACCCCATCACCCGTTCACCCACGATCTCGAATAAAAATTAGTTTTGAAATCCGACCCCAAAACGAGGTCTAAATTCCAATTATTCAAAATGCCCTAACTCTACCCAAATTTCCAATTTCTACCATAAAACCCCTAGTTTTTTGGATTAAGATTGCTGAAATGCAAAGGGAAATTGAAAGAAAAGGGTTTAGAATCATAAACCAATACTTTGGGGAAGAAGTTGCCTTTTAAAAATCGCCTCACCGCCCTCTAGTAAAATATGAAAATGTGGGCTAATTCCAGTTTTTCTACTGTTTTAAAGCACTGGGTGACAGTGTTCATCGCGATCGATAGCGTTCGCGAAGAGAATCCTCCTAAGGACTTACGCGATCGCGAGATCCTCCACACATTCACGAAGGGTAATCCCCTCTTGGCCTTCATGTTCACGAACCGTTGTATGCGTTCGCGTAGAAGAAAGGGTTTATTCCCATCCCACCGCCATTTTACTATACGTGTTCGCGACCCTATCTATGCGTTTGCGTAGAACAAACCCATACCCAGCCCAGTTTCCCTTCCCAGATTGCGAGAGTTACTACGCGATCGCAATGCATGGTACAACAAACATTAGAAGCAGCAATCATACCAGATTTTCCTAAGTGTAAATCACTATGTTCCCTAGCAGAACTCACCCGAGCCCTCGGGGCTCCAAACGAAACATGTAACTCAACCTAAAAATATCAAATGGACTTACTCGTGCAATCAAATCGCCGAAATGATACCTAGAAATATGAGTTTAGAATCAAAATCAAAGAAAAATATCAAGAACCTTTTGATGTTTTCATTTTTCGATTCACGCCATACGATTTCATTTCTCACCAAATTTTGCACGCACAACTTATATACAATAATGAACCTGTACCGGGCTCCAGAACTAAAATATGGTCTGATACCATCAAATTCAAACATCTTTGGATGTTCACAAACTCTTATATCTTCAGTTAAACAATTTCTTTTAAAAATTCATTTCTCAGGCTAGGGACCTCATAGTTTAATTCCGGGTACACGCACAAGTCCCATATTTTTGTACGGACTCTCCGAGACCGTCTTACCCAAAATGTTTACTGAATTCCACTCAAATTCAATTTTTTAAAGGCAAAATTAGCATTTTTATCAAAATTTTCACATAAGATCTTTCCGTATATACGATCGCACTGTGCACGCAGATTGAGGTGGAATAAAAAGAGGTTTTAAGGCCTCGAGACTCATATTTGACTTTCAAAACAAGAGATGACCTTTTGGGTCATCACAAAATTCTCTCAAACTCGGGTAGCCCTTGGGTTAGTAGTGGAGAGATCACTTGCTCGAACTCGAAACAAAGATATCCTTAATAGTCCCCGAGTGAGAATTTGCTCGAAACTTGAGTAGACCTTGGGCTTAGTAGTCGAGTGAGCACTTGCTCGAACTCAAAATAAAGATAGACCTAAGGCTTTATAGATCCCCGAGTGAGAATTTGCTCGAACTCGGGTAGCCATTGGTCTTAGTAGTCGAGTGAGTACTTGCTCAAACTCAAAATAAAGAGAGCCCTTAGGGTTCATAGATAGTTCCCGAAAGAAAATTTGCTCAAATTCGGATAGACCTTGGGATTTATTGTCGAGTGAGTGTCCACTCGAACTTGACTTGTAGACTGTCCATAATGATTTTTAACAAACTAATTCCTGAAGCCTAGGTCCTGATGTCAACATCATGACATAAACGGTTGAAAGTGACTGAAGGGTTGCTTTTTGTATGATTCCAAAACCATTAATTGTATATGGTTGACGGTCGGTCTTTTAGCATCCTCAAAAAGATCTTTATAAATGAAAAATACCATAACCTTATAAACCTTATTCCCTCAGTGCTTCCAAAGTTTTATTTAGCCTTTTTCAATATCCTTGAACACTCCCTTCACTTTACTGACGACATTTTTTATCTTCTTGGATCTACCTATGATGATTCGGTTGGTCGTCTTAAGAATTAATGCCTTGATCCCCTATTAACTGTTTCCCTTAAGTTCATTTCTACTATTTTGGTTTGCTGGGATGTTCGATTTTGGGTTTCAGAGAGTTTTGGGACACTTAGTCTCTAAATGAGAGCTTAAGTGTTAAAAAGTGGTCCGTCGTCGAAACAGTGTAAAGACGATATCGGAATGAAAATTTGATGGTTCTGTTAGCTCTGTTGGGTGATTTCGGGGTTAGGAGCGTATTCGGAATGTATTTTGGAAGTTCGCATCTCATTTAGGCTTGAAATGCCGAAGTTTGAATTTTTTGAAGTTTCCGGTCCGATAATGAGTTTTTGATCCGAGGGTTGGATTGGAAATTGGAAGTTTCAATAGCTCCTTCATGTCATTTGGGACGTGTGTACAAAATTTCAGGTCATTAGACATATTTTGGTTAAGTTTTTTATCGATAGAGTGTTTTGATGGAAATTGAAGTTATGCTCAAGTCCTTGATTTAATCGAGATTCCAACGTTGTTTTAGGTGCTTTAAGCGTTGGTACAAGTTTGAATGAGTTATTGGGTGTTATTGGTGCTCTTGTTTAAGGTCCCGGGGGCCTCGAGATGATCGGGTGGTTAACGGGATGTTGGAAAAGTATTGCAGCAGCTGAACCATTGTTGCTTCGGGTATTTTCGCATCTGCAGTTTGGGAACCGCAGATGCGGCACCGCAGAAGCGGCTAAGTGGCCGCAGAAGTGGCTTTTCTCCTTTCCCTTAGAAACCGCATAAGCGGAGCCGTAGAAGCGGCTCAGGCATCGCAGATGCGGAATCTAGTGTTTCCTTTGTTTTCGCAGAAGCGAAGTTCTCCTGCAGATGCGATTTCGCACATGCGACCTTTTTATCGCAGATGCGGTCCCTAGGCTAATAATTGAAACCGTAGAAGCGGCTTCTGTTCCATAGAAGCGGCTTCTGTTCCACAGAAGCAGAAATCCCTGTTCAGAAATAGTGAAATCTAGGGTTTAATTTCAAAAGTTGGAAAATCAAATTTGAGCTCGGGATAGGGCAGTTTTGAGGGGGTTTTGAAGAAGAGATTATTGGGTAACATTTCTTTGATCCCTTCTTGTTATATATCATCATTATGTAGTTAAATCCATCACTAAAATTCGAATTGAGGATCAAAATTTGGAAAAATTGGGTAAAACTTCATAGGATAAACTATTAAGTTGTGAGTGGCTGTTTGACCTCCGATTTGGGACATTTTTATATGGTTAGAATCGTTAGAGTACGAGGGTTCTGAAAATATAAAAATTAATCAATTTCGAGAGGTTGGCCTGAAGGGAACTTAGGTTATTTTACCTAATTTCACGATGTAGCTTTGAATTAATTAGTGAAACCAGTTGTTTGCTATGTTTTTACGATATGTAATTGAATTGAATATATTTGGTCCATTTGGAGTCGGATACTCGTGGCAAAGGTGTGGATTCTGGTTGATTTTTGTACTGGATCGAGGTAAGTGGCTTGTCTAACCTTGGGTGAGGGACCTTTCCCCTTAGGATTTGTTACTTGGTATTTGAGTGCCTTGTACGCGAGGTGACGAGCGCGTTCTTGAGCCAACTGTTGAAAATCTGATTTTTACATAAGATATTTAGACTGAGCTTCCTTCATATTTTCCTTATTATACTTGCAATTATCACTTGTGTTAGGTTAGAAAGCAAGTTTAGTTGATTCAATCTGCCTAATTGTTTAAGTTGCCTTGACTGTACTACGTGACGCATGCTAGGCTAGTACTATCTGTTGCTTGTCTTCTGTACTTCATTTTTTGAGTATCTTCTGGTTGTGGTTGCGCATTTACATTGGGACTACAGATATGGATTACGATAGCCCTCCCCCCTCCCCTTGTTTGTTTACTTTGGGACTACGGGTCGATTCCCGGTAGATTCCCCTGCACATTTACTTTAGGACTGTGGGTTAGATTCCCGATAGATGCCCCTGCACATTGATGATTGGACTACAGGACAGTATCCTAGGAGATCCTTCGGATTTACACATGAGATGGACTATGGGACGGTATCCCAGGAGATCTAGTGGACAGTTGAGAAAAGGACTACAGGACGATAACCTGGGACATCCTCATTGTTATCATTTGTATTGAGCTGTACATATTCCGTGTTTACCCTGTTTTTGGTATAGTTGTTACTACCTTATTTGACCTGTCTTATATCACTGTTGTACTCATTATTACTGTCTGTTTTTTTTCATCTTGTTAATTTATTATTATATTTTATTTCAGTAGGGCCCTGACCTTCTCGTCAATATCCAACCGATATTAGGCTTGGGACTTACTGAGTACCAGCGTGGTGTACTCATGCCCCTTCTGCGCATGTTTTTCATGTGCAGATCTAGGTACCTCCACTCAAGTGCACTATCCTCGAGGCGGAGAGATCTAGCGGAGACTTTGAGGTATATATGCCGCGTCCACAGACCAGGAATCTCTATTCTGTTCCAACTTTAGTAGCTAGTTTATCCTTTCTTTCAGTTGCTTAGTTGTTCTGGAGTTAGAGCATCGTATTATATTTCTATTAGCATGTGGTTCCCGTGAGTTTCCGAGTTTTGGGATGAGATTTTAGACTTCCGCGATTTATTTATGAGTTGTATATGCCAGTTGGCACTTATATAAAAGTTTCCGCAAGTTATATTATTTTTCCGCATTATTAGTCTTACCCAGTCGTAGGGACTAGGTGCCAATATGACATGTTTACGGAGGGAGAACTGGAATTGTGACACTACCGCATAGTGATGGTTAAAACTTCCAAATCTATTCCTCAAAAGGGAAAAACTATTTCATCTTCTTGATCGACCAAGAGTAAAATGGTAGTGCCACCTTGTATCGAGGAATGCATTTCGCGCTGAGTGAGATAACATATGATTTCAAAATCCATAAACCTGTTTCCACGGTCTACCGATGCGAGCCTATGTCTCAATATATTTATCGGGTGACCAACGTCGAGCTTCATCAAGTAAAAGAGGATTACGAATGGGACAATAAAAAGTAGTGATTCCTTCCTTTGAGGAAGATATAAAAACATATAAAGTGGGGTACTTAGGTATATATACTTACCCATTTAAATTGGGCCCTACAATTCCGACCCAGGGTCCCATAGACCCGATTATCCTTGACTTTTGCCAATGGCTCAGAGTGATGCTCGGCCAGATCTACCCCTCATTCTGGCGAATTGTTTACTTAATCAAGTTCTTTTCTATCCAAATTGGGGGTATGTCCTTCACCCTCGATCATTTGATCAGATTGTACAGTTCTCGACTTTACCTGGAGAGGGGAAGGGGGAGGCTTGATAAAGTTACAACACCGATCCTTGAAATATCTATTTGCTAGTATCAATGAGGACAAAGATCGTGGGTGGATGAGATAGTTTCTGAGTCAAAACCTCCAATATCATTCCTGCTGATTGGATGTCGTTCTCGTGGAGTGGAACATGAAGCGTGAGTATACCCTGCTTCTTTTTCTTTTCATGACTTTATATTTTTCTTTGACCTGAACTCTTTACGATGGTGTATCCACTACTTGGTTTCCTGGTGGGGTCCCAGACCTTGAGGGGTGGGTCCGAAAGCTAGCCTCCGCCTCCTCTTACTCAGATAGTTGCTGGTGAGACTTGGCAAAAGGTCGATGGGAGTCCAAAAACCATGGTGAGTTCCTTCGCTCGTTTTTAGTGTTTCTGTTACGAGATACTGATCTTGATCTTACATAGGTCTTGGGGACACTGTTGAATTGAGGCCGGTCCCACTGGTGAAGTGGAGGCTCCAAAACCTCCCAAAGAAAGAAAAAGAAGAAGGGAGACATCTGAAAATCCCCCGAAGCCAAAGAAAAGCGTAGCTCGAAAGTCTAAGGCTAATACATTGGCCTTATCTCCGGAAAAAGCTCAATGCCTTCGGGAACAGGAGGAAGACGGTGATGATGATTGCCTATTGGTAAATCGTAAAAGAAGTAATGGTGATGCCCGAAGCCCGTTGAACTAGCAACAGCTAATGAGGCCCACTCCTGAGCTGAAGAAATTTCTAAAGAGAGTTCAAACAAAGTCCTCGAACTATCCTTGAAAAAAAAAGATGCCTAATTTAGGAGGTCACTGTGAGGGCGAGGCCGAACGTCCGAATCCCGAGCCTCTTAACCTATAAGACAATGTCCCAGGTGGGTCTCTCGGGGTGATCAACATGGACGATTTTTCCCTGGCCCCGAGTACTTAGAGGGTCAAATTTGGGAGGCTTCGAACAACATGGGGTCTTTTGGAGTGGGAGTAAACCATGAAGGGCATTACATCTTTCGAGAATGTCTCAAAGGGCTTGATGAAGGCCCCAACCCTGATGTTTCTTTCATTTTATTGAAGCATGCAGACTCTTCAAACAAGCAAGTTTTTTGTTTCTTGCGCCTTTGTTTTAGCTGTTTCGAATCTAACCTTATTTCTTTTTCATGTAGGATATGGTGCTATAAAAGAGGGAATTTTCCAAGTCCTGCAGCGATCTTAATCGGTGCGAGGCCGAGCTTAAGGAAGTTTTAGAGGAGAGGGACATCGTAAAATCCTTATATGCAAAGAAAGCATTGGAGATTCATAATCTTTGAGCTGAGTTGATACAAGTGTGCCAAGATTGAGCCGAGTATGTTGCGAAGGTAAGATAGTTCCTGAGATTTTGTTATGAATTCATTTTGTTTTAATGGCTGACGTTGAGTTTCACAGTTCAATCAGAAAGTCGATGTAGAGGCGCAATTTTGGGAGGAGCTTAAGATAAAAGAAGCCGATGCCCTCGGGTTGAGGGGAGGCATGGATAATTTCACTTCTAAGAAGGAAACTCTAAAAGAGCCGTTATCTCCGCTTAAATGCCAGCTTCGAGGCGCAAGGGAGGATAGCCTAGCTCGGGGTCTTGAAATCGAGGAGCTTCAAACCAGATCTGCTAGTGAGCTGGCCAAGGCCAAATATGATGTCCCGGCCGTTATGGCCTCTTATCGAGATGATGCAAAAGATACTAATGCTCGGGCGAGGGAGATTTCTTCTACGGCAGAGACTAATTTAACAAGTGCCTAGGACCATGGTAGGCGACAATCCTGTAGGATGACTCTCAAGGAGATACATGCTCACGACTTTAATCTTCAACCGATATTGAATCGGAGAAGGTTTTGGAAGAATAGGCAGCCACTCTAATTTTTGATGAGGATGATTTAGCCGGTGCCTACGAGGGTTAAGGAGACAGGAATGAAGCTGCTGAGGATAAGACTCCCCGAGATGCGACTCCTGAAGATGCGACTGCTAAGGATGTGACCCTGAAGTAGTTTTAGGTTACACTATTTTGCTTTGTTGTAAGACCTCATTTGTGTAAATTATTCTCTGTAATCTTCTTTTGGAAATGCAAGGGGAACTTTTGTCTTGTATTTCATTTGAGCTGGATTTCACATTGTTTTTATTTATGGAAGACTTCATTCGAATGACCAATTCTGGGATTGGTTTTTAGGGCTCGGGGTGTCATAAACCCTTAGATTTTTATCGATAGATATCTTTAAGCTAAGTGTCAATCAGTTCGAGGTAAGCTCGGGATATTGTGAATCCTTGAGTTCGAATCAGAGTCTCGAGTTGTAAGTTTTTGGCTCTCAAGCTTTTCGAAGTTGGCCCTTAAGCCCGTATACATCGGCCCTTAGGCTCTTTTAGGATTGGTCCTTAGGCTCTTATATCTTAGCCCTTAGGCTCTTTCAATATTGGCCCTTAGGCTCTTATATCTCGGTCCTTAGGCTCTTTAAGTTGTCCATTAGGCTCTTTAAGTTGGGCCGATTCGGCCTCTTAGTATGGCTATATAACTTTCCCCTCATTTCAGCTTAAAAGACTTAGTGAAAATTTTATTACACCTTAGCATGTGTTTTTTGTACCCGTAGGTTTTTCGAAGGTCTAACATGTTGGAACCATATTAGTGATTTATTTGTGTAAACATAATCAAACACCTCTTGAGGTGTTTCCAAGGGTCGATGTTATCGAAGCCCATGGAATTTTTTAGGGCTGAATTTATCGAAGCTCTTTGTATTTAGGTTTTCCCGAGGGTAGCTTGATTTAACCATTTTTTACGAAGTGTTGAAGGCCTTTTAATTTATAACGGAGGTTGGACGTCTCCGAGCCACATTATTTGGCCTTAATCTTTTTATGACTGTAGTCTTTAGCATGGCCATATCCTTTGGATATGTCACTTGAACTTGTTACCGCACAACTTCCCAAACTTTTTCAAGAAGTTAAACCCCGAGAATATTGGCCTTGGTCTTTGTTTTGAAGGAGTGCCTCTTTGAGGTCTTTATCAATTCAAATTTTAATGGTAGTCCCCGAGTATTCGGGGTGCTTCTATGTCTTAGCTTTTAAGTCGTTTGCTGTAGGATTGTAAGTGTAGAGCTTGTATGAGATACAAAGTATTATTGATATATCCTAAATGTTTCTTCGAATAGTCTATACATGTGTACATGTTTTGCTGGCGGGGCTCGACTATTCTATATGGACATGGCTCATTTGACCGTTTGGCCCATTACAAAGTTTTCCTATTGGGGCCCATTTAGGCATGAGATATTTTTCCCAAAATGTAACCTCCGAGGGTGATGCCCCCTAGTATTTGAGGTTGATTGAAAAGAAGCCTTGAATATTTATTGTCGTTCCTCGGGTAGCATATAGGTGTTGCCTCGTTAAAAACCTTACCGGTAAAATCCATTTGGGACAAAATCTGAGCTAAGGGAAAAAGAGTGCAATGTATGCTCTATAACCTACGGCCTTCATGTAGAAGGGGGTGTTCTCGAAGCATGAGCCTTTGAAGGCTTCCATTGTGCCAAGCCTGTAAGTTCATTTACCAACTACTGCGAGGTGTTGTTGTCCGTGACCATGATATCTTCCGAGGACCTTGGGTATGATTTCAGTGCCCTGTTTTGATGCTGCAAAGGCTAAGAAGCTTAGTCGCTCTAACTCCGAGAGAACACTTTTCAAGAATGAGCTTCGTCTTATATTGCCTCCAAATGTTGACTATTTCCTGCAAATAAATTAAAGTGGTCCTCTGCGCACAGGGACTTAACCAGTTATAACATTAATATAACTTTTTAATTATTTTACCTATTTATTCGTCAAGCAATCTCAGTCTTATCAAAGAAATACGATCAATATCATCAACAATAAACAAAATGAGCTTTTTCCTGAGAGTGGTGGCTAATCCCGTTTTGAGGTGTACCTTTCTTTTCAACGGTTGTCTTGTAGCATCAGGCTTGCCGGGAATAACAAGGGTTTGAGGATCTGGGAAATTCCTTTCTTCACCTTCGGTTACCTATTATTCTGCTTCCATTGATGCTCGGAGCTGTTATTACTACTTAGCCACCTGCTTTCCTTTGGAGGTCGATGTTTCTAGGGTCAAGGGTTCTAGTATCGGCACCATTTCCTAGATTACAAACATCTCTTTTGCAGCATGCTGTTCTTTGTGGACTGTTTTCACTCCTTCCTCTGTTAGAACTTTATCATCTGATGGAGAGTCGAAGGCGCTGCTCGCATATTGTGTATCCACGGCCTTCCTATAAGTGTGTTGTACCTCATGTCACCTTCAATGACATGTAACCTAGTGCCTTGTATGGTCCAGTGTTTACAGGCAAATTTCTCCCGTTGTTATTTCACTTGCCATATTGAAGCCGTCGAGCACCCAGGATGCAGGTACAATCTGATCTTGCAGGCCGAATTATTTCACGACCCTCGATCTGATTATGTTCGACGAGCTACCTGGATCCACTAAAACACACTTAACCTAAATTTTATTCAAAATAATAGAGATTATCAGGCATCGTTGTAAGGCTGGGATACGCCTTCTGCTTCATTGTCGCAGAATGATAGAGCATCTTGGGGAACATTGCTCTGAGTCTGATGTTCCTTTGTGATAGATATTTTAGTACAATTGAATGTAGGTCCATGCAGAACGTCGGCTCCACTGATGATCATGTGAATGACGTATTAAGGTTCTTCGGGTTCATTCTTCTCGTTTGCATCTCTTTCTCAGAAATGGTTTTTGTTCCGGTCACTTGAGAAATTCACGAGGTTCCCCTCGTTGAATTGTCGAGCTATCTCCTCTCTAAGTTGTCTTCAATCCTCAGTCTTATGCCTGTGAGTACCATGGTACTTACACATTAAATTGGAGGTTTTCTGGGAAGGATCTGTCTGTATAGGCTTGGGCCATCTAGTAACTTTAATCTTGCCAATGGCTGAGACGATGCATGACGTGTCGACACTGAAGTTATATTCTGACAATTTGCGAGCCTCCACTGGTACGGAGCGCCTGTCATGCCCCATTTTACTCATGAATCCCCGGGAGCTTTGGCCTCAATCTACTCTTCGATCATTTCAAAGTGCATTACACCTTGAAATTTTTCTTTGGTCTTCGATGTACGGTTGATACCTTTCTTTGTTAAATCTTCATCCCTAATATGTGTCCCTCGGGGGCTTAGATGCGAACCTGTTTGGGTGAATTGAGCATGAGAGAGCTCCCAACTATTCATCCTCGACCCTAATTTTTGTCTGAAAGTGATTGTGCACATCCGACCATGTCACAGCTGGATACTCGATCATGTTCTACTTTAGCTGTCAAGATGCTATCGAGCTTCTTTCATTCAAACCTTGCATGAAGGCCTGAACTACCCAGTCATTAGAGAGAGAGGGTAATTCCATCCTTTCCATTTGAAATCGGGACACGAACTCCTTTAGCATTCATAAACCCTTTGTTTTATCTTGAAAACGTTCGATTTTCTTTTGCAAAGGTATCCGGTCAACATAGCAAATGAATCAATAGAGTTAGGAGCTAAGTTGTGATACCAAATCATAGCTCCTTTTGATACTGTTTCTCCAAACTTCTTTAACAATACAAACTCGATTTCGTCATCATTCAAGTCATTTCCCTTAATTCCACAAATGTAAGAAGTAATATGTTCGTTAGGGTCAATTGTACCGTTGTACTTTGGTATATCAGGCATGCGGAGCTTCTTGGGAATGGGCATCGTAGCTGCACTTGGGAGAAATATTTTTGTATGAATGTTTTGGCGTCTAAACCTTCCAAAATCGGAGGTTCTCCCCGTATATGGTCTACTCGAGAGTTATAAGTTTCCACCTTCTTGTCATTGTCTTCTATCTTCTTTTCTCCAAACTCGACTCTTTTAGTCAGTTCCTCGAGCATTTATATGATCCTGGGGTCAGACTCCGGGTCGTTTTCATTGGGTCTTTCCAGCACTGATTCATGCCACGTGTTTACTGGTTCGGCTGTGTTGAGAGTTCTGTTCTGACTTTAAAGCTGAGTGATGGCGACTTGTTGAGCTTGTAGCATCTCGAATATCACCTGGAGACTGACTCCTTCTTCTTCCAGTCCTCATGCTTCATGGCCTCTAGCTCGGGTTTCCTTGTGTGCGTTCCTTGCCGGGTCTGTGCCTGTGTCTGTGTTTAGAGCATTGTGGGAGCTGATATCAATTGGCTCCACGTTTGGCACCCCTTTGGGATTTACGGGTGGTACACCGAGCCCTATGCCGTTGTTTTCTCCAAGTCCTTCATTGTCATGAGCGGATGAATTGTGTGTGCTAGACATGATTAAGCCTCAAATCAAAGAATCTTTGACAAGAAAAAGTGTGAAGAATAACGTGTGCTATCAGAAAACTAGCACTAAAATAATTACTATTATCTTTAACCCCACAGTGAGCGCCAAACTGTTTACCTCAAAAAATGAGTTTAACAATTAAATATACTTTGTAGTTTTAAAGATACGTGATTTATTCTAATACTAGCGTTTATACAAGTAATATTGAGCTTGAGTATGAAGAAATAAATAACCAAATCAGCGTTGTTGGAACAGTAGCGGGCCTCGAGATAGACTTATCCAGAGGCCTCGAGGTCAGCTAAGAGTAATAAAGTATGAAGGCAAAATACATAAGTTAACCCTAACCTATAAGTCAAATTCCTATTACATATTTTCCGACCACGAAAATCATATTACATGCTCAATCTTTCAAAATTGTATCTAATACACACTATTTTGATCAGATATATTACACGTAAGAGGAGCGCGTGAGGAGGTAAAAAACGTGTGTCTGCAGCTTTATGTCAACGGTTCAATTTAATAAAGTTGATCTTATGGTCCAACTTAATTATTTTTCTATTTCTTCTTTATTTTGTTTTCCCCTCCAATCCCATGACTAGCGAAACCCCCTGTATTCTCTTCCATTGAACCCCATCGTTTCATTTCAATCAATTACTCCCACAAGAAAAAATCCAGTAACATACACTATTAGAAGTCCAAGGAAGTTCTATTAATTTCAATCCAAGGAAATTCCATTAATTTCAGTTCATGGCTTCTTTGTGACATATATTTATCAAATATTTGAACACCCAATTCAGAGAAATGTTGTAAATGCACTTTCCATTGATGGGCATCTTCAAAAAAGCTAAATTTAAACTTTTCAATTCACGGTTTTTCAGTTGGCATACGAGCAAACAAATGGAAACCTAATTACAAAAAAAAATGCTAACAGTTAGACATCTCCATTAATGGCCTCTTAGTAACATATGAGCATAAACCCAATTCAGAATATATAAAATGACAAAATAAGAAATTTTAGAGGTGAATCAGTACATCAAAATCCAGAAGATCAACTCAAATTAAAAAGTTTCAGTCAAGGAGGGGTCATTAGCAGCCTTTGTTTTCTGATGACGAGGTCATTTCTTTGCGACGGTTAATACCGGCGTTGTATTGGCGGTATTATGGCTATGGCACTAACCATGGAGGTGGTATTGGCGGCAGGCATAAAAGAGGAGGATAAGAGGAAGAAGCAGACGGACGGGTCGAGAGTATGAAGATAATGAGAAACTTGTGTGTGGGGCGGGGGGGGAGGTGTCTTCTCTTTTTTCTTTTAAATATTATAAGTATTTTTTTTCTTCGAGAGGATACGTGCCATGACCTTATTGGTGCGTGATAATACACACGTTTTGAAGAATTGGTCAAGAAAAAAGTTGTGTGTCTTAGGCATACTTTAGAAAGATTAAGGTGGGTAAAATTATATCAGTAGTCAATAAGTATGTAACAGGGATTTGACTGTAAGTTGGATGGGTGAATTATGTATTTCGCCAAGTATTTACAATAAAATAAAGGCAATAAAGTTGAAGAATAATTGGAGCACACGTTAAACAAGAGGAATAAGAATATTCTATTGCAATGAATGATCTGATCTTTTTACAATATGATTGGGGTCCCATTTATATAGGAGGGGAAAACCTCAGAATAGTACATTATTCATAAAGATAAAAGATTCTATTGGTATAGATGTATAACGGCCTAGTACGGACCGGTACCATTTCGTACAGCCCTTATCCTATAATTAATGCCCAGGTCCACGTGTTCCTGAGAAATTCACGCTCTTTTTTTATTGACTTCGAGATAATGTCATCCTCGATGTAGTTCATGCAGGTATTGAATCAGCTTCCTCGGGGTAAGTGTCCCTTAATCGGATACGACACCCTCTTCGAGTCTCCCGATTCGGGCCAATAGCCCGATTTAAGCCTTCAAAATCATACTCCTCGATTTTGATCGTATACGCACTCAAATTGTAGTTGAAATTCTATTATTTTAGTTTAATTATAAATTTTGAAAAAGTGTTCTTGCAAAAAGAAAATATCCTTATATTTTTATAAAACTAGTGAATTGACCGCGCATCACGCAGTTGTGAAAAAACTCGACAAATTTACTATAAACTTTTTTCACAAAATAATAGTATGTTTTTACATAAACTAAAAATAACCTGTAGAGTTGTAGCATAGAGTACTTCCTATCTTATTAAAAATCTTCTGGCATACAATGATATGACGCATGAAACTCTGTTGTGGCCTTCCCCACAGTCTAACTGGAACCAAATTTAAACAAAATATCAAGAAATTAAGTAATTAAGTTTTTGCGAAAAAGTCGGACCATATTTCAACCTTGTCAGTTGGTTGAATATATAACTGCTTTCGCCAAAAAAAGAATTGTAAAATATTTTTCAAAAGATTGTTTTCAAATGTATCAAATCCCTCTTAAATTTTTCTGAGTGCCTCTAGACTGCCATTCAGAAAGTCCAAGAGATGTTATTCGATTATAAAGGTCAAGCCAAGTGTCTCCGTGAAGGCTGAGACATCATTTTTTTTAATAGTATATTTTATTTTTTGGGGATTCTAGAATAAGTTATTCTACGTTGATTTTTCGTTCAATTTTGTTTGGTGACGACTGAAAATTATGTTGAATTTCATAATATTATGCTTTGACAAATCTGTTATTATATCCATGCTTAAAGTACCATCTATGTGATATAAGCTATCTAATCTTCATTAATTGCACTAGTAGAAGTATTATTATGGTATAGGCTACAAAAAACAGAACCTTTTCTATTATCCAATGAATTTGAAGAGTGGTTAGATGCATCTCCTCCATTGTCAAACAGCAACCAGAAAGAAACTTCTATGAATAATATAATATTCGATCAATCACGTCGCACAGTACAAACTTTTATTTTTATTTTTGAGAGATTTAAATCTCCTTCAGACATGTTTCCTTTCTAATTAAACTATTTTTTGGCTTTGCACTTGTAGTTCATGCTTGTATTATCTCTTTTATTTAGTTACTTAGATTTCAGACAAAATAAAGAAAGAAGGAAAAGACGTGAAGAGGCAAGTGCAGATATACAATACCAACAATGGGTATAATTGAACAAGCTTTAATAGGTCTCCTTCCGTTTACTTTTACTTAGCATATATAAAATAGATTTTTATTTTTATTTATCATTTTACGTATATCAAGCGAAGGTAATTTTTTTCCTGTTAAACACACGGTATTTATTACTTATTTTAAATCATTTTCTCAAATCCAATAAAATATGCATCAATTAATATGGCATCATGGTAAATTATACACTTCATTTATTATTTTTTAAGAGGCATAAAAAGTCAAAACGTATTAAGTAAAAATGAACGGAGGGAGTACTACATATGTCGTAAAAGAATAATATTGTTACAATAACATATTCAGTGTAATCTCACAAGTAGAATCTGAAAAAATAATGTATACGCAGATCTTAACCTACTAAAAGTAAAAATATTATTTCCGATAGACCCTAAAACGAGAAATACAGTAATAAAAAGGAGCAATAACACCAGCAGGTTAAGACCGAGGCAGTAACGTGTGTAATAGTGTGATCCACCCCCAAATACTGAAATACTTAATATTTTGAATTTCGCCTCCGTAAAGACATAAATGTACATACTTATGGTAAGTTATTAGCACCTATATATTTACTTATTGGTGGTTGGTGCAAACTGCTCAATGCCTTTAAGCGATAACCATTGAAAGGGGGAGAGTTAGCAAGATTAATGTTGCCAATGATTTACAGAATATCAATTTTTTCCGGCTGAATTGGGTCGAAAATATTTAATTATAACTTATCATGGTTTGTAAATTAAATATATATATATAATTTTTGTTATATAAAAAATCAATTGCCAGAAAGCATACTTTCAAATATTCTAACCAAAATTGATCGAAAATTTGAAAAAAAAAATTAATAAGAAATTACTTTTGTAGATTTATATATATTAAGTATTAAATATTATTTATATAAGAGTTGACAAAAACCGACCAAGATCTCATTAAATTTATATTTTAATAACTTTAAAAATTTAATTAAAACTTATTTCAGTTGATAAATTATATATATATATATATATATATATATATATATATATATATATATATATTAAAAACTGATTGTCTTGGGCAGGAAAGCACAATTTTAATTTCGATCGGTATTTTGAATATTTTAATTAAAAATTATTTTTATAGATAATATACAAGTATGACTAGGCCTTGGTCAAATATTGACTAATTTTCAACCGAAATCTATCGAAATTCTTATATATGGGACCACTATTTCCGTTGTCAGAAGTATTTTCTTTGACTTTTACGATCAATTTATTTTTTTTCCGATCGATTTCGATCGCTATTGTTTGGACGGGTTTTGCATGTTTTCTAGTAGTGATAGAATATTAAAGTGGCTGATGATATTATTCTTTCTAGTAGTGTACATGATGCGGGAGTCGAGACTGAGATGATTCAGACATATTAAGAGAAGAAGAATTGATGCTCCTATTAGGAGGTATAAGAGGTTGACCATGCGAGTTTGAGAAGAGGTTGAGGTAGGCCTAAGAAATACTGAGGAGAGGTAATTAGACAGGATATTGCGCTGATTCAGCCTACTGAGGACATGACCCTTGATAGGAGGGTGTGGAGTTCGAGGATTAAGGTAAAAGGTTAGTGCATAGTTTTTAGTTGCTCACCGATAGTCCTAGTAGCACGCATGTCCCTTCTTAGATTTTTATTACGTCATGTAGTTTCGTTTGCCTCAGGTATTGTATTCTCTGTTGCTATTATTTGTTACTACTTATTCTTTATCTCTTGTTTTCTCGTCCCTCTTTCTTCCTTTCTTGCTTTCCTCTTTTTCTTATTACCCTTTCTGAGCCGATGGTCTGTTGGAAACAGCTTCTCTACCTATTAGGTAGGATAAGATCTACGTACAGACTACCATCCCAAATCTCATATGATTGAAACATATTGATGTGAAGGATCCGAACTGAAAGAAACATGCATGTGAACTGGATACTAATAAATAAGTGTATATCTATCATAACAAAGGGATAATAATATACAGGGTATATAACAGCACTACCAAGTCCAAACTCTTGTACTCCAACCAAAAGCAACACCGAACCACACTGTGTTTTGGCGAAAAAGTAAGAGCAGATATCATTTATCGTCACTCAGGCCAAATTTATATTATCCGGTAGCTTAAAATTACAACACACAAGTTATAGTGTAAAAGTAATTTTAGTAACGAGCCTAAACTACCGCTTTCTGCTTCTTTCAGCAATTCAAATTTTTCCTTCTGAGATTCCTCGATTGAAGATAGTCATCCATGTATACAGACTTTGATTTCGTCATATTAAAAAAATAACTTCTTTAGCCCTCTAAATATCGAGCAAATATCATTTATAGTCACTGGATAAATTTCAGATTTCGTCCTCTACATATGTATTTTATTGAAATTAAAATGGAACAGTTTTGATCTAATTACAATATATTTAGCAATTAATGCAATAAAAGTAATATCACGATTAACAAAGCAAGAAAAACTCCAAATCATAAGGAATAGAATAACTCATTTGTTATTAGTACGTATTTCTAGAAATTCAAGGGCGGTTGATTTCGTTTAAAAGTGAAAAAGGAAAATCATTTGGCTAAAGAGAGAGGGGCAACCAACCTTTGAATAAAAATTTCAAGCTCTCTGTAATTGCCTCATTTTTTTCTAGGATAACTTTTTTTGTTAGGGAAATACTTTGCTTTTCACCCAAAAAATTTTCATTTCCACATATATGTCATTAATTGATTTTGATAGGAATCATAAGTTCAGGCCCACCAATAGATATATTTATATGGATATTTATGTATTTCTTTCGGTGAAAATAAATTTAAATATTGGTATATGAAAAAATATATACAAAATAGACTGTCACTATATAATTTATATACAATAGATTGTTACTATATAACATATATATTAAATAGATTGTTACTATACAAAATAGACTGTCATTATTTAAGTTAGACTGTCAATGTACAAAACAGACTGTCACTCCAGAAAAACTATATAAAATACACTAGAAAGAAATACAAGATACACTTATATATAAAATTTACTACCACTATATCAAATATATACTAAATAGACTGTAACTATACAAAAAATATACAAAATAAACTTTCACTATACAAGTTAGACTATTAATATACAAAACAGATTGTCACTATACAAAAAATATGCAAAACACACTGAAAATACAAGATACACTTATATACAAAATTGTAATAGTATATATATTTATATTTATATATATATATATATATATATATATATATATATATATATATATATATATATATATATATAATAACAATTTATACATAATTTTATAATATACACTGAAAAATACAAAATACACTCACACACAAAATTTATACAATGTATATGTAAAAAATTTAATACATTGTGTATATATGTATCATCCAAATACCCCTATTAAATCCAAGCTCACAATCGATACTCACAAAATAATATTATGACCTAAGAAGAAGAAGAAGAAGAAGAAGAAGAAGAAGAAGAAGAAGAAGAAGAAGAAGGGGAAGGAGAAGAAGAAAAAGAAAAAGAAGAAGAAAGACAAGAAGTAGAAGTTTGACTAGAAAACCCCACGACTTTTGTTGTCTTGTATCATGCATCGTAATTGAGTAAATTTAATAATTGAATTAGAAATTTTGTGATTTTTCTAGGTACCCAAACAAATTTTTCCAGTGAGTAAAAAATTAAAATAAAATATATAGATCTGAAATGGGAGATAGAGAAGGGAAGGAAAATCAAAAAAAAATATAACCAAAAAAAAGATAAAAGGAAGACGCAGAAGACACAGAAAAAGAAAGAGGATAGGGAAAAAAATTTGTGGATTGGATAGAATAAAATAAAGATAAAAAGGTATGCATTAGATAGAATGAAAGAAGATAAAAAGGCTAGGATTAAATTTTGTCTTGGAAAGATAAATGCATTGAAAATAGATAATGGCTATTACTTTTAGTTAAATTGGGCCAAAAGACCATTTTTTATAAGTGGATAAAAACATGGACTATTAATTTGAGCTACTATAGAGGGTAGTTTCTCAAAAAATAATTACACTAGGCTAAGCCCATTCAAACCAACAACAACAATAACAACCCAGTATAATCCCACTTAGTGGAGTCTGGGGAGGGTAGTGTGTACGCAGACTTTACCCCTACCCTTGGGTAAAGAGGCTGTTTCCAAATAGACCCCTGGCATCCTTCCCTCAAAGAACTTACCATCTTGCTCTTGGGGAGACTCGAACTCACAACCTCTCGGTTGGAAGTGGGGATTGCTTACCATCAGAGCAACCCCTCTTATCTCATCCATATAGCCCCTAATGGCATAAAAATATAAGCACAACTAAGCCCATTCAAACCAGATGGGACAAAAAGATGGTGGTTTAATTGGAGCAACTCATCGGGCGTTGCTGGACTTGGGAAAGCACCGGCCCATTATCCTTCCACTGCACAAAATGAGAGCTAATTAAAATTGAAATATTTAGCTTTATATACCATATATGAAACCTTATTACCAAAAATGTTCATAATTTCATATTTACCCGTCATGTTCACAGTTATTCTACAAATATTATACCATTCAACAATACCAATTATTTAGGAGCTGGTTCCTTCCTAATTAGGCACTCTATATATCTGGAACTAAATGTTCTTCCAGATATTCCTATTTAGGCGCGCTACAATTATGGCATTAAATATTCTTTCAGATATTTCATTAAATAAGGAATTATTGTCGCATTAAAATTCCTTATTTAGATTGTTCATATTTTCACCTAATCTTTTTACTTATAGTGTCACTTAAACTTGTAGCTGAAACTATCGTTATATATTTATTTTTTCCTGAAAAATAATAAGTTGACAAATCTAATAGTTGATGTCACTAGTTGGTATTTTTTCAAACTCAGACAAAGTAGTTGATATAGCTTTCTAACATATTTTTGCCAATCTATAATTGAGAATACTATAATGAATCTTTAAGATTATGTCTAGTCGAAAATTCCAATTAAACTACAATCAAATAAAATTGGGATATTAAAATTCAATGTAGCCAGTTTGTAGATATTTTTTAGATGAATTGTAGACTATATGTATTATGATTGTAAATGCTTTATTTTTTATTTTCACAAATAAAAAACGACTAAAACTTCTATAAATCTTTTACAAAAAACACAATTATGTCGAAATTCCAATTAAACTACAATCGAATAGGAATTTGGATATTAAAATGTACCCATTTTGTAGATAAATTATATTCTGATTGTATATGCTTTGTTTTATATTTTTCACAAATCAAAAATCGACTAAAACTTCTACAAATCTTCGAAAAACGCAACCATGACGAAAATCCCAATTATGTTGCAATAATGGTAATTGGGATATTAAAATTTAATATACCTGGTTTGTAGATATTTTATAGATAAATTGTAAATTATTTGTATTCTGATTGTAGATATGTTATTTTCTGTTTTCACAAATTCAAAATGACTAAAACTTCTACAAAATCTTCTGCAAAAAATGTAATTACGTTGAAAAGACCAATTACGCTACAATTGAATGAAAATTGGGATATTAAAATTCAATGTATCCAGTTTGTAGATATTTTATAGGTAAAATGTTGATTATTTGTATTATGATTGTAGATGCTTTATTTTCTGTTTTCATAAATCAAAAACGACTAAAACCTTACAAATCTTCAACAAAATTGCAATTATGTCGAAAATACCAATGAAGCTACAATTGAATGAGAAACAGTTCCAATGTCGAAAATACCAATTAAGCTACAAGCTACAATCCAACCTCAATCCCACGTACTAACATGTTAGATTTATGCTTTCGTGTCAACAGGCAGAATATATTTGAATGCATGTTAAAGCTCGATGTAGAGTAACAGAAAATTCAAATCAGGTGCTGATTGAAGTTAAAACACGAGCTTCTTTGTCGTGATTCTACATCAATATGCTGCAAATCTATTTTTTTTTATGTTTAATAACAATACATAAACGTGGGTGAGGGCGGGGATTTGGGAAAGAAAAATATGAGAGGGATGAAATATACGCTACCTTAAATTAAGGAGAAATATAAGTTGCATAAATTACACACTTAAAATACACTATGGTATAGAATTAATAATTTGGTATACTAGATGTAATTATATCAAATCTTAAACATTTAAGGTAATAAAGTTTCCTATATGGTATCGGAATATAAAAATCTCATTAAAATTTTGAGGGACTATAGAGGATAATCTTCACCAAAACCTCTCAAAATTGAGATATAAACTCCTAAATATAATTCGAATTATTTACAATAACACCAAATCCAAACAAATAATGATTTTGAAAATCCAAATTTGAATTCAAAGCTTTCAAGCTTTTTAATGACTATCAATGGTGGAAAATATATGAAGAAGGAGAGCATTACGCTGCAACGAATTCTCTTCCGTTTTAAATTTCGAAATTAATGGTGATACAAATTTGGAGCCTTTTTAGGGTAGAATCTATCTATTTTTGATTTGATACATATTTTGTAGTGAAACTATGGACTAGGCGGGTAAATACAATATTATGAACATTTTTGGTAATAAGGTTTGCTATATGGTATAGATAGGTAAAAATCCCGGCAAAAAAATGGTGGTTTAATTGGAGCAGCCTATCGGGCTTTGCTGGACTTGGTAAGTACCGGCCCGTTATCCTTCCACCGCACAAAGCGAGAGCTAATCGTTGCTCTGTGAAACCAGCCTCACGCAGTCCACCCGACTTTAGGAGTCAAGCAGCCCAAACCTTCGTTTGGGTCACGTGACACAACTCTGTGCTTGGATAGGGCAGGACAGCATAGAGACCACCAAGACCAACCTTCTGGGACAGCCCAACATTCCACCACATTGATGCCCCCACTTGAGTTACAAGCCCACGTAACTGAGCTCGGCATTCTCTGTTATCTCATAAGTTTGTATAAACCCGTGAATATCATTCTTCAACATCGATGTGGGAGTTGTTCATTGCCTTTTTAAAACACGTCTGGTGTTTGATATTGTCTCAAGTAATTAATTCTAAAGCCCACCATGTAAATAAAGCAAGCAATAGTTCATTACTTCTACCACTTTGTTTCTTGAAGTGATTAACAAACAGAAACGTACTTCAGGAGCTAATAGAGATGTTTATTTCCACCCCAAACGCAAACACCTAAAGCAACACTACTTGTTTTCCAAAAGCACCTTACTGAAAGTACAACCCAATATAATCTCACTTAGTGGGGTCTGGGGAGGGTAGTATGTACGTAGACCTTACCCCTACCCTGGGGTAGAGAGGCTGTTTCCAAACAAAAGCACCTTACTGAGAAACGCATAATTGTTTTCTAAAATCCAAACCCAAAATCAAACTCAAACGTCAATAGAAGCTTGACTTTGATACACAATCTCATATAGACACATGCTCACTGGAAAGAGTCTGTTGAGTTCTAACAAAATTTAGTCTTTAACCCAAAGCACACAGACACATGCTCAACACGAGATGAAACAATAGAAAAGGTAAAAACATGTAATTACACTGATAGGATATTATATGAGGTACCATCACTTACTTCCTTCAGAGAAGGCTCGCCTCATCTGTTCCACCGGTCCTGCATTTCCATAGTACTCCAGAGCTGGAAGTGACCAACCAACCAAACCCCTCCAATTCGCAAACTCATCCCACAAGCTGCTAATGGATCCTACACATGTTGAATAACTGTCAAAACTACTTCTGCAACATAATCTGTGCAAAGTTGCCTCTGTTTTGCAGAAGACATCTCTGTCGTCCTTAAACAGTAGCATTTTCGGGCCGACTTTGTAGAGTACATTATAACGTATATTCTTGACTTCTGGGTCGAAACCATACAGCACAAGCATAATACTCTTTACAGGATGCCCAGAAGTAAACAAAATGTCCATGTTCAAATCTATGACTACAGCAGATGGAGCTGTTTTAGACATGAAAATGCAAAGCTTCAACCATAGGTATGTGTCGGCTTTTGTGCTAGAGATATTTGTGTTAAGCACTGATCTCAAGTGACTTTGATCTATTACAGTTAACAAAATGCTGTCATTTTACCCGATCAGAGTCCAATATATGGAGTATGGATCAGCCAATATAGCTAAGCTGCTCGAGGAATCATATCCTTTCACCCATTTGTCTTCTTCTGCTCCTAAGCTGTGTTTAATCAATCGTTTTTGGTAAGTACATTGTGTCAATTTACCCAATCAGAGCTTAAAAGTAGTTCGATCAATCAAACTGATATGGGGACTCAATTCCTTTCACCTATTTGTTGTCTTATGCTTCAAGCAGTGATCTATTAAATAAACAGATCTGCCTGTATTTCCTAGGACACAAAGAATTCATATGGTCTTAACCAGAACCAATTTTTGTATTGTGCATTCTCTAAAAGGTCATCCTAAACCGGCCCTACCTCACCTTCTTCGAAGAAGTTTATTAGTTTCTGCTGAACTGTGCATAGAATATGAACTGCCTGTGCACAGAAATAAGATTATAGCTAACTAGATAGTCCACAACATCGTTCAGCACTCTTATCTGGTGAAATGCTGAACAATTAGGTTAACTTGAAAAACATGTTAACTGGACCGAAACAGCAAAATGTAATAATTTTTCAATCATTCTTGCATTCTCATGTGTGCTATATTCAAGCAATCTACTCTTGATCTCCAGCTAACTGAAACCCTTATCCCATCCAGGCAAATGCTTATCAGCATTAGCTTTCCAATTTTGTTCGAAGTCGCCAAGCTCATCTAAATATAAATCAAATACCATTAATTAGATCTGCTGGAATGCAGAAGGCATGGCGTTTATCATGTTGTTGAAATGAAAATACCTTCATTAAGATTGTGCAAAGTCTGCAGTGTGTCCTCTCGTCCATTGGAACCATGCTTTTTTGTGACAGAATGGCCCTGCATAAAAGCTCACGGACATAATCAGGACAACAATGCAAGCTTTTACTCAATTTTAATTTACTCCCAAGGGATGACAAATGAGGCACTCAGTGATTAATTATGCTATACAACCAACGAAACGACCCCTAAGTTAAAGAAGAGGACTAACCGTTGGATTTTTTACTTGTTTTCTTGTTTTTAACAACCAAGTCTTTTCTTGGTTCAGAACTTTCCTGAGTCTGATCACCATCACCTTCAGGATTTAGCTCTTCAATGGCGATTTTCTTCCGAGAGCCTTGTTGTCCATCATATGGGTCGTTCCAGTTAAACAAACCACCAAATGGCTCAGTGAAAAATGGGTCATTAAAAGGGTCTTTTCCTCCAAATAACTTCGCCATGATCACTGTTCAAGAAAAGAAAAACAAACAGAGAAGAAAACCCACAAAAGTTTTAAATTTTTTTGTTTGCTCGATTACCACTTTCTGTATAAAATATCACAAAGTGAAATTTGTACAGTGGCAAACCCAGAGAGAGTTTCTGATACATGTTTGCTTCTACTTGTCTGAATCCCCAAAAAGTACACATCTTTTTTATGTATAGAAGTGAAGCTTCTCGAATTTGCTTTTTGCCGAACCACTTTCACCTGTTGGTTAATTAACCGGGCCCTACAAATTACTCATTCGTTTGTCTTTTATTTTTTAGGTATATATATATAAATAAATAAAAAGTACACTTTATGCTAATCTGAAGGGATTAAAACAATAATTTTTGAATAAAATATGAAAAGTATATTATCAAGGGTTGTATTAAACTTTTATTCCGAAATAAGGAATCCTAAATTAATTATACAATACTTCTGATATTAATATACTATGTGCAATATGGGATAAGTGCGGGGGAAAAAGCTAACATATTGAACACCAATATTACGTAAAATTAGCACCTTTAAAACCAGAAAAAAAAAATTCAGGAAAGAGAAACTCTGGCGACTGGTAAGCGAGCCACTGCCACCGCCGGACGCCATCGCCACCAACCACAACCACCCTCCCACTGAAATATGACGAGATTGATAACCCCAGAAAATGGAATCTCACAGGAGCTGCCCCCAATTCCCTTATTATATTGGTTTCCAGGTATGGGGAGTGCTCCTACAGTCATGCAACTCCCGCGCGGAGAAAGATGAAGCAGATGTAACACCGACGGCTAGGAAACTCACATACTCCAACGGATCCCAGAAGTAAACATTAGCTGAGGTAGTCAAAGATAATAGAGTTCAAAAACAGGGCATGCAACTCAAGTTTTACCCTCTGATGGTTAAGGATGGAGTAAAAATCGCAAAATTAAACCCGCAGGAGATAGAGATTCAGTCCCAGAAATGGAGAAATGCATCAATAGGATATGTCCTAGGAGGTAACCCTTCATTCAAAGAAATGCTAAAATTTGTTTATGGAGTTTGGAAGGATGTTACAACGCATACAGTATAGCTGCATGATGATGGCTACTTTATTTTTAAATTTGAATTTATGGGGGACAAGAGCCTAATTATGCAACAAGGGCCATATACTTTTAATGGTAGACCTATGGTATTGAAAGACCGGGACCCTAATTTCCAGATTCAGAATGAGTAGATGAGGCTTATTCCCATCTGGATTAACTTCCCTGGGTTGCCAATTCAATGCTGGGCTGAAGAGAACTTAAGCAGAATAGCAAGCTTGATAGGAAGACCTCTATGTACTGACAGGTTAACTGCTAAGTGCGAAAGAATTTCCTATGCTAGAGTTCTAGTGGAAGTATATATAACACAGCCTCTGCCTGAGAATGTCTACATAGAGATACCAGATGGAAGAAGCTGGCTGTAAAATGTGGAATTCGAATGGAAGCCAACTTTCTGTCTAGAATGTAACTCGTTTGGGCACAAAAAGGGAGATTGTCAGAGAGAGGAGCATCAGAATGAAGGGGTGCAAAAGCAGAGAAAGAGGAAAAAGAAGAACACAAAAATGCAGTGGCAACCCAAAGCTGTAACTGAGGAACATCTACCTGAGCTCCAGTTGAAAAACCAACAGAGCTACCTTCAGTGGAATTACAAAGAAATAACAAAGGCAAACAGATTACAATTATCCAAGATACAAAGGATAGAACAAAGCATAATGAGATCAACTATGATGAATTGGCCAGGAGGAATACTTTTGAAATACTAGCTACCATGGAGCCCCCTGATGGCAACCAACAGAAGGGAGATTGCAGATCAGAGTCAGGTGCAATGCATCCAGGAGGCACCTCAACCACTACTTCCTCATGATCATTGTATCATGGAACATTAGAGGACTAAACAAGTCCTATAAACATAGAGAGTTAGTAAAATTCCTGAAAACAAATAAAGTAGATATAATAGCTTGCCTAGAAACAGGAGTCAAACAACACAACTCACAGGTAATCTATAAGAAACTGGGAAGAGAATGGCAAATACAGAATAACTATGCATATGCTCCTAATGGAAGGATATGGATAATGTGGAAAAATTTCAATGTTCAGGTTGATGTTCTGGAAAGCACTTACCAGATGATCCATTGTCAGGTAACAGACAAGAACAATATTTGCTAGTTACATCACATTTGTATATGGCCTAAACACTACACAACACAGAGCACCACTATGGAGGGACTTGAGAACTGTTAACTTCAATGGCCCTTGGCTTATAATGGGTGACTTCAATAGTGTGCTGAGTGTGGATGATAGAATAAATGGACAGCCAGTACATCCATCTGAGACAGCTGATTTCCAAAGATGTATTGATGACATTGGAGTAGGGAAGATCACTAGAAGAGGAAACAATTTCTCATGGAGCAACAAAAGGGAAGCCGAAGCCAGAGTCTATAGCCATATAGACTGGGCCTTTGGTAATGTTGCATGGTTTAATTCATACACTGGGGTGGAAGCAATATACCTGCTACCTGGATGTTCAGACCACACTCCCATACTGATTGACACTGAGATCATTAAACTCAAAGTGAAAAGACCATACAGGTTACTCACAACAATTATGCACCAAACAGAATATAAGGAAGTAGTCCACAGAGTGTGGAATCAACATATCAAAGGCTACACTATGTACTCTATTTGGTGCAAACTAAAGAAAATTGAACAAGCTACCAGAACCATCCATCAGGAGCACTCATCTGTTGATAATAAATTTCAACAACTGAGAGAAGAACTAAAGGTACTACAAGGAAATTTGAATGAAGACTACTTCAACAAAAAGGTTATTGAGGAAGAAAAGACAGCCTTAGAGAATATTGAAAAGTGGGAAGCAATTCAAGAAAAAATAATGAGACAGAAGTCAAGAGCAACTTGGATCCAACTGGGAGATAATAATACAAAATACTTCCATGCCTACATGAAATCCAGGCAAGCTAGAAACATGGTGAGCAGTATCTTCAATGACAACCAAATCAAGCTTACTGAACCACAGCAGATCCAAACAGAATTCACTCACTTCTTTCAACAACTACTGGGCACAGCAGCAGATCAACTTTTAGGCATATATATAAATGTGGTAAGAGATGGACCCTATCTATCCTTACAATAACAACAGCAACTTCTAAGTCCAGTAACAAAGGAAGAGATTAACCAAGTAGTGAAACAACTACCAAATGACAAGGCTCCTAGAATAGATGGTTATCCAGCAGAATTCTTCAAATAGTTTTGGCCAACTGTGGGGGAGGAAGTCATAGAGGCAGTGCAGCAGTTCTTTCAAACCGGCAAACTACTGAAAGGGATTAACTGCACAACTGTCACACTGATTCCGAAATTGAAAAATCCCAACTATGTCAAAGAGTTCAGACCAATTGCCTGCTGCTCAACATTGTACAAAATCATTGCCAAGCTACTTACAAACAGACTTAAACTGGTTGTGGACTACTTGGTAGGGCATTCACAATCTGCTTTCATAGATGGGAGAAATATACTAGACAATGTTATCATGGCTCATGAACTGATAAAAGTTTATACTCAAAAATCAGTATCTCCCAGATGCCTCATCAAAGTAGACATCAGGAAGGCATATGATTCTGTTGAATGGGAATTTCTGAAGGCAGTAATACTAGAATTTGGAATACCTTACAACTGGTAACTCTTATCATGGAACGCATTACCACAGCAAGCTACTCTATCTTAATAAATGGAGGACTAACCAGTAAGTTTGCAGCAAGGAAAGGACTAAGACAGGGAGGCCCAATGTCCCCCTATCTGTTTGTCTTAGTTATGGAATACCTCACTAGATCTTTGAAGAAGCTTAACAGAAACCCGGACTTCAACTTCCATCCCAAATGCTCCAAACTACAACTCACTCATATATGTTTTGCAGATGATCTATTGTTGTGCTGTAGAGCTGATGAGATCTCAATGAAGTTAATGTTGGAAGAATTTGAACAATTCTCACAGATGTCTGGCCTTCAAGCAAATCTGGGAAGAGTTCATTGTATATTGCATGTGTTACAAGGGAAGTTCAAGAGAAAATGCTGGCAGAATTTCAACTGACTGAAGGGCAATTTCCCTTCAAATATCTGGGAGTACCCCTATCAACAAGAAAGCTCACCATCACACAATGCATGCCTTTAGTTGACAGAATAGTGGACAGAATTAGATTTTGTTCATCCAAAGCCCTATCCTATGCTGGCAGACTTCAACTCATCAAAAGTGTACTCTTTGAAATGCAAACTTACTGGGCCCAGGTATTTCTCATCCCAAAAAAAGTTAGTGGATGCAATCTGCAGAAACTATCTGTGGACTGGCAGTCATGAAACAAGCCACAAGAATCTAATAGCATGGGAAACAATATGCAGATCACAGGCAGCTGGAGGCTTGAAATTATCTGTTATGAGAGATGGAATAAAGCAGCATTGACTAAACTACATGGGCATTAATGTTGGAACAAGATAGACTCTGGATTAAATGGATTCACTTCCACTACACTAAAAAGAAGAGCCTTGTTGTCCATCATATGGGTCGTTCCAATTAAACAAACCACCAAATTGCTCAGTGAAAAATGGGTCATTAAAAGGGTCTTTTCCTCCAAATAACTTCGACATGCTCACTGTTCAAGAAAAGAAAAATAAACAGAGAAGAAAACCTACAAAAGTTTTAAAATTTTTTTTTGCTCGATTACCACTTTCTGTATAAAATATCACAAAGTGAAATTTGTAAAGTGGCAAACCCAGACAAACTATTATTAGAATTTACACGTTAGAGGTATGTCAGATGAAAAATTCACCTTTGTTATTTTCTTTCCTTCAATAATTCGACGGTCGATTGGAAACAGTCTCTTTGCTCTTTCGGATAGCCGTAAGGTTCATCTGTACTGGTTAGTTGTTGGTGTTGTATGAATGCCCAAAAAGTACACTTCTTTTTTATGTACAGAAGTGGAGCTTCTCGAATTTGCTTTTTGCCAAACCACTTTCACCTGTTGGTTAATTAACCGGGACCTACAAATTACTACCTACAAATTACTCATTCGTTTGTCTTTTATCTTTTAGGTATATATATATATATATATATATATATATATATATATATATATATATATATATATATATATATATATATATATATATATATATATATATATAAAGTACACTATGCTAATCTCTAATAGGGACCCTTTGGTTGAAGGGATTAAACAATAATTTTTGAATAAAATATGAAAAGTATATTATCAAGGGTTGTATCTAACTTTTATTCCGAAATTAGGAATCCTAAAATTAATTATACAACAGTTCTGATATTAATATACTAGGTGCAATATGGGATAAGTGCGGGGAAAAAACCTAACATATTGAACACTAATATTACGTAAAATTAGCACGTTTAGCCAAGCTTCTTCAAGATTAAAAAAATATTATTTATTCTTTTCAAAATTAAAGTGTTTGCCAGACCTTTAAAAGAAAAATAGTATTTTTGAGTTGAAATAGTTTTGAATAAGCAAAAAAAGTAGTCCACTTCAAAAAAACTTTTGAGAAAAATACACTTAGAAACTTTTTAAAAGATTCTATCACACTACTAAAAACGGCCCGTTTTCGACAGAAATTTGGAAATATTAGTTGGAAATTTACGACGAAATCGGTCAGAAAATTAATATATTTTTAAATTTTTAATAATAGTTACGACTAATATTCCATATATGTATTCGTCATAATTTTTTGACGGAAAATTCTGCATCACTATTAGCGACCAATTCGGTTGAAAATAAAAAAAGAACTGCTCTGACCAAATTACCGATCGAATCGGTCAGAGAGTTTTTTAAAAAACCCTACAATTGACTCCCTTTTTTTTCTTTTTTCTCTCTTTTCTTCCTTCTCGTTTTCTCTTTCACTCAAACTTCCTCCCACCCAAACTCCCCTCCGTCGAGACCCTCCGCTACCATGTAACTTTCCCTCTTCTAATTCTATGACTTTTTTTTAATATTTTCCACTGCTCCAATAGTTTAAAAGTGTTATGAATAATTTGTACATTGGATACTACATTGGATACTACACTGGATGCTACATTGGATGCCCGTATTGTGAATATCTTAAAGATTAAATCTCCTATTTTATGTTCATCATGTTTACTTTTTAAGCCTATAAAAGGCCATGTAATTGCAATTGAAATATACATACAATTGAAGAAGAAAATCTCTTCCTTCTCTCTATCTACATTTCTTGTTCATGTTTCACTAAGTTGCTTATATTTCTTGTTCATGTTTTACTAAATTGCTTTCATTTTATAACACGTTATCAGCACGAGTCTCTAACCATCACGTTAGGTTATCTTCTTTTAAAGTTCTCGACTCTGATTTAATATTATCAGGTACAACATATTTCTCTCTTTTGTAAGAATAATGATATGTTTTGTTGGATACTTAGTTTTTCTCAATTATGTTTAAAAACAAAAAGAGAAAGAGAAAGATACTCATACTTCACCATGATCTCTTTATTTATGAATAAAGATGTAATGATTTTAATGAACTGCTTCTTAATTGATTTGCATTATTAAAATATAAATAAAAGTAATCAACAATAGACTTAGATAACAATAATATTTTCTTGACAGTAGTACGTATCCAAAATATGAATATAAATAGTGTTTCCATCATTAAAATATTACATCCTACTTTGACTAAATCCAAGAAGTTTTAATTGATTACTCATCTTCTTCTGTGTAGAAATAAAACATGTTAGTAATAATGAGGTTACTTGAAATTGTTTTTGTTTTCAAGTCTTATTGAATTCAAGTATATCTAGTTACATGCTTAAGTACTTGGGTACCTTAACATAATGCGTGATTATACATTATTGTGCAGTATAATATGATATACTACACTAGATATTTTTAACTATTTATTTTGACAAGCCTACATACAGAATATTAGTACACATGGAGATACTATGTAGGTATTGATTTTACGATATTAAATTTTTATATTCTTTAGGTGGACATATAATTATTTTATATGGTCAATCTAGAAAAGCAACAATACTAGTTATGTAGCATGTCAAATCACTTAGCCAAATTATTACTAAAATTGCTTGATAAAGATCTTAGTGCAATAAGGGTATTCATATTAGCTGGTATTATCCTGCATGTATTCCGTATTCTTTAAGTCATGCTAATTAACTTGAATAATTTAATGATGTATGCACTAACTAGACATACAAACGGTTGTTTTTTATAGATGCTACAAATAATTGATAAAGCTTTAAATGATTTGAGATTTTACTTATTTAAGAAAGCAAATTTGATTTACTAAGTTGCAAATTACTTAATGTACAACTTTCTTAGCATGTGATTAAAATTAAGGCTTGAAAATGAATCTCAATATCGTTTAATATATTATACCATTGATTGAGGGTAAGACATCAAGATAAAATCCAGATGCGCCATAATAATAAGAGTCCGGTATGAGTCCTAATTCATTATGGCCTAATATGCCTTTATACTGGTAAGACATTAGGTTTGAGTCTCACTGTACCATATTGATGATATAGTGATGACTAAAGAAAAATAATATATTTTTCATTAAAGGCATGAAGATTTTCCCACTTGATTTGCTTAATCCTTGAAGTGAATGTGACAACAGCGCATAATAAGTCTGAATGAAGATAAGTGGTTGAACAATGAACGTGCGCGTTCCAAAGATCAAAACAATAATAATCATCATTATGATCATAAAAGGAGAACAATAAAGATTCTCAAAATAGTCCTTCAAAATATGAAGGAAATGTTTACCATCAAATTGGTATGAAAATAATAAAGCACGTCACTGATTATGATCAATTCCTTGAAAAATATGTGACTTGTTATAAACATTGAAAATGCAAACCCATTCCTATATGTGAATGTGGTAATATGTGATAAAAGTAATGAATAAAGGCATACAAGTCATGCTTGGATGAATACCACACAACTCGCCCTTGAGAGAGGTCTGAGTGCAATAAAGTGAATAAATATTATTGTGTGGTTACATGATATGTCATTGGTCTCGTACATGTGATACGCCAAAATATTTTGGCATGCCTTATAAAAGCTATTAAAGGAAAAATTAAAGCAAGAAATGATTTTGCTTATGATGATTTTGACCATGACAATTTATTATGATATAAGTTTCTCCATAAAGGAGACATTTACTATATGAATGATATGATAAAAGATCTTTTAGTACAAAAGTTGTTAAAAGATCCGAAAGAACTAATTGGTTACTATCCTGATGAATAACATTATTCATGATATTGATATTGAAAAGTCTCAAAGAAACTTTTTGAGTTTCAAATGTATAAGTCAAAGTGATTGACATGTTGAGACTTTAAATAAAGGAATATTAAATATCTTCATATTTCTATAATCATACATGATAAATATGAAATGTTACTCGGTTTTCTTTCTATTTGTACTAAACAAATATAAGCATGATGCTTGAAACATATGCCACAAGTAAACTAGAGGTTTACTAAAATAAATATTAGTTGGCATAACCGGTTGACCATCCCTGTTCAATTATGATGCGGAAAAAATTAATTGAGAATTCCATTGGCGTATATTGAAGAATAGAAGATTCTTCAAGAATTCTCTTGTACTGCTAATTCTCATGATATACCAGTTAAGGTTGGGATCGAACCCCTTGATTTCTGAAACGAATAAAAGGTGATAAATATATGGGCTCAGTCACCTGCCATGTGGACCGTTTATTATTATATGATTTTAATAGATGCATCTATTTTATGGTCACATGTGCATTTGTATCAACTTGCAATTTGGTTTTTGCAAGATTGCTTGCTCAAATTATTAGAGCACAGTTGCAGAATATAAATTATGATGATTTATCTTAATAATTCTGGTTTGAATCCAAGTTGGTTTAGCAAAAATTGTATGCCTCCAATTATAGCTAAATCATTGGTTATGAGAACAAAACTCTCAAAAACGAAATTTTGTATGAGATGTATTATTTAATATACAACAGCACTTGCTCGCATCTAGACAAGTTATGAAAATTTCCTCTATCACAATCGGTTCTGGGTCAGGAACCAAATAATTTCTATATAGAAATATGTATGTGCTATATGATTTAATTATGCCACCACAATGCACAAAGATGGATTCCCACGGTAGGTTGAAATGTGTTTGTGATCCAACATTAGGGGGAGAAAATGGCAGCTGAGAAAGTAATATATGAGATGAATCACTATGAATACATATAGATCCTCGTACAAGAAAAAATACGAACTTGAAGTTCAACTGATAATTCATTTACAAATTATTGCCAGATGCATTTGCTGACCCAAAGCTAAATGTCATATTTCAGTTGCTAATGCTCCAAATAGAATAAAGTACATGGGGGACAGAGTCTATGTCATGCATAAAGCATAACAGACCAATCGGTTACAAAGATAAACTCCTTGAAGAAGGAGAGGGGAAAATATTCAAAATGGTCATAATAATGAGGCAAATGCTGTAGAAGAGCACCACGAAATAAAACTTCATAAGACCTCATGGGAGAGGCTCAAGTACCTGAAATAATGAGATAAAGAGATCTTAATAAGTTATGTCTTTATTAGGTAATAATGGAACCGACATAAAGTGATAGTCGACGATATTGTTAATATAATGTATCGCTCAATATTATTAATATTGACGAGGATCTTGAGCTCAAATCTGTCATGAAATTTGGATAGATAAATGATTGTCCCAAATAAAATAAAATACGCAATCAAGATTGATTTCACCTGAAAAATATGAAGTTGGACGGATAGTCCCAACACATGAAAGTATAAGGCCAGTGGAGGTATAAATGTATTCTTGTGTGAAAAAAGGTCAAATCGAGAAACATAAAGACGACTTGTGTTACAGAAGATTGAAAATATCCTGGCATTGATTATATAAAGACATGTTCTCTTGTGGTGGATGTAGTCATTTCAGGTTTTAATACGGCAATACATAAAAAACTTGATATGCGTATAATGGAAATCATTGAAGGATTTAAATTGTTCTGAAGCATATTATGATTTCCAAGTAATTTATTAAATAAGGCTTCAATAATCCTTATGCGGATTGACAGAATATGGGCGCATATGGTATTATCGCCCAAGAAAATACTTGTTGAAAGAAGGGTACAAGAATAATTCAATTTGTCCTTGTACCTTTATAAAAGGATCTGAATTTATTATAATCGCCGTGTATGTTGATGATTCAAATATCATTAGAACTCCCGGAGAGCATCATAAAGCAGTAGAGTGTTTTATGAAAGAATTTAAAATGAAAGATTTTAGAAAGATGAAATTTTATCTTGGTCTACAAATATGAATGATGAAATTTTTGTCCATCAATCAACATACACTGAAAATATTTTAAAGCGATTCTACATGGATAAAGTACATCCATTGAGTACCCTGATGATTGTGTTATCACTTGATATAAATAAATATTCATTCCAACCTCATGAAATTAATGAAGAACTTCTTGATCCTGAATTACCATATCTTAGTGCAATTGATGCACTAATGTATCTTGCTAATACTACAAGGCGTACATAACTTTTTTTTTAATATCTTAGCAAGATATAGCTCTGCCTCTACAAGGAGGCGAATGGTATCAAACACATATTGCGGTATCTAAAAGGAACTACCGATATGAGATTATTTTATGGAAATGATTACAATCCCGATCTTGTTGGTTATGCTGGTGCGGGGTATTTATCTAACACATACAAGACTTGATCTCAAACATGCTATGTGTTACATATGGGGTCATTATCATATATTGGCAATCGACTAAGCAATCAATCATGGATACTTCATCTAATCATGCTGAGATAATTGCTATTCATGAAGCAAGTTGAGAGTGTGTGTGTTGAGGTCTATAATACATCTTATTCTAGACAAATGTGGTTTGAAATGTTACTAACTACCCACAATTTTGTATGAAGATAATGCAGCATGCATTGCTCAATTGAAGGGAGGATTCATAAAAGGAGATAGGACAAAGCATATTTCACCAAAGTTATTTTTCACACATGATCTTCAAAAGAATGGTGATATCAATGAGCAACAGATTCGTTCAAGTGATAATATGGTTGATTTTTCACAAAATCTCTACCAACGTCAACCTTTAAGAAGCTAGTGTACAAGATCAGGATGCGAAGGCTCAAGGATGTGAATTGATATTCTCATCGGGGGGGTTAATGCGTGTTACACTCTTTTTTCCTTACAAGGTTTTGTCCCACTAGGTTTTCCTTGCAAGGTTTTTAACGAGGCAACAAAAAGGCATATTTCTATACATGTGTACTCTTTTTCCTTCACTAGAATTTTTTTCCCATAGGGTTTTTCCTATTAAGGTTTTAATGAGGCACATTATCTATGGACATCCAAGGGGGAGTGTCATGAATAATTTGTACATTGGATACTACATTGGATGCCAATATTATGAATATCTTAAAGATTAAATCTCCTATTTTATGTTCATCATCTTTACTTTTTATGCATATAAAAGGTCACGTAATTGCAATGGAAATATACATACAATTGAAGAAGAAAATCTCTTCCTTCTCTCTATCTACATTTCTTGTTCATGTTTTACTAAGTTACTTATATTTCATGTTCATATTTTACTAAGTTGCTTTCATTTTATAACAAAAAGTTATTTTTTCTAGTGTTTTTCATGAGAGTGACATTATTGCACTCCAAACATTAGAGCTGAAACTTTGAAATATGGGCGGAAATTTTGTAGTTTTGTTTTTATTATAGGTGCTGGCAATATATTATTATTATTATTATTAATGAATTATAATACTAGTATGTCTGTGAAGTGTCAAATTGTTAAGTTGCTTTAAGTATGTAAATTTATTTCTTCGAATCTGTATTGCCAACTTTTTTCACTTGATGGATGTCTTTGAAAATGTAACATATTTTCCAAAATACATTTCATTCAATTTTCTACAAAACTTTCATATGAAATTCTTATTGAATACAAAAAAGAAAGAACAAGTACAAAGTTCCTCCTCCTCCTCCTTCTCCTTCTTCCCTAAAAGGTGCAGATTTGCCCTAAATATAGCATTATCAAAATCTGTAGTCAATATAAACAATTTGTCATTAGGGAGGACCGTTCGGACAATTTAGATTAAATATGAAAATTTTTGTTTGGGTATTTATTTTTAAATTAAATAAATGACAATTCAAATCTAATCCAAATAATCTCGAATTAGATCTGAGTTTTTTAAGTTCAATTTTAGACTAATTTGTTTGAATATTTCGGATTTTCGATTTTGAGCCTAGATTTAGATGTTTATTCTTTTTACAAAAATGAACATCAAAATAAAATAAATCGTGTTAAATTACCTAAAAAGTTCCTTATTCACTTTCAAATGTAGTATTAAAGTAAATAAAGAACTATGTGTAAATTCTGGTAGTTTTTTTTTATATTTAAAATAAATAAAGAAATAAACAATACACTTTTTAAAGTACCAATAAAGGAAAGTAGCGAAAAAGCCTCTTTCTTTTCTTTGTCACTGAGATCGAAAGTCAATTTGCTTTAAGTCATATTATTTACGAATTCAATTTAGGATTCTAAGTCAGATTATATATAACTCTTAATTTTTGTATATATAAAATATTGCTATTTTTCTAAATTTATCCAAAGTCAGTAATGTTTACGTAACTTCTTTTGTTGAATTACATGAGTAAAAGTAAATTCTAGGTAGTTTAATTATTTGAGATGAAGGGCTAAATATTCAGCATTAACTACTTAATTAATTCTGAAATCAACATGACTATATTTAATGTATTTTTAAATTATGAATTAGCTACAAGAAGAGAAATTTTAATATATGTGCATGACTACTCCATAGTTTTATTCTATTTGAATTCTTTAATTTTTATATGTTGAAATAGTTTAAATAATGTTAGTTATGACTATTAGAAATTATTAATTAATTTGAGTTATATGAGAATTTAAGAAGCTATTCACATTTAATTAGTATATATTTAAAGACTTATACTATTTAGAATAGGGATTAATGTAAGATATTAAGTGTTAAAAATATTAATTTAAAAAATAAAATATATTAATTAAAGTGCTTTGATGCAATGATATGTATATTTCTAAAAGGAACATTTGAAAGAGTATAACTTTATAACCAGTTTAATAAATCAAATTACTTTAATTATCTCATTTATAGATTCTATTTGTTTAGATGGAATTTGTGTATCGTAGATGTATATATAATAGGAATCATCCTAATCGTGCGGGGTTGAGGGATGAATTTATTGAAGGGGTTGTTGAATTTATTGCTAAGGCTCAAACACTTGATGATTTTCTTATTGGAGAAAGTATTAGGTGTCCTCGTATGAAATGTAAGCGTGTTAAGTTATTGAAATCACATGAAGTTAAAGTCCATCTCTACAAGAAAGGGTTTGTACAAAATTATTATATATGGACTGTTCACGGGGAGAATCATGCTAGTTTAGATGATGTTAACTTTCAGAAATGAAATACCGCAGAATGGAAGGCAAAGAGTGAACAAGCAAAGGCAAACATTGCCTCTAGTAAAGGTGACTCGTTGTACACTGGAGGTTCGATTAATTTTGCGGCCCATAAACTAAAATTGGTAATTACATATAAAATTATCTTAGTTTTACATATAAAATTTTACATTTGTAATGTCTAACTCATACTTTTTTTCTTGTGAAGGAAAAGGAAATAGGGCGAGATATGAGTCGCGCTGAGGTCTTCGAGGAGTTGCATGAGAAAAAAAAGAAGGATCGTACAAAAGAACATTGGGTGGAGACGCGTGAGTCAGATACATATGTAAAATTCTAACTTCATAATTATTTGTGGTTTATTAATATTAGGTTGTTTACATACTAGTTATGTTTTTCATTTCAGGAAGATTATAATAAAAGGTTGGAAGAATGTCAACAAACTCAGCCCCCTTCAACTCAACCAGCACTTGGTGATATGGCTTCATTATGGACAGAGACAGCGAGTAGAGAAAAAAAAAAAGGCAGAGTCTACGGATTAGGAGTACGTCGACCTACATGTCATCCAAACTCACTCTTAGACAACTCTTCTCCTTCTCAAAATCAACAACAAACGAAAGCTTTATGAAACAAAATTCATGATTTGAAGCAACAATTGAACTCCCAACACAAAACATTTTTTAAGATGTAGAAATTGATGAGAAAACATGGGCATGACTTATATAATGATGAGGATAAACAATTGAATCTGATGCTTAGTAATTTAGTTATGATGTTTTGGTTGATTGGTAAACTTGATTGTGAGAGACAATTTTATGTATTATTTTAAAACGTGAATGTGGGCTACTATTTGGATGTTTTTGTGCCCAAAATTATTAGGTTTAATGGTTGGTATTTTTAGTTTAAGTTGTGGTAATGGTTGGCGTTGTTGGTTTAGACTATGTTAATGTATTGTTGGTTTAGATTGTTGATAATGGATTGTTGGTTGATATTTTTTTGTTCGTAATTGTTTGACAGGTGGTGTAGCTTGAAATTGGACAGAATTCTGCCTAGTTTTATATAAAATTCCAACTAAATTCCGACGGAAACAGTCGGACAGCTGCCCAGATTTAACCATAAATTCCTAGATTTTCGATCGATTCGTTCGGAATATTTAAAAAAAATGAATATAAAAAATTTTTCAACGGATTTCATCGAAAATTAAATTAAATTTTTAATTATTAATTTTCGACCGATTCAGTCGAAGATTAAAACAAATTAATATTCAATAATTTTCGATGGATTCCGTCGGAAAATAAATAAAATTTAATTTTTTATTATTAATTACCGATCAATTCGGTGAAAATGATATATTTATATTATTTAGTTTTAAATAAATAATTATTTTATTTGTATTGGTACGACCAATTCAGTCGGTAAATTTCGACCACTTTGGTCGGAAAGGGGAAATATTTGAAATTTGCGACCATTTTGGTCGAAAATCACCGACATATTTGGTACCGACTTTTTTCTGATCGGCCAATTTTGGATAGAAAGTAGTCAAAAATATGTGATTTTTGACCGAATTCCGACCGTTTTAGTGGTCGGCAATCTACCATTTTCCAATAATGTCACCACTAATTGCTTGCTCAAGTTAAATAAGTCAAACACAAAGTGTTGATCAGCAACAGTTCTCAAATAAGTTAAATTTAAAAGTTTGACTAAACATGCAATAAGATACTACTAATAAATTGCATAATATTGTTCTAAATATGCCTCGGAGATAAAAAGAACAATATTTAAAATATATTTTGCGCATCCATCCCTTTTTGTTGAGTCTAAAGTAAACAAGAACAAGCATAGAATATATAATAGCAGTAAGTTTCTTTGTTCTACGGTTTGTAACTATCTAGCAACTCTGGGCAACAGTAATGTCCTAAGGAACTATACTATGTCTATGTAATCTTGTGTTTTTTTTAAATATAATCTCTATTTTGCGTTCAAAAAAAGAAAAAGAAAAAGAAGAATAACGCAAACTATGAAAACAGTAGTACTTGCTTTTAACAACAGTTCGAGAGAGCCACACAAGTTTTCATTAACTTATTTATCTCTTTTCCACTTCGACCTCGCATATAGAAACAGTAGGGCGCAGATATCTTCGATGAGAACAAAGGTTCAGTTTAGTTGCTTTTATCAAAACTTTCTTGAAATAGTTTGTCCTTCACCTATCTCAAACCTCCAATGCAGTTCCAGAAGCTATAACGAGACTTGCGCAATGCCAGTTTAGTTTTGTTCGATTTTATCTTTACAGGTCACAATAACCGAGAATATATTACACATAAATGATTTTACATTAACAATTAATTTACCTTAAAACTAATCCATTGTTTCCGTCGATTGGACGTTCACTAGAGGGTTGGGGACCAGGGCGGAGCTAAAGCTTCGGGCGTTTTCGGCCGAGCCCAATAGCTTGATCCAAACCTTATACTTGTATTTAAAAATTCATTAAATATGCATAATTATTAATTTGAAACCCAATAACTTCGAATGAGTATCCCAAATCCTGGCTCCGGATCTAGCCAAGAACTTGATGCTCAAAACCACTGATTCAGCAGTCGATGCCAAATAAATACTTTTAAACATATTCTAAAACGCGTACAGTTGTTTCTTCTTTTCCCCCTTCCTTGACAATTGTACGCTGTTACTTCACTCCTACAATATGCTATTCTAGCTTTTAAATGATTAATAAGTGAGAAATTGACCTTTAATATTGGATGGAGGCTTTACCACCGGTTAACCATGTGGGTAATAAGCCGAAGCATATATGACATACGTAAAACTAAAATGTCAATGGACACTGGTAGTAGTAGTAGTAGTAGTACTACGACAAATACGTTTTATACGCATGTCTAGATTTATACTCTTACTTCTAGCAATCATTCTTGAGAAAATGGTAGCGGTCGTAAATTACAGCAAACAAAGATCAGAATGACCCCCCCCCCCCCCCCCCCACACACACACACACAAGAAGCAGTAGCAGCAGCAGCACTAACGTCTGGAAACAGAACAGTAACATGCCCTTAAAGCCTTGAGAATCTGAGCACGTCACTACCGAATATGTAGGTTCACTCTATGTTGATTCTGACGATGCTTCTTGGTTTTGCACTTCCAGTCGCGGGCTGGGTACTGCTATTACGCCTCAGGCCACTAAATGGATCTCTGAATCCAGGATCCCAGTTTGCCAACCAATTATTATTTGTTCCTGCATAAATAAAACAGCAAATATTACAGGGATCACAACATGCATTAAGCTTCTTCCTATGAAAGGAAGACTTCATCCAGCAAAATCCTGAAAGGCTAACAGAAACTAGCAGGTCACTGAATGGCATAGACAAGGTTCCAGTTTTCGCTTTGCTTGTTTTAGCTTTCTGTCAGACTTTGGGCCCGAATGGTAGAATTGATACCAGTGCATGGGGCAAACAAGAGCTAGATTTCAAGCAGGCATGATCTTTGTGCTTGCTTCTTTAAGTACCGTTTTACTTCGTAAGCAAACAGATAATAGCCCACAAAGTTTGTCTAATTCTTCCCACCTAAACGCGCAGTAAATCACAAGCAAAGAGTGTATCAAATTAGTATGGTAATTCCTACGAGATTGAAAACAGCTCCTGCTACATATTTTCTGAAATGTCAAATCTAAGGGCTGCAGCTTCTAACAGTTTTTGCCCAAAATCTGCAGTAAAAAGAATTTTTCATCTAAAACGAATAAGGTAATCTTTTAGTGAGACGCTAAACTAGAAAAACTTCAAAATTCAATGTACTAACAGGGAGAACTCTACCACTTGCTGAATTAGCTACCACACTAAATTAAAAAATTCACGCCATCATAAATAATGGAATTCTACCTTTTTGACTGTTTTTCATAAAGTGATCTCTTCCACAATTGTGTTTAAGAAGAATTAATTTCACCCATGCTCAACCATGAAATATCATTTGCTTAGGCTCATTATGAAGTTCTAACTAATAAGCTAGTGGTAAGGTCAAGTTTACCTCTCTTCATCTGTGTCATTGTTTGATGAGAGGTGGTGAAGTAATTCCCTACACAATTATTCCCATGCCCTATATCGACAAAGTTACCTAAAATCTCTTCATGCCCTCTCAAATGAGACAGCTAATAAAGTTTAGCGATAGCAATTTAAAATACATAAACTAAGAACATTGTCAAACTAAGTCTAGCATGATTGGGGAGGAAAACCCTAAGTCTAGCATAACTTATATAAGGAATAAAGATAGTTTAAGTGAGAAGAGCCAATACTCCGTTGGAAATGTGCAAATGTAATCCACCAGGGAAATACCAGTTCTATTTGACACGATCAGCAGAGAAAGGCGTTTCCTTTTCTCACTAACCTGCATTTGCATGGAAATCAGACCAACTCTCCCAGCCAGGAATATGCCTATCAGCATTGCCATTCCATGTCTGTTTAAAGCCAGCTAATTCATCTGCAAAACAAAAGTGACAAACATGTGAAATCTGCTGTTGAACGCAACGTAGAAGTGGAACACCTGAGTAATTTTCAAGAAGATGCTACCTTCTGCTAGATTATGCAATGTCTGCGCCATGTCCACCTTGCCATCAGAGGCAAGCTTCCTTGTTAAGGAGTGTCCCTAGGAATGATAGAAGAATGTGAATAAGATACTTTTCTCTATCCCGCAAGATGAAGCCACTGTTTACAGAGTAAAGGAAAAAGCTAGAAATTAACCAGAGATTGCACGTATCTTTAACTACACAAATGGAGCAATCTGTTAGATTATCATGTAACTGCCAATGTCTAACACAGGTGAAATAATGCAAGACTTTCACAAATTCATATGAGAAAAGTCAGACTCGTTTCTATCTTCCGCATGAATGGCAGACACATACGATTAGTGACTCTTATTAACTACTATCGCCTCTGTTCTCTAGAAGACAAGTGTTAAGACTACTTTAAAAATGTTCACAAAGTTACGAACTCCATACTTTGGTTGTTAAATCCATCCAAATACACATGATTTCTAGTAGACAATGTAGAAGGTATTGGAGGCCCACCATTTTCACTGAGACTCATAGATGTTATATTGAAAATAGTGTATGTTTTCGACTTAATAAGATTCTAAAAATAAAACACATCACAAGTCCTTCAAGTATTTTAATAACAGTGCCAAAAGTAAAGACTAATAAAATGTATTATGCCTTATCGTGGATGCCCCTGGAGATTCTATGCGTTGCTTGACCAGTTGTTCTATCTGCTTGCTTGCTCTCCTCTAGCACCCTCTGTTTCATAACATGTGCACTGTTAGAATCAGGAAAAACTCCTTATTCAGCCAGATGAACAACACATCAAGGAGATGAGAACATACTCCATCACTTCCAGTCTTACGCATGGTGGCGGCAGTGTAATATGCCCCCTCTATTCCACCATATGTAACTCTTCTATAGCTCACGCTTTGAGTCTTGGATTTTGTTCCTTCCAAATTCATATCTTCCATGCTCCGAGTCACGTCTTTGCTTACGCTCTTGCTCTTGCTATGGTCTGCGACATAAGTACAACTAATGATTTCCACCAGCAAGAATGTTATTTCCTCCATTTCATTTTATGTGTCACACTGTCTTTTTTAGTCTATCCTAAAAAAGATGTCAAGAACATGTGAAACTCTCTCCAACTATCACTTGTTTGTGTAAGGGCAACTTTAGTAGTTCGCACATAATTAATTAAAGTCTCAAAAGTTTCCTATATTTCTTAAGCTATATCATCAATCAAACAGTGCTACGCAAAATGAGACAAAAGGAGTACTAATCATGGACAGATAACATAAAAACAACCAAAAGTTACCATCAGTTTGTTCTTCAGGATGTTCAACAAGTGGATTTCTGTTAGCATAATCCCTATCTCTTTCCTCCTCGGAGCCATTAACGCCATCTTCCTCCGCTGGTTCTAGCTCTACTTCTCCCTCATCATCCATATCTATCTCTTGAATGACTGGCCCATTGGAATTAGCAAACTGCTGCAAGTCATCAGCAGGAGTTGTTGGATGTAACATAGAAGACTGAGACAATTTAGGAAAAGGGCGAGTAAAGAACGGGTCATCGAATGGGTCTTTTCCTCCAAATATACTAGACATCATGCCTCCAAATCCATCAAATGGACTGCTGAAGGAGTTGAAATTGTCTCTGCCACCTCTTTCTCTCTGCATATTCTCACACCAAACCCTAGTTCCAGAACCGGAAACTTATAGCTTAGCCATTTAAAGCTATTGAAAAGGTTAAGATTGATTGACAATAGGATGCATCATAATTTAATAATGTGCAGCAACTTCAACTACTGGATTTTGGAATCACGATTTCAGAGGTTCTAGATTTAATATATATATATATATTTCATGAATTCAAAACACCAAAAAGCTGCTGGGTTTGGCAGAACCCTAGGTCGGCTTGTGCCTCCGCCCCTGTGGAAATCAACAACGTCCGCAGCTCCTAACTTAGTACTTAGTACTACAATATTGTAACACTTAAAAGAATTCGCCACAAAAGCCTTTTGAACATATGAAAGTATGACATTTACATTCTTACAATCTTGAGGATATCATGAGTTTAGGAATTGATAAAAGCACAAGTTTAATGAGAAACTACTGATTGGAACCTCTATTTTAGGCAATGATACTCTTAACTAAATTTTTTAAGTTCAATTTAGTAAATGATAGAGCTAGTGCAGAATCTACCAGTTCCATGACTAGAAGATAATTGAATTAAACAATAACCAGCAAGCAGAAACATTAAACATATATTGCTAGCTCCCTTTACTAAAAAAGAGACTGAATTACCTTAGTCCAGAATAAATTTGCTTTATGAGAGGGGATGAAATAATGTGCGGGACTAAGATTTATATTTTTGAGGAGTGACACGTGTTGGAGAGTGTAGAGGTCAGAATACGTGGAGAGTTTGGAGCCTAGATCCTTCCATTTTCTTTCATTTTCTATATTCTATTTCTCTCCTTGCACTCACAACCTTCCAGGTCTCTCTTTTACCATTCCTATTTCTCTATTTTGGTGTTTGAATGAACAAGGAATATGTTGTAAATAGGTATGGATGTATTTTTATGATGTAAATAGCACGGAGATAGATTTTTTATAACATATTTATCTTATACTACGCAAGATATATTTTAAGTTATCTTCTTTTGTCTAAAAGCATAGTAATTTTAAGTTATCTTACTTTTCTTATTGTTATTTTATTATTTTATTTTATAATACGTTATCAGCACGATTGCAATCTTTATTTTTACAATCACATTCTAATTGTGTTCGATTCAGCTTCCGGTATATCACTATATATTCAGAGAAACAGTTTGGATTTATGCCGGGGCGTTCGACTACGGAAGCGATTCATTTGGTAAGGAGATTAGTGGAGCAGTACATAGAGAGGAAGAAGGATTTGCATATGGCATTTATTGACCTTGAGAAAGCATAGAATAAAGTACCGATGGAGGTCCTATGGAGGAGCTTGGAGGTTAGTGGCATTCCAGTAGCGTACATTTGGGTGATTAAGGACATATATGATGATGCTAAGACTCGGGTGAGGACTATGAGGGTGACCCGGAGCATTTCTCTGTGGTGATGGGTTTCACCAGGGATCGACTCTTAGCCCATTTTTGTTTTCCTTAGCGATGGGTGACACATCCAAGGGGAGGTGCCTTGGTGCATGCCATTTGCCGATGATATAGTGTTGATTGACGAGATGCGTAGTTGAGTTGACGCGAGGTTGGAAGTTTAGAGACAGACCTTGGAGTCTAAAGGTTTCAAACTGAGTAGAACCAAGACAGAATACTTGGAGTGCAAATTCAGTGACGAGACCCATGATGCAAATGTAGAAGTTAAGCTTGATGCTCAAGTTATTCCCAAGAGAGAGAGTTATAAGTATCTCGGGTCCATTATCTAGGGTAGTGGGAAAATTGACGAAGATGTCGCACATCGCATCAGAGCGGGATGGATGAAGTAGAGGCTCCCTCCTAGTGTTTTGTGTAATAGGAATCTGCCGCTAAGACTTAAGGGTAAGTTTTATTGAGCGGTGGTTCGACCAACTATGCTGTATGGGGCTGAGTGTTGGCCAGTCAAGAACTCCCATCTGCAGAAGATGAGAGTAGCACAGATGAGGATGTTGAGATGGATGTGTGAGTGTACCAAAAGAGATAGGATTAAGAATAAAGCTATCCGGGACAGAGTGGGAGTACCCTTTGTGGAGGACAAGATGCGGGAGTCGAGACTGAGATGGTTCGGACATGTTAAGAGAAGAAGCATTGATGCTCCTTTCAGGAGGTGTGAGAGGTTGGATGTGGTGAGAAGAGGTCGAGATAGGCCTAAGAAGTACTGGTGAGAGGTGATTAGACACGATATGGCGCTGTTTCAGCTCACTGAGGACATGACCCTTGATAGGAGGTTGTGAAGGTCGATGATTAAGGTAGAAGGTTAGTAAGTAGTTTATAGTTGTTCACCGCTAGTCTTAATAGCATGCATGTCCCTCCATATTCTTAGATTTCTATTATGTTATGTGGTTGTGTTTGTCTCAGGTATTGTATTCCCTGCTGCATTTCTTTGGTACTATTTATCCTTTATCCCCCCTCCCACCTCCTCCCGTTATATTTGTTTTTCTTTTTTTTCTTTTTTTGTTCCTTCCTTACTTTTCACTTTTTCTTCTTGTCCTTACTGACCGATGGTCTATTGAAAACGGCCTCTCTACCTGCATTAGGTAGGGATAAAGTCACAGACTACCCTCCCCAGACCCCCATGTTGAGATCAAACTGGATTTATTGTTGTTGTTGTTGTTGTTGCTATTTATTAACAGATTCATATATTGTTAAACATTTATTTTAGTTGATCATGTTACTGAAGTTCTCTTATCTTGCTTATTGTTAAAGAAAATATAAGATATATATCTTAAGTGCGTTAAACTAACAAAAAACAATTTAATAAATATGTGTGGACTTGCGTAGAGCAAAATTTATCATCAAGACATCTTACAAAAGTAAAATAGTGATAATCAAGGTGATAAAGTAATAATTGTCCATACTAGTTTAAATTACTTTATAATTGGTGGAAAGTAATATTTAAATACATCCAGTCTTATCACCATATATGGCCATTCCTCAAATCCTCGTTTATAATAAGTTGCTTTTCTTTTACCATACTGAATATATCTCTTACACCTATCTTTTTTATATCACATGTTTGAAGTGATCAACTTCTTAATTAGTTGCCTGATTTATCTTTAATAAGTATATTTTTATTGACAATTATTTTTGTTCTTTCTAACCCATTTACTTTTGTGATTAGTTTCAATATGTCAAACTTGTCAAATCTTGAATTCGAGGCACCAGACATTATCGAGAAGAATTCTATCATGGGTCCTTGATGCTGAAATTAATTTTGATGCTAAAGGTCTTGGAAATACTATTATACAAGGAAATGAAGCATCAAATCAGGTTAAAGTGAAGGCCATGATTTTCCTTCGTCATCTTCTACATGAAGGGTTAGAAACTGAATATTTAACCGTAAAAGATCTACTTGAATTATTGATCAATTTGAAGGATCGATATGACCATCTAAGACTTACGGGCTCGGTATGAGTGGATACATTTAAGGTTGCAAGACTTTAAAACCGTACGTGAGTATAATTCTACTATCTTTAAAGTAAGTTCTCTATTTAAATTATGTGAAGACAATATCACAGATGAGGACTTATTAGAAAAAATATTTCTATTTTTCACGCTTCATAACTCCCCTCTTAGTATGTAACTCAAAACTATCTGTCAAGGGTTGAGATATGTCTGTTTCCACCAGTACTCTTGCATAAGTTATCTTCTCCAATTCAGCAGTGATTCTGTCAGTGTACATAGGCTTCCCAACCACACTAGCTAGTTTACTAAGGGCTTCAGTGGACCAAAACACCAATGGCAAGCCAGGGAAGGTAATCCACAAAGGAATTATACTCACACTGCCTGGTTCATACTTGAAGTCCATTCTCCACTGTTGTAACACAAATGGCTTGTTATGAAAAGTGTAGGGACCTGCCTGAAGAACAAGATCCCTGTCTTCATTATTATCAAATCTGAATATATAGTAACCTTCCTCATGATGCAGCACTTGAGGTTTTGTAACAAAATCCCAAACATTTGTGATGTAGTTGTCCATTGCTTGCTCATACGGGTCTTCTCCAAGCACAAATCCAATCAATGCACTGCTCCAGTATGCCTCTTGTTCCTTTGTATCCTCGTCTTCAATTTGTACCACAAAAGTACCACCACACATAGCAGGTGGTACATAGCACAACGGTTTCCCTTTTTGAGGGCTTCGATTCTGTTGCATGGTGTCCCTTTTACCATTTACTGCCTTAGAATCTCCAGAAGTCTGACAGATCTGATCTTGCTTTGCTTGTGCAGAAAATTAGAGTCGTCGATGTACTTGTTGTGTATCGGCATTGTCTGTCCCCAGAATTTCACCCTCGCCATCGTCGCTTCCCTCACTAATATATTGGAATTTCAGTGGTAAAAAACTACCAAACGTAACTGGTTGTAATCGCTGTTGTACTTTATTTCCCGGCATTATTTGCATTCCGGTATCTCCGGTCCTGCTAGGGTTGTGAAAAATTGTAGGCGCGAACCCATCCAAGTTAACCAGCGAGCAGGCTTGTTAACAGCAGGCGTCTCTATACTATCCTCCTCCAGTATCACATTTGTCACTGGTGGCTTTCATCGTCGTCTCGCAATGATTGAAGACGCAAGTTAGCTCTCCTTGTTTATCTTGCGCCGAGAGCCCCCTTATAGATTGTTAGCTACGTAATTGTAATACATTATATTGAATCTTATTGTAAAAAAGTTTATTTACTAAGAAAAAGATATGACCAGTTTAATTCAACATTTTATAATATTTATTCTGTTGGAAGTTTGAGACATTCAAACTAAAAAATTGAAAACTTGAAAACAAAAGTTACTGCATTCTTAGTGTCATCATACAAGGAAATAATATAAATTATTTTTATTAATTAGAAGCTCAAATAATGAATACTGGATTTCTAAAAGTACTGATTGTGACCGTTTAATAGATATGGTAATTTTCTGTGGTTAAAAAGGCATATCCGGATAACCAAATTAAATGTAAATTGAAAAATTAAAACAAAAAATTTGGAAACTTGAAAATAAAATTTATTACATTCCTATGATATTCTACGAAATTACGTATTTAATTAAAAATACTAGTGAAATGGTATTTACAACATCATAACGTGACTATTAAAGAAGATAATACCTTTTTATTAAACTTACCGCCTTTTCCACCATTTTAAGAGTCATGCACTCTTCATATCACCATACAAGAAAATAATAAAACTTTATCAATTTAAAAGGTCAAATAGTGATTAAAAGGAGATAATGAAATTCTTAAATATTAATTGCAACTTTTTCAACACTGCAAGTTTCTTATGGTAAAGGTCTGTGCCAGAGAATTAAAAATTAATTGTAACTTAAGAAATTGAATAAAAAAATTTGAAAGAAAAACTACTGCATTTCTAATGTTCTTTTACCGGAAGATAATTTTGTATCCAGTAAAAGGCCAAATAATAAATATTAATTTTTTTAATTAATACGAAAAATGTTAATTTTTTTATGATTAACTATAATTATAATTTCATCCAACATGGAATGCGCTTATGAGGATAAAAATGTCGACTAGCATGTTAGAGTTTCATGCTTTTATTTCAATAATCATTTATAAAAAATAAGTAAAATAAAAACTCGACTCACTTAATCTTTTGCAATACATTGTTTATCTTATGTACGCTTTCATTAATTTACTTTTAAAACAATTCTCTCAAATTTTCAAAAATGTTAATATTATCTATTAAGTGAAATAGGCATTTTGAAAGAAAAAAAAATACGTACTTTTTTGTGATTGAATATAAATATCAATTAAAGCACTATGTTCTTATATTATTTCTCTTAGAATTTTTAATTTTAAACGTAAGCTTAACCGTTATTATCAATTTGATTATTAAAATTATTACTCCTACATTTAAGAAACATTTACGGTTAAGGCAATATTATCTTTTTAAGTTCTCCTGTCTCCTTTTTCTTCGTAGTAGTTTTCAGTCACCATCAGTTACACACAGTATATATATATATATATATATATATATATATATATATATATATATATATATATATATATATATATATATATATATATATATATATATATATAAACTTTCAATATGTTTAAGCAAAAATATAATAAAAATATCGTCTATTAAAAAAATTTGGGCCTGGGGCCTTTGCTACAGTAAAAATTGTACGGGCGCTCCATTTAACCTATACCTATTTTTTAAAAACTTTTAACTTGTACCCACTTTTTAAATAATTTCAGCTCATTTCGCCTCCTTCTTCTCCTTTGTTTTCTTCTTCTTCTTTTTTTCCAATTATTAATTTTAGCCCAAAAGTTGACCTTTTTTTTCCAGTTTTGATCTTTATGTGGTCAATACAAGTATGAGAAGTTGTTTTTATTAAGAATACAATGAATACTCTACAAGATAAGATGAGGTATTAGTTAGATTTGTATATTTGTTTTGTTCCAATTATTTTGATTGTTATGTGCAGGAAATTGGCTGACCTTGGTTATCATAGAAGTGCCAAGAAATGTAAAGAGAAATTCGAAAACATTTACAAGTATCACAGAACTAAAGATGATTGTGCTTGTCATAATGGTTGAACCGGAGGATACAATAGCTGCGGTGAAAGCATATATTCAAGAGGAAAAATGGATCTCTTTTAAGAAAATAATTAGTATACAACACATATTTTAAAATTTAACAAAATATTACAACACAAAAAGAGCTGAACTTTAGGTCCGGCTACTAGAATGCTGAATTTTTGCGTGATTGTATTTGCTACTTCAGTCTCGTGAGTGAAATTATGCGAAAAAACATATACACTTGTAATATTTTTTACAAAGCGAATACAAGTTAAAATGTACCATAAAAAACGAGTATAGATGTAAATCCCCCGTTGCTACACGACACAGATCACCGTCAGACTAATTGGTTGATGTGTCTCCTCCATTGTATATCCCTAACCTTTGACTAATTTGAGTACTTGAAAAATACGTTACCATGGTACGTAATTGACTCTTTGCTAACTAAATACAACTTGAATTAACTTAGACCCTTTGAAACAGTATAATGCCAAGAAAGCACAATAAAAACAATATTCCAATTCTTTCTAATTAAATAATGAATATCATCGGTATGTCCAACTTAAACTCATTATTTTCGATTCAAACGGTATCTAAGAGATGGACAATCGACTGTGGAAGAGTCATCAAAGATCAATCCACATCTCTAATCAAGCAGTTGATCTTACAACAACACCGGTCTATAAGCAAAGCTTCTATCTTACATTTCCCTAAAGGATACTCAAACGAAATGGACATATCACTACATCCTTTGGCTGCTCAGGCCTCTACTATATCTTCGTGTACTTTCTGCACAGTGCCAGTAGATGCACATGCCACGTCTCAAATAGCTACACCAAACTTCATGAGTTGAGTGGTGCGATGGGCATCAATTAGCTGCTACTCTATAATTGTTACAAAAAGTAGGGGGGAAAAGGAAAAATAAACTCAACAAGGTAATGTACTTGCGATTACTAGAAATCTTGGGATTCAAGTTCTGGCTTTGACGGGTATTCAAGACCATGAAGGGCAGGTATCCTTCTTAAATCTTCTTCTGAGTAAGCTGGGATGAACCAATACCGCTTGTCTAGGCCAAAAACCTGATGCATAAAATTACAGATTAGAAGGGTGAAATGAGAAGGATATAGCATAGAACACAGATGAGGTAACACCACAAACTCAATAAGGGGACTCTAGCCAAAGAAGACATCAAACTACTGTACATGGACTCGAGCAGTCAGAAACACACAGGCTCACACCTATGTTGGAAAACCTTGAGATTTGGTCCTTTCTAACAGTACTTGTTTTTGCTGTGTCCAACCCTTTCTTTTCAAGAAAAACATCATATCCTTGACATACATTTGAATCACCCGAGGACCATAATGCATTCATTAAGTCCCACTAAGAAAACAAGGGGTCATCACAGAGTACCAATTCCTGAAAACTTCTTGCTCCGGCTTCCTTAATTACAGAGTTACATTTACTAGGAACCAGGGTTCTTATTCACTCCACGCTTTTGTATCTTAAAAGCACATGCATGCATCAATTCTATATGGGATTTTTCAAAAATTGATTAAAACCCAGGTAATATGCATGTGGGTCTATCCACGTCCTACATTGGCACTAACTGCTTCCTATTCCTATATAAAGAAGTACTCGTCTTTTCCCTCTTTTCAGTTATATGTATACATAAAATACCAATATGTAATTGAAAGTGTTTGACTCAGTTTCAAACACAGAGACTCCACAAAACGGGAGAAAAATGGTTAGCCCCGGATTCCTTCTACAGGTTGAAACTATCCCCCTGATCTCATACCTTTTTACAGGAGTTTTGACTATAATTTAGTTCATATTGCTACATGAGATGCATCAATTTTCCTATTGCAACTTAGAACAACCACCATTGAAAACAAGGAAATGACAATCTCAATCTCTTCCAAAGTTAACTAACCTGTTCAAAGTTCCTCTTCCGACCAAGATCATAACGCCATTTTGGAGTGGTCTTCTTCTCATATGCCTGAAGCAAGACAGGTGTATTAGTGTGGCATACTAACATCCCTTCGATAAAGTGGGCAAACGAACCGTGGAAACTACAAATTCAAATGTCTCAAAGTGACTCTTATTTCTCGAATGAATTTTCATATGTAATTTATTGGATTCCAAGAGAAGCACAAGCAGTGGCCTCAAAGGAGCAGTTGGTTCATGAGACCTAGAATTCAAATAAAAGAGTTTGAGCTGAAAAAAGCTTATCATCAGAAGATGTAAATAAGCCGTGGTCTCTTTGGGTTAACCCTGTAGTTTAGCCCCAGAGTTACTGTAAAGATATCTTCCACAATTTTTATATGGTGTTTGAAGGGCCAACATCAAAACCATCGGCAAGAGAAGGATTCTATGCACGGAGGCCACCTCTAGTAACAGGGAACATAGAGATCAATAAGAAAACACTACGAATATATAATGAGAATGTTAAAAGATAACCAACTGTTTATTTTCTCTGCTATTCTTGCCAAGTCTGGCTGAGGAAGAGTTACAGGGTCACTTGTCCTGTGGGAATCCACCACTTGATCCGGTAAAATCTAAGTTCTCGGTAAATTTGAGTTTAAGATACCACACGTGGAAAAGCAAAATGAATGAGAAATCTCTCAACTTCAATTTCATTTCTTTATTTTCGTGGGGTGGAGGAAACATGAAGAGTGTGACTTTCATGATTTTGCACGAAAGAAACTTTTACAAGGTGGTCCAATCAAAACAAACCAAACTACACACTTACATAATTTTTTTGAAAATAATAAAGTTCATACACACGCTTAGATAATTGATCTAGCAGGAACACCTTCCTAAACCCAAGACACAGAGAAACAACAAACTGTAGCAATAGTTTCCCCCTTAAGATCAGAGAGCAGTTCGCCAGTTAAACATTCAACCAAAAGTAAGGAAGGTGTAATACCTCAATGGTTGTGGTATTACCAGCTACCAATGATATGTGCATGATCAGAAATCCCAATACACTCAAAGCAAAAGCAAGGTTGAAAACTGCAATGCACAAGCATGGAGTAAATTAATAGGAAATAATACGCCTAGGAAAAAAATCATAGGAGGGGAAGTTTGGGAAGCAGGGTTTCTACACCTTACCAAAAGCAAGGAAAGTGGTAGCGAGAGTGCTTGGAGTCCCAGGTATCTCTCCATCACTGAAGAATGCAATAAACTGCGGCAGTAATGCTAGCGTCACAACAGTGGTTTCAAGGAACGTGTAGAACTGCATCAAGAAAGGACGTAATTAATTCGCGAAAAAAGGTTCAATAAATAATTTATTGTAAAGAAATGCAACGTCAATTGTGGAATATTGAAAATACAAATGTCAGTTCACAGGCGTAACAGGCAGGACGATTGAAAATATTAACTCAATATCACATGCAAGTCAATTGATAAATCGATTAAGCCTCAATCACAAACTAGTACGGGTCGGGCTGCATCATGATATGACTATTTTTATGCTGCCCAACAACCTCCAAACCCCTCCTTTCTCCGGTCTTGGTACCATGTAAGCTCAGATAGGCAGAATTGTACACTAACATAAAAGAAGAAACAAATTTTGTCAAAGAACAATGCTACACGCTACAGAAATTTCAACATAAGTTCCTCGCTGCGTTCCCAGTATGTTCAAATAAGATAGTGCTAATGGCCAAATCTTAATGCAATTTTAAGTGGTCTTGCAGCTAGTCATACTTGCACGATTAGCTGCAAAAAAGAATGGAGACATAAGTCGTAAATTAAGATACTAGGATGATTGTGCTTAGGATAAAGAACTATGATTTTCAACTCGGATCATGAATGATAAAAAGATACGGGCTTCAGCTCTTTCCTTGTTGTATTTTTTTTATAATTTGCACTGAGTGTCCAAGTCTCTAAGAGCCCCGATTAATCCCGGGGGTGCACAGGCCCTCAGCATGTCTTCAGCTCTTTCCTAGTGTCTGTTTAACATAAGGAGTTGCTTTAAAATAAAATGTTTGAAGCTTTGTGGTGTACGCTGTACCCGTTGAAATCCGGAAGGTGCAACTAGTGTAACACCCAATACATTAAATTAAATAGAGAAAGGGCCTTAGCTATTAGAACAGAAGCTAACAACCAAGGCTGACAGTAATCACTGCAGAAAAGCCGCCGAGAAATTTCATATTCGCTGGTACATATTCAATATTTTTTAGGATTGTGATAGTTAGAATCTCGCTAACATCTATACATGAATATTTTCAGCATTTAAGAATAATGGAACTTACCAGAAAAAGAAGGAAATACTTGTAGTTTAGTGCTCCAACACAATTGACAACCCACACACAATGATGGTCCATCTTTAGCACACACCTTCCACCTAAGCGCACAAACATGCACAACTCAATCTCGAATGGAAAAAGATAAACAAAAATCATCACAACCGTTCATAACAAGAACTCACAAACAGAACAGTGATGGCATCGAGGCGGTTTCAACTGGTTGCACTTTTTACAAAACCGTATTCTTGGGTTTGCTGGATCAGCTGGTGAAGCCCCAAAATCTGTTGCAGTTAATGGATCAGTGTCACCTCTTTCTTCATCCAGGACTGGATTCCAACTTTGAGGCACACTGCCAGGATCCGTGAAAATGACAGAGAAGTAACTCCACAAAAGCATCACCAACTGCAACGATTAATGAACAACACATCCTTTAGCTACATACTACAAAGAATAGCTTACTGTGCATCCAGAGAGTCCTTCAGCTTTCGTATAAACATAAAACAAGAATACAGAATCTCAAAGAGGAGAGTAAGATTTTTCATTATGGGAAATGAATACTAGTTTCCCCACACTAAACCATCTGCTCCATTTGGAATCTGTAAATCTCACACATAACCGGGGGAATATTTATAGCCCAATATATGGAGCATGTGAAGCCATTGTCTCTCCGCCAAATTAGGTACTTTGATGTACATATTTTCTTGAATTGATCTAATATTATCTGCTGGCAGCCATGCTCCAACGAGGCTAAATAGTACACTTCGTTGAATGATGAGTTATTTATGTCGAGTAGTAGGGATCAAGTCCCACTTAATAATGTCTTTTTTCTCATTTCTTTATTGGTACACCCATATTATAAAAATCATGATCCCCTATGCACATAACCCGACTATCATCAATTCCTAACCAAGCTATAAACAACAACAACAACAACAACAACTACCCAGTATAGTCCCACCCGAAAGTGCAGAGAGGCTGTTAAACCAAGCTAAAAACAGTCATGTAAAATTCAAGTGTGCATGATGCATAAACATGTTTTCTACTATTCTCAAACACCTAACTTTTACGAAGATCCAAGAATAACACCAAAAAAGAATATTTTTCACAATTACTTCACAAACACCACATATGTCTAAATTCCTAGCAACTCATTAAAACAAATGATCAATCAGGAATCCCAATACAAGAAAAGTCGAGAAATTTACCAAACAATGAAATATGGCAAGTACGACAAGAGCGATGAAGGCATCAAGAATTCCACCACCACTGATGAGGGAAGGGCCATAGTTGGTCAAAACGACGGCGTAGTATGTGACGCCCACAACGCCTAGGACCAACAAGATCATGATTGAGCCCAGCCCTCTTAGGGCCGTACAGAATCTAAATACGTTCCAAGCCATCACAGTTCCAGATCTATACATAATTTAAATCCCTCAAGAAAAAAATTCAAAGAAAAAAAAAGAATTATGCAAAATAAGAATCAAAGAGGTTTAATTTATTTTGTTCTTGAGAGTGTTTATTTGAAATTACTTTTTGGGTTTATGGATTCCAAGCGGAAGCGGAATCCATGGTTAAGGAGGAGTGAAATGCTGAGGAAGAAGAGAAACTCAGAAGCGGAAAGGGTAACTTTGGAATTACAGGACCCGTTGTATTGGGATGGTCAAGCTTGACATATTTTCAACTCCTGAAAAATGTACGAAGCCTTGAGTTTAATTAATTATTTAATGTGAAAAAGAAACTAATTAATTAATGAATTAGAAGGTTCTTTTTTCTATGGTCATGGATGATTAAAAATATCTAGAAGGTCTTCTCATATTGGCTTTTATAAGGTGCATACATAAGGTTATTCTAAATAGATATGGACGATTTGATTTGGTTCATTATCTTTCTATTTTACCTAGATTAAATCTTTTTACTTGAACAGAAATAAATTATCAGTATAATTTGAACTTATAATTGATATCGTTCAATTTAAAACTTTTGTCATTTGGTCACTAAATTGCTCTACTAAAAATAGTTTATTTGGAATTTATTTGAGATGCGGAATTTTGGGCCTTTGGCAACATAACCAAGTTCATTGTTTTATTGAAAATGGTTAGGCTTTTATCTAAAACATATGACTGAAGATGGTTAGGCTTTTATCTAGAACATATGATTTTGGTAACATTTTAAAGGTAAATGAAATACGAAAATTTTAATTTATAATGCCTTATCCTTAATCTATAAACCAGAAGACTTGTTTCTAACTTACTTAATAGCATTTTAGTTGCATATGCTAAATATAATAAAATATTAATTGTTCTTAAGTGTAGTTAGGAAATGGTGGGCTTTGTTATTATTTGTTATTAATAAAAAAAGAGGTGTGAGTGGAAAATGAAGGGAAAAGAAATCGAGGGAAGTAAAATTTTGAATTAATTCATTTTACTAATGCACTTTGTCTCTCATTGGTAAAAGGAAAGGAAATTTTTTGTATATAAATAGAGAAACTTATCTTTTAGCTCTTAAAGAGCTAAGAAGAAGGCAAGCATCGCGCTATCATCATCGTTGTTCGGCTTCGAATTTGAATCCATTCATTACAAAGAAATGAAGTTGGAAATTCTTGTGATATATCTAAAGATTGAGGAAGACAACAAAACAGTCAGTTGACATATTTGTGCTGTCAAAGAAGCATTTACTGCTTGCTCTACCGTTGGTCTCGAAGAAGAGATCTGCATAGGAAATAATGCAACAGCCAAGATTGAAGATTATGGGAAGATATTCTTGAAGATGACTTCCGGCAAGGTGTTAACGCTCAACAACGTTCTTCATGTTCCTACTATTAGGAAGAATTTAGTTTCTACTTTTTTACTTGTAAAGAATGAATTCAAATATGTATTTGTTTCTGATAAAGTTGATGTAAGCAAGAATGAATTGTATGTTAGAAAAGGCTAGCTCACGGAGAGCCTTTTCAAACTCAATATAATGGTTGTTGACAGTATGTATAAAATTTCAGTTTTTTCTTATTTATTGGGGTCAAATGACTTATAGCATATTCGTTTAGGACCTGTCAATTATAAAATTTTGCGGAAGTTAATTAATTTAGAAGTATTGCCTAAATTCGAGTGTAGCAAATTGAAATTTCTAATATGTGTTGAATCTAAGTTTGTAAAACATCCTTATAAATCCGTTGAAAGGAATTCAAATCCTTTAGACTTAATTCATACTAACATTTGCAATATGAAGTCGAATCTTCTCATGGTGAGAAAAAGTATTTTATTATTTTTATTGACGATTGCACTCGATATTGCTATGTTTATTTGCTTAATAGTAAGGATGAAGCAATTGAAGCATTTAAGCAATACAAGAATGAAGTAGAAAATCAATTGAATAAAATGAATATAAGTGATAGAGGTGAGAATATGAATCTCTGTTTGCAGAAATATGTCCAGAATATGGAATTATCCATCAAACTACTGCACCTTACACACCTCAATTCAACGGAATTACGGAAAGGAAAAATCGGACATTAAAAGAAATGATGATTTCTTTATTAATAAGTTCCAGACTATCGCAGAGTTTGTGGGGGAAGCCATCCATACAGCTAACCGAATACTCAATAGAGTACCCATAACAAAACACAATCTATTCCACATGAAAAAAGGAAAGGAAGAAAATCCAACTTGAAATATTTCAAAAGTTGGGGGCGTGTCTAGCAAAGGTACAAGTTTATTTACCTAAAAGGACTAAAATCAGACTAAAAACAGAGATTGAATATGCTACAAAAAAGTAAAGCATGTCGATTTTTGGTTCATAAATCTGATAATCCCGAGATTCATAGTAATACGGTAATGAAATCGGATAATGTTGAATTCTTTGAAAGCATCTATCCATATAAAACTAAATGCAAGTTGTTAAGTGAAAGACTTAAACGGCCTCGGGAAGAACCAAATGAAAATACTCCAAGTATAGAAGATCTACTGTGTAGTAAACGTCAAAGAACATCTACTTCTTTTGGACCACATTTGTGATATTTTTGCTTGAAAATGAGCGTCAAACTTTTAACGCAGCTATATCGTGTTCTGATTCAGCATTTTCAAAAGAGGTAGTCAATAGTGAGATTCAATCAATTTTTGATAATCATACATGGGAATTGGTTTATCTTCCTTCGGGAAATAAACCTTTAGGTTCGAAATGGATCTTTAAATGAAAAAATTAAAGTTGATGACATTATTGACAAAGATAAGACAAGACTTTGTCACGACCCAAGTTCGCCCTCCCTGAATTATCCTGACGACACCTAGCCGTAGCGACTAGGTAAGCCTATCAAATGCGAAAAAGAAACAATTGTGGAAGGAACATAATTAAAAACTTAGATAACAATATGAAATAGTATTTAAGATGTCGACTGGCATATAACAGTACAAGAACCTCAACCTAACACTTCCAAAATCTGGAACCCCATGAATCACAAGCTAAGAGATATGTAAAAGCTCTAACTCCATAAATGTCTATCAATAAGGAAAAATAAAGAAGGGCTAAACTAGTACAGAGGATAGAAAGGGACTCCTTGGTCTACGGACACGGTAGATATACCTCGAAGTCTTTACAAAAGTGCCTCGCCTTAAGGGTGATAAGACTGGGTAAAAGTATCCGGATTTGCACATGAAAAAGATGCGCATAAAGGACATGAGTACACCACATCAGTACTCAGTAAGTGCCAAGACTAACCTCAGTCGGTAGTGACGAGGAAGGCCAGGGCCCTACTGAGGTTAAATGAAATACAAAGTATAACAGTATAGAATAAGACAATATAATTAAGTGCAACAGCAAGAAGTAATACAAGATAGAAAGAACAACAATAGCTACAACAGAGACAAAATAATCATGGAAAGGAATACAGCTCACATAGAGATAACAATCGGGGATCTACCAGGATACCGTCCTGTAGCCCCCAAATGCAAATATCCAGCAAATCGGGGATCTACTAGGATACCGTCACGTAGCCCCCAAATGTAAATATCCAGCAAACCGGGGATTTACCAGAATACTATCTTGTAGCCCCCAAGCGTAAATATTCCATAGATCTCCTGACTGTCATCCCGTAGTCCAACTCATGCACTGGAGATCTACCGAAATCTTGATCCGTAGTCCCCAAATGTAAATACCAATACATGGGAATCTACTGGGTACAGTCCCTTAGTTCCATATAACTGTGCAGGGGGATCTACCGGAATCCCACATCTGTAGTCCCAAATAAACAGACAAAGGGGGAGAGGATCTACCAGAATCCCACATCCATATTCCCAAATATAAATTCACTGCATCGACATGAAGAATGTTCAGCAAATGTCAATTTCATATCAAGGTAAACCGGTAATTCTAACCTAGCATGCTGCACATAATTCAGGTAAAGCAGTTTGAACGAGTAAGGAAATCGAATCATTTAGACATACTTTCCTAACTAATACTAGATATGACTTCAAGTAGTGTGAATAAGGAAAAAATACATAATTATAGTTACTAAATGAAAAATTGAATTTCCATCAATGAGCATATGTACACACTCGTCACCTTACGTACAAGGCATCTCATATAACAACAATTCCAATCCTAAGGGGAGTTCCCCCTCCCCCACTGCCACAACAAGGTTAGACAAGCCACTTAACTCAAACTGGCTCAAATTAATGTGAAACCACGCTTTTTCCAAGAGTACTCGACTGCGGATGTCCCAAATCTATTAAATTCAATTGCATACTGTAAATAACACTTCAAGTAACTGATTTTATAAATAAATTCTAAGCTAAGACGCGAAATGAGGTAAAAACCAAAACACCCCTCGGGCCCACATCTCGAAATCGGATAAAATTTACAAATTCAGAATCCTCAAACTCTCACGAGTTCATATATATAGAAATTACCCCAATCCGACATCAAGAACGTGATCCAAACTCAAATATTAGATCTAAGAACTTTTCCAACTTTTCCCCAATTTCATCTCCAATCTGAAATTAAATGACAAAACTAAGATTAGATTATAGGAAAACAACATGAGAGGGATTAGGAATCGTTACCCACTGATTTACTCTTCAAAATCCTCCCAAAATCGCTTTCTCCCGAGCTCTAAATTGATTTCTAACTTTTTGAAACTAAACCCTCCACTTTTTTATTTTTCTGCGTAGCAAATATGCTTCTGCGGAAAAATGGTTGCACCTGCAAAAACTCATTAATTCCCCAAATCCGCACGTGCAACCTGCTTACTGCATCTGCGGTCACGCAGGTGCATGAACTCTTCCGCATCTGCGGCTCCTTGCCTTTCCTCATCTGGCCGCTTCTACGGCTTAATTCTGCATATGCAAGAGTCGCATCTACGGCCTCTCAACCAAAGATGCAGTTGTGACAGCAGCCCAAAGAACTTCAGCTGCAACTCCAAATTTTCAACTTCCCGTTAACCACCCGAAATCATCCCGAGGCTCGCGGGACCTCATCCAAAAGCGCGGACTAGTCATATACCATTATCCAAACTTATACAAATCTCCTAAACACCTCAAATAACATCGAATCAACCAATTAATATCAGATTCAAGCCTAAGAACTTCAAAAACTCTCAAATTATGCTTTCGATCAAAAAGTCTATCAAACTTCATCTGAATGAACTGAAATTTTGCACACACGTCAACTTAAACACAACGGAGCTACTCCAACTTATGGAATTTCATTCCTACCCCGATATCAAAATCTCACTATCGAACCAAAAACTTCAAAAATTCAACTTTCGGCATTTCAAGCCTAAATTAGCTACAGCCATACAAAATACAATCCAAACACGCCCCTAATCCCAAAATCACCCAATGGAGCTAAAGGAACCAACAAAATTCCATTCCAAGGCCGTCTTCACATTGTTCCGACTGTGGTCCAAATTCTAAAACTTATGCTCTAATTTAGGGACTTAAGCGTCCCAAAACTCCCTAAAACACCAAATAAATCCTCCCAACAACTCATAATAGCAGAAACAAACATGGGGAAAGTAGTTAATAGGGGATCGGGGTGTTAATTTTTAAAACGACCAGCCGAGTCGTTACATCCTCGTACACTTAAACATTCTTTCGTCCTCGAACAAGCGTAGAGACATACCTAACGTAGTAAAAAGATGATTGGTAACAGTTGCGCATATCCTGATCGGTCTCCTAGGTCGCCTCCTCGACCAGCTGACCTTGCCACTGAACCTTCACTGATGCAATGTTCTTTGACCACAACTTTCTAACTGGCCTATCCATATTTCCACTGGATCCTCAACATAAGATAGATCCTTGTCCAAGTGGACTGAACTGAAATCCAACACGTGCGATGGATCATCGTGATACCTCGCGAGCATCGAAACATGAAATACTGGATGAACTCCTGCCAAGCTGGGAGGTAGGGCAAGCTCATAAGCAACCTCCATATCCCAAAATGACAATAAAAGTTGACTCAACTCCCCTTTATTCCTAAATCTAATAACACCCTTCATAGGCGAAACCCGAAGTAAAAATCTCTCTCCTACCATATAGGAAACATTATGAACATTCCAGTTTGCGTAAACTCTTTTGTCTAGACTGGTTTGTACGGAGTCTATCCTGAATCACCTTAGCCTTCTCCAAGGCATCCTGAACCAAATCTGTGCCTAATAATTTAGCCTCACCCGACTCGAACCAACCCACCGGGGATCTACACCCCCTACTATATAAACCCTCATACGGTGCTATCTGAATGTTGGACTGGTAACTATTGTTGTAGGCAACTCCGCCAATGGAAAGAATTATCCCAAGACCCTCCAAACTCAATCACACATGCACGGAGCATATTCTCATAAATTTGAATAGTGCGCTCAGATTGTCCATCCGTCTGAGGGTGAAATATTGTACTCAACTCCATGTGAGTACCCAACTCATGCGGAGCGACCCTCTAGAACCGTGATGCGAACTGAGTACCTCTATCTGAAATGATAGAAAATGGAATACCATATAGATGAAAAATCTCCCGGATATAAATCTCCGCGAGACACTCCGAAGAATAGGTAGTACACACAAAAATGAAATGCACGGATTTGGTCAGCCGATCCACAATCACCCAAATGGCATCAAACTTCCTCAAATTTCGTAGGTGCCCAACTACAAAATTCATGGTGATCCGCTCCTATTTCCACTCCGGAATCTCTATCTGCTGAAGCAACCCACCCGGTCTCTGGTGCGCATACTTAACCTGCTGACAATTGAGGCACTGAGCTACAAACCCAACAATATCTTTCTCCATCCGTCTCCACCAATAGTTTTGTCTCAAATCCTGGTACAATGGAACTATAGGCCTCTTATAGAATCATCTCTCGAAGCCCATCAACATTGGGTACACAAACCCGACCCTGAATCCTCAATATCCCATCATCATCAATAGTCACATCTCTAGCATCGCTATGCAAAACCTTGTCCTTGAGGACAAGCAAATGAGGGTCATCAAACTGCTGCTCCCGGATATGATCAAACAATAAAGACTGAGAGACCACGCAAGCTAGAACCCGACTGGGCTCTAAAAGATCCAATATCACAAATTGACTGGCTAAGGACTGAACATCCATCACCATGGGCTTCTCTTCTACTGGTAAATAAGCCAAACTCCCCAGGCTCTCTGCCCGGCGACTCAAAGCATCGGCTACCACATTGGCCTTACCTGGGTGATACAAAATAGTGATATCATAGTCTTTCAGCAGCTCTAGCCATCTCCTCTAATGCAAATTTAGATCATTCTACGTGAACAGATATTGCAAGCTCCGATGATTAATATAAATCTCATAAGGCACACTGTACAGATAATGACGCTAGATCTTCATGGCGTGAACAATAGCAGCAAACTTAAGATCATACACAAGATAATTCTTCTCATGTAACTTTAACAATCTAGACGTGTAGGCAATCACCCTACCACCCTGCATTAATACCGCTCCAAGACCAATCCTTGAGGCATCAGAATAGACAGTATAAGACCTCGAACCTATAGGCAATATCAAAACTGGGCCTATAATCAAAGATGTTTTGAGCTTCTGAAAGCTCGCCTCGCACTCTTATGTCCACTAGAACGGAGAACCCTTCTGGGTCAGTCTGGTCATAAATTCTACAATAGATGAAAAACCTTTAACAAATCGACGGTAATAACTCCCCAAGCTAAGAAACTACGGATCTCTATAGCTGAGGATGGTCTGTGCCAACTTTGCACAACGTCCACTTTATTCAGATCCACCTTTATCCCCTTACTAGAAACCACGTGACCCAAGAATGCCACAGTATCCAACCAAAACTCATATTTAGAGAACTTAGAATATAACTTTTTCTCTCTCAAAGTCTAAGCACAGTCCTTAGGTACTGCTCGTGATCTTCCCGACTCTAGTAAACCAAAATATCATCAATAAAGACAATGACGAATGAGTCAAGATATGGTCGGAACACATTGTGCATCAAATGCATAAAGCCTGTTGAGCCATTGGTCACCCCAAATAACATAACAAGAAACTCGTAATGACCATACCGAGTCCTGAAGGCAGACATTGGGATATCTAGCTCCCAAATCTTCAACTGATGGTAGACTGAATGCAAGTCAATCTTAGAGAACACTCGTGCACCCAATAGCTAGTTAAACAAATCATTAATACGAGGAAAATGATAAGGTTTCTTCACTGTACATTTGTTAAATTGGCGATAATCAATGCACATACGCATAGAACCATCCTTTTTCTTCATAAACAAGATAGGAGCACCCCAAGGTGATACACTGGGCCTAACAAAACCCTTTTCAAGAAATTCCTGTAACTGATCATTCAACTCCTTAAACTCAGGAAGAGCCATATGATACAGAGGAATAGAAATGGTCTGAGTGCCCGGCAACATATCAAGGACAAAATCAATATCTCTATCGAGCAGCATGCCTGGAAGGTCAACTAGAAACACATCAGAAAAATCTTGTACTATTGAGACTGAATCAACTGAAGGGATATTAATACTGACATCCCTCGCATAAGCTAGATACGCATCACACCCCTTCTCAACCATTCGTTGAGACTTAAAGAAAGAAATAACTCTACCGGGAGTGTGATCTAAAGCACATCTCCACTCAATTCGCGGTACACTTAGCATAGCCAACATCATAGTTTTGGCGTAAAAATCAAGAATAGTATAATAGGGCGACAACCAGTCCATGCCCAAGATAGTATCAAAATATACCATGCTGAGTAATAATAAATCGGCTCTGGTCTCAAAACCACTAAGAGCAACCAAACACGATCGATAAATGCGGTCCACAATAAGAGAATCTCCCACAGGAGTAGAAACATAAACAGGAGAACTCAAAGAATCCCGAGATACACTCAAATGCGGAGCAAAATAAGAAGACACATAAGAATAAGTGGAGTCTAGATCGAATAGAACTGATGCATCTCTATGACAAATTAGGACAATACCTTTGATAAAATCGGAGGGAACCATCTCGGTACGAGCAGGAAGGTCATAGTATCTGGCCGGGCCTCCCCCTCTAGGGCAACCTCTACCTCCTCGACCTCCACCTATAGCTGGCTAAGCAAGTGAGGTAGCAACTGAAGTTGTAACCATACCTTACGAACTATGTGGGGCACGCTATGGCTGAGAAGTCTGTGGAGGTGCCCTCCTCCCAAGTCTAGGGAAATACCTCACCACAAGGCGTATGTCACCATACTCAAAACAACCTTGCAGCTGACATGGCAGTGGGAATTTGTACGGTACGGGTACTCTGAGACCGATGAACACCTAAAATTGTGTGAAGCCTGAGATGCATACTGAGCTGGCTGACCCACAAAACCTTTACTATGTCGTACTCTTCCTACAAAATAAGGACCAGTGGGTCTATTCGGTCTACGAGGTCTCCTCGCTTCCCTATACTCTCTCTCCTAACCTCATCTGTTCTCTACTCGGCGAAAGATCCTCACTACCCGCTGAACTGGGACCACAAGCTGTGTCACTATGACACCTGGAACCTGACCAATGCAAACTCACTGCTCTGGAGTGGGGCGGCGGAAGTCTAGATCATTTCTTCGATCTATGAAGCAGTTGGTACAACCTGAATCAATCCTACCTGGACCAATGTACTAAACATGCTCAGGAACTGTGTTAAGGTCTCATGAAGTGCTAGAGTAGTAGTAGCAGTAGGCGTGTCAGTTACCTGGACTCTAGTTAGAACTGGTGGTGGCACCTCGGTGGCACCTCGCACAAGTTCTCTAGCCGCACCACGTGCGCATCCTCAGCCTCTACCCCAGCCCTGACCTTTAATGGCTCTCACAAGGGGCACAGGTGCCTGGTCATCTTCAGCAGTACGTGTCCTCACCATCTGTGAGAGAATGGAAGCCAGAGGTTTAGGATTATGACGTCAAAAATCTCGCACGACAGGGAAATCAAATGAAGTGAAATTTTCCTAACGGTTACAAACGTCTTTGTACCGATCCACGAGACTCTGATAAATGTCTTATGATTTATGACTCATATGAACCTAGAGCTCTGATACCAACTTGTCACAATCCCAGTTTGCCCTCCGTGAATTATCGTGATGGCGCCTAGTCTTTACGATTGGGTAAGCCTATCAAATGCGGAAAAGAAACAATTGCCGAAGGAACAAAATTAAAACTGAGATAACAAAATGAAATAGTATTAAATATGCTGCATGGTATATAATAGTACAAGAACCTCTACCCAACACTCCCAAAATCCGGAACCTCATGAATCACAAGCTAAGAGATACATAAAAGCTATAACTCCAGAAATATCTATCAACAAGGAAAAATACAGAAGGGCTAAACTAGTACAGAGGATAGAAATGGACTCATTCGTCTGTGGATGCGGTAGATATACCTCAAAGTTTTTATATAAGCGCCTCGCCTCAAGGGTGATAATATTGGGTGTAAGTACGTTGATCTCCACATGAAAAATATGCGCATAAAGGGCATAAGTACACCATAGTGGTACTTAGTAAGTGTCAAGAGTAACCTCGGTCGGGTAGTGACGAGGAAGGTTAGGGCCCTACCGAGATTAAATGAAATACAAGGTCTAATAGTATAGAATAGGACAGTATAATCAAGTGCAACAACAAGAAGTAACACAAGATAGAAAGAACAACAATAGCTGCAACAGAGACAAAATCATCACGGAAAGGAATATAGCTCACACAAAGATAACAACCGATGATCTATAAGGATATTATTCTGTATCCCCCAAATGTAAATATCTAGCAAACCGGGGATCTACCATGATACTGTCTTGTAGTCCCAAAATGTAAATATCTAGCAAACCGAGGATCTACCACGATATCGTCCAGTAGCCCCCAAATGTAAATATTCCGTGAATCTCCCAGTTGTCGTCCTGTAGTCCAACTTATAGTACGTCAGGGATATACCGGAATGCCAATCCGTAGTCCTCAAATGTAAATATCTAATACTGGGGGAATCTATCAGTTGTAGTCCCGTAGTTCCATATAAATGTGCAGGGGGTCTTCTAGAATCCCACATCCATAGTCCCAAATAAGTAGATAGGGGGCGGGGATCTACTGGAAATCCATATCTGTAGTCCCAAATATAAATACACAATAGCAATATAAAGAATATTTAGTACATGTTAATTTTATATAAAGGCAAATAGGTAATTCTAGCCTAGCATGCTGCACATAATTCAGGTAAAGCAGTTTGAATGAGTAAGGAAATCGAATCATTTAGACATGCTTTCCTAACTAACAAAAGATATGACTTCAAGTAGTGTGAACATGAAAGAAATACACAATTATAGTTACTAAATGAAAAATCGGATTTCCAGCAATGAGCACATGTACACGCTCGTCATCTCACGTACAAGGCATCTTATATAACAATAATTCCAATCCTAAGGGGAATCCACCCCCCTCCCCCCACAAGGTTAGTCAAGACACTTACCTCGAACCAGCTCAAAATCAACCCAAAAACCACGCTCTTGCCACGAGTACTCGACTCCGAATGACCCAAATCTATTAAAGTCAATTCCATACTGTAAATAACACTTCGAGTAACTGATTCTATATATAAATTCTAAGCTAATTCTAGAAATTAGGTAAAATGACAAAAGCATTCCTGGACATATGTTTCGAAATCGGGTAAAATTTATTAATTCAGAATCCTCATACTCTCACGAGTTCATATATATAGAAATTACCCAATCTGACATCAAAATCGTGATCCAAACTCAAATATTAGTTCAAAGAACTTTTCCAACTTTTCCCCAATTTTCATATCCCATCAGAAATTAAATGAAAAAATTAAGATTAGATTATAGAAAAATAACTAGGGAGGTATTGGGAATCGTTACCCACTAATTTTCTCTTCAAAATCCGCCCAAAATTGCCCTATCCCGAGCTCTAAATTGATTTCTAACTTTTTTGAAATTAAACCCTCGAATTTTTTATTTTTCTGCCCAGCAAATACGCTTATGTTGTCCCTCTTCTGTGGAAGAACGACCGCACCTGCAAAAACTCATTTATTCCCCAAATCCGCACATGCGACCTGCTTACCTCATTTGCGGTCACGCTGGTGCGTGAATTCTTCCACACCTGCGGCTCTTTGCCTTTCCTCATCTAGGTGCTTCTGCGGCTTAATTTCGCATATGCGCCTCTCAACCACAGATGCGGTTATGACAGCAGCCCAAAGAACTTCAGCTACAACTCCAAATTTCCAACTTCCCGTTAACCACCCGAAATCTTTCCGATGCACCCGGACTTCAGCCAAAAGCATGGGCAAGTCATATACCACTATCCAAACTTATACAAATCTCTAAAACACCTCAAACAACATCGAATCAACCAATTAACATCGAATTCAAGCCTAAGAACTTCAAAAACTCTCAAATAATGCTTTCAATAAAAAATTCTATCAAATCTCGTCTGAATGACCTGAAAGTTTGCACATACTTCACATTCAACACTACGGAGCTACTCCAACTTCTAGAATTCCATTCCGACCCCGATATCAAAATCTTACTATCAAACCGAAAACTTAAAAAATTCAACTTTCATCATTTCAAGCCAAATGTAGCTACAGACCTCCAAAACACAATCTGAACACGTCCCTAAGCCCGAAATCACCCAACAAAGCTAACTGAACTAATAAAATTCCATTACGAGGCCATCTTCACATTTTTCTGACTACGATCTAAATTCTAAAACTTAAGCTCTCATTTAGGGACTAAGTATCCCAAAACTTTCTGAAACTCCAAGTAAATCCTCCCGGCAACTTACAATAGCATAAAAAAATACTGGAAAAGTAGTTAATAGGTGATCGGGTATTAATTCTAAAAATGACCGGCCAGGTCGTCACTGACTTGTTGTCAAAAGTTATGGACAAAAGGAAGGTCTTGATTACTTTGACACTTACTTGCCAATAATAAGGATAACATCTATTAGGGTGTTAGTGGCACTGGCAGCCGTGTATGATCTTGAAAATCCATCAAATAAATGTTAAAACAACTTTCTTATATGGAGAATTGGAGGAAAAGATTTACATGGAATAACATGAGGGTTTTGTGGTTCTTGGTAAAGAAAAAAAGTGTGCAAAATTGTTAAATCACTTTATGGACTTAAAAAAGCACCCAAACAATGGCAACCAAAATTTGACCAAACAATGTTAGCAAATAGATTTAAAATAAATGAGTGTGAAAAATGTGTTTACATTAAAAACACTCCAGGTCATGAAGACATTGTTTGTTTATATGTTGATGACATGTTGATATTGATGCATGTTGGCTAGCAAATTCGACATGAAAAACTTAGGAGTTGTTGATGTAATCTTAGGAATCAGAATTCACAAGACTCCACAAGGTGCATTATCACAGTCTCACTACATTGAAAAGGTGCTTGACAAGTTCAAGTATTTGGATTTCAAAATTATCAAGACTCCAATTGACGTGAGTTTTGCACTTCAAAAGAATGAAGGTGAAAGTGACTCACAACTAGATTATGCAAGAGTATTGGGAAGTTTGATGTATATTATGAATTGTACGCGACCAGATATATAGCAGGTGCTATTAGCAAATTGAGTCGGTTTACAAGTAATCCCAATCAAATACATTGGATGGTAATGAAACGAGTTTTGGGATATCTCAAACATACCCAAAATTATGCTTTGCATTATAACAAATATCCTTCCGTGATCAAGGGATATAGTGATGCAAATTGGATCGCCGGATCATCTAAAATTAAATCCACAAGTAGATATGTTTACACAATTAGGGGTGGAGCAGTTTCTTGGAAATCATCCAACCAAACGTGCATCGCCCACTTCTATAGTGGAATTTGAATTCATAGCTTTAGATAAGGCCAGTGAAGAAGCCGAATGGCTCCGAAATTTCTTGAAAGCTATTTCATTTGGCCCACACCTTTGGCCCCTATTTGTATACATTGTGATAGTCAGGCGGCAATAGGTAGTGCAGGGAGCGTTATGTATAATGAAAAATCTCGTCATATTATACGGAGACACAATACCGCTAGACAACTAATCTCTAGTGTAGTTATCACAATTGACTATGTAAAGTCAAGAGATAATGTCGGATCTACTTATAAAAGGCTTATCTAGAGAGGCAGTTGAAAGATCATCAAAAGGAATGGGGTTAAAGGCCTAGGACAAGTCATCATGGCGATAACCTTACCTAGCAGACTAGAGATCCAGGGAGCTAGGTTCAAAGAGATCAAACAAAGTTATGAATGATGGTTCAACATTGTCAAATAACTCAACTCATTCTCGTGATGAAGACAATGTTCAAAAATGAGGTAAAGCATTAAGGCTTTTTTGATGAGTCAATAAAGCTTAAAGCTTTTTAATGATTTGTTAAGTCTGGTAGGATATAACCATATAGTGTGTATTTAGGGTTATGTGTTTAGGAATCACCTATGTGACTGTGAAATGTAAGCCGCTTCAAGGCGAATAAAAGTAAAGTCCCATTCTCTAAGCACTCATGAAACCAGATGGTGTTCATGGCTGAAACACACACCACAGTGAGAACCATAGATGGTTAAGGATTGATTGTGTGACTTATGTTGTCTAGGTATACAAAAAGCTCGACGGTTCAAAGATATTAAATCTACCGATTGACCGAGTATATCCGATATAAATTCACTACGAAAATTTCAAAAGGAAACCTACTTATCCAGATGCAATTAAATCTTGCATGTAAAACACACACACGTCTGTCCATTCCTTTATATTTATAGCCATTCTCCATTCATGTAGGAGATTATTGGGTTTTGTTTATTATTTGTTATTAATAACAAAAAAGGTGTGAATGGAAAATGGTGAGAAAAAAATGGAGAAATATAAAATTTTGAATTAGTTCACTTTATTAATGCACTTTATCCTTTATTGATAGAAGGAAAAAAATCTTTGACCAGAAATCTCACTTTGCTAGATGCATAAATAAGAAGAGGAAGAGATAAAGAAAAAGAGATGGAAGTCAAAGAGAGGGAGAGAGTATGCGTAACGGAAGGAACATGATTTCTTGGATCACGGCTCATCTTTAGGCTTCTTCAACTTGGCTACTCTGCCAATACCACCATTAGATCTTACATAGGTTAATTACCTCCAAATTATCTTACCTTTTGTTACATTTTTAGGACAAAAATAACTGTAGGTCAATTCAATTCTTTCAAATACCCTAATTGTCCCATAAATGTTACAGTAGTGTATATAGCTTATACGAGTTTGATCGAATACGATGCCCATTTGTATGGGTTTGTCTTAAGCCACTTTTAAGCTAAAAGAAGTTAGGACTTGTAACTTTTGACTTATTTTTGTCATTTTAACTTAAAATATGTGCTCAAAAGTTTTTTTTCCACTTTATGCAAATACTACAAAGTAGCTTAACACTTATTTTGGTTTAAAAGTACTTAAAATAAACCAATTCAAATGGCTCTCAATAATTTTGACGAGAAATAGGAATATAATTATGCTTAAAAAGTACAAATAAATATGTGTTATAAATAGAACTCTATTTAAGGTGAATGTCTATATTTAGAGAGATTCTAGGGTTTACTACTTGGTGGCTAAGTCATCACCTCCCTATAAATATAGGGCTTCTATTCCATTGTAATCCATCCCAAGTATCAATAAGAATACTCCTCTCCCTATTCTCTCTATATTGTTCTTGTCTTTTATATTATTTCATAACACGTTATCAGCACGAGTCTCTAACCAATTGAAATTTTCGATTGTATTAACTTTTGTTTGTGTAGGGTTTCACATGAGGTTCTGCCGCAACCAAATCCCAAAATCTTCTATACGGAAAATAGAAGAAAAACGTTGAAAAGAAAACAGAAGGAACGAAAGAAGAAAACATTGAAAATATAATTGGTATACCTTAAAGGTAAGTAATTTACTTTTCCCTTTCAAATTCTTGAAATTCTACGATTTGATTTTATATACAAACAAAGACAACAAAGTTTGATTATAACTCTAATGGAGTTTGTAAGAAATTATAACCACGTGAAGTGGTAAAATCTCTATGTCCTGCCATGATTAAATTCATGTATGATTGTGGGCAAAGAATTGAAAATCCGTCCCATTGAATTTGCTCCATTCCCTTTAGAGAATGTGGAAGCAGTATATGATAAGTTTGAAAGAAGACAAAATTATTACCATGAAGGTATCAATGAATGTGGACGTGGCAAAGAATTCCGTCCAATTGAATTTGCTCCATTCCCTTTAGAATGTGGTAGCAGTATGTGATAAGTCTGAAAGAAGACAAAATTATTACCGTAAAGGTATCAATGGATGTGGACGTGGCAATAGACGAAATTATAATCGTCATTATTGTGATAATGAGAATAATAAAGATTCTCAAAATAATCTTTCACTTTATGAAAGTAATATTTGACATGAGATTGTGTAAAGCACATGATTATGATCCATTCCCTGAAGTGAATGTGATAATTGTAATAGAGCCCGTAAGTATGAACACGCTCTTGATGTAATTTTGTTTTATGTCTGACATTATGAAAAGAAAAGTTCGTTGCCCTTGAAATTTCGGGCAAGAACTATATGGCATGAGTGTTGGATGCTAAAACCACTTAGATGCTATGGGTCTTGGAGACGCCATTAAAGACAGAAATAATGCATCCACCCAAGACTATGCTAAGGCCTTGATTTTCTTGCGCCATCGCCTTGATGAAGGTTTGAAACTGTGCTAAGGCCTTGATTTACTTGCGCCATCACCTTGATGAAGGTTTGAAAATTGAATATATCACAGTCAAAGATCCACCTATCTTGTGGAATGGCTTAAAGGAGAGATATGACAACCTGAAGTTGGTCACTCTGCCACAAGCACGATACGATGAGAATCCAAAAGCAAATAGTTCATAAACTATATGTTATCGTTGCGGTGGAAAAGGGCACTAGGCGAATTTGCCGTGTACCAAGACATTTGGTTGAGCCTTGTCAAAGCATCTCTAAAGAGTAAATGCCCTGAAACAAATTTTGTCTCTGACGACAATTTTGACATCACCCACTTGAATGTGGCAGACTTCTTTGAGCACCCTGAGGGGAAAATAGACCACCTAATCGGTGATGGATCTGTGATGAAAGAAGATGGAGTTATTTGATTTTATTTTACTTATTTGTAATAGTTAGTAAATAAACTAATAGTCATTAGTATCAGCTCGTATTAGTTAGTTTATGATATAATGTTAGTATTAGTTCTTTAGAATGTTTCAATATGCTCAGATTTCAATAATATTTTTATTTTTCAGTAGCGGTAATCGACTAACCTAACAGTTAGTCGATTATCTAATAATTCGCATTAAAACTGCAAAACAATCGATTGTCAATGTTCAACAATCGATTGTCGATGTTCAACAATCGATTGTCTATGTTTAACAATCGATTGTCTTAAGACAGTGTGCTCTGGAATTTTTCAAAATAGCCAACAATCGATCTAAATTTAACAATCGATTGTCTTAAGACAGTGTGCTCTGGAATTTTTCAAAATAGCCAACAATCGATTGTCTATATTTAACAATCGATTGTCTTAAGACAGTGTGCTCTGGAATTTTTCAAAATAGCCAACAATCGATTGTCTAAATTTAACAATCGATTGTCTTAAGATAGTGTGCTCTGGAATTTTTCAAAATAGCCAACAATCGATTGTCTATATTTAACAATCGATTGTCTTAAGACAGTGTGCTCTGGAATTTTTCAAAATAGCCAACAATCGATTGTCTATATTTATCAATCGATTGTCTTAAGACAGTGTGATCTGGAATTTTTTCAAAATAGCAAATAATCGATTGTCTATGTTTAACAATCGATTGTCGTAAGACAGTGTGATCTGAAGTTTTTCAAAATAGTCAACAATCGATTGTCTATGTTTAACAATCGATTGTCGTAAGACAGTGTGATCTGAAGTTTTTCAAAATAGTCAACAATCGATTGTCTATGTTTAACAATCGATTGTCTTTAGATAGTGTGATCTGAAGTTTTTCAAAATAGCAAATAATCGATTGTGTGTGTCTAACAATCGATTGTCAATGTTCAACAATCGATTAGTGTTTAACAATCGATTGTTTTAAGAAAATGCTTAAACTGAAATTTTCAAACTGCAAAGTAATCGATTATGGAAAACATATAATCGATTATCTGATTTAGTTAGTCGAATAACCTCAGCAGATTTCGAAAATATTGTTTAAGTATGAAACAAACGGACTGAATTTGTTTATTCTCATGTTCGTATATTTTCTTTTGTATGGCAAACTATGGGAATTAAATTGATTGAAGGCTCCTGAAGAGCAACTATAACGCTGCCTAAAGGAACGATATTTTAGAGAATGCAATGTTCTCCTCCAAGTCTAAGAAGAACTTGTTGAGTTTTAATGATATCAGTCAAAATGTTCTCCTCCAAGTCTAAAAGGAACTTGTTGAGTTTTAAAGATATCATTCAAAATGGATATCAGATTGAGACAATACATGAGTATAATCTTGAATACCTCATTTACTCATGAAAACGAGGCTGCCCACTTCGGTTTGGGGTCACGCCATTTTGCATGCAGCAATGCTAGTTCGTCTCTGACTGACGAATTGTCACAAATATTCCCCGTTGCAATTGGTTTTGGGTCATGAACCTAATATATCCCATTTAAGAATTGTTGGATGCGCAGTATATGTGCCTGTAGCACCGCCATACCACACCAAAATGGGTCTGCAAAGAAGGTTAGGTATATATGTTGAGTTTGAATCGTCCTCCATTAATTCGCTACCTCGAAACATTGATAGGAGATTTGCACGATTTGCAGACTGTCAATTTGATGAGACACTTTTCCCAAAATTAGGGGGAGAAGTTGGTGAAACCAAACGGGAAATTTTGTGGAAAAATGCATCATTATCTCATCTTGATCCACATACCTCTATTTGTGAAAGAAAGGTACAAAAGATTATCCATTTGCAAAGAATAGCAAATCAAATGCCTGACGCATTTACGGACTTGAAAAGGATAACGAAATCCCACATCCCCGCGGAAAATGTTCCAATCCGTATTGATGTCCCTGTTGGACAATCATTTAGTGTCATATCCAATGAGTCAAATGCACGCCTGAAGCGTGGCAAGCCATTAGGTTCTAAAGATCGAAATCCTAGAAAGAGGAAAGCAAATGATAAAAATGACACTACGAAAGAATCTCATGAGGAAATTCATGACTTAACAAATTCTGAGATTCATGAAGAATCCATTGAGCCCGAGACTCTGGAAAATACGGAACTATCCATAAATCCAATTAATATTGAGGAAAATATTAATCGAGTGGATATAGTGGTGGATAATGTCTTTGCTTATAATGTCGCATCTAGCATTATGCAAGAATGTGAGGATCTCGAACCTCAATCTGTTGAAGAATGTCGAAAAAGACATGATTGGCCAAAGTGGCAAGAAGCAATTCAATCAGAATTGAATTCGCTGGCAAAACGTGAAGTTTTTGGCCCTATAGTTGAAACACCTAATGGTGTTAAGCCTGTTGGCTATATATATGGCATGAATGATCGTTGGTCACGTACCTATTGTACGCCAAAGTATTTTGGAAATATGACTATTAAAGGACAACGATAATGCAAGAAACATATCTTGCATATAAGTTTGACATGACCATAATGGTATTTCTCTTTAAGAAAGATATTTACCACATGTATGTTGATGAATCTGTGGTAGTACAAAACTAATTGAGAGCTCTAGAAGAGCCAATTATTACTATGTTGGAGAAACACAATTGAGTATTGTGCTGTAGTAAGTCTCAAAGAAACTTATTTAGTTTCCAAAGTACACGCGAAAGCGATTGATTATATTGAGACTATAAATAAAGGAAGGATTTGATATCTCCTATTACTACAACTTGTAGCGGGGTAATTTGTATATGAAATGCTACCCGCTTTGTTCTCCAATTTGTACTACACAAACGAAAGAATGCCACAATAAAGTGGATATCTATTGGTATAAAAACCCATGTCATAATAAACCTGAAGTTTATTGATAAGTGCACATGTCATGGTGTAAATTTGAAGTTTACCAATATTGATAATTTATTCAGTTGGCATTCGGGTTAGCCATCTCATTTTAAGTATGATGTGCAATAATAGAGAATTCACATGGGTGAATATTAACGAACTAGAAAGTTCTTTACGAATTCTCTTGTATCACTTGTTCTCATTAATGAACTGACCAACTAAAGAGTTCGGGTTGAAGCCCATAAATTTTGGGAATATCAAAGGTGAATATGGGCCCATTCACCTGCCATGTATACCACATATGATGCATCTATGATATGGTTACATGCGCAATTGTTATTAACCCGCAGCCTGGCCGGTGCTTGCGAGGTAAATTGCTCAGTAATTTCCAGATTTTCTATTCAAGATAGTTCATCTTGATAAGTTGGTTTATATCAAAGTTGGTTTAGCAAGATAATTATTGAGTGCCTCCACTTAATAGCTAAACTGTTTCTTATGAGAACAAAGTTATATATATCAGTTTGATATATGTTGTATACGAGAGTATATTCTCCCCTCACAAGTGGTTCAGGGTCAGGAACCAAATAATTTTATCTTATTATTAATGTGCTGTGTATATTGACATGATAATGCACAAAGATGATTTCTCAAATTTGAGGAAACAAGTTAGCTTTTCTAACATGAGGGGGAGACATGATAAACACTTGAGAAAAGGTTACATGGGATGAATTATCATTTGTATATGTAAATCCCCGAATATCATGATATGAACCTGAAGTTCATAAAATGGATAATTCAATTGCAACATATTGCAAAGCATGCTATACGCATTTGCTGACCCAAAGAATGTAACTATATTCTCACTATAAATGCTCATATTAAGTCCCAGAAGGACAAAGCCTTGGATACGCTTGAAGCGTATAGACAAATACTTGATTCCATATGAAAGACATGTAGATTTGGACATATAGTTCAAATACTTGAAAGTATGAAGTCAAAGGTATGTATAATCAGTTTTCGATATCTTATTTGTTTAGCATGACATGAAAACTCGATATGCATCTAAAATCTATTATGTGATTTACATGACTTAACTTGAAAGATTTAAGTTGCTTGAAGCATATGCAATTCTTGGTCCTGAAGTACCACATCCTAAGTACAATTTGTGTACATATGTATCTTGCTATAACTATAAGCATGATGGCATCGAGAGTACATCTATGGAGATATTGAAGAGTCATTCCACCACATTATATGAAGATGTTCATATCTATCAAGAATTATAATTTCAAGGTGCGGAATATTTATTCAAGTCAATATGGTTGATTTATTTATCAAACATCTACCAAAGATCGTTTTGAAGATGGTGCACAAGATTGGAATGCAAATGCTCAAAGATATAAATTGATGTTCTTATCAGGGGGAGTTAATGCGCGTTGCGCTCTTTTTCCCTTACAAGGTTTTGTCCCAACTGGGTTTTCCTTGCAAGGTTTTTAACGAGGCAACCAATAGGCGCATATTCAAACATGTGTACTCTTTTTCCTTCTCTTTAATTTTTACCATTGGGTTTTGGTTTTAAGGTTTTAACGAGGCATATTGTTGAATAGACATTCAAGGGGGAGTGTTATAAATAGAACTCTATTTAAGGTGAATGTCTATATTTAGAGAGATTCTAGGGTTTACTACTTGGTGGCTAAGTCACCACCTCCCTATAAATATAGGGCTTCTATTCCATTGTAATCCATCCCAAGTATCAATAAGAATACTCCTCTCCCTATTCTCTCTATATTGTTCTTGTCTTTTATATTATTTCATAACAATATGTATATTTTCTTGTTTTACCATAAATAATAAAGGGCAAGTTACACATTTGATAGATTGGCCAAAAATAATATCCGCCAAATTTGCAGAACAAAAATATATGTACATTGATTATGTATAATATATACCTACTATACATAATATACTAAAGATATACATCTGCAATCGACTATTATTTTCGAGAGAAACTATATAATGTAGTTCTGTAAATACTAAGAGTCTGTTTGGAAAGCCACCTTGTAATTGAGATTGGTATAATTACCCTAATGATTACACAGTAGTGTAATTACGACGACATGTTTGTTTGTCATAGTGAAATTACAAGTTTACTGTTTGGTTGCACAAGTGTAATTACACAATTCAATTAAATTTTAAATTAAGTAATTATCAAAACTTAAAATCTAATATAATAAATATATGCCTATAATTTTTTATTAGTATAAATGATATTGTATTTTGGTATTTAATATGTATATTTTTTTTCATGAACATAAATTAATTAGTAATTATATATTTAAAACTAATATTGTAAAATAATTATATATATATATATATATATATATATATATATATATATATATATACATTTATTTAAAATTAATAGTATTTAGTTTAGAAACTTAAAAAAATTAAAAATATTCGCTTTATAAGAACATCATGGAATTCATGTTTGATAAAATAAATTAATATCTATAAATATAATGTCCTAACATTATTCAAATGTTTGACAAAATTAATCTATCAATTCTAACTAAAAAATGAACAACATGCAATGTGAGCCAATACTAGTAAAATAAGTAAATTGGAACCATCAACATATCACATTTTCAAAATTAAAAAACAATCGTTTAATATATGTCAAATTCCAACATAATAATAGTAAGTTCCATTGAAACTTAAGATTAGAAAACATAATAAATTTATAACCACATTCAACAGTGAAATTTCACTTTAATTGCATCACTCATTATATGTCAAGTTTGTTAATTACTCGTTATTTCTAATATTAGGAGGTGTAGTTTAAAAAATTGAATAATAAATTAAATATTAAAAAATATATAAGCAATTACATGGAACCACAAAAAGTAAAGATAGAGAAATAAAAGATAAATAATGTGCAAAGAAAAATATTTTTTAAATTTCAAAAGAAATTAAAAGGTAAATATAATTAAAAATTAAAAAAATAGAAGTACAAAGTTATAAAAAAATAAATTAAAATAAAAACAAAAAGAAAGGAACTTAAAAAACAACACTGTAAATGTAATTACCATCAATTCTCACTTCCTCTTGAGAATTGGAGAATGTAATTACATCTCTCCAATTACACCTAATTTCATATTAACCAAGTACTTATTTGGCCAAATAAACATATCAAATTGTATAATTACATCAAATTACATCTCAATCCATTTTCAAGATGGCTTTCCAAACAGCCTCTAAAGTTCGGTGTTTACAAATACTGCTCTGACCAAACCTGAATATTAGACATATCGCAAAACTAATATTAGGAGTATTCAAGTGAAATGTTGATTTTCACTTGCAAAGTTTCAAGATTTTTTTTATGACACAACTGAAAATAATCTATTTTTCAACTTCAACCCAATACGCCTACATGATCTAACATGTCATGTGGCTTTTCAGATAGGAAGCGAGATATTAGCTACCTCACAAACCTACCTGGTGCATCGGATATAGGCTTCAAATTTTCATTGCTGATATCAACAAACCAGAAAGTTTTGCTGCAGGAATCGAAGGATGTGTGGGAGTCTTTCATCTAGCTCAGCCGATGGATTTTGTAGATGAAGAAATATATGAAACTAAGGTAAAAAAAAGTCATTATGGCATGCAACATTGGCCATTTTACAAGCATGTATCGATTCAAAGACAGTTAAACGAGTTGTAATGATGCTGCTGTTATCTTTAATGATAAAGGCTTATATTGTAGATGAAATCTGTTGGAGTGATGTGGATTTCATCAAATTTGCAAAGATAATAGTACCATCTTACTCAATATGCAAGACATTGACAGAGAAAGCAGCTATTGAATTTGCAGAAAAAAATGGACTTGAACTTATTTCCATACTTCCTTCTCATTGACCGTTTATAACTCCCCACCGTCCTGAAATTGTTCGAATATTGTTGGGCTTGATATTTGGTACGTATATTTCCCCTTCTTAGTTTCAAAAAAAGGTTGGTAGCCATTAGATACGGGAGGTGGGACTTAGATGGCTCAGGCATGTTAAGAGGAGAGGCATTGATGCTCCGGTGAGGAGGCGTGAGAGGCTGACGTTGGAGGCCAATGGAGAGGTAGAGGCAGGCCGAACAAGTATTGGGGTGAGGTGATTATGCGAGATATGACGTTGCTCCGACTGACTGAGGACATGACCATAAATAGAAATGTGTGGAGATTGAGAATAAAGGTAAAATGTTAGGTAGACAAATGTTGTCCTTGTTTGTCACAATAGCTTTGATACATCTCTTAGCGTCTTTTATCCCTAGATTGCTGTTATTTCTTATTGATGCCTTATTTCAATTTCTGTTACATTACATTGTGTTAGTTTTGTATTTTGTTTTTGGTTGTCAGATTGATTTGCTTGATGTTGCCCCTTATGTTTTTGCTTACTGAGCCGAGGATCTACCATAAACAGTCTTTCTACTTTTTAAAGGCAGGGATAAGGTTTGCGTACACTTTACCTTCTACAAACCTCACTTGTGGGATTACACTGGGCGTTTTATTATTGTTGTTGTCGTTGTTATTAAATTCCGGCAATGGAATATTAGTTTGTTCCTTAGCTGAGCTAAGAATGTAGCAGCTCAATGGAGAAAGCTCAGTGTTGTGAACTCGAAGTCACTCAATGAAAGGAGAAGAACATTCTGGAAGTGAGCTTTGATATTATTCAAAAGAACATTCTGGAAGTGAGCTTTGACATTATTCAAAAGACTATGTAAAACTAATGAGACTCCTCCCACAATATACAAAAAGGTAAAAAGAAAGATCTAAGCTAACCAACTAACTGACATCTAACTGACAACTGTCCAAACTCGACCACTAACTGACTCTCTAACTAAGCTAATCACTAATACACTAACTATATAAATAGGTGGAAGATATAATTAATCATAATACCCCCCTCCCCCCCCCCCCCCCCCCAAGTTGGAGGTGTTGCAAACATAGGCAACTTGCTTAATGTGGCACCATGTTTGATTCAAGTTAAGGCTTTAGTCAGAATATCTGCCAGTTGACTGTCTGTACCAATATGGTGGAGTGAAATTAACCTTGCTTGTAATTGATCACGCACAAAGTGACAGTCCACTTTTATGTATTTGGTTCTTTCGTGAAAAACTGGATTCTTGGCAATGTGAAGTGCAGATTGACTATCACACTACACTGAAATAGGCATTGAAAAGGGGACATCTAGTTCTTCAAGCCCCGTACTCTGCTACTGCAGAAGACAGTGATATACTTTTCTGTTTCTTAGACTTCCAACTAACAGGACTATTTCCCAAAAGCACCAAATAGGATGTAATGGATCTCCTGGAATCTGGACAACTAGCCCAATCAGAATCACAATATGCTCTCACTATACAATCTGCATCCTTGGACATGAAGATTCCTAGAGAGGGATCATTTTTCAGATACCTAAGCAGATGGAAATCTGCCTTCAAATGTGGTTCTCTGGGCTCTTGCCTAAATTGGATCAAGCGTTGAACACTATATGCAATGTCCAATCTAGTGTTGGATAGGAAATTTAGCTTTCCTACCAGTTTCCTGTAGTATGTAGGATCCTGTAGAATGGCACCTTCTTTGGCCTTTAGCTTTACTGTAAGGTCTAAGGGTGAAGAATAAGACTTATAGTCTAGGCAGTCATACTCCTTTAACATGTCTAGCACAAACTTCCTTTGAGAAATTATCACACCATCATCCTTATACATTACTTCCAGCCCCAGAAAGAAGTGTAATTGCCCGGTCTTTGATCTTAAACTGCTCATGCAAAGAGTCTTTCAACTTTGTGAGCTCCTCTTGATCAGTTCCAGTAAGCAACACATCATCTACATATAATGCAACATGTACCAATGAATCTCCATTTTTCTTATAAAAGAGTGAATAATCATTCATGGAGTGTGTATATCATTTTGAGCATAAAGCCCCAGTCAATTTTGCATACCACTGTTGACTAGCTTGTTTTAGACCATAGAGAAATTTATTTAGTTTGCATACTAGTCCAGGTTTGTCTACAACAAGCCTAGGAGGTATTTGCATATATACTTCCTCATTAAGGTCTCCATAGAGGAAGTCATTGTTTACATCTAGTTGGGATATGCACCAACCTTTCTTTACTGTTGTGGCTATTAATGCTTTCATTGTTTTCATTTTCACTACTAGGGAGAATGTCTCTGTGTAGTCAATTTCTACCTATTGTATGTAGCCTTTCAGAAATATCTAGCCTTGCACCTTTCTATACTACCATCAACTTTATGTTTCACTTGTAAACCCACCTGCATCCTATTGCTTGTTTTCCTGGTGGTAGAGCTAGCAGGTCCCAAGTATTGTTTGAATATAGAGCTTAAAACTCCTATGTCATTGTAGCTTGCCATGCATGATCAATGGTTTCTTCCTCATATGATGATGGTTCCCTGTCATGACAAACATTTCTCATAAGAACTTGACTATTAGGAGTTAGTAGATCAGAGACAACATGGTGCTTTACAGAAAATAATGCACTAAAGGATTTGTTATTTGGTTTTAGTTTAGGTAGGAATGTACATAGTCTTGTAGATAATTAGGTGCCTTTTGTGTTCTTGATGACTGTCTCAATTGTATGGGTTTTGCATGAGATTGTTCAGTATGATCCTGCAATGAAAACCGTGTTAGAGAATTAAGTGTCATGGATGAAGAACGATCATGTGTAGGTTTCATGAGATTAGTTGTGTTGTCAACATTACTCATTTAAACACTCAAATGTTCAGATGTTTCCTGTGTAATATTTGTACTGCCAGAAGGTTTCTCACATAAAGGTTCAATGAAGGAATTGAATGAGGGACACAAGATTGGGGAGATATATCTAAAATGGTTGCAAATGGAAAGATGGACTCACTGAAGACTACATCTCTGGAAATAGTGATTTTTCTAGTAGCTACACTTAGTAATTTGTATCCCTTTGTGTTATAGGATAGCCAACAAAAACATATGGTATTGTTCTAGGTTCAAATTTGTCTCTATGAGGCTTAGGTGCAGTGGGGTAGCACAGGCAACCAAAACTCTTTAGGTGAGAGTACTTTGGTTTTCTCTTGTACAACAATTCATATGGAGTTTGATCATTGATAGAAGTGGAAGGTAACCTGTTTATAAGGAAAGTTGCACAGAGTATACATTCACCCCAATATCTTTTGGGCAATTTAGGCTGAAAGAGGAGAGACCTAGCTGTCTCAAGGAGGTACTTATGTTTTCTTTCCACCACACCATTTTTTCGTGGAGTGTAAGGGCAAGTTCTTTGATGTATGATGCCTTTGGATTGAAATAGCATGTTTGTCTCTGTGTTGGTGAACTCCAGTCTTGTCTGTTCTCACAGCTTTAACATTTACTCCAAATTGATTTTCCACCAAACTAAAGAATCCCTTAAGAACTTGATAAGCATTGCTTTAGTCCAAGTGGTCCTACTAAAATCATCCACAATAGCCATGAAATATTTGTACTTGTCATATGTGGGCACATCATATGCTCCCCATAAATCAGCATGTGGAAGCTCAAAAATCCCAGTGGTTGTGTAAGTATTATGAGGAAATGGGAGCCTTTCCTGTATGGCCATTGGACAGATGGTACAATTAAAGGGTTCTTTATGAGAAAATGTTACAGGGATAGAGGAAATACTTTTCATTCTTACAAAAGGAACATGCCCAAGTCTGTTGTGCCACAAAACATCCATATTGTTTCCAACACACAGTTGAGAAAAAAGACTAGAATATATCATTTAATGTGTTAAAATAGAGTAAACATGGGAGAGTTATGAAAACAGTAGAATATAGCATGACTGAATACAAGTATAAAGTCAAATCACTGATGAAATATAAGTAAAAATCCTCTAAAGGATCCAAATAGTTGGCACGAGACCCAAATATGGCATTTAACCCAAAAAATGATGATAATAAACAGTTTTCAATCAAATACGCGGTAAAATAGTCATTCGGGAAGGACTAAATAACAATCCCCAATGGTGCATAATCCCACGCTCGTCATTCAGCATGTGCATCACCTTAATATAGCACAATGTTGTGAAATCAAGGGTTTCATACCCTAAGGACAACATTTACAATCATTACCCACCTCGATCCGGTCCAACTCAGCCCGTGATGCTTTCGGTTCTCGACTTAGTCTCCAATTACTCTGAATCTAACCAAAATCATATTCATACCATCAAAATATGCTAAAGGAATAAAGCCCACTCGAAAATATCCGATTTACATCAAAAATCCCGAAATTAACCAAATCCAGCCCCTAGGCTCACGTCTCGGATTTTGATGAAAATCACACAACCAGAATCCTTACACTCTCACGAGTTCATACATACTAATAACATCCAAATCAGACATCAAATTCCCATTCAAATCCCCAAAAGAATCCTCAAACTTTTCTTCCATTTCCCCCCAATTTTTCACTCTAATTTCTCAAATTAAATGATGAAATTCAAGGCTAAATCATGGAATTAAACCAAATACGAGTGAAGAATACTTACCCCAATAGCTCCACTAAAATTCTCTTCAACATTCACCTTCTGGTGAGCTCTCTAATGGTTTTTGTGATATTGGACTTAAACCATCTATTTTGAACTTAACTATTCTGCCCAGAGTTTTCCTCCTTCGTGAGCACGGCCTCATTCTTGCGTTTGCATAGCATAAATAATTCACAGCTCAAATTTCCTCTTACGCGAACAGAGATGCTGCCTCCACTAATGCGGTGCCGTACTCAGCTCAGCCAACGCAACCGCCTTCCCTCAGTCGCGAACGTGAAGCTTTAAGGCCTGGGGCCCAAATTTGCTTCACCTTTCTACGTGAATGCGAACCATGCCACGCGTTCGCGATGCACCAATAGACTCAACCTTATTGAACATGGGACCAACATTGTGAACATGAAGTCTAACTGGCCTACCACACCCAACATCTCTTCGCAAACGCGATGAGCATAATTCTGCAACACTGATTTGAAGAAATCTGCAACTTTCAAAACAAGAATTTGATATGTTAACCCACTCGAAACTCACCCAAGGACCTCGGGACCTCAACCAAACATGCCAACATATCCCATAATATCACTCAAAACTTGTTCCAACCTTCGGAACACTCAAAAAAACATCAAAACACCAAAATCACATCAGATTCAAGCCTAAGAATTCCAAAAACTTCCAAATTCCGTTTTCGATCAAAACTCCCACGAATGACCTAAAATTTTGCATCGCATCACAAATGACACAAAAGACCTACTTCAACTTCCGAATTCCATTCCGACCCCTATATCAAAACCTCAGACATCAACTCAAAAACGCCAAAATCCTAATTTCGTCAATTCAAGCCTAAACCTTCCACGAACCTTTAAAATACATTATGATCACGCTCCTAAGTCCCAAATCACATAATAGAGCAAACCAAATCATATAAATTCCAATCTTAGATCATATACTAACAAGTCAAGCCTTGATCAGACCTTTCAAATTTTAAGCTTCAAACTAAGAATTGTTCTTCCAAATCCATTCTAATAACCCTGAAAACCAAAATCAATTATTTACATAAGTCATAATATATCACACGGGACTATTCTTGCCCTAGAACTGACGATAAAAGTGCAAAAGCTCAAAATAATTGATCGGGTCATTACAGAATCCTAACCTTAAAAGAAAAAAAAAAGCTCTTGTCTTGTTGTAAAAACCAGGCCATCATGCCTCACAGTGCAGGTACAGAGAAAGAATTGAAAAAGGAAAAACTAATACTCTTACGGCTAACTTAATTGAAGGAGGATTCCAGCTGCCATTTCTCAAGTAAACATTATAGCACATGGAAAAGAATGGGCGGTAGACTCTGGGGCTACTCGACACATTTAGGAAAATCAAGAAGAATTTTCTTCTTATACTCCTATAGAGGATGATAGAGAAGAGGTCTACCTTGTAGACTCAAGCGCTACAAAAGTCTTGGGTAAGGGTAGAGTTCTCCTAAAACTCACTTCGGGAATAACTTTAGCTCTTGTTGATATATTGCATGTTCCTACTATGAGGGCAAACTTGATCTCTGTATCCTTATTAGGAAGAGCCAGAGTGAAAATTTCATTTGAATCTAATAAGATCATAAAGACCAAAAATAATGTGTCTGTGGGAAAGAGCTATTGTAACCAAGGACTCTTTATACTCAATAATTCTGATATTATCACTGAAAATGCATATGCTTATGCTTATATGGTTGAGTCTATTTCATTATGGCATACTAGACTAGGACATGTTAATTTCACATATATAAGAAAAATATTGTCACTAGGCTTAATATCTGATTCAGACTTCAGACTCAAACGATATTAATAAGTGCGAAATATGTGTTGATGCTAAAAGTACTAAAAAGACTTATTTTTCCGTAAATCGAGAAACTAAATTATTGTCTTTGATTCACACTGATTTAAGTGATTTAAATCAGACTACGACTAGAGGTGGTAAAAGATATTATGTGACTTTTACTGATGATTTTTCTAGATATACTAAGTTGTATATGCTTAGAAATAAAGATGATGCCTTCAATGCTTTTATTTCTTATAAAACTAAGGTTGAAACTGTGACGACTTGGCCAGTAGTCTTATGAGTTACCACTCTATTTCCCCCTATTTCTGCTTCTTATAGCTTTGTTTATCGATTATATGTGTGATCAGGTTGGTTGGCTCGGGTTCAGAAAGGTTTTTCTATGGTTTGAGCCACTTAGTCTCTTTTGAGGAAGCTTAACTTGGAACAATCAACTGGATATTGAATGTGAGTTTTGATGGTTCAGATATCTTTGAGAGTTGATTTGGGACTTAGGAGCATGATCGAAATGTGTTTCGGAGGTCCGGAATAGATTTATGCTTGAATTGGCAAAATGAGATTTTTGGCGTTTTTCGGTTGATAGGTGAGATTTTGATATAAGGGTCAGAATAGAATTATTAAGAGTTTCAATAGTTCCTTTGTGTCATTGGGCTGTGTGTGCAAAATTTCAGGTCATTCCAACGTGGTTTGGTTGGGTTTTTAATCAAAAGCAAAATTCGGAAGATTTTGGAAACTTAGGCTTGAATCCGATGTGTTTTGATTGATTCGATGTCATTTGAGGTGTTTTAAAGATTGGTATAAGCTTGAGTATTGTTATGTGATATGTTTGTGCTTTTGGTTGAGGTGCTGTGAGCCTCGGAGTGATTTAAGATTGTATATGGAAAGAATGGAAGTTTGAATGGCAGCTGAAGTTGGAATTCTTCTATCATAACCGCATCTATGGTTGGTAGGCTGCAGGTGCGACCCCCGCAGATGCGGAAAGAAGTTGCAAAAGTGGAAATGAGCTAGGAAGGATGGAGCCGCAGAAGCGGATGAGGAGCCGCAGAAGCGGCTGAGGAGCGGCACCAGCAATGGCGCAGGTGCAGGCAGTGCATCGTAATTGTGGATATCATGAGCTTAAGTGAAAACTGCAGAAACGGTTCAAGGACCAAAAATGCGGCACCACAGAAGCGAGAATTTGGTCGCAGATGCAAAATCCTTGGGCCAGAAGGTATAAGTTATTTCATTTGTGATTTTTGAGCTATTTCACCATCGCTAAGTCAGTTTTTGGAGTTTTTGGGTGCTTTGAAGAATGGTTTCAAGGGGACTTCATTGAGGTAAGGATTTGGACCTAAACTTGTTACTATGGTATTATTTCATGGATTAGGGTTGTAATTAATGGAATTTAAGGATTTAATTTATGGAAACTAGGGCTTGAAAACTTAGAACTTTGATTGAGGATTTGAAGGAACATTTGACGGATTTCAGAACTTTCGATAGTATGAACTCGTGGGGAGATAAGGAGTCTAATGGTGTATAATTTATAGAATTTGAGACATAGGCACGCGGGTCAGGTTTGGTTAATTTCAGGATTATTATTGTAAATTGATTATTTTTGCTTGGGCTTTGTTCCCTTAGCATATTTTGACGTTGTGATTTTGATTTTGGATAGATTCGACACGAGTGGAGGACAATTCGAGGGGAAAAGGCGTCGCGGGGTAGAGTTTGGACCGGATTATGGTGAGTAATGATTGTAAATATTGTCCTGAGATTATGAAACCTCGGATTGCACATCGTAGTGCTATATTAAGGTGATTCACACATTAGATGACGAACATGTGATCGTGCAATATTGATGATTATGATTTAGTCCATCTCGAATTACTGTTTTACCGCGTATTTGATCGAATACTATCTGTTATCATTATATTTTGGGTTGAATGCCATATTTGGGCTTCGTGCCAACTATTTGGATCCTTAGGGGATTTTTTTTTATATTTCCTCAATGTTCTGATTTTATACCTGCACTAAGACATGCTATATAATACTATTTTCATAACTTAGCCATTTCCTACTCTGTTTTAATACATTAAATGATATTTTAAATGATAATTGGGATAAGCGTCATGTTTTACAGTTGCCCAGTGGCTTATGAGATTCTGACAAAGTAAGGCCGAGGGCCTGTGTTGTGAGGATACACTGACTATGATTATGAGGCCGAGAACCTGAGATTATACGCCAAGAGGTGGCTTGATTATTATGAGATTGAGGGCCTGAGATTTATACATCATGAGATGGCTTGATATTGCACTTGGGCCGTAAGGGGCCCCTCCAGGAGTCTGCGCACTCTCAGTGAGCGCAGGTACCCACTCTGATGTGAGTTATAGCCCGAGGGGCTGGTGTTGTTTCTAAGATAATGCCTAAGGGGCGGAATGGTTGACATTGTGCCCAAGGGACAATCCTTTATGCGTTTATATTTCCTATTTGACTGTCATTAACTTGATTAATTGTTAAAATAGGCATCTTTATGAAGTTTGAACTGAACTAAGGTTTCTTTGTATAATTTCACACTTTTCATGACTTTTTTTTACTGGCTTTTACTGCTTCCTTATAGCCTGTGATATGCCTTACGTGATTTCTTATTTCTCAATATTTATTTATAATTATTACTCACTGAGTTAGAGTACTCACTTTACACCATGCATCTCGTGTGCAAATTCATATGCTGTAAATCCTGCTTGTGAGGGTTGAGAGCTCCCGGCAGATTTCAGGGTTCACGAGGTAGCTGCTCGGCAGCTGTAGCCTCGTGCTTCTCCCCCTCTTATCTCACGTCCTTTCTCCTGCTAGTGATTATGTTATAGCTTGGTAGACTCTTCTACTTGTCGTATATTGACAGATGCTCATCACTAGTGACACCCTGATATCGGGCTGTATAAGGTTTGTTTTCGAAAAATTATATTGTTAATTGCTTATTTTTGAGATTTTATCATGTTTAATACTTAATACTTATTGTTTTATTATTTAAAGTTGAAATAGAAATATGTCGGCTGGCCTTGTCTTCATAAGAGGCGTCATCATGATTGGGTCCGGGTTCAGGGTCGTGACATCAACTTTGTAGAAAAATCAAGAGAATTTGATGTGATGACCCAAACGGTCATCACTTGTTTAAAATTAAATTCTATGACTTCGAGGCGTTGAAAACCTCATTTAGAGTCACCTCGATTTGCGCGTGCAGTCCGAGCATGTAGCTGGAAAGCTTAAATGAGAAACTGTGTGCAAAATAATAAGTTTTGACTATAAAATGAATTAATTTGACCTTGGTCAACATTTTGGGTAAACAGACCCGGACTTGTAATTTGATGGTCCCGGAGGGTCCGTAAGAAAATATGAGACTTAGGCATATACCCGGAATCGAATTCCGAGGTCCCAAGCCCAAGAAATGAATTTTTGAAATAAATTATTTTCTGAAATTGTTTATAAGGTTTTCAAATGGAACATGATTAGAACCTGACATTATCGGGTCCGTATTTTGGTTTCAGAGCCAAGTACATGTCTTATATATGATTTAATACATTTTTATGAAATTTGGTGAAAAACGGACTTGACGTGTTCGGACCTAAATTGGAAAATTTGATGTTTTATAAAGTTTGAAATAATTCATGGATTTTGAGGTTTAATCCGAAATTTATGATGTTATTTTGGCGATTTGATTGCGCGATAAGTCCGTATGATGTTTTTGAGGTTGTGTGCATATTTGGTTTGGAGCCCTGAGGGCTCGAGCGAGTTTTAGATAGGCCACGAGTGCATTTTTGAACATAAAAATTAGCTGGTAGGAACTGACCTGCAGGCTTCGCATATCGCAAATGCGAGCTCAAAAATGCAAAGGCTGCCTCGCAAATGCAAAACAGCCACACCTGCTCTTTTATCGCAAATGTGATCAGTATGTCGCAACTGCGACCAAGGTCTTGCAAATGCGAAGGTCTGGAATTTTTGAAGGGTTTTCAAAAGCGAACAAAGCTTCGTAATTCCCATATCTAGAAGGTCGGGGTCTGCAATGGCGAACCCCTGTTCGCATTTCTCATATTAGATGCCTGCAAATTTTACACTTAACCGATTTTGAACCCCATTTTTTTCACATTTTCTCAAACCCAAACACACTTAGGTGATTTTTCCAAGAATCCTTTCTTCTCCAAATCAATGGTAAGTCATTTTTAGCCAACTTTCTTCGATTTTTATCATCTTTTAACATGATTTCAACCTAAAACTAAAGATTTCATGGGGTAAATTGAGTGTTTTGGGTAGAACCTAGTTTTTTAAAAAATTGGGGATTTGGACCTTAATTTGAGGTCCGATTTTAAAATAAATTACATATTTGAGTTCGTGGGGAAATGGATAATCGAGTTTGGTTCGAACCTCGGGTTTTGACCACGTCGTCCCGGGGGCGATTTTTGACTTTTTGGATAAAACTTTGGAAATCTCATTTTCATGCATTGGGGTTGATTCATTTAGCGTTTATTGATGTAATTAAGTAATTTATGATTAGATACGAACGAATTGGCGGTGGAATCAAGGGGTAAAGTTATAATTGAGGCTTGAGTTATGTTCAAGGCATCTAGGTAAGCATTTGGTCTACCTTAGCTTGAGGGATTAAGAGTTGAATCCTATTTTCTATGTGATAATTGTTGAGTACGATGTATAGACAGGTGACGAGTATCTATACGTTGGTGTCTAGCATGACCATGAGTCTTTATATTGTAAATATCATGAGTTTGTTGTATCTTTCATGCCTTGGTGATGATTTCTATATGTTGGGAAAAGTTTGTGAAAGAAATTGTGACCTTTGAACTTCAAGGAGCATTGGCTCGAGTAGTACTACAAATTGTAAAAGTATATGAGGTGATTGAATTCTTTGGAGCATTGGCTCAAGTGGTAAAGTGAGTTGTGAAGTAAAAGTGAGAAAAGAGAAAGAGTTATTAAATTGTTCCCTTGCCGGAATGTTTGTTGCTTTATTGATTATCTCCCTTGCCGGGATATTGAGATTATTGATATTGTTCCCTAGCTGGGATTTAACTGTGTACTGGTGTTCCCTTGCCGGGATTTCTATCATTATTTGTTTACTCACTTTCCCTTTTGTTTGTAATTTTTGTTTGGGTGAGGAAGAGCATTAAAGCACGAAGGGTGATATCGTGCACTGTTTTCTATCATGAGGAAATAATGTAAATCACGAAGGGTGATGCCGTGTCGTACAATGTACCATTCCGTATCGATGTTCATTGATTATACGGTGAGGAAAGAGAATAAAAGCACGAAGGGTGATGTCGTGCACATTGTTATTATATGATTGACTTGGTGAGGACGACAGTAAAAGCACGAAGGGTGATGATGTGCACACTTTCATTCTAAAATATTGTTTAGGTGAGGACGAGAGTAAAAGCACGAAGGGTGATGTCGTGCAGATTGTTTGATTTCCGATTCTCGTTGGTATTCTAGTTATGTTGTTTCTTTCCTTACTTGATGTTTTCTATTCGGAACTATTACCTCCCCCACACCATGTTTCCTCCTCCCACACTGCCTGGTTATTTCTTGTATTTCATTTTTGTTGTATGTATATTTGAACTGCACAGGTTTATTTGGTATTCTGGTTCTAGCCTCGTCACTACTTCACTGAGGTTAGGCTAGACACTTACCAATACATGGGTCAGTTGTGGATAGTAGTTGGAGGGCTTCCTTCAGTCCACCCGAAGACCCAAGGTAGACCTGCAAGCATCTGCAGGCCCTGGAGTTTCCCTCTATCTCTATTTCTGATTTCCTATAATTTTATCCAGAGACGGTGATTTGTTTTTTTTTCCAGACCCTGTATGTAGTAATCTTAGATAGTTTATGATACTGTAACACCAGATTTGGATATTAGAAGATTTGAAAACTTGTAATAGACGCATCTTTTAGATATTTCAGCGTTACCTTCCGTTGAAGTATTTACATTTCCATTGTTTATATGTTATCACTGGTATTTGTTAAAAAGAAGTAATTTCTTAATGAAAATTTAGTTAAGGGTTGGCTTGTTTAGCTCTCATTAGTAGGCGCCATCACGACTCTTGAGGGCGAAAAATCCGGGTCATGACATTAGATCTGATAGAGGTGGAGAATATTTATCTTTTTGATGATTTTTGTGAAAAGAATGGAATTGTTTATGAACTAACTCTGCCTTACTCGCCCAAGCAAAATGGAGTAGCTGAAAGGAAAAATAGAACATTGAAAGAAACCATGAACTCTATTTTAGTTATTCTAATGCTCCTGACAATTTGTGGGGCGAAGCTATTTTATCTGCATGTCACTAACAAAATAGAATACCACATAGAAGAAATGGAAAAACTTCGTATGAATTGTGGAGGGGTTATAAACTTAACTTGAAATATTTACAAGTGTGAGGGTGTCTTGCTAAAGTTCTTTTGCCTCAACGTAAAAAGAGAAAAATAGGTTCTAAAACTGCTGATTACATACTTATTGGATATGTTGAACATAGTATTGCATATAGATTTCTTATTTTAAAAAGTGATGTGCTTGATTGCAATACTATAATTGAAATAAAATATGGTGAGTTCTTTGAATATATTTATTCATTGTCTAATAAAATTTCTCATACACCTGTTGAAACAAATAGTAAAATTACCTCTAATGAGAAACTGAAAAGGAGCAAAAGGCCTAGGAAAGCATATTTTTTTATGGAAATGATTTTCAAAATTTTCTTGTCGTTAACGAACCATCAATTATTTTGAAGCTATATCTTCTTCAGATTCTAAATATTCAAAAGAGACAATTAACGTTGAAATCAATTCTATTTTGAAAAATAATGCATGGATTTTAACTGATTTATCTTCTGGTGCAAAGCCTATTGGTTGTAAGGATTTTCAAAAGAAAATTTAATACTAATGGATCTTTAGATAAATATAAAATTCTATTAGTAGCAAATGGATTTTCTCAAAACAAAACATAGATTATTTTGATACATTTGCACATATGACTAGAACTATTGGAGTTTTAATTACCTTAACTTCAATTCGTATGCTTTTTATCGGCTAATTAAATGGATGTCAAAACTTCTTTTCTAAATGGTGATTTAGAAGAAGAAATTTATATGGTTCAACTTGAAGGTTGTGTCATTCCTGGACAAGAATATAAAGTTTGTAAATTAATTAAATCTCTTTACAAGCTCTTAACCAGTGATATGAGAAATTTGAACATGTCTTGCTTAGAGACTATTTTTCCTCAATTGAGGTGGATAAATGTATTTATACAAAAGTGGTAGACAATAATTATGTTATAATATGTCTATATGTTGATGACATGCTTATATTTGGTACAAATTTAAATATTATGCAAAGTACAAAATTATTTATGTATGCTAATTTTTATATAAAAGGTCTGGGTGAAGTAAATATTATTGGGACTCAAAGTTATAAGGAGTGAAGATGGAATAATTTTGTCACAAAAACATTATGTTGAGATACGTTTTAAGAAGTTTGAATATTTTAATGTCATATATGTGAGCACTCCTTTTGATGCTAACTTTCAATTGAAAAAGAATAATGGTGACTCAGTTGCTCAATCTAAATATCCGCAGATTACTAGGAGTCTGATGCATTTAATAAATTTTATAAGGCCTGATATAGTCTATGTTGTGTGTAGACTGAGTGGATATACTCATAATCCCAACAGAGAGCATTAATCTGCATCAGATAGACTAATGAAATATCTGAGAGGGACCATGAATTATGATATCTTATATAGAAGATTTTCTTATACTTTAGAAAGGTACAATAATGCAAACTGGATCTCTGACTCAGATGAGACAAAATTCACTAGTGGCTATGTATTCACCATTAGTGGTGGGCAATATCATGAAAATCAGCTAAACAGACAATCATTGCTAGATGGACTATGAAATCAGAACTTGTAGCTCTGGAGTTAGTTGGTTCTGAGGCTGAGTGGCTAAGAAACTTCTTAGCTAATTTTCCATTAATAAAGGACGTATTGTCTCCTATGTCTATGCACTGTGATGCCAAACAACAATAGCTATAGCAAAGAATAAATTTTATAATTGTAAGAGTAGACACATGAAATTAAGACATAATGTCATAAAATAGTTGTTGAGAGATAGAATAATTTGTATTGAATATGTGAAGTCAGAGAAAAATTTGGCGAGCATCTGACTAAACTTGTGGGAAGAAAATTAATTCTTCAAATCTCAAAAGAGATAAAGTTTAAGGCCGACATGTTGTCAATAGATATTATAACTCAACCTATGTGATTAGAAATCTCATGAAGTAGGTTCATATGGGTAATAACAAGTTGATATTGACATTGAAGCACTAAAAGAGAGTGTGTGACTGCTACTAATCGAGAGGACGTGCTATAACCCTTAATGCAATTCATATTCCTTATGGATGGTGTATCTGAAAGCAGCATATACATAATGAATTCACCTATATGAGAGTGGAATGAGGCTGCTCCTATGAGATTTTGGTCTAGTCTCTCGTGCTCTCATGCACAACCATAGACGGGCATGCTCTAAGTGGCACAAAATCGCGTTGAACAACAAAATTGTGAGAGTCAAAGCGTGATAGATAAAATCTCGGACTTACAATAAGAATTATTGGTTCATAGAAATATTATATTTCACCAGTAATTTTGTGAGTTAAATTTTATCGGTCTAAGTTTGGTATATAATCCAAAATATACCAAACCTTTAACATTTGAACCATACAAATTCGGCAAGTTTATTTTTAAAGGTCATTAAAATAGGTTGCAATATTTTAAAGCCATTTGGAGAATTGTCTTTGCCATTCTAAAAGGCTATGTTAAGTGGCAAAAGAAATGTAAAAAGTGAAAAATTCCATCACCCACTTTTTTGCTATGCACAATAAAGTTTCATGCAATTAAAACATATAAATAGCCACCATTAGTTATACAGTTCTCCATCATCAGAATAAAAAGCTCTTTCTACGTAGCTTTCTTCTCTTTCTCGCCTAGCTTCTCTTATTTTCAATTTTACTTCCAAATTTTCTTTGTCCTTATTCTCTTTTCAATCTTGTTGGATTATTTTAATATAAATATTTTTGCCGAGTCATGTATCCTCTAAATAAAATAGAGGTGTTTAATCCTGAAAAAATATTTTACATTGCTGAAATAATTTTTTAGGACAATGGCCAACACGACTCAAGCTAATTCATGTATATTATATTAATATTGCAGTGTTACTATTGAAAATTTTTCTCTCATTTCCTACGCGCATTACCCTTCCCAGTCCCATTTGTGAGATTTTATTGAGTTTGTTATTGCCGTTGAACATAAGCATACAGAAGTGAAATTGCTTGTCAATTCTCTCTTTTAGTTCCAAGGAGGAGAGCAATGGAGTAAAATATGCTAGGCTTTCATCAAAGAAGCCGTTGGACACTGGATTCAAGTATAAGTATGGACAAGAAAAAATGTATAATGAAGCCATTGAATATTACAAAATAAGGGGTCAGCTCTAGTCTTTTAGTTTAGACCTATAGAATGGAAGAGTTACAAGTTTATATTTTTAAAGATATAGGAAAAATCAACATGATATTAATAATTTCTAAAATTTGTATGTTGCTCTAGTCCTTGGGATAGTGAACAAAATCTAACCACACCGAAATAAATGGTACAAAGTCCTCCAGCCTTTCATATGCTTTTGATTACTATTACTAATTGGTACATGAATGTAGTATAAGCATTCTTTGGTCATTTATTATGCATAAGTGTTCCAACAAATAGAAAGATTTGTATGAATCAAGTTGTAGGACTAAATGTATTCAAAAGTGGAAAATTTTAGTAGCTCATATTTCAAACAATAATCATCGGGTGGGTCTTTACCCTAGAATCCACTTTAGATAGGAGAACCAATGACTTCTTGAGTAGCCAAGATTAGGAACGTTCAAAGAAAATCATAAACCGCACCAAACCGATAATTTGAGTCAAATTGAAAAAACAAATTGATTGTATTTTGGTTTGGCATGGAAAAAATGGACCATAACTGGTTTGATTTGGTTCTCAGTTTTAACTAAAGAAAGTCAAACAAAAACCAAATCATATGATAGTACATTTACATAATTTTTAAAAATATTATTTATACATATAAAAATTTATTATAACGCAATTTATAAATATTTCTTGAACTTCTTCACAATTTATCTTTTAATGTATTATTTTAAATTTCTACTCTTTAATATTCCATGAATGAAAAATAAATTTTATAGATCATAAATATGTAGAAAATTTTTAGGATAAAATAGACCAAAACTTTGAGGACTATTCTATGTCTTTCTCATTGATGAACAATGTGTATATATACATTTATTTGCAATAAAGAAAAATGTAAAATCTAATATAAGTGTCTCATATTTGATTGGTCCTATACTAAATTTCAAATTAATTGTGTATACCTAGCTAATGTACTATTTACAGCTCATGTACTATTTATGTACAATACCAAAATTTATCTGTTGGCTATTGTATCCCAGCTGATGGGTGTGATTGATTCCATCAGCTTCCAATATGATGATCTTGATTTATCCACGTAGCATGCTATTTGAATCCCACAAGTTGATCAGACAACTCCTATTAATCCATCATAAATTGATCTAACGGACCAAGCTTCTCCACACATCCTAGAATCATATCGACCATAAGATTGTACTTTCCCTATTGTCTGAACATAGTTACAATCGAGAACGCTTTCTTCTTTCGTCTTTTTTCCTGTCATCTGTTGTTCTCCCAATTTCAACACTTTGTGTATCAATTTTTCAATTCCAACACCCCTCTCAAGTTGGAGGGAAGAGAAGCAACCCGCAATTTGCTGAGGATTGAATGGTATGATGGTCCTAATAAGGCTTTTTTGAAGAGATATGCCAATTGAGAGGAAGACGGTATGAACGAAAGAAAAATCAACCCAGAAAGGAATTGTTGGCGAACGGAGTGGCAATCTAACTCTGCATGCTTGGTTCGCTTGTGAAACACTAAATTCCAAGGTATATGTATAGCGGCCTGACTGTCGGAATGAATCAAAACCGAAAGGGAAGGAGAATCATTCAGATTAATGAGAATAAGGGTTAACCACATTATCTCTGCTACCACTCTTACTCTGCATCAGCTGGGGGGAGCAATACAGATGCTTGTTTCTTGGATTTCTATGAGATTAGAGATCCGCCTAGACTGATAAAAGAACCACTGATTGAATAGCCATAGTCCACACAAGACCCCCCAATCAGCATCGCAAAAAGCAATCAGAGACAAAGTGGCAGCTGTAGAGAAAAAGAGGCCTTGACTTGGGTTTGAACGTAGATATCTTACTGCCCTCAAGGAAGCAGAGTAATGAGTATTTATTGGTTGTTGCATGTATTGACTAAGATGATGCACCACAAAAGAGAGATTCTACCTAGTGTGAGTTAAATAATTCAGCTTTCCAAGTAATCGGCGATATGAAATGGGATCGACCAGTACATCTTCAGATTCTGCACATAATTTTCAAAAAGGATAAAGGGGCGATGAAACCAAAGGCAAATAATCACAACTAAACTCGCTTAAGAGTTCCAAGTTAAATTTCGTTTGGCACACTATCATTCCATGTTGTTCTCTAAGTATTTCCATTCCTAGAAACTAGTGAAAGTTACCTAGGTCTTTGATCTTGAACTCTAAATCTAAAAAATCTTTTAACTGAGATACTTCTTTTGGATTATTTCCTATTAGAACAATGTCATCCACATATACTACCACAATAGAAATTAGGTCTCCTGGCTTTTTAAAGAAAAGGGAATAATCATTCATAGAAGAATTGAAACCCTTAAAGTTTAAGGCTGCAACTAACCTTGCGCACCACTGTCGTGATGCCATTGAAGCTCATATAGAGATTTTTTGAGTCTGCAAACATGATTTGGACTAGGTGAAGGCATTCCGTCGAGAATTTCATGTAAATCTCTTCTTGTAGTTCACCATCCAAAAAGGCATTTCTCTCATCTAATTATGAAATTTGTCATCCTTTCTTAACTGCCATTGTCAATATACACCTGATTGTAGTCATTTTGACTACATGGGAGAAAGTTTCATTAAAATCAGTTCCCTCTCTTTGAATATCCCCTCTAATAACCAACCTTGCCTTCAATATCTCTATGTTGCCATCTAAATTATGCTTAACCTTGTACACCCACTTACAAGGAAGAGACTTTCTTCCTGGTGGCAATTGAACTACTTCCCAAGTTTGATTGTCTTTCAAAGCTTGGAATTCTGATCCCATAGCCTGCTGATATCCTAGGTGCAAAATGGATTTTGAAAAAAAGTTAGGCTCAGTCATAGTAGAAATTAAATTCAAGATTTGTTGGTTTATAGCGAATAGATTTGCAAAGGAGTATGTAGAGATGTTGACTGGTTTAGTAAATAAAATTCAGTAAGATCAGTGAGGAAAACAGCATTATAAACTTGACCTATCAAATATGTCGGCTTGTTGTGGGGCTTTTCTGATCTTCTTAAATCTGTTGTTGTGACAGGATCAGGAAAAAAAGGAGATGCAGGTGAAGGTGATGAGTCATCATAGAAAACAGGAGAATCAGTCAAGTTTGATGAGTTGTATGGTGAATTTCTTGGCCCAGAAATTCTAATTCTTGGGCATTATTTGATCTCAAAATATTTACCATCACATTGAATTCCCTTTCTGTCATACTCAGAAATTATTTTAGAACAAAAAATACATTACATTTAATCTTTAGAAGGTAAGTCCAGGTTCCCCTACTATAATCATCAACGATAGTTAAGAAATACTTATATCTGTCATGTGTAGCAATCTTATTTGGTCCCAATTATCAATATATATTAATTCTAGGATATTCTTATATTTGATTTCACTGGAAAGAAAAGGCAGCTTTGATTGTCTTACTAATGGAAAAATATTGCAAATGGAATTTAATTGAAAAGGACTCAGCTGACTTGAATAGATATTTTTCATTGTGTAAATGGAATATGGCCCAATCTGAGGTGCCATAACATTACAACAGACCCGTTCTTTACAGGAATAGAAACAGAACTACAAATTGAAAAATTGCTAGCTTTCTTCCGACTGGACAAAGAAACTGCATTGTTTGTAAAAAAATTCTTGGAAGGTTGAAAAAGTGACTCTAGAAGATAAAGCTCTGATATAGCTTCAGCAAACTCCAGAGGCCTCTTTATTGAATGACCCTTCAAGAAATATCCAGTCGAGGAAAAACTTAGAAGACAAGTTAGTTGTTTGCATACCTATAGATTGAAATTAGATTAAACTTGAAACAAGGCACCAGTTGAACACTTTTTAGTAATTTCAAGGGGAATATTAACATTTCCAGCATGTGTTACCTTTACTCTGTATGAACTAGGAAGATTAAAAAAGATAGGATAAGGAAGACGACACAAATCTAAGAAAGCCTTTGAATCATAACACGTGAGTTGTGTTTGCCCTGAATCCAACATCCAAGTTTTTTGTTTGAAAAAAACTAGTGTGCAAAATAATTTGTTCAAGGTGCTGTCAGCAAAGTTCACAATATTTGCTATAGTCTGAGATCCTGAGGTTCCATAGTGGTTCATCTTGGATCGTTAAAGCAGATGGATAAGCTGTGTATATTGATATTGAGTAAACTGATGAGTTGGATGTCCACCATCAAAATGATCAGAAACCTGTCCCTGTTCTCCCTCAGTATTAAAGGCTGCATTACCCCTTACATTTCCTTGAAACCTCTTTGGTTTAGTAAACTTGAAGGCAGCTGGAAATCGTATTATCCAGTAACAATTGTCCACTAAATACCCTGCTTTCTTACAGTGAGAACACAACAAATTGTTCTTCTTTCTCGTGAGTTCATAGTTTCCATTTTTCTGACCCAAAGTGTTCTAATTTGCTGCTAGAAAGAGGAAGAATCCCCAAGGAATTGTGAGCTTACAAAGACTTCCCTTTGCTTTTTATCCTACATCAATATTGAGTATGCATGATTAACAACTGGCAAAGGTGTTATCATAAGTGTGCTACTCTTGACAGCAGCATAGATATCATTTAAACCCATCAGAAATTGAATAAGTCTCTCATCTTGAAGTGACTTGTTTATTTTCGCCTTCCCACCGCAGTTGCAAGCACATGAACAATGAACATTTGTGTTGAGAGCATCAAGCTCATCCCGGAACCCTTTTATATTTGTGAAGTAATCTACTACGTTGTTTGACCCCTGCACTAAATTATTTAACTCTTTTTGTAGGTGGTACAACTTAGCTCCATTTGATTGCCCAAATCTGTCTTCAAGCTCCTTCCATAGATTGTTTGCTATTTTGGAGTAAATTACATTGCTTCTTATTTCCTTGGACAGTAAGTTGAGGAGCCATGATATGACCATATCATTACATCTGCTTTACAACTTTAAGTCAGGAAATCCATGGGCTGGTTATCAATAAATCTTACTCTGTTCTTTGTTGAGAATGCAATCAAATGAATCTTCTCCAACCCCGTATCCCATTCCATCGACGCATGAGTTCACCAAATTTATGATCGATGAATAGGAAGCATGGAAAAAAGGGTAGTTGTGGTCAGGGACAATGTTAGTGTAGGAGGATGTAACGACCCGGCCGGTCGCTTTTGGAATTTATGCCCCGATCCCCTATTAATTGCTTCCCCTAAGTCCATTTCTGCTATTTTTGTTTGTCGGGACATTCAGAAGGATTTGTGAAGTTTAGAAATATCAATCTTTGCTGCTCCTGGTATTTTCGCATCTGCGACTTGGGAACTGCAGTTGCGGTTCTGCAGATGCGACGTAGAAGACAACATAAGCAATTTTGGTCAAGATCCTTAGTTTCAGCAGATGCGGTGGTTGGTCCGCAGAAGCGAGACCGCATCTGCAAGGAAATAACCGCAGAAGCGAATTTGGTGCATTTTTAATGAAACCGCAGAAGCGGAACCGCATAAGCGGTTAGTGGTCTACAGAAGCGGAAATCACTGGTCAGATATAGAAATGTCGAGTATATTTCATAAGTTAGAAAAATCAAATTGAGCTCGGGGAAGGGCTATTTTCAGAGGGTTTTGTATAGAAGACTATAGGGTAACGTTTCTTTAATCTCTTCTAGTTATATTTCATTATTTTGTAGTTAAATCCACCATTAAAATTCGAATTTGGGATCAAAAGTTGGAAAAACTTGGTGAAACATCCTAGGCTAAACAATTGAGTTTTGAGTGGGTGTTTGACCTTGGGAGATTTTTATATGGTTAGACTCATGAGAGTAAGAGGGTTCTGAAAATATAAAATTTATGCGATTTCGAGACGTTGTCCTAAGGGTCGTTTTGGTCATTTTGCCTATTTTCATGCCTTAGCTTTAAATTTAATAGTTGAATCAGTTATTTGCAATGTTATTTATGATATGTAATGAATTGAATAGATTTGGGTCATTTGGAGTCGGATACTCGTGACAAGAGCATGATTTTGGGTTGACTTGCACTTGTTCGAGGTAAGTGGCTTGTATAACCTTGTGTGGGGGACCTTTCCTCTAGGATATGTTATTTGGTAATTGAGTGCCTTGTAAATGAGGTGACATGCATGTACTTGAGCTAATCGTTAAAAATTTGGTTTTTACTTAAGATATTGAGACTGAGTTCCTTTCGTACTTACTTATCTTACTTGCAATAATAACCCGTGTTAGATTAGAAAGACACGTTTGATTGATTTAGCTTGCCTACTTGCTTAAATTGCCTTAACTGCACTACATGAGACATATTAGGCTAGAATTATCTGTTGCTTGTATTGTTGACTTCATTTATAAGTATTCTCTGATTGTGGTTGTGCATATTTACTTTAGGACTTCGGGTTAGATTTCCGGGAGATCCCCCATGCATATTTTCTTTGGGACTATGGATTAGATTCCCAAGAGATGCCCCCTACATATTTACTTTAGGACTACGGGTTAGATTCTCGGGATTTCCCCCTTGCATATTTACTTCGGGACTACGGGTTAGATTCCCGGGAGATCCCCCTACATATTTACTTTGGGACTACGGGTTATATTCCCGAGAGATCCCCCTACATATTTATATTATGGATTACAGAATGATAACCTGGGAGATCCTCGTTATTGGTATTGATATAGAAATAGACTACAAGACTGTATCCTGGGAGATCCTCGTTATTGGTATTGATATGGAAATGGACTACAGGACGGTATCCTAGGAGATTGTTGTTGTTGGTATTGATATTGAAATGGACTACAGGATGGTATCCTGGGAGATCCTCATTATTGGTATTGACATGGAAATGGACTACATGACAGTATCATGGGAGATCCTCGTAATTGGTGCTGATATTGAGCTATTTTACTCTATGTTATTTTATCCTCGGTGTGTTGATTGTTGTTGTGTGACCTGACTTACTTCACAGTTTTATTCTATTATATTTATTTACTGTACACTGTTGTCAGCATTCTTACTATATTGTTTAATCTCAGTAGGGCCCTGACCTTCATCGTCACTATCCAACCGGCTTGGCACTTACTGAGTACCGTTGTGGTGTACTCTCATGCCCCTTCTGCACCTGTTTTTCATGTGCAGATCCAGGTACTTCCACTCAGGCGTACTACCCTCGAGGCGAAGAGATCTAGATGAGACTTCGAGGTATATATGCCGCATCTGTAGACAAGGAGTCTCTATTTTGCTCCAGCTTTTGTAGTTATTCCATCCTTTTATTTCAGTTGTTTAGACATTCTGAAGTTAGGCCAGTACGTTACATTTCTATTAGCCTTTAGTTCCCGTGAGATTCTAGGTTTTTGGACTGAGTTGTAGACTTCTGCATTTATTTTGAGCTGTATATGCCAAGTGGCACTCATATACCATTTTTCCTTCTAGTAAGTAATATAAATTTCCGCATTGATAGGCTTACCTAGTTATAGGAACTAGATGCCATCACGACATGTTCATGGAGGGTGAATTGGGTTCATGACAAGTTGGTATCGGAGCTCTAGGTTTATAGGAGTCACGGAAAACAGGCTGGTTTATTAGAGTCTCGCTGATCGGTATGGAGATGTCTGTTCTTATCTACAAAAGGCTATGTAACTGTTTAGGAAAAATCTTCACTTCATTGATTTCCTTGTCGTGTGATATTTTTGACATTGGATCTAAACTTATGTCTTCTATTCTCTCGCAGATGGTGAGGACACGCACTACTCGGGATGATCAGGCACTCGCGCCCCCTAATGCGGCCATCAGAGGACGGGGCCGGGGTAGAAGTCGAGAACCCACACGTGGTGCAACCAGAGCACCCATGTGAGATGCCGCTAAGGCACCACCAGCAGATCCAGCCGGAGCCCAGGCACCTGGCACGCCTACTATTGCCACTACTTCTCCAGCCCTTCAGGATACGCTGGCTCAGTACATGTCTATATACACCACATTGGCTCAGGCAGGGCTAGTTCCCCTTGCTGCATCCACATCCCAGGCCGGGGGAGGAGCACAGACTCCCAGAGTCCGTACTCCTGAGTAGCGAGTGTAGGTCGAGTAGGTCTTAGAGATCATTCATGTTCCGCCTGCAGTGCCAGTTTAACCCGTGGATGGGGCAGCTGCTTGTGAGGACGAGCAACGGAGGTTAGAGAGGTTCCAGAAGTATGATCCTCCACATTTCAATGGATTAGCGACAGATGATGCCTTGGGATTTCTTGAGGAGTGCCAATGTATTCTTTGCACTATGGGCATAGTAGAGTCCAGTGGGGTTTCCTTCACTATTTTTCAGCTTTGGGGAGCCATCTATGATTGGTGGCGCACTTATGATATAGATAGTCCAGTCGAGGTTTCTTCACTGACTTGGACCCAGTTCTCGGAGATGTTTATGAGAGAGTGCGTCCCCTAGAGTCTAAAGGATGCATGGCGCACCAAGTTTGAGCATTTCCGCTAGGGCGATATGACCATTTCGGATTATGTTATCCATTATACCAGATTGGCCAGGCATGCACCAGCTTTGGTTGCTACAGTCCGTGAGAGAGTTCGTAGGTTCATTGAGGGTCTTATCCCACCTATCAAATCTAGCATGGCTCGAGAGTTGGAGATGGACATTCCTTATCATCAGGTAGTGAGCATTACTAGGAGGATTGAGAGTATGCACGCTAGGGGGCGAGAGGAGAGAGGCCAAGAGGTCACGAGATTCAGGCCACTATTCTGGTGCTTGTACCCCGACAACAGGTCGACATGGTAGGGGTTTTGTGGGTCGCCCCTTTCATTAAGCTCTTCCAGTAGCCATCAATGTTCCAGCTCTGCCTGTACCTCAGGAGCCTTACAATGCACCTCTGGATTCTAGCGCGCCTCCTGTTCGAGGTGTTTCCAGAGGTCAGTCCAATAGACCTAGCCCTGGTCAGTCACAGCCACCGCGTCCTCCCAGAGCTTGTTTCGAGTGTGGTGATACATGCTATGTGGTTAGGGACTACCCCAGACTTGGTAGGGGTGCATCTTCACAGACTCCTCGGCTACAGCAAGCCCCGCAGAGCTCTCAGCCTATGGTTACAGTCCCAGTTGCCGCCCCACCCCCTCAGCCAGCTAGAGGTAGAGGGCAGGGAGGTAGAGGTCACCCTCGAAGGGGAGGCCAGGCTAGATATTATGCCCTGCCTACTAGTTTGGGATCTTATACAGTCTATTCTGATGCCTCATGGGTTGGCCTTGAAGCGGTGTTGATGCAAGACGGTAGGGTGATTGCCTACGCGTCCAGGCAATTGAAGATACAATAGAAGAACACCCTGTCCACGACCTTGAGTTAGCTTCTATTGTTCATGCCTTGAAGATCTTGCGTCATTATTTGTATAGTGTGCCTTGTGAGATTTATACTTATCATAGGAGTTTGCAGCATTTGTTCAAGCAGAAGAATCTAAATTTGCACTAGAGGAGGTGGTTAGAGTTGCTGAAAGATTATGATATCACTATTTTGTATCACCCGGGCAAGGCCAATGTGGTAGCGGATGCCTTGAGTCGCCGAGCGGAGAGTTTGGCATATTTACCAGCTTCATAGAGACCTATGGCGATGGATGTTCAGGACTTAGCCAGTCAGTTTGTGAGATTAGATCTTTCAGAGCCCAGTCGGATTCTAGCCTACGTGGTTTCTTGGTCTTCATTGTTCGATCGTATTAGGGAGCGGCAGTATGATGACCCTCATTTACTTGTCCTTAGGGACACGGTTCAGCACGACGATGCTAGAGAGGTGACCATTGGAGATGATGGGGGTGTTGAGAATACAGGGCCGGATTTGTGTGCCCAATATTAATGGGCTTCGGGAGTTGATTTTAGCAGAGGCTCATAGTTCGCGGTATTCTATCCATCCGGGTGCCGCAAAGATATATCAAGACTTGAGACAAAACTATTGGTGGAGGCGGATGAAGAAGGATATAGTTGGATATGTAGCTAGATGCCTCAAATGTTAGCATGTGAAGTATGAGCACCAGAGAGCAGGTGGGTTGCTCCAGCAGATAGAGATTCCGGAGTGGAAATGGGAGAGGATCACTATGGATTTTGTAGTTGGTATCCCTCGGACTACGAATAAGTTTGATGCCATTTTGGTGATTGTGGATCGGCTGACCAAGTCCGCTTCACTTTATCCATGTGTGTACTAATTCTTCATCGGAGCGGTTGGCAGAGATTTATATCAGGGAGATTGTTCGTCTGCATGGCATCCCAGTTTCTATTATTTCGGACAGAGGTACTGAGTTCATATCACGTTTCTAGAGCGCCGTTCAGCAAGATTTGGGTACTCAGGTGGCAATGAGCACAACATTTCACCCCCAGACGGACGGACAGTCCGAGCACACCATTCAGATTCTTGAGGATATGCTCCATGCATGTGTGATTAAATTTGGTGGGTCTTGGGATTAGATCTTGCCACTAGTGGAGTTTGCTTACAATAATAGTTATCAGTCCAACATTCAGATGGCGAGTATGAGGCTTTATATGGTAGGAGATGCAGATCCCTGGTGGATTGATTTGAGCTGAGTGAAGCCAGGCTATTGGGCACTGATTTGATCCAGGATGCAGTGGAGAAGTTTAAGGTGATTCAGGATAGACTCCGTACAGCCCAGTCTAGACAGAAGAGTTACGCAGATCGGAAGTTTCATTATGTTACCTATATGGTTGGTGAGCGGGTTCTGCTTCGGGTTTCGCCTATGAAAGGCGTCATAAGGTTTGGGAAGAAAGGGAAGTTAAGTCCGAGATTTATTGGCCCTTTTGAGATTTTGATGCGAGTTGGGGAGGTTGCTTGTGAGCTTGCCTTACCTCCCAGTTTGGCTGGGGTTCATCTGGTATTTCATATTTCGATGCTCTGGATGTATCACGGTGATCCGTCGCACGTGTCTGACTTCACTTCAGTCCAGTTGGACAAGGACCTATCCTATGTTGAGGAGCCAGTGGCTATATTGGGCAGGCATGTCAAAAAGTTGAGGTCAAAGGACATTGATTCAATAAAGGTCAACTGGTGGGGTCAGCCGGCTGAGGAGGCGACTTGGGAGACCGATCAAGATATGCGCAACCGATACCCTCATTTTTTCACTACTTTAGGTATGTTCTCTATGCTCGTTCGAGGACGAACGAATGTTTAAGTGTAGGAAGATGTAATGAACCGGCTGGTCGTTTTTGGAATTTACGCCCGATCCCCCATTAACTGCTTCCCTAAGTTCATTTCTACTATTTTGGTTTGCCGGAACATTCGGTTTTCGGAGAGTTTTGGGACACTTAGTCCCTAAAAGAGAGCTAAGTGTTGGAAAGTGGTTATTAGTCGGAACAGTATGAAGACGACCTTAGTGATTTCAGGGTTGAGAGCGTGTTCGGAATGTATTTCGGAAGTCCGTAGCTCATTTAGGCTTTAAATGCCAAAGTTTGAATTTTTGAAGTTTTCGGTCTGACAGTGAGTTTTTGATCCGAGGATCGGAATGGGATTCCGGAAGTTGCAGTAGCCTCGTCATGTCATTTGGGATGTGTGTGCAAAATTTTAGGTCATTCGGACGTGTTTTGGTTAGGTTTTGATCGAAAGTGTTTTTTGATGAAATTTGAAGTTCTTAGGCTCAAATCCATGATTTAATCGAGTTTTCGACGTTGTTTTAGGTGTTCTGAAGATTGGTACAAGTTTGAATAGAGTATTAGGTGTTATTGGTGCTTTTGGTTGAGGTCCCGGGGCCTCCAGATCATTTCGAATGGTTGATGGAAGGATTTTTGAAGTTTAGAAATATCAGTCTTTGCTGCTTCTGGTATTTTCGCATCCGCGGCTTGGAATCGCAGATGCGGTTCCGCAGATGCGACGTAGAAGACCCCAGAAGCGACTTTGGTCAAGATCCTTAGTTTTCGCAGATGCGGTGGTTGGTTCGTAGAAGCGAGACCGCATTTGCGAGGAAATCAGAAGCGGATTTGGTGCATTTTTAATGAAACCGCAGAAGCGAAGCTGCATAAGGGGTTAGTGGTCTGCGGAAGCGGAAATCACTGGCCAGATATAGAAATTTCGAAGGTTAGACTTCATAAGTTAGAAAAATCAAATTGAGCTCGGGGAAGGGCGATTTTCAGAAGGTTTAGAAAAGAAGACTATTGGGCAATGTTTCTTTAATCTCTTCTAGTTATATTTCATCATTTCGTAGTTAAATCTACCATTAAAATACGAATTTGGGATCAAAAGTTGGAAAAATTGGGTGAAACTTCATAGGCTAAACTATTGAGTTTTGAGTGGGTGTTTGACCTCCGATTTGGGATATTTTTATATGGTTAGACTCGTGAGAGCACGAGGATTCTGAAAATATAAAGTTTATCCGATTCTGAGAGGTTGTCCTGAGGGTCGTTTCGGTCATTTTACTTATTTTCGCGCTTTAGCTTTAAATTTAATAGTGGAATTAGTTGTTTGCAATGTTATTTATGATATATAATTTAATTGAATAGATTTGGGCCATTTGGAGCCGAATACTCGTTGCAAGAGCGGGTTTCGGGTTGACTTGCACTTGTTCGAGGTAAGTGGCTTTGTCTAACCCTGTGTGGGGGACCTTTCCCCTAGGATATGTTATTTGGTAATTAAGTGCCTTGTACATGAGATGACGAGCGCGTACTTGAGATAATCATTGAAAATCCGATTTTTACTTAAGATATTGAGACTGAGTTTCTTTCGTACTTACTTATCTTACTTGCAATTATAACCTGTGTTAGATTAGAAAGACATGTTTAGTTGATTTAGCTTGCCTACTTGCTTAAATTTCCTTAACTGCACTACGTGATACATGTTAGGCTAGAAATATTTGTTGTTTGTATTGTTGTACTTCATTTATGAATATTCTCTGATTGTGGTTGCGCATATTTACTTTGGGACTACGGGTTAGATTTCGGGGAGATCCCCCTGTATATTTACTTTGGGACTACGGGTTAGATTCCTGGGTGATCTCCCCATGTATATTTACTTTGGGACTACGGATTAGATTCCGGGAGATCCCCCCTGCATATTTACTTTGGGACTACGGGTTAGATTTCTGGGAGATCCCCCTACATATTTACTTTGGGACTATGGGTAAGATTCTCAGGAGATCCCTCTACATATTTATATTATGGATTATAGGACAGTATCTTGGGAGATCCTCGTTATCGGTATTGATATGGAAATGGACTACATGACGGTATCTTAGGAGATCCTCGTTATTAGTATTGATATGGAAATAGACTACAGGACGATATCCTGGGAGATCCTCATTGTTGGTATTGATATGGAAATGGACTACAGGACGATATCCTGGGAGATCCTCGTTACTGGTATTGACATGGAAATGGACTACAGGACGGTATCCTAGGAGATCCTCGTAATTGGTACTGATATTGAGCTATTTTACTCTGTGTTATTTTATCCTCGGTGTGTTGATTGTTGTTGTGTAACCTGACTTACTTCACAGTTGTATTCCATTATTTCTGTTTATTGTATACTGTTGTCAGCATTCTTATTATATTGTTTAATCTTAGTAGGGCACTGACCTTCCTCGTCACTACCCGACCGGCTTGGCACTTACTGAGTACCATTGTGGTGTACTCATGCCCCTTCTGCACATGTTTTTTATGTGCAGATCCAGGTACATCCACTGAGGCATACTACCCTCGAGGCAGAGAGATCTAGAGGAGACTTCGAGGTATATCTTCCGCGTCCGCAGACCATGAGTCTCTATTCTATTCTAGTTTTAGTAGTTATTCCATCCTTTTATTTCAATTGTTTAGATATTCTGGAGTTAGAGCAGTACGTTACATTTCTATTAGCCTGTGGTTCCCGTGAGATTCCAGATTTTGGAATTGAGTTGTAGACTTCTGCATTTATTTTGAGCTGTATATGCCAAGTGACACTTATATACCATTTTTCCTTCTAGTTTTTGCTTAATTTAATTAAATATTTCAGCAAGTTATATAAATTTCTACATTGTTAGACTTACCTAGTTGTAAGAATTAGGTGCCATCACGATATATTCATGGAGGGTGAACTGGGGTCATGACAGTAGAAGAGACATCTGAAGTTGATCCCATTTGAAAATTTGAGGTTCTGGGAGATTAAGAACAAGAAGATGATGAAAGGAATCGATTGATGTGAGCAAGATCTTTTAGAGCTGCTCTGATACCATGTAGAAAACTGTTATGAAAGAGTAGACTGAAACTTTGAGGATTTTTTTGTGTCTTTCTCATTGATGACAATGTATATATATACATGTATTTGCAATAAAGAAAATTGTAAAATCTAATACATGTGTCTCCTATTTGATTGGTCCTATATTAGCTTTCAAAGTAATTGTATATACCCAGCTAATGTACTATTTATAGCTCATGTACTATTTATGTACCCAATTTATTTGTTGGCTCTTGTATCCTAGCTGATGGGTGCGATTGAATCCATCAAGTTCCAATATGATGGTCTTGATTTGTCTACATGACTTGCTCTTTGAATCCCACACGTTGATCGGACAGCTCCTATTTAATCCGTCATAAATTGATTTAACGGTCCAAGCTGCTCCATACATCCTAGAATCAGATTGACCATAAGATTGTACTTTCCGAATTGTCTTAACATCATTACAATTGAGATTTTTTTCTTCTTTCGTCTCTTTTGCTCTCGTTTGTTGTTCTCCCAATTTCAACACTTTGTGTATTGATTTTTCAATTCCAACAAAATGTAATAACTCCAACAAAGTTCAAATTAATACTATTACAAACAAAAGAAATTCAGTACAACACTCGAATGATGACAGTGTCGGATATCCACTATTTAGTTTTATATTGATTTATAATGAAAATGCATAACTTAGTTTATCTTTTGTTTAAGTGCTTAGTTACGTAATTAATAATACTTATTGGCTATACTTATTTTAGTATGACCCAGATAGTATGTTTAGATTATGTTAATTTTTATTATGGCTAATTAATTAGCCATATTTGCTTTATGCATTTTTATTATTTTTGTTACTATCTTATTTATGATGCTATGTCTTATCTCATATTATTGTTATTTTCTTGAAAAATATATTATATAGTTGTAATCTTACTAGGACTAAAGAAATATTTGGAGCTCAAGTTGCATATTGTGTTATGAAAACTTTACCGGGAAAAAAATTCAAAAAGCTGAAGAAAATTGAAAAACCAGATAAAAATTGAGATTAAAAAATTAAAGTTTATTGGTTTGGTATGGTTTATTAATTTAAAAATCCGACATCATTAAATTGATTTACTAATCGAAAAATTCAAACCTATACTGCCTATGAACACCCCTAGCCAAAATGTTGAACAATAAATATTTGGTACAAGGTAAAGAATAAAAAACCAAAACATAAAAACATCGAGATTAAGGGAGTGGAATTTATTAAGCACAAAAAAGAAAATAATCTAGGTATGTCGAATTGAGTTGATAATGCACGATTAGTTGGTCGCCAGTAGCAGTTTGTTGTAGTACCTAACATGCCAAGTCTAAAGTTATGGGTGTCAAATATAAATTACTTATTATATGCATAGATTTTTTTTCAGCTTCCAAAAATGTATGTATATGAAAAATGGCCCCAATTTTCACAATTACCCTCACCGCATCACTTTAAACGGAAAATAACATTTTTAATAGTTTATTATATTTTTATTTTAGTACTTAAGTAAATTGAATTTTCAATTTTAACGTTACACATCAATAAAATATTATCGAAAACTCAATATTTAATTAAAAAGAACTTAGAAGGTACTAAATATCATTATTCCGACAAATGAATGTTTTTGCAAAATACTTGAAAACATTATGGGGAGAAAATTGGCTGCCAATGGATAAAGGCTAAAAAGATTTTGGTATCGAAAATGAAAAAAGAAAAGGAAGTAATATTACTTATTGACTTATTGGGTAAGAAAAGGAAAAGAAGGGAGTAATAAGTATAAATAAGAAAGAATTTAAGGACTAGAAAGAGAAATTACAAAGAAACCCACCGTTAGAGCTCTTTGTGCTTCCCCACGAAGTTTTAACGACTCTTTCCTTCTAGTCTCCCCTTCAAAAACGCGCCCTCCCACATTTTTCTCCCTCCACTTTCTATCTACGTCTCTCTCTCACACAAAAACTTTCAATTCAATTCCTTCATTCTGCATGTTCGAAAAATTCAGTTAAATTCATAGAACAGAATTTGCATAGAGAATAATGTCATTTTCAGATTCAGAAACGTCCTCTCATGGCACTGAGTATAGGAATTTCAAGCATGTCAGCCGTGATCGTAAGGAATTATATCGCATTTACTTCATATTTATTACTCGACACTTGTGAAATCAATGCCCAATTTCTGAGAATTTGCGTTCGTAGCATACTAGCAATCCAACTATATTTGGTAAAAGACTTGCCCGCCGTTAAAAAGCTGATGACAGATGTTAGATGCAATGCCTCATGGTTCCTTTTACAAATCAGTTGCTTTAATGTGATGTTTTTATTTTTCTATTAGATCGTATAATTGTCATGAGAAAAAGTTTGAGCCAGACTTGGTATTAAAAATCTATTGCAATTTAGATGCTAAATTACCCCCCCCCCCCCCCCCACACTCACACAGAGAGAGGAAACATGGTAGATATTCAGAGACATGCTTTGTGCAGATTTGGCCATAACTTCTTGGATTTCAAGTAGGAGCTGATGAGTTTTGGTTCAAACTTTGGTGCCTTAAATTATAAAAAAAATTAAAAAAGAGGGGGTGGGGTTGTGGGGGGGGGGGGATGAGGGGAGTGTATTGTTGTTAATATGTGGAGGCTTGCACAACTTTCCCTCTCTTTGAAACTTCACCAACTGTACTAAGTTATTGGTGGATTTTGGGTTGCCTTCCTAAATATGTAATAAGCTGAATCTTTAACGTTGATGCACAACGAGTAGCGGAGAGAGAATTAATGTCAAGCAACGCAACACTTCATGAAATCAGTTAGGTCATAAAAGCCATTTTAACCATGTGGTGTACAAGTCTTCTAATAAATGCAGTGTGGAGTTCACCTAGCAGTTGGACTATTGAAAAGTGGAATAAGAGAGATGCAAATGGGAGACATTAACTAGTGAAATCACTAACCTTTTGCTTTCATCTTTTCAATCCGGCAACAAGAAAAATGTACGAATAGAAGTCATGTGGAGTAATGAAGTGCAGCCTAAGATTTCTAATTCTATTGCAGCATCGTATGTCAATACCGCCAGATTACTGATTCTTCCTGATGCATTGAACTTTCTCCTCCTCTTTGTCCCTGATCTCTTTGGTTGTACATGGAGCTTTACACTTTCATTAAATGGTTTTATACTAATGCACTGACGTGTTGGTGTATTTTTGTTCTAGGACTATTACATGAAATGCTTGGATCTTCAGGTTCAGGAGATTCGAGATCTTCATGGAAGGTATGTTAAAAGGAGGGATTTGTTACATGAATTCAGTTTGTTAAATTTTATCTGTTATCTTTGAAACGATTATATTTTCTTTATATTTCATAGTCTTAAATACTTATTCGCAAATCTTATCTCTTGTCTAGGGAAAGCTATTGTTTTGTTATGTTGTGTTCTGAGTCCTACAAGATTCAATTTGGTTTACCTTGTGCATGACGTGCTTCCCAGCTAGTGGGGTTAGGGGGAGAGAGGTGTATACTGCATGCAGCCTTCTCCTTACATTTTTGCAAATAGGTTGTTTCCACCCCTTGAACTGTGAATCAGAGGAGAAACTCTACCATTGTGCCAAGACTCGCTTGCCATGCTATCAACACAAACTTCTAAAATATGTCTTGTTTACCCATGCTATCAAGTTTTGACAAACATGGTTTGTAATAATTTATCTTACCCTATACAACTTGATTAACTTTGACGTGAATACTCTAACTTGTCATGTGAGTCATTTGACAATTGCTTGATCATGTATTGGAGCAAAGTCTCCTGTTGAGTATGTCAATAGTCAAAGTGTGCATGATCAATTTGTGTCTGTTGACAAATACTTTTTATGTGTCTTGACTCGTTTGCCATGCTATCAACACAAACTTCTAAAATATGTCTTGGTTACCCATGTTATCAAGTTTTGACATACATGGTTTGTAATAATTTATCTTACCCAATACAACTTGATTAATTTTGACGTGAATACTCTACTTGTCATGTGAGTCATTTGACAATTGCTTGATCATGTATCGAAGCAAAGTCTCCTGTTGAGTATGTCAATAGTCAAAGTGTGCATGATCAATTTGTGTCTGTTGACAAATACTTTTTACGGTATCAGATGACTTTCAAAGCTATTACATTACTTCTTATCAAGATGAAGCTTCAAGTATATATAGACGTGTTTTTCTTCTTATTGGTCTCAAACTCTTTTAAGCCATTCCTAGATATGACATTGAATGTGTGAACTTGAAGTAAAATAAAAAATAGCATGTAGAATCATGATTGACTGTCTAATAACAAGGGCATGCGTCTTAAGGAAAGGAGACTGCTTATCAGCTTAGATGGCATAGCTTGGCACTTGTACTGTAAGCTAAGAACCTCGCCTTCCCAATATCTATAGCAATGAACCCCTTCTCTATCTTTTAGGAACAAAAATTTAGGGGAAGGGTGAGGGAAGGAGTGTAAGGGATAGATTCTATTGCACTCGGAATGCAACATGAACTCTATGTGCCAAAATGATGAATTGATAGTCCACTGTATCTTTTGTAAACAACCTCTCTATCTCCACAATGTAGGGGTAAGGTCTGCGTACACACTATCCTCCCAAACCTCACTTGTGGGAGTACACTGGTTATGTCGTTCTTGTTGTTACTGTATCTTTTGTAATAACCATCGACACTTCTAAATAGATTTACTGTTTAGATATAAAAAAAAGGGGGGGGGGGTTGGGGGGGGGGGGAATACACATTGTACAAAATAATCATTAGATAATCTAAGACGTATAGTTAACACAATACTTCAAAATAATTTTCATACAGAAATATCATTGTCTAAACATATTGATAATTTTCAATTACTAATATGGGAAGAAGTTTAGGTATTAAAAAAGACATGATCAAACGAATGAGCTTCCTTGTTGTTGCAACATCCTGCTACCTTCAAATAAATACTATTCAAAATAGTGCATTGAAGTGGGGATTTAGAATGATGTCTTCAGTGGAGGATTGAGTGAATTACTAACATTATTATTTGTTTCTGGTGACAACTTGAATTGGAGACGGTAAAGTTTTGAGTTACAGGCTGCACTTGAAACTATGCCTTTTGCTGTCATGCTCTAAGACTTTTCTACACCATGCACAACATTCACTTCCTTGTTGCTAGGTTGATTGAATTCCTTCTCACGTTTATGGTGCTTTGTATACATCTAATTATGTGATGATGCCAATTTATATCTTTTTGACGTATCTGCTCAACGTATATATTTTCATATCATGAATTTTGTTTAACATTAAAATATAGCTATTTGGTACATGTTCTGTGGAAGACTGTTCTGTTGATTTGAACTTGAGAGCTTTGGGAAATTGCCTTTTTGGAACTTATTCTCTGCTGAACTGCTTTTATGCAGGTTCTTATCATGGATAAAGTAACGGTAAAAGTAATGTCTTCCACATGCAAAATGGCTGATATCACAGACCAAGGAGTTTCATGTGAGCTCCACATACAATTTATTTTTTAGTTTGTCTGCGTCATTGTAGTTCTAGTTGACAATCTACCCTCACAAAATTATCAAACCCCTTCGACAAACCAAGAATAAAGAGCATATTTCAATGAGAAGTGAGTGCTGACTAATTTCATTAGGTTATGTTTCCGCGAAATTTTTTTTTTTTTTTGACATCACACAAGTTAAGACTCTGTGATCTCTAGTTCTGTTCAATCACATGAGTCTTATTGAATTTGTCACCAAACCCTGGTACAATGAGTCCCAAAGCCCGATGTAGGTTAATCATTAGTTGTTAGTTCTTGAAAATGTCCTGATTCATTATGTGTATTTATTATGACAGTGGTGGAAGATCTTTTTAGAAGAAGGCAACCTTTACCAACAATGGATGCTATATACTTCATCCAACCGTCAAAGGAGAAGTATGATCTTTTTTTCAACACCCCTTCTCTACATAATCATCTCTGCTTGATTTTGTATACAAAGCATGAGAACTGTGTATCCTTCATACGTGATCTTTAATGTTCTATTCTTCACCTCCATTGCCCCTCACCCTTACCTTCAAATTACCATATGATTGTACCCTTTTCCAAAATTTTCTGCTCATCATCTGTGCAGTCATAATTTTGAATTTCATATCTTGATTAATCTTTTATTGGATAAGAGCAAAGATGGTTTGCATTTAGAAACATCGGGTCAGTTAATTCAGTGATTCTTGTCCAAAACATCGGGTTCCTTTTCCTTCTACAGCACTTAATTAAATGAGAACTAACCTTTAAATTTTGAATTTGCAGCGTTGTCATGTTCTTGTCCGATATGTCAGGAAGAGAACCTTTATACAAGAAGTATGTGACAGGATCTCGTTCTCTAGAAAATCTAGTGTACCGCACTTGGTTTAATGAAAATGAATCATCTGGTTCTTGTCATCTTACTTCTATTATTCCCTATTTTCTTCAGAGCATATGTATACTTCAGTTCCCCAATACCTAAGGACTTGGTTGCCCGCCTCAAGAATGACACAAGTGTAATACCCCGTATAGGTGCACTAGGAGAGGTAATAATCATGTGTCTCTGTCTACAATACTGCGTGCATCATGTAATTGATATCTTCACAAGTTTGACTGAATCTTCTTTTTCATTTTTTCTTCTTTTCCTTTTTTGCACAATACAGATGAATTTGGAGTATTTCCCAATAGACAGCCAGGTACTTCGGCAAATATTTCGACAAACAATTTCTCGCCTTACTTGGAGCATTTAGTTCAATATCTGTCTTTAAACTGGGACATTAGAAGAATTTTACAATTTTGATGAGTGAAAAATGATGCAGCAGATATGAAATGAAGCTGGATCAATAGAAAGGGAGAGAAGTTTCACATAGCCGACCCAACTAATTGGAATTGAGTAGTTTATCTGTAGATTGATGTAAGAATTTTGTAGATTGCAACTTTATTAATATGTGAGCTTTTATCACAGGGATTTGTCACTGACCATGAAAGAGCACTTGAAGAGTTGTTTGGTGAAAGTGCTCAAAATTCTCGGCGTACTGATGCTTCCTTGAATGTAATGGCCACAAGAATTGCCACTGTTTTTGCTTCGCTGAAGGTAATTTTAAGCTTCACTAATGTGTGACTTGCTCTTTCATCTGAAGTATTATGTAAAATGTACAAACCAAAAGACTACTGGTACTAGCTTTTTATCAGTTTATGTTACCATTATTCTGTCAAAAAGAATTTGTTGATAAAGTTGGTACAGTTGTGACTGCTCTTTAGGTAAAGTGAAGAAACTTTGGAGGTATAAAAGATGTTGCATTTTCATATATGTCTTCAAGTTGTGTATATCTTCCACTTACATTTCCCAGTGACCAACTTAATTTGGCTAAACCTGTCTTTACATCCAGGAATTTCCTTTTGTGCGTTATCGAGCTCCCAAGGGACGTGATGGATCATCAACAAATTTCCGTGAATTAGTTCCTGAAAAGCTCGCTACAGCTATATGGAACAATATCACTATGTATCGGTCTAGTATTCCTAATTTTCCGCAGAAAGAGACATGTGAATTACTCATTCTGGACAGATCTGTTGACCAGGTTTTGAATTGATTTTGTTGATAAATATCAGTCAGCCCGGTCTATTTTCATTATTATTAATATAACGACAAATCTTCTTGTTTAGATTGCTCCTGTGATTCATGAATGGACATATGATGCCATGTGTCATGACCTGCTTGATATGGATGGAAATAAATATGTACATGAGGTACGCATTGCTTCTTGTTCTGAATCTCTTATATCAAGATTTTCCTGGTGTTTGATCGAAATGTATCTCACCAGGTTCCTAGCAAATCAGGTTGTCCACCTGAGAAGAAGGAAGTTCTTTTGGAAGATCAGGATCCTGTTTGGTTGGAGCTACGGCATACTCATATAGCTGATGTAAGCATTAAGAATTTCCTTATTCCTTTGATGCTTGTGAGTGTCATATGTTGCTTCTGCTCCTAACTTAAAGACTTTACCAGGCTAGTGAACGACTCCACGATAGGTTTACAAACTTCGTTTCTAAGAACAAAGCAGCACAGATGGAGCAGAGGTTGGTGTTTTAGCTGTAAATGATAAAATATTATTCCTTTGGTAAATTTGTGAAGACCTGTAGCATAATAATTATAGTACGTACTGTGCTCCATGTCTGTGGATGATGCAGCTTTCAGTAACTTAAGTCCAGCATGAGATGTTGTTCTGAGACTTATAAGTATCAAGAGGTTGAGGGACTCTGCCAAGTTTCTCAATATGAAAAGTAGCTTATTTCAGCAGTTTCTTCTTTTCATATTTTGCTGATTAGCATGTTATGTGCCTGAAACCTTTGAATATATGCTATCATGATATTTCTCATGTTACTATGGACCAATAATTTTAAGAAGCGCATACCATCAAATAATCATTCACCGCTGAATCTAGGCATGGTATAATTCTGAGCTAACACTCTATTCTTAGGGTTTTGTCTGTTAACTGGCAGATAACAAGCATGGAAAACTTGTCTGATCAGAGAGCCATTGGCGACAGAGGCTTGAGCTTGAAATTATAGCTTTTGCTTTTCATACATGTCCTTTAGATTACCATATTAGTTGTTTACTTTATTTCAGAAACAGTTTCACTCTACATGTGTATACTTTTAGAAAAAAAGAAATTTCTTTGAGGTATTCATTTTACTTGTAAATTCAACTGGAATAATTGGAATGCAATGAAGAGGCCAAGGTAATTAATCTGGAGTGTCTTATAATTGTTTTAATTGTGACCAATTGATCATAGCTGTGATTTATCAGCTATAGATGAGTAGAGGTACGAAATTTTATTCATGATGCTTCCATTTTTCTGATAATCACTCAACTCGTATCTACTTTTGCATAGAGATGGAGGTGAATTATCTACACGGGACTTGCAGAAGATGGTCCAAGCTTTGCCACAGTATAATGAACAAAAAGAGAGACTCTCTATCCATGTTGAGGTTTGTTCCATCGTACTGGATCCATGTGCGAACTTATTCCTCTCTTTCAAAGAGCAAACTTAACCATTTTCACCCTTCTTCACAACTAGTTATTTGGAGTAACACATAATAATTCTAAATGCAAGTAAATCGTACTTGAATAGAGGTCAACTGTAAGAAATTAGGCATTGACGTACTTTTGGATGTACAACTTTTAGGAGCTAGTTTCATTGGTTTTGGTTTGTATTCTAAATTTGTATAATCCTCAACAACACGCCAGCTACTTCTCGACTCCATCAGCAGTAAACTAGAGCTTATGAGGATGGTCATTATCTTATTTGAGTACAAAATCCACTGAGGTGTTTAAGAGACATAACAGCCTCAATGTCATTGGTCTTACCGATGTTGAATTCCGTATCGATATTCTTTGTTTATTTAGAACCAACTGAATTTTGACTGAGATGAACCTTGCCTGCAATAAAATGCTGAAGTTTCTTTCATTGCTTGATTGATCAGATTGCAGGTGAGCTTAATAATGTTATCCGAGAAACGGGTCTTCGGGAACTTGGACAGCTAGAGCAGGATCTGGTCTTTGGCGATGCAGGAACGAAGGAAATGATCCATTTTCTAAGGACGAAACAGGTGATAATGTTTTCGCTGCCTCAGAATACAAGTACTCAAACTCATTGTAATTTCCACTTCCAGGCATGGTCTTTGTAATAACTTCCCAGCATGTAGGATACTGCAGGTGAAAATAAGTTACGCTTGATGATGATTTATGCATCTGTTTATCCAGAAAAATTTGAGGGCGACAAAGCAGCAAAACTGATGCAGGTATTTCATGCATGCTTATTTCTTGAAACAATCTGTTTTCCATCTCTAGCCTATCGTTGAACTTTTGTTCAAACGATCTAATGGTGGATTTGCATGCCTGTATTATATGGACACGTAATAAAACAATTGGAGATTAGCAGTTCCTGCTGTTTCTTTAAGGGAAGAAAGAATCTTCTGAAGAGAAGTGGAGTGGTTTCGGTAATCCATTGAGAAAGATGATGCCCAGAAATCACTAAAGAAACCATAAGTATTGGAAGAATATGATATAGGGCGTCACAAACAATAAATTATTCCATGTTAAAATGTGGGATTTCTACAGTGTTCCAAATAATACAAAAAATAAACTAAGAAAAAGTTGTTCTTATAAGCAATAATGCAGTCGGCTTAAGAGAGATCAGGTTTCTGTTTTGACCTTTCGCATAGTTTTCTCAATCAGATTACAATTATAATGTGTGACTGAATGTAGTTTAGGAATTGTGAAAAGAGTAGGTCCAAGAAAAGTTCAAATTTATGGAACAATTTTACCATGTGAGTTATCTCCTTTTAGATCAATGCTCTTAGGAATTTCCTGGCCTCCTTGGATAATACTTTTAGAATCAACCATTTGAAAAAAAAAGTTCTTAACCAGATGTTTTTGTGCCATAAAGAAACATTGTTGGTCAAGTTACATTTTCATGCGCAAGGGTAATCATCTCTCATCCATTTATCCATATTCTCGTCCTAGAATCAACTTTTAAAGTTGTTATTCATTGTCTCAAATGCATGGATATACTTTGTATTGGTTCATCAGTACTGTAAATTGAAGCTAAGGAAACTTTGGAAGTTTTAATATAGATACTTTTTTTTCTCTTAGTTAGCAAAACTGTCACCTGAGGATATGAAGGCTGTGCAAAATATGAGAATGCTGGAGGGTTCAGAAAAACGGAAGGCGTCAAGTGGAAGCTTCTCCCTGAAGTTTGATTCACAAAAGGTAAACTTCAAAGCTTCCCTGGAGACTTCAGCTCATTATGGCAAACTGAGACCTGACAGTTGCTAGATTTTGTTGCTTGCATATTAGAAAGGGAAAGCAGCTAGACAGGATCGAACTGGAGAGGAAGAAACATGGCAGTTATTCCGATTTTATCCCGTGATAGAGGTTCGTTATAAGACTTCCTAATCCTCCGTGAATGTAATTTTGCAGAAGATAATTGACAAGATATTTTCATCTTTAGTTTAGTGCTGTAAGATTGTTGGTGTAAGAGTGTTGCAGTTTCTGCTGCCAGCCATGATTAATCTAGACTAAGTTGACTTTTAGTGTTGGAATAGGAAACTAATGGTCGACTTGTGACCAGATAGGTGTTAACTTCAAACGTCTACTTGAACTGTAGGATTTAAGTCCTAATTGACTGATTTAATCCACTGAACAACCTAGCACTGAAAATATTAGAGGGTAATTTGACTGGAAGATCTTATTTATGTGCCACATAGAAGATACCTTCCCAGTACTTTATTTAAAATGGAATTTTCTTAAAGACCAATTTACCTTAATACCGCTAGAGGGTTCTAAATTATATTCCAGAAACCTCCATGCTTGGAATCTCAGAGTTCAATTACCTTGCCTCTTTATTGGAACTCTATTTTAGAGTTTGGGGACTACAATGCTTAGAAAGCAGACATGACGCTTTCACGAAAGATGCTTCTTTAAACTGCCATTGTGTGACAGGGGATACACTCAGCTTCCATTAGTTCCCAGACTTGCTGAATGCTTTAATATTTAATCAAATAGCTCTTAAAATGGCTTAGCTCATACGTCATACTTACTAAATCATATAACCAATCCTGCTTCTTTCAGGAGTTGGTTGAGAAAATGTGTAAAGGCGACTTGCCAAAAGATGATTATCAATGCATGAACAGTCCTCAACCAGCTACCCGTGAGGCCAGTGGATCTTCTGTAAGGAATGCCCCACCAAAGACTGCCGAATCTACTAATCCACGCTCAGTGAGATCAAGAAGGACGCCGAATTGGGCATGTTCCCGTACTTCTGATGATGGATATTCAAGGTTTCCCGTGGAATATCGTCTTTAATAGATTTTTTTTTACCCTTGAAGATCCAGACCTCCTTGATTCATTATGAAAATATTGTCACTTTTCAGAAACATGAGTACCATATTTATTCATTTAATTATTCATTATGCTTTCCTCACCTTGCCTTATGCCTTTGTTGGAATTTTTGTAGCGACTCCAATCTCAGAAGTTTTTCAACTGATTTTAAGAACATGGGACAACGGATATTTGTTTTCATTATCGGTGGTGCAACTCGATCTGAGGTAAAACCTTACATTTTAATTTCCATCCACTGGCTTTCCACCTAATGAAGGCTTAGGCCTCTGAAATGATATGTTGTTGATATTCTTCTATGCAGCTTAGGGTTTGTCACAAACTTACATCAAAGTTAAGGAGGGAAGTGGTCCTTGGCACAACTAGTCTAGATGATCCAGCTCAGTACATCACGGTAATATTACTTCATCTAGTAGTTTTTTGCGGCGTGCCTTTGATTTCGATTTTCTAAGAATTCTCACAATCTTCCTCTCTAGAAAAAAGATGTATGAATAACTCTTTTACATGCTTGCAAAACATTCATCCTAGAATTATCAATCTTGGCATCAGTCATTCAGAGACTTCAGGTTTTTCAAGATAAAACTCCGAGATTCATGAGTTAAAATTTAAGTTTTACGTAAGATGAGTTGATCCATGCCAGATTAACCACTTCAGTTTTTGCCATATGTGAATATTGGATTTACTAATAAGTTTGTTTACAAGGGCATACAAGCAAAGGTATTTATTTAAAAAACGTCTGTTTATGATGGCATACAAGTGAAGTTATCCATTAATCTCCGATAGGCCTTCTCCTCATTTTTTTTGGAAAAGGTAGCATATCTATTACATCATGTACAACTTAGGCAAAAACCAAAAGCTTAACATCCTTGTTCTTCTCACAAGGAACCTAAGACTTCTATGATTGAATCATGTTCATCAATATATTCTAATTTACACCAATAACTAAAAAGAAGAGTGCAATTCATCTTAATCTTCTGTTTAGAGCTGCTTGTATCTTCAAAGCATCCTGCATTCCTCTCCTTCCATACTGTCCACCAAATAGCTGCTCGGACAAATTTCTATCTGTCTTAGTTAGAGGAATTTCCCCCTATATTCCAACTTTCCAGAAGTTCAAAGGTTCTTCATTGTCCACCTAATACCCCTTAGGTTGATGAACAATTCCAAAACTATCTGGTCACTCTACAATGTAAAAACAGATGGCTAATTGTCTCTGCACCTTGTCCACATAAATAGCATCTAGAACTAATTGGCAATCCTCTTTTCCTAAGATTTTCCTGAGTAAGGCCTTCTCCTCATTTCAACATCCAAATGGTTGAAACTGCAATCTGATGATGAAACAGCTTTCCAGGCTATAGAGCTATTATGATTTGCCAAAATTAGGAACTATGGTGATGGCTTACATCTAAAAATGACTTTGCACCGCCTTTTGTAACAGAAATAGTCGAGTGAAAAATATCCTCAGTCTGAACTCATTCTTCTCATCTTGTTTTACAGAAACTGAAATTGCTATCAGAGAAAGAACTTTCAGTAGATAGCCTCAGAATTTAATATGGTATTTGGGATTTGTAGACTACATTTTTGGTTGACACCCGAAAGGTCAGTGAGAAAGCTAAACTGATCGTCGTTTTATGTTATCTTCTCCTTTTTCTTCCATTTGAAGGAACTACTGGAACCCTCCCCTAAAACAACTTTCTTTATATTTTAGGGTGCAGGTTGCAATATATACTTAAGGGCACATTGCTGGGTTCTGATGCTTTTTTTATTGGGTTTGAGGGAAGAACTTGATTCATTGCAAAGGCAGAGCAATTTTAAAGAAGGCTCATGACACCGGAATTTACATATGGCAGTTGGATTACTGCTTTTATACTAATCTTGCAGCTTAGGTAGAAGAACCATCTTTGGGATTAGAAGATGATATAGAAACTTACTTCCAACATTCATGAGGCAGTGAAGTAGTTTGAATGCAACTTAGTTTTTTTTTGTTTTAAACTTCAAGCATAAGCAGGATTGCACTCTTGAATTTTGTAATTGTACTAAATTTAGTTGGTCAAGTTTGTCTCAAGGCATGTGTTTAAGGAAGACGATTACTTGTATCTGTATCTTAAATGAATTTTCTGTTTCAATGGGCTATATCTTTAATGCCTTTGGTCGATGAGTGGTTCAACTGGTACCTTCTCAGGTGATCAAACTGAAATTCAATTTGCGTGCCACAATTATTTAATGTCTCTTTGGAAAGTCACATGAGAATTGGATTTGGGTGTAATTACACAGTTTGGCATATTTATTTGGCCAAGTAATTGCTTTATTAGCATGGAATAGGGTATAATTGGAAGGATGTAATTATAGAGTTTGGCATGTTTGTTTGGTCAAGTAATTACTTGGTCAGTATAGAATTGGGTGTAACTATAGAGTTTGGCATATTTGTTTGGCCTAATAATTACTTGGTCAGCATGGAATTGAGTGTAATTTGAGGGGTGTAATCATGGTCTCCAATTCTCAAGGCGAGGTGAAGATTGGTGGTAATTATATTGTGTAATTACAAGGTTGTTTTTTAGTTTCTTTCATTTTTGTTTTTATTTTAATTTATTTTCTTTATAACTTTTTATTTCTATTTTCAAATTTTTAAAAAATATTTTTCTTTTTACATTATTTATCTTTTATTTCTCTACATTTACTTCTTGTGATTCCATGTAATTGCTAATATTTTATTTTTTATTATTTTATTTTTCTATTTTTTGAAACTACACCTCCTAATATTGAAAATAATGAATCATTAACAAATTTGGTATATAATGAGTGGTGCAATTAAAGTGAAATTTCGGTGTTGAGTATAGTTATAAACTTATTATGTTTCCTAATCTTAAGGTGTAGATTATTATGTTGGAATTTGACATATGTTAAACCTTTTTTTTGGATTTTAGAATTGTATTATATTCATGGTTCCAATTTACTTGTTTTAGTAGTATTGGCTCACATTGCATGTTGTTCATTTTTTTAGTTAGAATTGATAAATTAGTTTTGTCAAATATTTGAATAATATTATGCCATTATACTTATAAATATTAATTTATTTATCAAACATGAATTTCATGATATTCTTACAAAATGTATGTTTTTAGTTTTTGTAAGTATCTAAACTAAATATTATTAGTTTGAAAGATAAATAAAAATTAAATTTACAATATTAGTTATAAATATATGATTGCTAATTAATGTATATTAACGAAAAAATATACATCTTAAATATCAAATATAATATTATTTATATTTATAAAAATTTATAGACATATATTTATTATATTATTCCCTTCATTTCAATTTAGATGAAGTACTTTGATTTGATACGGAATTTAAGTAAAAAAGACTTTTGATACGTGTGGTCTTAAAAAAGCATAAGGAATAAAAGTTTTGTGGGGCCATGATATTTATGTGGTTATAAAAGCTTCTCATTAAGGATACAATGGGTAAAATTAAGAGTTTAAAGTTGAATTATTTCCAATCTAGAAATGTGTCATTTATTTTGGAATAGACTAAAAAGAAAACTACTTCATCTAATTTGTAACGGAGGGAGTAACTTTTAAGTTTTGATAGTTACTTCATTTAAAATTTAATCTAACTGTGTAATTATACTTGTGCAACCAAACACTAAACTTGTAATTACACTATAATTATACTATGATAAACAAACAGATCGTTGTAATTAAATAATTATGTAATTACTAGATTGTGTAATTATTATCCTAGTAATTACACCAATTTGAATTATCTGGTGGCTTTTCAAACAGACCCTTATCCTAACATTTACTCTCTCAGGCAAACCATAGAACAGGGAAATTAAAAATTCTCTCTCTAGAATTTCAATTTCTCCATCATATTCTCAAACCATGGATTCAACCATGATCACAACACAAATTCCACCAGAATCATCGGACGAGCACAATCAGATGGACATTGAAGAGATACAAAAACACACTCCTACAAGGAAATGCTAGTGGATAAACTGGCAAGCCAGCAAAATGAATACTATGAGGATGAAGTACCTACAATCATCAAGAATAATAAAGGAAAAAAACATCAAAGGATCAATCCTATTATCCTATGATGACAAGAAGTGTCTCTACCTCCCATGTTGTTACTCTATAATCATAAAGATCTTTGGACGTAGAATGTCACACCATTATCTTCGCTCTAAACTAATAGACTTCTGAAAATCATCCGAACAGTTAATCTTGATTGATCTAGGATGGGATTTCTTTATTGTTAAATTCAGTTTAGAGGAAAATATGGTAAAGGCACTACACCTAGGACCATAGTTTATCTCATTGAACTTTATCAGCATGTAAATGGGAACCAAAATTCAATCCACAAGAAACTACTCTCTCTACCAAAGCCATTTAGATCTGCCTCCCACAACTCTCAACGGAATTCTATGAGAAAGAAATTCTAGAAAAAATGGGCAGAAAGATGGACAAGTTGTTGAAAATAGACTCATGCACCTCCTCCACCCTCAGAGGAAGGTATGCACATATTTGCATTCAAGTACCCCTAAAAACCCCGATAGAAACCTATGTCATAATCGGAGACCATAAACAAGCAATGATCTATGAAGGGGAAGGTACATTATGCACGTTCTGTGGAAAAATTGGACACACATCAAAGGGATGCAACTATAGGAAGCCTCAACTTTCTATCCCATCAGAAGCACCGGAGACTTCCGAAAAAATTGCAGAACAAAGAGAAGATAATGAATGAAACAATAGTCACCTTCCCAAAATAGGAAAAACAAAGCTAATAAAAATCAAATGACACGAATGGAGGAGCGGAAAACAATCAACACTACTCAACATATGCTCAACGGATTCAGGTAAACATGTTCAATGTAAATTCAGGTAAGTTTCTACAAACCCAAGCTGTTCGGTACAATATCAAAGCAAGCAAACCCAACCCAAAACCATACAGAAGGCCCAATTAGCAAACTAAGTCCCACCCACCAATACCAAGCCACCACTCCAATGCGGTCCCAGCCCAAAACGAGTACAAAACAAAAACCTAAATCAGGGCCCAAAGACGCTGATACAATCCACACCCTTGACCCCCAACTCGCCTCCTTAGAAAAGGCCTCTACTTTTGGCCCATCTAACGAGGTAACAGAACCCAAATCTGAGGCAATGGATTATGGGGCCAGCCACGCTCATCCAATAGGGCCCCCACCTAATTGGAGGTTGTCAGCCCAAAAACCTGCCCTTACTCTCGCACCTACGGCCCCTACCAATACCTCTGAGATAACCTCTAATGGGAAGTCTCAATAGTCACCATGACAACTCAAGTACACCCTCTGGTACCTCACTCAAATTCAGGTGAAAAGGCACCCGCCGTCCACTCTACAAGATCTCTAATTAATACAGAATCCCCCTCCCCAGGCACAATTAACATTGCCTCCTTCATCGATCAAGATTTGACACCAAAGGTCATAATAATGGATCATCCCCTTAAGTTAATCCCCCATTACTCAAAGCAATAAAATAAAAAACACAAAAATGGAAAAAAATCAAGCGTCACCCTCTTTTGTCACCTCACTGCCACTACCACCGGACCACCTAACAACATCCTGGCTGGAGATGGCATTGCAGGGCTAGGGTTTAACCTACAATTTCACCTTGGGAAACCAGCAAGTGACGCTGATTGTACAGAATCTGGCTGACTTAGCAAGGGTAACTGTAGAAGCCTTGAACCAAGCCCTAACTGCCTTTGGTCCGTGCCTATGGCAGATGATGGTAAATAAGGACAACATGCCACCCAACATCGACCCTCCGATGCTCAACAATCAAATGCTCCAAACCTTCCAGTCATTACCATTCTTCCCCGACCTAGGCAACGGAGGACCCAGCAGTGGAGCCAATCTTTGTGACCATCGACTACCAAATCTATCAAATGCCATCATTTTCTGCTCCGCTAGAGAAGAGCACATCTCCGACTCTCTGCAATATCAAAAAGGAAATAAACAAGGCCTTATACCTCCTCAAAAAGAAAAACTCGTCAGAGGTGGATGGAACAAACTACGGCCCCCTCCGAACAGACTCGCTCTTACTGGATTCAGTCACGGCGATTGAGTTCAGTGTGGAGACCAGCAAGGTACTAGTGATACTATGCCCCTGATCAATGATCAAGTATGGACTAAGTCTTGTGTCTCACCAGTCCCAAGGATCTATCAAGTTTCTACTCAATCTGACTCCATTTCTCAGCCTGAAAAGGAACTCCCCACCATCTTCGAGGAAGGCCTCGCAAGGAATTGGGAATCCTCGAGAAGGTCACCACCCAAGCACCCCTAATGAACTACATCATATGGAATGTTAGGGATGGATCAATTATAAGTTCAAAAGGCATTGTATAAGATGGTCAAAATGCATAAGCCAACCATGCTCGTTCCTCTAGAGACCAAAATGGCCGACCACAAGAAACTAGTTGAAGAGCTTCAATTCGATTTGATTATCCAATCGTCGACCATCGGTCTATATGAGGGGATCATGATTATATAGAAGAAGGACAATGTAAGTGTCGATGACGTGGCCACCACCCCTCAAGGTATCCATGCAAAGGTGAAGGTACTCGCTAACCATACTCCTTGGCTATTTTCCGCCATTTATAGTAGTAATAAGTTAGCAGATAGGAAAATCCTCTAGGAGAATTTAATTACAATCTCCAAAATTCTCACTAATAACTGGTTTGTGGGAGGAGACTTTAATGAAGTTGTTACACCCTAGATTTTTCTACGTAAAAATATGCCATAAGTAAATTGATGAAAGCTCGAAAATGAGATATTACATCTTGCATTTTCGTACATTAAAGTTTTGTCGTAAGTTAATCAACATAAGTTCGGGAATGAGATTATTTTGAGATTATAAGCATTATACTATTTTAAACACGTGATGAGTAAATTCGTGAAGGAGAAAGGGTAAGCAAATCAAAGAAAATGACTTTTATCAAAGTTTGACATTTTGAGATAAAATACGTCCCGAGATAGAGTACTCGGTACCTATGGACTAATACCATACAAGGTACCACATGCCCATGATAGCAAGATGTATTAAAAGTGAATAATAAGTAATTTGAGATAATTCATAATTATGTGGGTAATTGATTAATTATTGAACTAGTGATAGATTACTAAGTTGATTAAGAGGAAGGGGTGAAAATTTAGATAAGTTCAAGTGTTGTAATGGGTAGCAAAAGAATTAAGGAATTGTGACTCAAAAATAACTATGTTATGTGTCAATTCTTAAGAAAGTGAGTCATTTCCATTTAGTAATGGATAGACATATATAACATGATTCATATCATATCTAGTTAACAAACAAAAACGTGAGCCGTATCCATTCTTAAGATACATAACTCATAATTCCATTATTATATATATTCAAACATAAATGTTTGTATGTTACAAACATAGGTCACAACCGTAAGTCACATATGTAAGATAAAACCTTCAATAATTCAAATCAAAGGGAGATTTTACAATTATAATGTAGTATAGTGCAATTTTTCTCAAAAATATCATACGGACTTTTTCCTACATCGATCCGCCATTACGTATTGTTGCCATTGACATGTATTATAAGGATTGTCAAGAGAATCGGCTCATATATATTAAGGCTATCCCTTCTTTCTTTTGGAATAATCTACATGACACAAATGAAACGAACAAATGCACAACTTTCATAAATGACTCTATTCGTAGAAATACTAGAGGTCTTATGTTCTTGATTCCCCGTATGTGTTATTGTTCTTTCGTCTGTTCATGGGTCTCAAAAAAATATGTAAGTTGAAAAAAAATTTACATTATGATATTACTCAAAGGAATAATGGTCTTATGATATTCCAAGAGATTTTATTGTCGTACTTTTTATGCATTGCATTAATGTACATTGACCCATGACCAGATGACATTATATATATACATATATATATATACATATATATATATACATATATATATATATATATATATATATATATATATATATGTATATATATATATATATATATGTATATATATGGAAAAGGGTTACGACGTTATATACGCACCACCACTTGATAGCTGGTGGTGATGTTATGACGGGATTTACCCACGTTCATGATTTTCTCACAGTGGCCGAGATAATATGACGGGATGCCCTCAGAGGCTTGGTGATATTATGAATGCATATACCCATGTATGAGAGAATGACATTTATACGTATATATATGATATTATAATATTAAATGATTCATAGAGCTATTCAGATATTCATGTTGAGTCTATACTCCATGTTTTTCTTATGTCTATTCTTTATGGATTTTCACTGCTTACATACTCGGTACATCATTTGTGCTGACATCCCTTTTTGCCTGGGGACAATGTGTTTCATGCCCGCATGTCCGGTAGATAAGTTGAGAGTTCTCCAAGTAAGCTATCAGCTCAACGGAAGATGTTGGTGCACTCCATTTGCTTCGGAGTTGCTTATTTGGTTAGTATGATTTAAACATGTATTGATTAGTATGTCAGGGCCATGTCTCGTCCTTATGACATTTATGTACTCTTAGATGCTTGTAGACATATCTCATGTATATGAAAGATTGTATGGGCTCGTTGGCCTATGTTCAGTAGATGAGTGATTATTTCGGCCTTATAGGCATGTACGTCATACGTGTAAGTCGGTATATCAAGTGACAAATGTATGTACAATCAGCCAAACTGATATTAGTTATGACTATGGGATAAATATTACCTTAGTATGATTCTCATCTCTGATCGAGAGAGAATGTTAGGCAATTCGAGGAGCCAATGGATGAAACAAGAGGAGCTAAAAGCAAAAGAATGTTTTGTTCAAGTTTTTAGAATAAAGTGATAGAAAAAAGTATAACAGAAAAATAAGAAGAGAGTTAATGAAGTATTATGAGTAAAATGTGGTACATGGATGACAACGGTTGATAAAAAAATTATAGTATTACAGAGTCTATAGTCAAGTGAAGGAAAAAATGAGAGGTGAGAGGCCTTGATACAACAAAAGAGTATAGGCCATAAAGTCATATGCTCACTTCGAAAAATGAGTTTGTGACTTCAACGCAACTACCAGAAGGAAAAGTTAGACCCCAGAATAATAGAAATCAGTATAAGCTGGTGAACAAGACAAACTAAACATGAATTAGGGACTGAGTGATTTAATAATAGTCAGCATCATGAAAATTTCAGATTGCATTCCGGCGATAATAGAATGGACAACATAAGAAGATTCATAAGAAATTCAGATAATGGTCATTCAGGAAGACGCTTCCCTAAAGCAAGCAATATGAGCAAAGTTAAGCTTAAGGGATTGTATGTGCCAGTTGCACTAAATGTCACCATCGCGAGTAAGGAAATTTGTTATCCTTAGGGGTGTGCATTCGAATGGTTTATCGATAATTGAATCGATTATTTATTATTTGTTTATCGATATCTGTTTATCGATTCGATCTACAAATTTTCCTTATTGAGTTATCAATTTCAATTTCGATTTTGTCCTCTTCGATTATCGATTTATCGATAAACCGATAAAATATACTAAAAAGATAAATATACCCTTTCCTTTACCCTAAGTCCCTAACCCTATTATTTCTTCTACCCATTCTTTAGCACCACTTTTACCTTTCTCCCTCTCTCCCCGAACTGCAAACCCAACAGACAAAGTTTTCATCTTATTTTAGCTTTTTTTTGTCCATATTAGTTAGGCGTATTTATAGCGATATACTTTTCGTAGAACCCCATAAAGTTTCTTATTGGTGTAACCGATAACCGAATCGATAAGCCCCAAAAATCGATAAATCGAAATCAAAAAAATCGAGACCTTATTGAAATGATAACGATAAGCATATGTACAAATTGATAATCGATAAGGGTCAAAATCGAATCGATAAATCGAATGCACACCCCTAGTTATCCTTGGTACAGAGCGATTACCGCAAGGCAAGTAAGGATCATCGATGATGTGAAAAGACGCTAAATATGAGAAGGTAAACATTTGTACGTAGATCATCATATCCCTAAATGTTTAGTACTCCCCTAAAGGGGGGAATATTGAATGATGTGGCATTAAGTCAGAATTAAATGATTCCAGTAACTATGGAATGGTAAAAGAAAAATGCAAGAAAAATGAAAAAAGGACGAGATTTCATTTATTCAAAGGCTACATATATGCTACAATTCCCGAACATTATGTGAACATGATGTCAAGGAAAAGATATAAGGCTCCCTGCTCGAGATGTTATTGATGGATACGGAGCCAGTGTGAAACACAAGTTAAGACAAAGGAAATAACTCAAGAAAGATTACATGGAATATTGATATGAGAATGGGGCAATAAGTAGTTAGTAATTGATTTAGGAAGAGCCTAGTTATGGCTAAACAGGAGGTTACAGACGAGTTAATGGATCGTATAATATAAACATAGTAAAATCCAATATAGTGAATTCAGTCTCGCGGATATGACATCGTGATCCTTAAAAAATATTCATATAGGAGTTGGGGTAGTTAAAGGTACCATATGAATGTTACTGGAAAAAAAAAAAAGAATACCACTAGGAACACAGTCAAAATTTAAGTTCAAAAGCAACCCTACAAGCACAAGGGCATGGATATAACTAACTACATATAACTATAGGTGGGAAAGGACATAAAAAATCAAAAGGTAATATTCAAGATCATATGGGTTGTATGGAATTTTAATATGTGTGGGCACTAAAATAAACCAAATATTCATGCAAAAAGTGGCAGAATAGCTTACATTTAAAGAAACCTGAGAAGGAATGAAATTTGGATAAGTTCAAATGTTGTAATGTAGCAGCAAAAGAATCAAGGAATTGTGACTCAAAAATAACTATGTTATGTATCAATTCTTAAGAAAGTGAGTCATTTCCATTTAGTAATGGATAGACACATATAACATGAGTCATATCATATCTAGTTACCAAACAAAAATGTGAGCCATATCCATTCATAAGATACGTAACTCACTATTCCATTGTTATATACATTCAAACATAAATGTTTGTATATTACAAACATAGGTCACACCCGTAAGTCACATATGTAAGATAAAACCTTCAACAATTCAAAACAAAGTGAGATTGTGCAATTATAATGGAGTACGATGAAATCTTTCTCAAGAATATCATACGGACTTTTTCCTACTTTGATCCGCCGTTACGTGTTGTTGCCATTGACGTGTGTTAAAAGGATTGTCAAAAAAGCGGCTCAGGTATGTTAAGGCTATCACTTCTTTCCTTTGGCATGATCTATACGATACAAATGAAACGAGAAAATGCACAACTTTCATAAATGTCTCTATTCATAAAAATACTAAAGGTCCTATATTCTTGATTTCACATATGTCTTATTGTTCTATTGTCTGTTCACAGGTCACAGAAAAATATGTAAGTTGAAAAAAAGTTTACATTATGATATTATATTGAACCATGACCAGATATAATATATATATATATATATATATATATATATATATATATATAGGGGATACAGAAAAAGGTTACGGCGTTATATACGCACCACCACTTGATTAGCTGGTATACATTCATGATTTGCCCACAGTGGCCGAGATAATATGATGGGATGCTCTCAGAGGCTTGATGATGTTATGAACGCATATACCCATGCATGGTACTATGAAATTTATATGCATATGTATGATATTATAATATTAAATTATTCACAGAGTTATTCAGATATTCATGTTGAGCCTTTTATTCCATGTTTCTCTCATGTCTATTGTTTACGGATATTTATTCCATACATCCTCGGTACATTATTTGTACTGACGTCCTTTTTATCTGGGGTCACAATGTTTCCTGCCCGCATGTCTGGTAGACAAGTTGAGAGTTCTCCTTGTAGGCTATCAGCTCAGCGGAAGATGTTGGATGTTGATGCGCTTAATTTGCTCCGGAGTAGCTTATTTGGTTAGTATGATTTAGACATATATTGATTAGTATGTCGGGCCCTGTCTCTGCCTTATGACGTTTATGTACTCTTAGAGGCTTGGCCTCGTTGGTCTATGTTCAGTATACGAGTGATTATTTCGGTCTTATATGGCCATACGTCATATGTATAAGTCAGTATATTGATTTGAGTATTTTCTCAGGTTTTATTCTACTTATCTCATGATAGCCTTTACATCTCATTTACCTCTAAGAGTATGATATGATAGATATATTACATTGGTACTCGGTTGAGTAAGGTACTGGGTGCCCCCCACGGCCTATCGATTTGGGTCATGACAGAAGTCATGAAAGCTAGGGACAAGTTTGGGGGTAACCCGATAAGCTCTAGGTGCAGTAACCTATTTTGGAACTGTATCAATGAATTCAAAATACTAGACCTAGGTTACACGGGTAGTAAATACACTTGGTCTAATAAAAGATATAGTAGTAGGACCTCTATGATCCTTGAAAGAATTGATAGGTGCTTTGCCAATGAGAATTAGATCACACAGTACCCTGAGGCTACTGTGTTACATCTTCCTATGACCCACTCTGATCACTGCCATATCAAGGTTGTCCTGGAAGGAATACCCTCCAATAAACTGACTAGACCCATTAGATTTGAATCCATATGTGCTAGCCACCAACCTTCCCAAATATCATCAATGAGTCTTTCATTGCTAATCCGATCCTTCTCCAATCCACTAAATATTTCAAGATAATTGTGACCAAATGGAACAAAGATACCTTTTGTAACATTTTCCATAAGAAAAAAACAATCTTAGCAAGAATTGCAGGAATCCAGAAGTCCCCTAATTACCTACTTATTAAACCTAGAAAACAATCTTGTTACTAAGCTAGACTCAATACTTAGATATGAAGAGGACTTTTTGAATCTCAAATCTAAGATTAACTGGCTTCATCATGGTTATGCTAATACCAGATTCTTCCACACATCTACTTTCAATAGAAGAAGAAGGAACAAAACCCTTTCTCTTGAAGATGAGAGTGGATACTGGCTCTATGACCAACAAGACATTCAAACATCCATAATTTGCTTCTTCACCAACCTCTATACCTCCTTCCACTCCCAAGCCCTCATTTCTCTCACCAGTCGTCTAACTATGTCCCATACCCTTTCTGATTCCCAAAGGGACAAACTGGATAGATCCCTTGAGTTGGGGGGAAATAAAAAAGGCTATCTTCTCCCTAAATCCATTTAAATCCTCTGGTCCTGATGTCATCCACCATTTCTTCTACCAAAAGTACTGGAGCTTTATGGGTGACTTTGTCCTAGATTTCTGCAAGAAATGCTTCTCTACTAGCTCCATGGATGAGACCATGAACGAAACTCTGCTCTGCCTCATCCCAAACTGCCCCAAGCCTCAATTCTGAAAAAATTTAGATCAATTGATTTTTGTAATACATCACCAAAATCATTATAAACAGAATCAAACCAATATTGCATGACATCATTGGGCCTAGCCATTTCAATTTCCTCTCCAATAGAAGAGCATGCGATAACGCCATCATTATGCAAGAGTATATCACTCACTTTAGGAAAATTAAAGGGAGACAGGACAACATGATTCTCAAAATTGATCTTGAAAAAGCTTTTGACAGGCTGGAATGATCCTTCATTAGGGACACACTTCATACCTTCAATTTTTCTTATGGTTTAACCAAGCTCATTATGTCCTGCATTAGCTCTTCTAGCATCTCAATTCTTGTTAATGGGGGGGGGGGGGGAGACTAAAGCCTTGAAGCCCTCCAGAGGCATAAGGCAAGGAGACCCAATATCACCTTACCTTTTCATAATGTGTATGGAGAGACTATCCATGTCAATAGATAAGGTTGTCTTAGACAATCAACGGCAACCCATAAGTATCAGTAGGCCTGGCCCTAAAATCTCTGATATCTTCTTTGCTGATAAGCTCACTCTGTTTGCCAAAGCAAGCAACAGAAGTTGCACTTCCATACACTCTATTTTGCAGACCTTCAATGAGAACTCAGGCCAAATAATCAACCTTGCTAAGTCAAGGGTGCTATTCTCCACTAACACATCCCATGATGCATTGGAGAACCTCACCAACACCGTGTCTATTCAAGGTACCACATCCTTTGGTAAATATCTTGGTTTTTTCATATTCCATAAGAAAGCCACTAATGCAGACATTCAATTCATAGTTGATAACATGCAATCCAAACTGGATGGCTGAGAAACCAGTTGCCTAAACATGACTGGCAGAACTGTCCTGGCCAAGTCTTCTTTAAACATTATCCCCAGCCATGTCATGCAATATATCAATTTGTCCACCAAAGTCAGCAAAAAAATTGATAAAATACAAAGAAACTTCATCTAGGACACCACTCCGGACAAGAAAAAACTGCACCTGATAAATTGGGATAAGGTTACCAAAAAAGGATGATGGAGGTCTAAGACTCCAAAAAGCTGATCTTAAAAACAAAGCAGCCTTTACTAATCTTGCATGGAGGACTTATCACAACACTACTACCTTATGGGCAAGAGTCCTCATGTTTAAGAATTAACTGGAGCCACACCTCTAGAGCCATTAAAGCCTTTAGATACCCTAGATACCCCAAATCCTCTACTTGACAATGTATCCTCAAGGGATGGGACACTTGTAGAAAGGCAAGCAGATGAGTAGTCCACAAAGGAAATAGGGTCAACTTTCTGAGCAATGTTTGGATCCCTAATCAACCAGCAATTAGGGACATGATCGAATGCCGCTTTCTCAGAATGATCTAATGCCAAAGTAGACACTATCTACAATTCAAGGGCTTGGGATCTCTCCACCATATCCATGGATCTGCCCCTAGCATTTCCAACATGGTCAACTATCTTCATTCCCCCAAATTCCACCAAAGATGACAATCTTATCGGGGGATTAACTGCAAGTGGTTCCTTCATTAACAGTTCTGCTTACTCTTTTCTTAGAAAAACTAAATACATTGTTGGAATAGAAAAGGAAGGAACTTTCAACTAGATCCGTAAACTCAAACAACCAACAAAATAAAGAACTTCTTCTGGCTTCTTACCCACGAAGGCTTCCTACTAGGGGCTACCTCCATAGAATTGGGGTCAACTATAAACCCGAATGCTCTTACTGCCATAATTGTAAAGAAACAATTGACCACATCTTCTTTGAGTGCACAAACGCAATCCAATTTCTGGCATGAATTACTGTCAAAAACATTTATTGAGAGCAGACAACAGAACCCTATATTTTCAGCCCAACAATGGCCATCGACTTGGAATACAATTAGGAAAAAATCCTTCAATGGCTACACTCTTTGGGAAAACATTATCCCTTTTTGTTTCTAGCATCTCTGGCTATGCAGGAACCACAATCTCTCCAATAGTAAAAAAGATAAGATCAGCACTGTCAACACCATCTCTAAAGCTACTGAATACTTTTTATTAACAAAAAATGCCTTCATCAAAATAACCAACCAAATCACCACCAAAATAGGAGCCACCCAGAAGAGGCTCTTATAAGCTGAATACGGATGGAGAAACTAAGGGCAACCCAGGCATAAAAGGAATATGTTGAGTCTTCAGAAATCATATTGGAGGTTGAAGGCCTTCTTAAAAGGACTACAACTTAATGAGCAAAACAATTGGGTTCCTTTAGACATCAATACTGACTAGGCCGAAATCATACAAATGCTAATCATATGTAACCTAATTTATGATCCTATAATTTGTGAATGCAGGTCCTTAATACACAGGATAGACAGGGTCGTGGTGAAGCACACTTACAGGAGCAGAATAGGATGGCAGATGCATTAGCTATGGAAGCAACAATGCCAGTTTTTTTGAATAGATCTAGCCTACTACCAGTTCCTCCGATGTTTGCCAATGATGTTCTTTGGGCAAACATTTAGGAACTGATATTATTAAGATTTTTGTGAGTTGTAATATAGATACAATGCTCCAAAATATTGCTACGCTAGGGGTCTTACAATACCCCACTAGTGATATATCTATGTAATGTATTTTGTAATCTAATAATATATAAATATCCTTGTAACCCAAAAAAGAAAACATTAGACCTAATACCAATTACATGCTGTATAGATCACGATTACTATGTTAAACTTATCTATTGCTGATTAAATATCTTTACGTAATGTAAATTATTTATAAGTTATAACTTTAACAATTTATCCGTCCATATGATATCACAAATAATCAAAACATTCTAGCCCTAACTAGAAACACATTGTTTGTTAAAATACTCATAGCAACAGTTTATATAGTTGGAAACCTAAATAGAACAGATGAAATTGTGAGTATAATAGTTGGAAAATAATAAGCAATCGCTTAATTATATACCGACCATAATAATACCTTAATTAAAACTAATTCGTCAATGTATTAGTTAAATTAATTCTAAATTTTGGAATATGTATTTGGATAAGTTTTAAACATTTTCTTTTAGGAAATTAACTACGAACAAAAGCTTATTTTAATTAATAATCCAATACTTTTACATTCAATCACTAATAAAAGTTTAAAAACCAAGACCTAAATGCTAATAGAAGTATATCTTTCAAATCATAAACAGCAAAGCTCACCGGAGATCATTTTCCTCAAAAAAAGAAAAAAGTAAAAGAAATATATATATGTTATAAATAGAACTCTAATTAGGGTGAATGTCTATCTTATGGGGAGTTTTACTTTGAGGCTAACTCATTTCTCTTCCTATAAATAAAGGGGTTCTCTCCCATTGTAAATCATCCCAAAAGTATCAATAAGAAGACTCCTCTCCCTCTACTTTTCTCTTTATTGTTCTTGTATTATTGTTCTTGTTCTTATATTATTTCATAACACGTTATCAGCACGAGTCTCTAACCAATTGAATTTAATATTCAGCAATTATCGCTCTCAGAATCTCGAGTTGCAATCAGATTCATCCACTCTAATTCGTGTTCCGTCGTTTGGACTTTTCTATTTGAGTGAAACGAGATTTGTGATATTTTGGTTTCTGAAATTCTTCAATTTTTTTTCTTTCTCGTTGTTTACTTTTGTATTCTTTTTGAAGGTGAATTTCCAAGCAAAAGAGTGTAATAACGATTGCTACTGCTCCATATGAGAATTTCTATACGGAAAATAGAAGAGATGGTATCATCATAAAATAATGCCACGGGATGGAAACTCAAGAGGTATATTCGATATCACAATATTTATTGGTATACCTTAAAGGTAAGTAAATTACTTTTCCCTTTCAAATTCTTGAAATTCTACGATTTGATTTCATATACAAACATAGACAACAAAGTTTGATTATAACTCTAATGGAGTTTGTAAGGAATTATAACCACGTGAAGTGGTAAAAGTTCTATGTCTTGCCATGATTAAATACATGTATGATTGTGGGCAAAGATTGAAAATCCGTCCCATTGAATTTGCTTTATTCTCATTCCCTTTAGAGAATGTGATAGCAGTATGTGATAAGTCTGAAAGAAGACAAAATTATTACCGTGAAGGTATCAATGTATGTGGACGTGGCAATAGACGGAATTATAATCGTCATCATTGTGATAATGAGAATAATAAAGATTCTCAAAATAATCTTTCACTTTATGAAAGTAATATTTGACATGAGATTGTATATAGCACATACAGATGATTATGATCCATTCCCTGAAGTGAATGTGATAATTGTAATAAAGCCCGTAAGTATGGACACGCTCTTGATGTAGTTTTGTTTTATGTCTAACATTATGAAAAGAAAGTTCGTTGCCCTTGAAATTTCGGGCAAGAACTATATGACATGGGTGTTGGATGCTGAAATCCATTTGGATGCAATGGGTCTTGGAGACGCCATTAAAGACAGAAATAATGCATCCACCCAAAACTATGCTAAGGCCTTGATTTTCTTGCGCCATCACCTTGATGAAGGTTCGAAAATTGAATATATCACAGTCAAAGATCCACCTATCTTGTGGAATGGCTTAAAGGAGAGATATGACAACCTGAAGTTGGTCACTCTGCCACAAGCACGATGCGATGAGAATCCAAAAGCAAATAGTTCATAAACTATATATTATCGTTGCGGTGGAAAAGGGCACTGGGCGAAAATTTGCCGTGTACCAAGACATTTGGTTGAGCTTTATCAAGCATCTCTAAAAGGTAAATGCCCTGAAACCAATTCTGTCTCTGACGACAATTTTGACATCACCCACTTGGATGTGGCAGACTTCTTTGAGCATCATGAGGGAAAAATAGATCACTTAATTGGTGATGGATCTGTGATGAAGGAAGATGGAGTTGTTTGATTTTATTTTACTTATTTGTATTAGTTAGTGAATAAACTAATAGTCATTAGTATCAGCTCGTATTAGTTAGCTTATGATATAATGTTAGTATTAGTTTTTTAGAATGTTTCAATATGCTTAAATTTCAAAGATATTTTTATTTTCCAGTAGAGTTAATCGACTAACCTAACAATTAGTCGATTATCTAATATTTTGCATTAAAACTGGATTTTTCCGCAAGGCAAGATAGTCGACTATCTGATTAGATAGTCGACTAACCTGATGACTGTTTACTAAGTTAGTCGACTATCAACTTAGTTAGTCGACTAACTAATATTTCGCATTAAAACTGGACTTTCCGCAAGGCAAGATAGTCGACTATCTGATTTAGATAGTCGACTAACCTGATGACTCCTTCCCAAGTTAGTCGACTATTAACTAAGTTAATCGACTAACCTCAGCAAATTTTGAAAATATTGTTTAATTATGAAGCAACGGATTAAAATTGTTTATTCTCATGTTCGTATATCTCTTTTGATTAATTGATTCATGTACCACACATACGATATTCAAAGAGAAGAAATATTACTCTCATTTAAGTATGTGTAAGGCAGATGTTACTACAATTTCTGGTAGTAGTAAATTGATTAAAGGCTCCGGAAGAGCAACATTTTAGAGAATGCAATGTTCTCCTCCAAGTCTAAAAGGAACTTGTTGAGTTTTAAAGATATCATTCAAAATGGATAACATATTGAGACAATAGATGAGAATAATCTTGAATTCCTCATTTACTCATGAAAACGAGGCTGCCCACTTCGGTTTGGGGTCACGCCATTTTGCATGCAGCAATGCTAGTTCGTCTCAGAACAACGAAATATCACAAATATTCTCTGTTGCAATGAGTTTTGGGTCATGAACCTAATATATCCCACTTAAGAATTTTTGGATGTGCAGTATATGTGCCTGTAGCACCGCCATATTGCACCAAAATGGGTCTGCAAAGAAGGTTAGGAATATATGTTGAGTTTGAATCGCCCTCCATTATTCGCTACCTCGAAACATTGACAGGGGATTTGTTCACTACACGATTTGCAGACTGTCAATTCGATGAGACACTTTTTCCAAAATTAGGGGGAGATGTTGGTGAAACCAAACGGGAAATTTTGTGGAAAAATGCATCATTATCTCATCTTGATCCACATACCTCTATTTGTGAAAAAGAGGTGCAAAATATTATCCATTTGCAAAGAATAGCAAATCGAATGCCAGACGCATTTACAGATTTGAAAAGGATAACAAAATCACATATCCCCGCAGTGAATGTGACAACATCTGATTCACGAATACATATTCATTATTGGAAGAATATGAACATGAAATTGGTATTGAATATACCACACTCACCCCTAGAAGGAGGTTTGAGATAATATATGAAAATAATGTCATTGTTATGGCATGAATAGTCATTGGTCACGTACCTATTGTACGCCAAAATAATTTGTCAATGTGATTATCAAAGGACAATAATAATGCAAGAAACATATCTTGCATATAATTTTGACATGACCATAATGGTATAACTTTCTCTTTAAAAGAGATATTCACCACATGGATGCTGATGAATTTGTGGTAGTACAAAATTAATTGAGAGCTCTAGAAGAGCCAATTATTACTATGTTGGAGAAACACAATTGATTACCAATAAGGTATTGTGTTGTAGTAAGTCTCAAAGAAACTTATTCAGTTTCCAAAGTATATGCGAAAGCGATTGATTATATTGAGACTATAAATAAAGGAAAGATTTGATATCTTCTATTACTACAACTTGTAGCGGGATAATCTGTATGTGAAAAACTACCCGCTTTATTCTCCAGTTTGTACTACACAAGAATACCACAATAAAGTGGACATTTATTGATATAAAAACCCATATCATAATAAACTTGAAGTTTATTGATAATTGCACATGTCATGGTGTAAATTTGAAGTTTATCAATATTGATAATTTATTCAGTTGGCATTCGGGTTAGCCATATCATTTTATGTATGATGTGCAGTAATAGAGAATTCACATGGGTAAATATTAAAGAACTAGAAAGTTCTTTACGAATTCTCTTGTATTACTTGTTCTCATTAATTAATTGACCAACTAAAGAGTTCAGGTTGAATCCCATAAATTCTGGAAATATCAAAGGTGAATATGGGCCCATTCACCTGCCATGTATACCACATATGATGCATCTATGATATGGTTACATGTGCGATTGTTATTAACCCGCAGCCTGGCCGGTGCTTGCGAGGTAAACTGCTCAGTAATATAACTTCGAGCATAATTTCCAGATTTTCTATTCAAGATAGTTCATCTTGATAAGTTGGTTTATATCAAAGTTGGTTTAGCAAGATAATTATTGAGTGCCTCCACTTAATAGCTAAACTGTTTCTTATGAGAACAAAGTTATATATATCAGTTTGATATACGTTGTATACGAGAGTACATTATATTCTCCCCTCACAAGTGGTTCAGGGTCAGGAACCAAATAATTTCATCTTATTACTATTGATGTGCGGTGTATATTTTCATTAACACCATAATGCACAAAGATGGACTCTCAAAGTTGAGGAAACAAGTTAGCTTTTCTAACATGAGGGGGAGACATGATAAACACTTGAGAAAAGGTTACATGGGATGAATTACCATTTGTATATATAGATCCTCGAATATTATAATATGAACATGAAGTTCATAAAAGGATAATTCAATTGCAACATATTGCAAAGCATGCTATACGCATTTGCTGACCCAAAGAAAGTAACTATATTCTCACTGCAAATGCTCATATTAAGTCCCAGAAGGACAAAGTCTTTGATACGCTTAAAGCGTATAGACAAATCGGTTTCAAAAGAACTTCTTAATAAAGAAGATGAGCAAATGATCAAAGTGATCATAATGGGGAGGCAAGTGATCTAGAAGATCACATGACATAACACTTCATAAAATCTCATGAGAGATTCAGGTACCTGAATATATGAATAAATAGATCTCCATGTTATGTCTTTATGAAAATTTACTGGAACCGATATAAAATGTTCGTCGACGACATCTATGATAGCGCTAAATATCGATGAGGATCTTATGTTTGTCGAATACAAACAAAAATATTCGCTAAATGGAAGAGATACAATTCAAGCAGAATTGATTCCATATGAAAGACATGTATTTTTGGACATGTAGTTCAAATACTTGAAAGTATAAAGTCAATGGTATGTGTAATAAGTTTTCGATATCTTATTTGTTTAGCATGACATAAAAACTTGATATGCATCTAAAGTCTATTATGTGGCTTATATGACTTAACTTATATGTTAATCCATGAAAGATTGAAGTTGCTTGAAGCATATACAATTCTTGGTCCTGAAGTACCACATCCTAAGTGCAACTTGTGTACATATGTATCCTTCTATAACTATAAGCATGATGGCATCGAGAATACCTCTATGGAGATATTGAAGAGTCATTCCACGACATTATATGAAGATGTTCATATCTATCAAGAATGATAATTTCAAGGTGCGGAATATTTATTCAAATCAATATGGCTGATTTATTTATCAAATCTCTACAAAAGATCGTTTTGAAGATGGTGCACAAGATTGGAATACAAATGCTCAAGGATGTGAATTGATGCTTTTTTCAGGGGGAGTTAATGCGCGTTGCACTCTTTTTCCCTTACAAGGTTTTGTCCCACTGGATTTTCCTTGCAAGGTTTTTAATGAGGCAACCAATAGGCGCATATTCAAACATGTGTATTCTTTTTCCATTTCTATAATTTTTTTCCCATTGGGTTTTGTTTTAGTTAAGGTTTTAACGAGGCACATTATTGAATAGACATTCAAGGGGAGTGTTATAAATAGAACTCTAATTATGGTGAATGTCTATCTTATAGAAGAGTTTTACTTTGAGGCTAACTCATTTCTCTTCCTATAAATAAAGGGTTTCTCTGCCATTGTAAATCATCCCAAAAGTATCAATAAGAATACTCCTCTCCCTCTACTTTTCTCTTTGTTGTTCTTGTTCTTGTATTATTGTTCTTGTTCTTATATTATTTCATAACAATATATATATATATATATATATATATATTTTTTTTTTTTTTCATATAAAATACGCCGAGAGAAATATATGAAGTGTATGTACACACACTCAAGGTGCATCGAGCAGCAGCTTCGTAGTGAATTGATAACACTTGGCTTGAAAATTTCGGTTTAAGAACTCCATTTTCGAGATTCACAGTATTCATCAATGGATTCAATGCTCCCGATTGCGATTATATCGGTGATTATCGGAACCGTAATTGCTTTTCTGGTGTTCGGAAACTATTTCCAGAAGAGGAAATCGGAGGTTGAATCTATCGCCCAGCCGGAGACAATTCAGAAGGCTTCGAAGCCTCAGCAATCTCAGAAGAACACTTTGAAGAAATCGCAAGTCAAATCTCATTCTCAAACCGCCGATCATAAGGTATAAATGATCCCTTCCATTTACTATATTTTTTCATAAAAGTTCTTTTTTTTTTCTGGATCTAGGGTTCGTTGATTTTTCTTATTACTATATCATTTAAACAAGTTATTGTTGTGAAATGGTACAAGTGATACAAGCCATGAAATATAACCATATGATTAATGTGAAACCTATCAAACCTCTTCTGTGTATTTTATTTTTTCAGGATAATGTAACAAACTTATATTCAAGTAACTTCCCAATCACTAAGATAGCGCTGGACTAGTACATCAGCCCAAAAGTACAAAGATGTTGTATCTCACATGGATTTGATAAATTAACTTCTTACGAGTAGTTGAAGTTTTATGGCTGAATATCTGCAAAGATCAATGCTTTTAGGGGCATTTCGCTGGGGAAAAAGCATGAAAACTTAGCTTATCAAAGCCTAGTTAGAGATTAGAGACGGAGCCAGGATTTGAAGTTTATGGGTTCAGTATCATAGTTCTTTTAAGTTAATATTTTCTAAATTAATATTTTGTACATATTCAATGGATTTTTTAAGATAACAAGGTTTGGACATAAGTTATTGGATTTGGTTGAACCCGTAACCGACAATCTAGCTCAGCCCATGTTACAGATTGGCAAATTCCTGATAACATTTTTGGTTGAACCTGTAACCAACAATCTAGCTCAGCCCATGTTAGAGATTGGCAAATTCCTGATAACAGTTTTAGGAATGTGGTGTCCGCTCAATGAGTAACTAAAATCCAAACCTATAGTCTTTGGCGAGCTCTTAATTTTGTGAATACTGTAGTAGGAAGCTTAATGTGAGCTGTTAACCAAAAAAGTCAAAGCTCTCATAGCATTCTTTTGGATAGTTTCATCTCCCTGCAAAGGAACCATTACACCTTGTATAGGTTAGAATCATTGGAGATGGAGACCCCAACCGTTGTATGGTAGATATGAGTTAGCTTCCTTTTATAGCTTCCCTTTGCTACATTCTGTTTTTGCCTTCTACAGCTTCACTTTGCTGTGATAGCTCACTTCTTTTCAACACTTTGAATAAATAAGTCACTTTTGTTTCTCATCCAAATATATTTCAACAAACTAGTCAAGTTGCTATCATAAGTTAAGGTGTCTCTAGATTTCATTGCAGATATAATCTTGAGCTGTGTATTCAATGACCAGGCAACTGAAAGTGATTTTTGGTGCTGGTTGTGCTCTGCAGGATGCAAACAAAAGGCATCACCCACTGGACTTGAATACTCTAAAAGGTCATGGGGATATTGTCACTGGAATTTGCTTCTCACCCAATGCACAGTCTTTGGCAACTGGTAATTTTGGTTTTCGTATTTGTTTGTTTGAGCTCTAAGCCTCACAAAGCAAGTTGTATGATCGCTGTACTTCTCCTAAGATGCACTACTCACCATTTGCCTGTTTGTGGCCACGGTCAATCTATTGAGATATGCATGATGAAACCAGCTTTTTTCTTTTCAAATTCTTTTGATAAATACTCTTTTTGACAGGATTGGATGTCTTGATGAAACCCTTTTCCAAAAGGACATGCCTTGTAGACACACTTCCCGATCATTGATATGCTAATCAAATAGTGCTCAATCTTTCTTTTTCTTCCAATTTTTGAGAATCGAGCCCTAAAGATTACTTAAAGCACCCTACTTATTCATCTTGGGTTTTTATTTCATTGTGGAGTTTGGTCTAACCCACGTGGTAGAATTATGCTTGCACCGATGAGACCTCAACGTGGATGTGGATGAGACTAGAGGAAATGATACATGTCCTGTGAGCATGCTGTGCATGACTAAAAAAATTGTGAGATTGGAAAATATTCATTTCTATTTAAACTTATCTAAAGAAAGCTATTGTTACTAGGATGATTGTAGGAAAAACTTATACAACACTTGCTGTTGCTTGGAAATGAGTTGTGCTTGAAAGTGAGAAAGATATAATTCATGGCAAAATCACTTTGATTGCGTTACTGTTTCTACACTTGGTGCCATTTGCCAAAAATTGTAGGTTAAAAGCTAGCACGACCAGGGTCCTGCTTTATTCTCTTCCTTTGTGTCACATCCCCCTCTTGAAGGTTGAAGCTATAAATTGAGTTTCTTTTATTAGGAATACGATGCGTCACGAAAAGACTGTATTACAACACAGGTGCAGGAAGAATTCAAGTTCCAAAAAAGTAAGGTATTAAAGTATGACCAGAGAACTTTAATCAATTGATACAATCACTGGAAAATTATATTGATATAGATGCATGTTGGGTCAAAGCTAGATGTAGCATTTAGTTGCAAGCAGTATACGTCTCCGAAGAGCTTTACCTGCTGTAGATAAAAAGCTGTAATGGTGAGGACATGGATGAACCAAACTTCTAACAGAGGGTAAAGTTAGACCTTTCTGCAAAGTACGAGGGCAAGTCTGGAACTTTTCTCTAAACAAAATATATTTTTTCATCCACAAATTTCTTTAATGAAAGAAAACATGCTTTAAATTGTAGGGACATAATCACATTCTACATATCTTCCATCACTTGTTATTCACATTCCATTTATATATTTTAGAAGGAGGATTGGGGAGGTCGATGTCAATCTTCCATACTAATGGTTTCCTCTTGCAGCTTGTGGTGATGGGGTTATTAGGATCTTCAAGTTGGATGATGCTTCGAGCAAAAGCTTTAAGTATGACTTTTACAGTCTTATTATTATTAGGACAGTAATCTAGTTGTTATTATGCTTCAAATAAAAGCTTTATTATTGTTAAGTCTGAATCTAAGTGCAAATTTCTAACTCTAGTCTGTGGTGTATATTTTTCAGGTTTCTGAGAATTAATTTGCCTGCTGGAGGTCATCCAACTGCAGTTGCATTTGCTGATGAAGCTTCCTCGGTTGTTGTGGCATGCGATGCTTTTTCTGGTTCTTCCCTGTACATGTATGGTGAGGAGAAAACAGCAGCCACTGATTCCAAACAGGCCAAGCTTCCTCTTCCAGAAATCAAATGGGAACAGCATAAAGTTCACGACAAGAGAGCGATCCTAACTCTAGTTGGTACCAAAGCAACTTATGGTAGTGCCGATGGGAGCACAATCATTGTTTCATGTTCTGAAGGTAAAACTCGAGTTAAAACTCAATCGATATCCTGATTCTTAATTATAGTAAAGGCTTCTTGGTCTCATATTTGTAGCTGGAGATCATGATTATGAAAGTGCTGTCATGTATCATATTGATTTTTGAATTCTATAACAGAATTTTAAGTTTATTCAATTTCATACTGTAGCTAGTGGTGATTGGCCTGACTATCATGCTTAATTTTTATCAGTACGTAAAGTATTATTGAGGTAGCAAAGGCCCAATACTAAGTTTGTGCTGGACTAACAAAGACTTTCCATCCTTTACAGTGGCCTGTTTTCGAACATTTCAGTTAATTCTGACATACAGTCCTCACAATTTAGAAGAAAAGATTTACATGATTGTCCTAATAAACTAAGGCATGTGAACTTAAAATACTGAGTCTTTTCTTCGAATCATCTTCAATTAAACTACCCAAACTATGCATGCTGGAGCTGTCATCCAGATTTTATTCTGCTGGTTTGTAGTTTTCCTTCCATCGCAGAAGCAATACAATACTTTAGGGTTCTTGGCATGACCCATCTCAAACCAAATATCCTCGAACACATGTCTGCCTGGTGCTATGCAATGCAAAATTAAGCAGTCAGTTTCTTGGTTATCAAACTCACACATATATCACTTCTTGCACATATGAAAGCCCTCTCTTTGAGGATTTCTCTGCGTTAAGCAGGCATCATGCAACAAAACCCAGCTGAAGCAAGCTACTTTGCTGGGGCCATGGATTTTTGGATCAAGGTTCTCGGCATCGAGCAGAAAAAGAGTCATCGTCATTGCGTAACTTCTAGTATGCATTCGTAGTGAATTTTCATTGCTAGCTGCAGTCCGTATGAGTCTGACAGGAGTCCCATTTAGTTGTCTTGACTGTCCCAACTCCAAAAGAAGATCGAAAGTTCCCAGTTGACGCAATTAATTCTAAACCCCACATTCCAGTCATTTTTTTTGGTTATTAACTGAACTTTTTATTAACTACCATCTGTAATCTTTTACAATACCATAGCTCACACAGCTTGCTATCAAGAGAAACTAACAAAACAGAATACACTTCAGAAACTATTCCATAAGCTACTATTTAGAACCTAAACATTTCTAACAGTAGTCGAGTTCTAGTTGCAGCTCGAACACAACAGCTATATACAATCTCCTTTGTATTTTTATCCCATCCTTTGCTCTTCTTCTCAAACAATCTTTGGTTTCTCTCCATCCAAACTGCATATACACTTAGTATATACCATCCTGAATATTTGAGCAGCCTTACAATTTCCTTTAGAGTTAACAGCCATGTTTAGTTCTTTCCGCCTCTTGGTATTGTAGTATATCAATTGGCCTGAGAATCTGGTAAAAAGTCGTGAAACATTATATCCAATATGTCAACATTGTGTGCATTGAAGCCTCAACTATCTTGTAATTGAACGTGTTGGTAGATAGACAAAATCATTAATGACTGGAAGTGTTAATTATCTACATCCCTAACGTATTTTCCTTTACTACAGTATCATGATCGAAAATGTTACAATGCCAAAAAGCACTTGCAGTCCTGCACCAAAAGTTTTTCCACGCCAGAATTCAGTGGTCTTTTTTTTGACTTATAAAGAAGAGAAATCACACTCTACCATTATGCTGATAATTAGTACCCTTAGATCACTTTGTTCCCTTATTACAAATTCTCAGAAACAAAATTCAAATAACAATGAATCAATACAATTTATTTTTATTGCACATGTGCACACACTGCTCATTCCAAGTGCTAAAGTTTCCTCAACTTCAAACCATATTATAGTACCACTTACTTTACAAATGAGTTGATATATTACATGTTAAAATATTAGACAAGGATAAAATGAATCTGGAAAAAAGAAAACATAAAATTAAGTTTCAGTCTATCATCCTAAGTTTTGACTGGATCATAGGATCAAATGAGGATCATAGAACTGGGTTGAAGTTGCTTCACTTACTCCAAATTATAAATTTTGATGACACTACCTTAGGCTTGGATGTTTGTTGTGTTTTTTCCCGCTTCTGGTTCTCTCTGGGCTTTGGGATTAAACACTTCTGTTGCTTGTTGCTATATTTGTTGGACGAATCATCTTAGTAACCTAAAGACTTGCTTGGAGAAATTTCTGTTGTAAATTCAACAGCCAACATTTAAGATGAAGATAGTATGGTGCAAAATCTTTTAAAATGCGATTTCATTGTGAATTTTATTTTTAAATAGAAAATGTTCATGCTTCAAGATATGCCCAGCACCTTTGTGTTGTTTGGAAAATAAGTCCAATCTGATCCCACACTTACATTATACATTCTTTTGGAAGAAAGTGGATACATTTGGAATTTCATAAAGGTGTACCCTAAACCTTTATGTGGGTTGTGATGTTTCAAGAATCCTTTAGACTGTGGGTGCTAAGTTTGCGTTCTGATAGATATTAGTGATATGACCATGGACGTGTGACCAGCTTGTTCATTATGCTTGAATTCCATAACTCTTTGTGTCATAGTTCTTCTTTTCTGGTTGCAATTTTGTTTCTGTGATCCTCCCATCCATGAACATCCTTACAATCAGAATTTCCCTTTCCTTTTTCCATTTGTGTGGGAGAACCTATTTTTTTCGCTGAGCAAAATGATGATCAAAATAACATGCTTCTGTATTTGTTGGTGTTTTTAGGTACTGATATTGTGCTTTTTCACGGAAAAAGTGGCAAGATTGTTGGGAATGTTGACACTAATCAACTCAAAAATAACATGGCTGCTATATCTCCCAATGGGCGTTTTATAGCTGCCGCAGCTTTTACTGCTGATGTCAAGGTGAAGTTAGATGTTGCGATCTTATCATTCATGAGGCTGAACTGCTTTAAGCTTTTGTCAAGAGTTTTCAACAAGTGATGTGCTACATTTATTTGTCAAATTTCAATGTTAAATAAGTTGTAGGAAAATGATGTTATGAAACCATTTAGTTATAAGAGATATTGGAAGATGAGAAGAAAAAGGAAACACAACTGTCTTTTTTCTGTTCAGAATTATTTGAGTGGTTTAAGGGGTGGGAGGTAGCAGGAGAAACAAAGAGTGGAAGCTAATAACCTGTGCTAAATTTTCCCCCGAGCGGTTTCCTGAAACGTAAAAAGGTTGACTTTCACAGATACATTTCTTTTCAATTGCCCTCTTGTGTTTTGTATCGAGCGTCAGGCAGTCTGGCATGTTAGTTGGGCTGTTATGTATGATTTTGTCAATGTGATGGTTGGAAGGGCAGTTATAACAAAGGACTTATGTGGAGCTATTCAAGAAATTATGACACTGCTTATCACTTGGTTCTAGTCATCTCATTGGCTAAATGGTGTTATGAACACCTTTCAGAACCATGTACACCCACCATCCATCCACAGCGGAGAATCCAATTAATATGGTTTGCCTATGTAATCTTGGGGGGGGGGGGGGGGGGAGAGAGCCAAATAATATGTTTTCCCTCTGTAATCTGTGAATAGCTGAATGCTCTCCGATCCTTCCTGAAAGAGGTGGAGATTGCACGTCGTTTGATATTATTTAAGTATCATTTTTCACTTTGGGAGGCTGTAGATACTTGTCATTTTGCCAAAGGAGTCAACTAAATTGGGATAAGCTATGAAGGAAAAGTAGGTTATATAAATTTGGGGTGGGGATTAAATATTCTGATAAAGCTCACATATCTTGTGTTGTTGTTTTAAATACCTTTTTTGTTAATTAAACATTTTGTATTAACCACCAATGTAAGTATTTACAAAGCAGAGCAGATCACCATGACCTGCTTCAAAAGATAATTGAAGAAAACATCACAAAATCCTTGACATCCTATGACCCTTGCCTCCTTTAAACAATTTGATCTCTAAATGCTAATGACTAATATTTACATTTACTCAGCAACACTCGTGTATAGCCTTCAGCTCTGATGTTGCATATGGAAGCCACCCTCCTAGCTAGGACCTCCCATGCAGTAGCTTGGCTTTCAAAGATCCTTAGTTTTCTCCCATGCAGTAGCTTGACTTTCGAAGATCCTTAGTTTTCTCTCAATCCACAGTGCATGGGTGTATTCTGTATAGACTAGCTTGAGCAGTCTGGCCATCTGCGATCTGCTCTTGGTCTTCATCACTATCCACTTTTGTCTGGCCAGCCATGAACCTTTTAAGTTTTGTGCAATTTATGTCATGCTCCTTTGTCAACTTGGAAATGATTTTCTCATATTTTTCTCTCGCTTTTTGGATGTCATCAAAGAAGAGTTCCTGATTGAATTATGTATCATTTTGACAGGTTTGGGAAATTGTGTATGCAAAAGATGGTGCTGTAAAGGAGGTTTCAAGGGTAATGGAGCTCAAGGGGCACAAGGTACATAATATCAAGTTCTTGCGCCATGAAAGTCTATTTACATCTTCTCTTTTTCTATATTTCTCTAGGGTTAGATCAATATAATCTGCATTCAGTTGTACCTGATGATGGTTCTAGTTGAACAAGATGTGAGCAGACTTATTATTGTCCTAATTTGTACTTGAGAGAAATATCTCATTAATATTTTAGGGAAAGGAGAAATTTTAAGGGAGTAACAATTTGAAAAATGCCGTTTCAGCAAAGACTTCCCAAGCGTCAAATACTTTGTAGGTGATTCTCTTTTTTTCATTGTGTTCATGATTCAGCTGATGGATGAAATCTTACTCTTATTATAGAAGTTGTACAGTGCTCTCTCGACTGACTGTCATTTAGTTTTATGAACTCCTGCTATTGATCTTTTTCTATTTCAATTTGCTGCTAATTTGTTGCTTGATATCTAAATTTTAATGGGTTCTGTGCAGAGTGCAGTGACGTGCCTAGGCTTTACCCCGAATTCCGAACAAATAATTACTGCATCGAAGGATGGTAGCATCAGAGTGTGGAATATTAATGGTATGTCTTTCCCTCCCTAGCTCTTATTAGTTACTAATTTACCATTGTTACCTCATCCAATTATTTTCCTTTGGCACTTGTGTGCAATAATCTTGTTCTGCAGTGCGCTATCATCTTTCGGAGGACCCCAAGACACTAAGGGTGCTCCCTATTCCCCTTAAAGATGCAAATGGCACAATTTTACACTATGACCGTTTATGTCTATCACCTGATGGAAAGATATTGGCAACCACTCATGGTTCAATGATGCAATGGCTATGTCCGGAGAATGGGAAGGTTTTGGACAAAGCCGAAAAGGCACATGATGGTATGCTTTCCAAATTACTTAGCCCCTTTATCAAAAGTTGTCCACCATTGTCATCCCTATGTATGTGTTGAGCCAGTATGTATAAATTTTTCTATATTCTGAAGCTGCTTCGACTGTGTGCTTCTTGACGACAGTTCAATTTCTTGTTCCTTTCCTAATAGACAACAACAACCTGAATGGAAAATAATAGCAACTTTGAAAACATTTTCTAAGTTCAATCTTCTCTGCCCTGCCCTATCAAAAGAAGGAGGAAGTTTTATTTAGTGTTAGCTAGAATCTCAGTGAGACATAACCCGAGTTTGTAGTTTTCATTCTGTTGAGCTCTATATTGTTATGATAGCTTGTCTTTTCCTCATAAGTGTTTCTTTTTTCGGTTTCCGCAGGAGTCGTGAATATTTTAAGTTAGATTTCATTTTTCCTAGGGTGCTATGTGGCGCTGCGTTGGAACCATTGGGCTTACTATTCTTGTTTAACTGTTTTATCTTAGAACATCGGCTTCGTTTACGTAGTTTCTTGCGCTGTAGGTGTTATGTATGAAGCAATATGATGTCTTAGGTCAATAGGAGATGAGAGGGGATGTCTTAGGTTAATAGTTGATGAGGGGAAGTGATATAAGGTGGCTGGTACCCCAGCCATACCAGCCATGCTATCAACTTGTGTTAACTTGATTTGAAAATTTATTGTCTTCCACTTATTGTGCAGGTGATATCACTGACATCGCATGGTCGCCTTCTCCCATTCCAATGGGTAAATCTCTCTCCAATCCCAAATGAAGTTCTATATTATGTGATATTACCTTATCAAATGAAAGTTCTATATCATGCGATTCTCTTTTTGCCTTGTCTACATTAGGTCCTAAAGAGGATCAGCTTTTTACCCTTTTTTCCTTTCATGTTTTTAAGTCTTTTGTCACTAAGTTTAAAAAATAGTTGGTCTCTGTTGGCTAGAATCTTGCTTTCAATGTGGCTTCCTCTCAGTTTTAATGGCTTCTCTGAATCTTCTATTTCTTCCTATATAGCAAGTATAGATACGAGACTCAGTTTCTGTCTTATAGTTATGATGGAGAAAAGTATGAGAAACTGGAGTGACAACAACAACAACAACAACAACTACCCAGTATATTCCCACCAGGTGGGGTCTGGGGAGGGTAATATGTAGACGAGCCTTACCCCTGCCCGAAAGGGCAAAGAGGCTGTTTCCAGTCGACCCTCGGCGTATAGGATAAAAAAGGGAAAGCTGCATTAAGAAACAAAGGTAAAATTAGAAACACAAGCAAGACAAAACAAAATAATAAAGCACAAGTACTCCCGCAGAAATAACGTAAATAATTATGGAAACATGGAAACATAAGCAACATAAATACAGTCGCATGCAATAATAACAAGCAGTAACTACCATACTAACAACCCTCTGGGGACATAAGCTAAAACACTAATCACCTATGGGTAACCCTACTATCCCACACCCAACCCCGGGAAAGGCGTACGGAGAACTCTATGAGCCCCTAGCCTACAATCCTGATTCTAGACCTCCAGACTCCCCTATCAAGGGTCATGTCCTCGGTAACCTGCATTCTGGTCATGTCCTGTCTAATCACCTCTCCCAATGCTTCTTAGGCCTCCCTCTCCCTCGCCGACCACCAACAATCTCCAGCCGCTCGCAGCTCCTCACCGGGGCATCGGGGCCCCTCCTCCGAACATGCCCGAACTACCTCAGCCTCGCTTCCCGCATCTTCTCGTCCACCGGGGCCACCCCTACCTTCTGTCGAATAACTTCATTCTTGATCTTATCCAGCCTGGTGTGCCCACACATCCACCTAAGCATCCTCATCTCCGCAACCTTTATTCTCTGAACATGCGAGTTCTTCACGGGCCAGCACTCCGCCCCATACAACATCGCAGGTCTAACCACGGCTCTGAAGAATTTCCCCTTGAGTTTGTGTGGAATTTTCTTATCACACAGGACCCCTGAAGCGAGCCTCCACTTTGACCACCCCGCTCCTATCCGATGGGTGACGTCCCCGTCAATCTCTCCGTCCCCCTGAATCACAGACCCCAGATATCTTACACTGTCCCTCTTGGCGATGGCCTGAGAACCAAGCATCACTTCCCTGCCTACCCCACTCGGCTCGTCGCCAAACTTGCACTCCAGATATTCTGTCTTAGATCTGCTTATTTTGAAACCCTTAGACTCGAGGGTCTGTCTCCATATCTCTAACCTTTCACTAACACCGGCCCTAGTCTCGTTTATCAATATTATATCATCAGCAAAGAGCATACACCAAGGCACATCCCCTTGGATATGTCGGGTTAGAGCATCCATCACTAAGGCGAACAACAGGGGGCTCAGCGCCGATCCTTGGTGGAGCCCCATTACCACAGGAAAATGGTCTGATTCGCCCCCCGCCGTCCTAACCCTAGTCTTAGCTCCATTGTACATGTCCTTGATTACTCTGATGTAGGCTTCTGGCACACCCTTCGCCTCCAAGCACCTCCATAGCACCTCCCTCGGGACCTTATTATACGCCTTTTCCAAGTCGATAAGCACCATATGAAGGCCCTTCTTCTTATCCCTGAATTGTTCCGCCATCCGCCTGACTAGGTGAATCGCCTCTGTGGTGGAGCGTCCCGGCATGAAACCGAACTGGTTCCTAGATATAGTCGTCGCCTCCCTCACCCGCGCATCAATCACCCTCTCCCAAACCTTCATCGTGTGGCTTATTAATTTGATGCCCCTATAATTGTTGCAGCACTGGATGTCCCCTTTGTTCTTGTACAAGGGCACCACTGTACTCCACCTCCACTCCTCCGGCATCCTTTGAAAATGAAAAAATGAAAAGTAGGACCAACTCCTCGTGGTTTAGGAGGAAGCTACCACTAAACTTATGTTGAAAAAACTGTAGCTTAATAACTATCAGGGCTTTAAATATATAGGTTGCATTTAGCAAGGGTTTTTGATGGCAGCAAATTACAAGTTCTCTTTTGTGCAAAAAAACTCAACAACTGTTGCTTTCCGTAAATAGTCTAACAATATTAAGTTGTTGCTCTATCAGGCGACAAGCGAGTTCTGGTGTTGGCCACAGCCAGTGTCGATAAGAAAGTAAAGTTGTGGGCAGCTCCATCCCCGAATCCATCATGAACAAGCGACAGAGCCGATTCCCCGTGAATGACAAGCTTTTGATGTCACACCCAGTTTTTGAACTAATAGATCATAGGGGGGACTGACGATAATATATACAGTACAAGCCAGAAGAGCAGAATACAGCCTAAGTTAGAGGATGAGTGCTTACATCTTTTGAGGGTTTTTGTTATGCAAAGAGAGATATAACCAGCATGTATTAAGCTAGAGAAAAATTTTGAGTTCAAATTTGATGATTATATTCATGGGTAGTAGTTTTCTCTAGACATTGGTGATCTATTTTAGAGCCTAGAATTGGAAAAGGTACATTTCTGTTTTTAAACCAAAAGACCAAAAACTATTTTGAAGTTCCATTATTCTTGCGAATATACTTATTTGTTCAGGTTTGTCGTCAACTTATTTTAAACAGAGGTTCCTCTTTCCTCTTCAGTCAAAAATAAGTAAATAAGTGGACAGGAAGTTCTGTTCCTTATTGTAGAAAGTAGAAAGTGATTTGCCTGTTCATGTTAGTCATCAACTTTGAAAAAAGAAGATTATTTTTTTGTTTACAGTCCAAAGCAAAAAATGAAAAATGGAAAAAAGGGAAGCTAAGAATCCCATATGTGACTCTCTAATTTTGATTTAATTGATTTAGGATGCAAATACTATTAAGTACAAATTTAGCAGCTAAAAATCCCTTGTTCTCGGCTTGGCGTTCATGTCCTTTGCCTATTCATGTGCACTTTTTGCCCACATTTGATATAAGCTACTTCAGGACCTGAGTAGAGTCGAATCACAGCCTGTTTTGTGTGTGAACTAGTTGTGTAAAGAAAGCCTCATTGTATAATACAGTTCAACTTTTCAAAAATTTGATGTCTATGACCATTGAGTTTGTTGTTCGTTCATCTAAGAATCCTTCATATGAAGACTCTTTCAATGATGAAGTATGCAAGAAATAGTAAACTTTGCGCCTCAGGAATTTGGTTGTAACAAATTATTGTAAAGACCATTATTGTCACCAATTTTGTTGCTTCGTCTCTGTAGCAAATATCTTTCGTGAGAGGAATTAAGCTTTCATTTTCATGTACAATCTTCTGCCTTAGAGTCTTCTTTCTGTATTTCTGGATCGTTTTAATGCATTTGATCAAATGCCATATTTTTCGGGTGTCATTAAAGGCCTAAACATAATTCATACCATAACATAATTATAAAGAATCTTACAAAATCAATTTACCGGTGAAAATTGTAATATAATGTCTATCCATAAAATATTTCATATCAAAATGTTGTATAAATAAATTTATTAGTCCGATGTAATGTGAGATGCTAACATAGATGCTAAAAGTCATAAGTTAAACTTTCTACATATACTATATTAATATTAGCATAGCCTATCCAATTATTCTATATTTAACTAGTGATTGGCTGTGGCGAAGCAACGTTGAATCAAGGGGTGTCAAGCGACACCCCTTCACCAGAAAATTACACCGCTAAATAAATTTTTTTATTTTATGTATATTTACAATATGTTGACTTCCCTTGATTTTTCGATGTATCTAATTGTTTATATTTTGATATCCCTTGATGAAAATTCTGACTTCGCTACTGACTGATTGGAGTCTATTCCATGGCAAAACGCATAACACAATGAGTTGAGGTTCAAGTTCGTTGAAATTTTCCAATGCACAAGAATAATCCTTACGAATTATTTTGTATGCACAAGAATAATCCTTACGAATTATTTTGTGAAATATCAATATATGTGACCTAGGAAATTCATCATAAATAGATGGTAGTAGGAGATTTTCTTGAGCAGTACGAGCCTTGTTTTATACTACAAGAGTTTTGAAACGTTGGTTCCATGAAAATGGCATTCAATACAACCGCTTGGTATTACTATGGACCACTAGAAAGATGTATATATATCATCAAAGTTTAGGTTATTGGGCTGCAAGTATAACTTTCAACGTTCATGGGGTTTATAGAGGACCCAACTCATGGCGTAGATTTAAAACCATAATTGGACAATGATAGTCATGGTTATGATGGAAGATTTTAATGGGGTTTTGGCATGGTATAACAACATATTCATATAATTGGCAGAAAATAGCTCTAGTTATAGATATTAGCATCAAATAGCCAATAAATGTATATCACAACGATAATATGTAAAAATAGCACGGGATATCTAGTTTCGGAATGGTCAATCAAAAATAGCCAGTCTTTACCAAGTCAATGAAAAATAGCCACTTTTTGTTGCAACAGAGACCGGTCCAACATAATATACTGGAATTCAGTGCACCTGTGTACGAATTCCAGCAAATTATGCTGGACCGGTATACTTTGCTGACTCCAGTATAATATATTGGATAATGGAGCACCGGTGTTCCAAACTCTAGTATATTATGCTGGATCGATATACTTACTAGAACTCCAATATATTATGCTGGAGTTCCAGCATAAGTATACTTGAACTCCAGCATAATATGCTGGAGTTCAAGTATACTTATGCTGGAACTCCACTATAATATACTGGCGTATTTTTCGGGTTTTGAATAGTGTTTTTGCTCATATTTATCTTTACATGAAAAATGGCTAAATTTTGGTTACTTTTGAAATTGGGCTATTTTAAACGACCAGTTATAAATCTGACTATTTTTGGATTTCTCCCCAATAATATGTATATCAAAACCTTTTTCTTCTTCTTTGTCTATATCAACATGTATATTAAAATTTTATTTTCATTATTTGTATATGAATAATATTATTCTTTGTAAATCAATAATATAAAATTATACATATAGTTATTGTTGTCTTTATATCAATGTATCATAATAAAAATATTGTATTATTTATATATCACAGTGTATAGCACACCGGACATGTGTATACCAAAATAGATATCATAAGTTTATTTTTCTTCTTTGTGTGTATCAAAAATTAATTTTTTTATTCTATAATATTCTCTCTCTTCTCAGCTTTCTCTCGGCGCACGTTAGTAAACGTACGCCGAGCTCTGTTTCCATGGCGAGGGGAAGGGGACGAGGAAGGGGTCGTCCTAGGAAACTCCCGATTTCCATCATACCAACCACGAACCAACCATCCACAGGTTTATCGGAACTTTCAGTAGACTTTCCAGACGAGGGTGAGGAATCTTCGATTCCTCAACAACCTAAGGAGGTAGTGGAAATCGAAGCAGTGTGGAACCAGCTTTAACTCAGAAGGTGACGATGACCGGTGAAATTGAACACATGCAGAAGGATACGCCGACTCCGGCACCAGTGAATGTACCAGTGGAGGTTCCTAATGAAGCACCGAAAAGGATTTGGGCAAATCTATTCCAGAAGAATAGATTTGCCTCAAATGGAATGGCATTAGAGTATATTCCACCGATGATGATTGATGGCAAACCAATGGGTCAGTTAAACAAAGAAGAGGTAGAGGTGGAAGAAAACAAATGGAAGTGTGCCCTAATTGTGTATGTTTTAGGGGACGAACCGGGATATAATGCGATGAAAAGATTTATCAATCTCCAGTGGTCGCATGTACCAAAACCAGATCTCTTCTATCATGAGGAGGGTTATTATATAGTGAAATTCCAATCAATTGAAGATGCCCGAGAAGTTCTGTGTGCTGGCCCCTATTCCATTGCAAATATGCCCATGATTCTAAAATAATGGACGGCTGAATTTGACTTCACTACTGAATTTTCTACTGAAATTCCATTGTGGGTCAAATTTCCTAAGCTTCCTTTGTCATGTTGGGGGGTGCGATCCTTAAGTAGGATAGCTAGTGTACTGGGGAAACCGATTTTTGCTGATGAGTGCACAACTAAACAGACCAGAATATCTTATGCCCGTATACTCATTGAGATGAATGTATAAAAGGAGTTGCCAAGTGATTTATGGGTAGTAGATCCAGATGTGAAAAAGTTTCTGCAGGAAGTGTACTATGATTGGAAACCATCATATTGTGAAAAGTGTCTCATGGTTGGGCACAATTGTGTGGCAAATTCCAAACCTAGCCAACCCCCTCCAGTGAAGAAACCTAAAATGGTTCAGGAGTGGAGAACTAAAGCCCCAAATCAGACTATTTAGAAGCAGCAGGAGGCCCCCAATCAACAAGTAGAAGTAAGACAGAGTAATGAACTTCATAGAAACCAACAGAGTCCTCCAATACCAATAGAAGTGAATACACAGGGAGACAAAGGGAAGCAAGTACAATCTCCAGAATTCAACCTCACAAATTTTCCTCCTCTATCTCCTATTGTGGTGAGTAATCGATTTGAACCAATGTCTTGTAGTAGGGCAGAATATCCTCCTGATGAGGGGGGAACTAGTGGTTCTAAATGAAGTGGTTAATATGGAACATCAGGGGTGTAAATAAGCGGTATAAGCAGAAAGAAGCTAGGGAATATATTAGAACCAATAAATTTAGCCTAATAGGTTTGGTAGAGACTAAGGTTAAACAGAAAAATGCAGATAGGATTGCTAAGCTGTTGGTACATGGTTGGGGTATGGTAACAAATTATCAAGGTGCCATCAATGGCAGAATTTGGATTTTATGGGATACTCAAATACTCAGGGTCACTGGTATTCAAGAAGAGGCACAGTTGATCCACTGTAGAGTCAGAAATAGTGTTGGGGATGCACTCTGCTATCTTACTGTAGTTTATGGCTTTAAAGGGATGGATCAAAGAAGAACACTATGGGCACAACTGGAAGACTATTCTGCCACCATTTCAGAACCTTGGCTAGTTGCAGGGGATTTCAATACTATTTTGTATGCATCTGATAGACAATCATGTACTCAAGTGAAGCAAGCTGAGATAACAGACTTCTCTCAATATATACAGCAGACTGGTCTTTCTGAGCTACCATGGCAGGGGGAATATTTTACTTGGACTAATAAGCAAACAGGCAGGGACAGAGTTTGTAGCAGATTAGACAGAATGTTTGGTAATTATGAATGGATGATTAACTGGAGCCATGTCCAAACTGTATATGGCTACCATTTAATATCTGATCATAATCCTATGGTGATCACATTGGCAGCATATATCAAGCAAAGAAAGACTCCTTTTAGGTTCTTTAATGCATGTGCCAATCATGTGGATTTTCAGCAAATGGTCAAGGAGAAATGGCACAACAACAATCATGCTTCTCTGAAGGATGTGTGGAACAATCTCAAAGCTCTCAAACCAATCTTAAAGTCTTTAAACACTAAAGATTTTAAGAATATTACTCAAAAGATTGATTTTAGCAGACAGGAGCTGAAGGACATCCAAGAACAGATGATGCTAGCCTATATTGATGATTTGCAACTTAAAGAGAAGGAAACAATATTGAAGCTGGAAAAGTGGTCATTACTTGAGGAAAGAATGCTACAACAGAAGTCCAGGGCCAAATGGATACAACTGGGGGATTCAAACAATAAATATTTCTCTGCTGTCTTGAAGGAAAGGAATCAATTCAAGAGTATTACAGAACTGGTGTCAGCAGGGGGGTCCAAAATTACCAATCCTGATGCTATCAAGAAGGAGATTACTGATTTCTACAAGTCCTTAATGGGTACAGCAGTTGTTTCCCTGCCAGCCATTAACCAACTGTATATGACCAATGGTCCTATGCTAACATACCAACAGAAGAATGACTAGTTGCTGAGATCACTGATGCTGAGATTCTGGATAGTCTGAAGGCAATAGGTGATGACAAAGCCCCCGGAGTAGATGAGTATAATGCATTGTTCTTCAAACAGACTTTGAGTGTCATTGGTAAGCAGATCACTGATGCAGTCAAGAACTTTTTCCAGACCAGCAAGATGTAAAGGCCAGTTAACCGTGCCTCCCTGACTCTGATTCCCAAAGTTCCCAATCCCACGACAGTCAAGGAGTTCAGACCAATAGCTTGTTGTTCTGTGTTATATAAGTTGATTTCTAAAATACTTGCTAAAAGACTGCAGAAGATCATGGCTAGCATCATTTGTAATGCACAAGCAGGTTTCATCCCGGGCAGAAAAATTGCAGACAATGTTATATTGGCTCATGAGTTAATTAAAAAATACTCAAGAGCTCATATAACTCCTAGATGCATGATCAAAATCGACCTCCAGAAGGCATATGATTCTGTGGAATGGACCTTCTTACAACAGGTGATGGAGGCAATGGGATTCCCAGGCAGATTCACAAAATGGACTCTGGAATGTGTCAAAACAGTCAGCTACACAGTGGTGATCAATGGGGAAACAACTGAGCCTTTTAAAGCAGCTAAAGGACTTAGACAAGGTGACCCCAATTCTCCATTTCTCTTTGCTATTGTAATGGAAAGCTAAGCAGATCCCTGGCTGAATTGAAGAAAGAACAAAGCTTTATATTCCACCCAGGATGCAAGAAATTGGGCATCACTCATATCAGCTTTGCTGATGATCTATTGTTGTTTGCTAAGGGTGAGAAGCAATCTGTTATGACCATGTTCAAATATTTCTCTCAATTTACTGAAGCTTCTGGGTTGAAAGCTAACTTGACCAAGAGCTCAGTCTATTTTGGAGGGGTGAAAACTGAAGTTCAGTATCATATCACTGACTAGCTAGGATATGTGTATGGAGAGTTACCTTTAAGATATTTAGGTATACCTATATCTACAAAGTAGATGTCTGTGATCCAATGGCAACCACTGGTGGATAGAATCACTGCTAGAATATCATCCTGGACTGCCAGAAAGCTATCCTATGCTGGAAGAGTTCAATTAGTTCAAGCTGTGATCTTTGGTATACAAGCATATTGGGCTCAACTTTTTCTCATACTATCAAAAATTCTAAAGCTTATTGAGGCAATGTGTAGGAGATATGGTCTGGGACAGTGGGTATTACCAAGAAAGCATACATTGCATGGGATAAAATCTCTCTGCCAAAATCAGCAGGAGGATTGAATCTCATCAACCTCTTGTTGTGGAACAAAGCATCCATTGCTAAGTTATGCTGGGATTTGGCTCATAAGAAGGATACTTTGTGGGTAAGATGGATCCATACAGTATATATAAAACAGCAACAATTAGAAGTCATGCCTATACCCAAACAAGCTAGTTGGATGGTTTGGAAGATTATTGCAGCAAGGGAATTATTGCAGCAACATCAGGTTATCAACAGACCACTGTGTTCCATTAGAATGTTATACCTACTTCAGATTGGTCAGCTCCCTAGAGTTGCTTGGGAGAATTTAACTGCCCAAAACTTTGCTAGGCCAAAAGCAATATTTAATCTATGGCTGTTTCTTTAGAACAGATTGCGTACCAAAGACAGATTACTACAATGGAGTATTAATGTAGGCAACACTTGTGTGTTATGTCAGCAAGCCTTGGAGACCAGAGAACACCTTTTCCTACATTGTTCCTTTGCTAGTCAGCTACGACATTAGACAATGGATTGGATTAAGGTTAGTCACCCCAATTTTCTACACTGGGAGCATTTTGCTCAATGGATTATCGAGCAAGCTAAAGGGAAATCGAGCCGGGCACACATATTTAAAATGGTTATATCAGAACTCTTCTATGCCCTGTGGTTAGAAAGGAATGCGAGGATCGTTGAAAATGTCTTTTGTAGTAGTGATAAACTACTTAGATCTATTGCTTACACTTGTAATGTTAGAGGTAACCCTAAGATGAAAATACATATTCAGCAATTTCTTCTGTAAATAGAGGTATAGGTATAGTGATAGTTCATATAGAAGTTAGATAGGATAGCCAGCTGTGTAATAGCTGCGTTACGGTTCTGTACTGAAATATCTTTGGTAATTAATACGACCTTTTAATTACCAAAAAAATAAATAATTTTATTTGTATACCAAAATATTATTTACTCTCACAATTATATTTATTATTTAATATTTTAGAACTTTCTTAAATATGCTATAAAAAAATTATTTCCCTTTTTTGATCAATGATTAATAATTATATTATTTGTATATCACAACATCTAACATAATAATAATGTGTATATCAAGAAAATTTATTAAAATTTTATTTTCGTTCTTTGTATAACATATTTCAAATTGAAACCTTATGTTCAAGATGACTCCACAAATGTATCCCCTAATGTAACTCGTGTATATCTCTATATACATCAGTGATATCTCATATATGTTATGTGTATCTGTGTATATCTATGAAAATCTATGTTATATATATGATATACATGGCCATTCATAAAAAAGTTGTATTGTATACACGATATACAAAGTGATATGCACAGACGTCCTTAAAAATGTGCGTGATATACACTGATGTACACGATATACAATATGATATACACATGTCATAGTTGGATTTTTAGGTCTGATTTTTTACGTGAAAACTAGCCTAAATCACTTCTAATCTTGCTCAAGATTTGTATCTAGACTCGTTTAGGTATTTTCAACAATTTCAATCATATCCACTCATTCAATCCAACCAAAAAAAAGGAAGAGAGAAGAAAAACAAAGTTGAAATATATTTTTTCTCTCTTAGGTTTTTCTAAACTTGCTCAAATTTTGTATATAGCCCCTTTTAGGTATTTTCATCCAATTTCAATCACACCCATTCATTCAATCCAATCAACAAAAAAAAGGAGAGAATCTTGCTCAAATTTTGTATATAGCCCCTTTTAGGTATTTTCAACTAATTTCAATCATATCCACTCATTCAATCCAACCAAAAAAAAGGAAGAGAGAAGAAAAACAAAGTTGAAATATATTTTTTCTCTCTTAATTTGTGCTTCTTATTTTCTCTGATGTGAGATCAACCTTACCTTTTTATCGCTTTGATTTTTTATATAATTTGCAAGAATATTTGTTAAATTATGAGAGCAAAAGAGAAGAGATAAAAATAAATACAGGGATAGAAAGGGGGAGTGAAGTTAAAATAAGCGTGTAGTTTTTTTTTTTTTGGAAGAGAATATAAAAGAGTAGTTATTTTAAGATTTGGCTATATAATGCCAATTGTTTGAGACTATCTTTGCCAAACCTAATATAAAACTAAAAAATTACCAATTTCTGTTATGCGTTGTTACTGAATACCAATTTTTTGATTTGAATATATTCAAGAGAAACTTCAATTCTTGAAGCCGCCCCAAAAAATAATTAAAATCCTTCAAAAGTGCCTTGTAAAAAATTTTAGTGTTCAGGATGAACGTTTCAATAATGATTTTATTTATGGATATAACGCTACTACACAAAGGTTATCCAAGCTAGATAGGATCGATGCACTCTATTGTTTAAAAGTATAACATTTTTCTACCAAGCGCTCATAGCATGTTTGTGATTCCTTTTACTCATTATTCTTTATCAAAGAATAGTGTTCATGCAACTTAGATCCAAATTTAACTATTACTTGTCAAAACAACTTCTCTACAGTGTAAGGTAAACAATATTTTATAGTATCAAGTTATCCAAAATATAGATACATATTTTTGAGATTAGTAACATAAAAATGAGACAAGTAACCTACTATGACATGTCTGTTATGAAATAATATAAAGACAAGAACAATAATGCAAGAATAAGAACAATATAGAGAGAATAGAGAGAGAGAAGTATTCTTATTGATACTTAGAGATTGTTAGGGGTGTATTACAATGGTAGAATACCCCTTTATTTATAGGGAGGTAATGACTTAGCTACCAAGAATAAAACTCTAGAATCTCTCTAATTATAGACATTCACCTTAAATAGAAGTCTATTTATAACACTCCCCCTTGAATGTCTATTCAACAATGTGCCTCGTTAAAACCTTAAAACCAAAACCCAATGGGAAAAATTAAAGAAAAGAAAAAGAGTACACATGTTTGAATATGCGCCTATTGGTTGCCTCGTTAAAAACCTTGCAAGGAAAACCCAGTGGGACAAAACCTTGTAAGGGAAAAAGAGTGCAACGCGCATTAACTCCCCCTAATAAGAACATCAATTTATATCCTTGAGCATTTGCATTCCAATCTTGTGCATCATCTTCAAAACGATCTTTGGTGGACGTTTGATAAATCAACCATATTAACTTGAATAAATATTCCGCACCTTGAAATCATCATTCTTGATAGATATGAACATCTTCATATAATGTCGTGGAATAACTCTTTAATATCTCCATAGATGCATTCTCAATGCCATCATGCTTATAGTTATAGCAAGATACATATGTACACAAATTGTACTAATGATGTGGTACTTCAGGACCAAGAATTACATATGCTTCAAGCAACTTAAATCTTTCAAGTTAAGTCATATAAGCCATATAATAGACTTTAGATGCATATCAAGTTTTCCATGTCATGCTAGACAAATAAGATATCGAAAACTGATTATACATACATTTGACTTTATACTTTCAAGCATTTGAACTATACGTTCAAAACTACATGTCTTTCATATGGAATCAATTCTTCTTGAATTGTATCTCTTCCATTTAGTTACTTTCTTTGGGTCAGCAAATGTGTATAGCATGCTTTGCAATATGTTGCAATTGAATTATCCCTTTTATGAACTTCAGGTTCATATCATGATATTCGGGGATATACATATACAAATGATAATTCATCCCATGTAACCTTTTCTCAAGTGTTTATCATGTCTCCCCCTCATGTTAGAAAAGCTAACTTGTTTCCTCAACTTTGGAAAATCATCTTTGTGCATTATCATGTCAATATACACGGCACATTAATAATAAGATGAAATTATTTGGTTCCTGACCCTGAACCACTTGTGAGGGGAGAATATACTCTCGTATACAACGTATATCAAATTGATATATATAACTTTGTTCTCATAAGAAACAGTTTAGCTATTAAGTGGAAGCACTCAATAATTATCTTGCTAAACCAACTTTGATATAAATCAACTTATCAAGATGAACTATCTTGAGTAGAGAATCTGGAAATTATGCTCGAAGTTAGATTACTGAGTAATTTACCTCGCAAGCACCGGCCAGGCTGCGGGTTAATAACAATTGCACATGTAACCATTTCATAGATGCATCATATGTGGTATACATGGCAGGTGAATGGGCCCATATTCACCTTTGATATTTCCAGAATTTATGGGCTTCAACCCGAACTCTTTAGTTGGTCAGTTCATTAATGAGAACAAGTGATACAAGAGAATTCGTAAAGAACTTTCTAGTTCTTTAATATTCACCTATGTGAATTTGCACATCATACTTAAAATGAGATGGCTAACACGAATGCCAACTGAATAAATTATCAATATTGGTAAACTTCAAATATACACCATGACATGTGCACTTTATCAATAAACTTCAGGTTTATTATGACATGGGTTTTTATACCAATAGATATCCACTTTATTGTGGCATTCTTTCGTTTGTGTAGTACAAACTGGAGAACAAAGCGGGTAGCTTTTCATATGCAAATTACCCCGCTACAAGTTGTAGTAATAGGAGATATCAAAGCCTTCCTTTATTTATAGTCTCAATATAATCAATCGCTTTCGCGTGTACTTTGGAAACTGAATAAGTTTTTTTGAGACTTACTACAGCACAATACTCAATTGTGTTTCTCCAACATAGTAATAATTGGCTCTTCTAGAGCTCTCAATTAATTTTGTACTACCACAGATTTATCAACATCCATGTGGTGAATATCTTTCTTAAAGAGAAAGTTATACCATTATGGTCATGTCAAACTTATATGCAAGATATGTTTCTTGCATTATCGTTGTCCTTTAATAGTTATATTTCCAAAATACTTTGGCGTACAATAGGTACGTGACCAACGATCATTCATGCCATATATCATCTCAAACCTCCTTCTAGGGGTGAGTGTGGTATCATCTCAAACCTCCTTCTAGGGGTGAGTGTGGTATATTTAATACCAATTTCATGTTCATATTCTTCCAATAATGAATATGTATTCGTGAATCAGATGTTGTCACATTCACTTCGGGGATATGTGATTTTGTTATCCTTTTCAAATCTATAAATGCGTCAGGCATTTGATTTGCTATTCTTTGCAAATGGATAATCTTTTGTGCCTCTTTCACAAATAGAGGTATGTGGATCAAGATGAGATAATGATGCATTTTTCCACAAAATTTCTCGTTTGGTTTCACCAACTTCTCCCCCTAATTTTGGGAAAAGTGTCTCATCAAATTGACAGTCTGCAATTCGTGCAGTGAACAAATCTCCTGTCAATGTTTTGAGGTAGCGAATAATGGAGGGCGATTCAACCTCAACATATATTCCTAACCTTCTTTGCAGACCTATTTTGGTGCGGGATGGCGGTGCTATAGGCACATATACTGCGCATCCAAAGATTCTTAAATGGGATATATTGGGTCCATGACCCAAAACCAATTGCAACGGGGAATATTTGTGTCAATTCGTCAGTCAGAGACGAACTAGCATTGCTGTATGCAAAATGGCGTGACCCCAAACCAAAGTGGGTAGCCGACGAACTAGCATTGCTGCATGCAAAATGGCGTGACCCCAAACCAAAGTGGGCAGCCGACGAACTAGCATTGCTGCATGCAAAATGGCGTGACCCCAAACCGAAGTGGGCAGCCGACGAACTAGTATTGCTGCATGCAAAATGGCGTGAACCCAAACCGAAATGGGCAGCCTCGTTTTCATGAATAATTCAAGACTATTCTCATCTATTGTCTCAATATGATATCCATTTTGAATGATATCTTTAAAACTCAACAAGTTCCTTTTAGACTTGGAGGAGAACATTGCGATTGATATCATTAAAACTCAACAAGTTCTTCTTAGACTTGAAGGAGAATATTGCATTCTCTAAGATAAACGTCGTGCCTTTGGGCAGAGTTACAGTTGCTCTTCCGGAGCCTTCAATCAATTTACTTCCCATGGTTTGACATATAAAAGAAAATATACTAATCATGAGAATAAACAACTTCAATCCGTTTGTGTCACATAATATTTTCAAATTCTGCTGCTAACAGTTGACTAACAAAATCAGATATGTTATCCATAATCGATTACTATGCAGCTTGAAAATTTTTAGTTTAAGCATTTTTCACAAAACAATCGATTGTTAAACACACACAATCGATTGTTGAGCATTGACAATCGATTGTTAAACATAGACAATCGATTGTTGACAAATTTTGAAAAATTCCAGATCATACTGTTTTAAGACAATCGATTGTTAAATATAGACAATCGATTGTTGGCTATTTTGAAAAATTCCAGAGCACACTGTCTTAAGACAATCGATTGTTAAGCATAGACAATCGATTGTTGACTATTTTGAAAAATTCCAGATTACACTGTCTAACGACAATCGATTGTTAGACATAGACAATCGATTGTGGATGATTTTTGAAAAATTCCAGATTACACTGTCTAACGACAATCGATTGTTAAACATTGACAATCGATTGTTGACTGTTTTTGAAAAATTCCAGATCACACTGTTTTAAAGACAATCGATTGTTTAATCATCGACAATCGATTGTTGACTGTTTTTGTAAAATTCCAGATCACACTGTTTTAAAGACAATCGATTGTTAATCATCGACAATCGATTGTTGACTGTTTTTGTAAAATTCCAGATCACATTGTTTTAAAGACAATCGATTGTTTATCATTGACAATCGATTGTTTTGCAGTTTTTATGCGAAATATGAGATAACCGACTAGTTTTTCAGGTTAGTCGATTACCTCTACTGGAAAGTAATAATATTATTGATATTTGAGCATATTGATACATTCTAAAGAACTAATACTAACATTATATCATGAACTAACTAATACGAGCTAGTACTAATGGCTATTAGTTTATTCATTCACTAATACAAACAAGTAAAATAAAATCAAACAGCTCTATCTTCTTTCATCACGGATCCATCACCGATTAGGTGGTCTATCTTCCCCTCGGGTTGCTCAAAGAAGTCTGCCACATCCAAGTGGGTGATGTCAAAGTTGTCGTCAGAGACAAAATTCGTTTCAGGGCGTTTACTCTTTCGAGATGCTTGATAAAGGTCAACCAAATGTCATGGTATACGGCAAGCCTTTGACCAGTGTCCGTTTCCACCGCAACGATAATGTATAGTTTATAAACTATTTGCTTTTGGATTCTTATCGTATCGTGCTTGTGGCAGAGTGACCAACTTCAGGTTGTCATATCTCTTCTTTAAGCCATCTCACAAGATAGGTGGATCTTTGACTGTGATATATTCAATTTTCAAACCTTCATCAAGGTGATGGCGCAAGTAAATCAAGGCCTTCGCACAGTCTTGGGTGGATGCTTTTTCTCTATCTTTAATGGTGTCTCCGAGACCCATAGCATCTAAGTGGATTTCAGCATCCAACACCCATGTCATATAGTTCTTGCCCGAAATTTCAAGGGCAACGAACTTTCTTTTCATAATGTCAGACATAAAACAAATTTACATCAAGAGCGTGTTCATACTTACGGGCTCTGTTACAATTATCACATTCACTTCAGGGAATGGATCATAATCATGTGCTTTACACAATCTCATGTCAAATATTACTTTCATAAAGTGAAAGATTATTTTGAGAATCTTTATTATCGTCATTATCACAATAATGACGATTATAATTTCGTCTATTGCCACGTCCACATCCATTGATACCTTTACGGTAATAATTTTGTCTTCTTTCAGACTTATCAAATTCTGCTACCACATTCTCTAAAGGGAATGGAGCAAATTCAATTGGACGGAATTCTTTGCCACGTCCGCATTCATTGATACCTTCACGGTAATAATTTTGTCTTCTTTCAGACTTATTACATACTGCTTCCACATTCTCTAAAGGGAATTGAGCAAATTCAATGGGACGGATTTTCAATTCTTTGCCCACAATCATACATGAATTTAATCATGGCAGGACATAGAGATTTTACCACTTCATGTGGTTACAATTTCTTACAAACTCCATTACAGTTATAATCAAACTTTGTTGTCTATGTTTGTATATAAAATCAAATTATAGAATTCCAAGAATTTGAAAGGGAAAAGTAAGTTACTTACCTTTAAGGTATATCAATAAATGTTGTGATATCAAATATACCTCTTCAGTTTCCATCCCGTTGCATTACTTTATGATGATACTATCTCTTCTAATTTTCGTATAGAAAATCTTTAATTCTTCCAAGCAAGTCACAGTGACTTGCAAACAAGGGTGTACGCCTATTTATAAACCATGGACAGTGGCTTGTCTTCTGGCTTCTTTCCTTCTGTTCTTTTTTTTTTTTTTTTTTTTCGTTTCCCTTTTTTTTTTTCTTTTCTTTTCCTTCTTTCTTCATTCTTTCTTTGAAGCAAAACCATACACAAACAAAAGTTAAGACAACGAAAATTTCAATTGGTTAGAGACTCGTGCTGATAACGTGTTATGAAATAATATAAAGACAAGAACAATAATGCAAGAATAAGAACAATATAGAGAGAATAGAGAGAGAGAAGTATTCTTATTGATACTTAGAGATTGTTAGGGGTGTATTACAATGGTAGAATACCCCTTTATTTATAGGGAGGTAATGACTTAGCTACCAAGAATAAAACTCTAGAATCTCTCTAATTATAGACATTCACCTTAAATAGAAGTCTATTTAAAAAGGTGAAGAATTTGTTATTTATACGGAACAAGATAGGAAAATTTGTTATTTATACGGAACAAGATAGGAAAATAGAGAAGAAGTTATAAGGTGAAGAATTCACCGATAAAATGAATATTCAGGTGGCTAATAAACTAAACTAATATAATTCAAATATTAAAGGACAAAGCTAGATACGAGTAAGTTTTGCCTACAATAAAAATATTGGAGGTGTCTTTAATAACTTTTTTCCCCTCTTGGATTAGTGAAAGAATTGTGATCGAGCAAAAATGGTATTGTAATGTAGGTGCAAACCTTTTTCTTTTCACCATAAAAATTCTTATTAGTTTGCCATTGCGGTAGAAAGTTAAAACAGAAGTGCTTGTTGAAAGATTAATAATTAGCTGGTAGTAGACCCTAAAAACAAAAACATCATCGCCCACCGTGGGGCTCGAACCCACGACCACAAGGTTAAGAGCCTTGCGCTCTACCAACTGAGCTAGACGGGCTTTTGTCTTGTTCTAGTATATAATATTTATATTCTCATCTCTAGCTCAACAGTGGGATTTGTTTTTGTTGTTATAGTCTTCAAATTTCAATCTTTCTCAGAGAATGAGAGGTTTTTTTCTTTTTTCTTTAAAAGCAATGGTGTATATCTCAATCTTTCACGTTTTGCCTTATATATGATTAGCTAGCATAGTACTCGACTCGGGCATTTTACTTTTATATGTGAAATGTACAAATGATTTAATATATGGTTCATCGTAAAAAAAGTAAAAGAACAATATAAAGTATAGTTTAATATCGTTGCAAAAGATGGTCATAAAAAAATTATTTATTGTTTAGGTAAGTCTATAATATAAATTTAAAAGAGAAAAAGATAATAATATAAAAAAGGTTTAAAAAGGGATAAAAGTTGATAAATTAGAAAATAAAATAGTCAAAAGTTTGAGAATCTAGTGGAGTGACTTTCTGAGAGTTAAAGTGACTTTTCCTTTAAAAAATAATAACTTTAGCAGATAATTTCAAATAGTTGGGTGGTCATTTGACCCATGAACTCTAGAAGTAGCCATAGAACTACAACTGTTACTTAATTAAGCTTACATGAAAAACACAGACTATGCAAGCACTTATAACCAGTGCCTGATAGAGGAACACATTAATCACACTTAATCCAACGTTGTACGTACTAAAACAAATTTGTCCCAAAATAGAAAGAGAAATGGATTACACATGAAAAAAAGGCAGAGTTAAAAAAGTTATTTCATTATTTATTCAGATTTGAAGGAAGTTGTAGATCCATTAACATTGTCTTCCATGCTTCTCAATTTCTCTCTTCTCTGTCATATTCACAAAAAACCACAAGTTAGAGAAAAATATGCTTTCTTTCTACTATTTAATTTCTACCTTACCAAAATAGGAAAAAAGAAATATAAACCAATGAAACGCGAGAGAAGTACATAAACAATCCTGATATTAAGAGATTAACCAGTACTTATTTTGTCCTAAAAAAAGAAAACATTTTTGTTGTTACCTTTTCGAAGACTTCCTTCTGGTACCGGTACCCCTGGAAAATAGAAGTCATAGGAGAGGGTTAAACATTAATTAAATCAAAATAAATTCTATAATAGATAATATATATATATATATATATATTCTAAAATCATACAACTCAGTACAAAAACAAAAACCTTAATATTTTCTTCCTTTTTTTTAAGGTACATTTTTTTACGTCAATTTCGTTAAACAGCTTACCAACATGTGGTCTTTTTCCAATACATAGTTTAATTTTTTTTTCTTATTAGGAAATCATTTTGTCTCCTGAAATTTCATTTTTGTATATAAAGTTAATAGTGGACTGACTCACCTTGTCGGTTCCATAGATGTAATCACAGTAAGTGAAGACTGAAGCAAAGTTGCTGTGACAACTTTCTCCAACAAAGTGGTGATAGTCATGATATATAGCTCCCCCATAAAATGGTATATACCTGGAAGGACTCCATGGAAATTCATAGCTGCATAATTAAATTATATATTAAAATATAATGTAGACAAAAAACGTTGATAGGAAGTATTAACAAAAAAGGCTCATTTGAGCCGCAACGGTCAAGAGATCATTGAAATAGTGATTCAAATTGTAATCTCTTAGCCACTAAGCAGTAAGCATCGATCAAGAGATCACTGAAATTTAAATTTGTGACATTATAATTCGAATTGTGATCTCTTGGCTACTAAGTAACAATAATCAAGAGTTTACTGACTCGTGACATTGCGATTCAAATTGTGATCTCTTGGGCACTAAGCAACAAGTAACGACCAAAAAATCACTAATGTTACGCTCGTGACATTATGATTTGACTTGTGATCTCTTGACCGTTAAACTGTCTTTTCTAAAAAATGAAAATAAAAATGAAATTGATTGTCATATGTACCCGCTATGAGTTTCAGTGGCTTCAATTTGCCTCAAGACGAACCAAAGCCAAAAGGTAAACATGTGACAAGGGACCATAAGTGGGCCAAGGAAAGAAGCCAAGCCTAAGATAATAATCTCAGCCCAATGAGCATAAGGTGCTGCAAAACCAATTGGGGCCACATATTCATGATGTATTCTGTGTATTTTGTCATAACCCCATTTATAATGATGGAGCATTCTGTGAAGCCAGTAGTTTGCATAGTCTTCAACTAAGAAATAAACCAGTAATTGCCAGAACACTTCTGATGCAGATGGCAGGGGTAAACTTGTCCTTATTCCAACCCACTGCACAAAAACTCAAGTAAGAAGTACAAAAATCATTAATGAGAAAAATTATTCTATCTTTCTTGGCATTTTCTTCCCTTGTTTTACAATATGTCAAGGGCAATAACATGAAATTTTGGGCTGCATTTAAGCTTATTTAATTGATATTAGGCACAAAGAAAAAAAAGGAAGTGGGTGAGGGAGGAAAAAACAACGTCTAACAATAAGAGATCGAGCGTAATATCATAAGTGAGGTTTTAGGAGAGTAACGTGTACAATTTTTATCTTGTGAAGGTGAAAATATTATTTTCGAAAGATCTAAGAATATATAAAGCATGGAATAGAAACAGTACCAACAACAGCAGAATAACAAGACAACTAAAACAAAAGAAATAACTGATCATAATATATAAGTCTAAGTATAAGAAGATGGAGGAGAAAACAAATGCCAAAATCTCAACATAATGGTTCTAGAGCTTGTTTGGCCAAACTTCTAGGAGGCCAAACACACTTTTTCCCCAAAAAGATACTTTTTGAAAATTTTTAGGTGTTTGGCCAAAATAAAAAAGTACTCCTTAGAAGTAGCAGAAACAGTTTTTCTGCTTCTAGGGAGAAGCTACAAATTCTAGCTTCTTCCAAAAAGCAAAAGGAGAAGTAGAAAATTAATTTATTCAAGTCAAAAATAACTTTACAATAAATTTATATTTTACAAATTATCCCTCATTAATTTAATTTTTTTTCTTTTCATTTTCCATTTTTTCCTGCTATACATTTATTCTATTTTTTATTTTAATCAATTTTTTATTCTATTTCTCCTATTCTTAAGAGTAAATTATACATATATATTGAATGATGTATTTTGACATATTTAAATTAATTGTAAATAATAAGTAATACCAAACACTCAATATTGTTGCTTTGGAATAATTAATTTTATATTAATTAGAATTTTTAATTTATATTTTTATTTTATGTTTTATGTTTTATATTTTAATTGAATTCTTTTCTAATAAATATTTAAATTTATTTTTCTTTTCTAAATAATACTAATCACAAATTGAACTTTTACTGTCTTTTTTCGTAATTTGATACTTAAAAGTGCGTTTTTAAAAGATTAGCCAAACATGATGAGCTTGCAAAAAGCATTATTCAAACGAATCGGTCAAACACAAACTACTTATTTTGCAAAAGTCCTTTTTCATAAAGCCCTTTTGAATAAAAGAGCTTTTTAAAATAAATAGTTTTTAACAGCTTGGCCAAGTGGGCGGACTCTCAGAGTTAATTAATTATTTGCTAATCCCTTGACTTAAACTATAATCAAGAAATTGAAACTTTCAGTATAAATTACTGAAAACTCGTCACGAGTTCAACGAAGTACACGTTATTGTCCGTAAGTTATGAAAAATTTTATTTTGCATCTCATACAATTGACACTAGTTGTATAAAGTAAGTTTTTTGTTTTACAGTTTTGTGGATCCAGATTTCTGTGGACCCGTAAGATTGGGGTCCACAAATTTGTGAAACAAAAAGAAACTTCATACAACCAGTATCAATTGTATGAGATTCAAAATAAAACTTCTCGTAAGCTATTTTTGATACCCTAATCTGGATATTATATATCTCCAAGGGTTTCAAATTAATACTTTCAAAGTATATACATGTATAAATGAAATTAAGGAAATGCTTCAAAATTTTCTATTGTTAGTTTTAAGCCCAACTCATACATGCAAGGTAACATTGGCAGTTTTCTACACGTAATAAATGTAAGAATTTCACATCATTTGCATCAAAAGGAGAATCTTAACTTTTTAAATTTAAAAAAAGAAGTTGAAATGCCCTTGTCATTTCAACTTATCTTTTACGATGATTAGGAGAGGGGCGGGAAATTGAGAGAGATATCCTAATCAATTCAACAGAATTTACATAGAGAAACATAAATTAATTTCCTTAACTGAACTTAATATTAATTCTTAATACATATGAGCCCCCTCCTTCTCACCTTTTTGTCTTAACAACTTCAAAATACTCAGAAATTGTATGAAACAAAAGTATTTATCATGCAACATCACATAATGGTGATCTTACATGCAAACAATTTAATTGATATATATCGATAGTGCAATTTTTTTTACACCAACATGATATTTTAACTTAATATATAACAAGTTATTTTATTGTTACCGATAATGTACGAAAATTTACACAGTCAATGTACAGAGAAAGAAATTATATAAGGTGCAGGAACACACACCTGAATAACAGGGTAAGAGAAGAACTGCAGTGGACTGACAGCAAATAAAAAAGTGGTAAGGACTTTTCTGTAGCATTCCATCATTTCAGATAAAGAAAATCTGATCTTGGGTTGAATCTTGTAAATTTCCAACTTCTTGGACCTTAATAGCTCAATAATCACCATGGGTAAAGGGACCAATGTGTAAAAAATGATCAAGAAAATGGTGTTGTGACAATAAAGATACAAATCTGATTTATCAGCTGTGTATTTGAACCATAATGTCTCTGCAAATGTCAAGTTCCTCCCCAGAGACATCTCTGCCTCTTGAATGCTTTCAAATGGCAACATTTTGGAATGTGATTGATCAATGTACAATTTCAACAATATAGGCTAATATGCTTATTTCTTGTTTTTTCTTTTCTTTTTGGGAATTTTTGTTTTCTCTCTCTATATATTTGGAATATATACAGAGAGAGAGAGGGGAGAAGATGAAAAGAAAAAATTGCAGATAGGAGTTACAAGATTTATATAGAGAAAAAGAAGGAGATGATGAAGATAGTTGGTGAAGAGAATTCCGAGGACTATCATTAGGTGTGCTATAAATGTGGATTGGCCATTGCTCCTTTTAGCTTAGTATCCATATTTTTAATATACTACTTTGTTTGCACTTTTTCTTGTTTGTATTATAATAGTCCATTATTAGATGTTGTAAATATTAATATATGTATTTTATCGGGATAAATAATTGTATATGAACTGTTATGTTGAGATTTTCTAATATGAGAATATTTATTTGCGAATAGTTACTTTTATTTTGCAAATTATTAATATATTTTATTTCGTGTAAAATAATTCATAGATTTTAGTATAATTATGTAAATTAATTAATAGTAATATAGAATTTGATTTGTGAATGAGTTATATTGGGATTATAATATGAGAATTATAATATGAGATTACAAAAGGGCGTGGTTATTTTGTGCACGTATATACTTTTATTGATAGATACATATATATAATATATTTGGTTCATTAGACTAAAATGGAGATATACCATCTATAACATAATATATGTATTTCGTTTTACATAATATTTGGATAAATTCATTCATTTTAATCTTAACTTTCTTAAAGAACTTTGAAGAAGAGAAACAACAACAATAACAAATTCAGTGTAGTTTAATAAATGGAGTTTGGAGAGGATAAGTGTACGCAGACCTTACCCCTGCCTTTAAAGGTAGAGAGGTTATTTTGGGTAGACCCTCGGCTCATGTAGAAAAAAGAGAAGGAGCAATACATGCAAACCAATCTGATAACCAAAGCGAATATACAAAACTAATACTAAATAATACAACCAGAAAATCAAAAAAGGTCAGCAATAAGGAATAACAACAATCTAGGGACAAAAAAAGGAACCCGAAGGACACTAATAGGTCTATCAAAGCTACTATGACAAACAAGGATAACACTCGGCTACCTAACCCTCTATCTTTATTATCAATTTTCACACATTCCTATCTATGGTCATGTCCTCAATCAGTTGGAGCAATGCCATATCTTGCCTAATTACCTCACCCCAATACTTATTTGGCCTGCCTCTACCTCTCCATTGGCTCTCCAATGCTAGCCTCTCACACCTCCTCACCGGAGCATCAATGCCTTTCCTCTTAACATGCCCGAATAATCTAAGTCTGACCTCTCGCATCTTATCCTCCACAGGGGTCACATCAGCCTTGTCCTCAATAACTTCATTTCTAATTCTATCCAACTTGGTATGCCCGTACATCCTTCTCAACATCTCCATTTCAACCACCTTCATCTTCTGTATATCGGGAGTTCTTGACTGTCAACACTCTTCCACATATAGCATAGTCGACCTAACCACCTCTTCATTGAACTTACCTTTAAGTCTTGACGGCACATTCTTATCACACAGAACACTAGAAGCAAGCCTCAATATCATACATCCCTCCCCAATACGATGTGTGACATGCCCGTTGATCTCCCCATTCCCTTGTATAACAGATCCAAGGTACTTAAAATTTTCTATTCTATGAATGACTTGCGAATCAAGCCACACTTCTTCGTCGACAACCTGAGTCGCGCTACTGAACTTGCACTCTCAAGTATTCTTTTTTGATCCTGCTCAACTTGAAATATTTAGACTTTAGGGTTTACCTCCAAACTTCTAACTTTGTCTCCAAACCTCTAACCTATCGTTAACACCACATCGTGTTCCGTCAATCAGTACAATGTCATCTATAAATAACCTGCACCACGATACCTCTTCTTGAATGTGATGCATCAGCGTGTCGATTGCCAGGGCATACAGAAATGGGCTAAGGGCTGACCCCTGATGCAAACCCAACAACCGCAAAGTGTTCGGAGTCCCCTTCAATGTCTTCACTCGAGTCTTAGCTTCATCATACATGTCTTGAACAGCCCTAATGTATCCGACAAAAACATCGTTAACCTCCAAACATCTCCACAACACCTCCCTCGATACTTTATCGTTAGCCTTCTTTAAGTCAATGAACGCCATATGTAAATCAGGCTTCCTCTTCCTATATACTGCTTCATCAACCTCCTAACTTTGAAGAAGAGCATCTTTATTATTTTATTTTTGGACTAGGAATCCTGAAATTATTATTTCAATTCGAGTATATATATATATATTCGAGATTGCTTATAGTGAAATAAAAAATTCATTCAAAAAATTATGACCTTTTTCTGTATTTGGATTCCTTTGCTTATACTATTTGAACTGCGACTCGTTGGGTAGCTAGTTTATTTTAAAAAATGGTTACCCTTCGTCTTCAATTTTGCCGGAAAAGAAGATGAGGTCGTTTCGAGTATTTGTGAGCAAGACACTTTCCTTTTTGTTATTAGGTTCTTGTTATTCTTCTCTTTATTTTATTCTTCTTCGTTAAATAATAATTACAAAAGACATGTTCTTATGCCCAACTTTCTCTATTTGTACATGCTATGGTACTTCATACGCTTTACGTGTATATTTATGTATCACATGTTTCTGAGTTTGACTCTAAGGGCCAAGCAAATGAAACAATGGCTTTAGCCCCAAATTTTTGGGCCCCAGTTTAAAATTGATAAGTTAATTCTATGGTAATTTCCTTTAAGAAATATTAAGCGGGCGTTTGAACATAAAAAATGTAGAATTTAGGAAAAAAAGAAGCTATTCTTTGATTTTTAGTATAGTTAACTTGGGAGTAAGCCTGGACCCTGGAAACAACAGACTTACGAAAACAAGACGAAAATCATATTATTAAGAAAAAGATATATGTTATGCAATAATACAAGAACAAGAACAATATTGCAGAGCAAGGTAAAGAGAGGAGAATTTTTACTGATATTTTGGGATGGATTTACAATGGGGTAAGACCCCTCTATTTATAGGAAGAGAAATGACGTAGTCTCAAAGTAAAACTCTTCTATAAGATAGACATTCACTCTAATTAGAATTCTATTCTTAACACTCCCCCTTGAATGTCTACTCAATAAGTAATGTGCCTCATTAAAACCATAACTAAAACAAAACCCAATGGGAAAAAATTCTAGAAAAGGAAAAAGAGTACACATATTTAATAACACGCCTTTTGGTTGCCTCGTTAAAAACTTTGCAAGGAAAACCCAGTGGGACAAAACCTTGTAAGGGAAAAAGAGTGCAACGCGCATTAACTCCCCCTGAAGAGAGCATCAAAATACATCCTTGAGCCTTCGCATCCCAATCTTATGCACTAGCTTCTTGAAGGTTGACGTCGGTAGAGATTTTGTGAATAAATCAGCCATATTAACTCCAATGAATATGTTGCACCTTGAAAATACTCGCTATCATATTATCATGCTTATAGTTATAGCAAGATACAAATGTGCGCAAATTGCACTTAGCATGTGGTACTTCAAGACCAAAAATTGTATATGCTTTAAGCGGTTTAAGTCTTTCAAGGATTGTCATATAAGTTAAGCATATAAGCCATCTAAAGAGATTTAGTGCATATCAAGTTTTTATGTCTTGCATAGACGTATAAGATATCGAAAACTGATTGCATATACCATTGACTTTATACTTTCAAGTATTTGAACTGCATGTCCAAAACTACATGTCTTTCATATGGAATCAATTCCACTTGAATTGTATCTCTTCCATTTGGCCAATATTTTGTTTGTATTCGACAAACTTAAGATCCTCATCGATATTTAGCGCTATCATAAATGTCGTCGACGAACATTTTATATCGGTTCCAGTAAATTTTCATAAAGACATAACATGGAGATCTCTTCATTCATATATTCAGGTACCTGAATCTCTCATGAGATTTTATGAAGTGTTATGTCATGTGATCTTCTAGATCACTTGCCTCCTTATTATGATCACTTTGATCATTTGCTCATCTTCTTTATTAAGAAGTTCTTTTGAAACCGATTTGTCTATACGCTTTAAGCGTATCAAAGATTTTGTCCTTCTAGGACTTAATATGAGCATTTGCAATGAGAAAATAGTTACTTTCTTTGGGTCAGCAAATGCGTATGGCATGCTTTGCAATATGTTGCAATTGAATTATCCTTTTATGAACTTCAAGTTTATATTATGATATTCGAGGATCTATATATACAAATGATAATTCGTTCCATGTAACCTTTTCTCAAGTGTTTATCATGTCTCCCCCTCATGTTAGAAAAACTAACTTGTTTCCTCAACTCTGGAAAATCATCTTTGTGCATTATCATGTTAATATACACTGCACATCAATAATAATAAGATGAAATTATTTGGTTCCTGACCCTGAACCACTTGTGAGGGGAGAATATAATATACTCTCGTGTATAACGTATATCAAATTGATATAAATAACTTTGTTCTCATAAGCAATAGTTTAGCTATTAAGTGGAGGCACTCAATAAATTATTTTGCTAAACCAACTATGATGTAAACCAACTTATCAAGATGAACTATCTTGAATAGAAAATCTGGAAATTATGCTCGAAATTAGATTACTGAGCAATTTACCTCACAAGCACCGGCCATGTTGCAGGTTAATAATAATCGCACATGTAACCATATCATAGATGCATCATATGTGGTATACATGGCAGGTGAATGAGCTCATATTCACCTTTGATATTTCCAGAATTTATGGGATTCAACCCCAACTTTAGTTGGTCAATTAATTAATGAGAACAAGTAATATAAGAGAATTCGTAAAGAACTTTCTAGTTCTTTAATATTTACCCATGTGAATTCTCTATTATTATTGCACATCATACTTGAATTAATATGGCTAACCCGAATGCCAATTGAATAAATTATCAATATTGATGAGTTCATGTTTACACCAATACATGTGCAATTCTCAATAAACCCCAAGTTTATTATGATATGGGTTTTTATATCAATAAACATCCACTTTATTGTGGTATTCATTTATTTGTGTAGTACAAACTGGAGAATAAAGCGGGTAGATTTTCATATACAGATTATCCCGCTACAAGTTGTAGTATAGAAGATATCAAATCTTTCCTTTATTTATTGTCTCAATATAATCAACCGCTTTCACATATACTTTGGAAACTGAATAAGTTTCTTTGAGACTTACTACAACACAATACCTTATTGGTAATCAATTGTGTTTCTCCAACATAGTAATAATTGGCTCTTCTAGAGCTCTCAATTAATTTTGTACTACCACAAATTCATCAAACATCCATGTGGTGAACATTTTGTTTAAAGAGAAAGTTATACCATTATGGTCATGGTCAAAATTATATGCAAGATATGTTTCTTGTATTATCGTGGTCCTTTAATAATCATATTTCCAAAATATTTTGGCGTACAATAGGTACGTGACCAATGATCATTCATGCCATAATAATGACATTATTTTCATATATCATCTCAAACCTCCTTCTAGAGGTGATGTGGTATATTCACTACCACTAGCACGTTCATATTCTTCCAAGAATGAATATGTATTCATAAATCATATGTTGTCACATTCACACCATGAATGGATCATAATCATCTGTATGTGCTATATAAAATCTCATGTCAAATATTACTTTCATAAAGTGAAAGATTATTTTGAGAATCTTTATTATTCTCATTATCACAATAATGACGATTATTTCGTCTATTGCCACGTCCATATTCATTGATACCTTCACGGTAATAATTTTGTCTTCTTTCAGACTTATCACATACTACTATCACATTCTCTGGGGGGGATATGTAATTTTGTTATCCTTTTCAAGTTCGTAAATGCGTCTGATATTTGATTTGCTATTCTTTGCAAATGAATAATCTTTTGCACCTCTTTTTCACAAATAGAAGCACGTGGATCAAGATGAGATAATGATGGATTTTTTCAGAAAATTTCCCTTTTGGTTTCACCAACTTCTCCCCCTAATTTTGGGAAAAGTGTCTCATCGAATCGACAGTCTGCAAATCGTGCAGTGAACAAATCACCTGTCAATGTTTCGAGGTAGCGAATAATGGAGGGCGATTCAAACCCAACATATATTCCTAACCTTCTTTGCGGCCCCATTTTGGTGCGATATGGCGGTGCTACAGGCACATATACTGCGCATCCAAAAATTCTTAAAATGGGATATATTAGGTTCATGACCCAAAACTAATTGCAACTGCATGCAAAATGGCGTGACCCCAAACCGAAGTGGGCAGCCTCGTTTTCATGAGTAATGGTCTTGCAATCAACTGCAGATGTTTAATTAAAGATTCTGCAAGACCATTTTGAGTGTGAACATGAGCTATAGGATGTTCCACTTTTATCCCAATTGAACATTGCATTCTCTATGATAAATATTGTTCCTTTAGGCAGAGTTATAGTTGCTCTTCCGGAGCCCTCAATCAATTTACTACTACCAGAAATTGTAGTAACATCTGCCTTACACATACTTAAATGAGAGAAATAGTTCTTCTCTTTGAATATTGTATGTGTCGTACATGAATCAAGTAAACAAATATTTTCATAATTAAACTTTGATCCAAGTTTGCTTTGTGGGATATTCATGTTTGCTTCCCATGGTTTGACATACAAAAGTAATATGTGAACAAATATTAATATTTTCATAGGAAAGTACAGAAAACAAAGTTAACCAATAATTTAACTTTAATGTGAACAAACATTAGATACCTATAACGGATGAAGTAAACATTGATTTTACTTTCCATGGCAGTATCTAGCTTTAATTGGTTTAATTAAAGTTGAACAAACATTAATTGTTCACTGACGTCATATACTTATTGAAAAATATTCTATATGATATATTTACCCATAACAGACGAAGTAAAGTTAAGCGCAACAAGCAAAAGTCGAAACCCAAATCAGCAACTAAATTTTCTTTTTCACATCAGAATATTATAAATAATATATTAATCTTTGAATACTAAGCAAATTGAAATATTGTCTAAAACGAATACCAACACTATTCCATAAAATAAGTGGATCTTTGACTGTGAGATATTCAATTTTCAAACCTTTATCAAGGTGATGGCGCAAGAAAAACAAGGCCTTAGCACAGTCTTGGGTGGATGCATTATTTCTGTCTTTAATGGCGTCTCCAAGACCCATTGCATCCAAATGGATTTCAGCATCCAACACCCATGTCATGTAGTCCTTGCCCGAAATTTCAAGGGCAACAAACTATCTTGTCATAATGTCAGACATAATTAAAAAAAAATTAGGAGTTAACAATTATTATTGAAAATAACAAGTCTCGAGAGAACCATAACCAAGGGAAGGAGGATGAGTAAAACCAAGGAATATTTCCAGAAAAACTAAACTTGTTCAACTATAACGTTACACAAGAATCAACAATCCTGTGCAAAATTAAATCATTCAAGCCATTCAACTCCATATAATAAAATTAATATTATAATAAACATGTAACATAAAAACAGTCAACACAGCCACATATATCAAAATAATAATCAGCAATAGTTGTAGAAATCAAAGAAAGTGTATTTATCACAAATATTGTGAAGCCACTTTGACGTAAATGAGAAACAATACACTCATAATTCAACCATTAATATTAATATCCATAGCATGTAGCAATATATTTCAAAATCTGCATGTTAAACTGTGAATGACACTTATGATAATATGAAAAGCAGTTTATAACACTGATAATATTAATATAATTACCAACAATGATAACGTGTCAGTATTGCATGTGTGTATTTGTTAATATGCTAGTAAGCGATATTCATATGGAATATGTATAATGTAATGACAATTTTAAAGTACTGTTCACCACCTAACCAATATCAACAATGTTGTAGAGTCACGTAATGTTGATCTAGACCACAACAGTGCAAATAGCAGATGACGCAAATATACCAAGCATGTAAAACGATCATCATACATCACAAACATTCACCAAATACCTGTTAAACCTTAATTTTCTCAAAGAGATTCTTGAGATAGTAGAGCTTCGTGCTGATAACGTGTTATGAAATAATACAAGAACAAGAACAATATTGCAGAGCAAGGTAGGGAGAGGAGAATTCTTATTGATATTTTGGGATGGATTTACAATGGGGTAAGACCCCTCTATTTATAGGAAGAGAAATGACTTAGCCTCAAAGTAAAACTCTTCTATAAGATAGACATTCACTCTAATTAGAATTCTATTCTTAACAATATACAAATACTACTCCGTAGTTTTCACTTTATTCTACTTTTTGGAGCAAACTAAGTGGGCTAGACATAATCACATAATAATTGTAAAAAATCGAAAAAGTTGAATTTTTTTTAGTAAAAATATTATTTGAAAATTAGAGTTCCGTTAAAATATGAATATAATTTTAGAATATTTTTGAATTTTTGTGTGTATCTGAGTGAAAACTTTAAAAAATAATTTTTTGAAATATTTTAAAAATTTTCAAAATTTATTTTTAAGTAAAAATTAAGAATGTTATGACCAAAACACAAATTCCGAAAAATATAAAAAAATAAAGGTAAAATATCTTAAATCATCCATAAACTTGGCTCAGATTATTAGTATCCTCCCCGAACTACGCCCAGTCTTAATTACCCTTTCAACTTGGCCTTTTGAGAGTAATTACCTCATAGATGGTGATGTGACAAAAAGTGTGGGTGCACTCACATGCCAAGCAGATTTTTCTTCCTATGTAGCATTTTTTTGAAAAATAAATATTTTTTAAACCTTTTTAAGAATGTTACTTTTTAGATAAAAGTTTTTGAATATAATTTATATTAAAATTTAGATATAAACTATATTATTTAGGCTTAACATTTTTATTTGGCCAAAAATAATAAAGTTCTGCTAATATTTTTCGATTTTGACTCGAAAATAAAGATTTATACAATTAAAAAAATAATTAAGACATCTAAAAAGGTATAAAAAAATACATAGTTTGAAGTTAATTATTTTGGCTATAAATTTTTATATAGCTCTAAATTACGGTGCTCTAATTTTTGTAATTTTTTTTTACAGATTTTACCTATAAAGATAAAAATACACAGTTAAAATAAATAGTCATTGCATAAAAAAGAGAATGTACCATTGCAAGATTAGAAGTGCAATTGTACACTCTTTTTATTTCTTCTTTTGATGCAATGACTATTTATTTCAACTGTGTATTTTTTATTACATTTTTTTATGCCTTGCCTATTTATCTCAATTGTATAAATCTTAATTTTCAAGTCAAATTCAAAAAAAATTAACTAAAATTTTATTATTTTTGGCCAAATAAAAATATTTAGCCTAAATAAAATAGTTATATCCAATTTTTATTATAAATTTTATTCAAAAAATTTATGTAAAAAAGCAATATTCCTAAAAGTGTAAAAAAATATTTTATTCTTCAAAAAAATGTCACTAGACAGGAAAATTCACGTGGTAGGCGGGTGCACCCACACTTTTTGCCACATCAACATTTAGAGGGTAATGATCCTCAAAAGACTAAGTTGAAAAGGTTAATTAAGATCAGACATAATTCGAAAAGGATACTAATAATTTAAATTAAATTTAAAAATTATTTAAAATATTTTGCCCAAAATAAATCATGGCCTAAAGGGCTCTAGTTATTGCCAACCTAACTTAGTCTCCCCTGATTTGTTCTCGTTATCAATTTAAAGGAAAAAGAAGGATATATGGACCACCTCATATTTATGAAGAACGAGACATAATTGAAAATGGTGCATCTTGAATTTACTTGCATGAAAACGCTGTCTGTACTGTCTTAGCTGATGCAATTATTTCCCAACAGAAAGAGGTAGAATTTGAAGTTTTTGGCTTTAAAATTTTTAGTCTTTTAATTCATTAAATTTTAAATTAATAATTTATAATTTTTAAATTATTTTTTAATATATATATATATATATATATATATATATATATATATATATATATATATATATATAATTTGAACTATGTTATAAATAGAACTCTATTTAAGGTGAATGTCTATATTTAGAGAGATTCTAGGGTTTACTACTTGGTGGCTAAGTCACCACCTCCCTATAAATATGGGGGTTCTATTCCATTGTAAACCATCCCAAAGTATCAATAAGAATACTCCTCTCCCTATTCTCTCTATATTGTTCTTGTTCTTGTATTATTGTTCTTGTTCTTATATTATTTCATAACACGTTATCAGCACGAGTCTCTAACCAATTGAAATTTTCGATTATTTTAACTTTTGTTTGTGTAGGGTTTTGCTTCATAGCCGATTCGGCTCTCTCAACTCAATCGCCGCCTTTTTCTAATTTCTATACGGAAAAAAAAAATAGAAGAGAAGGTATCATCATAAAGTAATGCAACGGGATGGAAACTCAAGAGGTATATTTGATATCACAACATTTATTGATATACCTTAAAGGTAAGTAATTTACTTTTCCCTTTCAAATTCTTGAAATTCTACGATTTGATTTTATATACAAACAAAGACAACAAAGTTTGATTATAACTCTAATGGAGTTCGTAAGAAATTACACTCACATGAAGTGGTAAAATTTCTATGCCTTGCCATGATCAAATTCATGTATGATTGTGGGCAAAGAATTGAAAATCCGTCCCATTGAATTTGCTCCATTCCCTTTAGAGAATGTGGTAGCAGTATGTGATAAGTCTGAAAGAAGACAAAATTATTACCATGAAGGTATCAATGAATGTGGACGTGGCAAAGAATTAAAACTCCGTCCAAATGAATTTGCTCCATTCCCTTTAGAGAATGTGATAGCAGTATGTGATAAGTCTGAAAGAAGACAAAATTATTACCATGATGGTATCAATGAATGTGGACGTGGCAATAGACGGAATTATAATCGTCATTATGATCCATTCCCTGAAGTGAATGTGATAATTGTAATAAAGCCTGTAAGTATGAACACGCTTTTGATGTAATTGTATCTTTTGTCTGACATTATGAAAACAAAGTTCGTTGCCCTTGAAATTTCGGGCAAGAAGATGCTGAAATCCACTTAGATGCTATGGGTCTTGGAGACGCCATTAAAGACAGATATGACAACCTGAAGTTGATCACTCTGCCACAAGCACGATACGATGAGAATCCAAAAGCAAATAGTTCATAAACTATATATTATCGTTGCGGTGGAAAAGGGCACTGGTCAAAAGCTTGCCGTATACCAAGACATTTGGTTGACCTTTATCAAGCATCTCGAAAGAGTAAAGGCCCTGAAATAAATTTTGTCTCTGACGACAATTTTAACATCACCCACTTGGATGTGGCAGATTTCTTTGAGCAACCCGATGGGAAAATAGACCACCTAATCGGTGATGGATCTGTGATAAAAGAAGATGGAGTTGTTTGATTTTATTTCACTTTGTAATAGTTAGTGAATAAACTAATAGTCATTAGTATCAGCTCGTATTAGTTAGTTTATGATATGATGTTAGTATTAGTTCTTTAGAATGTTTCAATATGCTTAAATTTCAAAGATATTTTTATTTTTCAGTAGAGTTAATCGACTAACCTAATAGTTAGTCGATTATCTAATATTTCGCATTAAAACTGCAAAACAATCGATTGTCGATGTTCAATAATCGATTGTCAATATTCAACAATCGATTGTCTATGTTTAACAATCGATTGTCTTAAGACAGTGTGATCTGGAATTTTTTCAAAATAGCGAATAATCGATTGTCTATGTTTAACAATCGATTGTCTTAAGACAGTGTGATCTGGAATTTTTTCAAAATAGCAAATAATCGATTGTCTATGTTTAACAATCGATTGTCTTAAGACAGTGTGATCTGAAGTTTTTCAAAATAGCAAATAATCGATTGTGTGTGTTTAACAATCGATTGTCAATGTTCAACAATCGATTGTGTGTGTTTAACAATCGATTGTTTTAAGAAAATGCTTAAACTGAAATTTTCAAAGTGCAAAGTAATCGATTATGGAAAACATATAATCGACTATCTGATTTAGTTAGTCGAATAACCTCAGCAGATTTCGAAAATATTGTTTAAGTATGAAACAAACGGATTGAATTTGTTTATTCTCATGTTCGTATATTTTCTTTTGTATGGCGAACCATGGGAATTAAATTGATTGAAGGCTCCTGAAGAGCAACTATAACTCTGCCTAAAGAAACGATATTTTAGAGAATGCAATGTTCTCCTCCAAGTCTAAGAAGAACTTGTTGAGTTTTAATGATATCAGTCAAAATATTCTCCTCAAGTCTAAAAGGAACTTGTTGAGTTTTAAAGATATCATTCAAAATGGATATCAGATTGAGACAATACATGAGTATAATCTTGAATACCTCATTTACTCATGAAAACGAGGCTACTCACTTCGGCTTGGGGTCACGCCATTTTGCATGCAGCAATGCTAGTTCGTCTCTGACTGACGAATTGACACAAATATTCCCCGTTGCAATTGGTTTTGGGTCATGAACCTAATATATCCCATTTAAGAATCTTTGGATGCGCAGTATATATGCCTATAGCACCGCCATCCCGCACCAAAATGGGTCCGCAAAGAAGGTTAGGAATATATGTTGAGTTTGAATCGTCCTCCATTATTTGCTACCTCGAAACATTGACAGGGGATTTGTACACTACACGATTTGCAGACTGTCAATTTGATGAGACACTTTTCCCAAAATTAGGGGGAGAAGTTGGTGAAACCAAACGGGAAATTTTGTGGAAAAATGCATCATTTTCTCATCTTGATCCACATACCTCTATTTGTGAAAAAGAGGCGCAAAATATTATCCATTTGCAAAGAATAGCAAATCGAATGCTAGACGCATTTACAGATTTGAAAAGGATAACAAAATCACATATCCCCGCAGTGAATGTGACGACATCTGATTCACGAATACATATTCATTATTGGAAGAATATGAACATGAAACTGGTATAGAATATACCACACTCATCCCTAGAAGGAGGTTTGAGATGATACCACACTCACCCCTAGAAGGAGGTTTGAGATGATATATGGCATGAATGATCGTTGGTCACGTACCTATTGTACGCCAAAGTATTTTGGAAATATGACTATTAAAGGACAACGATAATGCAAGAAACATATCTTGCATATAATTTTGACCATGACCATAATGGTATAACTTTCTCTTTAAAAGAGATATTCACCACATGGATGTTGATGAATCTGTGGTAGTACAAAATTAATTGAGAGCTCTAGAAGAGCCAATTACTATGTTGGAGAAACACAATTGAGTATTGTGCTGTAGTAAGTCTCAAAGAAACTTATTCAGTTTCCAAAGTACACGCGAAAGCGATTGATTATATTGAGACTATAAATGAAGGAAAGATATGATATCTCCTATTACTACAACTTGTAGCGGGATAATTTGTATATGAAAAGCTACCCGCTTCATTCTCCAGTTTGTACTACACAAACAAAAGAATGCCACAATAAAGTGGATATCTGTTGGTATAAAAACCCATGTCATAATAAACCTGAAGTTTATTGATAAGTGCACATGTCATGGTGTAAATTTGAAGTTTACCAATATTGATAATTTATTCAGTTGGCATTCGTGTTAGCCATCTCATTTTAAGTATGATGTTCAAATTCACATGTGTGAATATTAAAGAACTAGAAAGTTCTTTACGAATTCTCTTGTATTACGTGTTCTCATTAATGAATTGACCAACTAAAGAGTTCGGGTTGAAGCCCATAAATTCTGGAAATATCAAAGGTGAATATGGGCCCATTCACCTGCCATGTATACCACATATGATGCATCTATGAAATGGTTACATGTGCGATTGTTATTAACCCGCAGCCTGGCCGGTGCTTGCGAGGTAAATTGCTCAGTAATCTAACTTCGAGCATAATTTCCAGATTTTCTACTCAAGATAGTTCATCTTGATAAGTTGGTTTATATCAAAGTTGGTTTAGCAAGATAATTATTGAGTGCCTCCACTTATTAGCTAAACTGTTTCTTATGAGAACAAAGTTATATATATCAGTTTGATATACGTTGTATACGAGAGTATATTCTCCTCTCACAAGTGGTTCAGGGTCAGGAACCAAATAATTTCATCTTATTATTAATGTGCTGTGTATATTGACATGATAATGCACAAAGATGATTTCTCAAAGTTGAGGAAACAAGTTAGCTTTTCTATCATGAGGGGGAGACATGATAAACACTTGAGAAAAGGTTACATGAGATGAATTATCATTTGTATATGTAAATCCCCGAATATCATGATATGAACCTGAAGTTCATAAAAGGGATAATTCAATTGCAACATATTGTAAAGCTTGCTATACTCATTTGCTGACCCAAAGAAGGTGACTATATTCTCACTACAAATGCTCATATTAAGTCCCAGAAAGACAAAGTCTTTGATACGCTTAAAGCGTATAGACAAATACTTGATTCCATGTAGATTTGGACATATAGTTCAAATACTTGAAAGTATAAAGTCAAAGGTATGTATAATCAGTTTTCAATATCTTATTTGTTTAGCGTGACGTGAAAACTTGATATGCATCTAAAGTCTATTATATGGCTTATATGACTTAACTTGAAAGATTTAAGTTGCTTGAAGCATACACAATTCTTGGTCCTGAAGTACCACATCCTAAGTACAATTTATGTACATATGTATCTTGCTATAACTATAAGCATGATGGCATTGAGAATACATCTATGAAGATATTGAAGAGCCATTCCACGACATTATATGAAGATGTTCATATCTATCAAGAATGATAATTTCAAGGTGCGTAATATTTATTCAAGTCAATATGGTTGATTTATCATCAAATCTCTACCAAAGATCGTTTTGAAGATGGTGCACAAGATTGGAATACAAATGCTCAAGGATGTGAATTGATGCTCTATTCAGGGGGAGTTAATGCGCGTTGCACTCTTTTTCCCTTACAAGGTTTTGTCCCAACTGGGTTTTCCTTGCGAGGTTTTTAACGAGGCAACCAATAGGCGCATATTCAAACATGTGTACTCTTTTTCCTTTTCTATAATTTTTTCCCATTGGGTTTTGTTTTAGTTAAGGTTTTAACGAGGCACATTATTGAATAGACATTCAAGGGGGAGTGTTATAAATAGAACTCTATTTAAGGTGAATGTCTACATTTAGAGAGATTCTAGGGTTTACTACTTGGTGGCTAAGTCACCACCTCCCTATAAATATAGGGGTTCTATTCCATTGTAAACCATCCCAAAGTATCAATAAGAATACTCCTCTCCCTATTCTCTCTATATTGTTCTTGTTCTTATATTATTATTCTTATTCTTATATTATTTCATAACAAACTAAAATTATTAAGTTCGACTGAATCTGTACACATATTCTAGTCCCTGATCTAATTCCTATCTGAATTAAGGAAGAGGAATCATGTGTGGAAATGGGTTTCTTTTCTTGAGTTTTTCTTCCTTTGGTTGAGAGACCTACACGTAGCATTTTCTTGAAACTTTAACATTAACACATGTGCTTGGACAACCACCTAAAAATTGAATTTAGGTATAATTTAGTATAATTATGTAGTTTAATATTTTGTTTGATGAAATAACTACTTAATTAATTAAATAAATATAATTTTTTTTTCAATTCTTATGGGAAATAAAAATTGATGGTAATTACAAGATTATCTTTTAGTTTCTTTTTTCTTTATTTTAATTTTAATTTATTTTCTTTATAAATTTTTATTTTATATTTGTATTTTTTCAATTTTTATTTTTATTTTGTAAATTTTTTGAACTCTTGAAATATATATATTTTTTACATTATGTATCTTTTACTTCTCTACTTTCTATGTAACTGCCTTTCTTTTATTATTCTATTTTTTAAAACTATACCTCCTGATATTAGTATGAGTCATTAAAAACTTGACGTATAATGAGTGATGCAATTATAATAAAATTTTATTATTGAATGTGGTTATAAACTTATTATGTTTTCTAACCTTAAGTTGTAGTGGAACTTACTATTATTACGATGAAATTTGATTGGCTCACATTGCATTGTGCATTTTTATGGTTAGAATTGATAGGTTAATTTTGTCAAATATTTAAATAATATTATGAGATTATAATATAATTTTCTTACAAAACGTATGTTTTTAGTGCGATGACCCAAAAGGTTATCACTTATTTTAGAAATAAATTATGTGTCCCGAGACCTTAAAAATCTCTTTCATTATCACCTTAATTTTCGTGCACATTCCGGACGCGTAGCCGGGAAGCCATTATGTAAAAATTTGTGAATGTATTGAATTTTGACTTTAAAATAAATTTAAGTTGACTTCAGTCAATATTTTAGGTCAACGGATCCGAACCCATGATTTGATGGTCCCAGAGGATTCGTAGAAAAATATGGTACTTGAGCGTATGCCTGAAATAGATTCCGAGGTCCCAAGCTTGAGAAATAAATTTTTAAAGAAAATTATTTCTGAAATTATTTATGAGTTTTGGAATGAAATGTGCTTAATTTTTTATGGTATCGGGCCCGTATTATGATTTTGGAGCCCGATACAGGTCTTATATGTGGTTTAAGTCGAGTTTGTGAAATTTGTTAAGAAACGGATTTGAAATGACGTGAATCGGACCGTATTCGAGGAAAAAAAATTAAAGTTCTTAAGTGATTTCATAATTTTGATGCTAAATTCATAGTTGTTGATATTATTTTGGTGATTTAAATGCACGAGTAAGTCCGTATGGTTGAGGTAGTATACATGTTTGGTTTGGAGCCCCAAGGGCTCGGGTGAGTTTCAGATAGGCGTATGAGTTTTTTTGAACATAAAAATCTGGTGTTTTTGGGTCAGTTCTGGTATTTGAGTTTTTGTGCTATGCGAACGCATGGGAAGAGTCGAGAATAACATCACAGGTTTTGGGAGGGGTTATTAACACTATGTGATCGCATATTATAGGGTGCAAACGTGGAGCACATGATCATTACTCTACGCGAACACACCTGTTAAGCCGCGAATGCATAGGCTTAGAAAGGGTTGGGGGATGGGTAGAGGTTATACCATGCGAATGCACCCAGCGGTCGCGAACGCAGAGTGTAGGGGTCAGGCAACTGTGTGATCGCATTATCTCAGTCGTGATTGCATAAGTCCATTTTTCTGTCCAGTTAATTAAAAATAGAACCCATACGGGATTAAACCCAAAATTCATACTTCTTTTTCCAAATTTTAAATTGGGCGTTTTTTGAAAGAGAGCTTCACCACAAATCTATAGGTATGTAATTTCAGACTCAGTTTCTTCAATTTTCATTAACACCAATTAGATTTCTAGGCCTAAATCATGTTTTTAAGGGTAGAAAATTATGAATTTGAGTAGAGTTAGGAATTTTTGTGTAAAAGGAATTTAGACCTCATTTTAGGATCAGATTTCGAAACTAAATAAATATTCGGGCTCGTAGGTGAATGGGCGATCGGGTTTTGGTTCGAACATCATGTTCTGACTAAGTGGGTCTGGGATCGATTTTTGACTTTTTGAGAAGAATGATAGAAAATCTATAATTAAGCATTGGAATTGCATTTTTAGCGTTTATTGATGTTTTTAAGTCAATTATGTTTAGATACATTTGATTTGGAGCCAAATTCAAAAGGGAAAGCGGTGTCTGAGGCTTGAGTCTGTTGTGGAAGTTCAAGGTAAGTGTTTGGTCTAACCTTAGTTTGAGAAATTAGGATTCGAGTCCTATTTGCTATATAGTATTTATTGAGTACGACGTATAGGAATGATGACAAGTATCTATACTTTGGTGTCAATCATGCCCGCGAGTCTATTACTGTGATAATTTTGACTTTATTGTATTATTCATGTCTTGGCGTTGGTTTCTATTGTTGGCAAAGTTTATGGAAGTAAATTGTGAAATCTGAACACTGAGGAGTGTTGGATCAAGTTGTAAAAGAAATGTGAAAGTATAAGTGGTAATTGAACCTTTTAGAGCAATGACTCAAGTTGTGAAGTGAATTGTGAAGTAAAAGTGAGAAAGAGAAGAGAATCATTATGTTGCCTCTTTTCAGGGAGATTGTTGCTTTTGTTGTTATCTCCCTTGCCGGGATGTTGATGTTCTTGATGTTATTCCCTTGCCAGGACTTAATTGTTGAACCATTGTTCCCTTGTCGGGATTCTTATTTTAGTTTTATTTATTTCCCTGTCCTATTGTTTGTGATTGTTGTTTGGGTGAGGAAGAGTGGTAAAGCACGAAGAGTGAGGCCGTGTATTATTTTGGTGAGAGAGTGTTAAAGCACGGAGGATGATGCCATGTATGATTTTGTGAGGAAGAGTGTAAAGCACGAAGGGTGATATCGTGCCGCATTTTTGTTACTTGATTGCTTTGGTGAGGACGAGAGTAAAAGCACGAAGGGTGTCATGACCCCAACCTCGATCGTGATGACGCCCAACACATTGCTAGGTAAGCCTGACCAACTATCTACCACAGCCCATTTCCTTATAAATTCATTATCAAATAACGCAGTTTAAGTACCAATTTAGCATAATAAAGGTATGTAACAGTAAGTTAAATATGCGGAAGTCAAAAGATAATAACACTACATAGTCTACTCTGATCCGGTGTCATAAGTCAAGAGCCTCTAGTACAAGTATGAACAACCTAGTACATAAATAGTCTAGGAATGCGAAAAATAATAAGATAGAAGGAGGAATCGGGTCTCCGGACGCCATGCAGCTACCTCGATACTCCTGGATAATGCTGATCGACTGGAAAGCTCTCACTCAGCCTCTGGAACACCTGGATTTGCACGCAAGGTGCATGGAGTAATGTGAGTACTCTAACCCAGTGAGTAATAATTATAAATAATGGTTGGAAGTAAAAATATGAAGCGACACAAAGCAATTCTACATCAAAGAAGTAAAATTACTTAAAGCAGTAAATCGGTGAAGAAATCACATGAAATCTCTTTAAACCAAGTAAGACAGGTAGCTTAGTAGGTAAATAACTAGTAGAAATTCGTTCCTCGAGTACAGTATCAATCACTTAGTACTCATTCTCAGCACTCGGCTCATATATCTCTCACATTAATAGAAGTCCGAATAACCGTTGCCGCGTGCTGCCCGATCCACACATCGTTGCCCCGTGCAGCCCGATCCATATAGATAGTTGACTGTGCTCACTAGGGGTGTGCAAATTCCGGAGGGGCTCCTACTGCCCAAGCGCTATATTGGTGCTGCGTGCTGCCCAATCTATATAAGTATTGCTGCAGTGTGCAGCCCGATATATAACATACTCAACCCCTCTTAGTCATTAACCTCACAGCCTCTTGGGCACAATAATAGAAGGTACGAATCTCAACCTACAAATTTCTCTCATTTAGGACTAGTATGATCAAGCCGGCTCAAATCATTCAAAATAGGTAGAAACATGACTAAGGATATCATTTTTAACAAGTGAGGAAAATCAGTCAAAATCCCCGAAGGGTTCAAATAGTTTGCACGAAGCCCAAATATGTCAATTAGCCTAAATCATGATGTTAACAGATAAGTTATAGTCAAAATGTAGTAAAATCATCAATCGGGACGGACCAGGTCTCAATCCCCAGTAGTAATAGACCCCATGCTCATCATACAACGCGTGCCTCACCTCAAGAGATGTGTTTTAAGTCCAAAATCCTTACCTTATTGAAGTTCCCTTAAAATATCTCTTCAAAATCTCCCAAAAACTCTAAGTCCGAAGTTAAAATGAATAAACCCTTCTAAAATCTCGAAGAAGAAACATATATACATTCTTCCCAATCATATCCACATCTGCGGTCCAATACCCGCTTCTGCGGTACTACTTCTCCGCATCTGTGGAATCTCACTTAACGGACCAACATTGCATCTGCGGCTCTTCAGGTGTGGTCCCTCTTCCGCATCTGCGGTTCTAGGCCTCCCTCAGCCTTTACGCTTCTGCAAGCCAAACAACGCATCTGTGATACCACACCTGCGGTCCTGAAACAGCAGGTGCGAAAACACCAGAAGCAACAGAAAATCTACAATCACTCAAGTTCCAAACTTTCTGTTAGCCATCTGAAATCACCCCGACGCCCCCCGGGACCTCAACCAAAAGTATCAACATGACCCAATACCTTATTAAAACTTATTCCAATCATCAAAACACTTCAAACAACATCAAATTACTCAAAACTCATCTAATTCAAGACTACGTTTATTAAAAATCTTTAGAAACACGCTTTTGATAAAAAACCCAACCAAACCACATATGGATGACCTAAAATTTTGTACACACATCCCAAATGACATAACGAAGCTACAGTAACTCTCGGAATTCCATTCCGACCCTCGGATCAAAATCTAACCCAACCAGAATTCGCCAAAACACTAACTTCGCCAATTCAAGCATAATTCTACACCGGACCTCCAAAATCAATTCCGATCACACTCCTAAGTCAATAATTACCCCCCAAAGTTAACCAAACCATTAGAACTCACATCCAAGCCCTCTAATACATAAATCAACATCAGGTTGACTTCTCCAACATAAACCTTCTTAAAAGAGACTAAGTGTCTCATTTCTTACCAAATCCCCTTCGAACGCAAACCAATCAACTTGACCACATAAAACACGGATGATGAATCATAAAGAAGAAGAAATAGGGGAAATAGAGTGGTAACTCATGAGACGACTGGCTGGATCATCACATCCTCCCCAACTTAAACAAACATTCGTCCTTGAATGAGTCAAGAAACATACCTGAAGCCTCAAACAGGTGAGGATATATGCTCCGCATTTCCCGCTCGGTCTCCCAGGTAGCCTCCTCCACGGCAGACCTCTCCACTGCACCTTCACTGAAGCTATATCCTTTGACCTTAACTTCCGAACCTGATGCTCCAAAATAGTTGCTGGCTCTATATCATAAGTCAAATCACCCTCCAACTGAACCATGCTAAAGTCCAAAACATGTGATGGATCCCCAACATACTTCCGGAACATAAAAACATGAAATACTGGATGCACACTCGACAAGCTGGGTGGCATGGTGATAAATTAGGATTTTAATGTGTTTTATGCACCTAGTTGCCTATGTTTTGAATATAAATTGCTACAAAATAGTCCCAAAATGCTCACAGGTTGTGCTTGATTGTAGGTTTGAGAAACAAAGTGACGAAATATCAAAGATCGTCTCATAAAGGAGTGAAACCTGCTCAAGTATGAAAGACCAAGAAATCCAAGGGGAGAAGGCCTAGTGTGGACTGTGCAAAAGCGACTGCGGCTGCACTAGGAGGTTCAGAGACATGGTATATTCAGGCTAAAGGCAACGCGACCGCTGTATGATTCTCACGGTCCGCGGTCAAGCTACGCAACCGCTTCACTCTTTTGTGCAGTCCACATAAATGAGATTCAGGGAGGAGTACAAATAGCCAAGATGACGCAATGTAGTCCGCGGTTGTCACTGCGCGGTCCGCGCCAAACTCCCTTCGTGCCTGCAATACACTTTCATGCGGACCGCGTTCCTCAAGATCAAAGAGCTGAATAGTGTAGTCAAAAGAGGCAGAAAGTTCGCGGATGCTTTTGTGCGGTCCGCAGTGACCCCGCCGGGGTATTTTTGTCTAGTTTTTCCATCCTAGTATAAATAGAATATTTTACCATTTTTAGGTCAAGTTTTATATTCTGAACGTAGCTACGCTCATGAGACTCGGTTTTGTAGCCATTTTTAGCATTTTTGCTATTCATTAACGATAGATTATTGTGATTTCTTCTTAGTAATTAATTAATATGTTTAGCTCTTCATCTATTTCTTCATTTTCTTCCTGAAACATGTGTAGCTAAACCCATTAGCTAGGGTTGTAGCTCAACCCTACTGTGGGTAATTGATGGGTGTTGCTATCTAGGGTTAGATTGATATTGGATGTTTCCTATTTGGGTTGATTTTATGTTTTTATTTAAGAATTGATGGTTGCAAACATGGATTCAAGGTTAGTGGGTTTGACTCTTCTTGAGAAAGAGAGTCTATGACCCCAAAATTGACCTAACAAGGAAATGGGATGGACTCATGAGAAATGATAGTCCCAATTAACGGGTTAAATCTCGAGAGAGTAATCACCCTACTTGAACCTAGTTGTTTGGCCTAATTTGCCTATCCACTTGGTCTCTCGAGAGTAAATTGGGCAAAATCACTCTCTCTACCGAGAGGTGTGAGAGTGGGTAAAATAATGCAACGGTTATAGCATAAGCCCCAAATATGTCAAGCTATTCATAATAATATCTACCTGTCAATTAGACACTTAGGTGATGCCACAACCCTAGTGCCTTTCTTCCCATTAGATACAACTTAGCATCATTCTCTTAACATAATTTAGTATTAATCATTAGTTTTATAATAGTAGTTATAAAATCAAAAACCAACAATGTTTGAGGTAACATTAGGAGTACAAACACATCTCTAGACTAGAGAGGAATTCCATCTCCACTACTAGCTCCCTGAAGAAATCGTTCCCGACCTCTATTCGGGTAAAAGATATTGCGACCCGCTCTTCCTACCTTGTTATAGCATCGAGTTGGCAGAGATCATGTTTTGGTGTCGTTGCTGGGGAGCTTATGGTGTTGACTATCTATTTAGTTAGTTTTGTACTTTGTTTCTCTTTCCTTCTTGTTTACTAATTTTGTTTGTGTTAATCACTCAGGTACACATGGCTCTTAATGCAAATGGCCCTCTTGGTAATGTTATGGTGGGGGATGAGGTAGATGATCTTGGTAAAGAAGAGGTTCCTAATTTACCTCAAGCTCCACATAGAGGCCGCCGGGCCAATGCAAATTATAACAGTCTTATCCCAGACCCTCCTCCGCCACCGCGAAGAGTGGTCCCAAGAGTTCTCCCAAATCAAGGGTATGCGAGTGCTATTGTTCCTCCCCAAATCCGGGCAGGGAATTTTCAAATCACAAATGTCATGTTGACCTTGCTCGAGCAAAGAGGATATTTTACAGGTGCCTCCGATTAAAATGCCTAGAAGCACTTGAAGGGGTTTGTAGATATATGATGCGGTAGGAAGCAGACAAGCGTGTCCGAGGATGCTTTAAGATTGAGGCTTTTCCCATTCTCTCTTCGAGGTAAAGCATTGGATTGGCTAGAAAGGCTCCCCAATCATATCACAACTTGGGATGAGTTGGTGGATAAATTCATTGGCAAGTTTTTCTCACCAAGTCATATGGCGGCACTTCGGGATGAAATCTTAGCCTTCAAACAAGAGCCAACGGATCCTTTGCATGAAATTTGGGAGAGATATAAGACAATGGTGAAGGAGTTCCCTAATAACGACATGACCAAGGCGATGATACAACAAACTGTTTATCAAGGCATCAACACCACGAATGAATGTATTGTGAATCAAGTGGCCGGAGGAAACTTTATGAAACTTTCTTACCAAGAGGCATTTGATGTACTTGATGAAATGGCTGACACCTCTTCGGCATGGAAAAGTAGGGCTAACGTCTCTCTAGGTGATCCTACAGTTGTTCATTTACACAAGGAGTTGCATGGCCATGGGCAAGCTATAGTGGAGTTGACAACCACTATGAACCAATTGGAGAAGACGCAATTACAACAAGTCCAAAATTCGTGCCAAGTCAATACCATGGAAGGTGTTTCTATGTTGAAAAGAGGCAAAGAGGGAAACAACAACCTCAAGGTAATAGTGAGAAGTTTGACAATTACAATGATGGTGGTGGTTATTCGAATGAGTGCTATGATGATCAAAGTGAGGAATGTCAATATGTCAATAACTACCAAGGGAATAGAGGAAACTCTTCGATTTAACAATGGATTCCCAAAGGAAATTGGGGAATCAACGACAAGGTGGTGGCAATTGGAACAACAACAATCAAAACAACAATTGGGAAAATCAACAAGGTGGTAGTAATTGGAATAACAACAACCGAGGCGGTAATTGGGGTAATCAAGGTAATAATAAAGGCAATTGAAACGGGAACAATAATAATTGGAGCAACAACAATAATCAAGGAGGGTGGAATAATAGTGGAAACCAAGGCAACCGGGGACAAGGTTTTCAAAGGCCCCCATGTACCAGCCATCGAATAATCCACCCCCTTTTTCTTCTCAAGGTCCGAGTTCTTCCAGGAGTGATATAGGGATAATTGAAAGTATGTTCGAGCAAATGATGAAAAGGAACCAAGAGTCTGATGCATAATTGGCTTTGCATAATACATCTATCCGGAACTTGGAAGTGCAACTGGGTCAAATTTGTCAAGCTTTGAATGCCCACCATAAGGGTGCCCTACCAAGTGATATAGTAGTGAACTAGAAGGGTGGGAACACCAACCATGTGATGGCGGTTACAACTAGAAGCGGAAGAGGTGGTGATGTAAATGCCTTGAAAGAAAGTCAAGTTGTGGATGATAATGTTCGGATCCAAGAAGATGTGGGTCCGCTAATTGTTGAAGATGTGGTTGAACAAAATGTGAACAAGGATGCATGGATCGAAATTGATGATAACGCTGAGGTGGAAACACAAGATGTCGTGAACCCATCTAGGGAATACGCGATTGATATACCCGAGTTGGTGATGCCCAAATCCAAGGCACCTTTGCCTAGACCACCTTCACCTTATCCTCAATGGTTAGCAAAGCACAAGAGTGACCACCAGTTCAAAATGTTCATAGACATGATGAAGAGCCTTACAGTCAATGTGCCTTTGGTGGAGGCACTTGAGCAAATGCCGAGGTATGCAAAGTTCAGAAGGACTTTGTAATGAAGAAGAGGTCTATGGTGTGCGTAACAATTTAGATGACTCATCAAGTAAGTGCTATCGTATATTCCATGGCCTCAAAGTTAGAGGACCCCAGAGGTTTTACTATCCCTTGCACTATTGGAAGCGCGGATTTTGCCAACGCCCTTTGTGACTTGGGAGCTAGTATCAGTTTGATGCCGTACTCAATTTTCAAGAGTTTGGGAATTGGGAAACCTCGACCAACTTCAATGAGACTTTAAATGGTGGATCGATCGATGAAGTGACCTTTGGGCATAATTGATGATGTACTTGTCCGGGTGGATAAGTTTATATTGCCGGACAACTTTGTCATCATGGATTGTGAGGTAGATTATGAGGTGACAATCATACTAGGTAGACCTCTCCTTTCTACGGGGAAGGCATTGGTTGATATTGAAGCGAGCGACCCCACTTTCCGAGTGGATGATGAGAAGGTTGTTTTCCCTTTTTGCAAATCTACGAGGCAACCTAATGGCACCGATGTGTGCTCTTTTGTGGACATTATCACAGCTGTGATATTAGATGATACTAGTTCTATGATTAATGTTAAAGATCCCCTTGTTGCCGAGCCTCTAAATCGGGATGTCAATGATGATGCAAGTAGAGTAACGTGCACAGATGCTTTACATGTTATGGAATCTTATGATCCTAATAAATTATCTTTGGATATTGAAACCCAACAAATTCCATTGACAAATCCAACAATTGAGGACTCACTGGGGTTGGAATTGACTCTACTTTCTCCACACCTCAATCCTACGCTTTGTATGTCTAAAAATATCTTGGAGAATGATTTGAAACCTTTCTTGGAGGATGAAGGAAGATTGGATGAGGTGATGCAAGAAGTGGGGGTCTACCCTATTTCTAACAAATCTTGGATTTCTCCAGTGCACTATGTATCGATGAAAGATGGCATGACCCTAGTGACAAATGCTCAGAATGAGTGGATTCCTGCAAGGACAGTCACGGTTGGCAGGGTTGCCCGGACTATAAAAAATTGAACAACTTGCCGCGTAAGGATCATTATCCATTACCATTCATTGATTGGATGCTCAGCCAAATTGTTGGGCGTGCTATTTATTGCTTCTTGGAGAGTTTGATGAGAGCCATGTGGTGGCGCTTCTTGATTTAATGTTATGTGGTGGTAAAAAGCGTTGTGCCGGTGCATTAAATCAGGCACTTCTTGGGAGGCAACCCATGTCCATTCTCTTTGATTTTATTTGTAGTTTAGGATTTTTAAGCTAATTATTTGTGAAATGTTACAGGAATTGTTATGATGCAGTGCAAAACAAAGTGAAAAAATTACACAGTCTCTAAAGTTTGCCAGTGCGACCGCGGTGCATTTTGTGCGGTCCGCACTGGCATGAGCTGAGCATGGTACTCTCTGAACTTCTCCACCGCGGACGCATTTCATTTAGTGTGGTCCGTGGTGGCCTTCCGCAGTCGCGGTCTCTTTTGAGAAGCCTGCGGAGGCTGCTTACTGAAGGTTCACATGAAAAAATCCAACACAGTCCGCGGTCGCTCTTATGCGGCCGCGCTGGTAGGTGAGTATGGGTCCCACAGGTTATCTATAAATAGAGACCAAGGGTCTTAGTGTACCCTTTTCCGAACTTTGAAAACTAAGAGCCATAAAACTACTGCTCATCCTTTCATGAGACCGAAGTTCTTGCTTGCTAAGATTAGTTGCATTCAATCTTAACAAACTTGGTAACATTTCATGCATTTATGATTAATTAATTTCATATTTTCATTGTTATTTGCTTGCTAGTAGTTTATAACTTCGCTTTCTTTGAATCGTTCATTTTGGTTAGTGTATTTGTTAATTTTTGTGTGTTGTAAATAATTGAGGATTGGGCAACTGAGTAGGGAAAAGTAGGTGCAAAAATTTGGACAAAACTATGGAAAAAAATGAAACCCTAACTTAGTTCCTAGAGTCTGACTCAGCGCGGCCCGCGGTCGCCTTAGCGTGGTCGACAATGTCCTGACGCGATCAGCATTACCCTTTTACATGGACCGCGGTGCCCAAAATGTCTGAGAATGAACTTGTGCCCAGCGCGGCCACGATTCATTTTATGTAGCTCACCCTGGCCCACTGCGGCCACGATCTCTTTTGTAAGGTCCGCGGTGGGAAATAATGAGTAGTTCTCTTCTGGGCCTTTGCCAGTGCAGACCGCGGTTGCCATGGTGCGGTCCGCTGTGCCCCTAACATGGCCACACTCCTGATGGTGTGGGCCGCGGTGCCTTGTTATGCACCGTATGCAACACTGTCACCTGGTGATTCCGTAATTTATTTCATACATCTATTTCACTACCTGTGCTTAAATAATAATGTTAGATGCATTTGTGTGCAGATAATAGTTAAACAAATAGGCAGCAAAGGATCACAACAACCCGGGAAAGGTGGTTCCTCTCGAGGGGGTAAAGGTAAGAGAGTGGTAAAACTCACTCCCTAAGTTCGGGCAAACATCAAAAAGACCCGGAAGATGTTGAAAGTTGCAGATAGAGTTGCATCCCATTCCTCAGGGAGTGAGTATATGCCATCTCAGGACATCTCCTCCGATTCAATCCCAAATTACGTCATCTCCAGTTTCCAACTGACTGATACCCTTCCAGTATTACCTACTGCCAAGAGGCTGGTGAATGTAGTTTTGGATTCATCTGAAGATTTCGCAGCTGTTAGTGAAGAATAGTCCACCTCCTCCAGCTTCATTATCTAGGGAGAGTGCAGGCAGAGATGATGGAGGTGGTGAGGACAGTGATGAAAAGTTTTCCCAGAGTGGTATACCTCAGGTTGGGGGTGTTGACCAAACTAGAGATCCCGCAGCTTGGGAGGACAGGTTCGTCAGTCAATTAGCATTCCACCAGTTTAGGGTATGGTGGCCTAAACGAATGTTGATTCTAGAAAGAAGTTTAATTGAGCGAGATCTTCTACCTATACTTCCCAATGTGCATAGACAATTTCACACTCAAGTGGGTTAGGATCACTTTCAGGGTAATTGTGTAAAGGCAAATGAGCACATGGTAAAAGAATTCTATAGCAATGTGGCCTACATCTTGAAGGGCACCAAGGTAACCAATGTACGGAAGAAAAAGGTGATCTTTATTGGGCAGGCACTCAATGAATACCTAGGGTTCGACGACGAGAATGAGACCCTTTATAATAAAAATATGCAATGGGTGAAGAAGTTCGTCCGTGGTTAGTCTCAAACCTGGAAATCCCAGGTACTGTTCTAGAGTGGGTGCAAGCAGGAACCAAAATATTTTAGAAGACTTTCAATTTTGAGGCTCGAGGTTGGTTGTCTTTTGTATACAGTCGGCTTGACCCATCTACCCATAATCAGACTTCCACTTACTCAGGCTGTCCTTTTTGCTTCTATTATGGCTGGATACCCTATCAATGTGGGAAATATAATGTCCCGTGTGATTACTGTTGTAGGGCAAGAGCATGATTAGAACTACCCTTTTCCCAATATCCTCACCATGTACTTCAAGGTCAAGCTAGTGGCTCCATTCACCTGGTTCAGTATGAAGGGCTCAAACAACTCTAAAGACAAAAACTACAAGTCACCTACCTGTGCCCCAACTGGTCAGCCTAAGAAGCTAGTTGTAGTAGAGCCTTTTGTTCAGCCTTTCACCGAGCCCTCCACATTGCCTGCTGCCACTACTTTTGATCATTTGCTTCCAGGACCTTCTTCTTCTGTGGGTCCCAGTACTTCAGCTGGCCCGGGGGTTCCTTCTTACTGGGCTCATCCTTTCACGGCCCATCATTTGAGCCAGGCACGGGCCAGTGTGAACATTTGGATGTCGGCAGCGACATCCAGGTTGTTTACTTTGTCTACTACCATTGGGGCCCAGTCCACACCTTTGATAGTTCATATTCCTCAGTCCATTGAGAATACATTGAAGAAGCTCCTGGACAACCAGGAAAAGACTATGAGGACTTAGGATGCCTTGTCTAAGGCAGTGGATTCACATGGCAAGGCTCTGAAGGAGCTTGTCAATGAGCATAAGAAGATGAGGAGATCACGGGCCTCCAAGGATTCTGCGAAGCAGCTCAGGGTAGATGTGGACAAGCTATTGGCAGACCAGATGCCTATAGACTTGCTATTCATAGACCCTGACCCAGCAGCAACACCAATAGTGGAGCCACATTAGGAGCAGGCACCCATGTAGCCAAGGAAGATGAGAAAGCTCCCAAGTACATCTGATGCGGCTATTAAGGTGGCAGTCCATAGGAGGCCTCCTCTAGTTTGCCACATGATGCACCTGATATCCAGCCAGTTCAGGAGTAGGCCCCAGTCGCAGAAGCTGAGCAATAGGAGGCCGGGAACCAGTCTGAGGTTCCCGCACATACACAGAACCAGGGTACCACTGATGATCCCATGCAGACGGACCAGGCTTAAGGAGATCCTATATCCTTTACTTTGTTTTTGATGCTTAATTGTTAGTTGGCATTCAGGACAATGTCAGCTTTTATTCGCGGGGGTGCTCCCTCCTCTTTTTTATTATCCATGGATGATTGTATATATAGATTGTTAGTTATGCTTTACTTTGATTTTCTATTTTGGGATGTACATAACTTTATATTTAGCTACCTTTCTCGTACTTTTTATTCTCTCTTTTGGTGTGTATATAAAGTTATATTTCTTATATATATTTATCCCCCATTGTATATTCTACTCCCCTATTTTACATATTCTTTTTACTTTTCATTTTCACAAAATTGTTTTCGTTTTTTAGCTTTGTAGATAGGCTTGTAGCCTTTTGTTTTGTTTTTAGCGTTTTCAATAAATACTTGGTTTTTTACTGCCACGGTTCTTTCCAAGGGTGGAGTATTGTGTGAACCGGGTGGTTCTTTCCTATGATTGATGACGTGACAACCTTCTTAAGGGTTTGAGTCCATTTTTGCTCTTTTTGTTTTTGAATAGTTGTAGTTAAGGGTACCTCAAGCAAAGCTTCACTTGGGCCTAGCCTATTTGCCTTTGATCCTATGGTCAAAGATAAAATTTTTTGTTTAGGATGGTAAAAGTCATGGCCTTGAGACTCTTTTGTTGGCCAAACAATCATCATGTGGTTTTTTCTGACCATTGTGTGCTTAAATCGCAACTAAGGTCGTTGTGAGCCCTCGAGTCGATGTCTTTAGCAATCCCCAAGAGTGTGTGGTGAGAAATCAAATTGTGAGTCCAAGTCCCAAGCCAGTGGTCTAGAACTTGCCCTGAATATTTGTTGAGGCAAAATCCTAGGTGAAATTTGACTTGAGAAGTGATTATAGGCTCTCTTTGATCCAAATGATAAGTTGAACAATTCGATAGCCTACTAATGAGATAATCCCTATTTAACCTTTTTGAGCCTTAAACCTTTTTCTTTCAAGAACCAATGCTACAAGCCTATACCTATTCTAAATTATACCCTCTCTTGGCACCCAAATCTTCCCTTGAATAATGGAAATGGTCTAAGTTTGGGGGAGAGACAAGGAGGGAACTAAAGTGGTAAAAGGTACAAAAGCAAAAAGAAAAGGAAGGCAATGCAAAAGAAAGAAAAGAAAAAGACAAAAAGAAAGCCCAATGTGAGAAAAGAATACAAAGGGATTCAAAGAAAAACATAAAGTGAAAAAGGAATGGAAAAGGTAGAAAAAGGAGAAATGTTTTGAATTGCATAAGAAAGAGTGAAAATGTGTCTCTCTAACCTCTTGAAAAGAAGTGAAATACTCAAAATAGTCAAGAGAGTTATGCCAATATGAATCAAAAGAAGTGCTTAAGGAAAGATTGAACCCACTTGAATAAAAACATGTCTTTACCTTACCCAAAAAGCCTTCACAATGACTCCACAAAGGCCCTATATGATCTTGAGTTGAAGGGAGCCTACATTAGTGGATACTTACATAAGGGGCAAGCATATGGTACCTAGAGCTGGATTTGTGACCTTCTTCTTGAGAAAGGTGAGTGAAATTCCGTCAACCTCGATTTGTGTGTTAATACTTTAAAAGGTGAGGTTCGCTTAACGAGAGTTGAGGATGTGTGAGTTTGGATTCTACAATAACCAAAGTAATTAAGAGATATGCTTTGATGTAATGAGCCAACTCTTGATGCTCGTGTGTCACACTTGATCCATGGTTTTTCAAAGTTTAAATGTGTTATTGATGCATTCGCATTAAGGGCAATTGTTAGTCCCAATTGATGCTTGATGAGGTTACTTTAGGATAGCTGGAATTACTTGGATTTTTCTTTAGTGGGTGGGTCTAATTTTATTTACTTGGGGACAAGAAAAGTTTTAAGTTTGGGGGAGTTGATAAGCTAGGATTTTAACGTGTTTTATGCTCACGCTTGCCTATGATTTGAGAATAAATTGCTACAAAATAGTCCCAAAATGCTCACAGGTGATGCTTGATTGCAGATTTGAGCAACAAAGTGACGGAATGTCAAAGATTGGTTCAAAAAGGAGTGAAACCTTCTCAAGTATCAAAGACCAAGAAATCCACGGGGAGAGGGCCTAGTGCGGGCCGCGCAAAAGCAACCGCGGCCGCACTAGGAGGTTCAGGGACATGGTATATTCATGCTAAAGGCAACATGACCACGGTAGGATTCTGGGGATCTGCGGTTAGGCAACCGAGCCATTTCACTCTTTTGTGCGGTCTGCATAAATGAGATTCAGAGAAGTGGCAAAATAGCCAAGATAATGCTGCGTAGTCCGCGGTCGTCATCATCCAGTCCGCGCCAGTCCCCCTTCATGACCGCGATACACTTTCATGCGGATTGCGTTCCTCAAGATCAGAGTACTGAATAATGAATTCAAAAGAGCCAGTGCGATCGTGGTTGCTTTTGTGCGGCCCGCACTAACCCGCATGGGTATTTTTATCCAGTTTTTCCAGCCTAGTATAAATAGAATATTTTACCATTTTTATGTCAAGTTTGATATTTTGAACATAGCTGCGCTCGTGAGACTTAGATTTGTAGCCATTTTTGGTACTTTTGCAATTCTTTAATTATAGATTATTGCTATTCATTATTTTATATTTTTATTTAAGAATTAGTGGTTGCAAATATTGATTCAAGGTTAGTGGATTTGACTCTTCTTGAGAAAGAGAGTCTATGACCCCAAAATTGACCCAACTGGGAATTGGGATGGACTCATGAGAAATGATAGATCCAATAAACGGGTTAAATCTCGAGAGAGTAATCACCCTACTTGAATCCAGTTGCTTGGCCTAATTTACCTACCTATTTGGTCTCTCGAGAGTTAATTGGGCAAAATTACCCTCTATACCGAGAGGTGTGAGAGTGGGTAAAATTGTGCAACGGTTATAGCATAAGCCCCAAATATGTCAAGGTATCCTTAATAACATCTACCCGTCAATTATACACCTAGGTGATGCCACAACCCTAGTGCCTTTCTTCCCATTAAATACAACTTAGCATCATTCTCATAACATAATTTAGTATTATTCATTAGTTTTATAATAGTAGTTATAAAATCTGAAACCAAGAATGTTTGATGTGACATTAGGAGTACAATCACATCTCTAGACAAGATAGGAATTCCAGCTCCACTACTAGCTCCCTTAGGAAATCAATCCCAACCTCTGTTCGGGTAAAAGCTATTGCGACCCGCTCTTTCTACATTGGTGTAGTGTCGAGTTGGCAACGATCACAAGGCAAACTCATAAGCCATCTCCCCAATCCTCCGAAGCACCTCAAAAGGCCCAATGACTTGCAAACTCAACTTCCCTTTCTTCCCAATTCTCATAACACCCTTCATGGGTAAAACCATCAGCAAAACCTTCTCACCAACCATATAAGACATATCTCGAAACTTCCAGTCCGCATAACTCTTCTAACGCGACTGCGTTGTAAGGAGTTTGTCCTAAATTACCTTCACTTTGTCCAAATCATCCTGAACCAAATCTATCCCCAATAGCTTAGCCTAGCCAGGCTAGAACCAACCCACTGGAGATCTACACCGCCTCCCGTATAAAGCCTCATATAGAGCCATCTGAATACTCGACTGGTAGTTGTCGTTGTAGACAAACTCTAAAAGTTTTAGAAACTAATGCCAAGACCCCCCAAAATCAATAACATAGGTGCGGAGCATATCCTCCAATATCTAAATGGTGCGCTCGGACTGCCTTTCCGTCTGAGGGTGAAAATCCATGCTCAACTGCACTTGAATACCTAACTATCGCTGAACGTACTTCCAAAACTGGGAGGTAAATTGAGTGCCCGGTATGATATGATAGAAATTGGGACACCATGCTGTTAGATAAAGCGCTTAACGCTAGAAGGGGGTGAATAGCGTTATAATAAAATTTAGCGTAAACTTGCGGAAATTAAAATTTGCAGGAAATAAATAAGTGCGTTAAATAAACAAAAAGGAAAGAACGCACCGATATATTCTGGTTCACCACAACACGTGGCTAGTCCAGTCCCCGAGAGACTCTCTCGAGATTTTCCACTAACTTGTTAAGCTTACAGGTGCTCAACAAACCTTTACAACTTAAGGACATAAGCCTTAACACCTTTGCTCGGAGATACAACACTCCAAGACTTCAACCAAGGAAACACAAGTTCCTTACAACAAGAGAATTACAATTCTCTTACAAGTGTATAAAACACTAAACACTCAAACAAAATACTCCTTAATGAGTAGATATGAGTAAAAGAAGTAAGCTCTAGATCACAACAACTTTGGACAAGAATATGGCTCTCAAAAGCTTTATGAAATTGAATATAAAATGATAAACAAAAGTATGCAAGCTTATAGCAATGTAATGATCAGTTGTAGTATGTTGTTGTGTTTAAAACACTGAAATGAAGCTGTATTTATAGTTGAAAAACTTGGCATTACCGTTGCCTAATTGCCATTTAAGAGTTGCTGATTTTACTCACTAACAATCGATTGTCAAACCCCAACAATCGATTGTCTGCCAGTCAGATCAAAATTCAATCCCAGATTTTACGCTTGAAAATCGATTACTTACAATCCATAATTGATTACTGGCAACGTTCAAAAAATCCTTTCCAGATTTTACCACAAATAATCGATTGTCCAGAATCAACAATCGATTACTCAGCAACGTTCAAAAAATCTTTTCCGGATTTTAATCAAAACAATCGATTATACAAAATCAATAATCGATTACCCAATAACGTTAAAAAAATCTTTTCCGGATTTTAATCAAAGCAATCGATTATACAGAATCAATAATCGATTACCTGACGGTATTTGAAAACTTTACGACAACGGTCAGCTTCACAATCGATTGCACAAAGTCAACAATCGATTACTTATCAGTTTTTGAAAAACATTTTAGACACTGTCTCTTTGACAATCGATTGTCCAATGTAACAATCGATTATTTAATAAATTTGAAAATCACTGGAAGACACTGTCTCAACATAATCGATTACCATTAGTTCATAATCGATTATTCTGAGTTTTGAAAAACTTTGATGGACACTGCCTCAGTCACAATCGATTGTCATTAGTTCACAATCGATTGTCATGCAGGTTTGAAAAACCTGATGCTCACTGTCTTACTCACAATCGATTGTCATTAGTTCACAATCGATTGTCATGCAGTCTTGGCTTAAATACAATCGATTATCATAAGTACATAATCGGTTATCTTAGTCCAGATTTTTAAGGCATGTCTAAAAATTATTTTGACTACTGTAAATATGCATGATTTTGGAAAATGGTTTTATGAGAGAAGCCATGTTACGAGTCAAGTTGTAGGATGAAGATCACAATTAAGAATGACTCAATTAAACTATAAAACTTTGTCTTGAGCTTGAATCTCGTTGTATATCAATTGTGCGCTTGTTTCTTGAACTTCGTCATATATCAATTTTCGCTTCGTTTGTCATTCATCAAAACCTATACAAAAGAACACATGTTTTAGTATATTGCATTGAGAACGTGTTTCCAACAATTTTCCCCTTTTTGATAATGGCAAACATTAAGCGGGATATGCAAGACAAGCAATTTATATTGACGATTCAAGACAAGTATATACATGCAAAAAGTATGTAATTTGTTCCCCCTCATTTTGAGAATTCCCCCTCAATTTAAGCTTATAATTTGAGAGTGCATCATACCCGTTATCTTCCCCCTTTTGCCATTAGCAAAAATAAAAGAAGAAGATGCCAAAGATGTAAATAAAACTTGTTTATTTATTGGAAAGAATTACAGCAACATCAACCCGAATGATAGCAACATATAAAAACAAACTTAAAAAAACTACAATTATTCATTCATCATCTTCCGCCTCATCATCCGGCGCTGCTTCATATGGAACAAGACCCGCATATGGATAATGAACGTGGTCAAAATATCCATGGATCTCGTGAGTTAATTGACCGAAAGAAGAGGTCAATGAAGCAATTTGGTCGGAAATGAATTGGAGGGAAGGCTCTTGAGGCGGAGGAGCACGACGGGTTGGAGGAGGAGCAGGCGCTACATGATCACCGTCATGATGATAGGAGGATTCCGAAATTTCCCACTTTTTGGTACTCTTTTTGAGAGGACCATTTCCAGTGACGAATCCGGTGGCTTCAAGAAAGTTCATGATGAAGAGAGCATAAGGAAGAGGCCTATCATCTCCGACAGCGTCACGCATGTGAATTTTGATAAGCCGACACCAATTGATGTTAGCTCCGGTAACTATGGCATGCATGAGCTTGGTGTCCTCTTGAAAATGGTGGTATGGTTGTGCTTACGAGGCTTGAGGACTCGGGTGACGAAATAGAAAATTAACCGGTAATTTGGATCCATTCCCGTAATTGTAGGACGACGGGAGGAGAGATTTGGATCATAAGAAGTAAGACCGATTTGGTGTAAGAGGGGTGTTTCATCAAAAAGGGCTCCGGCCTCTCCGGTGTACCGAAAAATGTCTTCACCATTATGAGGAAGACGGGCAATGGTATGAAGATTTTCATCGGAAAGAAGAATTTGAACACCATTAATGTTGGTGACAAGCTCACCATCATCATCCTCATGGAGGTTGGAATAAAATGCTTGAACCAATGTAGTATTGATGTAAGGATGGGTAAGGAGTAAGAAGCCAAGAAGTTGAGAATTTTTTAGCATATTTGCAGCAGGCCCAAATGATTCAAGATACTTGTGGGTTGAAAAGCGGGGTGGAAGAATGTCGCGCTTTTCAAATTTGGTTAAGAATCGAGTAAGCTCGATGTCGGAATTAAAATATAGAATGGAACCATCTTGATAGGGATAGTTTGGACGAGGAGGGGCAGCAGAGGCGGATGCGCCGTGCCTAGCAGAACGGGAACGTTTTGAGTGATGGCCCGACATTTTTAATGAAAGCTGCTGGATTTTGCAAAGGATTAGAGGGAATTTGATATTTTGAAAGCTAAAATTGATGCTTGAGTGAATGAATATGAACATATATGAAGCCTATTTATAGAGGGGAGAGTGGCTTATCATTTATGGAAGAAATCTGCTGAGAATTTAAAGCCAAATCAGTCAGAAATGGTAAAATAAATTCACTGACCGTTAGACAATCGGTTGTTGAGATGCAATAATCGATTGTTGAAGAGTTATGACCTGACTTGGAACTGACACAAATCGATTGAGGAGCCAAACAGTAACAAGAGTTTAAATTTCTGACATGAAATAATCGATTGTCAAATGTGGAATAATCGATTGTTTTGGAAAAGCATTGCTGAATGGCTGAGACAGAAATCGATTATGCAATTTAAGGAATCAATTATTAAACAAAACTGCATAATGAACATAAACCATAAATAATAGATTAGTGATACTGCTAATCGATTTTCAGTACAGTAAAATAATCGATTATTTGCTTGGAACAATCGATTGTTCTGTGCCAAAATTTTATAATTCCCCCTATCTTTTAGGGCGATACCTGCAAAATAGAATTAAACGTCTCCGACGCTCAAGTCAGTAATTAGTAAAGAAGTAATAACTTAAACTAGTGTTGCCAAGTGAAAACGTGAGCTCTTAAGAAGTGTGTCCTAAAGTGTTCTTAAGAGAGTTTCGGGTACTTACCTTTCCTCCGACGTCTCCAATTACCTGTTCAAGAGGGTGATCTTTGATCGTCCTCCACTCATTTGGCACTTTTGTTTCTTTTTCCAATTGTGGCGCTTCTTCCGTTGGTTGTTCCTCAGTTTCATCTTTATTTTCCTTGGGTGGTTCCTCTTGTATTTTGTCTTTCAAGCTATCTAAGATACCTGCAAGATCAAAACCAGAATCCTTTCTCGCCAAGCGAGCATTATTTTCGAAAAATACAACATGAGGGGATTCCTCCACAATTTGGGTTCTTTTATTAAAGACCCTATATGCTTTACTACGTGAGGAATATCCAATGAAAATACCTTCATCCGACTTAGCATCAAATTTACCCAATTGGTCTTTGCCATTGTTATGAACAAAACATTTGCAACCAAAAACTCTAAAATGGGAAATATTTGGTTTTCTACCCTTATAAAGTTCATAGGGGGTTTTCATGAGTATCGGCCGGATTACTACTCTATTTAGAACATAGCAAGCGGTACTCACGGCGTCCGCCCAAAAATGTTTGGGTATCTTAGCTTCGTCGAGCATGGTTCTAGCCATCTCTTCGAGACACCTATTTTTCCTTTCCACCACCCCATTTTGTTGTGGTGTACGTGGAGCGGAAAAGGTATGCTCGATTCCGAGTTCGTCACAAAAGTCCGCAAAGAGATTGTGATCAAACTCTCCCCCATGATCACTTCTAATTGAAGTGACGGTTGTTTCTTTCTCATTTTGAACACGCTTAAGAAAATATTTAAAATTTTGAAAAGCATCACTTTTATTGGCAAGAAATAAAGTCCAAGTAAATCTCGAGTAATCATCAACAATCACAAAAGCATATCTATTTCTTCCTAGACTTTCAATGCGAGAGGGACCAAATAAATCCATATGAAGCAATTGCAATGTTCTAGAAGTTGAAACAATGTTTTTAGATTTGAAAGATGCTTTTGTTTGCTTCCCCTTTTGACACGAGTCACAAATAGAGTCATTTTCAAATATTAAATTGGGAAGACCAACAACTAAGTTTTGAGAAATCAATTTGTTTAAAAGATGCATATTGATATGTGCTACTCTACGATGCCATAGCCAAGTATGATCCTCTTTACTCATTAGACAATCAACATAATCGGGTGAGGAATTAGCAAGATCAACCATATAAATATTATCCACTCTAAAACCACGGAGGATAATTTTGAAATCACTACATCTGAACACTAAGCATTCATCCGAATCAAATAAAGCAAGATTTCCCTTGTCACACAATTGGCTTATGCTCAAGAGATTATGCTTTAATCCTTTAACAAGTAATATATGCTTAATAGAGGATTTTTCATCCTTACCGACCGAGCCGATGCCGATGATCTTTCCTTTATTGTTATCACCGAAGATAACACTTCCTCCTTCTTTGTGCTCTAATTGAAGGAATTTGGATTCATCTCCCGTCATATGCTTGGAGCATCCACTATCAAAGTACCATAGTACACTTGATCCCTTCAAGCGCACCTACAAAACAAATTAATGTTCTTTTGGTACCCATGCCATCTTGGGTCCTTGGGGGTTAGGCATATTATAATGATGCGATTGAGTAATATGTCTATGACGTGTAAAGCATGCAGGAGCAATATGACCAATACGTCTACAATAATGACAAGTCAGATTTGGGTTATGCATCCTTCTAGGTTCATAGTAACTAGACGGATGAAAATTTCTTACTCTATTTTGAACACTATGACTATTTCGCATTTCATGAGAATTATTTCTCCTACTATGAGCTCTAGGATGGGCAGCATTTCTAGAGTTATTGTTTCTCGGTTGAGGGCCATTGCTAGGTCTTCTAAGGGGTTCAAAATTTGGCCTAAAGTATGCACCATTTCTAGGGTGACTATTTCTAGGTGGTAAGTCATTCCTAGGTCTTCTAAAAAGTTCAGCATTTTGTCTAGCATGCATATTGGTTATAGAGTTGTTGTTTCTAGGATAAGCATTTCTATTGTTAATCCTAGGTTGAGCTTTAGGTTGTTGGGGTTTAGCTTCAACCTTTTCTTCATTCTTAAAGCCTATTCCATGCTTGGTTGATTTCAAGTTAACAAGAACATCATTCAAGTTTTTGTGCGAAGAATTAAACTTATCTAATGTGCCATTAAGCCTACTTACTTCATTCTTAAGATGCAAACAAGAAGTGCAATTTCTAGTAGAGCTTTCGGGCTTATCGGAACTTCTTTTTCCAAAAAACTTGTTTTCCTCTTTCAGCTTCTCATTTTCTAAAACCAGTTTTTCTAAATCCTTTTCTTTTAAAGAAAGCTGTTTTTGAAAATCTTTTTCTTTTAGAGAAGCATTTTCTTTTACGCCCTTAACAGTTTTTGAAGCCTTAATAAACTCAGCATATAATTCATCAAAAGCAGTTCGCATTTCTTCAAGAGTAAAGAAGTTTTTAGACGAAATTTGACATACCTCATCTTTGTTGTCTTCTTGTGCCATAAGGCAAAGATTTGATGCTTCGTCTTCTTCTCTTTTGCTTGACTCATCTCCGGAGTCGCCTCCCCAAGAAATGTATGCACGTTGCTTTTTAAAAGGTTTCTTCTCCTTTTTGATGTTTGGGCAATTTGATTTGATGTTCCCGGTTTCACCACATTCATAGTACTTGATTTGTTCGCCTTGCTTTTTGCCCTTGCATTCATACTCCTTGCGCATGAACTTTTGAAATCTTTTGATAACGAGTCCAAACTCGTTGTCTCCTTCCTCATCAATTTGCGGTTGGCTTGTGCTCGCCTTTAGAGCTATTCTTTGCCTCCTTTGATCATCAACAAAAGGGTTAAGAATAGTAGATTCATAGGTCTTAAGGTTACCTCTTAGTGCGTCGACGGTGACGTTTGAAACTCCAATGGATTCTTGAATTGCATCGGCTTTTGATCTCCATGCCGGTGTGAGACTTCTAAGAATTTTTCGCACGAGCTCTCTATCCGTGAATGTTTTCTTGAGAGCATGTAGGTCATTTACGATTATTGAAAATCGCTCAAACATTTCGTCCACCTTTTCACCTTCCTTCATGTGAAATAATTCATAAGAATGGGTTAGGAAATCAATTTTTGCTTCCCTTACCTGGTCCGTACCTTCGTACGTAACTTCTAGCTTGTCCCACATCTCTTTTGCCATTGTGCAACATGATATTTTCCTGTAATCGTCAGCATTAACAGCACAATATAATAAATCAATTGCTTTAGCATTATTTTGAACCTTTCGGATGTCATCCGCGTCATACTCATCCTCGGACTTGGGAACCCATTCGTTTTCCACCTTCTTTGTTGGAATTTGGTTTCCCTTCATTATCACCTTCCAAAGGTGAAAGCTGTTGGACTGAACGAAGATCTTCATCCTCTCCTTCCAGTACGTGTAATTTGTACCGTTGAATAGAGGTGGTCGTGTGGAGCACTGTCCTTCATCAATTCCTGCAAAAGAATCACGAGTAGAAGCCATGGATGGTTCTCTCAAACTGTTAAGTTTTCAGAGAGTTGGGCTCTGATACCAATTGTTAGATAAAGCGCTTAACGCTAGAGGGGGGTTGAATAGCGTTATAATAAAATTTAGCGTAAACTTGCGGAAATTAAAATTTGCAGGAAATAAATAAGTGCGTTAAATAAACAAAAAGGAAAGAACGCACCGATATATTCTGGTTCACCACAACACGTGGCTAGTCCAGTCCCCGAGAGACTCTCTCGAGATTTTCCACTAACTTGTTAAGCTTACGGGTGCTCAGCAAACCTTTACAACTTAAGGACACAAGCCTTAACACCTTTGCTCGGAGATACAACACTCCAAGACTTCAACCAAGGAAACACAAGTTCCTTATAACAAGAGAATTACAATTCTCTTACAAGTGTATAAAACACTAAACACTCAAACAAAATACTCCTTAATGAGGATATGAGTAAAAGAAGTAAGCTCTAGATCACAACAACTTTGGACAAGAATATGGCTCTCAAAAGCTTTATGAAATTGAATATAAAATGATAAACAAAAGTATGCAAGCTTATAGCAATGTAATGATCAGTTGTAGTATGTTGTTGTGTTTAAAACACTGAAATGAAGCTGTATTTATAGTTGAAAAACTTGGCATTACCGTTGCCTAATTGCCATTTAAGAGTTGCTGATTTTACTCACTGACAATCGATTGTCAAACCCCAACAATCGATTGTCTGCCAGTCAGATCAAAATTCAATCCCAGATTTTACGCTTGATAATCGATTACTTACAATCCATAATCGATTACTGGCAACGTTCAAAAAATCCTTTCCAGATTTTACCACAAACAATCAATTGTCCAGAATCAACAATCGATTACTCAGAACGTTCAAAAAATCTTTTCCGGATTTTAATCAAAACAATCGATTATACAAAATCAATAATCGATTACCCAATAACGTTCAAAAAATCTTTTCCGGATTTTAATCAAAACAATCGATTATACAGAATCAATAATCGATTACCTGACGGTATTTGAAAACTTTACTACAAACGGTCAGCTTCACAATCGATTGCACAAAGTCAACAATCGATTACTTATCAGTTTTTGAAAAACATTTTAGACAATGTCTCTTTGACAATCGATTATTTAATAAATTTGAAAATCACTGGAAGACACTGTCTCAACATAATCGATTACCATTAGTTCATATCGATTATTCTGAGTTTTGAAAAACTTTGATGGACACTGCCTCAGTCACAATCGATTGTCATTAGTTCACAATCGATTGTTATGCAGGTTTGAAAAACCTGATGCTCACTGTCTTACTCACAATCGATTGTCATTAGTTCACAATCGATTGTCATGCAGGCTTGGCTTAAAAACAATCGATTATCATAAGTACATAATCGATTATCTTAGTCCAGATTTTTAAGGCATGTCTAAAAATTATTTTGACTACTGTAAATATGAATGATTTAAAATTATTTGACATTAAATTAAATATGCATGATTTTGGAAAATGGTTTTATGAGAAAAGCCATGTTACGAGTCAAGTTGTAGGATCAAGATCACAATTAAGAATGACTCAATAAACTATAAAACTTTGTCTTGAGCTTGAATCTCGTTGTATATCAATTGTGCTATATCAATTTTTGCTTCGTTTGTCATTCATCAAAACCTATACAAAAGAACACACGTTTTAGTATATTGCATTGAGAACGTGTTTCCAACACATGCAACTGAAGAATCTCCCAAATATATATCTCTACCAGCTGCTACGAAGAATAAGTAGTACAAATAGGAATGAAGTGCGGGGACTTGGTCGGCCTGTCTGCAATCACCCATAACATCGATCTTTATAAAAGTATGAGGAAGTCCAACAACAAAATCCATAGTGATCCTCTCCCACTTCCACTCAGGAATAACCATCTGCTGAAGCAAGCCACCCGGTCTCTGATGCTCGTATTTCACCTGTTGATAATTGAGACACTGAGCTACAAACCCCACAATATCTTTCTTCATTCTTCGGCACCAGTAATGTTGTCTAAGATCTTGAAACATCTTTGAGACACCCAAATGAATGAAATACCGCAAGCTATGGGCCTCTTCCAATATCAACTCCCGAAGCCCATCCACATTGGGCACTCAAATCCGACCCTGCATCATCACCAATGGTCACATCTCTAGCATATCATGCTGGACTCTGTCCCTAAGGACAAGCAAAGGCGGATCTTCATACTGGTGCTCTCTGATGAGATCGTATAAAAAAGATCGAGATACTTGACAAGCCAATACCTGACTGGCCTAAGAAATATCCAACCTCACGAACCGATTGGCCAAAGCCGGAACATCAACTTCAAGAGGTATCTCCCCAACTAGAATATATGCCAAACTCCCCATACTCACTGCCTTTCAGCTCAAAGCATCGACCACTACATTGGCCTTTCCTGGGTGATACAATATGGTGATATCATAATCCATAAGTAACTTCAACCATCTCCACTGCCTCAATTTAAGATCTTTCTGCTTGAACAAATGTTGAAGACTGCGATGATCAGTGAATACCTCACAAGGTACGCCATACGAATAATGCCTCCAAATCTTCAATGCATGAACTATAGTAGCTAACTTCAAATCATGAACGAGGTAGTTCTTCTCATGCGGCTTCAACTGACGAGAATCATAAGCAATAAATCTAGACTCCTATATCAATACACAACCAATCCCAACTTCCAACGCATCATAATATACGGTATATGAACCTGAAGCTGATGGTAAACCAATACTGGAGCTGTGGTCAAAGCTGTCTTGAGATTTTGAAAGCTCTCCTCACACTCACCCGACCATACAAATGAAACACCTTTCTGAGTCAACTTGGTCAAGGGAGATGCGATAGATGAGAATCCCTGAACAAACCGGCGATAATAGCCTGCCAATTCAAGAATGCTACGAATCTCTGTGGCTGAGGATGGTCTAGGCCAACTCTAAACCGCCTCTATCTTCTTTGGATCAGCCTGAATACCCTTGCTGGACACCACATGCCCCAATAAAGCTACTGAACTAATCCAAAGCTCACACTTGGAGAATTTTGCATAAAGCTTCTCCTCCCATAATTTCTGCAATACAACTCGCAAATGCTCAATGCGCTCCTCCTGACTATGCGAGTACACTAGAATATCATCAATGAATACAATGATGAATGAAACTAGATAAGGACGAAATACACTGTTCATCAAATATATGAACACTGTTGGGGCATTGGTCAGCCCGAAAGACATAATAAGAAACTCATAATGATCATATCTGGTCTTGAATGCTATCTTAAGAATATATGAATCCCTGATCTTCAACTGGTGATAACCCGAATAGAGATCAATCTTAGAGAACATCCTCGCTCCTTGAAGTTGATCGAATAAATCATCAATGCTAGGCAAATGATACTTGTTCTTAATTATTACCTTGTTCAATTGCCTATAATCGATGCACCTTCTCATAGTGCTATCCTTCTTCTTCACAAACAGAACCAGCACACCCCAAGGTGACACACTAGGCCGAATGAACCCCTTATCTAGGAGTTCCTGAAGTTGCTCTTTCAATCATTTCAACTCTGCTGGTGCCATATGATACGAGAGAATAGATATGGGCTGAGTGCCCGGGACAAGGTCAATACCAAAATCAATATCACTGTCCAATGGCATGCCTAGCAGGTCTGAAGGAAATACATCAGGATTGTCCCTCACAATTGGGACAGAATCAATATTGGGAGCCTCAGCTCCAAATCCCTCGTAAAGTCAAGATATGATAAACAACCCTTCCCAACCATATGCTGGGCTTTCAAGAAAGAAAATGGCATGACACGGAGATAACCAATCCATGCCCAAAATGACATCTAACTCCACCATACTCAGTAACAAAAGATCAACTCGGGTTCCAGACCCCCAATAGTCACCACACATGACCGGTACACACGGTCTACAATAATAGTATCGCTCACCGGGGTAGATACATTACATGTAAAGCAAGAAACTCTCGGGACATATCCAAATGATGAGCAAAATACGAGGACACATAATAATAGGTGGAACCATGATCAAATAATACAGAGTCATCTCTGTCGCAGACTGAAACAATACTTGCAATAACAGCATCTGGAGCAATAGCATTTGCCTGGAATAGCATTGAAATGAGCCTGGCTACTGCATGATTGACCTTCCCATCTAGGGCGACCCCTAGGTGCCTGACCTCCACCCCTAGCTGGATGGGCGAGTGGTGAAGTAATTGGAGCAGAAGTCGAGGGCTGACCCCTCTGCTGAAGCTCACCATCGCGAAGTCGAGGGCACTACCTCCTCATATGTCCAAGCTCTCCGCAGTCATAACAACTCCCCGATGGTGGAGATGGGGACTGAAGGGAACCCCTAGCACCGGAATGACCAGTAGAAAGGACCTAGTACGGAAGAACCTTGGACTGATGTGGCACGGGATAAACTCTGAGCTAGGAGGGCGCTGAGTAATGACTGACCTTGATGATACCCATGATAACCATGACCTGAAGATGTCCTACAATACTCTAGATGGGCCAACAGAGTGGGCTTGAAAGAATGACCTCTACCATACTTGAACGGGCCCCTCGAAAGAGCACTACTGTAATTGCCCGATACTCGAGGCCTCTTAGACTCCCTCTTCTCTCGATCCTGACGACGAACTGTCTCAATCTCACGAGCAATATCAACTACCTCCTCGAGCGTAGCACCCAATACTCTTTCTCTCTCTCTGGTCATAAGAATGCGAAGATAGTAGTTAAGGCCATTAACAAATCTCCTGATCCTCTCAAATGACTTGACGAGCCAACTATGAAAACCTCATCTCATACTGGGACGTGGCCATATCTCCCTGTATGAACCACTCAAACTGCCTACGCAGCACCTCACTACAGGACTGTGGTACATACTTCTTCCAAGAAGAGAGTGGAGAACTCCTGCCAAGTAAGGGGCGCTGCACCAACCGGCCTATGCCACTCATACGCCTCCCACCAAGTGAAGCCAACCCTAGAGAACTGAAAAGTGGTAAATTCCACGCCACTAGACTCTAGAATCCCTGCTGTGTGGATCATCCGCTACCACTTATCTAGAAAACCCAGGGCATCCTCGCCTTCAAAACCACTGAAAGACGGAGGTTGGAGTCTACCAAACCTCTCAAGACGACACTGCTCATCATCTACCATAAATGTTACTATAAACTCCTGCAGTGGTGCAACCGGCTGGGCTGGAGGTGTCTCCGATGTCTGGAGTCCCTACACAACCTGATCAGGTGTGCGAGCAACGGGGGTCTGATTGCCTCCCCATCTTGTGAAGTAGCTGCTGATGTGGTGGCTGAAACTGCCTGAGCCAAGGCCTCATGTAGACCTGGAATCATAATGGGCATAACTGGTGTCTGAACTGGTGCTGCTGGAGCCTGATCCTGAGCTGCGGAAGCTGGTGGATCAACAGGTGCTGCCTTCGCTGCTCTGCCTTTGCCAGGACCTCCATCGCATCCACGGCCTCTGGTGGCCTCAGTAGGTGGCACTGGTGATCGCCTACCTCGTCCAGTAGCTTGCGTCCTCACCATGTGTGAGAGAATGGAATAACAGAAATTTAGTTCTCGGATCAACAAGTTCGCACGACAAGAATTTCAATAATATGAAGTTTTTCCTAAAAGGTTCTACAGCCTCTCGAGGATAAGTACAAGTGTCTCCATACCAATCTGTGAGACTCTACTAAACCGGCTCATGACTTGCAAGACCTATGTAACTTAGGCTCTGATATCAACTTGTTACGACCCCAACCCCGGTTGGGATGGCGCCCAACACATTGCTAGGCAGGCCTGACCAACTATCGACCACAACCTATTTCCTTATAAAATTCATTAACAGATAATGCAGTTTAAGTACCAATTTAGCAGAATAAAGGCCTACCATAGTAAGTTAAATATGCGGGAGTCAAAAAGATAATAACACTACATAGCCCACACTGATCCGGTGTCACAAGTCAATAGCCTCTACTAGAAGTCTGAACAACCTAATACGTAAATAGTCTAGGAATGCAGAAAATAATAAGATAGAAGGAGGAATCGGGTCTGCGAATGCCATGCAGCTACCTCGATACTCCCGGATAATGCTAATTGACTGGAATGCTCTCACTTAGCCTCTGTAACACCTAGATCTTTGCGTAAGGGGCAGGGAGTAATATGAGTACTCCAACCCAGTGAATAATAATTATAAATAATGGTTGAAAGCATGAAAATACGTAAAGGCACAAATCAATTCTATATCAAAATAGTAAAATTATAAAAGCAGTACATCAGAAATAACATGAAATCTCTTTAAACCAAGTAAAAGAGGTAGCTTAGCAGGTAAATAACTAGTGGAAATCTGCTTCTTGGGCACAATATCAATCACTTAGTTCTCATTTTTCAGCACTCGGCTCATATATCTTCACATTAACAGAAATCAGAATAACCACTACGGCGTGCAGCCTGATCCGCAAATCGTTGCAGTGTGCAGCCTGATCCATATAGATAGTCGACTGGGCTCAATGGGAGTGTGCAGACTCCGGAGGGGCTCCTACAACCCAAGCGCTATATTGGTGCATCGCGCAACCCGATCTATATAAGTATTGTTGTAGCATGTAACCCGATCCATAACATGTAAATATCCTCACCATTGGGTTCTCAACCCCACTCAGTTATTAACCTTACAGCCTCTCGGGCACAATAATAGAAGGTAGGGATCTTAGCCCACAAATTTCTCTCATTTAGGACTAGTATGATAAAACCGGCTCAAATCGTTCAAAACAGGTAGAAACATGACTGAGGATATGATTTTTAACAAGTGAGGAAAATCAGTCAAAATCCCCAAAGGGTTCAAATAGTTGGTGACGAAGCCCAGATATGGCAATTAGCCCAAATCATGATGGTAACAGATAAGTTTTAGTCAAAAATACGATAAAATCATCAATCAGGATGGACCAGGTCTCTATACCCAGTAGTAATAGACCCCACGCTCATTATACAGCCGCGCCTCACCTCAATATAACACTACGATGTGCAATCTGGGGTTTTAAACCCTCAAGAGATTCTTGACAATTATTACTCATCTCGAACCGGCTGCAACTCTAGCTCCCGATGCCTTTGCCCCTTTAATCGACCTCCACGTGCATTGAATCTATCCAAAATCAGAACGAATACGCCACAATATACTAAGAGAATAAAACCCAAGCGAAAACAATCGAAATATATCAAAAATCCCGAAATTAGCAAAACTCGAGCCCCGAGGCCACTTCTCAAAACTCAGAAACTTTTACATCAACGGGTTCCTTATCACTCCACGAGTTCATACATATCAAAATCACAAGAATCGGAATTCAATTGACCTCTCAAATCCTATATTTAAGCTTTCTTAAACTTAGGCCCTATACCTTCATTTTTAGTCCATAATCTCTTAAATTTCAGTCCAAATCCGTAAAATATTACCATAGAAATGTGTTTTAAGTCCAAAATCCTTACCTTATCGAAGTTCCCTTGAAATATCTCTTCAAAATCGCTCAAAAACTCTAAGTCCAAAGTTAAAAGGAATAAACCCTTCTAAAATCGCGAAGAAGAAACATATATACATTCTGCCCAGTCATATCTGCATCTGAAGTCCAATGCCCGCTTCTGCGATCATATCTCCGCATCTACGAAATTTTACTTAACAAACTAAAGCCGCATCTGCGGTTCACTCACCGCATCTGCGTTCCACTCGCCGCATCTGCGTCTCCGCAAGTGCGCGCCCTCTTCCGCATCTGTGGTTCCAGACCTCCTCAGCCTTTCCGCTTTTGTGTCCCAAACAACACATCTGTGATACCGCACCTGTGGTCCCCAAACCGCAGGTGCAAAAATACTAGAAGCAATAGAAAATCTGCAATCACTCAAATTCTAATCTTCCTGTGAGCTATCTGAAATTACCCCGAGGACCCTAGACCTCTACCAAAAGCACCAACATGACCCAATACCTTATTCAAACTTGTTCCAATCATCAAAAAATACATCAAACAACATCAAATTACTCATAACTCATCGAATTCAAGCTTAAGTTTTCCAAAAATCTTCCGAAATACACTTTTGATAAAAAACCCAAACAAACCAAGTACGGATGACTTGAAATTTTGAACACACATCCCAAATGACATAATGAAGGTACAACAACTCTCTGAATTCCATTTTGGCCCTCGGATCAAAATCTCACCTATCAACCAGAATTCGCCAAAATACTAAATTCGCCAATTCAAGCCTAATTCTACATCGGACCTCCAAAACCAATAATGATCACACTTCTAAAGCTAATCGAACCATCTGAACACACATCCAAGCCCTCTAACACATAGGTCAACATCCGGTCGACTTCTCCAGCCTAAACCTTCTTAAAAGAGACTAAGTGTCTCATTTCTTACCAAATACCCTCCGAATGAAAACCAATCAACTCGACCACGTAAAACACGGATAACGAAGAATAAAGAAGTGGAAATGGGAGAAACAAAGCGGTAACTCATAAGACGACTGGCTAGATCGTCACAAAAGGGTGATGTGTCGTGCACTTGTTTGACTTCTGATTCTTGTTGATAGCTGAGATATGATGTTCCTCTTCTTTAGTCAATGTATTTCTATTCTTAATTGATGTTTCTCCGCAACATGTTTCCCCTTCCCATACTTGACTGTACATTACTATTCTTCTTTTCCGCTATATATGGTTAAACTGCACATGTTTACTTGATAGTGTGGTCCTAGCCTCGTCACTACTTCGCCGAGGTTAGGTTTGACACTTACCAACACATGGAGTTGGTTGTGCTTATACTATACTCTGTGTTGTGTGAAAATCACGGAGCAACAACTTTTGGACCGTAGATTGGGTGGTTGCCTTCAGTCCATACGGAGATCCAAGGTAGTCCTGCAGGCGTCCACAGGCACTGTCGTCTCCCTCTATCCCTTTATCATGTTTCCTCTACTTATTTTAGAAACAATGTGTTATTTATCTTTTAGATTTTGGATGTAGTATTCTTAGACCGTCTGTGAAGCTGTGGCTCCAATTCTGGGTAGTTTGTTTTAACAGTTGTATTGGATACATATTCAGATAGTTTATGATTTTTTTTCGCTTATTATAAATTTTGTAGTTTTCACATGCTATTTCATAATTGTTAACGGATATAAAATGGGTAGAATGAAAATTTGTTCAAATAGTCGACTTACTTAGCTCACATTAGTAGGCGCCACAACTCCTGATGGCAGAAAAATTTGGGTCGTGACATTTAGTTTTTATAAGTATCTAAACTAAATATTATTAATTTGAAATATGTATATAAAAATTATTTTTACAATATTAGTTATAAATATATAATTAGTAATTAATGTATATTCACGAAAAATTATACATCTTAAATATCAAATATAATATCATTTATACATATAAAAATTTATATGCATATAGTTATTATATTAACTTTTGAGTTTTGATAATTGTTTCATTAAAAAATTAATCTAATTTATTAATTACACTTGTGCAACTAAACAATAAATTTATGATTAAACTGTATATATACTATGACAAACAAACTAGTCATAATTATAAACTGTGTAATTACTAGACTGTGTAATTACTACCGTAGTAACTATAATAATTTCAATTATGTGGTGGCATTCCAAATATAACCTTATAGTTTTAAAGTATTAACAAAGATATCCCTACTTTCAAGTTTCATTATTTCTTTAGTCAAATAGCATGTACACCTCTCAACTTTAAATTAAAGGTTTTATGTAGCAAACTTCCCTTCGGTCCTACTTGGTATTTTTCCCTTTTTTATTTTATATTTTAATTTGATCGAACACTTTTAGGGCCGTTTGGCTTAAAAAAATTTAAAATTAGTATTTGATCATAAAAATTTCAATTTCACTTATAGTTAAATTTTGACTTTTTAAAATATTTAATACTCCAAAAAGTTATTTTTCTAAAAAAATTCGCTTTGCCTTCTCTCTAACTTTCTCTTCATCTTCTTCACTACTTCATCGTCTTCTTCTGCACTGCATCTGCTTAGGTAAGTAAACCTAGCAGAGGTTGTTATGGCAAGGAGGAGAGGTCGCCCAAGAAAAGAATTAGTACCAATTTATGCGAGTGATGTAGTTTTCCAGAAAGCTGTTACCACTGTACCTATGGTAGGTACTACTGTTCCATTAAATTCTGCTGCGATTACTGTTCCATTACCTCAAGTATCAACAGATCCGCAACTGGTAGGTACAACTGTTCCATGAAATCCTGCTGCGATTACTGTTCCATTGCCTCAAGCAACAACAGATCCACAACCTGCTGCGATTACTGTTCCATTGCCTCAAGCAACAACAGATCCACAACCATCTGGAGTTTCAGTGATACCAATAGCAAATGTTAGGAGTACAGAGCCACCAACCAAGCCTGTAACTAGTCCGATGGAGCCTGAGAAAGGAGTCCAGATCTGCATGCAACAACCAATACCAGCTGATGATCCAAAATCTGTTACAAAGGAAGGTCCAAAATTAGATCCACCTAAACAGTGGGCTAGTCTCTTCCAGAATAACAGACTTGCTGCAAATGGTATGTCCTTAGAATATATTCCCCCTACGCTTGTTAATGGCAAACCAGTTGGTCAACTGGTGAAGGAAGAAGTGGAGGAGGAAGAAGGGAAATGGAAATGTGCTCTTGTTGTATTTGTGTTAGGTAATAGCCCTGGGTACAATGGAATGAAGAGATTTATTAATCTTCACTGGTCACATGTTCCTGATCCTGAACTGTTTTATCATGATGAGGGTTATTATATAGTTAAATTTAGTTCCATTGAAGATGCTAAGGAAATTCTGTGTGGAGGGCCTTATTCTATTGCCAACAGACCTATGATTTTGAAGCAATGGTCTGTGGATTTTGATTTCAAGGCAGCTTTCCCTTCAGAAATTCCTTTATGGATAAAGTTTCCTAACTTACCTATGTCTTGTTGGGGCAGCAAGTCTTTAAGTAGAATTGCTAGTGTCCTTGGTAAACCTATATTTGCTGATGAGTGTACTACTAAATAATCCAGAATCTCTTATGCTCGTATGCTCATTGAGGTAAATGTGTCAAAAAAGTTACCTAGTGAAATAGATATTCTAGATCCAAATGGAAAGAGTTTCATACAGGATGTGATCTATGAGTGGAAACATATGTATTGTGAGAAATGTTTGGAGGTTGGACACAACTGTTTAACTAAAACTGCTCAAGCTACACAGAAAAGTAAGGTGACACAAGAATGGAGAGTGAAAGCACCAGGTACAGCAGTCCAAAACAACCAGATGCCTCACATCCAGTGTCAAGAGGTAATTAAGGAGCCAAGCATTACAGCTACAGCTGATATTGGGAACAGACAGAAGCAGGTTGTTCAAGACTCTCCAGTCTTCAACATTGCTAATTTTCCTCCTTTATTAAACTGTCCTATGATTTTGTAAGGCATCCTTTTGGTGATTAATAAAAATTTAATTACCAAAAAAAAAAAAATTCGCTTCAAATCACTCACAAAGATTCAAAACAATTCTAAATTATAGCTATATTCAAATATAATTCTAATTTTTAAATATTACTTTTACTTTAAAAAAGTTATTTTTTTCGAAATTTCACAAATCTTATGTCCAAACGCGACTAATCTCCAACATATGCACTTTCCATTTTTCTGGAAAAAGAAGCACTTTTAATCCATTAAACGATAGGTCTTATGAATAGAGTTATAATTAGAGTGAATGACCATTTTTTAGAGAGTTTTATTTTGTGGCTAAGTTATTTTTTTTATATAAATAGAGGGATTTTATCCCTATTGTAAATCATCCCAAAATTCAATAAGAATTATTCTCTCTTTCTCTACAATATTAATCTTTTACTTTTATTGTTTTGTTTCACGTTATCAGCACGAGATTCTACCGTCTCAAAAAGCTTTTTGAGAAGACTAAGGTATAACTTTTCTCCTCTTTTAATTATAACTGATATTATGAAAAGAAAGATCGTTGCTCTTGAAATTTCAGGCAAGAACTATATGATATGGTTGTTGGATGTCAAAATCATTTAGATGCAATAGGTCTTGGAGACGCCATTAAAGATAAAAATAAAGCATCCACCCAAGATTGTCCTAAGGCCTTGATTTTCTTCTGCCGATCACCTTGATGAAGGGTTGAAAATAGAATATCTCGCAGTCAAAGATCCACTTGTTTTGTGGAATGGCTTAAAGGAAAAATGTGACAACTTAAAGTTGGTCACTCTTCCACAAGCACGATATGATCGGGCTCATCTGAGGCTCCAAGAATTTAAATCTGTTTCTGAATATAATTCTGAGTTGTTGAGAATTACTTCTAAATTGAAACTCTGTAGAGATACTATCACTGATTATGATATGCTTAAAAAACGTTTACAATATTTCATGCCTCCAATATGGTCCTGCAACAGCAGTACAGAGATAAAAGTTTCAAGAAGTACTCTGAATTGATTTCTCTTCTCCTTGTGGTTGAAGGAAACAACGACTTGCTCATGAGAAATCATGAAAATTGACTCACTGGGTCTACACTATTGCCTGGAGTGGATGAGGCGTATTCCCATTATGCTAAGCATGAAAAAGGTCAGGGCCCTATTTGTGGTCATGGTCGTAGTCGTGGACGTTGACAAAGAAGAAATTCTCCTAGTGTTAATCAGCCCCAAAGAAAAATAACCACCAGAAGTAGAAAGGAAAGGATGAGAAGCCAAAGGCAAATGGTTCTGAAACTGTATGCTATCATTGCAGTGGAAAAGGGTATTGGGGAAATATTTATCGTACATTAAGACATTTGGTTGAGCTTTATCAAGCATCTCTAAAGAATAAAGGCCCTGAAGCTAATTTTGTCTCTGACAATGATTTTGACATCACCCGCTTGAATGTGACAGACTTCTTTGAGCACCTTGATGAGAAAATAGACTACTTAATCATTGACGGATACGTGATTAAAGATGATTGAGTAATTTAAATTTTATTTTTGCCTATTCGTAATAGTTAATGGATAAACATCATGCAATCATAGTTCTTTACATGAGTAGTACTCATTAATTTTATTTATTTTATGAAATTGTGTTAGATTGTTTCGATTAAATACAGTTTTAGTATTCGTTTTAAACAATGTTTCAATTTATTTAGTCTTCTGGTTTCGTTTTAAACAAAGCGTGGTCATTAAGAAAAACGTTGGAACACTTTGGTTGCTGGTGGTAGTACTAACACGTTAGTATACATATGTTGTGCATTCATGCATATATATGTAACGCACAGAACTTACTTCTAGCGTGTGATATATTGATAATAAAACTATTATTTTGTAATACAGTATGTATTGTGAACCAACAATAACTATTGTAAACTTTGTATGTATGTGAATATATGACTAACTTATTTTTAAAGGTAAGATCTTATTTTTAAAGGTAAGACTTATAGTCCAGTTGTTATCATCAATTTTTAGCTATAAGTAAACTGTATAAACATGTTTCGTAAATCATTTGTACACTTGATCACTTACATATTATTGTTATTTTTTTTTGTTTATTTTACGATATTGTGATGGTATAACCAACTTGATATGAATGTATAATTATTTAATGTAATTAGTATTGATACTCAGAAATAGGGAAACGGTCCATTCATTCAATTTTATTTATTTTTCTTTATTAAATGCAAAAGTAAATAATTTATACATGTAAATAAAATTATTGTAATTGTATTAATCATATATGTACTGTACTTATAATTGTATTATTTTTAGCTACATTATTATTTGTATTAGAATTTGCTCGAAATTGTGTAAAGTCATCATTGAAGCATTAATTTAATTTTGTTTCTTTTCCTTTATCTCTGAAAATACTAATATTTATTCGTATACTTATTTTGTATGTCAAACAATGGGAAGCAAATATGGATATCTCACAAAACAAACTTGGACTAAAGTTAAATTCTAAAAATATTTGTTTAATTGATTCATGTACGGCACAAGAGAAGATATATTTCTCTCATTTAAGTAGGTGTAAGGTGTTAGGATTATGATTCCTACTAAAGACAATAACCTTCATATTGAATAATCCGGAATTACAACTACATGAGCGGAAGCTAACCTGAATCCATATGTGGAATTTGATGAACCTCCTTTTGATGATTGTCCTTGAGTTGTTGTGAACTCCTTTAGCCTTCCTTCAAGTTTTCTTGAAGTATGATTGTCACCACAAGAATGAATCCACAATACTAAAACAATATATGAAAGGTTCACAATAATAGTGTTATGACAATAATCAAAATTTGGCTTATGGTTTTCCACCCTATTTGCAAGACAATGGACAATATGGTTCTTGATTCAATGGGAAGAAGAAGAACTTGTCTTGCTAAAGAATGGGAACCATAACCCCACTTTATAACTCTAGGAGTTACATAACCCAAGAGACAAGAGTTACAAGACAAAAGTTATGTCTTGCGTTATGTCTTGCAAGAGTTACAAAACTCAAGAGTCACAAGCATTCATGTAACCATAGTTACATTTGTAACCTTAGTTAGCCCATCATAAACTAAGGTTACCCTTTTGGGTATCTACACATTAGTCCTACACTTTAGTATGACAACACATTGGCTCCCTTAACATAATGTCCATAAGACCACATAATTAGGCCAAACCAAAAGATAGCACATAACATATAATTATCCATATATTGTTCATATGTGTGTAGATATAAGTCCATATATCTAGATATAAATCTATATATCTTACAATCTCCCACTTGGACGAGATATACATACATATGTACAAACCTTAATATTATATGTTACAAACCTTAGGTGCACAAAATTGCTATCACAATAAAATTGTCATGAACAATCCGGTCCATCAATCATACCAACATAGGAACTAAGTGCTCATCGTTACTCATTCGTAACTAGAACCAATCATAGATCACGTATATCAATATAACCAACGACATGGATCAAGTGTAGGTATGTAGCATGGAAATAACATATAGTGTGGTCAATAGAATGTCTATTTCCAACTGGTTCTCTTTATTGAGATCAAACATAAACTGTAAGAGTACAAAACCTTTAAAACTGAATATCTGCAGATATAACTGAATTACTGAATTTCTGAATATAATGAACAATTACATAAATGTGCAATACAAACTCCCACTAAAATACATAATCCTTATCTGATTTGACACCCATACAAGCAATATGCTCATGAAATACTTTTGGTGCCAATCCCTTAGTTAGCGGATCCGCAAGCATGGAGTTTGTACTAATGTACTCAATGCACAATTGTCCATTTTGTACTCTTTCTTTAACAACCCGAAATTTGACGTCCATATGTTTTGCTTTCGTCAAACTACTGTTGTTATTAGCATAAAGGACTGCTAATCTGTTGTCACATAATAGCCTAAGAGGCTTCTGAATAGCATCAACAATACGCAGTCCACCAACAAAATTCCGCAGCCATAATGCCTCATTGGATGCTTCATAACATGCCATAAACTCCGCTTCCATGGTAGAAGTGGCTGTAAGAGTTTGCTTAATGCTTCTCCAAGAGATAGCACCACCCGCAAGCATGTAAATATAGCCTGAAGTAGACTTCAAACTATCCTGACATCCAGCAAAATCGGAATCGGTATACCCAATGATCTCAAGCTGGTCCGATTTCCGGTATGTAAGCATGTAATCCTTTGTTCTCTGTAAGTACCTCATGACCCGTTTGGCTTCCTTCCAATGGTCCATTCCCGGATTGCATAGATATCTGCCTAACATCCCAACAATGTATGCTATATCAGGTCGTGTACATACCTGAGCATACATCAGACTACCTACCGCCGAAGCATAAGGTGTCTTCTGCATTTCCGAAATTTCATAAGAATTGTTTGGGCACTGTTTGAGACTAAATTTGTCTCCCTTAGCAACAGGGGTGTCGCCTGGTTTACAATCCTGTATGCCAAATCTTTTCAGAACCTTATCGATATAGCCCTTTTGTGACAGACCGAGAACGCCTTTGGAGCGATCTCTTAGAATCTGAATTCCTAATACAAAAGAAGCTTCACCAAGATCTTTCATTTCAAATTTCTTTGAAAGAAATTTCTTAGTTTCAAGTAATAATGCTATATCGTTACAGGCAAGCAGTATGTCATCGACATATAAAACCAGAAAAATATACTTACTCCCACTGAACTTATGGTATATACAGTCATCAGCAATATTCGGTTCAAAACCAAAAGATGTAATGACTGCATGAAACTTATAATACCATTGACGAGAAACTTGCTTGAGCCCATAGATGGATTTCTTTAATTTGCAAACCTTCTTCTCTGATTCATCCAAAACAAAGTTTTAAGGTTGCACCATATAAATTGTTTCCTCAATGTCACCATTGAGAAAAGCAGTCTTAACATCCATTTGATGAAGCTCAAGATCACAATGTGCTACTAATGCCATTATAGTCCTGAAAGAGTCTTTCGATGAAACTGGAGAGAAAGTCTCTTTATAATCAATGCCTTCTTTCTGAGTGTAGCCTTTTGCGACAAGACGAGCTTTGTACTTAATAACATTGCCCCCTGAATCCCTTTTGGTTTTAAAAATCCATTTACAACCAATAGGTTTCGTATCTTCGGGCAACGTAACAAGCTCCCAAACGTCATTATCGCTCATAGACTTCATCTCATCATTCATGGCATCAATCCACTTTTGAGAGTTAGAACACTTAATGACTTGACGGAGTTGATTGGATCATCTTCCTCAAGTCCAATATCACTTTCTTGTTCTTGGAGAAATACATAATAATCATCCGAAATTGCATTTCTCCTCTCTCTAGTGGATCTCCTTAATGGCATTTCAGTTACTTGAGGTTGTTGAGTTTGATTTTCATTAGTTATATCAGGTTCCTGATGGGGGAGATTTTCGAGATTGTCTTGAACTGGAGTTGTGTGATCCGAGTCAGTAAGACCAAGATCAACAACTTTGAGGGAAAGACACATGTTCTTCCTCAAAGACAAAATCTCTAACAACTTTATCTCCCCACCCCCCAAACTCAATATCCTCAAAGAACCTAGCATTTCCCGTCTCAAAAATAGTTCGTGATGTGGGATCATAAAACTTAAAACCCCTGGATTTTTTAGAGTATCCAACAAAATAGCTACTAACCGTCTTAGCGTCCAGTTTCTTTTCATTCGGCCTATAAGGCTTTGCCTCAGCTGGACAACCCCAAATGTGTAAATGCCGAATACTGGGTTTATGCCCAGTCCAAAGTTCATAAGGGGTTTTGATTGTAGCTTTAGTTGGAACTCTATTTAGAATATAAGTTGCAGTTTTTAATGCTTCACCCCAGAGTGAGTCTGGAAAAGAAGTACGAGAAATCATACTTCTTACCATATCCTTAAGGGTCCTATTTCGTCTCTCAGCTACACCATTCATCGTAGGACTTCCTGGCATAGTATATTGAGGGACGATCCCACACTCATCTAGGAATTTAGCAAAAGGCCCTGGACGTTGTTCACCAGAACCATCATATCGACCATAGTATTCACCACCACGGTCTGATCTAACGGATTTAATTCTTTTGCTTAGTTGATTTTCAACTTCAGCCTTAAATGATTTGAACACGTCTATAGATTGGGACTTTTTGTGAATAAGATATAGGTACCCATAACGAGAGTAATCGTCTATGAATGTGATAAAGTATTGTTGACCATTCCGACAAGCAGTAGGAAATGGCCCGCAAATATCCGTATGTATCAATTCTAAGACGTCTGAAGCTCTCTTGGCACCTAATCTAGTCTTGTTTGTTTGTTTTCCCTTGATACACTCAATACAAATTTCCGAATTTGAGGTATCAAGAGAATCAAGAATTCCATCTGACACGAGTTTCTGAATTCTTTGAATGGATATGTGACCCAAACGTTTATGCCAGATTGATATAGAATTCTCATTAGTTAATTTCCTTTTAGTACCACTTAAACTTGTATGCAAAGTTTCTTTATTTGAAGTTATTGTATCAACCAAATATAAGCTATCAAATGTTGATAAAACACCAGTACCAATAAGATTTGAACACTGAAAGAGACTAACTTTATTATCCCCAAATGTACATTTATAACCAGATATGTCCAATTGGGGAACCGAAATTATGTTCCGTCTAAAAGACGGTACAATAAAAGTCTCATCCAAATCTAAATGAAAACCAGTTTTAAACAACAGCCTAAATTTGCCAATAGCTTCAACTGGCACCTTCTTGCCGTCACCCACATAGATGTATCTTTCACCATCATTTGGTTTTCGGCAGTTCAGGCAACCCTGCATTGATATACTTATGTGAGTAGTAGCAGCAGAATCTACCCACCAAGTATCCTTAGGTACCGAAATTAAATTAACTTCAGAACAAACAAGAGAAAGAAGTGTACCTTTTTTCGCACGCCAGGCATGGTACTTGGTACAATCCTTCTTCACATGATTAGTCCCTTTACAGAAGAAGCAACCTAATGCAGTGATTTCAACCTTAGGTTCCTTATGTTGCTTATTCTTGGGCTTTGCAACCGCAACTTCCTTACCCTTCCTCTTCTTAGTTTCCTTAGAAGAGGATGCCAAATGAGCACTTTCTGTCTTATCTAGCTTTATCCTTTCCTCTTCTTGCAAACAGTGTGAAATGAGCTCGTTAAGAGACCATTTCTCCTTCAGGCAGTTGTAACTGACCTTAAACTGATTAAAGTGCACAGGAAGAGTATCAAAACAAAGTACACAAGCAGTTCCTCAGTTAAATCCAGCTTGAGTGACTTAAGTATCGAAGCAAGATGAGACATTTCGATAATGTACTCCCTAATGTTTCCCTTGCCCTTATACCTCATGGAAACAAGTTTACTCAATAGTGTACTTATTTCCGCCTTTTCGTTTTGAATAAAACGCTGTTCGAGGTTTTCAAGGAAAACTTTGGCATTGGGTTCATCATTCATAGTGCCCCTGAATGATTCTGGGATTGCACGCTTCATGATCATGAGACTCATGCGATTCGAGCGTTCCCACTTCTCCATCACCCTCCTGTCATCAGGAGAGGATGTATCCTCAAGAGGAGTAGGTTGCTCGGTCCGAAGTGCTAAGTCAAGATCCATGCAACCGAGAACGATCATGACGTTCTCTTTCCATTCCTTAAAGTTAGTGCCGTTAAGCACAGGGATGCTATTGATGTTGGCAGAGATCGTAGAAGCAGAAGAATTTACTGAAAATAGAACAAAAGGATTACTGAATACATGCTTACATAAACTTGAACTTTAACTTTATAGATTCAAAATTAGGCAATTCCCATTACAAGATACCTAGCACAACATTGATTTTAGTCTTTGGACAGAAAAACAACTTGTAAGTGGTACTCTTGGTGTAGTGATCAAACATACACAATAAACTCCTGTCAAATATTAAACCTTCCTTTGGGCCGATTTAATATTCACATGGAAAACCAAATAATCGTCTCATATTTACCACCACAAGAATGTTCGAATTCCTGCCAAATAACACCTTCCTTTGGGCCGGTGTTAAACGCATGGAAGACTAACATCCACAGTCATCTTATATTTTAAAATTAATCAATCTACACAATAGAGGTTACTTTGGCAACATAATGCTTCAATTGAATGACTAAAATATTAGATGCTATAAACTTTAGTTCCTTAAGCCATTTTATGAATCTCAACTTAATGTGTTACATGTTTTGATGTGTAACACTTGAATATTAATCGTTGTTTACTGAATCGGACAATTCTAAATATATTATAAGAATTGATGGACTTTAAAACAATTAATATTCACTGAAACTTCAGAGAGTTGAAACGTTTTTAACCTTACTGGACCAACACAATCGATTGTCAAAACCAGACAATCGATTGTTTGGTTTTCTGAGTTTGTTACTGGACCATCCACAATCGATTGTCAAAGCCAGACAATCGATTGTTTGGTTTTATGAAAAAAATTTTTACTGGACCATGACAATCGATTGTCAAAACCAGACAATCGATTGTTGTGGTTTTATGAAAAATTTTTAAGTTACTGGACCATGACAATCGATTGTCAAAACCAGACAATCGATTGTTTTGGTTTTGATAAAAAATTCAGTTTCTGGACCATCACAATCGATTGTCTACAATAGATAATCGATTGTATGGTATAATTAAAAAACGTTTCAACTCACTGGACTAGAACAATCGATTGTCAAGCTTTAACAATCGATTGTCTGGTGTTCCAAAATAACTGCCAGAATATTCAACGTCTCAGACAATCGATTGTTTAAGGCAACAATCGATTGTGCTTTGTTTGATATGTTCATTCAGTACCAATACAAACAAAAACTACACCAAAGTGGGAAAAAAATGCAGATAAGGGCTCTTAGATATGAAACGAAACCGCATGTTTCTTTTTTTTTGGACAAAAATATTTCTTTTTTTTCTTCGCCCTTTGCATTCAAAGAACGGATTAAAAAAATGATTCAACCTCAGACCCATTTAAATGTAGCGGATAACAGCGCTGACTGGCAGTGACCAAAAAATAATTTCCAGAATAACACATGATTTTCAACATGGATTTTAAACATAAAAAACATGTTGTTAACCAACTAAAATCATGCTGAATCATACAATGTTTTAACATCAAATACATTAAAACATAACAATCATAAGATCATGCTATTTCATGGTAGAATTTTATAAACAAAATTCTAATTAAACTTAAACATGATTTCTAACATAACATGAATCTTATGATCATCCAAATTATCCAAAATGAAGGGTGGCTCTGATACCAATTGTTAGGATTATGATTCCTACTAAAGACAATAACCTTCATATTGAATAATCCGGAATTACTAACTACATGAGCGGAAGCTAACCTGAATCCATATGTGGAATTTGATAAACCTCCTTTTGATGATTGTCCTTGAGTTGTTGTGAACTCCTTTAGCCTTCCTTCAAGTTTTCTTGAAGTATGATTGTCACCACAAGAATGAATCCACAATACTAAAACAATATATGAAAGGTTCACAATAATAGTGTTATGACAATAATCAAAATTTGGCTTATGGTTTTCCACCCTATTTGCAAGACAATGGACAATATGGTTCTTGATTCAATGGGAAGAAGAAGAACTTGTCTTGCTAAAGAATGGGAACCATAACCCACTTTATAACTCTATGAGTTACATAACCCAAGAGACAAGAGTTACAAGACAAAAGTTATGTCTTGAGTTATGTCTTGCAAGAGTTACAAAACTCAAGAGTCACAAGCATTCATGTAACCATAGTTACATTTGTAACCTTAGTTAGCCCATCATAAACTAAGGTTACCCTTTTGGGTATCTACACATTAGTCCTACACTTTAGTATGACAACACATTGGCCCCCTTAACATAATGTCCATAAGACCACATAATTAGGCCAAACCAAAAGATAGCACATAACATATAATTATCCATATATTGTTCATATGTGTGTAGATATAAGTCCATATATCTAGATATAAATCCATATATCTTACATAAGGCAGATGTTACTATAATTCTAGTAGTAAATTAAATAAAAGCTCACAAAGAACTACTATAACTATGTCTAAGGGAACAGTAATTATCATAGAGAATGCAATGTGTTCTCCTCCAAGTCCAAAAGGAACTTGTTGAGCTTTAAAGATATCCGCCAAAATAAATATCATATTGAGATAATAGATGAGAATAATCTTGAATATCTCATCATTACAAAATATGTTTCTAGCCCAAAAAGGGCTATTGAGAAGTTTTTATATTTGTCTTATGGCCTGTATTAGACAAGAATTAGTGCAATTGAGGCACATTCTAATGTAAATCAAAGGTTACTGATTTCAATACTTTTGTATTTTGGCATGATCGGTTGGAACATCCTGGATCAATTATGATGAGACGGATTATATAAAACTCAAATGGGCATCCATTAAAAAATTTAAAGATTTTTTTAATAATGAATTTTCTTGTACTTCTTGTTCTCAAGACAAGTTAATTTTTAGACTATTACTGGGATTGAGTCTCTTGTGTTTTTGGAACGTATATAAGGGGTCATTTAGACCTATTCACCTAGTGGATCGTTTAGATATTTCATGTTCTTAATAGATGCATCTTCTAGATGGTCTCATATGTGCCTATTGTCATTTCGCAACCTTGCGTTTTCAAAATTAATAACACAAATAATTCGATTACATGCACAATTCCCCTATAATCAAATTAAGTCTATTACACTTGATAATGTTGCTGAGTTTTCATCACAAACATTTAATGATTATTGCTTATCAATTGGGATAAAAGTAAAACATCTTATAGCTCATGTTCACACTCAAAATGGACTTGCAGAGTCTTTAATTAAACATATGCAATTGCTAGTGTGAGCATGTGATTTTTGCCTCGCTTGAATTATTCCTATAGAATCCATAAAATTATGAATTTTCTTTTAATTATTTAATTTTAGAATTTAATTGCATGATTTTGTGTTTGATTGCACTTTGTGTGCATTTTTAGTCAGTATAATTCATAAAACATACAAAAATACAGCACCTTTGCATTTAAGATTCCATTTTATTTCTTTAGTTTTATTAGTTAATTAATAATACCAAAAATAAGAAAAAATAACAAAAATAATGATTTTACTTTTTTATTTTAGTTTTTTTAAATTGGGACTTAATTAATTTTAGAAAAATTAATAAGTTAAAATTCGAGAATTAAATCAGGTCTTTATTTTTAATTTTGCATTTAATAAAAATAAAAATAAAAATGTGTGAGATAAACGTAAAGAATTAAAAAGAGGTACAAAATCATGTTGGCCCAATTTTGATCCTAGCCCAAGCCAATCCAGGCCAAACCCTGACCCAAATCTATAGCCAATCCGGTCAAAATCCTTCTTCCATTAAACGACGTCATTTAGAAAATCGTCAATCAGGACCGTCCATTCTTTTGATCAAACGGTGACGAAGCCGGGTAAGCTTCATATATAATGGTCTCCATCCCCAAAGGATACCTGGTACCTTTCTCCGAGATCAAACCCTAATCCCACCGCCCTCGCCGTCCGCCTCCGGCGTTGATGCTCCGATGACCTCTCAAAGAACACCTAACACCTCTCTACCTCCTCGACTCCTCGACCTCCTCTTTTCATTTCTGCCATTGGTATCTTTCGAATAATGGCCAAACTCGTCGAATATTTGTTTGAATCAACAGCTGCTCTGCCGCACACGGCGGCGCCGACGCCAAAACTCAACAAAATCACATAATAGGCTCTCCTAACCTCCCTTATTCCAAATCTATGAGTCTTGACCCTCTCTCCCATAATCTCAAACGAGCTTCCCTTAAATCCAGCCAAAATCTCCTAAATCCTAAATCTAGGGTTCCTGGTCGAAGCCCAAAGGAAATTTGGCCTTGCTTGGATTTCCCAGTGTTCGATTGATCCTCAAATGATATTATTTGTTTATTTTTGGAAAAATAGGAAAATAACATCATCGGGATCAGTTTCGAAAGGACAGCTTATTAAAAGACCTAAATCAGTAAGTTTTCTTTCAAATGATGTTAATTGATTTAGAATTTTTAGGGTTTTGATTGATTTTTGTTCCCTTGATCCTGCTTAGTTTCAGTTTTTTATTTTTAGTTTAATTTTTTGTTCTGTTTTGATTTTTCTGTTGGTTTGATTTTATATTTGGTATCGATTGAATAATCCATGATTGCTGCTGTCATATTGATTTTAGTTTCAAGCTTGTTTGATTGCCAATATTTGTTAGTTTACTGATTGTTAGATTTAATTCCCATGATAAGTTAGATTGTTTAGTTTATAGGATTTTTGTGGTTATAGTTATTTGATTCCAGCCCCTGGATAATTAACCATGGTTAGTTGACAAAGGTGAAAAGGACTGGGACTATGTTTAACTAGGTTAGTAATTCAGAATCCAACTAAGGGCAATATAGGTAATTCAATAAAAGCAATCCCGCAAATAACTGAAATTGGAAACCCCTAGAACTTTTTAGATGGGGTTCCAATTTGAATTTCAGGAAGTTAGTGATATAACATGGCCAACAAAGCAATAAGTAAAGGACTAACTAGCTAAAATTCGAAAGTAAAAAGAGGGACATTGGGTGTAAATGAAAATCTGAAGGTTGCCCTAAGTTTGCCTATAAAAGGCATTTCCCTTACCTTGTTTTACACGTTTGGGGATCTTTAAAAAGAAGGTAAAAAAAGAGACTGAAAAGTTTCTGCAACTCCAGGCAACAAAAAACTCCAAAAAAAAAAAATTCACTACTCCATTAAAACTTTTAGGGTAGTTGAAGTTTTCAGAAGTTCCTGGGTCGGTTCAAGTTCAGATTTGATCGTTCAAGTTTGTTTTGGGTTGTTTATTGTTGTTGTTCATTCAAAGCTATTTTCCCAGATGTTTTGATACCATTTCTGGGTTGAAAACTTGATCTCAAGTTGTCATTTGACTGTTGTTTGCTTGTTGTTGCCTAGCTGACTCCAATTTCCCTTCATTTGTTGCAAATTTCCAGGTACCTTTTAACCTCAAGTGCTATGTAAAGGTTGAATCAATATGTATGACCACATTTGAAGATAAATGTTGGATAATCATTTATTTTACATGAATTTCCTATTGTTATTTAGCTTTAAAGCTTAGCTTAATAATGTTATTTGGACAATTGCCTATTTTGTATTGATAGGACTGTTTGGGACTGTTTGAACCACTTTCAGCATAATTTGAATGCTATATCTAGTATCACTTAGTATAGCTTAGTTGGATTTAACTGTTTGGACTCTACTAAATTTTCATCATAGGTGTTAAACTGGCGTTATTACTTTGTAAGTACATAACAAGTTCAGATATAGTTTCTACAAATAAACATTAAAATGAATTTGATTTCTGATTGTAACTTTGAATGAATAAGTATGAGTTTAGGTTTAACAAGGATGTTGATTTTGAGTTTGCAAAATGAGTAAATGGCTCTACATTTCAGATTAATACCAGCATTTTGGTTTTTGAAATTAGAAAAATAACATTTCAAAACAGTTCCCTGAGTTTGAGGTTGATCATGTTAGTTTAATCATCAAACTCTCCAAATATTTGTAGAAATTCGTTAGCTTAGATATGATTGGAACTTAAAATTTGGGGTTAAATTGGAAATTATTGACTTGAATAGATCTACAATCCTCCTGTTTGATGAGTTTACTTTTGAAAACATGATCAGTAGCTCTAAAGCGCAACTGTCCATTGTGTCCATGCCAATACGCCCAACTTTGAAATAAATTTAGTAGGGTTAATAGGTAATCAGATCCCTGATTGTTTTATTCGCATGTTAATACTATTGTAACCTTTGCATTTGTTAATGTTATTTGGACCACAAAAAACAGGGCCTAACGCTTGGCCCAGTTACTTAATGAGAAGTTTGAATTTTGCTAGCCTATGGATCAGTAGCTTTGCAACTGGTACTGAAGCCCAATCATGGAGCAGCTTTGCAAGCTGAATGTGTCTTCATTCTTTTGGGCTGGCAGTGAAGCCCAATAGGCCGATGGCCTAATTCCCATTTAAAGTCACTAATATAAATTTATAATGCAAGTCTTAGGCTTTCGAGTTAAGTAGAAAATTCGAATTAAGAGGTTGTCTTCTTGTTTAAATTTGGACTTGATCTTGAGGCCCGAATCTCCTAATACTTTCAATAATAATTAATTTATAATTGTTTAAAAGAAAATCCTTAGTAGAAAATAATAGTTCATTTTAGGATAATCCTTAAAATAATTTGAGGTATGCTGCACCAAATAAAATCATAAATTGTGTGGCCCTCTTTAATTACTCCATTAAAAATACTTAGAAATCTGGACATGCCATTTAGCAAATTTTCGTGGCCTCTCGCAAAGTTATCAACACCGTTAGTCGCTTTAGGCGCGTTCCTTAATAATTTTACTTTCTTAAACTCGGGTGCGCATTTATGTGACCCAAATCCAAATCTCGACGGTGTTGAAATATGTCAAAAATCACGAGTACATTTATGTGAGGTGATCCGAGATGCATTTTAATACTGTTACAATCTTCTTCAAAACTCAATTAAAAGCGGTATGTAATTTTAAAATTTCACTATAGAATAAACATGTCTAAAATCAGATAATTAGCCAAATATGATAGTCTAAACGACCATGCTAGAATCATGGAATCTGAGCGTACCTAACACCTTCCCGCGGGTTAACAGAATTACTTACTTAATAATTTGTGGTTCGCAGACTTCAATCGGAAAGTCGAAAATTTCCTTGATTTGGGATTCAAGATAAACCGGTGACTTAGGACACCAAAAGCGAAACCTATCCCAAGTGGTGAATCTGAAATAAATAAATAATCCCAATTCGAATAATGTCACTTAAATTTGAAAAACTCCTTTATACATTATCCTTCTGGGTAGGTGTATAAAAAAGGATGTGTGATAGATAACAAGACGGTTACTAATGAAAACGAGGTTGCCCACTTCTGTTTGGGGTCACTCCATTTTACATACATCAATGCTAGTTCGTCTCAGACCGATAAATTACTATGAATATTCCCTGTTGCAATTAGTTTTGGGTCATGAACCTAATATATCCCATTTAAGAATTTTTTATGTGTAGTATATGTGCCTGTAGCACCGCTATATCGCACCAAAATGGGCCCCCCAATGAAGATTAGGAATATATGTCATTTTGAATCGCCCTCCATATTCGCAACCTCGAAACATTAATGGGTAATTTTTCACTGCACGATTTACAGACTGTCGATTCGATGAGACACATTTCTCAAAATTAGAGGGAGATAATAGTGAAACCAAACGGAAAATATGGTTGAAAAATCCATCATTGTCTCATCTTGATCCACGCGCCTCTATTAATGAAAAAAGAGGTGCAAAAGATTAGTCATTTCACTTAAATCACTGAGCCAAAAACTGCATTTACAAAAAACTTTTTTGTAAACTTAGTAGCTCTAATCCCATTGTAGCACACAACCTCAACTATTGCAATAACTTTAAGTTAATCTTTAACTTGAAAATTCTGAGTATCTAATACAATTGCTTTTAGATAAGCTGAAAGGTATAATATGAAACCACTTATTATAATTGAACTAGAATAAAAGACAAACACTTGGAACTGGTTCATCTATCTGGTTCAAGTAGCTTCAGGTTTGCACGCTTGAATTACACACAAATTTCTTGCAAAATTGCATTGATATTTTGCTTTCGATTCGTTTCTAACTTGTGGTTATGTGTGTTACCTGTAAAAGAGAACAACACTGATATTTACGGAGTTAGTAAATAGAGATTGACGAGAATTCTGATGCTACTCTTCCTTGATGGAAGAGTTCTAGTTGATCTCAACCTCTAACTTTATCCTTTTCTTAAACCGTGTTTTCTTTGAGTAATGAGTCTTTCTTCTTATCCAATATGCAACTTTTTCGATCAAGATCAGGAGATATCATATCACTTCTGGTAAGTTAAGTTTATCTGCTTCACGTGCATCTCACATGCTTGAGTTGACCATATCTGTGCTTCATTAGGATGGACCTGGTCCATGTCTACGTTCCTTTGTCAATCTCCAAAACTCTCCTTTACTTGGGCCAAAAAATTTTCCCTTTTTTGATGATGACAAACTCTGTGCTTTTAACTCACTTAGGCCATGTCAAAACTCAGCTTATTCATCAATGCAAAGTTAGAAATTTTTCATTTACTATCAAGGACCAGGTTCATTAGGTTATGAATGTTGAAACACGTTCTCAATACATACTAAACGTGTGTTCATATTTGTAGGTTTTGATAAATGACAAATGACGCGCAATTGACATATGACTAGGTCCAAGCACAAGCGCGCAATAGACACATAATGAGGTTCAAGCACAAGACGAACAAAGATCATGATCAAGCAAAGAAATAAAGTTATACATGAGTCGTCCTTTAATTGTGATCTTGATCCGACAATTGACTCAAGACTTGGCTTCTCAAATCATTTTTATCAAATCATGCATATTTAAATTTAAAGCAAAATGATTTTCAAACATTTTATTTAAGCCAAAATGATTTTTAAACATGCCTCTCAAATCTGGACAAAGATAATCGATTATGTACTTTATGATAATCGATTATGTTAAGACAATGTACACCAGATTTACAAAGTTGAGCAATAATCGATTATGTACCTTATGATAATTGATTATGTTAAGGCAGTGTACATTAGATTTTTCAAAGCTACAAGATAATCGATTATGTACCTTATGATAATCGATTATGTTGAGGCAGTGTCCATCAGATGTTTCAAAGCTACAAGATAATCGATTATGTACCTTATGATAATCGATTATGTTGAGGCAGTGTCCATCAGATTTTTCAAAGCTATAACATAATCGATTATGCACATTATGATAATCGATTATGTTGAGGCAGTGTCTATCAAATTTTACAAGACTGTAAAATAATCGATTATGTACTTTATGATAATCGATTATGTTAAGACAGTGTAGTCCGAAGTTTTCAAAATATAAAAGATAATCGATTATCCTTATAGCATAATCGATTATGCAAATGACCGTTGCCAAAGTATTTTTAAACTCTGAAAGATAATCGATTATACACAATCTGATAATCGATTATGCTAAGTAAAATCTGCATATGATTTTTTGAACGTTGTCAGGTAATCGATTATACAGAATCTGATAATCGATTATGCTAAGTAAAATCTGAATATGATTTTTTGAACGTTGTCAGGTAATCGATTATACGATTTGGATAATCGATTATTATGCTTAAAATCTGGGAATGATTTTTGAACGATTGGAAAATAATCGATTATGCAAATCAGATCATCGATTATCTTAGCACAAAATCAGCAATTCTTGATTGGCAATTAGGCAACGGTTGTGGGGGTTTTGAACACTATAAATACAACTCAAAATCAGTCTTCTAAGTATAACAACTGATCATATTCTTGCTAAAGCTTGCATACTCTCATATACATCATTTTATATTCATTTCATAAGTTTTTGAGAGCCAAACTCTTGAGGAAAGTTGTTGTGTTCTCGAGCGTATTTATTTTGCTCATATCTACTCTTAAAGAGAGTCTTATCTTGAGTGCTAAGTGTTTGTATACACTTGAAGGGAAGTGTTAATCCCTTGTGGTTGTAAGAAGGAACGTTTTCATTCCTTCGGTTGAAGTCTTGAAGTGTGGTATCTTCGAGCAAAGGTTGTTGAGGCTTGTGTGACTCAAGTTCTCAGTTTATAACGGTTTGTTAAGCACTCGTAAGCTTAACGAAGTTAGTGGAATCTCGAGAGAGTCTCTCGGGGACTGGACTAGCCACAGGTTGTGGTGAACCAGGATAATTTCGGTGCGTTCGTTCCTTATTATTTACTTACCGCACTTATTTCAATCCTGCAATTTTTAGTTCCGCAAGTTTATATTATTTTTTATTATAACTCCATTCACCCCCCCCCTCTAGCGTTAATCGTATATTCTAACAATGAACATCACTTATTTAGAATATAAAGCACAATATCTTTTCCCCATTTTATCACCATTGAAAAGTTGCATAAACACAGTGTGATTCCCAGAAGTTTAACAATTACTCATGGCCATTGGGGCAACTGCAAGTGCAATCATGGATTAATTATAAGTAATCAACCAAGCATATTCAAACTATTAAGGAAATATAAACAGCCATAATGGGTTTTCAATGTCTTTACCTTATGCTTCTTATATTTTGATGATCTAATAAACTTATTGTAAAGAACCAGATGGTATACATTTCAAATGAATAATGTCCAGTTTGATCTCCAGCAAATGCATGAACTACCACAAGAAGTAACATAAAATGGACCTAGTGACCTGGTCCCCTAGGGTTCTCCGATTGAAGTACAAGTCAATGACTATCCGCAACTATTACAAAGAATAACACAACAGGGACCTGGTCCCTTAGGGTTCTCTAATAGAAGTACAAGTCAACTCTACAGCTGGAACATAACGGCAGAAAGTGACTGTTTCGCAACTATTATAAAAGAGGAACACAACAAGGACCTGGTTTCTTAGTGTTCTATGATAGAAGTACAAGTCAATTATACAGCTGGAATGCAACTGCACAAAAGTGACAGTGCATCAGACAATGCAGCAGTCACTTCTCATTGGAAAGGAGCATGTATCAAGAGTTGACATCAATATCCATTGTGAGATCTTTTGCAATATAGCAACCTGGTACAAGGCATAAAATTCAATTGTGCATTCTGTGATATTCTCTCAAGCATAACAGTGTTTATCCAACATTGAAGTCACTGGTGTATCAAGAACAAGAAGACAAATCCACTAAGGATCAGTTTCATAATGAGTCTATGTGTATCCGTAGTTAAGTTGTAATCTTGTTATTTTTCTTCATTGTATCTCCTATCCTGCTTTTCAGAATCTTTGTCTTAGGAAAACCAAAAATTCATAAACTTCCGAGTTTATGTTGTGACTAGGTCTAGTCATAAGTTTAAAGCCTTTGTAACTAGAAGATTCACAAAGTGGCTTATGGTGAGAGCATCACAAGTTAGTAAAAGTCTTTATAACTAAGGAGTCACAAAGTGACTTGTGGTAAGAGTGCCACAAGTTAGTTGAGTAAAGTTTTTGTAATAAAGCCATTACAAAGTGGCTTGTAACAGTGAGATTACAAGCTAGTGAAGTTAAAAGCCTATAGGCATAGGTCATAATTTTTTTATCCCCTTGTGTGGGATTTTTCCACGCAAAAATCCTTTGCCTTCTTTATTTACAATTTTTTATTAAGCATTGTTAGCATAAACTCATAGAGGACCATGTACTCTACTGTTAGGTGGACTCATACAAACTAACATTTGGTATCAGAGCAGGTTCTTTATAAAAAGTTAACACCTAGAAAGGATCTCAATGGCTGCTCCACCTAACTCTGAGGAAGGACAATCAACCTACAGACCTCCCAGATTCAATGGTCAGTACTATGGCTGGTGGTAAACTCACATGTATGATTTTATAATGGCAGAAGATTTAGAGTTGTGAGATATCATTTGTTATGGTCCATATGTTCCTATGAAGAAGATTGAAGAAGCATGACCAATGGTGCGGAAAGACAAAAAAGAGTACATCAACATTGACAAAAAAGTTATAGAAAAGAACTATCGTGCCAAGAAAATCTTGGTGTGTGGCATAAGAATGATGAGTACAATAGAGTCACAACTTGAGATACTGCCAAAGAAATATAGGAAGCGTTGCAAATCGCACACGAAGGAACTACTCAGGTTAAATAATCCAAGATCGACATACTCACCATAGAGTATGAGCTCTTTAGGATGAAGAATGATGAGTATAGAGTCTATACAAGATATACACACCAGATTCACCTCCATCGTAAATGAGCTTCATTTACTTGGAGATCTCATTCCCAGAAACAAGCTCGTAAGGAAAATCCTTAGTGTTCTACCTGGTTTTGGGAAAGTAAGTTAAATGCAATCACTGAAGCCAAAGATCTACAAACTCTAACCACATATGAGTTGATTGGTAATCAGAAGACATAACGAGATGAAAAGGAAGAAAGAAACTGAAAGAGAGCCAAAGAAGGAAAAGAACCTGGTACTCAAAGTTGAAAGCAATGACTCAAGTGATGAAGATAGTGACATAGCCTATCTTACGAAAAGTTTTCAAAAGATGGTTTGAATAAATGGTGGTATACCAGAGAGGGGCACTTCAAGTAAAGAAAGGAACAATTATCTCCGTCATAGGTGAAGAAAGCCAGGGCATTCCATCAATGACTTCCCACTCGCGAAACAGGAGCAATACAAACAAAACCTTGAAAAAGCAACAAAAAATAACCTAATTCCAGACAAATGATTCTATCGGAAAAGTGCTGCTGACAATATTCTGAAGCAGACTCTTGCTACTTGGGGATACTCTACTAGTGAATTCGAAAGGGAACCAGATGCAGAAAACAGTTCCATGATGGTAGTGGAAACTGAAGCAATGAAGTATGATTCACTATTCCCGCTGATGGACCAGTCTGATGATGATAAAGAAGATGAAGACGATAAGGTCAATTCAAGGATGTTCAGAGAAATCCGAAATCCTACTCTTCTAAGAAGTTAAGGTCATTAGCAAATATCCTAATTGATGCCTATTATAGCCATGTTAGTTATAAGGAGATGCTGACCATAGATTTAGGAGAAGCCGAACAGTTGAGAGATGATCTGGTGATCTGTGTAGTGGACCTAAAAGAGACCATAGATAATCTTGAAAAAGAAAAGGAAGCCATGAATGAAAGAATAACTAATGTGGAAAATGAGAGAGAAGACCTTATGGTAGTAGTTGTAGATCTGAAAGAAGCAATATAAGGTCTTATCAATGAGAAATATATCTTAGAAGAAAACATTGCAACAACTGAGCAAGAGAGGGATGACCTTTTAGTGATAAGAAACAATCTAGAGGAAACCATTGAGGGACTCAATAGAGAACATATGAATGTGAGTCTTGGGAAAGGGAAAGAAGTAGATAGTGAGGCACACATTAAGTTTGAAAAGGAATTTACTGCTGTGAAAACTAGTATATGTGGTGAACTTAAGAAGAATCAGAAACTTCAAGCTGAATTGGAGAAAGTAAGAATTGATCTTGAGAAATCTCTAAAGTGTACTTTGTCCTCAAATGATGTCACTTCCATGTATCTTAACAATAGTGGAAACAGGTAGGGCATCGAGCTCTAAAGGGAGAAAACTCCTTACAACCCTCACAGTAAGTACATCACTTTCCCCGATAACTGGCTATGTACCCACTATGGGAATAATGAGCACTTTGAAGAAAATTGCTAGGCTAGTGTTCTGTCTATCAAGAAAAAAAGTGTTTTCTGATAAAGCGACTACTAACAATAGACCAGGTACCACTCGCAAGAAAAGAATGTTGCCTGCATGGACTAGGAAATCCCTTATTCATCCTTTCTATCACAACAAGGGACCCAAACTAGTTTGGGTTCCTAAATCTAACCCTTAAGTTTCACGTGAAGGGAACAATTAGCGGAAGCGGACTGCAATGGACTATGGACTGTGGATGCTCAAAGCACGTGACTGAAAGCATCACGAATTTCTCCTCATTGAAAGCCATGCAGGAAGGGAATGTATCATTAAAAGGAATGATAGGGTACATTCTCTGTGAATGTAAAGTTGTAAAGGTTCTTTGGCACTAAGTTGGGAATGTGTACTATGTAAATGGCTTGAAGTACAATCTCCTAAGTGTTTCTCAAATCTATGATAGATGGAACAAAGTAGAGTTCTTATCAAGAAGTATGCAAAACTACAAATCTGATGACTCGCCAAGTGGTCTCAGTGGACAAAGGAAACAAGAACATCTACTTTGTCAACTATGAATCTCCATAAGTTGGTGGTATGAGATGGTTGAAGTCGAAACCTTGGCATGAAAGATTAGTGCGTGCAGGCTTCGCACCTCCGAATAAATTGAGTTAGAAGGACCCGGTATGTGGTTTGCCAAATTGAAGATTCACTTGGACACTGGTTCACAAAACAAAGGAGGAGACTCTCGAGGTATTAATGGTACTTGTCAAGAAGATTCAAGTGAAGAAAAAATTGAAGGAGAATAGATCATATTTGACCACATAATAGAATTAAACAATGCTAAACTTGATAATCCTGTAACAAAAAATAGGATCACACACAACTCCTCAACACCAAGGACTCCACATCAAAGTTGTGTTGCTAAAAGGAAAGAACATGAGTCTGGAATACACGGCATGAACAATGCTCATCAATAATGGAATCTCCAGAAACGTCTGAGCAAAAGAAGCAACCACATGCATGCTACCCAACAAATAGGTGTATAATCAGGTCTCTTCTAGACAAAACCCTCTATGAGCTGCCAAATGGAAGAAAATCAAAGGCAACTCATCTGAGGACCTCTTTAATAAAGATGCCATGTTCTCAACAATGGAAGGACCAACTGGAGAAGTTTGATGCAAAAAGGCGATGAAGGAATCCTTCTAGGATACTCTCCACAAAGCAAAGGCCACAAAGTCTAGAACAAAAGAGGCACACTAGGTGAATGGAGTGCCAATATGATGTTAAATGAAAACCTTCCTCTAACCAAGGAAGAAACACTGATGTTCAATATAATGAATAATTTATGGTCCGCGGAAAATATCTAATGTTTTAAATTATGAAGGCTGACATGATGAGTAAGTTAAAGGAAACAGGTGAAAGACAATGCAACATCATCTTCCACCTCTCACAAACAACCTGCTACTCCACCTACTACCACTGAGGATAAAGAAAGAGTAGATATGCAGTTCATGATGCTCCACAAGCAACAGAACATAGAGTATATGAAAATCAAATTAACCTCCTGAGTTTCCTACAAAGCAAACCTCAGTCTCAAACTAGAAACTAGAACTCTCCCATCCACCTGATAACATGATCACTTCCCCTCATTCTGAACTGAAATAAGAAATTAGAAATATGTGTTTTCCTTCCTAGTCCCTTCCATATTTCCCTTTGATAAATAGAATCCAAACTCAAGTCCTAAGGAGTCATACTTGAAGGTCGTCAAAAGAAGTCTTGAGTAATCTTAAGGGAACAAAGGATCTAGTCATGCATCACCCTGATGGTGACAACATAACCTTATTTAGTATGCTAATGATCAACTATGCAAGTTAGCTTATGTACAAAAAATGGGGACCCATATGGAGTGGTTCACTTTTCATGATCATGTCTCATTCCTTGGGGGACAAGGAAGCAAACCTCAATTGCCTCATCAAAAACTGAAGATTTCAAAACAAGAAAACCAAGCACATTAAGGAGTGGCATTATCTTTTTTTCTGAGAGTCTTGCAGAACAGAAGACTAAATTCTAGATAGCTTCACCAAAGCCTTGGGTAGAGAATATTCTAGAAGAAAAAAGGTGAACACTAGGTCATGAGAGTCTAATGGAAAACATGAATCTCCATTAGTTGGCTATACAAGACACCTTTAAAATTAGCTAAAGTTTTTGACCAAGCCTAACTCACATCAATACAGTTGCAGGTCAACATGCATGACGATCATAGAAGCTAAAGGTACAGTCATGAACTGCTAAGGAAGAGCTGATAAAACCTTTTACAAAAAATGTTTGGGCATCAGGTTCTTGTACTACAGGTTAGTAGTAATATGTTTTTCTCTACATGCCATGTCAAAATGGTAACATAATTAACTTAACTACCAGATCATCAGACTTTTAAAAGTCTGCAAGACATGTCTTGTCTTTCAAATCTCTTCATCCCCTATGAACGATAATGTTTCCCCACTAACCTATTAACATTTTCAAAAACTATTTAGAACCCATTTCTCTCTCTTCTCATCATTAGTTCTTTTTCCAATAAAGCTTTACTCTCCCTCACAGCAAGTCATGAACCTTCATCTCTTCTATATAGCTGTGATCCTTTCTTCATCTCTCTCTCTCTCTCTCTCTCACTCTAGCTGTCTTCCAAATACTCCTGTAATGTCTATCGAATGATCTCTTCCTTCTCCCACTGTTAACACCACTCCCATTTCCTATTACCCTTAAAATCATCCCTAGAGATTCACTACTTCACTTCTTCTAATACTACTCCATCCACACCTGGTACCTCCTCTTTTCCTACAGCCTTTCATTTTCTAATAAACCCCATTTTTCTCCTATTTATTGAGAAGTCTATGTCCCATCACTCCTAAGATCTCATTAAAGAACAATAATGGGGGTTCACCTATAAAGTGTCAAAGGTCTCCGAAGATGATCCTGATCAATCCATTTTGGACTTAGTGACTCTCACAGAGTCACCAGAAAAAGAAGCAGCACATAACATTATAGCTATCGTTGCTAAAATTCTGATGAATGAAGAAGCATATCTCTCGTCTGAGTATCTGGAGGAAGACATTCCATTCTTGAGCGACGTAGGAACCATAGTACTCCTTGAATCTTTGGCTCATGAGATGTTCCCAAAAAACTACTAAAGAACCTAATTTTTTTCCAGGCAAACCCTCTTTCGCACCTCTGATCATCATATCCTCTTATATTCCTCCTGTAAGTCACCCACTACCATGTCACGGTAGAAAGAGGGTTTTGAATCTACTGTGCAGAAAAGTAGGAGGAGTATCAAGACAAGGAAAAGGAGGTTGATGAGTCAAAGGGAATTTTTTACTGACAAGAGTGTTCTAGAAAGTGGGATTGATGAAAATGCTCCAAAGGAACCTGGTACATTAGTTCAATAATCTATATAAGCTCAAAAGTTTATAGATAAAGCTTCCGATGAAACCATTGAGAATAGTGCATCTGTGAAAGGCAGCGGCAATCAAGTCTAAAAAGAGTCAAGTTGATAAAACCATATCTGAAGAGGATATTGTGGGGTTAGTAAGATTGAAAGGAAAGTCTGTTGAAGGGTCTAGCAAACAAAAACATAGAGAACCTGGTGCTTTGAGAACCATGCCCAGTGATAGTGGTCTTTAGCATCAAAGATTAAGAACTCATAAAGTCTTGTGGGGTTGTACATTTGACCTAGTAATTTCAGAGATGGCCGTTATGAGACAAATTCTAGAGATAGTGGAATTTCAACAATGGGAGCATTTGTTTAAAGGGAGCATGCCTCTGGTGTATGAAGATGCGGTATAAACTTTCTACGCATCTCTCTTCACTGTTGAGGGGGATCACATTTGCGCGCTAGTAACATTGTAATCAGCACTTCAGCATTAGGAAAGGTTCTCAAAATTTCATGTGAAGGAATGGATTCAGTCAAAGGTGTCTGTGGTATATACTTTACGAGAGCCATCTTTAAAGAATAAGTTATTCAGTAGGGGGACATGTACATAAGAACGTATTACTTCCTGAGTATCAACTTGTCTTTGAATTGGTCAATAAGGTGCTCTTACCTCGTTCTGAAAGGCAGTCTATTGCTACTAAATCGGATATGGTCTTAATAGAAGCACTTGATGAGTTTGTCCCAATTAATTTGCCAGCAATCATGATAGATCATATTCAAAAGGTGGCAAACTTAAAAGGAGGGAATCATATGCTACCATAGGGCTTTCTTCTCACTCACGTGTTCAGATTCTATCAGGACCGCTTGGGGAATCCCAAAATGGGCACACACAAGCAAACTTTCTCTAAGACAACTTTAAAAGAATGTGAATGTGTAGAAAGAGTTGGTGGAAGCATCTCGACCATTTCTCAGCTGATCAACGCTCAAAATATAGCTTCTGAAGAGATCATAAGGTTGACGACTCAAAATACCATACTGGAAACTCAGCTCAGTCAAGTAGTTAAAGGATCTGATTCTATTAACGAAGAAGTTGCCTAACTGATAAAGGAAAATGATAAAATTCGAGCATAATTGCTTGAAGAATAATTGTCTACAAATGCTCGACTTGACCTGGTTCTGAGAACCATTATTGTCATTTTCCCAAGTCTTTCTTCTAGTGTCCCCTAAGATCCTCTCAGTGTCTAGCTATTTTTGCTCTCATATTATACCGTTGTTGTTTTATTTTTGTTTGCTTTTTTTTGAGATGGCATGCTAGAATTCACCATTAGTACTATTGTGTTGCTCAATCCATTGTTAGTATTAATGAAACAACTCATATTTTTGTCTATGCAATGATATGTTCCCCTAGCTTCTCTTTTCTGTCATGTTGTGTGCGCATATGTGGCATGAGTTAGCTATGTTAGATTTCTTTATGCTGAATGCCTGCTTGTGTTTCTTTTTAGTGATGCCAAAAGGGATAAAAGGTCAGGGATACAGGGAGAATTGTGTAGAAATGAGGGTCAGGGAGTGTAGAAAAAGGAGGGTTAGGGAACTTATCTAGAAACTTGTTGCTTGTTGCACATATGAGGGATCTGATTAATTGGGAAAAATAAAGGGTATCTAATTAAGGGGGAATCAAAAGCTAACGGTTAGGGAAACGTGTGTAGTTTCTAGTAGCTTATCTGGTTATTTTTACTCTAATTAAATACTATCAATGTCTAAGTTTGTCATCATAAAAAAGGTAGAAATTGATGTGTTGTCAATGTCTTTACCTTATGCTTCTTATATTTTGATTATCTAACAAACTTATTGTAAAGAGCAAGATAGAGAAACGGACCCACATGGTGTACATTTCACATGAATAATGTCCAGTCTAATCTCCAGCAAATGAACGAACGACTACAAGGAGGGACACAATAAGGACCCGGTGGCCTAGTCTCTTAGGGTACTCCAACTGAAGTACAAGTCAGTGACTGTCCGCAACTATTACCAAGAAGAACACAACATGGACCTGGTCCTTTAGGGTTATATGACAGAAGTACAAGTCAACTCTATAGTCGGAACGTAAAAATAGAAAGTGACTACTTCGCAACTGTTACAAAAGAGGAACACAACAAGGACCTGGTCCCTTAGTGTTCTCTAACAGAAATACAAGTCAACTATACAGCTAGAATGCAACTGCACTAAAGTGACTACGCAATAGACAGTGCTACAATCACTTCTCATTGGGAAGAAGCGTGTACCAAGAGTTGACATCACCATCCATTATGAGATCTTTTTCAATATAACAACCTGGTACGAGGCACAAAATTTACTTGTTCATTTAGTGATATTCTCTCAAGCATAACAATGTTCATCCTACATTGAAGTCACTGGTGTAAAAAACAAGAAAACAACTCCACTAAGGATTAGTTTCATAATGAGTCTCAGTGTATCCGTAGTTTAGTCGTAATCTTGTTATTTGTCCTTCATTGTGTCTCCTATCCTAATTTTTAGAAGCTTTGTCTTAGGAAAACCAAAAATCCGTAAACTTTCGAGTTTATGTTGTAACTAGTTCTAGTCATAAGTTTAAAGCCTTTGTAACTAGAAAAGTCACAAAGTAACTTGTAGTGAGAGCATCACAAGTTAGTAAAAGTCTTTGTAAATAGGGAGTCACAAAGTAGCTTGTGGTAATAGTACCACAAGTTAGTTGAGTAAACTCTTTGTTATAAAGTCATTACACAGTGGCTTGTAATAGTGAGATTACAAGTTAGTGAAGTTAAAAGCCTGCAGGCATAGGTCGTAGTTTGTTGATCCCCTAGTATAGGATTTTTCCACGTAAAAATCTCTTGTCTTCTTTACTTACAATTTTTATTAAGCATTATCAGCATAACCTCATAGAGGACTAGATACTCTACTATTCGGTGGACTCATACAAACTAACAAGTCAACAAGAGCAAAAACAACAAACTTCAATGATGGAGAATATGATTATGCCACAATCCACAAAAAGAAACAAAAACAGTCAAAACATGAGCAAAACAAGAAAAAACCCTAATCTGGGTCACTGAAAGGTCAAGACAAGGTTAACGAGATGAAGGCTAAAGAACTTAAGGCTTGGAACAACTAGAGGGTTGGTTCTTGGCTTGGAGATGGTGCGACATGTCTTGAAGAATTCCATAATTCTTCTCCTTTTCTTTTGTGAGCTCAGCTCTGAGAGCATCCCTCTTAGATTCAACCTCTGTTAAATGAGCCTTCAGCCTAGCAATCTCAACATCCTTTGCCCCACTCTCCTGCACTAAAGCTCTGACCTTGCTATTGATAGGTGTCTTTTTAGATGAACCAGGTTCATTTGGAATGGCATTGACCTTATAGTCATAAGGTATCAAATTGTTGATTCCAAAATGGTCTTTGCTTGTGGCTATCTCCCACTTCTTCACTGGCACCTTGCAACGATCAAGAAATATAGTCAGAATAAACTTGTAAGGAGTGGCATGAGCCTTAGAGCCATTGATAACTTTGTCCCGCCATCTTGATAATAAATTTAGGCTAGTTGATCTGCCTTCCACTTTCAAGACACTCCATCAAAACCAAATCCAGGTAGTTAGCAGTGTGTCTTCTTTCATGCCTATGCAACAAGCACTTGTTGACAAATTCAAGCAAGACTTTATGGCATGGCTTCTCTCATTCACTTCTGTGACATCACATAATTTCCTAGTGATTGCAAGGGTAGTAGGAAAGGAGTCCAGACTTGGCCATCTTTGCCTCGGGTAGTCATCATACCCTTAGGGATATCAAGGATGTCACCCAGCTCATTTGCATCAAATGTCACTTTAATCCCTTTCACTTGACTGGTAACTATTCCATCCTTGACCTCTACATTGGTCATGAACTCAATAACCTCATTTCTTTTGAGCCTGCCATCCAAATAAAGGGCCATGTACTCCCAGCCTTGAGCAGCTAGAGGATCAACAAATCGAACCATCCCTGGTTTCACCAAATCCTTCAAAACTCTGCCCTTCAAGATATTTCATTTGCAAAACTTAGCCAGCTTATCTTGTTCATAGTCATATTCACCTTTTTCTTCACCAATCCAATATCCTTCTTCAGTAATATTAACTTTATTGGCTTTCACAACAGGCCTTCTTCTTTAAGCCAAAGAAGAAGGTTCAACATCCTTGGAAATAGATGAAGACTTCTTGGAAGAAGTCTTGGTTTTCTTTGGTTTAGGGGTCTGAACGTCCACATCTATAGTCATATGTTTATCTTGATGGACATGTTCCATCTCATCAATAGCCTCAGCGGGCTCTGCAACCTTAGTTTTACCTTTGTCCATTCTTTTCTTTTTTCTTTCCGCCATAGCTTTTTGTGACTCCTCCTCACTCTGCTTTAACTTACTCCCTGTGGCTCTTCCTTTTGGTAGAGGAATCTCAGCAGTTGTTGGAGAAGTAGTATTCTTTTTCTTGGTAGTTTTTGCAGTGCTGGAGGCTTTTGGTATTGGGGTTCTCTTTTTCTTTGGATTATAGCTTGCATCCACTTTCTTCAGAAGGTCTACCAAGGTCTCCTCAATAGATGAACCAGGTTCATATGCCTGTGAACTGAGGTTGACCAACTCTTCAGCAGCATCCCATGAACCACTACCCCCTGTTTTCTTGCTACTTTTTTCTACATTTCTATGTTTAACCCCAGAGATATCTGGTCTAACCATTTCAGAAATGGGTGAGAAATCAGCCAGTTCTTTCCCTTTTCCCCTCACATCACAACTCACACCCTTACTCTCCTTTTCTTTTCACTTTTATGTTTAGCTCCTATTCTTCTTGACTCAGACATTTCCACATTCCTAACAGACCCAACCAGAACAAACCTATTATCTAAATTTTTAACTAGAACAGAACGTACCTCAGAAGGGGGATTTTGATAATTCTCAGAATCAGAAGGCCTAGTCTCCCCCTCCCCCACTCGCAGATTTGAAGGAGTCATCGGAGTTTTCAGAATCTTGGGCTTGGATAGCCTTTAATTTTGCGTTTAATTTCTTTGAAAGTGCACCTGTATCTACAGTTTTGTGAGCAAGCATCTTCACTCGCCTTCTCCTAGGTTAGGGGGATAGTCTGGGTTGAGGAGGGGTTGAGGAATCAGAGAGGGTAGTTTGTGGAGGAGTGCCTGGTTATCTTGGGGGTTGGTCATTTTTTTGCTAATTCAAAGAGAAAGGGGATGGGTGTGGAGAATTTTTGGAAGCGAACAGAAGAGAAAAGAGAAAATTTTCGATGGTTATGGGAATTTTGGGGGAATGATAGTGGTGAAGATGATGAATTTAAAGGAGAAGGTGTATTTAATACACAACGGCAACTTTTCGTCGCCAAATAAGAGTCAAATCACCCTGAAATTTCTGTTTGAATAGACAGTTAAGCTTCCCTAGAATCTAGGCATTTTAACATGGTGAGGATTCTAGTTTGGGACGGAAATGGTTCAAATGCAAGAGAATAGGGTTTTCTTACGTTTTTGAACATAGGTAGGAATCTACTCATTAACTAAATAATAATATTTTTAATTGTGCAGAGTGTAGAAAACATACCTCATTATTTAGATGAACCAGGTACTTCACTAAGAATCTTTTTTATCATGCCTCAATTTACCAAAATAGAAAAAAATTTGTTAGAGATCAGTGAGTCATATCAATACATGTCACAAGAGTATACTATTTACAGTATGAGACTAAGAAAATATTCATCTAAATATATACAGAAGTTCCAGATTTTCTAACAAAAAAAATCATTTTTTCATTGTGCATTCTGAACTGGTCCCATTAGGTGATCTTAATCATCCCTAATTCTAACATGTTCCTTTCAAAGTGCTACCCACTCAGTTCTTTTATGAAGATGACATCAATCTGTTTATCAGTAGCACAAAATTCTATAGTAATCGGTCCTTTCTCATAGTTGTCCCTCAAAAAATGGTGCTTAACATCTTTCTGCTTAGTTCTCTTATGACGAACCGGGTTCTTAGTCATACTAATAGCACTAGTGCTGTCAGAGAAAATAGGGATACAACCAACTTCAATACCAAAATCCATCAACTGCTTTTTAATCCACATCAATTGAGCCCAACAGGAAGCATGAACTTCTTCATTAACAAAATTAGGATAAGGACACTGAATTTTACTTTTTAGTTGCCTATGATCCAAGACATGAACCAAGGAAGTGTGCCATAGCTGAGGTGCTCTTCCTATCCACAAGGAAACATGCATTGTCAGCATCATCATATCCCACTAGGCTAAAGTTACTACATTTTGGATAACAAAGACAAAGGACAGTAGTGCCTTTCAAGTATCTCAATATTCTCTTGACAACAGTCAAGTGGGATTCCTTTGGATTTGCTTGAAATCTAGCACAAAGCCATACATTGAAAACAATGTCAGGTCTGCTAGCAATAAGATACAAAAGTGAACCAATCATACCCCTGTATAACTTCTGATCAACAAATGAACCAGGTTCATCTATGTCCAATTTTGTGGCTGTTGCAATAGGAGCGTCTATTTCATTTGATTCTTCCATTTTAAACTTCTTAACATACTCTTTTGCATATTTCTATTGATGGAACATGGTTCCATTTGAGTTTTGTTTAACTTGTAAGCCTAAGAAGAAATTAATATCACCCATCATACTCATTTCAAATTCACCCCCATAAGTTTATCAAATTCCTTAGCTTTTCAGTGATTGCCCCAATAATTATGTCTTCAACATATATTTGTACTACAAGAAGATCCTTACCTTTTTCCCTCAAGAATAGAGTTCTATCATTTTACCTCTCTTGTTGCCATGTTCAGTCAGAAAATTGGATAAGTGGTTCATAACATGCTCTAGGAGCTTGATTGAGTCCAAAGAGAGCCTTATCTAGTTTGTATACATGATCCAGACACTCCTTGCTTTCAAACCCTGGAGGTTCTTTGACAAGCACTTCTTCCTTTAAGTAGCCATTTAGGAAAGCACTCTTGACATCCATCTGGTGAAGAGTAAATTCCATGTGTGCTGCAAAGGCTATGAAGAGTCTTATTGCTTCCAATCTTGCGACTAGAGCAAAGGTCTCATCATAGTCTGTGCCTTCCTACTGGATATAACATTGAACCACCAACCTTGCCTTGTTCCTTCTAATAGTTCCATCTTCATCAAGTTTGTTTCTGAAGACCCATTTAGTACCAATGACAGATCTGTCCTTGGGTCATGGAACCATATGCCAAACTAGACTTCTTTCAAACTATTTGAGTTCATCTTGCATTGCATTTACCCAGTGTGCATCCTACAAAGCTGCAACAATAATTTTAAGTTCAATAAGATATATGAAAGCATAAAAAGCACATAGATTCTTTAATTGAGATCTAGTTTTAACTTCAGAGGTTGGATAAGTAATTATGTTGTCAATGGGATGAGAACTTTGATACTTGTAAGGTTTCAAAACCAACTGGTTTCTGTTTGATGTTTCTACCATGTTCTATTGTTGAGAAACAGACTCGTGGAAAGGTTCCATTTGGGGATTAGATTCAATTCTTCTTTGTTTAATTCCCCCTTTCAGGTTGCCCTGGATGGAAGAACATGTTCCTTTTTCTGGTGCAGCTTCAACTTGGGTTGTGACTTCATTTAACTCTTTTACCAGCCCAATAGCTTCATCTTCATGTTCCTATCTCTCTGAAAAAATGCTAGTTTCATCAAAAACTACATGTATACTTTCTTCTACATACATAGTTCTTTTGTTGTACACTTTATAAGCTTTGTTATGTGAAGAATATCCCAAGAATACTCCCTCATCACTTCTGTGAACAAACTTACCTAGGGAGTCCTTTCTATTATTGGTGCACAAAGCACTTGCATCCAAATACCCTAAGATGGGATATATTTAGTTTTATCTCTTTAAGTAACTCATAGGTAGTTTTCTCTACAATAGGTCTAGTCATGCACCTATTTATGATATAACATGTAGTGTTTACAGCTTCTGTCCAGAAGCTATAGGGCAGTTTACTAGAAAAAAGCATAGTCCTAGCCATATTTTCAAGAGTCATATTCTTTCTTTCAACTACTCCATTTTGTTGAGGAGTCATAGGGGTAGAGAAGTTATGATCTATACCATGCTCATCACAAAATTCAGAAAACTTAGCATTTTCAATTCAGTACCATGATCAGAATTGATGCAAGTTGATTACCTAGTTGTTTCTGAGTTTTTCTAACAAAGGCAATAAATATGTCAAATGCTTCATCGTTAGATGTAATAAATAATGTCCAAGTAGACCTAGAGTAATCATCAACAAGCACCATCACATATTTTTTGACCCATTCTGCTTAATATTCTAATTGGACCACAGGGATCCATATGAGCCAGTTCCATCGACCTGGACGTGCTTACCACTTTCTTGCTTTTAAAAAAAGATCTTACCTACTTACCCCTTGCACAGGCCTCACAAAATTTTTCTTCCTTAAGCTTGATGTTAGCAGCCTTATCATCAGGTCATTAGAGATTAATTTGTTGAGTTGACTTAGACTTGCACGTCCAAGTCTTTTGTGCCAAATGAGGGGATCATTGTCCAACACACTTAAGCAAGTGAGTTCATTTTCTGAAAGATCGGACAAATATACTATGTATATATTATTTACTCTTTTTCCTTGCAAAACAATCTTGTTAGTGGTAAACCTTATACAAAACATTTGGTAGAGGTAAATGCTACCAAGTTACTTTTGTCACACATATGTGATACACCGATTAAGCTATATTTTAAGTCTTCTATCAAGTAGACGTTCCCAATGGAATGTGAGTTTGTCTTACCTACCTTCCAACCCCAATGATCTCACCTTTCTCACCATTTCCAAAGGAGATATTTCCTCTTTTTAGGTCCTAAAGTGAAAGGAACTGGTTCTTGCTTCCAGTCATATGCTTTGAGCAGCCACTATTCATGTACCATATTTGGTTGTTCCCCTTCACTTTGACCCTCAAGAGAAAATCAAAGGTTAGTCTTTGGAACACAAACTAGTTTGGGTCCCTTTCTATAGGCAAAAAGGTGAAAATTCTTTTTAGCCCATCACGGCAGCCTATTTTTCCCTGGAACAAAGGTTTATTCTTTTGATTGGCCTTTACTTTTGCATTATATTCTTTTTTGAAGTGACCATTCTTTCCACAATGTGTCTAGATTTTATTCTCAGGAAGTGTGATGTACTTGCTTTTGGGGTCGCACTTAGGTGCAGGGGTCTCATAGCCAAGTCCTCTCTTATTGCTACTGTGATGTTCTTGTAGCCATGATAGTGCATTAGAGGACTTATTCCATTTGTAAGTTCTATCTAGTCCATGATTAACCTTGACTAGATCTTCTGTTAAGACTTTGTCTGCTCATTTTTGTACAAATCTTCCTTGATTTTTCCTAAATTTTCTTCTAAGGTAGGTGTATGCGATCAGCTTTCTTTTTACCTGTTCCTAATTTCAATTTTAAATTTTCAGATCTAAGCTCTAACATAGTGGTGCCAAGTTCAGGAACCTAGTTCTTCAACTCAATATTTTTACTATCACTTTCACTAGCCTTGAGTTCCAGATTTTTGCACTTATCTTACAAAATTACACATTCCTTAGACAGTTGTTCCTTTTCATTTTTTATGACGTCGGGATCATCAATGAAATTTAGTAGTAACTCAGATAGCTTTTCTTTAGATAAAAGTTTAAACTTGTCTTTGAGATGAATCTTACTTACCTCTTGTTCATCATCTGATTCTCCAATAGCCATAAGTTCTTGTTCATATCCATCTTCATCTTCTGAATACTCATCTGAGCTTTCTCCCCAGGCAGCAACCATAATGTTCGTTGATCCTTTGTTCTTTTTGGGATGAACTCGTTCCTTTTTCCTGTTTCTTCGTTCAACCATTTCCTTCTTCCATTCAATTTCCCATTGAACACATTTTTTGATCATGCAGTCAGTCTTACCATATTTGTAACAGCCCTCATTGGTATATTTTTTAGGGACCCTTGGTTTCTTGTAAGTTGCACCTCTTGAAGAATCCTTTCCTCTCATTAGATACTTCTTGAAGTCCCTCGTGACCATAGCCATTGCATCTTCCTCTAGATCTGCACCTTCAGCGATTCTGAGGGGCGGGTTTCTTTCTTTCTTGGGAGCATCCATCTGCATGGTATGCCTTATTAGTTTATAGGCAGTGAGATTTCTAATTAACTCTTCCAACTTAAGAGTGGAAATCTTCTTCGATTCCAGAATAGCAGTAATTTTGTTTTCCGTAATAACTGGAAAAACCCATGTAAAAATTTTCTCAACCTTGTCTTTTTCAAGGATAATCCTTCTAAGAGACTTAACTTCATTTGTTAGTGTTGTGAACCCAGTATACATCTCTTGGATGGTTTCTCCTTACTTCATGGTGTAATTCTCATATTGAGAATACAACAATATTTCTCTTGATCTGAACACTTGAAGAGTTCCTTTATGAGCCACTTGTAAAGTGTCCCAAATTTCCTTAGCAGTAGTGCAACTTTGAATTATGTTGTACTCGTCTAGATCAAGTCTATACACAAGTCATTTCTTGGCCTTAGCATTCTTTTCCCACTTCTTCAAGTCCTCGCTAGTGCAGTCAGCTCTAGTCTTTGTCATATCCACTCCTTCATCATTCTTATTCATGGTAGTCAGGGGACTATCAGTAACAGTGTCCCAGAGTTCATAGTCCTCTCCGATGATGTGATCTCTCATCTTGTTTTTCCACCAGGTGTAGTACTGGCCATTAAAGAGTGGAGGCCCAGCAGTGGATTGTCCTTCCTAGTTTTCAGGTGGTGCACTCATCTTGATCTGTTCCTAAGGTGTTAACCTCTTCAAGGATAACCTACTCTGCTGCCAATTAATGTTTTATTCTTCAATACCACAAAAGAAGGGGAGGGTGATTTGTGTGGTGCCTAATTTTTCACTTAACCTGATTATAGAAGGATATGGTTCTTCTATGTGTTCCAGCTACTACCGTTGCAGAATAATAAGTACAGAAATTAAAGAACACAGAGATTTTACGTGGAAAACACCTAGCTCAAAAGGTGAAAAAACCACGACATACTTTCTAATAGGATTTTCCCAAACTCTTCATTAAAATCACTGAGCCAAAAACTGCATTTACAAAAACTCTTTTTTAAACCTAGGATTAACTCTAATCCTATTGTAGCACACAACCTTAACTATTGCAAAAACTTCAAGTTAACTCTATCTTGAAAACTCTGAGTACCTAATACAATTGCTTCTAGATAAGCTGAAAGGTACAATATGAAACCACATACTAAAATTGAACTAGAATAAAAGATAGACACTCAGAACTGGTTCTTATATTTGGTTCAAGTAGCTTCAGGTTTGCATGTTTGAATAACACACAAATTACTTGTAAAATTGCCTTGCTATTTTACTCTCAATTCACTTTTAACTTCTGCTTATGTGTGTTACCTATAAAAAATAACAACACTTATATTTATGGAGTTAGTAAATAAAGATTGACTAGAATTCTGATGCTACGCTTCCTTGGTGGAAGAGTTGTAGTTGATCTCAACCTTTAACTCTATCCTTTTCTTGAACCGTGTTCTTTTTGAGTAAGGAGTCTTTCTCCTTATCCAATATGCAACCTTTTCGATCAAGATCAGGAGATATCATATCACTTCCAATAAGTTAGGTTTATATCCTTCACGTGCATCTCACATGCTTGAGTTGACCATATCTGTGCTTCATTAGATAGACCTGGTCCATGTCTGAGTTGCTTCGTCAATCTTCAGAACTCTCCTTTACTTGGGCCAACAATCACATATTCGTGCAGAGAATGTTCCAATCCGTATTAACGTCTATGTTGGACAATCTTCTAGTGTCATAGCTAATGAGTCAAAAGCACACCTAAAACGTGACATACCATTAGGTTCTAAAGATAGAAATACTAGAAAAAGGAAAAAAATGATCAAGCTCACACTACAAAAGAGTCTCATGAAGAAATCCACAATTTAACCAATTCTGATATTCATAAGGAAATCACTAAGCCTAAGACTCAAGAAAATAAGGAACTATCAATAAATCCAATCGATAATGAGATATGTTTGAATCGAGTGGATATAATGGTGGATTATGCCTTTGCATATTATTACATCTAGCATTATGCAAGAAAGAGACGATCTTGACCTCAATCTATTAAAGAATGTCGACAAATACTTGATTGGCCAAAATGGCAAGAAGCTTTCTAATCAAAGTTGGTTCACTTGCAAAACCTGAAGTTTTTAGTCCAAACATGTAATGGTGTTAAGCCTATTGGCTATAAATGGGTCTTTGTACGCAAGAGGAATGAGAAACATAAGGTACAAAGATATAAGGTACGCCTCGTTGCACAAGGATTTTCATAAAGGCATGGTGTTGATTATGAAGAGACATATTCACCTGTTATGGATGCTATAACATTATGTTATCTTGTTAGTCTTGTTGTCCATGAAAAGCTTTACATGCATTTAATGGATGTGCTTATCGCCTGCCTTTATGGATGACTTGATAATGAGATATACAGGAAAATTTCTGAGGGATTTAAAATACCTAAAGCACATAATTCAAAGTCCAGAAAATATTTTCAATCAAATTGCAAAGATATTTGTATGGCCTAAAGCAATCAGGACGAATATGGTTCAATCGTCTTAGTGGGTGTTTATTAAAGGAAGGTTATATAAATGATGTCATTTGTCCGTGTATTTTTTATTAAAGAAAACAACATCAAAATTTGTTGCACTTGTCGTATATGTTGATGACATAAACCTTATTGGAACTCCTATAAAAATCCAAAAGGCAATTGATTATTTAAAGAACAAATTTGAGATGAAAGATCTCGAAAAGACAAAATTATGTCTCGGTTTACAAATTGAACGTATGGAAAACGGGATTTTTGTTCATTAATCTGACTACATAGAAAAGGTATCGAAATGATTTTACATGGATGGAGCACATTCATTAATTACTCTGATGTTTGTTTGATCACTTGATGTGAATAACCATCCATTTCGACCTCAACAAAAGAATGAAGATCTATTTGGTCCTGAAGTATCATATCTTAGTGCAATTTGTGCACTAATGTATCTTGCTAACACTACAAGGACTGACATAACTTTTTTAGTTAATGTCTTAGCAAGATATAGCTCTTCTCATATTGTGGTATCTAAAAAGAACCACCGATATAGGCTTATTTTATGATAATAATTGCAGTCCTGATCTTGTTGGTTATGCCGATGCTAGATATTTATCTGACCCACACAAGGCTCGATCTCAAACAGGTTATATGTTGACCTGTGGAGGCACTTCTATATCTTGGTGATCGACTAAGCAATTAATTGTGGCTACTTAATTTAATCATGCTAAGATAATTGCTATTCATGAAGCAAGTTGAGAGTGTGTGTGGTTGGAGTCTATAATACATCTTATACGAGACAAATGTGGTTTGAAATGTGAAAAACTACCCACAATTTTATATGAAGATAATGCAGCATGCATAGCCCAATTGAAGGAAGGATTCATTAAAGGAGATAGGACAAAACACATTTCAGGAAAGTTATTTTTTACTCACGATCCTCAAAAGTATGTCGATATCAATGTGCAACAAATTCGTTCAAGTGATAATACGGCTGATTTGTTCATCAAGTCTCTACTGACTTCAACCTTCAAGAAGCTAGTGTATAAGGTAGGGATGCGAATGCTTGAGGATGTGAATTGATGCCCTCATCAGTGGGAGTTAATATGTGTTGTATTCTTTTTTCCTAACAAGGTTTTGTCCTACTGGGTTTTCCTTGCAAGGTTTTTAACGAGGCAACCAAAATGTGTATTATTAAACGAGGTTTCCTTTACTATATCTTTTCCACTGGATTTTATTTTAATTAAGATTTTAACGAGGCAAATTACCTATTGAGTAGACATTCAAGGGGCACTGGTATGAATAGAGCCATAATATTAATTAGAGTGAATGTCTATCACTTAGAGAGTTTTATTTTGTGGCTAAGTTATTTTTCCCCTATAAATAGAGCGATCTTACTTCATTGTAAATTATTTCAAAATTCAATTCAAATTATTCTCTCTTTTTTCTACAATATTATTCTTTTATTTTTATTGTATTTCAGTAGCACTTTATTTATTAGGTCAAATATTTGGCTAAAACAAATGGCGGAACCATTCAGAATGTAGCGATATTTAATCAAATTACTTCCCGCTTCTGTTTTTGCTGCTAATTATTAGTCCGCCTTTTAGCTTTCCTCTTAGTTCTTTTTTTTTTTTTTTGGTATATTCTCATTTTTAGAGACAGAGTTAGGATTTTAAGATTATGAATTTGGTTTTTTAAGCCTTTTAAATTAATGGGTTATAGATTGGTTTATAATTATTTAATAAAATTTCAAGATAAATAAAGAGTTTGAATCAAATTTACTGATTCGCCAAATCCTTAGCCAAAATACTGGCTCCGCCCTGCCCATTTCTTTATCTTCTATCCCAACTCTTTCTGTAGAGACGCATTTTCCACAACTTCTTTATGAATGTGGTCTCTAATATATATATATACACGTTCATCAACTATATACAATATACAGGCATCTTCAAAATATATAATATATATGCCTATTGGATGTATAAGAAAAAATCTCAAGATTCTCTAGTCAAAGGTCTAAAAGTGCATGTGAGTTTCTCAATTTGGACTATAAACAGATGTCAAAGGACTTCAATGTGTACAGAGGTGTTGTAGCACTTGGAATTCATAAATAGAGGCAACTAATTTGTCTGGCTTGATGGGGATGACTGAATAGGAGAAATGACAAAGGGTATTTATACTCATAACAATGAATGGGATACTTACAAAATAGTAATAATAAGGTTTTACGAACTATTATTATACAGTGAACAGTATGCATTCGAAGGACAACGGCGGCAAATTTTCTTAAGCAGCATCGTAATTACTTATTTACTTTACTTTATGTGACACAAAAACGACTTAGAGAGTCAAATAATTTTATATATATATATTACTTTAAGAGATGTGTGATGCGTTGTAATTTTTAAAATATATAAATTAGAAAGATAAGGCACTCTTTACCGTAAAGATTTAATATTTATAAGGATTAATAGCACTAATGTTGCCCAAATAGAACAAATAAAGATCTGTTCGATCAGAATTTTCATTTGCTTTTAGTTTTAGCATTCGGGCGATAGAAGGGGGGGAAAAATCACATCTACAGTTTGCAGGAATTAAAGGTGTATTCATCAGTCATCGCTATTTAGGAACACGAGAATTAGTAGGGTTCAATATTCAGAGGCGGAGCCAGGATTTTAAGCTTATGAATTCCGAAATTTTAATCGTCTTAAATTACTAGATTCTAAATTAATAATTTATAAATATATTTAATGAGCTTTTTAAGACAAATACAGGTTTCGAACTAAAGCTACTTGATTAGACAGAACCCACTCTCGACACTCTAACTCCGTCCCTGGTAATATTGATTCCTTATTCAAATAGGAGGTGGCAGTCAAATCTACCAATTATACATTGTTGGTGTTCGTTCATCAGAAGAGACCAACGTTGATTGAAAAGTCTACCTGGGAAAAAAATAATCTACTATAACAAATCCCTGATTTTAAATGAATTTCTTATACATCACAAAACAATGTGATTAGTGACTTTCATATTTCAAGACTCGTCAACAATCTTTTCTTTCAAAGGATGTTCAACCAAAACATAGGATGAGAATATTTTTACATCATGTCAAACACAACTTATGGTTTTACATTTTGCTTATAAATTCATCACATTTAGCAGACTTCAACATTCTTGCAACTCAGTAGTATGCATAGCTTACAGGGCGGCATCAGGCTGTCGCTCTGGCGAAGAAGCTTGGAATTCTGGCAAAGCCTTACAGGAATCATATATCCTTGTTAAAGTAGGAAACTGGGACTGCACATAGACGACATAGTGTTCATTTCAAATCAAATCACAGAATACTAGAGGTTCTATTCCAAAAAGAAAGACTGCAAATAAAAAATACAATTATGTGTTGGTAGATATGCTCATTAAAATGATAGAAAATGAAAGTAAGCTTACGTAGATATGTTCATTAAACTACCTGCTGATTGAGTATTTTAAGTTTTGTTTTGTTTGTTTTCTTGGAAGGTTGAGGGGAGCGTGAGGAGAGGGGGGTGAGTGGACAAGAAAATTGAAGAAGACATTGTTAGATTCAATGACTGGACAGTATATATCCCCAGGAGAAAAAGCATGATCCACGTTAAGTGTGATGTGAAATGTTCTCCACAACAAACAGAAGTTGCTTACTTTTTGGTAATTCATTGGATATAAAGGAGAATACTTCATGAAATGATTTACCTATACCAAAGACACCATTGCCAAGAATCTTATTTACATGAAGATAGTAGTATTTCAAGCTAACAGAACTCGACTCAACCCATCTCATAAGCTCGATATCCACCCGTATAAAACTCAAACTCGGATCATTTACTTTACAAACAAACAGAACTTGAGCCCTGTGTCAAGGATGCTCAATTATTAGATAAACAAAGCTCATGAAAGCTCAATTTGTCTCGCTCGGCTTGATGCTTCACGAAAGCTCAGGTAACTAAGAGGTTTTCTTTTACTTATCGTTTTAGCTTGGTAGGTTTTGCTATGGCATCTAGAAAGTCAGAGTGTTAGTTGTACTCAAACGAATGGATAAGGGTGGCTCACGTAGACAAACAATGATTTGGAGCCAAGCTTCATGTCAACTAAATTCACGAATGAGCTCAAGTTTGGTTGTTTAGACAAATAAGCTGTGCCAAGCTCGACCATGGAAATTAATTGACCACAGTTCAATCTCAAACTCGTGCATGTGTATCAAACTAGTCCAGCCCCGCATGGCTAGTATAATATGGCTAAGCAAGTTGGATCTTTAGAGTTTGATTAACTTGGCTCTCTTGCAGCTAAGGACAATGAAGTTTGTTTGCACTGAAATCCAATGCATAGGAGCAACCCGGTGTACCAAGCTCCCGCTATGCGGGGGGTCCAGGGAAGGGTCGGACCATAAAGGTATTATATGCAGCCTTACCTTACATTTCTCCAAGGGGGTGTTTTCACGGCTTGACCCATGGTAGAAAAGAACTAATGGAGTTTAAACAAGTAATGGGTAGTCATTTTGCAGCCAAAAAATGACCCAAATCCATTTAATAGCAATTTTAGTTGTCACCATATTCATACCCCCCCCCCCCCCAAAAACACTTACCATGTCAATGTTAAATCTTTTAGAAGCCACAGCAATTTGAGGAGCCAAAAACACATCAGCCTGCAATTTTCCACCGCGTAATATCAGCTCCAAGATCATTTAGGAATAACATAATCAAGGTTATCGTTTTAACTGTTGTTGTGATTGCTGTTTTCATCGAAACAAAATAATACCCTGATCTCATTTATTTGAGAGAAGCAACAACCATACTCAAAAAAATCTAGATCCAAACACAAAGTTCATCTAAATGATGCACCCGGCGAGGATTTCCAGTTTCTTTGCATGCACATAAAACTATATCATCGTCATAAAAAACAAAAACATCACTTTCCAACTGGAAATATTACCTCTACTACTTTCCAATTAATTTATAGAAGCTCAATGAATTCAGGTGCACAGTAAAACAATGTTAGCATGCACGCATAGAAGTGTTGAGAACATACCATATATACTTCTTTTCATGTAGCATACTTTTCAGCAGATCCTGTGAGCAATTTTTCAAGAGCTGCTCCGAAAAAGAAGTAATTTCTTCAGAACCAATAAAACAAGAGGATGAAGTCTACAGAAGGAAACAAAATCCCCTGCATCAGACAACACGAGGAGGCCTAGTTGCCACATTCTTATCCTAGAATCTACGGGAAAAAGGATCATGATCTATAGCAAAAGAGTATCATCTTGTCTAAACACCAGAAGCTTAAGCAAATGGGCATATTGAACACTGTTAGGCTGAAAGAGATCCTTCTGTTATCCAATTCAGAACTAACTTTCTCCTTTGACTCATGAAAAACCAAAATTGTCACATGTTAGAATAATAGTGTAAATAGGAGTAAATAATCCTAATCCGATATGTATTATATGTTATGTGTATATATAGGGCTCATTGTAACATTGTAAATAATATCAATAATATTTTTCTCTCGTGCATTCTCACATGGTATCAGAGCAATCGTGAGATAGTCATCGCTGCGCATAAACTTCAGCGACTCCGGGAAAAAAGAAAAAAAATTGTCTTTTTTCCGGTAAAACAGTACTGTCCGAGGGAAAAGTCCATATTTGTTGGTGTTGTGCAAGAACCAACATCTCCACGAGATAGATCATCTTCCGGCGACCAAACCCCAAAAATTTCTCCGGCAGAAACCTTTCCACGCGCCCTCACGCGCCGCCGGGATAATTTTTTCCGGCGACCTTCGACTTCACAAGCCAGCGCGTGAGGCTTCTTCCAGCCATTTCTTGGCCGCGCTTTTTCAGGACAGACTGCTCGCCCTAAAATTCCGAGCCTATCCATAATTTGATTTTTTGATTCCGACCACTTTGATTTTTTCGGCAGCTACAGTACTTTTCCGGCAAACGCAGTGTTTCCTTCATCTGTTTCAGCAAATTGTGAGTTGATTCTTTCTATTATTCGGTGATAATCCAACGATATCTTTGGGAGTCGATGCTTTCGGGTCTAGAAACCCGGGTTCTGGCAGTTCCGGTGTTATGATTACCTCAGAATCTTTAATGGGAGGTTCAAACTACTTAGCTTGGATTTCGTCTGTCGAGTTGTGGTGTAAAGGTGAAGGAGTTCACGATCATTTAACAAAAAAGGCTAGCGAATGTGCTGAAAAGGCCAAAACACTGTGGGAGAAGGTTGATGCTCAGTTATGTAGTATCCTGTGGCGATCTATTGGTTCCTAGTTGATGCCTTTGTTCCGTCCATTCCAGACATGTTATTTAGTTTGGGAAAAGGCTCGTAATTTATACACTAATGACATATCTCGTTTCTATGATGTAATATCGCGAATGACAAGCTTGAAGAAACAGGAATTGGATATGTTTACTTACTTGGGACAAGTACAGGCAGTCATGGAAGAATTTGAGATGTTGATGACAGTTCCTGCTAGTATTGAAAAGCAACAAGAACAACGACAGAATATGTTTCTAGTTCTTATACTAGCTGGACTCCCTAATGACCTTGATTCAGTACGTGACCAGATTTTGGCTAGTCCATTGTCCGCACAGTTGATGAACTATTCTCTCGATTACTTCGTCTTGCTGCAACACCAAGTCACCCAGTGAGCTCATACAGACACTTGACTCATCTGTCCTCGTATCCCAGTTAGTGGACAATCGGGCATCTCATATTATGGAGAGTAGACGAGGAGAAGGTCGTTTTGGAAGATCAAGACTCAAGTGCTCTTATTGTCATAAACTTGGACACACTCGTAACGTGTGCTATTTTTTACATGGTCGCCCACCAAAAAATGCTTATGTTGCTCAGACTGAGACTACAGGTAACCAGGGATTTTCTTTATCTGAAGGGGAGTATAATGAGTTCCTTCAGTATCGAGCAAGTAAGAAGACATCTCGACAAGCAGCTTCTGTTGCTCAGACTAATACTTCTGTTGCTGGCAATTCTTTTACTTGTGTTTTCCAGTCTAGTACTCTTGGACAATGGGTTGTGGACTCAGCCTCTTCTGATCATATCTCTGGTAATAAATCACTTTTGTCAAATATTGCGTATTCACAGTCTCTTCCCACTGTTACTTTAGACAATGGGTCTCAAACCAAAGCAAAAGAGGTTGGACAAGCGACTCCCCTATCCTCTGTCACTCTAGATTCCGTTCTCTATGTCCCTGGCTGTCCTTTTAATTTTGCATCTTTTAGTCGTTTGACTCGTGCCCTCCATTGTGGTATATATTTTATTGATTCCTTTATTATGCAGGACCGCAATACGGGACAGACGATTGCAACAAGACTTGAATCAAAAGGCCTTTACTACCTTAACTCACTAAAATCCTCCAAGGCATGTCTAGTTACAGACCCTCCGGACCTAATTCACAGACATTTAGGATATCCAAACTTATCCAAGTTTCAGAAGATGGTGCCTAGTTTGTCTAGTTTATCCACATTAGAGTGTGAGTCATGTCAGCTCGGGAAACATACCCGAGCCTCCTTTCCTCGTGGTATTGAGAATCATGCATAGTCTGTTTTTTCTTTAGTTTATTCTATATATGGGGTCCTAGTAGAGTCAGTTCAACCTTGGGGTTTTGTTATTTTGTTAGTTTTATTGCTGATCATTCAAGATGTACTTGGATTTTCTTAATGAAAGATCGTTCTGAGTTGTTTTCTATATTCCAGAATTTTTGTGCTGAAATTAAAAATCAATTTGGTATTTCTATTCGTACTTTTCGCATTGATAATGCCTTAGAATATTTATCCTCTCAATTTCAGCAGTTTATGACTTCTCAAGAAAATATTCATGAGACCTCTTGTCCTTATACCTCTCAGCAAAATGGGGTTGCATAGAGAAAGAATAGGCACATCATTGAGACTGCCCGCACACTTCTCATTGGATCTCATGTTCCGCTGTGTTTTTGGGGCGATGCAGTTCTCACAGCTTGTTATTTAGTTAATCGGATGTCTTCCCCTCCCATACAGAATCAGATACCGTATGCAGTATTGTTTCCCCAATCACCCTTATACTCTGTTCCCCTCGTGATTTTGGGAGCACATGTTTCATTCATAACTTAGCCCCTGGGAAAGATAAGTTAGCTCTTCGTGCTCTCAAGTGTGTCTTCCTTGGTTATTCTCATGTTCAGAAGGGATATCGTTGTTACTCACCTGATCTTCATAGGTACTTTATAACCTCTAACGTCACATTTTTGAGTCTAAACATTTCTTTACCTCTTCTAACCATTCTGACCACCTTGATATATCTCAGATCTTACCAATACTGACCTTTGAAGAGTCTATTATAGCTCCTCCATCACCTTCAACCACAGAAGTCTTGCCCGAGTCTACTATAGCTCCTCTTTCACCTTCCGCTACTGAAGTCTTACCCATTCCAACAGTTGAGGAGTCTAGTGTGGCTCCTCCTAGACTCCCTATCACAGGAATACCACTTTTGACATATCATCGTGGTCCGCACCCAGCATCATGCCCAGCTGATTCACGTCTTGCACCTGACCCTACTCTTACTGCGGACTTGTCTCTTCCTAGTACACCGATTGCACTTCGGAAAGGTATACGGACCACCCTTAATCCTAATCCCCATTATATCGGTTTGAGTTATCATCGTTTGTCATCACCCTATTATGTTTTTCTATCTTCTTTATCCTCTGTTTCTATCCCTGAGTCTACAGGTGAAGCATTGTCTCATCCTGGATGGCGACAGGCTATGATTGACGAGATGTCTGCTTTACATATGAGTGGTACTTGGGAGCTCGTCCCTTTTCCTTCATGTAAGTCTACCGTTGGTTGTCGTTGGGTGTATGCAGTCAAGGTTGGTCCGCATGGTAAGGTTGATCGTCTTAAGGCTCGTCTTGTTGCCAAGGGATATACTCAGATATTTGGGCTCGATTACAGTGATACCTTCTTTCCCGTGGCTAAAATAGTTTCAGTCCGCCTTTTTCTCTTCATGGTTGTTGTTCGCCATTGTCCCCTCTATTAGCTGGACATTAAGAATGTTTTTTTACACAGTGACCTTGAGGATGAAATTTATACGGAGCAACCACCTGGGTTTGTTGCTCAGGAGGAGTCTCGTGGTCTTGTATGTCGCTTGCGCCGATCACTTTATGGTCTAAAGCAGTCTCCTCGAGCCTGCTTCGGTAAGTTCAGCACAGTTATCCAGGAATTTGGCATGATTCGGAGAGAAGCTGAGCACTCTGTATTCTATCAGCATTCTGCTTCGAGTCTCTGTATTTATCTGGTGGTCTATGTTGACGACATTATTATTATCGGTAATGACCGGGATGGTATTACTAAATTGAAGCAACATCTCTTTCAACACTTTCAGACTAAGGATCTGGGCAAACTAAAGTATTTTCTGGGTATTGAGGTCGCTCAGCCTAGCTCAGGTATTGTGATCTCATAACGAAAGTATGCCTTAGCTATTCTTGAGGAGACAGGAATGACAGGTTGTAGACCTGTTGACACTCCGATGGATCCGAATTCTAAACTTCTACCAGGACAAGGGGAGCCTCTTAGCGATCCTGCAAGATATAGACGGTTGGTTGGTAATTAAATTATCTTACAGTGACAAGACCTGACATTTCCTTTTCTGTGAGTGTTGTGAGTCACTTTATGGGTTCTCCGTGTGATAGTCATTCGGATGCAGTTGTTCGCATTCTTCGGTATATAAAATCAGCTCCAGGCAAAGTTTTATTGTTTGAGGATCGCGGCCATGAGCAGATCGTTGGATACTCAAATGCTGATTTGGCAGGATCACCTTATGATATACGTTCTACGTCTGGATATTGTGTCTTAGTAGGAGCAAAATTTGGCGTCCTGGAAGAGCAAGAAACAGAATGTGGTTGCTCGGTCTAGTGTAGAAGCAGAATATCGAGCGATGGCTATGGCGACATGTGAGCTAATTTGGATCAAACAGTTGCTCAAGGAGTTGTGGTGAGATTAGTCAGATGGAACTTGTGTGTGATAATCAAGTGCTCTTCATATTGCATCAAATCCAGTGTTCCATGAGAGAACTAAACACATTGAGATTCACTGTTACTTTGTTAGAGAAAAGATACTCTCAAGAGATATTGCTACAAAGTTTGTGAGGTCGAATGATCAGCTTGCAGATATTTTCACCAAGTCCCTCACTGGTCCTCGTATTAACTACATATGTAACAAGCTCGGTACATATGATTTATATGCACCAGCTTGAGGGGAAGTGTTAGAATAATAGTGTAAATAGGAGTAAATAACCCTAATCCAATATGTATTAGGAGTAGGATATGTTATGTGTGTATATATAAGGCTCATTTATAGCATTGTAAATAATATCAATAATATTTTTCTCCCGTGCATTCTTACATCACCAATTAAGACGAATATTACCTCTCTCCCGATCCTTGTGATACTTTTTACGAAAATTAACCCAATAAATGCTCGATTGGATATCCAAATTTTTTGAAGCATATGTACAACTAACCATATTCAAAAAGTTACAGGGAATCAAGTTTTAATAACTCAATGAGTAATATAGAAAATCGAAATGCAACTCATTTGATGCTTTACCTATTATACAACGTCTACTTGCAAGCCCAAACTACCCCGCTACATATAAAATATGTAAATCAAACTAACTCCTTATAACCAATCCAATGAAACCATGAGAAACAAATTGGAACAAGAGACTCCGGATGATAAACATTCTTTTAAAAAAAAAGAATAATGTTGAACATTCTTTTTTCAATCAGTACAATGAACATTCTTTATTCGAAATATTACAACGATAAATATCCAAGTGTTTGAACTCAGCCAACCTTAAGTTGTATTCCAGTACACTCTCTCTCTCCTCTCCAACGTTAACATCTACCAAGCCCCCCCTCTCCCCCTCCCCCCTCCAGCGACCCCCCTCCCCCTCCGGCGACCCTTCTCCGGCGACCCCCTAAGTAAGTTATCTCTCTTCTGTCTCTCTCCTCTATCTTCACTACCCAGCCCTCACCCCCCTACCCCTGCCAACCCTAACTCCGGCGACCCCCCCTTCTCCGACGACCCCCCAGTAGGCAACCCCTCCCCTCTCACGAGCTAGGCAGCCCCCCTCGTTTTTTATTTCTTTTTTTTGGGGGTTTGTTGTGTGCGTGATTTTCAGGTACAAGCCGTGGCGGACAAGGAGAGCTTACGGCATTTGGACGCGAAGAGCAAAGCAACACCGGACGAAGTGTGCAAGAGCTAGCGATAGTTGATATCAGGCGAATCAAAGCATACCTCCAGGTTTTTCCATCGGGAGTTGGTACCTCCCGACCTCCTTTTTTACTCTGTACATCCTTTTACGTTTTCTATTGAAGCACCCATTTGTGTGGTTTACTTTGTCGATTCCTAGCTTGCATCCTTTTACGTATTCCGCTGTAGTACGCGGGTGAATCACTATTTTCCGTAATCGTTGGGGATAGTGGCCGCGGCGGGGATGGTAGAGTAAGGTCATGTCCTCGGGGGCAGGGGTGGGGGCAAGGGTGGGAAGAGGAGGGGTTGCCTTACTAGGGGGTCGCCGGAGAAGGGAGGGTCGCCGGAGTTAGGGTTCGCAGGGGGGTAGGGGTGAGGGCTGGGTAGTGAAGATAGAGGAGAGAGACAGAAGAGAGAGAACTTACTTAGGGGATCGCCGGAGGGGGGAGGGGGAGAGGGGAGAGGGGAGCTGGGGAGGGGCTTGGTGGATGTGAGAAGGGGGGGTCACCGGAGTTAGGGTTGGCAGGGGGTAAGGGGTTGAGGGTTGGGTAGCTAAGATAGAGGAGAGAGAGAGGAGAGAGAGAACTTACTTAGGGGGTCACCGGAGAAGGGTCGCCGGAGGGGGAGGGGGGTCTCCGGAGGGGGGAGGGCGAGAGGGGAGAGGGGGGGTTGGGGGCTGGGGAGGGCTTGGTGGATGTTAACGTTGGAATACAGCCAACGTTAAGCTGTATTCCAGAACACTCTCTCTCTCCTCTCCAACGTTAACATCCACTAAGCCCTCCCTACCCCACAGCTCCCCCTCTCCCCCTCCCCCTCCGGTGACCCCCCTCCCCCTCAGGCGACCCTTCTCCGGCGACCCCCTAAATAAGTTCTCTTTCTTCTGTCTCTCTCCTCTCTCTCACCTCTATCTTCACTACCCAGCCCTCACCCCCTACCCCCTGCCAACCCTAACTCCGGCGACCCCCCCTTCTCCGGCGACCCCCCAGTAAGGCAACCCCTCCCCTTTCCCGAGCTAGGCAGCCCCCCTAGGAGAGCTTACGGTATTTGGACGCGAAGAGCAAAGCAACACCGGACGAAGTGTGCAAGAGCTAGCGGTAGTTGATATCGGGCTAATCAAAGCATACCTCCAGGTTTTTCCGTCGGGAGTTGGTACCTCCCGACCTCCTTTTTTACTCTGTACACCCTTTTACTTTTTCTATCTAAGCACCCTGTGTGTGGTTTACTTTATCGATTCCTAGTTTGCATCCTTTTGCGTATTTTGCTGTAGTACGTGGGTGCATCACTATTTTCCGTAATCGGTTGGGATAGTGGCCGCGGCGGGGGATGGTAGAGTAAGGTCATGTCCTCCAGGGGCAGGGGCGAGCAGGGGGGCTGGGAGCGGTTCTGCGAGTAGGGCCGGAGGCAAGGGTCGGAAAAGGGTAGCGGACGCTCATAGATTAAGGATCGGGTCGTGGAACGTAGGCACTCTGACGGGAAAGTCCATTGAGTTGGCGAAGGTTCTTCAGAAGAGGAGGGTTAACATAGCCTGTGTCCAGGAGATTAGGTGGAAAAGGTTGAAGGCGAGGAATGCAGACGGGTTTAAGCTGTAGTATTCTGGGGTCGTGAGAGGTAAGAATGGAGTGGGCATCTTGGTTGATAGGGATCTAAGGGAGTCCGTGGTCGAGGTTAGGCGAGTGAATGATAGGTTAATGTCTATTAAGTTGGTTATTGGGGGTTGCGTCCTCAACGTCATTAGCGCTTACGCGTCGCAAGCGGGCTTAGAGAAGGTTAAGAAGCGCTTTTGGGAGGACTTGGATGATCTGGTGAGTAGTATTCCCCAATCTGAGAAGTTAGTTATTGGAGGGGACTTTAATGGTCATATTGGGGCTGATGCTGGTGGTTATGGTGAGGTGCACGGTGGCTTCGGCTTTGGGGTTAGGAATGGAGGAGGCACGTCACTGCTTGATTTCGCCAGGGCTTCCGAGCTTTTGATTGCGAACTCAACATTTCAGAAGAGGGAGGAACATTTGGTCACCTTCAAGATTTCGACGGCGAGGACTCAAATTGATTACCTCCTCCTCAGAAGGACCGATAGGGGTATGTGCAAGGACTGCAAGGTTATTCCGGGAGAGTCTCTTTCGACTCTTCATAGACTCCTAGTGATGAATGTCGGTCTCTGGGTGAAGAGGAAGAGGAGGGGTGCTCGGGGACAACCGCGGATTAGATGAAGTGTTTTGACTAAGGAGAAAGCACAGGAGTTGGAGAGGAGGTTAGTTGAGGGCGGAGCTTGAAGAAGTTCTGGGGAAGCGGATGCTATGTGGTCGGAGACGGTGAACTTGGTTAGGGAGGTAGCACGGGATGTGCTCGGGGTAGCCAAGGGCTATTCAGGCAGACATCAGCGTGACTGGTGGTGGAACGATGTAGTCCAAGGAAAAGTGGAGGTGAAGAAGGCAGCGTTTGCTAAGATGGCAAGGAGCACAAGCGAGGAAGAACGGAGAGCGAACAGGAAGATCTACAAGGCAGCGAGGAAAGAAGCAAAGATGGCGGTTACGGAAGCCAATAACGCGGTGTTTGGTCGCATGTACGAGGAATTAGGGGAGAAAGGCGGGGACAGGAAGTTATTCCGGTTAGCTAAAGCAAGGGAAAGGAAGGCGCGTGATCTTGACCAAGTTAGGTGCATCAAGGGCGAGGATGGTAGAGTTATGATGGGGGAGTCTCAAGTCAAGCAGAGGTGGCAGGCGTACTTTCGAGACTTACTTAACGATGAAGGGGATCGTAACATAGAGCTAGGGGAGTTGGGGCATTCAGAGCAACATAGAGACCTTGGGTACTGCAGGCGCATTAGGGCGGAGGAGGTCATGGGGGCTTTGCGTAGGATGAGTAGGGGTCGAGCGACCGGGCCTGACGAGATTCCGGTAGAGTTCTGGAAATGCATGGGTAGGTCAGGAGTGGAGTGACTCTCCAGGTTGTTCAATGCGATCTTTAGGACCAAAAAGATGCCGGAGGAGTGGAGGTGGAGCACAGTGGTGCCCTTGTACAAGAACAAAGGTGACATCCAGTGTTGCAACAACTATAGGGGTATCAAATTAATAAGTCACACCATGAAGGTCTGGGAGCGGGTGATCGAGACGATGGTGAGGGAGATGACATCTATATCTGTGAACCAGTTCGGTTTCATGCCGGGTCGCTTCACTACAGAAGCTATCCACCTTGTCAGGAGGCTGGTGGAGCAGTTCAGGGATAAGAAGAAGGATCTGCACATGGTGCTTATCGACTTGGAGAAGGCGTATGACAAGGTCCCAAGGGAGGTGCTATGGAGGTGCTTGGAGGCGAAGAGCGTGCCAGAAGCCTACATCAGAGTAATTAAGGACATGTACGATGGAGTTAAGACTAGGGTTAGGACGGTGGGTGGGGACTCAGACCATTTTCCAATGGTTATGGGGCTCCATCAAGGATCGGCGCTTAGCCCTCTCTTGTTTGTCTTGGTGATGGATGCTCTAACCCGACATATTCAAGGGAATGTGCCTTGATGTATGCTATTTGCTGATGACATAGTCTTGATAGACCAGACGAGGGTCGGTGTTAATGAGAAGTTAGAGGTATGGAGTCAGACTCTCGAGTCTAAGGGTTTCAAAATAAGCAGATCTTATGAATACATGAATAAGCTGATGAGGACTTCTGACTGAAGGATCCACAGACACTTGGATCTAACCTGAAGATTGAGAGCTCTTAATTGAGGTTCAGCTGGCAACAGGGGTCTCTGATAATACTTCTCTTCTAAATACTAGCCAAATAGAAAAGAGATTAGCACACAACTGAATCATTTATGATGATTCCAGGGTGAGGAATCAAAGAAGAATGCATGAGCTTAAAAGATCTTATTCACACATAAAAGAACCTACTAGTAAAATTGTGTAGGAGTCCGAAATGACCACATCGCCATCAACCAATACAGGAACATAATGAAGAGGATTTAATTTCTCAAACTCTGCAAATTATGCTTATGATATTAGTCATATATGATGGTGCAACAAAAAAATAATGCAGATACCACCAATATTCTATTCTGGAAGTGTTGCACAAGTTCAGAAACTATGCTAGTGAACCACTGATTGCTACAGAAGATTGTGTTTATGGTCACGTTAGAGAAAAAATAAATGGAGCAGAACTTTATCACATTACTCATAACTGGATAGCAGAAGCTGGTATCACAATCTTAAGCAGTAGAAATCTGAAGCAGAAACTAGCTTTCCATAGCTCAATCAAGAAAGAATGTCCTCTAATGTAATTAAGTAGATGATTCTATGCTTCGTCCCCTTTACTTTTTCTGGATTAAGTTTGTCTACTTTGACTCTTTCTACTATCCAAACACGGCAAGAGCTTGCGCATGTATACCTATGCTTAATCAGACCGAGGCTACCTAATTACATAATATTTAGGGATTTCACATTGTAAGACTTCTTGTTACTTATTGGATGCCTTGATCCTTTGACTTAAAAAAGATCTTATATTACACGAAGAATCAGGCACCGGAAAACAGAGAGCTAAATCGTACTGGAAGTTATTAATTATTGAAAGGATATTTCGTTACATATAAGGAATCTAGGATACTGGCCCAGCGTCCTTACCAGAGAAAGTGTGTGGTTAGATGAGCATATATCGCCGTAGACAGGGGTAATATTAGTCATATCAGAGAAAGGTCAATTGGACATGTCTTTGTTGTCTTGGAGAGGAGGGTAGGGTTGAGCCACAAAAACTAGATATCAGGGCCTAAAAAGCAGCTGCTATTTTAAGATAAATTTGGAAGATATGCTGAGAAAAAGGATACCCTGTGGATAAAAATGGGGAAGATGAGATCTTATTGGTACCGGCAAAATAAAGAACTTCAGACAGATATGGTAGCCTCATGAAGGTTCCTGGGGTTGTAGAACCCACAGACAATGAGACTTTTTTTGTAGAACCCACAGACAATGAGATTTTTTTTGTTCTTCTGATCAATGTGACTGATCAGAAACAGCCAAACAACTTATTCTTACCCTTCAGGGAAATAGCTGCTAGTTCTGCCCATCACAATAACAATCATGAGGTATAATCCACAAAAGCTAGTGTTATAAGTTTTGCCAAAACAGTCAAACTGCTTTTCTTTTTAAACATTAAAAAAATTAAGTCAAACAGCTTATTCATGTATTCTTTATTAAAATGGCAGCTACTTATGTTCATCACTATTATAATCAAGAGCTATAAGCTTAAGTAATCAAAAGCTGCACCTAAAGGGCTTACATAGACTAGGAAGAACCATGAAATTGAACTATCAATCACATCTGATGAGCTTATTGTAACAACATGTGGCAGCTGCTACTATCTCTATGTCTAGTCAAGCACATAATAACTAATTATCACAGGAGAAAGATAAGCCAATATTCAGGCGCGATGTAAGCATCTGCTGAGACATTGCGGGCGCACCCCAAGGAATGAGCTTTCTTGGAATTCATTAACTACATTTTCTTTTATTAATCCCTATTCAAGATCAGCTGTAGGACGGCCGTATAGGTGGTAGGGTAGGGCGGGTGGTACCACTCAGACTGCATGCCAATCTTCCTAACCGCGCAGATAATATCGCATTTCAAGATAATCCTTTGGTACTTCTGACCAAGCAATTCAATAAAATGACTAGCAAAAAGTCAAACATAGTACCTGAAGTGAACTGTTCTCCTTTGTCAATGTTGACTGCTCTATATTCATAAGAAAGCCCTGTGCACCCCGGAAACTAAAACACAAAGTTAGCAGTCAAACAGTTCCTCAGTTGAAAAACCAAGAAAAGAAACTCCATTAAAATTGTAATCTTTTAGCAGGAGGGAAATAGCCAAGAATAGACCTTTGAGGTTTAAGGCAAAGCGAACTCTCCAAGAACATGAACTTTTCCAGAAAGAATACAATATAATCTTTGAAACCCATGTTGAATCAACAGCCATCTTCTGCCAAATTCTTTGAAATTTGAATTTAATATATACAAATTTTGTTCCTTTCAACTGTGTGTTTTTAATGGGTGGGTGTGAAAAAAGAGAGAGAGAAAATTGTACCTGGGAGTAATTGGATTCCATGGGTGAAGATGAAATAGGAACAGCTGATGAAGCATCAATATTGGATTTGGTAGTTGGAGTTTCAGTGTGAGAAAAATCTGCACCAAACCACTTTTGAAAACAGTACCTCGAAAAATTGTCACCTTTGACTAATTTAAGAGAGATCTGTTAATTTGCAATAACATTGGTGGATTAATCTTCACTGCTATACTCAATTAGTCACTTTAGTCAAATTTACTATTTCAGTTCTCTGCTATAGATCTAAATAATAAAAGGCGAGGATGTTTTATTTAGTATAAATTGCGCTAAATACCCTAATAATGTGACTCACTTGCAAATACATCCTTTATATTTTAAAATCAAATAGTTACATCATTATGAAATTTCTACAAAAATACTAGCTTGAATAAGATTTTTATTTTGCTAGATTATTAAGAGTTTAGTTTAAAATAACATGAGGTATATCTGTTACTAAAATTTAAATGTAATTACTAAAAAAGAATTAGAATTACAAATAAGAAGTTCTTATGCATTTGTTTTAATGAAATTTAAGAAAGAAGAAAAATATTTTGGTTGAAATTTGTTATTCACATATTTGTTTAAAATACGAGGGACGCGAGGGACAGATGATTCGGGCATTTTCATAGGAGAAGACGAGATGCTCTAGTAAGCAGGTGCGAGCAATTGGTCGCGGAAGGCATGAAAAGAGATAGAGGGCGACCTACAAAGTATTAGTGAGAGATGATCACACATGATATGACAAGGCTTCAGATTTCCGAAAATATGACACTTGATAAGAAGATGTGGAGGTCGAATCTTAGGGTTATAGGTTAGGAGGTACTTGAGTCTTACCTTTGTATATTTGTGAGACTAGTCTGGTAGGTTTTTATTTATTTATCTATTATTTTATTTGCTATTTCGCTTTTCAGCGCAGGACATATTTAGTAGCTGTCGCTTATGCTTTGCATCTTTCTTCTGTCTCCTTTTTGTCTTTTTCTTTTCTTGAACCGAGGGTTTTTCGGAAACAATTTTTCTATTATTTCAGGATGAGGGTAAAGTTTATGTGCACACTATCCTTTCCAGATTCTACTAATAAAATTTTATTGGATTGTTGTTATTGTATTTGTTTAAAATAAATAATATCTAAAAAAACTCTTAAATAGGAATTAGGAAATGAACACAAAATATTTAATTAGGCTATACAATATTATTTCTCCACCTGTCCAATTTACCGATATACTTACTACTTTTAGCGTCACATTTTTTTTCCTTTTATTGTGATTATAGACTCACTACTTTTAGCGTCGATTTTTTTTTCCTTTCTTTTAAATATATTGAATTATTAATTATTATAGTTTATACTAGTATTTTTATGTATTTTTTAATATAAAATTTATTTTTAAAACTATAAAAGCTTATTTCTAAATTCATAATGAAAGTAAATAATTTGACCATCGTACTTCAAATGGTATTCAATAAAAATGAAACAGCGTGAGTAATAATTTTATATCACCTTAAAACATGTAAGTTATTTATAAATTTTTTATTATAATATTTTTGCATATACGAGTTTCTCATATAGATGAGATGTTTCAATAAATATTTTTTACAGGTAGAATTTAATCTCAGAATTAAATATGAGCAGAATATTAAAAGGTCGGTGAAAAGAAAAAGAATATTAAATGGGTGAGCGCGCTACGGAAAGCGAAGAAACAGCTCCCGCCGACTCGACGTATAAATAGCATAGGGTTTGAGAAGAAACAAGGATCGCCCTTCACTCCTCTCCGCCTAGGGTTCTAACCGCGTCGCTGAAACAATGGCATTTTGGGGTAAAATCTTCTCAGCTGTTTTCTACTGCTATTTTTATCATTCATTACTGCGTTTAACATTAGAGCCTTAACATGTAATTGTATTTACACGTTTGCTACCCATCCATAAATAGTATGTACGGCCAATTTTGTGGTTTTTGTTTTTTTAATAGGAATTGAAGTGAAACCTGGAAAGCCAGTTACTCATTCTTTTGACAATGCGAGAGGAAGGCTCCGAATTTCTCAGGTGATTTATATATAAATTAATTAAATCTCAGATTCTCAATGTTATAGACTTATAGCTAAATTTGTCGGGCTATAAATTTCTGAATTTTAAGTAAAGAGAGTTGAACATCAATACGGGCTTTGTAATTTAAGCTACTATAATCTTAATTTTATGTAATCCTTGTCCCGATTTATATTTTAGTCTCTCCATTTTGGGATGTCCCAAATTGTTTTAATTTTTATACAGCTTGAACTTTGATGTTATATTTTCCACATCAAACTAATTTTTCAAACACTACTATAATACTTTCTTCAAGTATCATGAATATAATATATTGGTCAAATTGATTACTAATTGTGCTTTATGTCGAGTCGTGTACTGTTATATAAAATGAAATGGAGTGAGTTGTTTCAACTTCACATAGCAAAGCAAAATAATTAGACGAAGGAAAAAAGTTTGCAAGAAGCTCAAAAGCAAAGATTTAAATTTTCTTTTGGGAAAACTAGGATTCCATTTATGATGCATATTTATTTTTTGTTGAGGATAACCAGGAGATTGACCACTTTTAGCTCCTTGTTCTGTGTGTTGCGGCATTTCAGGCAACATTAGGAATTGGCAATGTTGAAACTAAAAGTTTGGTACAGTGTAATGTGGGGAACAAGAGTCCTGTTTTCCTCTGTGCTTTGTTACCTAACAAGACAGAGTCGTGCCATTTGGATTTAGAGTTCGAGGAGGCAGATGATGTGGTTTTTTCTGTTCTTGGTCCAAGAACTGTTTATCTGACTGGTTACTATGTGGGTAACAGTGGACGAGCAAATGTAAACAGTGATACAGAGTCGTTTGGGGAGGATATTGTAGATACAGAAACAGGGGAATCCTTCCACGGGACTGATGAGGACGAGTATGATGATAGCTTTATTAATGATGGTGAACCAGAAATATCCCCACCTTCACCTGCTTCAAGCAGCGGAGGTATCTTTTAACTCACATGTGAACATGCAAGATTGAAGCTATCAATTGTTCCTTAAATTTGAATGAGTTCTGCCATTACCCTTTGGAACTGCTTATCTCCTTGGGTGTGGGATATGATAGTCCAGTGGGATCTCTCCTTAAACAAACAAAAGAGGGATTGTAGGGAAGATTGCTAATCCACCCTCTTCCCCCACGTGTAATATTTTGATACAAATGATCCTGCTGGTGTCTGAGTTTCTCTTTTTCAGTATTTTTTCCCCGATAATGTACACTAGGTACCCGCATCTTCCCACTAGTACAGGTATCAGGTAATATGTCCACAAAAGGGTTAGCTAGATAGGGGAAAAAACACCTAGCTTTTTTTCTGTCTGCTAGGGTTCGGACCCTGGCCTCCTCCATCGGTTGCTAAGCCACACCCTTGGGGCTAGTCTCTTATCATTATTCATTCCGAATTTCTATTCTTCTAATAATTATTTTGGTGTTTCGGTGTTTCCAGTTCAAGTAGACGATGAGAACTTGTCAGACAATAAGCTTCACAAACACAATAGCAACCATAAAAGGCTTAGGAAGAAGTACCAAGCAAGTGAGTCCGAAATTGAGGATATCTTGCAGGACGCAGATGAAGAAAATTGTCTCATATCTGCACTTAAGAAGAAAGCTGATGTGAAGGCTAAAACATCAGAAGATAATCAAAAGAATGACATGCTAAGTGCCGAGGCTCCTCATAGGACAGAAAATGGTGGCACAGTGGAACATGCAAAGGCAAAGTAAGTCACACTTAAGCAACTACTGATTTCTTTGACTGCATTACCTTTTTTTGGCTTGACGTGGTACATTATAAGATTTACAAGAAAATAAGGGGATCGAGTACGATAAGAGCTTCTCCCTCAATTATCACTTCTTGTCTAATCTACATTTTCGCATGAACTCCGCAATACCTGCTGAAAGTTTTCAATGTATGGTTGTTCCTTGATCCATACAAGGTACTCAATATCTACCAAAGGAAATTCCACATCGAATTGTTTCATACTATCTCTAGCTTTGAGCCACATACCTTGAGAGTTGGGAGTTAGCTTGAAGAATTTTGTTTAATTGTTCTTTTCTTATATCCACTGTGGCATGTGGACTTGTTTCCAGTTCATGATTGTTTGCCAGAGTATGCTAAGTATTAAGATGACTAGCATCTGGCAGGTTCGTTCTCGAGTAATCTGGAAAAGGAAAAATGAATAGAAGCTATTCCTTAATAAGTGCATGTTATCCTCTCTGCTTTATGGGCATGCATACATGTGGAATGTTCTTTCCTTTATTCAGTCCATTCCACGGAACGCTGTTTCATTGCTCGCCTCTAGCAAAGGTTCTAACTTTCTCCCTGCTTACTTTGCTCCTCTTAGTGAGGACAGACATGAAAATAGCATTAAATCGAGCAAGAAGAGGAAACAGCCTGAGGGCAATGGTCGTAAACTTCTTGAAGCAGATACTAGCGGTGATGGGAAGGACAACAAAGAGGATAACACAAAGCTGGTGGATGCTGGGACGGCAGTGATTAATATGTAAGATGTTGATTTATTTAATAATGTAAATGTTTGTTTCGTGCTGCGCATCACTGATTTATCCACCACCTATACACTGATCAAGTTATTTTTTCAGTAGGTTATTTATACACCTCATTATCCTTCTAATTTTTTTCAAGCTACTTACTCTGGCAGGAAAGATGGCAAATTTGATACTCTGGAGCCTCCAGCAGAGGAGGATTCTAAACGTGGCCCAAAGTCAAAGAAAAGAAAACATTCTGTGGAAGCCAAATCTGTTGAAAGCCATGATACAAAAGCTGATGTCACTCTTAAAGAGGGTAAACTGAAACAAGATCCTCTAAAAGCTGGTCAGCAGGATGAGGATCCAATTGCAATTGCATTAGATGAAGAAGATCAAAAACTGACAATCAATAAGTGAGTTTTTTAATAGTTAATTAGCAGTGTTGTTTTCTCCAAAACGCCGCTGAATCCTGCTCCTGCCTACAGTCTGAAGCCCTGAATAAGGCATCCTACTGTTATCAAAGATCTGTTTTGTTGAGAAGAAATAGGTTGGAAAGACCTGAATCTTTTTCGAACTAGTAAATATTAGTTATTACTCCCTCCGTTCAATTTAGATGATGTAGTTTGACTTGGCACAAAGTTTAAGGAAAAAAAAGAAATTTTGGAAACATGTAGTGCTAGGGGCAAAAGCTTAGTGTGTCTATGATATTTGTGTGGCTATAAAAGCTTCTCATTAAGGGTAAAGTGGATATAATGAAAAATTTAAAGTTAAATTATTTCTTAATATAAAAATGTGTCATTCATTTTGGAATGGACTAATAAGGAAAGTATGTCATATAAATTCAAAAGGAGGGAGTATATCATTATGCCAATTCTGATAAACATACTCTGACATCATGCAGTTTCCTTTCTCCCAGATTCCCTATTCAAGGTTGAATGCTACAGCCTCCTAGAATTTGTTTTTAGGGGTTTTTGGTTATAATATTTGACCATTTCATGCACGCAGAAGCATTGATGGAAAATCTGACTCCGTAGCTGATAGGCAACAATTGGATAAGAAAATTAAAAAGAAGAAGAAAAAGAAGACGAAGGCTCAGGAGGACTGTATAGTTAACATTGATCTTCCGGTTCTGCAAGAGAATGAAATGAATAGACAATCCGTGGATATTGAGGACAAGAGTCTGAAGGTCAAGTCTACTGTAATAAGGACTTTATCTAACGGGTTGACCATTGAAGGGCTTGCAACGGGTGAACCCGATGGAAAATTGGCTGCTCCAGGAAAGAAGGTAAATTACTTGAGAATTTATAGTTATTTCAAACTTTTAATGTTACATTAAGCAGCCTTGCCTCAGAAAAAATACAATCTCAACATTGCCTGTTGAATGAACTGTTGCGCAGATCAAAGTTTATTACACTGGCAAGCTAAAGGAGAATGGACAGATTTTTTACTCAAATATTGGAAAATCTCCATATAAGTTTCGGCTAGGTACTCACAGGACCCATAGAAGAATCTACTTTGTTTTCGTGAACCTTTATTAAAACTCTGCTTTTCCTTTTTATTGTTTGAAGGCGACAAAGACATCATAGAGGGATGGAACCTTGGTCTTGACGGTAAAGACAGTGATGAGTAGATCTGATATCTCATTTCTTATTTAATTCTTTTCTTTCGCATCTGCGGCTGCTAATCCTTGTATTATGTTTCCATAACAGGCATGCGTGTGGGTGATAAAAGAAGGCTTACAGTCCCACCGTCAATGGGGTATGCTGCACATTCAGCTTCTGAAGATATCTTTTTGAAAACAATTCCCTCTCCCTGCTTCCCCCTCATTTTTTTTGGAAGTTCCTCCTTCCAAAATCTTGGTTCCGCTACTGAGTGCACACACTCATACATGTAATTTCCTTTTCTGGTTTTGAATAATTCTTGCTATTTTTGTTCTTGCAGCTACGGTAATCAGGGAGCTGAGGAGAATATCCCACCAAACTCGTGGTTGGTGTATGATATTGAATTGATTGGAGTCCGTCGATAACTCCAGCTTAGTATTATTCATTCGTGGATGAAAGATCATCTATAGGGAACTTATCGTTTCTTGAAATTTTGTCACGTGAACTCTGCGGAAGTTGGTGCTGAGGCAGGTTCTAGACAAAGATTTACAACCACTTTCTTCATTACCAGGACCGACTTGTTGAGGAAAGCTACTACTCAAAGGCAAAACTTTCCATGCCATTTGGGTAGTAATATTTTTGAGCGTCTGAGCGACAAGAAAAATGGGACAAGCCAGCCTCTCCACCTTCTTTGCAGGTGGGGATTTTTGCATACCTGGTAGTGTTCTTGATTCTCTAATGGAAATTATCTGATGATATGTAATTTGGGTTGTGATTAGTTAGCTTTCTTAGCTGAAAGAATCATTTCATTTTTAAAGATGGTGTCGTTAGAAGTATGAGAAATTTGATCTCGGTATAATATTTGTGTGATTTACATGAAGTTTTGATTTCAGTCTAAGATCTTGGAAGACTAATACAGTATAATTTTTGTATAACTACTTGAATTTCTATATGTGGAATTAAGTAATGGAAATTAGACGTATCCCTAATTCTGGTACAACTTTTATAAAGGTTAGAATGTGAGATAAGAATATATGCTTTGGCAATGTAAGAGTATTTAAAGGAAAAAATGTCTTGAATCAGACAATTCCTAGATGATAATTTAAGCATTAGGATTAAATAGACAATACCTGCATAATAATCTATGCATTAGGATTATGGAAAAAGGTCCAAGTTGGCCCCTTACACTTTTTGGTCGATATTCGCCATCTATTAATACTGGAGGTTAGAGTTGCCATTCTTGTTACAATAATGAACTAGATTTGCCCTAATTTCTCATACAAAGAGAACATGGTCAAATTCCCTCTTGGACTATTCAAAATACTCCCACATGATTACAGTTAGGGGTGGCACATAGGGCGGTGCATAATTTGGTAAATATTGGATCATCGTATTATAACTAAATATTTGGTATTTAGTATTCAGTATTGAAGTATCCGGTACGGTGTTTTGTTTAAGTTTTAAAAAATATTGGTATTTGATATTTTAAAATAAAATACCGAAATATCAATACTATACCGAAATATATTATATTACACAATACACATATTATTAATTATAACATAAATATAAAATTCAAAATTTTACTTTCCTTTATTTTCTAAGTTCATCAATTAACTCTAAGTAACAAAAAATTTCTAATGATCAAATTTATTCTTTTATGAACAATTTTCTCTTTCTAAGTTGATATTTACTAGTGTTGGACAAACCTTTTGTCAATAAATGTTTTTAATTTTGTACTTTTGAGTACTTTAATTCAGAATATTACATTCTATGACTCTATGCACTAGTTAGTATTCAAAACGAATAAACCAAAGTTACCAAATCGAAAAACCAAAACCGAAAGGAGAAAAATCGAACCAAACCGAATTTAATTAGGTACGGTTTTGCATTTTAAGAAACTGAATATCGTAAATATCAAACTGAAATGTCTAATTATCGTACCGTACCGACCGACAAACACCCACAGTGGCACATAAGCTCTTTGGGTTGTATTTGGGCTGGTCAAGATAGGTGACTCATTGAATAGGTCATTGCCCAATCCTGTCTAAAATTCTCTTAGGTTAAGATGGGTTGGGTCAAGATGGGTTAAACAATTCGTTGTAACCAACATGCCCAAATTGATCTAAATCTTGCAGTATTCTCAACTTTTAAACAAGCATACATAAATATTATCTTATGTTTTTTTGAATAAATATCAATTCATACCAAATGATTTCTTTCCTAAATTTGGAGATGGGGAAGGTTGAAAAGGAGTTTTAAAAGATATTTTTCCTTCTCTTGATACGGAAAATATTTTTCTTCAATTGGAGAAAAACGAATTCATAAAGAATATTTTTCAAACATTAAACCAACCAAACATGAGAAAAATAGAAAATATTTTCCAGATTAGGTCAAGGTAGAACCTCTAAGATTGAGCATTTCCAGGTGATGTGCACAAATAGCAATTAAGAGCACATGTCTTTACTTTAAAGCTAGTGTTTTAGATGTCTTTAGTCTTTAGCCATTGGTTTAATAAACTTTTACCTGACTGGATGAAAATACCCTTCTACTATTACCTACGTTTTTATTAACGATCGGCAGCAGCACGTAACTAACTTCAGCAACAGCAAAGATTGTGATCGTCGAATTTCAAACTATGGAATTGCATAAGCTTCTCTTCCGATTTGAAACTATTGAATTTAACTTTCTCATCCAAAAATCGACATAAACTTACAGTAAGTTATGCTTTTGTGTGTTCTATTTATTTTTATTTCGTTACTAGGAATTTGATGCTAGAAATTTGATTTTTTATTTTTTGAATTTTTGGATTGATAAGGTTAAGGACATCGTATTCTGTGATAATTCTAAATTGAGCACATAATGTTAAGGATTTGGTGTCCTTAACATGACCGTAGTTAATAATATTGAGGATATAGTGTCCTGATTTTTCAAATTGAGAAATTGAAAAAGTTAAGGACACAGTGTCCTTAAATTTGTTGTTGTTCTTCTGAATATTAAGGACATACTGTCATAGTTTTGCAAACTGTTTTGAAAAAGTTAAGGACACTTGTTCATGAAGTTTGAGTTTCAAGTTGAAAAGTTAATGACACTTGGTCATGAAGTTTGATCTTCAAGTTGAAAAGTTAAGGACGCTTGGTCCTGAACTTTGACTTACATATTCAAAGTTAAGAAAACTTGGTCATTAACTTAGAGTTACAAGTTAAGAAGTTAAGGACAAGTCCTTAACTTCAAGTTTCAAGTTCAAAAGTTAAAGACACTTGGGTTTTAACTTTGAATTCAAAGTTCAAAAGTTAAGGACACTTGGTCCTGAACTTTTTATTTCCAAGTTTAAAAGTTAAAGACACTTAGTTCCTTACTTACAGTTCCAAGTTCACAGCTTAAGGACACTTGGTCCTGAACTTTAAGTTCCAAGTTCATACGTTAAGGACACTTGGTCTTGAAGTTAAGGACATTTGGTCCTTATTTTGAATTTCAAGTTCAAAAGTTAATGACACTCTGTTCTTAACTTGGTCTTGAACTTACATTACATGTTATTAATCATACAAGGATTGATCTATAAAATATATCCGGTGTTTCCCATTCTCTTGACTTGCAGGATGGAAACAATATGCATTATAGTTGTTTTTAATGGTAGATGGATTGAAAACTATAATTATCTTGATCATCAAACAAAGCTCGTTCTAGTACCTGAGGCAATTCGGTTTGAAGATTTCATTAAACAGATCTTTGAAGTTATTAAATTGGATATAGCCAAGTTTGAAGTATTGATATGGTTTGATATCAACCTCGGAACAAGCAAGGGAATTCTTACATCCAGAGATTTAGATCTTTACATATGTATAGAGTTACTAAAAAGTCATTCACTCTTCAAGGGATGTTGTTTCATTGTTGATATTTTGGAAAGAATTTTTGGATCAACAAGCACCTTTGAACATGTCAACAGAGAAACGCAACATGACAATCAAAACAAATACCAACAGATAATGAAAATAAATATGGTTGAAGCTCAACTAATAACTGAAGAGGTGCTTCAAACATTTGATTCTATTCAAGTAGAAGGACAAAGCATTATAGGGATTGACAATGAACAAGCTTTGGGTATTCAAGTCTTAGAGAGTGCACCGGTAATCGAAGAAGTTGCTGAAAAAACCTCTACTCAACTAACTAGATGAAGGTCAAATTTGAAATAAAAATAATCCCCAACTACGATATTAAGAGAAATATTCTTCGTTGGATGAAATAAAAGTGGGATCAATAGTTGAAAAAAAGAAGAGTATAATTAATTATTTTTCGAATATAGCAATTAAGGACATTTTGAATTCAAGGTTGTTAGATAAAACTCAAGATAATAAAGATTGAGAAAAATCATGACTGCTCTGTTAATGAAAGCTGATCAAAGGCATGCAACTTCAAAGTTGATTAGTGGATACATTATCGACAATCTTCGAGACCCAAGGTTTGAAGTTATACCAACTTTTGTCATGGCAGAAATGCAAAAATTGCATGGACTAGACATTGGGTATCACAAGGCGTGGCGTGCTATTCAACTTGCTTCCGCTTTAATAAGAGGAACTCCTGAAGAGACTTATGAATTATTGTCTTCATACTTGAATATGATGAGAAGTAAAAACCTAGGAACATATACTAACATAAAGATAAACGACAACAACAGGTAAACAATCAAAAAAGAGTTTATTTGTATGTTTTATAAACTTTAGGACATGTTGTCTTTAACCAGTTAAAATTTAAGGACGTGTTATCCTTAACTTTCATGTGTGCTATCAAAAAGTTAAGGCCACTTGGTCCTTAACTTAGAATTGAAAGTTATACAATTAAAGACATGGCGACCTTAACTTTTGACCTTGTTAGTCTAGGTTAAGGACTTCATGTCCTTAACTTTTTAGCTTGTAAACATAAGTTAAGAACTACATGTCCTTAACTTTATAACTTGTCACTCTAAGTTAAGGACTACATGTCCTTAACTTTTGACCTTGTTATACTAACTTTGGTACTACATGTCCTTAACTTTTGACCTTGTTATACTAACTTTGGTACTACCTATCCTTAACTTTTGAGCTTGTAAGTCAAAGTTAAGGACTGTTTGTCCTTAACTTTTGAACATTGAACTCAAAGTTAAGGACCTTTATAACTTGTGTAAGTTAAGGACAACATGTTCTTAACTTTGTAACTTGTAACTTTAAGTTAAGGATTTTCTGTCCTTAACTTTTGACCTTGTTAGTCTAACTTTAGGACTAATTGTCCTTAACTTTTGGCCTTGTAACTTGAAGTTCAGGACTACTTGTCCTTAACTTCTGTTAACCTTGTTTTATACTGTATTTTCAGGTTTTTTTATATGTTTTATACATATGGATCATCAATATCTAGTTGGAATCATTGTAGACTAGTGATTGTTGTTGATGTAAATTTTTTGAAGTTAAATTTCCGCGGTGTTCTAATAATTTCAGTTTCAAAGGATGCAAATAACCAATTTTCCACTAGCCTTTAGAATAGCAGAATCTGAAAATAACAATTCTTATGAGTGGTTCTTTAGTGAGCTTCGCAATGCAATTAGGAGACGTCAAAATTTAATTTTTTTATCCGACATGCATCAATCTATTGTATGTGTCATCGCAAAGGTATATCCTGAAATCCACCATGAGGTTTGTATCTATCATTTGGAGTAGAACCTAAAGCGAAGGAAAGTGAAAAGTGAGGTCATAATTTTTTTTTAAAGTGCTGCAAGAGTATAAAGGCGCAAAGAATTTGATCTTTACATGTCAGATATAGCAAAAGTAGATAAGAAGACTTATGACTACTTGATGGAAGAACCATCGGAAAGGTGGGTACGTTCTTGTAGTCCACAATGAAGATATAGTATGGTCACAACAAATATAGTTGAGTCAATGAGTTCTATCCTGTTAGAAGCAAGGGAACTTCCTATATTAAGAATGATGGATTTCATTCAAGTGAAGCTACAACGTTGGTTTTATGAAAGAAGAAATCAAGCAAAAGGAACTTTTTATCATGTTTCTTGTTGGATAGAAGAGGAATTGAAGAAAAATATAGATTTAGCATTTACTTTGAATATAAGTAATATGTTCTATGTTTAGGTTATTATTTTAATATAATTTTACATAATGTACTAACTTATAATTTTTCAAAATTGAAGGTCTTCCCTGTTGATTCACGGCATTCTAGAGTTGAAGAAGAAGGAATAACTTTCTTAGTGGACTTAAACAAAAGAACATGTGATTGTTTTCAGTTTCAATTTGATGAATTATCATGCATACATGCAATTGCAGCTATCGAGAAGAGAAACATCAAGAAGTCCAAAATTTTGCTCGCACTGGTAAGTTCAAAGGAATCTTGGCTGAAAACATATGAAAGACAAATACATCCTATAGGACATACTAATTCTTGGATTGTACCAGAGAGTGTTAAGTAAAAAATTATTAAACCTCCAGATTTCAAAGTGCCACCAGGTAGAAGGCAGAAGAAAAGGCATATTCCAACTACCGAGTCATCAAAAATAACATTCAAATGTGGTCGTTGCAGAAGAATTGATCATAATATAACAACTTGTATATATTCTCCGGCAGTCTATCCATTTTCAAGGAAGCATAGAGAATAATAGATATATTCACTTATGTTTATCAACTCTTTTAAGTTTTTGCTATAAATTGGATTCATTTAGATTATTCTTATTTGAGCAGATGTCTATATTTTCAATATTTCTTTCTGCCTATGTTCTTTTTGTTTCTTTTGAGTTCAAAGTTCAAAAGATAAGGATAGACAGTCCTTAAGTTTGACTTACAAGTTCAAAATTTAAGGACAGTCAGTCCTTAAGTTTAAGTTCAAAGTTCAAAAGTTAAGGACATGCATTCCTTAACTTTGACTTACAAGTTCAAAGTTAAGGACATGCAGTCCTTAACTTTGAGTTCAAAGTTCAAGAGTTAAGGACATGTAGTCCTTAAGTTTGACTTACAGGTTCAAAAGTTAGGGACACTCAGTCTTTAACTTTGACTTACAGGTTCAAAAGTTAAAGGACAGACAGTCCTTAAGTTTGAGTTCAAAGTTCAAAAGTTAAGAAGATGCATTCCTTAACTTTGACTTACAAGTTCAAAAGTTAAGGACAGACAATCCTCAAGTTTGAGATCAAAGTTCAAAAGTTAAGGCTATACAGTCCTTAACTTTGACTTACAAGTTGAAAATTTAAGGATACTTGGTCCTTAACTTACAGTTCCAAGTATAAAAAATAAAGACACTTGGACCTGAAGTTTGAGTTCCAAGTTCAAAAGTTAAGGATTCAATTTTAAAAGTTGATGACACATGGTTCTGAACTTAGAATTTCAAGTTCAAAAATTAAGGACACTTAGTCCTGAAGTTTGAGTTTCAAGTTCAAAAGTTAAGGACACTTTGTCCTGAAGTTTCAGTTTCAAGTTCAAAAGTTAAGGACGCATGCTCCTGAACTTTGACTTACAAGTTCAAAATTTAAGGACACTTGGTCCTTAACTTTGAATTTGAAGTTCCTATTTTGTCTTGAACTAATATTTACAATTTCAATACACTTAAATTAGGGATTGCAAATGGACAAATCAATACTTTACAGAAACAAAGAAATTAATAACATGATGTCTTCATACTACTTCTGAAATTGTAATTTTGCATAATTGTGACAAAAAGTTATGCTATGCAAACAAAATAAAAGTGCCTTTTGAGGAATTTACAACATATTTCAGAATTCATATGGATTCTTTACAACAATTTTATACAAAAAATCAACTACAACTAACTTTCTTTACAAATATCCTCAAATACATTACACCACGCATTCAAACAATAACCATTTCACTCCAAATGAAATGTCATTCATAGCCAAAAGTACAAGTTCAGCCATCTAAATTAGTAATGACTTACAAAACTCATCCATGCCTAGTTTCTCTCCAATAGATTTACCTCCTTATAGAACCATAATTCCAATGATTATTAGTCATAGACATCCTCAACAAATTTTCATCTCAATCCATGACTCCACCACAAGTTATACACTCTCTAATTCATATACCAACCTAAATATTGATGCTTCTTCTTTGGAACTTAACTATAGCTCCTTCGGACAGTAAGTTTTATTTTCACTATCATAGTCATTGCCAACATTTTCAGGTGTTGTATCATAACCAGAATTTCTTTTCCACTCTCCATGTGCCGAAAGATTTGCAGCAAGTTCTTTTCTAATGTCTTTTTTGTCTTCAGATGGGAATTTCTCCACATCATTTCCCATCATCAACAACTCCACATACTTGATTAGGAATGCGCCACAATTATTTCTATGAAAAATGTAAAATATGGAGTCAATTAAACAATAAATCTAAAGTACATATATATAATAAATAACAACACGTGCGATCCATTTTGGTGTGGTGATCTTTGCCACTAAATATCAAATTTGTTGAATGCATTTCCAAAGGACTTGTGATTTTTCTCAAACTGTGAGAACTTTATCAAGTTGAGGATCATACGTGCATACATTTCAATGTGATTCATTTCTACCTCATATGACTCATTATATATGGAATCGTATAAACCAATCTTTTTCTCATTCAAGTCCAATACCCCAAAAGAAAATATGTCATAGCATCATTATCTTCTAAAGAAAGCCGACATGGAAAAAATATTTTGTCAACCAGTCCAAGCAATTCCACATCTGCTACTGTCACCCCACACATATGGTGTTAGAAACAATTGATTATCACCATACCAAAACTCATTTGTAGAATCTTCATTGAAATACTTATACACAAGCACCATATAGTTATCAAAAAGTATATCCATAGTTAGGGGTGTGCATTCGAATTGATTTATTGATAAATCGAATCGATTATTTGTTATCGAAATCGAAAAAATTGAAATCTTATTGAAATGATAACGATAAGCATATGTACAAATCGATAATAGATAAGCAATTATCGATAAGGGTAAAAATCGAATCGATTAATCGAATACATACCCCTAGACTGTAGACACTCGTTAAATGAGTAATTACCTATTTGTGTAGATTAATATCACATACAGAATGTATATATATTCCGCTACTATTTTGAAAGCGGCTATACAATATTATTTTCCCTAATCTATACCCTTTCCTTTACCCTAAGTCCCTTACACTATTATTTCCTCTACCACATTTAAGGAATGATCATATTGAAAGATCAAGGGAATGAAGTTAAAATTAATGAAAAACAAAATTAGTTATGATGATGTGTTTTGTTTTTTATACCATTGGAGTGTTGGTGACACACATTTAATCCCTTACTTTAGTTTTGTGCTTGTTGACATAATTTTTATATTATAAATGGTGTTCGTCTTATTATAGCTTCTTTTTGTCCATATTAGTTAGACGCGTTTATAACGATATACTTTTCGTGGAATCCCGCAAATTTTTTTATTGGTGTAATGATAACCGAATCGATAAGCCCCCAAAATCGATAAATCGAAATCAAAAAAATCGAAACCTTATTGAAACGATAATGATAAGCATATGTACAAATAGATAATTGATAAGAAATTATCGATAAGAGTCAAAATCGAATCGATAAATCGAAGGCACACCCCTATCCATAGTTGTGGAACGAAAAGGTTGGTCACAAGGGTGGTAGCATTCTTTCTTTCTCAGATAACATAGGGAAATGTCAATATGCTTCATAAAAAGACAAAAAATAAAAAAAATCCACAAGTCATTAAATAGTTAGAAAAAATAATAAATTAAGAATAAAGAAAATAAATGCCTTACGAATTATCAAACCTTAACATCAAGTACAAAGATACTATCTGAAAGCTCAAGGAAGAACATTTTGCTACTAATTTTTTGATAATTCAATTTGTATGGATTATTTCTCACACTATTATTATAACAATTCGGCCGGTCATTTAAATAATTAACGTCTCGATCCCCTATTAACTGCTTTCCGATATTTGTTTCTGCTATTATGAGTTGCCGGAAGGGTTTGTTTGGAGTTTCATAGAGTTTTGGGACACTTAGTCCCAAAATGAGAGCTTTAGTTTTTGGAAATTTGACCGTAGTTAGAACGGTATAAAGACAACCTTGGAATGGAATTTTGATAGTTTTGTTAGCTCCGCTGGGTGATTTTGGGTTTAAGAGCATGTTCGGATTGTATTTTGGAGGTCTGTGACTAATTTAGGCTTGAAATGCCGAAAGTTTAATTTTTGAAGTTTTTGGTTCGATAGTGAAATTTTGATCCGAGGGTCGGAATGGAATTCCAAAAGTTGGAGTAGATCCTTAGTGTTGAATGTGATGTGTGTGCAAAATTTCAGGTCATTTGGACGAAATTTGATAGACTTTTTTATCAAAAGCGTAATTTGAGAGTTTTTGGAATTCTTAGGCTTGAATCCGATGGAAAGTTGATATGTTGATGTTTTTCTGAGAATTCCGAAAGTTGGAACAAGTTTGAATGATGTTATGGGATATGTTGGTAGGTTTGGTTGAGGTTCTAAGGGCCTCGGGTGTATTTCAGATGCTTAGACAGGCACTTTTTGTTTGGGAGATTGCTAGTTTTCTAGTGTTTTAGCATGAGAGATTTGTTCATTGTGATCGCGTGAGTTCATCCGAGATCGTGTAGAGTAAGTTGAGACCAGGCAGATTTTTGTGAATCACGATCACGAAGGTAGGAGTGTGATCGCGAAGGTAGGAGTGTGGTCGCGTGGGGTGAGCAGTCTTGGTCATTGCGTTCGCGTAGAAGGACTTGGAGTGGCAGTGATGTGTTGGAATTGCTCTATGCGATTGCATAGAGCTGGTCGTGATCGCATTTTTGTGAGGAAATTTCCCTATGCGATCGCATAGGTGTTTCTGCGATCATATAGGGTTTAATCTAGGCAGCATTTAAATAGTCCATCCGCGACCCTTCTTCATTTTTCCACCATTTTGAATGGGATTGAAGCTTTTGAGGGAGATGTTTTAGGAAACCAAAGGGGAATCACTTGGAGGCATCATTCTTTGCTTCATAACTTGTTTATATGTGATTAAAAGTCTCATTAGTGGTGAAAAATTAGGGAAAAATCATTGCAAAATGGGTAATTAAGGCTTTAGATTAAGAGACCTTAAAATGGGTATTGAGGGGTCAATTGAACTCCAATTTCAGTGTTCTTGATATATATAGACTATGAGAGTGTGAGGATTCTGAAAATATAAATTTTACCCGTTTCCGAGATGTGGGATTGAGGTGAATTTTGGTCATTTTACCTAATTTCGTGTATTAGCTTAGATTTTCTTTGTAGAATTAGTTACTTGAAGAGTTATTTACGTTATGCAATTGAATTTAATAGATTTGGACCATTTGGAGTCGAGTACTCATAGCAAGAACGTAGTTTGTTAACTTTGAACCGGTTCGAGGTAAGTGATTTGCATAACCTCGTGTGGGGGACTTCCCTTAGGATTTGGTATTATTGATATTTGAAATGCCTTGCGCGTGAGGTCACGCGTACGTACTGTGCAAGTTATTGAAAATCCGATTTTCTTTAAGTAATTTCAATAGTGTTTCTTTTTCCTGTTTTATACTACTTGCAATTTAAGCATATTGTTACCTTAGGAAAGCATGTCTAATTGACTTAATTGATTTACTTGATCAAACTGTCTTATTTGAATTATGTGCAACATGCTAGGCTGGGAGTGCCTGTTTTACCTTAGTATGAAATCTGAATTGAATTGTGTATTCTTTGCGTTATTGCCGTGTGTTTACTTTGGGACTACGGGACAGTATCCTGGTAGATCCCCTACATGTTTACTTTGGGACTATGGATTTGTATTTCGGTAGATCCCCCTGCATATTTACTTTGGAACTACGGATTTGTACTCCGGTAGATCCATCTGCACATTTACTTTAGAACTACGAGACTGCACCCGATAGATTCCCCATGTATTGAATATTTACATTTGGGACTACGTATCGGACTTTCGGTAGATCCACGCGCATTGTGAGTTGGACTATGAGACTGCACATGGCAGATCCACTAGATATTTATATTTCGGGACTATAGGACGGTATCCTGGAAGATCCCCGGTTGTTATCTTTGTGTTTAGCTATACTCCTATCTGTGATTATTTTATCTCTGTTATAGTTGTTGTCGTTCTTCTATTCTATGTTATTTCTTATTGTTGCACTTAATTATACTATCTTATTTTACAATATTATACCTTATATTTCATTTAATTTCATTAGGGCCTTAACTTTCCTCGTTGTTGCCCGACCGAGGTTAGGCTTGGCACTTACTGAGTACTGCTATGGTGTTCTCATACCATTTTTGCGCATATTTTTCATCTGCGGATCTAGGTACTTTGTCTCAGTCTTATCACCCTTGATGCGAGGGGACTTTCTCTGAGACTTCGAGGTATATATGTCGCGTCTGCAAACCAAGGAGTCCCTTTCTATTCTCTCTTTAGGTTTTAGCCCTTATGTACTTATTTTTGTTAGAAATTTTGGAGTTAGAAACGTGTAGACATTCAAAGGCTTGTGGCTTAATGAGATTTCGGGTCTCAGAAAATGTTGTTAGTTTTGAAAGTTATATTGTATATGCCGAGCGACATCTTAAATATTTTTTCATTCGGTTATTTTGGATTTTAATTATTTCTTCCGCAAATTATTTATTTTCCGCATTTGTTAGGCTTACCTAATCATAGAGACTAGGTATCATTACGACGATTCACGAAGGACGAACTAGGGTCGTGATAAGTTGGTATCAGAGCTCTAGGTTCATAGGAGTCATGAATCACAAGCCGGTTTATTAGAGTCTCGCAGATTGGTACAGAGACGTCTATACCAATCTACGAGAGGGTGTGTAACCATTAGAAAAATTCCACTTCATTTGACTTCCCTGTCGTGCGAGATTCTCGACATCACCAATTCTAAACCTCTATCTTCCATTCTCTTACAGATGGTGGGCCACGTACTACCGGAGATGACATATTGGTTGAATTTTCTATATCTTCCAACTGCACATTTTCTTTATGCTGTAACTGTTCTCCATGTTCTTCAACTGCAATCTCACAAGATTATGCAAAATATTTACAAGAGCTAACACAACTAGTAGTTGTTACTAATTTGTTTTATTAAAAATTCATGTATAAAATTTATTTTTAAAAAAAATACATTGTCTAACGTTTGAAATCGTCAAGATCGCCCCAGTGAAATCTTTATCTTTAGTATCATTTTCTTGGCTTCCAATATTATTGGTAAGAGAGCGAGGTGTTGAGGGATCACATGTTCCATCTATTCATTTGGAAACAATCTCACTTATACTTGTTCCTTAGGTACTTTCTAAGTCTTGAGATTGTACTCCACTTTTCTCTTGATAATCCACTCCAGCTTCTTTTCTTGCAGCTTCAAAAGATTCTGTAATATTTACAATTAATACCAATTCTAATAGTTCAATAAAACTAACACTCAGCATATCATGAAATTCCATCTAACCTTGATTGGCATAATTTTGAACTCCAAATTTCTCTGTATATGAGAGAGGTGTAGGCATATCATATGTTCCTTCTAAACATTTGCATACAATCTCACTGACACTTGTTCCTAATGGACTTTCTAAATCTTGAGATTGCACCCCACATTTACAAATTTTTTTTGTTACTTGTGTCTCTTTTGGATTTTCCTGGTCTTGACGTTCTACTACATCTGGAACTTCAACTCCATCACGAGATTCTATATATATTTGTAATCATAAAAAGTTTATATGTATTGAACTATAATTGCTTTCATACTGAGCTTCTGCATGCACATCTATATCATCACATTCATCACCACCAGCATCTTTGTTAGTTGTAACAGTAGGTTCTATACCATCACAATGATCATCAACTCCACCTTTAGTAATTGGAATACTAGATTCTCTGTCTTTGTTTCTTTCATCAGGTTTCACAAAAATCTTCAACAAAGTATCAATATTTGATCCTAAACTTTTCTTTAAATCCTGTGAAAGAAACTAAGTTAAAAGTTAAGGACAGGTAGTCCTAAACTTCAAGTTACAAGTAAAAAAGTTAAGGACAACCAATCCTTAACTTAGAGTAACAAGTTCAAAAGCTAAGGACACTTGGTCCTAAACTTCAAGTTTCAAGTTCAAAAGTTAAGGACATGCAGTCCTTAACTTTGAATTCCAAGTCAAAAAGCTAAGGACAGATGGTCCTGAACTTAGACTTACAAGTTCAAAAGTTAAGGACACTTGGTCCTAAACTTCAAGTTTCAAGTTCAAAAATTAAAGACATGCAGTCCTTAACTTTGAATTCCAAGTTAAAAAGTTGAGGACAATAGGTCCTGAACTTCAAGTTTCAAACTGAAAAGTTAAGGACACTTGGTCTTGGACTTTTAAGTTTCAAGTTCAAATTTTCAAGACAGATGGTCCTGAACTTAGACTTACATGTTCAAAAGTTAAGGATACTTGGTCCTAAATTTCAAGTTTCAAGTTCAAAAGTTAAGGACAAGCAACCCTTAAATCATAGTTACAAGATCAAAAGTTAAGGACAATAGGTCCTTAACTTTAAGTTTCAAGTTCAAAAGTTAAAGACTTGCATCCCTCAACTTTGAATTCCAAGTTCAAACGTGAATGACATATGATCCTTAACTTTGACCTACAAGTTAAAAAGTTAAGGACACTTGGTCCTGAATTTCAAGCTTCAAGTTCAAAAGTTCAGGACAGATTGTCTTGAATTTAGACTTACAAGTAAAAAATGTTAAGGAGAGGCAGTCCTTAACTTTGAGTTACAAAATCAAAAGTTAAGGACACAAAGTCTTGAACTTAGACTAACTGAAATTAATGATATTACCTTCATATCATATTGAATCTTTTTATTTCGATATAGATATTTTCTGATTTATTTGAGTAACTTCAACCTGCAGATCCTTTTTGAAATTCTTTGATAATCTTTGTATCAAAAACCATAAAAAAAAAAGACTCTTAAGCAAAAAATAATCAAATAAAAAACTAATGTTATTCAAAGACAAAAAACCTACTTTAACAATTTCCTTAAGCATGGCTTCATCAAATTGTGTGGAAGAATGCATTGAGCTTTAATCATGAGAAAATAGGTCATGCACACTAACATGATCTGTATCTTCTTCATAAGAAACAAACGGTTCCACCTTGATAAAATTATATACATATTATATAACAAAAAAACATAAGTTTTCATAACTAAAACACAAAAACAAAAAAAATAGCTAGTAATTAGATTAACTTACATTTTCATTATGGTAGTATTTTTTACACAGAGAATCATATTGTGGATATTTCATTTTCGAATAACATAACATCCGAGGAAAACCACATACTCGAAAGTTCACAAATTATTTTTTCTAGAAAATAGGCAATATTTCCATAATTCAAACACAAAAAGCAAAAGGAAAGCCAAGTATAGTGTAGCTATCCTTGTCTTTATCTTTGTCGTTCTCTTTCTCATTCGCATTTGGCTTCAAACAACTCTTCAATGATTTTAAAAAAGTAACAAAGAGAGCCCCAGTTGAAAGAATAGCAGAGTTCATCATCATTTACAATTTTCATTATCTACTCGGACACATTCTTATTCTTCCGCTTCCCCATCAAAACAGATTCTGCAAAATAAATTATTGTCAACTTCACAACATCATCATCGCTACCTATATAATGATGCAATTGTACCATCTGAGTGACTAGTAATAAAATTAAACAAATCACTCAACTCAACTCTATTCTTTCCGGGGAAATAGACTTTTGAAAGCCTATCTCTCATGCAAACCTTTGATGCCCAGTGAAGAAGAGTTCAAACCAGTAATTGAATGAAATGTTTCATGTATAAACTTAATTTCATGGTCAAAAACCTTGAGTGTCTTTGAATTAGGGTCATTATTTACAATTTCTGAAAGCAATACACAGTGAATAAGTTTACCACAGAACTTCACACTTTTTAATCGGAAAAAGTTTTCGAAAATGCCATCCTCAACTTTTTCTACTACATGTTCAAGACAAAAGCTTTTTATTGTTTCCTTATATTGTAAATCTCCTTTCCAATAGCTTATTAAATTATGCCAAACATCAAAGTCGAACACACGATCTCCTTCCATTAACACACTACAAAGAAGGAAAAAGAACATAAAAGATTAGGACTTACAGTTACAAGTTGAAAAAGTTCAGGGCACTTGGTTCTGAACTTCAAGTTTCAAGTTCAAAATTAAGGATAGACAGTCCTTTACTTAAAGTTTCAAGTTCAAAAGTTAAGGACAATAGGTCCTGAACTTCAACTTTCAAGTTCAAAAGTTAAGGACACTTGGTCTTTAACTTCAAGTTAAAAAATTAAGGGCATGCAGTCCTTAACTTGGTCCTTAACTTTGAATTCCACGTTCAAAAGTTAAGGATACTTAATTCTGAACTTTGACTTACAAGTTCAAAAGTAAAGGACATTTGGTCTTTAACTTAGAGTTACAAGTTAAAAAGCTAAGGACAGGCAGTCCTTAACTTATAATTTCAAGTTGAAAGTTAAGTTACTTGGTCCTGAACTTCAAGTTTCAAGTTCAAAACTTAAGGACACTTAGTCCTTAACTTTGAGTTCCAAGTTCAAAAGTTAATGACACTTGGTCCTTAACTTTTATGAACACAGTCAACTAAAAATTCATAAACACAATTAGCTTATGAATTCGTACAACTATTTTTATGAAACGTCCTTACATAACCAAATATATTGATTGAACCACAAACACATTTCAATACCAAAAATTTCTAAATAACTTCCTCACAAAAATTTGCTCCTTATTCGGCACTGAATTAACTTATAATTATTATTTTTTAAATTCACACATGCTTGATGTCAAACACGGCATTGATCGCGATTCCACATATACAAAAACAAAAATGCATAAAAGCAAAAAATAAATTACAAATTTAATCATTCAATGCAGAGAAGATGACGAAGGAGAAAGATTAAGAGTATCTGATTTGCATACAAGGACGATACAGATACTGAGGAGCACATGAAAGTTGCCTCTGAAATTTTCCCTCTGAACGAATAAAAAAGGGTTTGAGAATATAAAATTGAAGAAAAGATAAAACTCTCTTTTCAAAACAATTTTAATAGAGTAATGTCTATTTTTATCAGCATTAGAATTAGTGGATAAAAAATAAATACCACCTTACTTAGGGGCTACCACATGCTATTTTTACGTATTTCTATGGGTCAAGATTGGGTATCATCATGGGTCCATTTGGGTTGGGCTGATGAATTTTGATGTGTTAACCTGGGCTAGCCCAAGACAGTCATTTTCAAAATCATTCTAGCCCAAACCATTAAAACTTGAGCAGGGTTAGTAGGTCAAAGGAGTTTGGGTTAACTTTATGACCCTAATTACAGTTTAAAAAAATTCATCAAACGGCCTCCATGCAGTCACTCAAATGAGCACTAATAAGAAAATATATGCCTTAAACGATTCTCTATTCACTTTATGCCAGTTGGAGAAAATTCTCGTTGAAATTCTGCAAATATGCTTCAGGCGCTACATGGCTCCTTGTTAGAAAAGCCTCAGCCAATGGAGAGAGAATAAAATCTCAAACCAGGACACCATCTGTCATTGCCAGTTGTTTAGGTTCCCTCTGCCATTGATGCTTCAGTGGCTATTGTAGCAAATAAAAGAGAGGTGACGGAAAACACTGGGCAATTGTTATACCTTGCTAAAAACAAGCACCAACATTGCATCTACAGGATAACTTCCATCTTGAAAGAGCACCAATCATTTAGAGGTGACAAGTGACAACATAGGCCAATAAAACTTGGACTTTGAACAACCAAAAGAACAAACTTGAGCATGGAATAATAAAATAAAGCTCATCAAGGTCTAAGATTCATCTTCTCTTTCATTTCCCTTATCCTAAACCTCCCTTCCCCTTCGCCGCACAAAATAAGTTGAGAATCCTTTTTACGAAGTGTCATTTCTTGCTGAAAATGCTAATTGCCTGTACATCACACAATATGCATCTCTAGGTTTCCTTTTCTATTTTCCTCCCAGGAATATACTCATAATATCATCCTCTGCTTTAGCCTCTGACTTCACATTTTGCGAGTCAGGTTCAGGTTTGACCATAAAGCTTCTGGCCTCGTGTTCTGGAATTTCACTGACAAATCCAGCATAACAAGAAGTAAGTAAACATGGAGCCAGAGCAATGTCAGTAGTTCAATATATTAAAGAAATTAGAAGTATGACCAGACCTGTCTGGAGCTTCCGCCTTGGTTATCAAGGTCATTCCATGAGAGGCAAGATATTGACAAAAACTTCTCAGGTCTTTTTCTTGGCAGAATTTATACAGGTGGCACAGGAAATCATTGAACTGCTTTGGTTCCTAAACAGGTTAAATTAGTGTTGCTTCGTTAGTTAAAATGGGCTCTTAGCACAGATAATCAATATTTAACTAGCTACAAAGAGAAGACAGAAACATACTTGCTCAAGGATGCAACCTCTGCGTAGAGCCACTAAACATTCCAATGCTTTATCATATGTATCCCCTTCACAAGAATTCTCTACTAGATCAAAGGTCTTATTTTTCATATCCTGAATGGCCTTACTAATCCATCCTGGATTATCTCTTCGAGACATCATCTCCTCAAAGTCTTTAACAGGATTTATGTCTCCAATTTTCTCAACTTTAACTTTGGATGAGTATCCTATGGAGTCAATAGCCTTGGCATCAGCATCTTTGTCGAACTCTTCTCCTTCCCCGTCTGATCCTGAAGGTCTCTCTTTCATAATTCTTCTAGTTGATTTTTTCAGCTGCACGTTAATGATATATAAAAGTTGATAAGACTTAAAGACCTCCATTGCTGGACTATTCTAGAATGTATAATTTGAATAAAGGATGAATATTGAAAGTTACCTTTGGATTCTCTTTTAGTTCAAAGGACCTACGGAATTCCTCTATGATGGACTTGTTTCGAGAAAGAAGTTCAACATCAGGTTCCGTTATCTTTCTGAGGGTTTCATCAAGTGGAGGAACAGCTGCATCCGGGCGCTTTGACTTCAAGTCAAGATAGCGGTAGTAACGCTGGATATTTTGCAGAATCATAGTTGTTTAGAAATTCAGCGTAAAAGGTGGTTATAGAGCACAATCAGAATTCTTAAGTTATGATTTTTCTTATTTCTCATTAGGAAAGCTTGAGTACACTGACAAGTAGCACAATTTATAATCTTAAGACTCCATTCTCCAGGGATTTAAATCACCAGCGTCCTGTTATGCACATATATTTAATATGAAGTACCACCTCGAACCTTATAACATGGAGTTATGGAAGTGATTAATCAAATCAAGTTATCCACCTAAGCAGCGAAAAGGTTGTCAATACCAACTAAAAGACAATTATAACTCACTAACATGAACAAGCATTCTACCTATTTACTTTTAACCAACTTCATCGAGAAAAGAAAGCATGAAATGTTAATGCATCAGATTGCTAATTGCTACAATGACTGTGACCAACTGGCAAGAACATATTTTAACAATAATATTTCTATATTCAAGCAACTCTTCACAAAACAAATGTAGATGATGCTCTCAATCAGTGACCTAAGTGAATGGGTAGTTTCAAACTTAACTATTACAATGACATCCTGCAACCAGCATGACAACATACCTCCAAAACAGGATTAGGTGTAAAGTCAGGTGGCAAAATTTCCTGTTTTCCAGGTGGTGCAAGATCCAACATCTGAACCAATTTATCTGCTGCCTCTTGTTGCTTTTCATTTGGCTGCATTGATGAAGGCAGATTTCTGAAAGAAGGAAACTGGAACTCCCGAACATCCTCGGCAAAGGGAAGAATATTGAAGTAAAATGAATCAGGCTGCCAAAGCAATGATCATGAGAACGTCAACAATCTAAGAATGGAATATCCACAAAAACAAGTGAACAGAACAATCAAAAGGTGAGAATTTAAACCATACAGTATTATCCTCGTCAGAGACACTTGGTGTTAGGACCCCAACAACAACATTACCCTGTCCTTGCCTCCATACACATCGGACAATTGCTACTTTGTTCATTTCCTTCATTGCCCTTGCCAAAGAAGAAAGTGCAAGGATGGCCTTTTTGTTGCCAGGTTCGGCTATGAAGATATTTACATCTTTCAGATAGTAATGCCTGCGTACATGGATTATCATTGTGAGAAGATTGGAGATATAAACGACACAATAAATTCCCTAAAAAATAAATGTTAACCAGAACAAACTGTGTATATAGTACTCAAGAAGCCAAAATATACCGCATTATATTTGAAGCATCCGTGAATCCTAGAAGCTTCACACTTTTCTCAGGTTTGAACTTTACAGCCTCCAACTCAGCAGAGGATATAGGAACCACTTGAGGTCCATACCGAAAACCTTTAATCCTTTGTTCTGGTGGCACAACTTTGTTAGGGTCTTCTATGCTTTTATATTCGTAATCAACCTTGATTTCATGAGTGGCAAATTTGTCTGTGGGAGGAGCCTTCTCAGAGTACTTTTTTAGAGTGGGAAACTTCTCTTCAGATGTTTTCTTGTAAACCCATACCTAGTAAGGAAAACATTTATTAGAGTCTAAACCTACGCGCCGAATTATCTCCAAAACAGAATATTAAGGAAAAGGAAAAAGAGAGGTGCACATAAAATTAGCAGATTAGGGACCAAAGGTGATATGTATTAGGTGTACAATTTCAAAGTTACTATCCTACTCTTTTGCTAGAGTCCTATAAAATCCTTATAACCTCCACAGATGGTCATCAGATAAAACTATTGCGGAAGCCAAATGTATATAGTGTGAATGAGTCATAACTACTACACTAAAAATTATGGCAGCCACCAAATAATAAATAAGACAATAAAGCAACAATAAAAGGAACAGCGGAATTTATGAGGTTCGGCCAATTTTGCCTACTTCCTCGGACACAATCAATATTTTATTTCACTCCAAAAATCAAGTGAAATAATATTAAAGGGAGAAGATACAAACGCCTTAAAAAGATAAGAAGGCAAATGAGAGGTGTGTATAAATCCTAAACATTAAGCCTCCTTTTAAAGGGAAAAATTCCCCACCAAAAGGCTAAACCACCAATGTGGGATTTGGCAATTTCAACAAATCTCCACCTTAACAAAATTCCACATCTTCAATTTTCTCTCAATAACAAATTTTGGTTGCGTCTTCATCTTCAATCTTTAGTGTTCAACAATGTTGATCAAATCCAAACAATGTTGAAACATGATCGCAATCACCACTTTTGTCAACATATCAACAGGATTCTCTGTAGTATTAATTTTCTTCACCGTGACTCCATCTTCTTCTATGATTTCTGTATGAAATGATATCGAACATCAATGTGCTTCGTCCTTGCATGATAAACTTGGTTCTTCGCTAACTGAATAACACTTTGACTATCACAAAAAATTGTGATACTTTTTTGTCCAATACCAAGCTCCTTTAGCAACCATTGAAGCCAAATTGCCTCCTTCACAGCCTCTATAATAGCCATTTACTCTGCCTCTGTTGTAGATAAAGCAACTGTTGATTGCAAAGTAGACTTCCAACTAATTGATGCCTTTGCAAACGTAAACACATAACCAGTAGTTGATCTTCGTTTGTCCAGATCTCCCACAAAATCTATGTCAATATCCAACTACAGACTGATTGCCTTCCTGCTCAAAAACTAACCCAACATCTACAGTGTTATATATAGAATCCATTTCACAACTTGTCAATGCTCCTTTCCCGGATTATGCATATATCTACTAATAACTCCAACAGCATGTGAAATGTCAGGTCTCATACAGACCATTGCATACATCAAGCTACTAATAGCATTTGCAAATGGTACCCTTGACATATACTCTCGTTCAGCTTCATCTTTTGGTGACATAATAGTACTTAGCTTAAAATGGGGAGCAAGTGGAGTATTAACTGGCTTAGCCTTCTCATCTATGCCAAAGCGTTGTAGTACTCTCTTCAAATATTCTCTTTGAGACAAACAGAGTTTATTTGAACGTCTATCTTATTATCTCAATGCCAAGAATTTTCTTTGCCTCACCCAAATCTCGAACTCCTTCTTCAGTTGAGTCTTCAACTTATCAATTTCTTCCGAATTCTTGGAAGCTATCAACATATCATCAACATATAGGAGAAGATATACAAAAGAATCATCTTCAAGCTTGTGCAAATACACACAATGATCGTATTTGTTTCTCTTGTACCCTTGCTGCAACATAAATTTGTCAAATCGCTTGTACCATTGTCTAGAAGATTGTTTCAATCCGTACAATGATTTTTCAAGTTTGCACACCATATTTTCTTTTCTAGCAACTTTGAATCCTTCTAGTTGAGTCATGAAAGATTTCCTCCTCCAAGTTTCCATGTAAAAACGCAGTTTTTACATCCATCCGAACTAGTTCCAAATCTAATTGTGCTACCAAAGCCAACATAATTCTAATGGAGGAATGTTTTACAACAGGAGAAAATACTACACTGTAAACAATTCCCTCCTTTTGAGCATATCCTTTGGCCACCAATCTTGCTTTGTAGCGAACATCTACTTGGTTAGGAAATGCTCCATTCTTTGTGTAAACCCATTTGCACCCAATTGCTTTCTTGCCCTTCGGGAGATTGGTCAATCTCCATGTATGATTCTGATGAAGGGAATGTATTTCATCATTCATGGCAATCCTCCACTTATCCTCTTCTGAACTTTGGACTGCGTCTTTATACGTAGTAGGAACATCATTAGCTACAATTGAGGCGGCACAAGCCACCGTCTCTATGAGTCAAACGGGTTTCTTTGTTGTCCGCTTCGGCTTACTTGTTGCAATTGTCTCAAGATGTTGTTGAGATTCTTAAGTTGGAACCTCCCTCTCAACTGCCTCTTCTTCCGAAGGATGATCTTCATTTGTTTCCTCCTCTGCTTCTTATGTAGGGAACATAAATTTTCCCTGAAACTCCACTTGCTTAAAAGCACCATCATCTTGTTTGGTATCTTCAATTGTTACCTTATTTACCATAGCAGATTCATCGAAGGTATCATATCTGTTGATTATTACTTTCTTTGTCATAGGACACCATAAGTAATATCCTTTGACTCCAGAAGTAATCCCCATTAAAATAACCTTCTTTTCCCTTTGATCCAATTTTGACTTTGTCAAATGAAATATGCAGTTGAACCAAACACGTGCAAAGTCATAATCTACAACATGCTTTCCATACCATTTTCAAATGGTGTCTTGCCATCAATAGCAGCAAATGGTAGACGATTAATGAGGTGGCATGCATATGTAATTGCCTCAACCCAAAATTCTTTGCCCAAGCCAGCATTGTCAACATACCGGCAAGGTCTGGTTCATACGTTCTGCCACTCCATTATGTTGTGGTGTATGTCTGACAATGAAGTGTCGGACAATGCTATCATTTTCATAAACCTTATTAAAATGATCATTTTTGTATTCACCTCCATTGTCTGTGCGAATATACTTAATCCTCATGCCTGTTTGATTCTCCGCCATCGTCTTTCACTTGAGATAAATTCCCAACACTTCATCTTTTCTCTTCATTGTATACACCTACACTCTTCGGGAAAAATCATTAATAAAGATTACAAAAAATGGTGTTTCGCACCTAATGAAGGTGTCTTGGAAGGACCCCAAACATCAAAGTTGCCATAATCCAATTAGTATTATGGATCGTTGTACCAAATTTGACCCTTGCCTGTTTTCCTTTGACACAATGCTCGTAAAACTCCAAGTTGCATGTTTTTACTGCTGTAAACAATCCTTGATCTAATAGAATTATCAAGGATTTTCCTCAGCATGTCCTAAGCGCATGCGCCATAGCCTGGTTGATTCTGTCTCTTTTTCGTCACTGGATGTCACTGTTGCAATCCCAATAACTGTACTACTGTGATAACGGTACATGTTATTATTCTTCCGATTAGCCTTTAGTACCACTAGTGCACCGGAGCATACTCTCATCACTCCATTTTCTGCAATGATTTTGAACCCTTTTGATTGTAGGGCTCCTACATAGATGAGATTTTTCTTCAAACCCGATACATATCGAACATTTGTTAATGTTATGATCATTCCATCATGGTTCCTTAATCGTATTGAACCAATGTCATATGAGGTAAGAGGGTTGTTATCCGCTGTGTGGATGACTCCATATTCTCTTTCTTGAAAATCTACAAACCAGTCCTTGTTGGGACACATATGGTAGCTACAAGCCGAGTCCATCAACCATATGTCTGATGATGTTGACGACTTTGTTGTAACTCATGAGAAGTCTAAATCATCAGAATCAACTACATTTGAATCCATAGTGGCCTTTCTATTGTTATGTTTGGCCTTATTCTTCAACTTTGGACAGTCTTTCTTCCAGTGCCCCTTTTCTCGACAAAAGGCACATTCATCTTTGCTGGATCTAGATCTTGACTTGGATCTTCCTTTCTTTGTCCTTGTTTGATTTTGAGGATGACCCCTCACAACCAGTGTTTCTCCTTCTCCGTCCTTTTGTTTTTCTCCCTTTCTTTGTTCATAGCTATACAAAGCCGAACAAACTTTTCCGAGTGAAATTTCGTCATTCTCATAGAGTAGAGTAGTTTCAAAGTGCTCGTACTCATCAGGAAGTGACCCAAACAACATCAAGGCCAGGTCACCATCATCAAAAATTGCATCCATATTTAGCAAACTTGTGACCAACTTATTGAAACTGTTGATATGTTCATTCATCATGGTACCAGGAACATAGGTGAAGCGAAACAATCTCTTCTTCATATACAGTTTATTTTGACTGTTTTTCTTCAAAAATTTATCCTCTAATGCTTTCCATAATTTACTTGCAGAAGTTTCCTTTGAGTATGGATATTTCTGCTCTCTAGCAAGGTAGGATCGAATGGTACCGCAAGCAACACGACTGAAATTCTCCCATCGTCTCCAACAACATCTAGTCTTTTTTCTTCAATGGCAAGATCTAGTCCTTGTTGAAAAAGGATATATAGAACATCGCCTTGCCACATCCCAAAATGTCCTGACTTGTCAAAAAATTCTATCGCAAATTTCGTATTTGACATAATTCTTGTCATAAGCGAAGATGTCAATGATGATGTATTGTTGACACTTGATATAGATTCTTCTTGTTTATTATCTCTCATCTTTGACACAAATATTATTTAATTGCTGACAACACAAATCAAAATTATTTCTTTTCTGGTATGGAAGATCAGACTAAGCTGCAACCACAGAGCATACTCAGACAGAACCTTGACTCAGTTACCAAGATAAATCTTTTCTGATTTGGAAGATCAGACTATGTTGCAACCACAGAGCATACTGAGACAGTATTTTGGCTCCGATACCAATTATTGCGGAAGCCAAATGTATTTTTGGAGTCACAACTACTATGCCAAAAATTATGACAGCCACCAAATAATAAATAAGACAATAAAACAACAATAAAAGGAACACCAAAATTTACGGCATTCGACCAATTTTGCATACTTCCTCAAACACAACCAATATTTTATTCCACTCCAAAAATAATACAAGTGGAATAACTGTAAAGAGAGAAAATACAAATGACTTAAGAAGTTAAGAAGACAAATACAAGGTTCGTATAAATCCTAAACATTATGCCTCCTTTTATAGGAAAAAATTCCCTACCAAAAGGCTAAACCACCGATGTGGGATTTGACAAATTCAGCAAAAACAGCTTCCAGATGAGAGTATATTATCCGACCTGATTATCACAAAAGATGTGCTGATTCTTTAGAAAGTGAAAACAGCTTCCAGATAAGAGTAAATTACCCAATCTGATTATCACAACAAATGTGCTGATTCTTTAAAAATTGACATTCTGGGAGGATATTTATTGACGCTATATATGACAGATTCCTGGGAGAAAAGTCATTAAGAGGTGATGCAAAGACAATCAGTCAAGATTTATTAGGAATGAAGGCCTTTGTTATCTTTCAAACCAGATGTAGAGAAATTCTTCCTTTCTTCAAACAAATCAAGAAAAACCACAACCTCATTTCAATGGACATTTTAGACATTTGACTAGGATTTCTTTTCCTTCTCGAAGTAATAGCTAGAAGGTTTAATAATGGAAATAACAAAAAGGTAAAACACACAATTCTGATCACATTGCAGAGACACAGACAGTTTGGTCTGTCTCACTCGGAAAAAACTCATTAAATAAGGGGGAAATCAAAGAAGAATAAAATTTTTATTTTGGCAGAAGAAAAAGGTAAAGAAACTACAGTGGTAAAAGAATGAGTTAATCAGCATAAGTTTCTCAATTCTTACCTTGATCTTTAATTGTGAGCTTACTTCAAAATCACCTCTGTATATCGTGACTGGTGATATATTACGAGTTCTAAGTGCACCTAACAAAGAAGTTGGAGTTTCCACATATACTACTTTTGAGGAAGATTTATTCGAGAATACTGATAATAGAACATCATTTTCTTTCATAACTCTCCTATTCGTTTCCAAATCTTGTTTCATTCTAACAATTACGCAGTCCATCTTCATGCCTTGTGCTGCCATCTGTGTAGCAATGGTGTTTACTTGATCTCCTTTTGTTCCTTCAAATGGATCTTTGATGGGAGAAATAGCATTTGTAATAAGGCAAAGACGTTTCTTCCCCTTGTTGGTTTGTCCAAACTTTTTAATCAACATGTCCATTCCGACAACAATCGCATCAAGAACTATTAAAGATCGTTTAGGAATCAAGAACTCAAGATCATCATGAGCGCATAAAAATAACAGTTAAGAGTACCAGTATGAAATCACATGCCACAAGCCCATAGTGTCAAAAATGCCAGTGAATAGGGGACAACAGAACTAACCAGCGCAGCGCAGAAACATTAAGTTCCACAGCCGAATAGGCACTCTATGGAATGAATAGCTATTATAACTTATATGGCCTGCTCTATTGTGGAGAACTCAATTATTATCTAACGGATATTAATTAATAATGCTTTTCAGATATTAGTTACTAATGCTTTCTTTTGAAACCTGATTTCAGTTACCACCGACATTAACATAGATGTGTGTATGAGCATGCATTTTATGTCAATCATAATAGTGTGAAGGAGATGAATCAACATAGAGGAAACAGTATGTTGAGAAAAGAGAGGCTATGACTCAAAAACATATTGCATGATTAACAACTTTACTAGTCCAAGCAATATCACAATTCAGTAATTATAGAGGATACAATCTCCGGGAACACTTCCTCGTGGAAGGTTTTGTAGAGCATCAACAAGATCTTCATCTACAACTTTGATATTCCGCAGAACTGTCACGTGTTCATACCCGCCTACTTCTTCTGTCAATTCATTCTTGGTATCTAGGAAAAAAATACATATGTAGGTCATCTGATGACACTTCCAACAGCAATGCTAAGAAACAGAAGTTTTACCACAACAAATTCTAGAAAGAAACAGGTAATCATACAAACATGATATAGACAAGTCAGTCCAACAACCCATAAAAAATCAAGAACAACAGGAAAAAAATAAAACTAAACAACGCGTGTTCGTCATAATTGAAAATGGTTTCCTTGATAAAATATGTTCATTATCTTGAACTGTGAAAAGTATTTTCCACCAAAAGGCCAAAAATGACTTCGGTCATTTTACTTTACAAACATCCAACTCTTAGATTATATCACTTGTTTCAACTACGACTTAGACATTGCTATCAAACTTCACAAAAATATACCAAAACATTATCCTTATACTCTATTATTCACTATATAGGCTTTTTATTCTTACTGACCCTTATATTCAAACAAACACTAGAAAATACTCTAGAAATAATGATTTCCTGATAAAATAACATTTTCGACAATGAAATATTAATTCATATCAAATGCACCAGCAGCCACTATGCAAACGACTTACCTGCAGTTCCAAATAAGACAAACCCCACTTCATCATATCTGCTGAAAATCAGCTACATACACAAAAAAGCACAACATGTGACTTTTTTTACTGGATATGTAGAAAATTAACAGTTCAACAAAAACAAACAAGAAGAAAGTCAAAGGTGAAAACACACTACCTTCTTCTGTATCAACAATGAGCAAACTTTTTCAATCTCAGGTAAAACTGAGTGCATAGAAGGACCCACATCTATCACCAATACTACCGCTTCCTGTTAACCCCCCCAAAAAAAAAAACAGTGCCAAACCCCAAAAATAATTTTAGCATGTAATACCTAAAATCTAATTGCATATTTTTCAAGAATAAAAAGGAAGTAAAGCAGAAATTGATGAAATAAATAGAGGGTATGAGAAAATAACGAAGGAATAAGAAGATTAAAGACTCAAAATTACTACCTTATTACGGGCCATCTTGAAGAGGAGCACAAAATAGCGTTTCAGTATTGTTTATGAGTGATTTTGGAAAGTAGAGAAAGTGCTTAAAGGGCTGTTCGTTCCTCTTCCCGCGCCCTGGTTGAATACTTCGCAGTTTCTCAAAACTTGCAGTGGAATTTTCACAAAGTTCCAGTATTAAGTAGTATTTGAAAAATGAAGAAATGGAGAATTCATACACCGCCCCCGTTTTTCTGGTTTCATCTATATTGTCCCCCAAAAGTTGTAACATGTCCAAATCATATTACATAAAATGCTTTAATAAACCATCCTTTATTTTAATGATAAGTTTTTAAATCTTTTGGTAGCAAATCGAAAGTGCTTTTGTTAGCAATTACGATCAATAAGATTGTAGAGTAAGAATAGTATGTTTTGGTTTCAATTTAAGACTATTCGGAAGAAAACTAATTATTTTTAATCCATCAATCTTACATATCCCAATCTCTATATCTTTCGCATAGTTTCATTATATTAGCTTGTCGTTGTAGTTTAATGTTTTTGTTCTTAAGAAGTGGAGTAATAGAACTGTAATTTCGCATTGGAATAAAAATTATGAATTTATTTGAACTCATACACTCGACTTAGACCATGTATATTTATCAAATATTTTTATTAAATATTTAAAAATAATATATTTAAATAAATTAAATTAAAAAATATAATAAAGTATTGAATATGAACCCATAAAATTCAAATGTCACATCTACCTCCGACTCTGAGAAAAATTTGCTATATGTTCTTTTTCCAACAAGCAAAGTTTTTGCTCTTTTCTACTACTACTTATAGGCACTTGGTCTATCTTTGCAAACAAAAGCAAATATGAAATTCAAAAAAAAAAATCGTTAAGACATCCTTAACTTTGACAATTTCATTCAAAAAGAAAGTAAGTGTCCATGTGATAAACGACAGGATGCTTTCTTGTCATAATGATAATTTAACGGAATATCCCTGTAATTTTCTCCTTTTGCTCCTCTTCAAAACCTTATAAAAAGATTGGCGAATGTTCTAAATAGGTCCTTTTCTAGTGCCATTGGGTAACCATATTCCATTTTACCTCAGGCACTAGTTCTCACTTCTCAGTTATGGCTTCAATGGCATCCCCAAGTACCCACCATTTTTACCCCAAAAGATTCAAAAGTAAAGTATTTAGTCGAAAATCTACTTTCTTCTCTTGCATTGTTTCATCTAAGGAGCAGCAGCAGCAGCAACAGCCACAGCAGGATGAAAGCACCAAACAAATGGGTCGCAGGTATCCTAGCTCCTCTCCCCCTCCCCCCAATTCCAACCACCACCCTCTCCCTGTGAAAGACAAACCCCATGAACCCTTTTTGTAAACTAGTATGAATCTGCAACATCAAAATCTTTCCTTTTGATGGGCATAGTACTCAATCTAGCTCATTGGTATATGTAGGGAAATAATACTAAGGAGCAGTGAAATTGCAGTTCTTGGAGCTCTCTTCAACTTCAGGCATGTCTCCTTTTTCATTTTCCTCACGAGTTCTGCTTGCTGCATTTCTCACTTTCAAACAAGTCTTTTTGAAATCTTTGAGCAACCAATCAGATTATCTTTTTCCAAGATTTAATAATAGTCCCTATGGTCCACAATCTACTAGTTAGAATTTCGGAAGTTCTTTAGCTGCTTGAGTAATTTATATGAATCTGTTTAGATCTGCAATCAGAAGTCTAAGGATTACTTATCCATTTGGCATCAGAAAGATTGAATCTTGTTTTTGCGATGCAGTGGTAAAAAGCCAAATTACTTAGGTGTTCAGAAGAATCCACTTGGTCTAGCACTTTGTCCAGCCACCAACAATTGTGTTTCTACTTCTGAGAACATCAGTGATTCTACTCACTATGCACCTCCTTGGTAATTTTCCTTTTCTTCCCATATGTATATGTATATTTAAAATCTTTGCTCTCTATCTCTACCTCTATCATCATATAAAGTGCACATATAACGGAAAAGTGGTCAACTTTCTATGGGGTAATCATGCTTCACGTAGCAGCACTATCAATTTGCACATGTAAATTGGGCACATATATGGTAGGTACAAGCTGACATTTGAATCACAATGGCCACCCTTTTTTGACTTTTTCTTTAACTAGAATCACTACTGGTGATCTTAGGTGTAAATTCATTTGTGGGCCCGGCCGTCCCCGGTCATGGACAAGAGAACTTTACGGTCCATCTGGATCATCAAACTTTACAAGATGTAACTGAATACTGATAAGTGGCGGCGGATGCAATGTATTGGAATTTATGAAAATTTATTAATATTTTAATATGTAGCAATTTGAACCCATAGCTTTAAAAAAAATAACGAGTTAAATGCTAAAAACCTTAAAGGTTGAACCCATAAAACTTAAATCATAGATCCATATATGTTGATAATGTTTTAAGATGAAATGGGTGTTTTAGATCGCTCTGTCCAAGAATCAGTTTGCTCTTTCATATAAGCATCTTGGTAGACGGTCATTTAGAGTGGTTCACCAATATGCAAAGAAATAAACAAATTGAAGGGTACAAGATCACCCATTATCCATGGATACTGAACATAGATGTTAAACTTATAGTGCTTTGATACTCAGGAACTATAACCCTGAAGGGAAACGCGGTAATGTCAGCAGAGAAAAGGCTATGGAGGAGCTACTTCAAGTGGTAAGTGTCTCAAAACCTGTTTCTCATCATAACAAATAGTTGAACAATATATGTCAGATACCAGATTACTAATCTGCATCATTCGGCAGCTAAAATCAACAAAACCAGACAAGTTTTCTCCAAAAATAGTGGAGAAGAAAGACGATTATGTGCGTGTGGAATATGAAAGTCCTACCTTGGGGGTAAGTCTTCAAAGTTCGAATTGCTCAGTTATACTCATCATTCTCCCCAGGCACTAATAAACAAGTATCTGTTATTACAGTTTGTAGATGATATGGAGTTCTGGTTCCCACCAGGCAAGAAACCAATTGTACAGTATCGGTCAGCATCTCGCTTGGGGAATTATGACTTTGATGCTAATAGAAAGAGAATCAAGGTGTGAATATACATAGTACTAAACACCTTTTTGCTGTTCTTGTTCTTTCCAACAATGGCATCCAACTTTAAGTAAATGGCTAATCTGGTCATATGAAACAGGCCTTGAGATTGCAATTAGAGAAGAAGGGATGGGCATCAGAAGACACCGTCTGAAAGGTCTGTATTCATAAAGGAGCACTTGTTCATTACTTGTTAGTATGATGAATAAGATCATCTACTTAATTCAGATTGACTCATATATTGGACCTTTTAAATTTGGAAAACTTAATAGAGCAGAGGAATAACATCATATACTGGTCACCATGTTAGCTTTTGAAATTCTGATGAAAATTGTATACGGCCTCAACAGAGCATTGAATGTATAGGCCTTCTATTGTTGAGGCTGCATTTTACCAACAGAACAAGCAGCTGCAAATCTTCGTATATACAATTACTCTGTATCAAATGGTTGGGAACTGGCAGTGATTTTCTCCATTGCATGTACCTCTATTTTTCTTTCATCAGAATGGCAGCATCTAGCTACCTAACTTCCCCGCATGTTACTCAACATGCAAACAAGAGATTAGGATTGGTGGATGAATTGAAATTAATGGGTCAATATTTTGATAGCACATAACACAACCATTAGAAGACACATTCATAAGGTTAATTTCATCAGTAACCATTCATAATTAATCTTTACTGGCTTTGAGATGCAAAACTGACGCATTCAAACATTGAAGTCAAGACTTTCAAAAAGCAAAGACACTAGACTAAAAAAATTTATTTTGTGTCTCATACAACTTACACTAGTTGTATGAGGTAATTTTTTTGTCTCCCACTTTTGTGGACCGAGAATTTTGTGGACCCAGAAGTATAAGATTGGGGTCCATAATTTTGTGAGACTAAAAGGAGCTTCATACAACTAGGGTCAGTTGTATCAGATGCAAAATAAAATTTCTCAGAGCCACAGGGATTAAGATGACTGTCTCCAGCTTATTTCCCTGTAACCCAAGAATGGACAACACCCCACTCCAAGGGAATGTAAATGAAAATTGAAAAAAAAAATAGTAAAAGATAGAGGACATGCCGAGAATAGCTAAAAGACAGTTATACATCATGCATTTAAGATGAAGAGCCTCAGGTAGTATCTTTCAGTTGCTGATGCAAAACAAGTTTTCAACAGGTCAATAGCTTCTAATTCTGACGTTGGAGTGACAACATCCCAGAAAAGGATGATTCACTTTATACAGCTTTGGTAACAATGAATACACAAGTAGAGATCAATATGCAATAAGAGTGTTGTAATAAATTACCTTCCTTATCAAGGAAGGCTTCTTGGAACATTGATGGCATAAACCAAGGATGTGGTTTATGGTTCAATGAATCGACCATGGAAGATTAGGGTTCAAATCTCGATGGAGTAGTTGATTTCTTACTGTGACAAAATTACTTATAGTTTGTTGGTGGAAAATAGGTGGTGTATTAGCCAAGGCACCTATGTGAAATATGGCAAGGAGAGGTGAATAAAAATTTCATAAAAATGAGTTAAAATATAAAGAAATAAATAAACAAAAAAATCATGGAAATATAATATATATATCGTATATATTTTAGAAAAAATTACATAGATACACATAACTCAATCAAGGAAATATAACTCAATAAAAGTGCAGTAAATTAAAATGTAATAATCAACTAAAATGCGTAATTATAGCATATCATCACATGCAACTATTAATTAATGAATAAATAATTTTGCATTGTCTTCTAAACATAATTTTTAAAATTTTAATAGTTTGTTACGGTTATAAAGTTAATCAATTCCAATGTAACTTTAAGAAAATATTAGAAACAAATGATAAATAGTGCATATAGTTTGGTTGACCTCGTTGTTTCTCTTATGGTACACTCCTCTTCCCGCCGAGCCCATTTTCTCCTCGATCTACGGAGACAAAATGTAGGACTGGTGCCATCTTGAATTCAAAAATTCTCCACCTTTTCTCAGCTTGACACCTACTTTAGATTTTGGTCTATACCAGCATCATAATATCAAATTGGGGAGGAAGATTAGAATTAGAAATTGATAGAAAAGCAAGGACATGGGCTCGTGTAAGTAGCAACCCACATTACTGACTAACGGTGGATAATCATATTTCTTAGAGACTTCTCTATAGAAAATTAGAATATCGATATGCTAGTTGGTTGCCTGGGATTCGAACCCGGAACTAGTCGGATGGAGCAGATAAGTCCCTTGTTAAATAAACTGAACATGGAGTAAGAATTTAAATACATATAGCGTGTTTGGATTGTTGTTACTTATTTATTGTATTGTATTGTTATTTTAAATACAATATTCTTAAATTGTATTCTATCGTATCATTAAATCTGTCTTTACGTAACAAAGAAATGTGCCACTTTAAGTAACGATCAATTTGATGTGGTTGCGTCGTTATCTTGTCTTCTTTTCTCATTTCACCCTCCGCTATTACTAAATAATTTTAGTTTATCATTTACCTTAACTTTTGTATAATAAATTTATTCTATATCATAATTTTTCTTTATAATATTGCGAGTTTTGTTCTTCATATTGCGGGTGCATGATATCATGAAACAACAACAAACAATACAATCTATCCAAATATTGTATTTATCAAATGAAACAGTATAATACAATATAATATGATATGATACATTATGAAACGATGCGTAGCAACCATACAAACAAGCTGTAAAGGGTACATGTAGTGCTAACGCGCAGATTGTTAATATTAGTGAGTGTTTGGACATAAGAACTGTAAAATTCCAGAAAATGGTGAAAATGGTATTTGAAATTTAGAGTTGGGTTTGGACATGAAGAGGATTTTGTGTTGTTTTTGAAGTTTTGTGAGTGATTAGAGTGAAAATATTGAAAAACAGTTTTTGGAGTTTTTTAATTTTTCTAAAAATTTTAAAATGTATATTCAAGTGAAAATTGAAAACTTCATGAACAAACGCTGATTTCAGGAAAAAAAATGGAAATATTTTGAGAAAATGGAAAAAAAATTCTTATGTCCAAACGAGCTCTTATTTTTTCACCTACATACATTGTTATTTTTTCCAATTGCATTATAACTTATCATAAATTATTAGCATTGCGACACTAGTAACCCAAAAAAATAAGAAGCAGTATTCTATTAGCTAATGTAAAATTTAGCAACTGTTATAAATATATTATTATGGAGGTTCATTTAGTACTTCATTGTAAATAAGCTTCTTCACAGCTTCTTGAAGGAGCTTATTCATATGGGACTCCGATGTGAATATATTTATCTATTTACTACTGTATTAGAAATAAGCCTCCTCAAGAAGCTTGTCACTTCAGTACCCCGGTTATGGATAAACATTACCCCTGTTAGGAGATTATCCATATCGGATATAATAAGATTATTCTTTTCGTACTCCGTTAAGAATAAACATTACCCTGATAGAAGATTATTCATATCAGGTATAATGAGCTTATCCTTTTAGTATTCCGTTATGGACAAACATTACCCCAGTAGAATATTATCTATGCCTCGTACAATGAGCTTATCCTTTCAGTACTCTATTATGGATAAATATTAATCTCAGTAGTAAATTATCCATATCTGGTATAGTAGCAGCTTGTAGTAGCAACTTACAAGCAAATTACAGTAACAACTTACATAACAACTTCCTTTCTTCTATAAATAGAAGATATTTCAGTTCATTATGTACATGAATTTGAAGCTGAATAATATATCAATCTCTCTCTATACTTATCTTTAGTTTAGTTACCTTACAATCGTTATTTCATAACACGTTATCATCACGAGACTTTGTCATTTTGAGCACTAACTTCAAATTTAACTTATATTGCAGTGTTCATCTTTGATGAAGGGCGACGCTCTTACGTATGTGGTTAGATCTTGTTCATTCCAATCATCATAAGGATGAATATATTCTTGAGGTGTGTTCATCTCTGATGTAAGGCAAAGCTCCAACGTTCGTGGTTCGATCTTGTTCATTTCGAGCATCATAAGGCTGAATATTCCCTTTAGGTGGTGTATTTTTTTCTTGGCCGTAGTGATGTAGATATCACTTACATATGGAGTGACAAAATTTTCGTAATTTAATTTGAGTCTTTTGCTTATATTTTAATATCTTTATCATTACCTGCTTGGTTGTTTGTTACGTATACAATACCTATTTTGGTATTTGTTTTCATCCTTATTATCTAAAGGATTACAAAATGGATAACATTGCTAGATCCACTTAAACTCCAGTAAAGTTTACAAGAAATATACAACCACCAGAAGTGATTGTATTTCGTATATCTCATTGTAACTAAATTCTGTAACTACCAGAAGTGGTATATGTCGATGACCGCCGGAAGTGATAATTTAGGCTTTCTATGATTATAATTAAAGATAAGTTAGAGAAAATTTCTCTATATTATTTGTATGCCTCAATTTTCTCCAGAAGTAGCATTATCTTAAAAAAGGTTGAAGCATCACATGATTTTGTGTGATTAATGCTAGTTCAAACAATTATATTCCGTTCCCTGAAGGATGAGAATTTTAGATAATTATTAATCTATTCTCTAAAGTGAATGTGAAAATATTAATAAAGTTCGTAAACATAAATGCACTTTTGATGTAAATATATTAAAATTCACCTCCATAAGAGGTAAAATGATTGGGAGAATATATACTCATTTTCTCATATTTTAAATTTTCTCCTGAAAAAGTAACACAATTGAAATTTTCTCCTGAAGTAGGAAAATATTATGAAACTATGTCTTTCTGTGCTTAAATAAAATAATAAGATATTTAAAGTTATTTTTTAAGCATATTTTCGTTCCTTAGAGTGAATTAAGGAATATCACAACTCACCTCCCGAAGAGGTAGACCAAAGGGTAAAAATCTTATTTTTGTGGCATAAAGATCATTGTCGCACGTACCCATTGTACGTAAAATATCTTGGACAATTTTATTAAATATCATTCCAAGGCAAAAGTATTCTTGTAGAATGAATTTTACTACATCCACATTAATATGTGATGGTTAGTTATCGAGTTCCCCGAGGAAATAACAACTATGTGGTTACTGCTTTGATATAAAAAATTCAGATGTTAATGGCGTTTCTTCCTAAAGGAAATATTTGTCACAAAGTTGGTGGTAAAAATAATGAAATTCATAATTTTTACATTTATAAATTTAGAATTGTCTTTATAATATTCATTAGATTATGATTTTGTCTCATGATACCAGAAGTTTCTGAGCAATATTTTATAGTACAAAATACTTTAACAACTCTTGAAGAGCTAATTATTTGTCTAGAAGACATGTGACATTAGTAATGCGATAAATATTAGATTGTGGATAATAAATGAAGGCTCTAGAAGACCTTATATACAAATATGTCAATCATATTATATGATTATGGTCAAAACATATGTTATAGTAAACGTGAAGTTTACTAATACAAATGATAATCATACTGAGACTACAAATGATTGAAAGATTGAAAATATTCATGTTTCAACAATCATAGGGGTACATATGTATATGAGAAGTTACCCGCCTTATCTTCAATTTGCACTACATCATGTATCACAACAAACCTTTCACGATCTCAGTTCGCTCTCCGTGAACATGTTGTAATGGCACCTAGTTCCTATAATTAGGTAAGCCTAACAATGCGGAAAAACAACATAGCTTGCGGAATAATTAAATAAAAACGAACAACTAAAAGAAAACTGCATATAAATGCCGCTCGGCATATACATCTCAAAGGTGCGGAAGACCACGATATCACCCCAAAACCCAAAAACTCACGGGAACACAAGCTTACGAAAAGTAGTACATGGCTTTAACTCCAGAATATCTAAAGTAAAAGTATGGAAGAAGGCTAAATACTACAAATAGAGTAAAGAAGTCTGTGGACGCTGCAGATGTACCTCGAAGTCTCTGTAGCTCTCCCTGCCTCAAGGATGGTGCGCCTGAGATGAAGTACCTGGATCTGCACATGAAAAGAAACATGCGCAAAAGAGGTATGAGTACACCACAACGGTACTCAGTAAGTACCAAGCCTAATCTCGATTGGATAGTGACGAGGAAAGGTCAGGGCCCTACTGAAATATAACATAATAAATGATAAGATGAGGAAAAAATAGTATAGATAAAGTGTACTGCGAGAATCTAAACAGGATAAATACGGAAACCGTAATAGAAAGTAGAAATAGGACAATACTAGTAAATATTACTCACAACAGAAACCACAACCGGGGATCTCTTGGTATCCTCACTATATACACGAGGGATCTCTTGGTATCCTCAAAACTGACAATCTCATGTGCCATGGATCTCTTGGTATCCCGAGGATCTCTTGGTATCCTCAAAACTTACAAATTTCATGTGTTAGGAATCTCTTGTATCCCGAGGATATCTTGGTATCCCGAGGATCTCTTGGTATCCTCAAAACTTACGAATTTTATGTGCCATGGATCTCTTGGTATCCCGAGGATCTCTTGGTATCCTCAAAACTTACAATTTCATGTGCCAGGGATCTCTTAGTATCCCGCACCTTCAGTCCAGAACATATCAAGTGCAGAGGGGATCTCCCTCGAGGCCAACCCATAGTCCCAATTTAAAAAACACGCAATAATAGCCCAAACATTAGGATATATACTAAACTCAGGACAAGAAATGCAAAATCCTATCCAAACATACTACACGGAGTACAAACAAGACAATTTAAGCATTTAGGCAAGCAAGTCAAATCAACGTTCTTCTCTAAACTAGCATAGAATAAACTTACAATTTAAAATAAACAGGTAAGAAAGAAAACTCAATTTAAATACTTCAAGTAAACACAGATTTCCAACAATTAGCTCAAGTACGCGCTCTTCACCTCACGTACGGGGCATTCAAATATCAAATATCATGTCCAAAGGGATAGAAGTCCAACCCCCCCCCCCCAAGGTTAAACAAGCCACTTACCTCAAACCGGCTCCAAAAATCAACTCGAACCCACACCTTTGCCACGAGTATCCGACTCCAAATGGCCCAAATATATTCATTTCGATTACATCTCGTAAATAATATCTGAAGCAACTGATTCTATTATTTAATTCAAAGATAAGACGTAAATTTAGGTAAAATAACCAAAACGTCCCTCGGGCCAACGTGGTCAAAACCCGAGGCTCGAACCAAAACCCGATTACCTATTCCCTCACAAACCCAATTACCTATTCCCTCACAAACCCAAATATAAATGTGTTTTGAAATCGGATCTCAAATTGAGGTCCAAATCCCCAATTTTAGCAAAACCTAAGTTCTACCCAACATACCCAAATTTTCCCATTAAAATCTTCGATTTGAAGTTGAAATTGTGTTAAAAGATGCTAAAGAGTGAAGAAAATAAGTTAGAAATCACTTACCAATCGTTTTGAAGAATAAGAATCGTTTGGGAAATCGCCTCTTATATTTTGGGTGTTTTTGAAAAATGAAAACTAACTAAAATTCTTGTGTATTTATACCGTCTGAAGTACCCAGCGCGGACCGCGACCGCGCTGACCTACCTAAAGACATGCACATCTTAGCCCTGTGCAGACTGCACAAAGCCGACCGTGGCCGCATAGTACCCACCGCAGACCGTGCAAAGGCGACCACGTTGCGCTGGTCCCTCCGCGGGCGCACGCATTTTCTCGCGGACCACTGGAGGGTTCAGAGACTGCAACATTTTTCCTGAACATGCAACACCTAGTCTTTTAAGCCTAAGGCGTCTCGGAACCTACTCGAAACTCACCCGATCCCTTAGGGCTCCAAACCAAACATGCACATCACCTCAAAGCCATCCTACGGACTTACCCGTGCGATCAAATCGCTAATATAACATCATAAACATTAAATTGTGCCTCAAAATCCATGATTTTTCTTCTATGTTTCACAAAATATCAAGTTTTCCACTTCAAGCCCAAAACACGTCAAACGACGTCCATTTTAAACCAAACTTTACAGAAGGTACTTAAATCATATATAAGACTTGTACCTGGTGTCGGAACCATATTACGAGCCCGTACCATCACTTTCTAATCAGTTTTCATTTCCAATTTCCTTAATTATTTCCAGAAAATAATTTCACATAAAAATTCATTTCTTGGACCTGGGACCTCGGAATTCGATTCCGGGCATACGCCCAAGTCCCATTTTTTCCTACAAACCTTCCGGGAACGTCAAATCACGGGTCCGTTAATCCAAACTGTTCATTGAAGTCAAACTTATTCAATTTAATATAAAAAATTAGCATTTTTCTCACAGAATTCATATTTAAGCTTTTCCGGCTACGTGCCCGGACTGCTCAGGAAAATCGAGGCAACCCTAACTGAGGTTTCCAAGGCCTCAAAAGTATAAAATGGTAAGAAAATAAGTGATGACACCCTTTGGGTCGTCACATCCTCCACCACTAAAATAACTGTTCGTTCTCGAACGGACAAAAGAAAAAAGTACTTGAGTCGGGGAAAAGGTGGGGATAACAATCCCGCATATCAGACTCGGACTCCCAGGTCAATGCTTCAAGAGGCTGACCCCTCCACTGGACACGAGTAGAAGAAAATCTCTTAGACCTCAGCCCACGAACCCGCCGGTCTAGAATAGCTACAGGTTCCTCCTCGTAAGACAAGTCCTTGTCCAATTGGACAGTGCTGAAATCTATCACATGGGTTGGATCATCATGATACCTTCGGAGCATGGATACATGAAAAACTAGATGCACGGATGATAAGCTAGGCAGCAATGCAAGTCTATAAACCACCTGCCCCAGTCGATCAAGAATCTCAAACGGACCGATGAACCTAGGGTTAAGCTTGCCCTTCTTCCCAGATCTCATCATGCCCTTCATAGGCGATACTCGGAGCAATATCCTATCACCAACCATAAATGCTACATCTCAAACCTTGCGATTTGCATAGCTCTTATGTCTAGACTGAGCTGAGCGAAGCCTATCCTAGATGATCTTGACCTTGTCCAAAGCCTCCTGAACCAAATCCGTACCTAACAACCGAGCCTCTCCTGGCTCGAACCATCTAACCGGAGATCGACACCGCATACCATATAAAGCCTCATAAGGATCCATCTGGATGCTCGACTGGTAGCTATTGCTGTAGGCAAACTCCACTAAAGGCAAGAACTGATCCCAAGACCCTCCAAACTGAATCACACATGCACGGAGCATATCCTCAAGAATCTGTATAGTGCGCTCGGATTGTTTGCCCGTATGGGGGTGAAATGTTGTGCTCAACTCCACTTGAGTGCCTAAATCCTGCTGCATGGACCTCTAGAACTACGATGTAAACTGAGTACCTCTGTCTCAAATGATAGAATCTGGAATACCATGCAGACGGACGATCTCCCAAATATAAATCTCCACCAACCGCACTGATGAATAAGTGGTACACACATGAATGAAGTGAGCGGGACTGGTCAACCGATCCACAATAACCCAAATGGCATCAAACTTCTTCAAGGTCCATGGTAGTCTAGATGCAAAGTCCATGGTGATACGCTCCCATTTCCACTCCGGAATCTCTATCTGCTGGAGTAACCCACCTGATCGCTGGTGCTCATACTTCACCTGCTAGCAGTTGAGGAATATAGACACATACCCAACTATATCCTTCCTCATACGCCTCCACCAATAATGTTGTCTCAAGTCCTGATACATATTCGCAGCACCCGGATGGATGGAATACCGCGAACTATGGGCCTCTGCTCAAATCAACTCTCGAAGCTCATCAATATTGGGCACACAAATCTGGCCCTGCATCCTCAATACCCTGTCATCTCCAACGGTCACTTCTTTGGCATCACCACGCTGAACCTTGTCCTTGAGGACAAGCAAATGAGGGTCATCATATTGCCGCTCCCCTATACGATCAAATACGGAATATAGGGAAACCACAAAACGAGAACACGACAGGGCTCCGAAAGGCCCAATCTCACAAACTGGTTGGATAAGTCCTGGACATCCATCGCCATAGGCCTCTTTAAAGCTGGTAATATGCCAAACTCCCCAAACTCTCTGCCCGGTGACTCAAGGCATCCGCCACCACATTGGCCTTGTCCTGGTGATACAGAATAGTAATGTCATAGTCCTTCAGCAACTCTAACCATCTCCTCCAACGTGAATTTAGATCCTTTTGCTTGAACAAGTGCTGCAAACTACAGTTTTCGGTATATATCTCACAAGGCACATCGTACAAATAATGATCCCATATCTTCAAGGCATGAACAATAGAAGCTAACTCAAGGTCATGGACAGGGTAGTACTTCTCATGTATCTTCAACTGTCTGGACACGTAAGCAATCACCTTACCGTCCTGCATCAACACCGCTCTGAGTCCTACTCTCGAGGTGTCACAATAGACAGTATAAGACTTCGAACCGGTAGGCAACATCAAAATAGGGGCTGCAGTCAAAGCTGTCTTGAGCTTCTGAAAGCTTGCCTCACACTCCTTTATCCAGTGAAATGGGGCACCCTTGTGGGTCAATCTAGTCATATGGGCCGCAATCGATGAAAATTCCTCCATGAAACGACGATAATAGCCCGCCAAACCGAGGAAGCTGCGAATCTCTGTAATTGAGGATGACCTGGGCCAACTCTGCACAGCCTCTACCTTCTTTGGATCCACCCGAATACCCTCATTTGATACCACATGGCCTAAGAATTCCACTGAATCCAACCAAACTCACATTTTGCAAACTTTGCATATAACTTCTTCTGTCTCAGAGTTTGGAGCACTATCCTCAGATGCTGCTCATGATCTTCCAGACTCTGGGAATACACTAGAATGTCATCAATAAAGACAATAACAAAAAAATCAATATACTGCCTAAACAAACTGTACATAAAATGCATAAATTCTGCTATGGCATTGGTCAGCCTGAATGACATAACAAGGAACTCGTAATGACCATACCAAGCCCTGAAGGCAGTTTCGGGATGTCTAGCTCCCGAATTTTCAATTTATGGTAACCTGAGTGCAAGTCAATATTAGAAAACACCTGTGCGCCCTGAAGCTGGTCAAACAGATCATCAATACGAGGCAAAGGATAACGGTTCTTCACTGCAACCTTGTTCAACTAGCGGTAATCAATACACATATGTATAGAACCGTCCTTCTTCTTCACAAACAGGACAGGAGCATTCCCACGGTGGAACGCTGGGTCGAATAAAACCCTTCTCAAGCAACTCCTGGAACTGATCCTTCAACTCCTTTTAACTCAGGAGGATCCATACGATACATAGGAATGGAAATGGGCTGAGTGCCCAACAACTGATCAATGCCAAAATAAATCTCTATCGGGAGGCATGCCCGAAAGATCAGTCGGAAACATATCGAGATAATCCTGTATCATTGGAACTGAATCAACAGAGAGGGTGCATTGACATCTCTCACATAACCTAAATATGTGGCACACCCCTTCTCAACCATACGCGGAGCTTTAAGAAAAAAGATAACTCTATTGGGAGTGTGATCTAAAGTACCACTCCACTCAATACGCGGAATACCTAGCATAGCCAGTGTAACGGTCTTAGAGTGACAATCAAGAATAGAAAAATGGGATGACAACCAGTCCATGTCCAAAATAATGTCAAAATCAACCATACCGACTAATAATAAATCCTCTGTGGTCTCAAACCCATGAATAGTAACCAAACATTACCGATAAATGCGGTCCACAACAAGAGAATCCCCCACAGGAATAGAAACATAAACGGAGGCACTCAAAGAATCCCGAGGTACACCCAAATGCGGAGCAAAGTAAGGAGACACATAAGAATAAGTAGAGCCCGGATCGAATAGAACTGATGCCTCTCTATGAGAGACCAGTATGATACCTACAATGACGGAATCAGAGGCAACAGCTTCGGTACGAGCATGAATAGAATAATATCTGGACCGGACCCTCTCTCTCGAGGGTGACCTCTATCCCCCTAACCTCCGCCCTTAGCCGGCTGAGTTGATAGGGTAGCAGCTGGAGCGGTGATCATGGCCTGAGAAATTTGATGAGCACGTTGTGGCTGAGAAGTCTATAGGGGTTCACTCCTCCAAAATATAGGGAAATCCCTCACCACATGGCGGGTGTCGCCATACTCAAAATAAGTTCTGGGAAGGCGCGGTGGCTGTGATTGGCTCGAGCCAGATCTGCTGAACTAGCCTCTGAAAGCACCCCGCGTAGGAGGCGTGCTAGAAACTGGAGGTGCATAGTAAGGCTCCTGAGGTATAGGCGGAGCTAGGACACTGCTGGCCGATGGAAGAGCTGAATGAATGGGGAGACCCACATAGCCCCTACCATAAAGACCTACTGTTGGGGTACGGGCACCAGAGTAGTGACCCGACTCTCGAGACCTCTTGGCCTATCTCTCCCATCGCTCCCTGGCGAGCATACCTTCAATCCTCCTAGCAATGCTCACTACCCGCTGATAAGGAATGTCATCTCTAACTCTAGAGCCATGCTAGTTCTGATGGGTGGGGTAAGACCCTCGATGAACCTCAACCAAGGCTGGTGCATGCCTGGCCAACCTGGTATAGTGGATAGAATACTCCAAAACGGTCATAGCACCCTGACGCAAATGCTCAAACTCTACGCGCCATGCATCCCTAAGACTCTGGGGTACAAACTCTCTCATGAAGATATCTGAGAACTAGGTCCAGGTCAGTGAGGCAGCCTTGGCTGGACTATCTATCTCATAAGTGTGCCACCAATCATAGGCGGCTCCCCCACGCTGGAAGGCAGTGAAGGAAGCCCCGCTGGACTCTACTATGCCCATAGTGCGAAGAATGCGGTGACACTTCTCTAGAAATCCCAAGGCATCGTCTGATGCTAATCCACTGAATACTGGGGGATCATACTTCTTAAACCTCTCAAGTCTTAGCTGCTCGACCTCTGAAGCAGCTGACCCGTCCTTAGGCTTAACTGGCACTACAGTCGGTGTGGGAATTATCTCAGGAACCTGCTCCACCTACACTCACTGCTCAGGAGTGCGGACGGCAGGAGTCTGTGCTTTTCCCTCGGCCTGGGATATGGATGTAGCAAGGGGAAGCAACCCTGCCTAAGCCAAGGTGGTATACATACTCATGAACTGAGCCAAAGTCTCCTGAAGGGCTAGAGTAGTAGTGGCAGTAGTGGGCGTGCCAGGTGACTGGGCTCCGGCTGAATCTGCTGGAGGTTCCTCGACGACAGCTCACGCAGGTGCTCTGGCTACACCACGTGCGCGTCCACGACCTCTACCCCAGCCCCGGCCTCTGACGGTTGCAGTAGGAGGCACGGGTGCCTGATCATCACGAATAGCGCGTGCCCTCACCATCTATAAGAGAATAGAAGACAGAATTTTAGAATTTGTGGTGTCAAAATATCGCACGTCAAGGAAATCAAATGAAGTGGAGATTTTTTTCTAACAGTTACATAGCCTTTCGTAAATAAGTACAGACGTCTCCGTACCGATCAACGAGACTCTAATAAATCGGCTTATGTTACGTGACTCCTATGAACCTAGAGCTCTGATACCAACCTATCACGACCCCAGTTTGCCCTCCGTGAATATGCTGTGATGGCACCTAGTTCCTATAACAAGGTAAGCGTAACAATGCAAAATAAAACATAGCTTGCAGAATAATAAAGTAAAAATGAGCAACTAAAAGAAAACTGCATATAAATGTCGCTCGGCATATACAACTCAATAGTGCAGAAGACTACGATATCACCCCAAAACCCGGAAACTCACGGGAACACAAGCTAACGAAAAGTAGTACATGGCTCTAACTCCAGAATATTTAAAGCAAAAGTACGGAAGAAGGGTGAATACTACAAATAGAGTAAATAAAGAGACTGTTCGATCTGCGGACGCTGCAGATGTACCTCGAAGTCTCTGTATATCTCCTTGCCTCAAGGATGGTGCGCTTGAGATGAAGTACCTGGATTTGTACATGAAAAGAAACATGCACAGAAGAGGTATGAGTACACCACAATGGTACTTAGTAAGTGCCAAGCCTAACCTCGGTTGGGTAGTAACGAGGAAAGGTTAGGACCCTATTACGATATAACATAATAAATGATAAGATGAGGGACAAACAATATAGATAAAGTGTATAGCGAGAATCTAAACAGGATAAATACGAAAACCATAATAGAAAGGAGAAACACGACAATACTAGTAGATACTACTCACAAAAGAAACCACAACCGAGGATCTCTTGGTATCCTGAGGATCTCCTGGTATCCTCATCATATACACGAGGGATCTCTTAGTATCCCGAGGATATCTTGGTATCCTCAAAACTTACAATCTCATGTGCCAGGGATCTCTTGGTATCCTCAAAACTTACAAATTTCATGTGCCATGGATCTCTTGGTATCTTGAGGATCTCTTGGTATCCCGAGGATCTATTGGTATCCTCAAAACTTACAAATTTCATGTGCCAGGGATCTCTTGGTATCCTCAAAACTTACAATTTCATGTGCCATGGATATCTTGGTATCCCGTAACCTCAGTCCAGGACATACCAAGTGGGGGGGGGGGTCTCCGGGGAGGCCAACCCGTAGTCCCAATTTAAAAACACACAATAACAGCCCAAACATTAGCATAGATACTAAACTTAGGACAAGAAATGGAAAATCCTAGCCAAACATACTGTACGGAGTACAAACAAGACAATTTAAGCACTTAGGCAAGTAAGTCAAATAAACGTGCTTCTCTAAACTAGCATAGAATAAACTTACAATTTAAAATAAACAGGCAAGCAAGAAAACTCAATTTAAATACTTCAAGTAAAAATGAATTTTCAGCAACTAGCTCAAGTACGCGCTCGTCAACTGACGTACGAGGCATTCAAATACTAAATATCATGTCCTAAGTGGTAGAAGTCCCCCACACAAGGTTAGACAAGCCACTTACCTCAAATCGACTCCAAGAATCAACTCGAAACCACACCTTTGCCACGAGTATCCGACTCTAAATAGCCCAAATCTATTCATTTCAATAACATATCGTAAATAACATCTCAAGCAACTGATTCTATTATTTAATTTAAAGCTAAGACACAAATTTAGGTAAAATAACCAAAATGCCCCTCAGGACAACGTGGTCAAAGCCCGAGGCTCAAACCAAAACCCAGTTACACATTCCCTCATGAACCCAAATATATGATTTGTTCTGAAATAAGACCTCAAAGTAAGGTCCAATTCCCCAATTTTAGCAAAACCTATGTTTTACCCAACATACCCAAAATTTCCCCATTAAAATCTTTGATTTGAAGTTGAAATTATGTTAAAAGATGCTAAGGAGTGAAGAAAATAAGTTAGAAATCACTTACCAATCATTTTGAAGAAGAAGAATCGTTTGGGAAAATCGCCTCTTATGTTTTGGGTGTTTTTCAAAAGTGAAAAATAAGTGAAATTCCCGTGTATTTATACCCTCTGAAGTCCCTAGTGCGCACCGTGGCCGCACTGACCTACCTGGAGACCTACGTATCTTAGCCATGCGCGGACCGCGCAAAGCCGACCGCGGCCGTACAACACCCACCATGGACCGCGCAAAGGCGACCGCGGCCGCGCTGGCCCCTCCGCGCCGCATGCATTTTCTCGCGGACCGTGCTTGAGGGTTCAGAGTCTGCAACATTTTTCCTGAACCTGCAACACTTGGTCTTTTAAGCCTAAGGCATCCCGGAACCTACTCGAAACTCACTCGAGCCCTCGGGGCTCCAAACCAAACATACACATCACCTCAAAACCATCCTACGGACTTATCCGTGCGATCAAATTGCTAATATAACATCATAAAAATTAAATTTAGCCTCAAAATCCATGATTTTTCTTATAAGTTTCACAACATATCAAGTTTTCCTTTTCAAGCCCAAAGTACGTCAAACGACGCTCATTTTCAACCAAACTTTACAGAAGGTACTTAAATCATATATAAGACTCATACCGGACGCCAGAACCAGATTACGTGCCCGATATCATCACTTTCTAATCAGTTTTCATTTCTAATTTTCTTAATTATTTCCAGAAAACAATTTCACACAATATTTATTTCTCGGACTTGGGACTTCGAAATTTGATTCCGGGCATACGTCCATGTCCCATATTGTTCTACGGACCCTCCAAAACTGTCAAATTACGGATCCGGGCCCGTTAGCCTAAAATGTTGACCAAAGTCAAACTTATTCAATTTAATATAAAAAATTAACATTTTTCTCACACAATTCATATTTAAGCTTTTTCGGCTACGTGCCCGGACTGCGCACGCAAATTGATGTAACCTTAGATGAGGTTTCCAAGGTCTAAGAAGTATAAAATGGTAAGAAAATAAGTGATGACCCCCTTTGGGTCGTCACAAAACCAGAAGTTTACTAATGCAAAAACAACTATAGTAAATAGGGAATTTACTTATACAAAAGTAGCCACAATAAATCAGAAGTTTACTAATGTAAAAGTTTGTGCCATAGTAAACTAGAAGTTTACTAAGAGATAGCACATGCCACAATGAACTCGAATTTTTCATTTGCCATTTTTAAATGAGCAATTTGAGAGTTCAGATAAGCATATATTGAAGAACTAGAAAATTTTTCAAGAATTCTCCTGTGTTGCTTGTTCTCATAATAAATTGATTATACCAACTAAAGTTGGGACTAAAACCTACGATTCTAAAATATATAAAAGGTGGTATGGGCCCATTCACCTGTCATCTGAACCACTTATAGATGCATATATAAGATGGTTACATGTATGTTTATTGTCAACATATAGTTTGGCATTTGAGATTGCTTTTCTCAATTAAGAGCAGAACTTTCAGAACGAAATCAAGATAGTTCATCTTAATAATGCTGATTTATATCCAACCTGGTTTAGCATTAAATACCTCCTACAAATAGCTAAACTATTGCTTATGAGAACAAAGCTTCATGTGTTAGTCTAAGATATTCTAAATTGCATACAATAGCACCTGTATGCATCAGAATAACAATATATGATATAGTCATTCCCTCACAATTGGTTTAGGATCAGAAATCAAATATTTTACTATCTTTTGATATGTGGTATATGATTAATTTCTCTACCACAATACATAAAGATATGTTTCCTAAAGAAAATTGGGGATATATGTTAGTTTTTCTAACATTTGAGGATGGAATAAACAACTTAAACATATGCTATATGAATTGAATTATCATTAATATGATTCTCACTTAGAAGATAATTCAAGTCAAATGCCATAAGCATTTGTTGATCCAAAATTTAATATCAATTTCAACTGCAAATGGTCCTATTAAAATTAAAGTCCGTAAATGATAAAGTTTACTATATACATGAAGCGTGGTAGACCAATCGGTTACAAAGGTAACAATCCTTGAAAAATGATAAGAGCTAATGATCAAAATGATCATAATGAGAGGAAATACGCTCTAAAAGAGCCCACGATATAACATTTCATGAAACTCTCGAAGAAGTTCATGTACCTGAAAATAAAGAAAGTGATGAGATATCAACAAGGTATGTCACTTAGGAAATGATATGAAATGATCATCGACGATATATTTGATATAATATAGTGCATAATATTGTAAAAGATTGTGAGGATCGGACCGGTAGTCCAATCGTCCAGACATATGATGTCATGCCATTTAAATGCAAGTCATAACCTAATGATTCATCTGATTAAATCTATATGATGATCCCTGAAGGATTTAAAATACTTGAAGCATATAATTCAAAGTCTTGATAAATGTACTCGATCAAATTATAAAAATCTTTATACGGTTGCGCATGTGATATAATCGCTTCAGTGAATATTTGCTGAAAGAAAGTTACATAAATGATGTTATTTACCCATGTATTTTTATAAAGAAAATGTTATCAGAATTTGTTACACTTGTTTATATTAGTGACATAAATCTTGTTGGAACTCCAAAAGAACTCCACAAATGCAATTGAATATCTTAAGAAAGAATTTGAGATGAAAGATCTTGGAAAAATAAAAATTTGTCCTTGGTCTAAAATTGAATATTTAGTGGACAAGATCTTTGTCCATCAATTTGCCTATACAGAAAGGGTCTTTAAGCATTTTTACACGAACAAAGCGCACCCATTAAGTACACCAATGAATGTTCGATCACTTGAAGTGAATAAGGATCTGTTTCGACCTCCAAAAGAGGATGAGGAAGTCCTTGCTCGTGAAATACTCTATGTCAGTGCAATTGTTATGCATTTATATATCTTGCTAATGCTACAAAGGTGGTGCATATCGCATAGGTTATGCAGATACAAGATTAGAATGCAGAGACTCAAATATTTGAAACAAGGTTTTCATCAAGGGGAGTAAAATACATGACGAACTCTTTTTTTCTTACGATGGTTTTTTCCCATGAGATCTTCCTTATAGAATTTTTAATTAGGCGCTTAGCAATACGTATTACTAAATATGTGTACTCTTTTTCCTTCACTAGTATTTTTCTCACGTGGTTTTTCCTAGTAAGATTTTAATGAGACACATTATCTTTTATTGAACATCCAAGGGGGAGTGTTATAAATATATTATATTATGGATGTTCATTTAGTACTCCTTTGTAAATAAACTTACTTAAAAAGCTTATTCATATGAGATGTCGTCGTAAATATATTTATCTATTTAGTACTTTATTAGAAATAAGCCTCCTGAAAAAATTTATCACTTTGGTACCAGATTATATATAAATATTACCCTCGGTAGAAAATTATCCATACCAAATATAATAAGCTTATCCTTTCGATATTTCGTTGTGGATAAATATTATCCCCGGTAGAAGATTATCCATACCGGGTACAATGAGCATATCATTTCAGTACTTCGTTATGAATACTATCACAGTAAAAATTATCTATATTTGGTACAATGAGTATCATTTTAATACTCCATTATGGATAAACATTAATCTCAATACAATATTATTCATATATGTTATAATAACAACTTACACACTAACTAATAGTAGCATAGCACCTTATATACCAATATCCTTTCTTCTATAAATATAAGATATTTCAATTTATTATAAATATACTAATTTAAATTTGAATAATATATCAATCTTCTTTGTACTTTAGTTTGTTTACATTACGTCGTTATTTTATAACAACAGCATTTTTTTTTCAAACAATCCTGAGCAGCAGAGCAATAGGTTGGAAAAGGTGAAGAAAAAAGAGAAGGAGAAGTGGAGAACGGCCATGATGGGCGATCTGCCCTCATGGCTTCTTGCCTTCTTCTTTCTCGTTGTCGTTCTCGCCGCAGTTCTCTACCAGTTTTATTCAAATATCTCTTCGCATTTACCATCTTTTCTTGTTTTATATTAATTAATAGTATTCCCTGTTAGGATTATGATTCCAACTAAATATAACAACCTTCATATTGAATAATTCGGAATTAAACTACATGAGCGGAAGCTAACCTGAATCCATATGTGGAAATTGTTGAACCTCCTTTGATGATTGTCCTTTTATCCTTGTGAACTCCTTGATCCTTTCTTCAAGATTTCTTGAAGTTGTATATCACCACAAGTATGCTTCACAAAACTTTGAACAATATGTGAATGGTTCACAATAATAATGTTATGACAATAATCAAATGGTATATGGTTTTCCACAATATTTGCAAGACAACAATGGAGTTTTTGGCTCTTGATTCAATGGGAGGAAGAAGAGTCTTGTCTTGCACTAATGTGGGAACCATAACCCCCACTTTATAACTTCATGAGTTACATAACCCAAGAGTCACAAGAGTTACATAACTCAAGAGTCACAAGCATGTAACCATGGTTACATATATGTAACCTTAGTTAGCCCATTATCAACTAAGGTTACCCTTTTGGGTATCTACACATTAGTCCTACACTTTATATGACAATATATTGGCCCCCTTAACCTTATGTCCATAAGACCACTTATTTAGGCCAAACCAAAAGATAGCACATAGCATATAATTTATCTTTATATTCTTCATATGTATGTAGATATAAGTCCATATATCTAGATATAAATCCATATATCTTACAATCTCCCACTTGGACGAGATACACATACATATGTACAAACCTTAGTATTATATGTTACAAAATAACCTTAGGAGCTCAAAATTGCTATCACAATAAAATTTTCATGAACAATCCGGTCCATCAATCATACCAACATAGGAACTAAGTGCTCGTCGTTACTCATTCGTAACTAGAACCAATCATAGATCACGTATATCAATATAACCAACGACATGGATCAAGTGTAGGTATGTAGCATGGAAATAACATAAGTGTGGTCAATAGAATGTCTATTTCCAACTGGTTCTCTTTATTGAGATCAATCATAAACTGTAAGAGTACAAAAAACTTTAAAACTGAATATCTGCAGATATAACCGAATTACTGAATTTCTGAATATAATGAACAATACATAAATGTGCAATACAAACTCCCTCTAAAATACATAATCCTTATCTGATTTGACACCCATACAAGCAATATGCTCATGAAATACTTTTGGTGTCAATCCCTTAGTGAGCGGATCCGCAAGCATGGAGTTTGTACTAATGTACTCAATGCACAATTGTCCATTTTGTACTCTTTCTTTAACAACCCGAAATTTGACGTCCATATGTTTTGCTTTCGTCAAACTACTGTTGTTATTAGCATAAAGGACTGCCGATCTATTATCGCAAAATAGCCTAAGCGGCTTTTTGATGCTATCAACAATTCGCAGTCCACCAACAAAATTCCGCAGCCATAATGCCTCATTAGATGCTTCATAACATGCCATAAACTCCGCTTCCATGGTGGAAGTGGCTGTAAGAGTTTGCTTGATGCTTCTCCGAGAGATAGCACCGCCCGCAAGCATGTAAATATAGCCTGAAGTAGACTTCAAACTATCCTGACATCCAGCAAAATCGGAATCGGTATACCCAATGATCTCAAGCTGGTCCGATTTCCGGTATGTAAGCATGTAATCCTTTGTTCTTTGTAAGTACCTCATGACTCGTTTGGCTGCCTTCCAATGGTCCATTCCCGGATTGCTTAGATATCTGCCTAACATCCCAACAATGTATGCTATATCAGGTCGTGTACATACCTGAGCATACATCAGACTACCTACCGCCGAAGCATAAGGTGTCTTCTGCATTTCCGAAATTTCATAAGTATTATTTGGGCACTGTTTGAGACTAAACTTGTCTCCCTTAGCAACAGGGGTGTTGCCTGGTTTACAATCCTGTATGCCAAATCTTTTCAGAACCTTATCGATATAGCCCTTTTGTGACAGACCGAACACCTTTAGAGCGATCTCGTTGTATCTGAATTCCTAATACAAAAGAAGCTTCACCAAGATCTTTCATTTCAAATTTCTTTGAAAGAAATTTCTTAGTTTCAAGTAATAATGCTATATCGTTACAGGCAAGCAGTATGTCATCGACATATAAAACCAGAAAAATATACTTACTCCCACTGAACTTATGGTATATACAGTCATCAGCAATATTCGGTTCAAAACCAAAAGATGTAAGGACTGCATGAAACTTATAATACCATTGACGAGAAGCTTGTTTGAGCCCATAGATGGATTTCTTTAATTTGCAAACCTTCTTCTCTGATTCATCCGAAACAAAGTTTTCAGGTTGCACCATATAAATTGTTTCCTCAATGTCACCATTGAGAAAAGTTGTCTTAACATCCATTTGATGAAGCTCAAGATCAAAATGTGCTACTAATGCCATTATAGTCCTGAAAGAGTCTTTCGATGAAACTGGAGAGAAAGTCTCTTTATAATCAATGCCTTCTTTCGGAGTGTAGCCTTTTGCGACAAGACGAGCTTTGTACTTAATAACATTGCCCCCTGAATCCCTTTTTGGTTTTAAAAATCCATTTACAACCAATAGGTTTCGTACCTTCGGGCAATGTAACAAGCTCCCAAACGTCATTATCGCTCATTGACTTCATCTCATCATTCATGGCATCAATCCACTTTTGAGAGTTAGAACACTTAATGACTTGACGGAAGTTGATTGGATCATCTTCCTCAAGTCCAATATCACTTTCTTGTTCTTGAAGAAATACAACATAATCATCCGAAATTGCATTTCTCCTCTCTCTAGTGGATCTCCTTAATGGCATTTCAGTTTCTTGAGGTTGTTGAGTTTGATTTTTATTAGTTACATCAGGGTCCTGATGGGGGAGATTTTCGAGATTGTCTTGAACCGGAGTTGTGTGATCCGAGTCAGGAAGACCAAGATCAACAACTTGAGGGAAAGACACATGTTCTTCCTCAAAGACAAAATCTCTAACAACTTTATCTCCCCACCCCCCAAACTCAATATCCTCAAAGAACCTAGCATTACCCGTCTCAAAAATAGTTCTAGAAGTGGGATCATAAAACTTAAAACCCCTGGATTTTTCAGAGTATCCAACAAAATAGCTACTAACCGTCTTAGCGTCCAGTTTCTTTTCATTCGGCCTATAAGGCCTTGCCTCAGCTAGACAACCCCAAATGTGTAAATGCCGAATACTGGGTTTATGCCCAGTCCAAAGTTCATATGGGGTTTTGATTGTAGCTTTAGTTGGAACTCTATTAAGAATATAAGCTGCGGTTTTTAATGCTTCACCCCAGAGTGAGTCTGGCAAAGTAGTACGAGAAATCATACTTCTTACCATATCCTTAAGGGTCCTATTTCGTCTCTCAGCTACACCATTCATCGTAGGACTGCCTGGCATAGTATATCGAGGGACGATCCCACACTCATCTAGGAATTTAGCAAAAGGCCCTGGACGTTGTTCACCGGAACCATCATATCGACCATAGTCTTCACCACCACGGTCAGATCTAACGGATTTAATTCTTTTGCTTAGTTGATTTTCAACTTCAGCCTTAAATGATTTGAACACGTCTATGGATTGGGACTTTTCGTGAATAAGATATAGGTACCCATAACGAGAGTAATCGTCTATGAATGTGATAAAGTATTGTTGACCATTCCGACAAGGAGTAGGAAATGGCCCACAAATATCCGTATGTATCAATTCTAAGACGTCCGAAGCTCTCTTAGCACCTAATCTAGTCTTGTTTGTTTTCCCTTGATACACTCAATACAAATTTCCGAATTTGAGGAATCAAGAGAATCAAGAATTCCATCTGACACGAGTTTCTGAATTCTTTGAATGGATATGTGACCCAGACGTTTATGCCAGAGTGAAATAGAATTCTCATTAGTTAATTTTCTTTTAGTACCACTTAAACTTGTATGCAAAGTTTCTTTATTTGAAGTTATTGTATCAACCAAATATAAGCTATCAAATGTTGATAAAACACCAGTACCAATAAGATTTGAATTCTGAAAGAGACTAACTTTATTGTCCCCAAATGTACATTTATAACCGGATATGTCCAATTGGGGAACAGAATTTAAATTCCGTCTAAAAGACGGTACAATAAAAGTCTCATCCAAATCTAAATGAAAACCGGTTTTAAACAACAGCCTAAATTAGCCAATAGCTTCAACTGGCACCTTCTTGCCGTCACCCACATAGATGTATCTTTCACCATCATTTGGTTTTCGGCAGTTCAGGCAACCCTGCATTGATATACTTATATGAGTAGTAGCAGCATAATCTATCCACCAAGTATCCTTAGGTACCGAAATTAAATTAACTTCAGAACAAACAAGAGAAAGAAATGTACCTTTTTTCGCACGCCAGGCATGGTACTTGGTACAATCTTTCTTCACATGATTAGTCCCCTTACAGAAAAGCAACCTAATTCAGTGATTTCAACCTTAGGTTCCTTATGTTGCTTAATCTTGGGCTTTGCAACCGCAACTTCCTTTCCCTTCCTCTCCTTAGTTTCCTTAGAAGAGGATGTCAAATGAGCACTTTCAGTCTAATCTAGCTTTATCCTTTCCTCTTCTTGCACACAATGTGAAATGAGCTCATTAAGTGTCCATTTCTCCTTCAGGCAGTTGTAACTGACCTTAAACTGATTAAAGTGTGCAGGAAGAGATATCAAAACAAAGTACACAAGCAGTTCCTCAGGTAAATCCAGCTTGAGTGACTTAAGTTTCGAAGCAAGATGAGATATTTCCAAAATGTACTCCCGAATGTTTCCCTTGCCCTTATACCTCATGGAAACAAGTTTACTCAATAGTGTACTTGTTTCCGCCTTTTCGTTTTGAATAAAACGCTTTTCAAGGTTTTCAAGGAAAACTTTGGCATTTGGTTCATCATTCATAGTGCCCCTGAATGATTCTGGAATTGCACGCTTCATGATCATTAGACTCATGCGATTCGAGCGTTCCCACTTCTCCATCGCCCTCCTTTCATCAGGAGAGGATGTATCCTCAAGAAGAGTAGGTTGCTCGGTCCGAAGTGCAAGGTCAAGATCCATGCAATCGAGAACGATCATGACATTCTCTTTCCATTCCTTAAAGTTAGTGCCGTTAAGCACAGGGATGCTATTGATGTTGGCAGATATCGTAGAAGCAGAAGAATTAACTGAAAATAGAACAAAAGGATTACTGAATACATGCTTACAAATACTTGAACTTTAACTTTACTTTATAGATTCAAAATTAGGCATTTCCCATTACAAGATACCTAGCACAACATTGATTTTAGTCTTTGGACAGAACAACAACTTGTAAGTGGTACTCTTGGTGTAGTGATCAAACATAGACAATAAACTCCTGTCAAATATTAAACCTTCCTTTGGGCCGATTTAGTATTCACATGGAAAACCAAATAATTGTCTCATATTTACCACCACAAGCATGTTCGAATTCCTGCCAAATAACAACCTTCTTTTGGGCCGGTGTTAAACGCATGGAAGACTAACATCCACAGTCATCTTATATTTTAAGATTAATCAATCTACACAATAGAGGTTACTTTGGCAACATAATGCTTCAATTGACTAATTAAAATATTAGATGCTTTAAACTTTAGTTCCTTAAGCCATATTATGAATCTTTAACTTAATAAGTTACATGTTTTGACATGTAACTTTTGAATACTAATTGTTGTATACTTGAGAGGACAATTCCAAAAATTATTAGAATTGATGGACTTTAAAACAATTAATATTCAAAAACTGAATTATTTTAATGTATAATACATTAAAAAAAACTTTATAATAATTGATATGTCAATTAAAAACTGAAACTTAAAAAATTTGAAACGTTTTTAACCTTACTGGACCGAGATAATCGATTATCTAAAACAGATAATCGATTATTTTGGCATAAAAAAAAATTTTCAGACTTACTGTACCAGGTTAGTCGACTAACTTTTAAGTTAGTCGATTAACCTGAAAAAATGTTTCAGTTTTCTGGACCAGGTTAGTCGACTAACTTAAAGTTAGTCGACTAACCAGGCTTGCGGAAATATTAAAAAATAATAAGTTAATCGACTAACTAAAAGTTAGCCGACTAACTTACAACACTGTTTTGGACAGAATTTATAGAATTAAAACATGATTTTCAACAAGCATCTTAAACAAGTAAACATGTTGTTTACCAACTAAAATCATGCTTAATACAATGTTTTAATACAAGTAAAGATAACATGGTATTAAAACATCAAATTCCAACACACAACATTCATAACATCATGCTATTTCATGGTACTAGAATTTCATAAATAAAATTCTATCATAACTTGAACATGAATCCTAACATAACATGAATATTATGAACATCCAAATTATCCAAAAATGAAGGCGGCTCTGATACCAATTGTTAGGATTATGATTCCAACTAAATATAACAACCTTCATATTGAATAATTCGAAATTAAACTACATGAGCGGAAGCTAACCTGAATCCATATGTGGAAATTGTTGAACCTCCTTTGATGATTGTCCTTATGTCCTTGTGAACTCCTTGCTCCTTTCTTCAAGATTCTTGAAGTTGTATATCACCACAAGTATGCTTCACAAGACTTTGAACAATATGTGAATGGTTCACAATAATAATGTTATGACAATAATCAAATGGTATATGGTTTTCCACAATATTTGCAAGACAACAATGGAGTTTTTGGCTCTTGATTCAATGGGAGGAAGAAGAGTCTTGTCTTGCACTAATGTGGGAACCATAACCCCCACTTTATAACTTCATGAGTTACATAACCCAAGAGTCACAAGAGTTACATAACTCAAGAGTCACAAGCATGTAACCATGGTTACATATATGTAACCTTAGTTAGCCCATCATCAACTAAGGTTACTCTTTTGGGTATCTACACATTAGTCCTACACTTTATATGACAATATATTGGCCCCCTTAACCTTATGTCCATAAGACCACTTATTTAGGCCAAACCAAAAGATTGCACATAACATATAATTTATCTTTATATTGTTCATATATATGTAGATATAAGTCCATATATCTAGATATAAATCCATATATCTTACATTCCCGGTTTGTTACGCCTTTGTAAATCTTTTGGCTGGTACATTGAAGCTTGTACAAAGGGGAATATTTGAATTACAATATCTTCTCTGAATTATAAATAGATGATGAAAGCAAATGCAAACGTGTAACTTCAAATATTAACTCTTAATAGGGTTGCAAATTATCTGTACCCCAAAACGTTAAAGTCATTAGAAGTTGGACCGGAAACATAAGCATCATACAAAAATTTTCCCAACTCCAATGCAGTTTGAAGATCTCCTTACTATGATTTACATTATGGGTTTTATCAAATAAATAAACGAACAACGTAATTTTTTTAAAGAGGTTAACCCGAGAAGCTTAACGAAGCATATCATTTAAGAAATCACTTTGATTTGCTTGTTTGGCATTCTGATGATTTCTCTTTTCATGGATGATGATGTTGTTAGTTAGATTTGTTAGCTCTTCTGGGCTAATTCGATCGACCTGGAAATTCTTAAGTGACAAATACGTCTGCTGTTGTATCTACTGGTCAAAATTCGGGGGCACAATGTTGTTTACCTTGAATATAAGCTGCTTACCATTTTATTCTCGGTGCTCTCCTTTCTATTGTTCGTTTCTGTTTATGTTTTTGGGGGTTAGTTAATGTTACATTTGGTACTTTTTACTGCAGGTCATGTGCTTGGCGGACCTTGAAAATGATTATATCAACCCTTATGATTCAGCATCCGAGATTAACAGACTTGTGGTTCCGGAGTTTGTTCTACAAGGAGCACTATGCTTCCTACATGTTGTGATGGGCATTGGTTTATGTGTCTAATCTGTCTCCCATACTTATATTATGATGTCAAAGTGTATGTCTTTTAACTGAAGTATGTACCATTGCTAACTGCTTCTTGCTGTTTCTTGGCATTGGCATCACAAAATACTCCGACAACTGATGTTAACTTTTTTATTAGATGTAACTGAGATTTTCATTCAGCTACCATGGGAGAAGAAGATTCGATTGTATAAGCATGGATACTTTGGGATGCTCCTTGTCTTTTCTATAATCAGGTGTGTGTCAGTGACGAGCTATTCCTAATTCTTTTTATTGGTTTTAGAACAAGCTGTCCCGCCTTTTTAGGACTTGTAATCTAATTACTTTATCTGGTTGTCTAATGCTTTATGTGACTTTAGTATGGTCTGGAGCATCGTGGCCGAATGAAGAATGAGGAATTGCTTCTCTCACCAAGGTTCTCTAGTTGCTCTATCTGTGATATGGCTCTGTAAATTTGCACAAGAAAAAAGATGGAGGACATTAACTTGGTGTGTTTCCTTCAACTTGTCCAACATTCTATTTTACTCTTCATATAACCAGTATTGGCTCTCACAAGAGCTATTGCTCTTCTACTTCTCCTAATTTCTTTTTAATTTTTTGTTTGTAGATGTAAATATTTCCCCATATCTTCAACAAGGAGTTTCTACCTGAGGTCATTCTAACTTTAAACTTGGGAAAATGTCCAAAATTATTCCTGTACTATGATATATTGTTTATTTCTGTCACCCGTTATACTTTTGGTCCAAATCTATTCCTACAGTTAACAAAGTTTGCATAATTGCCCCTAATCCTAACGTCTCTCCACTGTGGCAGCGAACCCCTCTAATATTTTGTCCATATCAGCAGCCAAGTTAGCAGATCCCACCAAATAATGCCATGTCAGCATCGAAAGTAATTTAATCCTCAAATAAATTATGGTTCTTTATCAAAATTAGGAAAAAATAAAAAAAAATAAAAATTTTAAATTTAATAAATGCAATAACTACTTTGAGATTTCTCTCTCACTTTGAGAGAACACAGGGGCGACGCCCTTCTTCCTCTTCTTCGCCAATGATCGCTACCGCCGGATTTTGTTACTCGATTTGCAGGAATTCAGATGAATTCGAGGATCATATCACTGCTCCAGGAACAAGTCGAAGAAGCAGTCGAGGTTTCAGAGTTTCAGAAGAAGAGAAGAGTAAGAAGAATAATAATAAAGAGATTAGGAAATTTGATGTTTTGTTATTCATATCCCAAAGTGATGTTTACAAATGCTATATGTAATGATTCATGCTCCCTCAATGAAGTTGTATTCTAACTGAATTTCTAACAGATATTGTTATTCAACTACTAACTAACTTCTTTAACTACCGTAACTAACTTTCCCTCCTTTTTACTAACTTTTGAATTACACTTCTTTTGACTTCTAAATGCTTCTATACTCGATCTTAGCTCACTAAATACTAAAATCATGTATCAATACTTCCCCCAATCGAAGATTCTTGACCACAAGGATCAAATGTAGGGAATCTTTTCTGCAACACAATAGCAAACTCCTAAGTTGCAGCTTCAACAGGAAGACCTTGCCACTTAACCAACACTTGTGCAGCTTCCTTGTTTCCTTTTTTCATCATTCTTCTTTGTAATATACCTTCAGGATTCGAGCAATATAGACTAGCCAAATCAAGAGTGGGTGGATAAACAAACTTCGATGGGACTTTATAGCACCTTTTCAATAGTGATATATGTACTGTAGGATGGATTTGGACTTCAGCAGGTAGTAATAGTGTATATTCAACTGAACCCACCCTTTTTAGAATTTGGAAAGGGCCATAATATTTGGAAGCTAACTTGTGAAAAATATGATTGGATATAGTGACTTGTTTGTATGGTTGAACTTTAAGATAGACCTAATCCCCAACCTCAAACTGCCTGTCACTCATGTGAGTATACGCTTGTTGTTTCATCTTGTGTTGAGACCTCTTGAGATGATGTTTTAGTAGTTGAAGCTTCAGCTCCCTGTTGATTAATGTGTTATCCACTTCTACTGATGCTGACTCCCCTGGTAAGTAGGGTAAGTGTAAAGGAAGAGATCGACCATACAAAGCTTTGTATTGTTGAATGAAATGAGGTGTTATACCAGTACTCAGCCATAGGCAAGCAAGAGTACCACTTGGTAGCCTCACCATTGCAATAACACCTTAAGTAAGTCTCCGAACTTCTATTCAACACTTCAGTCTGCCCATCAGATTGAGGGTGATATGCAAAGGAAGTATTTTAACCGGACTCCTTGCATTGCGAATAGCTCTTGCCAGAAGTGGCTAAGGATTACAACATCTCGATCACTGGTAATAGTGTCATGAAGACCATGTAATCTCACCACAGTGTCTAAGAACACTTGAGCTACAAATTTAGCAGTGTAGGGGTGCTTCAATGGAATGAAGTGACCGTACTTACTCCACCACTACTAATATTGCTTCATGTCCCTTTGATTTAGGTAGACCATTAATGAAATCCATACTAATTTGAGACCATGCCACCTCTGGGATGGGTTATGGTTGTAACAATCCAGGATAAGTAGCCAAATCATACTTGTTCCTTTGGCAAGTATCACATTTTTGGATAAAATCCTTCACCGTCGTCCTCATGCCTTTCCAGTAGAACAAGGAAAGTAATATCTTCAAGGTAGCTTCAACACCTGAGTGACCTCCTTGAGGGTTTGTATGCCATAGAGTCATGATGGTTCTTCTCAATTGTGGCTCCTTACCTATCAACAATCTGCCTTTTCTTCTTAGTTGGCCCCGGGATGTGAATTATTTGTGAGTGAAACGATAAGCTTCTAGTTCTTCAATGAGTTTCTTCAGTTCTTGATTAGAGCTCCAACTATGAGCTATAGCTTGAAGGAGATCAGTATCACCTGATGGCACTAGTAGTGTCAATATTTCAACTCCAATTACCCTAGAAAGGGCATCAGCTAATTTATTTTCTATACCCTTTTTGTACTCAATTGAGTAATCAAATGGCATTAACTTGGTCAGCCACAATAGTTGGGAGTTGGTGCGTAAAGTCTGCTCCATAAGGTACTTCAAGGCCTTCTGATCAATTCTGATGATGAACTTCTATCCTAGCAGATACCGTGACCATTTAGTCACTGCATGTACCATTGCCAGCAGTTCCCTGCCATATACAGATAAGGCTGCATGTTTATGTGATAGATACTTACTCTCCTGCATAAGTATTACTCCAATACCTTGACCACTAGCACCAGTTTCTACGATGAAGGTTTTGGTAACATCTGGTAAGGCTAGAACATGAGCTTTAGTAAGTGTTGTCTTTAAGGTTGCAAAGGCTGCATCAGCTGCCTTTGACCATTCGAACTCACCCTTCTTAGTTAAGTCAGTTAAAGGTTTGCAAATCACCCTAAAACCCTTGAAAAACCTTCTGTAATATCTAGGTAGGCCTAGAAATCCCCTAAGCTGTTTGAGAGTTGTTGGTGTGGGCCAATTTTGGACTCCTGCTATCTTCTGAGGATCAATAGACACTCCTTCAGCAGAAATAAAGTGTCCTAGATACTCAATCTTTTGAACTCCAAAGAAGCATTTGCTCTTATTTGCAAATAACTGGTGTTTAGCCATTTCCACAAAAACAGACCTCAAGTGAGTTAAGTAATCCTCTAAGGCGCTGTTGTGTATAAGGATATCATCAAAGAAAACCAACATATGTTTCCTAAGGAACTTCTGAAAAAATAGGATTCATTAACCCTTGAAAAGTTGCAGGAGCATTTGATAGGCCAAATGGCATTACCAGGTATTCAAAATGACCCGAATGAGTTCTGAAAGCAGTCTTAGGCACATCTTCCTTTGCCATCCTGAGTTGGTGATATCCAGATCTTAAATCTATTTTAGAAAAGACTTTAGATCCCTCAAATTCATCTATTAGATCTTCTACAATATGAATAGGAAATTTGTTCTTTACAGTGTGCTTATTTAGATCTCTATAAAAGTTCATAATTATATCCCCAGTTTTAGTAGTCATTGCACTCCCAATACTACTCCACATGAGCCCAAGGGTAGCAGTAAAAACTCTGTTGAAAATTCAGCACCTTATAGTAGCCAAGTAATTCTACATACTCTATCTACCATCATGTTTCCATTAGCTGCAGCTACTAATTGAGGTTTAGTGGTCCGAATTTTACACACTAAGTGTTTGACCAATTCAGGATCTATGAAACTATGTGAATTACCAGTATCAACTAAGGCTGTCAACCGGGCCGGGTCGGACCGGTTCCGGACCTGACCAGACCGGTGTAAACCGGGACCGGACCGGCCTGGTTACTAAGGGACGTGTGGGCTGGGTTCGACGGGGAGGGGGTTGGACCAGACCGGACCAGACCGGCCCGATTTTACTAAACAGAGCCTTGAACCGGTTGGACCGGCTTGGTTCAACGGTAAATATTTTTTGATTTCTTGAATATTTGGGGCCCACATGATCGTTGGCAACGGTCCAGATCCGTTGGCCAACGGATATTTTTGCAAAAATGGCCATTATTTGGTTATTTTGTTGTATTTATTAATTTACAATATTAACCCTTCTTAAAGTCTATAAATATCTTCCCCTCTTCTTCATTTCTTCACTCAAAATTCTTATCTCAATCTCAATCCTCAAATTATAAATCTCTCTCTTCCCTTCAATTTGCAAGATTTCATATTCTAATTTTATAACTTTATTTGTCTCTCTTTTCCCGAATTTAATTTATCGCAATTTGTCATTCGAAATTTGAAGCTTGAAGTTCAAAATTGAAATACTTGCTTGACGTTTGTTCGTGGTAACACTGGATTTGCGTAATCAAGTGCTCAATTTATTGTCGAATTAGGTGCACTCCCTCCAACTCTTTCTCTTATTTAATATTTTAATTACATATTTAATTTTAACTTATACTTTAATTTTTACAATATGTTTAGTGCTGCTAAAAGAGCGTGTAGAAAAGTTACTGGTAGGGGTGGAAATAAAAAAGATGTAGTCCTGTAGCTTCCGGTAGTAATAGTAATTACCCAATAACACATGTTTCTGAATCGTCGCCTAATGATAATGTAGAGATTGATTATGAAAAATCACAAGAAGATTTTGGAATTGTAGATAATGAAATTGGAATAGAAGATGAGATACCACCTACACCTAGTAGTGGAAATGTTGGTAGTATTGGAGTTAGAGTTACTAGTGCTACAAGGGGTAGTAGACCACCAGTGGCTCCGACTTCTAATCGTAAAAGAAGAAGTCCGGTATGGAATTTTTTTGAAATAATAGAAGGTACTAATAGAGTTAAGTGCAAACTTTGTAACGAAACTTTTAAACATTTGACCGGAGGAAATTTAGGGGGGACTGGGACACTTACTAGACATATGATATCTAACCATCCCATAGAATGGGGCAATAAGGGGGATGTAAGTCAAACAACTATTAACCCTACTACTGGAGGTCTAGTAAAATATGATAAAATGAGGGATCGTGAGTAATTAGCAAAAATGATTGCTTTGGGTTGTCTACCTTTTTCTTTTACTTATTCATTGTATCTTATTATGTATATTTAAAGAATTTACAATACTTTATTTAAAGGTTAGACTTCATGGACAGCATCAAACATATATACGTTATTTGTTTAGTCACCTTCCTTCTAGAGTATGTCTAACTTCTGATATTGGTCATGCTGTTAATGGAAATGATTATTTGACAATTACATACCAGTGGATAGATGATAATAATCGCTATTAAATATGATAAAGAGCAGAGTCATACTGCTACGTTTATAAGTAGTACAATTGTTGAAGTTGTTGAAATTTACAATCTAAACCAAAAAGTTTTGTGTATGTCTTTTGATAATTCTTCAAACAATAATGCCTCAGTTTCAATTTTAAAATTGCATTTACAACCACCTTTTGATGATATTTTTCATGTTAGGTGTGCATGTCATGTTTATAATTTAATTGTTAAAAGTGGCCTTGATTTACCTCAGTTAAGATTACTCATGTTGGAAGAGCAGTTGGTGTTATTCAGAGAAATAATAGACAATCTAGAATAAAAGAATTTAAGACTAAGTGTATCCAGTATAACCTTACACCTAGATTCATGCGAGACGAAATTTTTACTAGATGGAATTATACATATATATTTTTTTAAAATGTTGCTAGAAATATAGATTTCCTATAACTAAAGTTGCTAATGCACATTGTACTGATCCTAGGCGTATGTTAACAAGTGATACTTGGGAGGTCATTAATGATGTTGTTAATTTTTTACATAAATTTTATACTGCTACTGTTGTGTTTTCTGGCGCATATTACCCCAATGTTACTATGGCTTTAGTACATATAGCTGAAATTTCTTTTCTACTATCTAAATTTAAGAAGAAATAAAAAAAATAAGGATGTTGTTGAAAAAATGCAAGCAAATTCAAAAAATATTTTTTTCCAATTCCTCCGATTTACTTAATTGGTGCAGTTTTAAATCCTTCTATTAAAATGTCTGATTGTCACCAATTAATGAATGCTTTATATACTTATATGGAAATTGGAGAAACTGAAACCCCAAATTTATATGATTCTATGAACAAGCTAAACGAATATTTACAACAACTGTATAATTATTATGCAAATGAATGTAATAATACTGCTCGTGCTTCTGGCAATGTTAATCCCGCTATGCAATGTAGCAGTTCTGCTAATGTGGATGATGAAGGCCTTGATAGTTTTAATATTTTTTCTACATTTTCTAACACGCAAACCAGTAGCAGGAATATTGATGAGCTTCAATTCTATTTGCAGAAGCAAAAGGAGCCTCGCACAAAGGAATTTTCACTGTTGGGATGGTGGCATGAAAATGAAAAGCAATTTCTCGTTCTTTTCGCTATGGCTCGGGACGTCCTGAATGCGCCAATTTCCACTGTTGCATCGGAGAGTGCATTTATCCAAGCAAGACAACAACTTGGAGACACCCGCCACTCATTGGGAAGCAATGCTTTGGAAGTTTTAGTATGTTTCAGAGATTGGATTAGATCGGAACGAAGAAATCAAGGAAAGGAAGATGTTGATAGGCCAGAAGACGAGGAACTTGGAGATATATTAACCCATGGAAACCCATCCGAATTTAACTCCACAGAAGAAGGTCAATCGGTTTATATTGATTATGATGAACTTGCTAGGGCGATGCAAAACATTTAAAATTACTACTTTACTAGTTTACTTGTTAGAAAAAATGTAAACATTTCATTTTCTACTTTTTCAATTTGAAATTAAGAAATAAAGTAGCACTTGCAATAAGTGCAATTTTTTCCCATCTTACTTGTATTCATTCAATTATTACAAAGTAGTAATATAACTTAATAGTTATACTACACATAATTCCAAAAAAAAATGAAAATATACTAAACCCGGCCCGGTCCGGCCTCCTCAACCCGTAACCCGTATGGTTCAATTTTAACCCGAACTAACACAGCCCGCTATGAACCCGTCACTGTGCAACCCGGCCAGTCCCGGAACCTGGACGAGTCAAAAAAATTCTGACCCGGACCGGCCCGGTTGGCCCGTTTGACAGGTATAGTATCAACCAATGTACTTAGGGCCTTCTTTGGATGATAACCAGTAACCTTTAAAGTTCTGTAACCCAATGAACCATTCAGAGCATGGATGAAAATTTTCATCTGTTCCATACCTTGAGATGATTCCAATAGATTTATTCCTTCACCTTGAGTTTCTAACTCATGTTCTTCGTTTGAATAAGGCTCTTCCTCTATCTCTTCCAATTCCAATATATACAATTGTTTAGAACTATAACATCTATGGCTTGGTATATATTTTTTATTGCATAAATAACACAACCTTTTTGCCCTTTTTTCACTCATATCGTCTATGCTTAATGCTCTCTTAGTAAAACCTTTAGCATAGCTAGAATTACCAGAATTAGGAGTTGGCAATAGAGGCTTACCGTTACTGTTATGTGCTGCATATTGTTTAGATGAAGAACTGGTTGCATAGGTCTGTTATTTAGTTGCAGCTAAAGAGACTTCATGCATCCTTGCAGTTCTGTACACTTGAGACAGGGTAGTTGGGTTAGTCAACTTCACAGCAATATTCAACTCATGCTTCAAACCCCCAATGAAACAACTGATCGCATTCTCTTGAGATAACCTCACCATATTCAAATTTCTTTCAAATATAGCCTGATATTCCTTCACACTCCCAGTCTGTTTTATCTTTTTGATCTCTTCCATATGGTCATCGAAATCAGCCCCAAACCTTTCCACCAACACCATTACATATTCATTCCAAGTAGCAGGTTGTAAGTACTGCCTATACCTCATGAAAGAGAGATTCCATTGGATGGTTTCCCATTCCAGTTGTAATGCTGGTACTTCAACCCTTTCTTCAGCCTCCACTTTTCCATAGAGAAGAATTGTTCGATTTTGAACAACCATGATCTCAGATCTTCCCCATTGAATCGCAAAAACTCCATTGTAGACCACCTAGAGAAATTGGAGTTATGATGATTACAACTCTCAGGGCTTTTCTCTCGATGAGATCTGGCTTCAGAAGGTCCATCATCATCTGTTGCTGGAGTTTTATCCTTCTGGTTTTCTCTTGAATTTGTCAATTGCTCCTTCCTTTCAAGGACTACTTGATCTAACTGTTTCAAAGCTGATACTTCTCCTGATAGAGCTCCTGCATCAGCTATTAACTTCTGCATCAATTCTCTTATATCAGAGATTTCTTTGTTTCCATTATCAGTAGTTTGCGCTCCTTTTGCCATAATTCTAAGGATCACATAGCTCTAATACCAATGTTACTCGATTTGCAAGAATTCAGATGAATTTGAGGATCATATCACTGCTCTAGGAACAAGTCGAAGAAGTAGTCGGGGTTTCAGAGTTTTAGAAGAAGAGAAGAGAAGAGAAAGAAGAAGAATAATAGAGAGATCGGTTAAGGGTCAAAACTGCCCTCAACCTATCGACTCCAGAACAAAATTGCCCTCCGTTTACCTTTGGCGAAGAAAATGCCCCCACCGTTAACTTTGTGGCCTATTTCTACCCCTAAAATCTAATAGAATCTTGAATTTCATTTTTAATTTTTTTTAATGCCACGTGTCACGTTTTGATTGGGACATATAAAGAACGGAAAATTGGGACATATAAAGAACGGAAAAAGGGTCAAAACTGCCCTCAACGTATTGACTCCGGAACAAAATTGCCCTCCGTTAATCTTTTTTGGGTCGGGTCGGTCGGGTCGGAATTTGGGTGAGAATTGGTTTTGGGTCAAGTTTGTTTAATGGCCAATCAAAACGTGACACGTAGAATTAAAAAAAAATTAATAATTAAATACAAGCATCCCGATCGACCCGACCCAAAAAACACCAAACCCTCTCTTCATCTTCCTCACAACACACCCTCTCTAACCCTAAACCACCAAACGACCTCTCATGGCTACCCCGTTGCTTCATCTTCCCCGTCCAGCCTATCACCTTCACATCGCCGGAAAACTTCACAACCAAACAGCCCCCCTCCATCACGAACCAAGCGTCCAACCCGTCCCCCATAACCAAGCCATGAAAAACCAGCTCCCCATTGGATAGGAATGACCAATCCACTTTAACTGAAGATGAATATATGTGATCTATCAAGCTCTTTACATTTGTTGGAAAGCGGGAAATCACATTACACTTCAACCCGACCGACCCGACCCAAAAAAGGTTAACGGAGGGCAATTTTGTTCCGGAGTCAATACGTTGAGGGCAGTTTTGACCCTTTTTCCGTTCTTTATATGTCCCAATTTTCCGTTCTTTATATGTCCCAATCAAAACGTGACACGTATCATTAAAAAAAATTAAAAATGAAATTCATGATTCTGTTAGATTTTAGGGGTAGAAATAGGCCACAAAGTTAACTGTGGGGGCATTTTCTTCGCCAAAGGTAAACGGAGGGCAATTTTGTTCCGAAGTCGATAGGTTGAGGGCAGTTTTGACCCTTAACCGTAGAGAGATTATGAAATTTGATGTATTGTTATTCATATCCCAAAGTGATGTTTACAAATGCTATATGTAATGATTCATACACTCTCAATGAAGTTGTATTCTAACTGAATTTCTAACAGATTTTGTTATTCAACTACTAACTAACTTCTTTAACTACCGTAACTAACTTTCCCTTCTTTTTACTAACTTTTGAATTACACTTCTTTTGGCTTCTAAATGCTTCTATACTCTTAGCTCACTGAATACTAAAATCATGTATCAGATTTGGTCATCGGCAGGCCGGCACACCTTCGTACCAGGTGCTCCTCCATCTTTCATATGCTCCGCCATTGTTCCTCCTTCATTCTCATTCATGTGGCTATGTTTCCAGAATCCGTTGACTGTCATCACGCCTTCACTGGTGTTACCTTGCTGGAAAAAGATGAAAATGGCAGTCCTTTGCAATGTGGTTTGGTTTTGTTCATTGGAAGTATTTAGATCCGGCAGATCTATGACTAAAAATTTCTCCGGCTTTCAGATCTACACCACCACCGTCCAGAACGGTTCATCAGCGACCATATTTTGTCATCCTCTCATTCTTATAAATTTGCAAGCAAATTTGAAATCTGAAAATCTCTGATGGCTTATAAATTTTTATCTCAAGAAAAAATAAAAAGACTCAGCCCGAGAGATATCGTGACCAGTGGGATGATGATAACTTGATCATTCATGCTCAGGAAGACTTTGTAAAATATGTTCCTGAACTAGCTCAAGCACAGAAGCTCTCCAAATGATTTTTCGGAAGAACTGACATGTAATATGCCTGAAGTTGTTTTTTTTTAAAATTTATTGTTAGAGGAAAATGCAGCTGAATAAATTGAAAATAATAGAAACAATTGGAAATTCTTCTATTAATTTCAAATCGTCGAAATATATTGTAAGTCATACAGGCTAATTATGCTTGTACATTTATTTAATAAGATTCTGGTAATTTCCTAGTTCCTTCTCATTTTCTCTGCAGCAACAAAACAACAGCAACACTTCCAGAACTTCCCACCTTGCTCTTGGGAGACTCGAACTCACAACCTCTCAATTGGAAGTGGGAGTTGCTTACCATCAGAGCAATCCCTCTTGTCTCTCTCTGCAGCAGCACAAACAATCCAATTTAATGTATTAGGACATGGAAAACAAAAATAAAATAGATTAATCGGAGGTTTACAAAATATTAGGATATGTATTAGGACCTGCTGACATGACATTTTATTTGATGGGACCTGCTGACTTGGTTGCTGACAAGGACAAAATATTAGAGGAGTCAGCCTCCACATTGAAGGGAAATTAGGATTAGGGGTGATTATGCAAACTTTATTAGCGGTAGGTATAGATTTGGACGTAATTTCGGACCTTTTTGCCTTTAAACTTTTACTTGTGTAAAGATGGAGTATAGTTATCTCTTCAAACCAGCTGCACTTTCACTTTTTCAAACTCTCATTTACTCTTCCGAATATCGAAAACAATGATAGCTCCGCCTGTCCCTTCAACTACCTTCTTTTTTTGTTTTTCTTGGGGTAAAGTTTCCAACAATTACTAACCATGCTATAGATGTTATTAAATCATATAATGACGTTTGCAGATGCTATCATATGTGAAAATCTAGATGCCTATTTTCTTGAACTCATGATAGGTTAGCTTTAAGTTACGGTCTAGATTATTGTATTTGTCATCTGCAAGTACCAAACTTTAATGTATATTATTGTGCAGCAAGTGGTGGAGCACTTTTCCAAATAAATTACTCACTTGCTGAACACTTTTCCTAATAGATTACTTCTTTACATGCGACAGCAAGTATACCTAAATCTGTCTGTTTCAAATGACTGATTCTAGTAACTAACTTTTACTTGATCCTTGAACTGCCTGTTCAAATTGTGCACAGTTTCTGTGAGAATATCTTCGGAGTTAAAGTTCTTTGGACAGTTTGGTTTGCTGTAAGCATGACCTGGTTTACGGTTCTGTTATAAACTAGTGGCTCCTACGACAGCAAATAATAACGACCCAGTATAATCGTACTAGTGTATATGTTGACGTTACCCCTACCATGGGATAGAGAGGTTAATTTTAATAGACCTTCGACGTCCCTCCATCCAAGAACTCCCCTTGTACTCACAATCTCTTAGTTGGAAGTGGAGGGTGTTTACCACCCACTCGTCTTGCCGACTCTTAATACTCCAAAAAGAAAAAAGGCTTATCCTTCGATATCAAAAAAGAAAAAAAAAGGGTTATCCTTCGTCCACATATATTCTACCAGGTGCAACAAAGATCAAGTGACTGTAAAATTTTAATGTGAAACATCTGATGCTAATTCTCTAGCGGGAATAAAGAAAGAGAAAAGAGGAAAAACCACAAACTAGAAAAATACAAGCTGGAAAGATGATTTGCAGATAAGGGATGAATTTGCATTTTGTGCAAAGCAAGAACATAAAAGGCTTGGTATGCATGCTCATTTTCGCTAGGTTTACCCTACAAATTACACTTTATCCGGGAAAAAGTATACCCATCCAAACTTCTTTTATAGGCAAAAGAAATTTTGTTTTTTTATTTCATGTCTCAACACTCCAATCATAACATTCAATGACTTATTGGTGGATCACTTAGAACCCACCAGAAGAAATATGGGAGAAAAGCATATCTGTTTAGTTAAGCCTTGAACTGTTAACGAGGTGAAGATGTATTACATTTTTCAATTTCTGGGAGCTACAGCTTTGGAAGACCTTTTGCCAATTCTGATTTCTGGGAACTACAATTGTAAAGGACCTAAACATCTGTGGCATTAACTTGTGGAATTATTTTCTAAATATTTTCTTCTCCTTTCTCTCAGGCCTACATTTGATGAATTTATGAAAGTGAGATACTTTGGGCACTTGTATGTTGGAGCTGGCTTCTGTTGGTTTTCCCAGTAATGATGCCATTTTTGCTGAGAATGATGCTGATTGATGGGCTGGAGAATTATTCCAATTTAATTAAAGGATTTTGGTTGTCCTCAACTTGGGAAAAAATATTGACGTTGATTATTAAGATATTATTATCACTACCATTGATGCTACTTATCTTTTTTTATTTTTTACTTTTTTTTATATTAATGTGTTTATCTAATCACTTGAGATATAAGGATAGGTCAAAATAGTCATTTCAGTTACTTCCTCATAGAAAAGAATAGTCTTTTCAGTTAATTAGAGATAGAGTTCAGGTTGTAACTTGTAAGTAAGTTCATTCATGTACATGAATAATATTTGATAAGTTAATATCTTCTGGTCCCTATCTGTCTATCTTTTCTCCCTTCTTCTCTTCTCTCGCCAAGACCTAGACAAATAGAAAAATATTAAAATATTTTTGGAGAAAAATTACTTTTTTCTGCTTCTGTAAAACTGTTTGTGTTTCTCTTCAAAAACACTTTTTTCGTTTCAGAAACTTGATCATGGAAAAAAAAAAAAAAGCACTTTTGCCCAAAAATAAGCTTGACCAAACAAGCTATTAGAGCCTTTATAACTAAATTTGAGATGCAACATTTTACTGAAACTACCCAAAAGAAGTTTAATGTGGAGGAAACTCGAAACTTCAGCTTTTAATCCAAACGTGTTACATTAAAGCATTCAAAGTTCCCTAGAACTAATAATCTGCAACTACACAACAATAATACATGCTCTTGGAGCTGAAAGAAGAGATTCTAGATTCTATCCCAACACGAGTTACAGCCGATCAGACAAGTTATACTATTCTGGTACCGCGTGCGAAGAGCTTCAGAATCTGGGAATGAATTCATGTCGAGTTAGATTACTCTCCCTGCAATGATATGTTAATATCTGTCGCAGACTTTCTTGAGTCTTGGACAGTTGGCATAGCGGTCCAGTGATTCGTTTGAATGGTGGAGGAAGAAATAATATTTTGATTTCCAGCTCCAGGAATGTTTACAGTGAGTGCATTTGAACTTCTGGACTCCATATTAGAACTATGGGGCACAGCAGGAGGTCCCATTGCATAAGGTATTGCTTTGGGTTCTGCTTTCTGTTTCTTTGGCTTGGCCTCTTGGTAGTTGCTTGGTAGAAAACTGCCCACTACAACCTGATTATATTGAAAGAGCAAAATTTGAGCATACGATTGACCACACTCAATTATTAGGAATCTTGTAATGGAACATAAATTGGTTACCTGGACAGGACTAGCAGCTATTAACAGCCCTGCAAGTGTACCTCCGACAACACGACCATCAGGACTTGCCAAAGAAATGCTCATTCCTCCAGTTCTGCTAGTACGAGAACCCCCAAACTCTGTTGTAGTAAAGGATCCAGACAAAGAAAGGATTTCAAATCGACCCTACACAACAATATCACAGAAGGGATTGATTACTCATCAATGGGCACCAAGCAGGAATGAAGCTTTCTTAATGCAATATTATTCCTCAATTCCAAACTAGCGGTCAGATATATGAATTCTCAATATCCATTCAGCTCCATTTATGCACGTTTCTTTCACTAACCAATAATTTGTCTTTTAGGATAATTTGGAGAAACAAAGATGATATCACAAAATTTTACTTCCTTTTTTATAATTTGTTTACCTATCTGGTACTTCTCTTTCTTTTCAACCAAAATGATGGCCTCTTCTTTCAATTCAAACATATTTCTTAAGAACTTGAAAAAACTGAGACAATTAACTGGAGTAAATTACTGAAATAAAGCATATAATATCTGCACAAACTAAGATTATTTGGAGTAAACTATTAAAGAAAAGCATAATACATCTACATAATAAGCTAAGATTTTCTGGTGATGCCCCCTCATCATATCTAATGAGACACAAAGGACATTTGTAGTAAAAGAAAAGAAAATTTTGGACCCTGCTTTGTCAAACAAGCATCCATCTCTAGCACAATAAGTTCTAGTGACATTGCCATACATCTACAATCAAACTGTGAGGCAACTTCAGCACTACCATGCTTGTGAGTAAACTATGTAATGAGTGACCCTCAGTGCACATCTTTTTTTTTTATTTGCACCGGGTGTCCGAGTCTCTAAGAGCCCCGAGTAATCCAGGGGTGCACAGGCCCTCGGCAAGGAGTTTCCCGCAAATGCACCACGGTTAATTCAGGTTTTACCCCGTCCGATGACCCTCAGAAATTATTTGCACCCAATGGGTTTCGAACTTGAGACCTTGAAAAGGAGCAAACCCCAAGGCTCAAGTCAATTGCCACGAGGCCAACCCCTGAGGGTTGACCCTCAGTTCATATCTTTAAGTTCAATCATTGACAAGTTCCAAAGAAAGGGCGAGCCGTTGATGAAGAAAAATAATAACCACCATGATGTGATGCAAGAAAACGAGCTATTGAATGTTGAGCACTCAAATGACCAACCTCATAAGTCAAAGTCCCCCCTGAAGTATTTGGCTGCCGTAGAGTAACATTTGATATCAAACCAACAGCAGAAATAATGCAAATAGCTCGAGGTCCTTGCTGAGAAAATGAGATTATCTTCATGGTAACATCCTAAACAGCCAACAAAAGAGTAAATATTTTTCTGATTAGGAGAAGTAGCAGAGAAAATAGACCATAAAGAAGAAGAGGGGTGGTATTGACAAGTCCTAGTTAGATATTATAATTACAAAAGACAACTTTAGTTGCATGGAAAAGGTTAATGCATAAAGCATAATCTATACTCCCATAGAAGTGCAGAAACTGGCCCTTTAAAATCTGAAAAGATGGTTGCTCCAACTGTAGAAGTTCTTGAAGAACATCTGACTGACTATAACCATGTAAGATATCATTTACACAGAAATGAAAAAGCATTCCCTTAATTCACCCATCCCTGTCCAGAAGCCGTGCTTCTTCACTTTTAGAAATAGTATCACTAACTCTTTATTCTTCAGCAAAGGAAGTTGAGGTTTACCTTTGCAAGTTATGACTAACGAGAGAATCGGGACATCACTCAACCAGTACCCCACCCAATAAAAATGAAATATAAATCACCAGTTACATATACATGAAAGAGTAGGAAAGGCAGCAAAAATCACAAAGGAAAGACATACAAAGCTTTTCTATCTGTTAATGCAATTCCTTTTATATCAAAGCATACCTCACCAGCTTCAACTGTGATCATGTGTGGTAAAAAGTTGCCACCAGTGGAACATGAAATCCATTCACCTAAAAGATGAGATCTACTTAATCAGTTACAAGATTTGGCTATTTGCATTGCTAATTTTAGCACCAGTAAGGGGAAATTAATCAATATGGAAAAGGAAATAATCAGCGTCCGATTTGTTTTTGTTTTTTTGATTCAACAAGGCTACATAAGTTCTCCTCCCAATATTCACTCTCTACATGCAACCAAAGTAAAAATACAGGAAAATCACCTTTTTGATATTTTTTTACTCAATGAAAGAGTGACATAAAGCTGGTCAAGTACATTGAGAAACATGGATTAGTATCTAATTTTTCTCTGCACAAAACTAAGCATCTAGAGAATCACTTTCCGAATTCAGAAGGAATCCATTCACATATCTACCACAGATCAGTTTGTCCCAACAGGCCCTACAAATCAATCTCTATTAATTTGTAAAAACAAATTTCAAATCTTCTGGCAAAAATGAAGAAAAGTAGAAAAGAAGATAGAAACTACAATGATATCAGCTATGCATCATGAAATCAAGCATACATGGTCCCCTCAGAACTACAATAATTAGTACTACTAAATTACCAAATGGACAAATTCAAGTCCCAGGTTTCGACAAGTTTCCAATATCAATGTAATAACTTCATTAATGTAAGAATGAAAAAGAAAAAAACCAGTAGTACCCCATATCCTAGTTATTTCAACAGGTTCATATCTACTGAAGATTCCAAGATTCCAGGTCCTACAAAACACACACACACATAAAATAGAGTTCAACAAACATCTCCATTACCTAAATTTTCTGCTCCCACTTTATTGCGAGGCTTTTTCTCCGACGCAGGCCGAGCAACACTGACTTTCTCCGACAAGAGGCTGCCGGAGGTTGGTGGGGCCGACGCCGAAATGGGCATAGGTGAAAGTGTACGTGTGACTGCCCCATCTGGCCCATACTTCCTAGGACGGCCTCTCTTCTTCTTCTCTGAGCTAAGTGGAATGCCAGTAGCTACCGGAGGTGACACCGCCGGCGATGTTCCCGCCGGAACCAGAGCATTCTCCGTTCTTGGTGCCATTTGATAGTTTGATGGAGCTTCTGGAGCTATCACTGTAACTCCTGAATTCATGGCTTCTCTTGACTCCATTTTCTTCAGCAGATATTATTAAATGCTTTTGCAACTGTAAAAAAGCAGAGTAAAAGAAGTGATGTTTCTTATATTTGGTTCAGTAGAAACTCAGTTTAGAATCAGAACAAGTACATTTAAGAATCAGCAATAAAAAGTTACATTTTTTTGTACTACTCCACCAACATTATAGCACATTTTAATAAACAGAAAAAAGATCCTCAAAGAACTAACTAAAGGAAAACAAAGAGAAACTTTTTGTTTCTTTAAAATTCCTCGCGGACAAACACAAGATGGAAATTCAACATTTTTACTTCACTATGTTGAAAAAACCAGAAAGAAAAGGAAAGTACAGAGAAAAAAAAAAGAGAACCAACATTTTCTGACCCTTTAATTTTCTATTGACAAATATTAAGGCTAGAACCAGAAAACAACCAAAGTAGAGACCAGAAAGAATGTTCTCGCTGTTTTAAAGATCAGAAAAAGTAACATGTTTAAACAAAAATCCAAAAGATTTTTCAAATCAAAGCTTGAAACTTGCAAAAAAACAAACAAGAAATTTTTAAAGCAACTGGTCACAGAAAAACAGATTTAAGAGAAAAGAAATAGGAGTGAGAGTGAAGTTTTCACTTAGACTGATGTAATATATCTATGGCTCCTTAAAACTACCTTTACAGATCAAAATTTTATGAAGAAGTAAAAGAGAAAAAAAGGAAGAAATGGTTCAAACCAAAAGAAATAAAACTAACCTTTTTCTCTTTCGGTGGTTTTTAGGAGGAAAATAATTAACAATGGCTGTTTCCTGGCAAGAGAACCAGTTTTCAAGTGGGGTAAAATCAGTTTCTTTAGACCAAAACAAAAAATAAATAAAAAGTGGAAAGCAAATTTCTGAATGCAATGCAAGTTAACAAGAAAAAAACAAGACAAGTTCTTTTTTCCTATTGATAAAAATATTAATTGCACTAAAGCCAAAAAATGAAATATGATTAAGATGAATTTCAAGTCCGAGTAAGGAAATTAAAAACTTTCTCATATAATTATTGGGAAAGGGTATGATTGTAAAATAAGTGATATATATAGGTTATATAGGGAAAAAGATAAATTTCCTTTTTGAAAATTGGATTAAATTTTGTACAAATTAAAGCTGAAAAAGTGAAGTAGGGGACCAAAAGGTTGTCAGAGCAGTCAACCTTTTCTTGCCGCTGACCTACTTTTTGTCCTTTTTTCAAAACGAAGTGTATATGTGAGAGGTTTAAACTTATGCCCCTGAAGTTCTAGTTTAATTACTAATCTATGCCACTAATATTACTATCTGGTTATCTATCGTCTAGAAAATAATTTTCCATATTTGTTTGTTGGGTGGAGAGTATTCTTTGAAAGATGTTTATAAAAAATTAAAATAACAAAACAAAATGAAGATTATTTTGATCAGTAATATGTTTGAGTGATAACGATCGATTATAAGGTCATTTCGACCTAGAAACAAGATTGATTATAAGGTATAATGGTTGGTGCGAATTGCGAACAAGTAATATGAAATTAATTACTTTAATTTTTGTACGAAAAAAATAAACTTTTACCATATAAAGATTGATTGAGTTGTATAGCATGGTAGTTTATCGATCACCTTCATTAGCAGTCTTTTTTATTGGAATTGCATCGTACTTGTTTAATATAATTTATATTTTTTATGTGATTTATGAATTATTATTGTACGATGAATAAGTTATTTATTGGACATACAAAAGGTAATGACAGCGAGTTTCCTAGAAATTTTCAAAACCAAAATGACTTTCATTAATGTATGAGAAATATTGTTTTTCTTCAGTGAAAAATGTACCCAAAAAAAATTAATAATCAAACATAAAAAAATAACTCTTTATGAAATATTTCTTGAAAATTAATTGTGAAATACTTTGTAACTTGGTCCTAATAATAATAATAATAATATAATAGGAATTAATTTCACTTGTTGGTTCTTTTCATAAATCTTGAGGGAGTGAATTTCTCACACGCGTGAGACATGCAACCGAATCTATCAAATGATTCTCTAAAATATGGCAATTCAAACAATCTACTGTTTGGATTGCAAGGGTGTTTTCTTGGACTTCATAAAGATCTTCAAAATCTTTTTCTGCAAATAATATTATTTCTTTAGTTTTCCTACATCTCTGACCAAATATTTACTGTATATACACATAACAAAGTGAAAAATAACTGAATTGATTGAAAAAAATGGCATTATTGCTATTTTATTGCCCTTAATGTTGTTGTTATTAATTATTCAATACAATTCGAGTATAAAGCTTGTTAGGGGGGGTTAATGGTTAGATTTAACCGTTTATTTTATAAAATTGATATTATATTAATTTTTGATTATTTTATTATGTATAATTAAATTAGACTTTCGAAACAGTCTAAATCATATCGGTTTTTCTCGGTATCGGTACGGTCCGGTTAATTTTGGTAATTTTTTTAAATGTCATGTGAAATTCATCAGTAGAAATTGGATGCAATAACATATGTTTTTTTATTATAGAACTTAGCAAAACTCTCTAGATATTTTTATTGTTTAATGGGTGATGAAGTAATAAAATTAATAATAGCAAAAGTATAGATCCATCAACTATTCTACAACAACGTAAAAGAAACCAAATAAAGACATACATACATACATACGAAAAATATTAGCCAAACTGAGACTCAAAAATAAAATCTATATAAGACGAAATATTCAAAAATATAAATCTAAATTATATGAAAAGAAACATATCCAATACATGTAGTTTGCTGCTCATAATCGCTTAACACTTTTTATCTTGCTAATAAAGATACTTGAAATAACTTAGTTTAAGTAGAAGTATCATAATACGTTTTAGGAATTAGTATTTTGAGTTTAATTACTTGTTAGCTTGTGATAATTTTCATAATTCCAAGGCCCAAAGAAAAATTTAATATATTATTATTTTTAAACTTACTAGATAATTATATTTTTTACATATAAAATTTATTTGGTACAGTTTGATATTTTTTTAATTTATTTTTATAAAATAAAAATATACCCTAATTATCGATATAGTTACTAATTTATATAAAACCCTACAATATTTTTTAAAAAAAGCCTTAAAATTAGTTCCATTCGATCGATTTATTTTGTTTTTGAATATTCACTGACACCACTAAAATTAGTGTATTGTGTCTAAGATAAACGTGTAAAACATGTAAATAAAATGACAGTTATTTACGTTGTATTAAATATTAGATAGTCAATCGACACTCATTTGATTGACGCCACTTTACCGTAAAATTGCATTGTATTACTAGGTTATTTTATTTTGTTTTATTCATATTTATTAGATGTCGAATATCTTTGGCTTTGCAGTTGTTTAATTGTTTATATTTGAACACTTCGGAGTGAAAATTATGATGGGTTAATTAATTTTATGGCTCTTTACAAAGTTATTTTTAATTTTACGATTCTATTTTTGTTCTTACGAATAGAAAATTTACTTTTATACGTAATAAATTTGTCATTTACACATAAGAGATTTGAAAAAATTATTTTTTTTAAATTTCAAAATTGTTAAAAGGTATAATGTACAAATAGTACAAAAAATTCGAAGACAGCTATTTACATTTATGAAACAAACTTTGGAGTCTATACTTCGAAAAAGTAAAATTCAGTATAGAAAATTCTACAAAAAACCGCACTGTATTTTGAGGGTGTCTAACCGGCCGGATTGACGCGTTGTCGAACTGGCCTAAACCAGTTGAAACCGGAATTGACCCGGATCGACACAAAGGGGATCGGGAGGGCTAGGTTAATAGGGTAAGGGGGTTGGTCCGTTCATCTTCGTTCAACCGGTTGACCGGACTGGTCAAACCTGATCAGTGAGATTCGCTGTAGAACCAGTTAATCTGCCCGACCCCAGACCGGATAAAGGCTAGTTGTATCAATTTTTTAAATTTTTTTAAAAATAATTGTTAATGTTGGCAGTGGTAAGCTGGGCCAAGGGGTCGTTGCCTAACGGCTGTTTTGCACAAATAGCCCTTTTTGGTAATTTTTTTTAATTTAACAATTTTGTAATTACTAATTTTGCCTTTTGGAAAACTAAAAATACCCCCCCCCCCCCCCTCCCTCTTCATTTCATCACTCATCTCTTATTTCTCAAACTCAAATTCTCAATTCAAGTTAAATCATGCCATGTACTTTTATAGTGCGCTCATATGTTTGGGAACATTTTGAGGTGGTAGAAGAAAATGAAGAAGTTCACAAAGTAAAGTGTAAGAGTCTTAAATCTTCGTCTTAAATGTGTGGGCACGGGCTATTTAAGAAGGCATATGAAGAGTTGTCTTGAGTGTCCTCTAGAAATTCGTGTTTAAATTGATTTGAGATAATTTGTATTATTTTAAAATTATTAAACGTATTTATGCTTTATGTTTTAGTTTGTTCGATTAATTTGAAGTATTATTATACATGAAAATTTGGTTTTACTCTTTTTTTCGTTAATTTAATTGTTGTTAAATGCAAACTTCAATTTGTAAGCTTGAAATAAAAAAAAACATTTGCAATTTATAAGTGTAATTTTTTTCTCATCTTCATTGTATTCTTTACATTTTTACTTTATATTAATATAACTTACATTAGTTATACAAAATACAAAAAAATAAATTAAAAATTACACTAACCCAGCTCGGCCCCGGCCATTGAACCCATAACCCTTATAGTTTATTTTTTACCCGAATGGATCCGAACCCATTAAACCCAATAACCTCTAACCCATAATCGACCCGGTTCAAAACCCCGGTGTAGCAACTTTTCCCTACCCGTCCCATCCACCCGTTTAACACCTTTACTGTATTTTGTTGCACGGGGTGCCTTATTTGGGCGTCCCTTTTTAACATGTAGCCGCTTTGTCTTTCTGTTTGCACACGTACCCGTTTTTTTTCTTGTTAAAAGGCATTTGAAAAATACTATTTTGCCTTTTTTTTATTAAAATATTACTTTCTTTTCAAGTATACGCTACTCCTCGACTGTCTCTGTCTCTCTCTCCCGTTAATCGCGTTTTTTGATTTGTTCTTCTTCTGAAATCAAACGGGTTTCATTGTTATTTTGAATTTTCAATTGCTAGTCACGTTGTTGCCACATTGCGATTTAATCACATGTATATTTCATTAACTTTCTGGGTTTTATTTTACGATTTAATTTTTGATTTTGGTTTTGATAAAATATTTTCTTAGTGCCTAGTTTGATAAGTGCATTAGTTTTACTTATATGATTGTATTTTTAGATTTTTTAAACGAGATGTTTATGTTGTTAATGTAAATTCTATAAATTCTTCTGTGATTAGACGTTCGAATTTTTCAAAATTTTCAGAGTTAAAGAGATGATAATGATACCTTTGGTAGGAGCTAAAGTTTTCTTTTCATGTTTTGGCATTATTTTTGGATTTGAATTTGTGTTTTATTTTTTTGTAAAAACTACAACATGTTTTTTTTTGCTTAATGTTTTGTGTTTGTAACTGGTCAAGTTATCTTTAGGTACTGAAGTTTTTGTGTTTGTAACTGGTGAAGTCCAGCTTTAGGAGCTGAAATTTTTGTGTTTGTAACTGGTGAAGTCCGGTTTTAAGAGCTAAAGTTCTTGTGTTGTTACTGCTGAACTTCAGCTTTAGAGTTGAAGTTTTTGTGTTGTTCTGCTGAACTTCAGCTTTAGAGCTGAAGTTTTTGTTTTGTAACTATCGAACTTCAGGTGTAGAACTGAAGTTTTTGTTTTATACCTATCAAAGTTTTTAAATAAAAACTGAAAAACTTCAGCACCTATGCCAAAGTTTTTTTGGTGCAATATGAATTTTTAATTTAGCCACTGTAGGAGGAAAACATCAGCTTCTCCAGCTGAAATTTTTAAGCAATAACTAAAAAACTTTAGCACCTATGCCGAAGCTTTTTTGTTAAAAGCCATTTAAAAGACTATTTTGTCCTCTTTTTTTATTAAAAGACTACTTTCTCTTCAAGTTATATACGCTAGTCCTCTACTGTCTATGTCTCCCTCTCCCGTTATTCGCATTTTTTGATTTGTTCTTCTTCTGAAATCAAATGCTTTTCGTTACTGTTTTGAATTTTCAATTGCTAGTCATCGTTGTTCTCACATTACAATTTAATCATAGGTAAATTGCATTAACTTTCTGAGTTTTATTTTACGATTTAATTTCTGGTTTTGGTTTTGATAGTTACATATTTATGATAAAATATTTTCTTAGGGATTAGTTTGATAAGTACATTAGTTTTACTTTTACGATTGTGTTTTTAGGTTTGTTGAGCGAGATGTTTATGTTGTTGATGAAAATTCTATAAATTTTTCTGTGATTAGACAATCAAATTTTTAAAAACTTTTAGAGTTAAAGAGATTATAATGATACCTTAGATAGGAACTGAAGTTTTTTTCATGTTTTGCCATTATTTTTGGATTTGAATTTGTGTTATGTTTTCTGTAAAAACTACAACATATTTTTTTGCTGAATATTTTGTATTTGTTATTGGTGAAGTTAGCTTTAGAAGCTGAGGTTTTTGTGTTTGTTACTGGTGAAGTCCAACTTTAGGAGCTAAAGTTTTTGTGTAGTTGCTGCTGAACTTCAGCTTTAGAGCTGAACTTTTTATTTTATAAATGTCGAAGTTTTTAAATAATAACTAAACAACTTTAGCACCTATGCTGAAGTTTTTTTGGTGCAATATAAATTTTTAATTTACTAGTATACTAGGAAAACTTCAGCTCATATTGTTGAAGTTCTTAAATAATAACTAAAAAGCTTCAGCACCTATGCCGAAGTTTTTTTGGTGCAATATGAATTTTTAATTTAGCCAGTGTACGAGGAAAACTCCAGCTCCTACTGCTGAAGTTTTTAAGTAATAACTAATTTTTATACCTGTCGAACTTCAGCCTTCTTAGGTATTGAAAATTTAACTAATCTTTTTGATAATTTCTAGATTTTATCTTTTGTATTTTTACTTTTATTGAACAGATGGCCCTAAAGCACCTAAAGATCCTAATGCAGCTAAAGAAAGCAAAGCACTTAGACTACTTGTAATTTCCCCAGGTCCTTATGTCCCTGCTCCTCCACATACAAGACCAGGACAAATATATTTTGAGTTAGGAGATTGGTTTAAACTCTAAGGGTTACTGGAAGGGGAACCATGATTTGAAGAATTTAATTAAAACTTTCTTGACTCCTACACAACAGGATAAGCTTAAAAAGGTACATTTAGATACATTATGGCTATAGAGAATTTCAAATGCAGCATGATGTTGGTTCATTGTCTGTGTCTTTCTCAAATATTCATGAACGATCGACACTCTATTATTTTCAAGATTTTTGGTCATGATGTTTCCTTCACCCTTGAAGACTTTCACATTATATGTGATTTGCGGATCACATCACATAATGTAGAAAAGCTAATTAATCGAGAAAGCAATATTCTGAAGCGCTATTCTGGTAAGTCCAACGGTATGACTTTAAAGGATATTTGAAGTTTTATGACTCGCAATGAAATTCCAAAGAATGTTGTGAATCATGTACATATATGTGAAAGTGATGATGATGCAATTAAGCTTATTGAAATTCTTGTTGTAGAGTCTATTCTGTTTGGGGAAAATACCGAATCATATGTGATAGAGGAGTATGCATCTATCGTTGAAGACGATAAGGTTTATGTTGAATATCCTTGGGGTAATGTGGCTTATGAGAAGCTCATTTATTCATTGAAACATGCATTGGACAAGCAGAACAAATCCCATGCTGCTGAGTATAAACTTGGTGGATTTCCATATCCTTTATGTATTTGGTTCTATGAGCGCTTCCCAGATGTTTGGGAGAAGTATATAAGAGAGGATGTGTACCTCGATAAGCCGCAGGTCCCCAGGATGTTATGTTATGTATGCGTGGGAGAGCCTAAATTTTTTGAACTTTATTTTATGTTCAGTAAACATGAAGTAAGTTACCTTTTTTTGTCTTTGTGTTAATATGTTGATTTATTAACTTTTTCCTCCTCATAATATACTTTTTGGTATTAAACAGAGATATCGCAACTTTAGGGTATTGGATATAATTCTTACAGAAGAGGAATTGAATTCAATGCCTTTAATTGGGAAATTACCATGCAGCCAGATTCGTTCAAATGTACTTAATGTAGTTCCTTCAATTGGTGAATCGCCACGTACTCTGAGTGTATCAAAATAAGCAACTCGAACTCCTGTCATTGGTAAATTACCACGTACTCTAAGTCAATCAAAAGAAGCGAGTCGAACTCATATCACTGGTGAATCACCACGTAATCAGAACCGAATCCAACTCCTTTTATTGTCAAAGCATCTCGTACCCAAAGTCGTTCTACCTCTTCCACTTGTGGCTTTGATGACAATGAATTACTTGAGACAATATGTTCTGTAAGTTTTTATCTAAAGTTTTTTGGTTTTGTCTTTGTAAAAGTACAACATGTATTTTGAGCTGAAGTTTTCTTCTATATCTGAATTTTTATTGTGTATTTATTTTAGAGGTTAATGACGGAGGTTCAAAGGCATGCATAAAACGAAAGAAGCATGATTGTGAACGAAGTTTTTGATAAGTATAAAAAGGATGAGCAATCTACTATTGTGGATGCAATTTTTGTAAAAGTGAAGGTAAGTTAATTTATTGAGAAGTCTTTTTATTTGCACTGATATTATTCAGATTAATCATTGTTAGTAATTTTTTTCCAGAAATATTTCGATGAGAAGTTTGAACAACTGTTTACGATTGTCAACAAATCAAACGGAATTGATGATACAATTTTGATTTCAGTAAGCATCGAGAATATGATAGGATGAATGACTCTTACGAACATGCATCGTCTTTTGAAGGCGATCAATATGTTCAAGATCAAGTTGAAGATGATGCATTGCATAAAGCGGCAAATGATAATGCTACACGTAATGAAGCGGCTGTTGAAGGCGATGGACAAGGTGCAGATGATCAAGTTGTTGGAAAAGGCAATTTTTTTGGTGATGGAGATCAAGCACCTATTTGTAATTTAGAACTGAAAGGGAGTGATGTGTCTAGCACTATTGGAAAAGACGGTCGGTATGCTGGATTACTAGCTATTTTTAGAGAACTTCTAGGTGGCGATACACAAAAAGTTGTTACAACAGGTACAAAGTGTGAAGTTTATAATATTTCAACGATACCTTAGATAGGAGCTAAAGTTTTGTTTCATGTGTTTGTTTTTTTTTAAAAAAATACAACATGTGTTTTGGCGAATGTTTTGGTTTGTAACTAGTGAACTTCAGCTATAGAGCTGAAATTTTTGTTTTTGTAACTGTCGAACTTCAACTATAGAGCTGAAGTTTTTTTTGTAACTATCAAAGTTTTTTTTTTGTTACTGGCTAACTTCAGCATTCTTTGAGCTGAAGTTTTAAATATTTTTTTTAAATATCCTATAGTGAAAATTTTCATTTCAAGTATACATTTTTTCTATGTTGAAAAACTAGTTGATCTATTCCCCCTCTTTATGAATATGCAGCGGAAGTTAAAACTAGTCGTGCTTCAATTGACACAACTCAAAAACTCTCTGATGATGCAGAATTGAATGAAGGTAGAGTTGAGAAAGCCCTTCTAGAGAATACTCAAATGCTTGTTGATGTTGGTTCACAATTGAATGAAGATGGAAATGCTGATATCGACAAAGGCATGCAGCCTGGGGAAATCATAGCAGCAGACAAACGTCAAGGTATTCTATAGATCACGAATTTATTATATTTGATCGAAGTATATTTTTTACAGTTTGAAATTTTACATACTTTATTTTCTTTTTTATGTTTTTGAATGATTTTTAAGAAAGACTCGAGGCAGCTCAAAAAGAACATGGTGAGCTTGTGCAGCTATATGAAAAAGGAGAAGTAGATATATTCACACATGTTGCCTCACAAACAGGTGTGAATTGTGTTGGTATTATTTATAATATTTATTTAGTATTATTTATTTATTTATTTTTGCATGAAGATACAAGATCTGTTGGAATGCAAACACCATCTGTATCGCAACACTTAGACCAAGTAGCTATTTTCTGCAATTTGATTACGAGCTATTTTTTTTGCCTAATGTGTGTTTTCTATCAGTTTTATTTATGTTTATATTTTTCTTATTTTTGCAGATCTCATCTGATGCATCGGAACTTCTTCCAAAACCTAAGAGAAGGAAGATTTTCAGTTCTCCTATGTCTGACACTAGTGATATCCCCAACTTCAATTTATGTTTATTTTCACTTGGTAGTACACAACGGACTGATTCAGGAGGTAATGTTGCTGTTGTTGTTGTTTGTGAAGATACAGAAGAACGTCGTGAACAGCAAGGAGTTGGTCAATTATCTGCCACGATGGCTGTAGTTTTTCCCCTTGATGCTGAACAACAGCAGTTACTTGTAACAGAACAGCAGGAACATCAAGCAAAAGGAAAGCCAGTTAAAAAAAGGAAAAAGATCCGTATGGAGAGTATTTGGTTGAGATATCCTTACGTATTTCATAAAAAACCAAAGGGGTGAAGATTGAAAAGTAAGAAAGAATACAAGAAGGTGTCCATTCCATTACATTAATCAAGACAATGGATTGATGGAAAGATTTAAAGAGTGGTTGGAGATGGATGCTAGTGAAACTACTGAAGATTTTTAGCTTATTTGCTAAAACTTCAGCGTAACACTTCAAACTGAATATGCTTAAGTTTTTGTCAAGCTGTTTAGAGTTGTATAATGTGTTTTTCTAAAATTCATAATGGTAATTCACATGTTATTATTTGTCGTTGTTGATTTGCAACATATTGACGTGGGCATGTATTACTTGTACAAAAAATATTTCTATCACCTTCCACGTTATCCAAAATCAATATGTGCAATAACATATTTACTTTTCGATCAGTATGTGACTAACTTAGATAGTATTCATTCTTCAGAAAAAAAGATGAAGATAATTAACAAAAGGAAACAAAAGAGAATTGAGGATAAAAAAAGAGCAAATCAAAGAGAAAGTGGATATACAAACAACAGCTTGAAATAAGAAGAAGAAGAAGCGGTTATTAAGCCACTTACGGACTTTAGTTGGTATGAGGAAGAATCAACAAATGAAAAGGTGGCCAACTGCGTAAAAGGCCTTGATCTTTCGTGTGGTATCTCATGGGCATCTGTCAAAAAAGTATTCTTTCCATTTCAACTTAATCCAAGGGAGGCCCAGAAATATGCACACTACTTTTTTGGAATTCTGGACTTTGAAGAAAAAACTATAAATGTGTATGATTCCATAGGCAGTGTAACATACGATCGTGCACTTGAACATGTCAGAGTTCATGCCCGGTTTATCCCACACTATCTCAAATGCTTAAATTTTGGGGAACATAATAAATTTTATGGAGACATTCCTGTGGAAAAATTTAAAATTAGGTGGATGAACACACCGGAACAGATTAACAAGTACGTGTTTCACATATGTTTTACCATGCATCTTATGTTTATTTTTCTTTAATTTCTTTTTCATGTATTTTTTGCCGTGTTGATTGTGGTATATTTGCTCTTAAGTTTATTGATTTGTGGTTGAAGAGAGAAGATATTTTCAATTTCAATCAAAATCAGACATTGATATTTAGTGGAGAATTGGCTGCCAATCTTTGGGCTCATGGAAAGTGGGATAAAGATAGCAGCTATGAAACACCAGAAGAACGAGAAGGAGATGATTATGGAGATTTTGAAGAAGCTCTGTGTGAATTTTTTGATTAGAGGATTGGTTGAACATAATTTGTATTTTGTGAGTATACATTAATTATTTTTTTAGTTCACTTTTTTGTCTTACAAATATGTTTGTGTCTTTTATCATGAATTTTAATTACATTTTTTGTTTGAAAAAGCTTAAGCATGACTTTTGTTTTTAAGCTAAAGTTTTTTTAAAAGTGATAAGAAAACTATTGAATCCAACATAAAAACTTCAGCTTATCAAGTATTGAAGTTTTTGAAAATATACTAAAAAACTTCAGCACATTGGGCCGAAATTTCTTGAAAAAGCTTTAAGACAAAAACTATTAAATCCAACACAAAAACTTCAGCTTATCAGGTGCTGAAGTTTTTTGAAATATACTAAATAACTTCAGCACATTGAACTGAAGTTTTTTGAAAAATATTTACGACGAAAACTATTGGATCTAACACAAAAACTTCAGCTTATCGGGTGCCGAAATTTTAAGAAATATACTAAAAAACTTTAGTACATTGGGCCAAAGATTTTTAAAAAAGCTTTACGACAAAAGTATTTAATTCACGATAAAAAACTTCAGCTTATGATGTGTTGAAGTTTTTAGCAATGAAGTAAATAACTTCAGCATATGGGGCTGAAGTTTTTGAAAAAGCTTTACGACAAAACTATCTAATTCACGATGAAAAATTTCAGCTTATAGATATTAAATTGATTAGGTGCACTCTTTGGCTATATTAACAATCTCTTCGGTTGAAAATTTTATAGTTATCCATAGACTTCTATCATATTTCTTTAAATTTATATTCAAAGAAAAACAAGAAAACGTTAGCTAAGACATGCTTATTGGGTGTAGCAAGGAGTTCGTGGGAAGAAAAGATACTGAAGGAGAAGTTGAAATACTTCATATGTGAAAGAGATTGGCAAGATCATACACTCGAGCACCAGGACAATTTGCTCTTTTTACTAGTTGATAAATCTATTTTTTTGGAAAAAGAGCAAATTTCCTGGGGCTCGAGTTTTTGATGTGGCCACTCTCTGTCACATGTGAAGTATTTTTGACTTCTCCTTCACCATCTTTGCTTCCCACGAATTCTCATATGCACACTAGTAAACATGTCTTTGGCCAATATTTTTTTATTTTTTCTTATGAAAGAAGACGGTAGTTGCTAAAAAATTATAGTATTAAATTTCGTCAACCTGTGTCTGACAGAAAATGTTTTGGTGGAAGACATAGTGAAGGTTCATGGAATGTTGTTAGTAAAACCAAGAAGAGCAACTAGGACACGACTATGGAGAATATGAAGACACTCTGTGAATTTTTTGAATAGAGAATAACTTGTAAATAAAGAACTAATTTTTTTTTTCCAAGGATGCAAGTGAAAATAAAATTTAGTTTCACGAAATACATTATTTTGTGAGAATTATGTGACTTGGATTGATTCAAATATGTTTATGTCTTTTTCATGAATTTCAAGTATATTTTTGTTGAAATTCAGCATGCTAAACTTGAGCATGAAGTAAATAACTTTTGCTTTTTAAGCTGAAGTTTTGGTTAGAAGTCATAATAAAAAATTCAAATGTACTACAAAAGCTTCAGCTGATCACTAAATATACTAATTAACTTCAGCAGTTTCTACGTAAGTTATTTGAAAATTCTTTACGATAAAACTGTGGAGTCCAAGACAAAAACATCAGCTTATCAAGTGTTGAATGTTTTAGAAATGTACTAAATAACTTCAGCAAATTGGGCCGAATTTTTTTGAAAAAGCTTTAAGACAAAAACTATTGAATCCAACACAAAAACTTCAGCTTATCAAGTGCTGAAGTTTTTGGAAATATACTAAAAACTTTAGCACATTGGGCCACAGTTTTTTTAAAAAGTTGTACGAAAAAAACTATTGAATCCAACACAAAAACTTTAGCATATCAGGTGATGAAGTTTTTTGAAATATACTAAAAAACTTCAACACATTAGGTCGAAGTTTTTTTAAAAAGTTTTAAGACAAAAACTTCAGTATGTTTTGATATTTTTTAAACTTGATACTTAATTTTTTTTTTGCATATACTATTTACTTTTTGTCTTTTGTTCTTTTTAAGCATGAAGTTATTTTTTTACTATAAGAAAACTATGGTCTTTATTAGGGCTGAAGTTACATTTCTTTTTGCATTTACCACATATTTTTACCACCTACTTATCTTGTTTCATTCAATTTCTCTGAACGTAGAACAGCTGAAAAGTCACTTTTACATTTATAAATATTAAATTGATTAGGTAAACTTTTTGTCTATATTAACATAGTCCTTCATAGACTTTTATCATATTTCTTTAAATTTATATTCACCCTTAGTCTTTAAGCTTTTGTTAAAAAATGTCTGGTGTAAGCGGAAGTAGGAAGCCTAATATGAATAAAATTATGAAGAAGTAGGAGAATTTGAAGTGTGAGTGGTACAATAACAAACCGATGGCTAATCTTATGATTTTGTGGAATGAGATAAAGGATGACTGGGAGATAATCAAACAAAAACTCCGTGCTAATGAATCATTGTTGGAATGAGATAAAGGATGATTGGGAGATAATAAAAAAAAACTCTGTGCTAATGAATCATTGCAGAACATGCTTAACCTGAAACATAGTTGTGGAGATTATTCAACCTCGTTCGATAAGGTTGTGCAACAGTTTGATAGTTTTGAGTTTCCCAGATGAACCGACTATTCCAAGCCGCAAAACAACCTGAAGACTTTCATTCCTCTTATGGATAGAGTAATCGTCGAACAAAGTCAACTGCGTGATGAATTCAACAAGTTGAAGATTGATCTTCTTGCATTCAGTGGTCTTTTTCCCGACTACTCTATAGTTATCTCCGATAGTGACGATGATGAGATACTTAGAGAAATTGAGGAGTACTCTGATGATGATAATTATGATGGTGATGATGGTGGTGATAATGGTGGTAATGATCGTTAGTGTTTGTAATCCTTTTTTATGTTTTAATGGTATGCTTTTTTGTTAACTTTAGCCTATAGAGCTGAACTTTTTTTAGGTTCATATTGTATAATTTCAGCCCAGAGAGCTGAAGTTTTGTTTGTAATTTGTGTATTTTTCTCATCTCTTTTTATGTCTATGTAATTTTCATCCTATTTGTTCTTAGCTTCTATTTCATTATCCTTGTTATTTTTTGGTATTTGCTTTATACTTCTTAGTTGCAGTATGGTACTTAATTTTTATTAAGCTCTTTTCCTATGATTTCAGCTTAGAGATGTTGCAGCTTCTGTTTGTAGATGCGTTTCTTTTTGTGTGTTGTACGTATATGTGTGTGAGTGAGTGTGTGTATGTGTGTGTGTTTGTGTGTGTGTTTAAGGATATGTATTTCGCATACTGTAACCTGAAGTTTTTTCTCGCAGAAGTCACTATGCACTTTTTAAAAATGCAACCAAACCTGTAAGTAGTCGAAGAGCTTATTTGTTTTTATTGCTATGGAAAAAATCACATTTCAATTATGTCATACAATAAAGAAAGTGTAAATTCAGACCAAGGATTATTGAAGGTAGGGAAATTTTTCAGAGTATATATTGGAATATGGATGAGGTGGTGGAGAAGACAAGCAAGTTGTTCTGTTATGCTTAACTTTTTTACATCGACTGCATTTGGTAGACTTGAATTGTACTGATGATTCAGTCGTAGGTATATGCCCCTTCTTTTGTCTTCTTCCTTGTAAAATCTCTACATCGAGAGGTTTTGTGATCTCAGATTGTAAATCCCATGATTTTTGATCTCCACGGTATTCACATGTCCTTCATACGTTTTCAATCATATTTTCCTTGAATACCAATTTGAGTAGTAATCAAATTTCTGCAAAATCTCTTATTAATAGCAGCAATTGCATGTGGATAGGACAATTCATCAAGTTGGAATTCTAGGCTGTCACAAGTTCTCTTCTTTAAGTCCATAATAAATTGAATTCCTTCACTATTTATTCTAAACAATATTGAGTCAAGGTTGAACACCTAAAAAAGAATAAAAAATTAAGACAAACTATATTAATGTATCTTTGCTTCAAAAAGAAAAAATATGAAATTTTTTAAAGGTAAGCAGTAAATCAGTGCAACAAATATAAAAAGTTGAAGTTAATAAATATACTCACAAACATTTTACAAGCCAAGTCCATCTTCTTAGTCATCTCTTCTTCTGCCCATATTGATACTTTGTGAAAAGTTTCATTTGCTTTTTTTCTCCGTTCGTAAAACTACTCTTCCTACTTTTCTTGGATGAAATCTAACATTCTTAAAATAGCCATTTCTCTCCCTTTTAGTAAAATAGAATTCATTAATTCTATCATGTTTGTTGGTAGCATATCATAACGTCACTGTGAGAACCACGATCAAAACAATCTCTCAGGAGGCTCTTCCATTATGTAATTGTATTTTTCTTGTCAATACTTTTGAGTTGGGACATTAAATGATTAAAATCTTTACATTTGTATGACCTTGCAACACTTTGAATTTGCTTTAAATTTTTATCAAAGTGTTAGAGTGTGACAACCTGGCTGGTCGTCTTAAGAATTACGCCCGGATCCCCTATTAACTCTTTTCCCCAAGGTTGTTTCTGGTTATTTGATTTGCCGGGACGTTCGGTTTTGAGTTTCAGAGAGTTTTTTGGACAATTAGTTCCTAACTGAGAGCTTAAATGAAGTTATCCCTAGTTAGAATAGTGTAAAGACGACATGGGAATGGAAATTCAATGGTCCTATTAGCTTTATTAGGTGATTTCTGGGTTGAGAGCATGTTCAAAATGTGTTTTAGAAATCTGTAGCCAATTTAGGCTTGAAATGCCGAAGTTTGAATTTTTGAAGTTTTCGGGTAAGAGGCGAGATTTTGATATAAGGGTCAAAATGGAATTTCAGAAGTTGCAATAGCTCCGTCATGTCATTTGGGATGTTTGTGCAAAATTTCAGGTCATTCGAACGTGGTTTGGTTAGGTTTTTTATCGAAAGCGTATTTTGAAAGAATTTTGAAGTTCTTAGGCTTGAATCATTGATCAATTTGAGTTTCCGACGTTGTTTTAGGTTATTTAAGGATGGGAACAAGTTTGGATGAGGTTTTAGGATGGGTTGGTACTTTTGGTTGAGGTCCCGGGGGCCTCGGGGTAATTTCGAATAGCTAATGGGAAGTTTTGAGACTTAAGAGTTGTAGAAAGATCCTTCAGCAGTTGCAGTTCCCATTCCTTCTTTGCGTTCGCGACGTTCCTCTCGCATTCGCATAGTTCTGACCTTCTTCTTCTATGCATTCGTGTCCTCTTTCACGCGTTCGCGTAGAGTAATTCTGGAGGAGGACCAGTTTCCTCATTTGTTCGCATTAAGTCATTCGCGTTCGCATAGCTTTATTTGACTCTGAGGGCTGATGCCCATTTTTACTCATCGAGCTCGCATTACCCTTGTTTCGTTCGCATAGCTTCACTAGTCCAGGCCTTCGCATTCGCGAAGGGAATTTTTGGAAGCATTCATTTTTCCTTCTTCGCGAATGCGAGATTGCCTCCATGTTCCCGATGCTTTGAATATTTGGACGGATATAAACATATCAAAATCTGAGGGTTAGCCATTTTTATCAAAACACACGCTTGGAAGCTCGGATTTTGGAGACATTTTGAGGGATTTTTTAGGGCAACTACTGGGTAACGATTCTCCACTCTCTTATGCTTAAAACACACTAATCTAATCACGAATTCCTCCTTAATTTCTGATTTTTGAATGAAAAATGGGTATAACTTCATAGACCAAATTATTAAGTTTTGAGTGAGTGTTTGACCTCCTATTTGAGATATTTTATATTGTTAGACTCGTGAGAGTACGAGGGTTATGAAAATGTGAAAATTTTCCAATTCTGAGACATTTGCTTGAGGGGTGTTTTGATCATTTTACCTAATTTCGTGCCTTATCTTTGAATTTAATAGTAGAATCAGTTGCTTGAGATGTTATTTATGATATGTAATTGAATTGAATAGATTTGGGTCATTTGGAGTCGGATACTCGTGGAAAAAGTGTGATTTGAGTTAATTTTGGAGCCGGTTCGAGGTAAGTGGCTTGCCTTGTGTGGAGGATCTTTCCCTAAGATATGATATTTGGTAATTGAATGCCTTGTACGTAAGGTGGAGAGCGAGTACTTGAGCTAATTGTTGAAAATTCAATTGTTCATTAAAATATTTAGACTGAGTTTCTTCCTTACCTATGTTGTCCTACTTGCAAATATAATCTGTGTTAGTTTAGAAAAAGCATGCTTAGTTGATCAAAATTGCCTATTTGCCTAAGTTGCTTTGGTTGTGTTACGTGAAGAATTATAGACTAGAACTACCTGTTGCCTTGTATTTTGAACTCAAATTCTGAATATTTTCTGCATATTTACATTGGGACTACAGATGTGGGATTACGGTAGCCCCCCGTTTGTTTACTTTGGGACTACAGATTAGATTCTCGGTAGATCCCTTGCATATTTACTTTGGAACTGCGGATCGAATTCCGGTAGATCCCCACACATTGATTGTTGGACTACGGGGCGGTATCCCGGGAGATCCTTGGACAGTTGAGGGAATGAACTATAGGACGATATCCTAGGAGATCCTCGTTGTTGGTACTAGTATTGAGCTGTTTACTCCGTGTTACCTTATTTTCTGTGCATTATTTGTTTCTTTGTATAACCATCTTACTTCATAGCTATACTCATTATTCCTACTTATTTCATATTGTTGCAAGATTTATTATTATGTTTATTCTCAGTAGGACTCTAACCTTCCTCATCACTACCCGACCGAAATTAGGTTTGGCACTTGATGAGTACCACTATGGTGTACCCATGTCCCTTCTGTGCATGTTTTTCATGTGCAATTCCAGATTACCCAGGCATATTATTCTCGAGGCGGAGAGATATAGCAGAGACTTCGAGGTAAATCTGCCATGCCCGCAGACCAGGAGTCTCTATCTTATTCTAGCCTTAGCAGTTAACTTTTTTTTCGTACTGTTGTATTAGACATTCTGTAGTTAGAGTTGTGTATTACATTCTATTAGCTTGTGTTCCCATGAGTTTTTAGGTTTTGGGATAGTAGTTTAGTAGTTGAGCTATTGTGTTGTACGTGTCAAGTGGCACTTTACGTTCTGCTTTCCTTTTTGCTTAATTTGGGGTTTGAGTTATAATTTCCACATTGTTAGGCCTTCCTAGTTGTAGGGACTAGGTTCCAGCACGACATGTTCATGGAGGGCGAATTGGTATCGTGACAAGTTGGTATCAAAGCTCTAGGTTCATAGGAGTCACGGAACACATGCCGTTTTGTTAGAGTCTCAGTGATTGGTACGGAGAAATTTGTACTTATCTACGAGAGGCTATATAACTATTTGGAAAATTTATCTTCATTTGATTTCCTTGACGTGCGAGATTTCTGATATCACAACTAAAATTCTATCTTTCTATTTTCTCGCAGATGATGAGGACTTGTGTTACGTGAGGTGATTAGGAACCCGCGCCCCCTACTGCAGATGTCAGAGGCCAGGGCCGAGGTAGAGGCCGAGGACACATACGTGGTGCAGCCAGAGCACCTGCGCGATCTGCCGCCGAGGTGCCACCACCAGGTCCAGCCGGAGTCCAGGCACCTAACACGCCTACTACTACCACTGCTACCACTACTCCAGCTCTCCAGGAGACTCTGGCACAATTCATGAGCATGTACACCACCTTGACTTAGATAGGGTTGCTTTCCTTTGCTGCAGCCACATCTCAGGCCGAGGAAGGAGCACAGACTCCCGCCGTCCGCACTCCTGAGCAGTGAGTGCATGTTGAGCAGGTCTTAGAGGTTATGGCTGCACCACCTGCAGTACTAGATCTGCCCCAGGACAGAGCAGCAGCTTCCGAGGATGAGCAGCTGAGGCTTGAGAGGTTCAAGAAGAACAAGCCTCCTGTATTCAGTGGTCTAGCATCAGAAAATGCTTTGGGTTTTCTTGATGAGTGTTACTATATTCTCTGTACCATGGGTATATCAGGATCCAGCGGGGTTTCTTTCACCACCTTCCAGCTTTGAGGGGTGCATCTATGAGTTAGACAGTCCAGTTGAGGCTACTTCACTGACTTGGGCTCATTTCTAAGAGTTTTTCCTGCGAGAGAATGTCCCTCAGAGCCTTAGGGACGCATGGCGAACAGAGTTTGAGCATTTGCGCCAGGATGCTATGACAATTTCAGAGTATGCTGTCTGTTATACCAGCTTGGCTAGGCATGCACCGGCATTGGTTGTGACTGTTCGCGAGAAGGTTCACCAATTTATTGAGGGGCTTATTCCTAGCATCAGATCTAGCATGGCTGGTGAGTTAGAGATGGATGTTTCTTATCAGCAGGCGGTGCGCATTTCTAGGAGGATTGAGAGTACGCATGCTAGGGAGAGAGATGAAAGAGAGGCCAAGAGGTCTCGAGAGTCTACCCACTATTCTGGTGCCTGTACAGGTCGTTATGGTAGGGGCTATATGGGTCTCCATGTTCATTCAGCTCTTCCAACAGCTAGCAGTGCTCCAGCTTCAGCTTCTCCCAAGCCTCAAGAGCCTTACTATGCACCTCCGGTTTCTAGTGCACCTCCCGCGTGGGGTGCATTCAAAGGTCAGTCCAGCAGATCTGGCCCTAGCCAGTCACAACCACCATATCCCCCCGAGAGCTTGTTTTGAGTGTGATGACACACGCCACATGGTTAGGGATTGCCCCGGACTTAGGAGGGATGCATCTTCAAAGACTTCTCAGCCACAACGTGCCCTGTAGAGTTCCCAAGATATGGTATAGCTCTAGTTGCTGCCCTACCCGCTTAGCCAGCTAGTGGTCGGGGCTGGAGAGGTAAAAGTGCCCTAGAGAGGAAGCTCAGGCCAAATATTATGCCTTCCTGCTCGTGCCAAGGTTGTTGCCTCTAATTATGTTATCACATGTATTCTATCGGTTTTCCATAGAGATGCATCAGTTCTATTCGATTCAGGCTCTACTTACTCTTATGTTTCCTCTTATTTTGCTCTGTATTTGGGTTTATCTCGGGATTCTTTGAGTTCCTCTGTTTAATTTCTCTATTCCCGTGGGGGATTCACATGTTGTGGATCGTATTTATCGGTCATGTTTGGTTGCTATTCGTGGTTTTGAGACCAGAGCAGACTTATTGCTTCTCACCATGGTGGATTTTGATATTATTTTGGGCATGGACTGGTTGTTGACCTATTTTTCTATTCTTGATTGTCACGCCAAAACCATGACACTGGCTATGCCAGGCGTACCGCGTGTTGAGTGGAGTGGTACTTTAGATCTTACTCCCAACAGGGTTATCTCTTTTCTTAAAGCTCAGCGTATGGTTGAGAAGGGGTGTGCATCGTATTTAGCTTATGTGAGAGATGTCAGTGTTGATACCTCTTCTATTGATTCAGTCCAGTGGTGCGAGATTATCCCGATATATTTCCAGCTGATTTTCCGATCATGTTACCTCGTAGAGACATTGATTTTGGCGTTGATTTGTTGCCAAGCACTCAGCCTATTTCTATCCCTCCATATCGTATGGCTCATCCTAAGTTGAATGAGTTGAAAGATCAGTTATAGGAATTGCTTGATAAGGGCTTTATTCGACCCAATGTTTCACCTTGGGGTGCTCCTGTCTTGTTTGTGAAGAAAAATGATTCTATGCGTATATGCGTCGATTATCGTCAATTGGACAAGGTTACAGTGAAGAACTGATATTCGTTTTCTCGTATTGATGATCTATTTGACCAGCTTCAGGGCACACAAGTGTTCTCTAAGATTGGCTTGCACTCAGGTTACCATTAGTTGATGATTCGGGAGCCAGATATCCTGAAGACTGCTATTAGGACTTGGTACAGTCATTATGAGTTTCTTGTTATGTCATTTGGGATGACCAATGCCCCAGCAGCCTTCATGCATTTGATGCACAGTGTATTTCGACCATATATTCACTTTTGTCATTGTCTTTATTAATGACACCCTGGTGTATTCCCGGAGTCGGGAAGTTCATGAACAACATTTGAGGACAATGCTCCAAACGTTGAGAGAGAAGAAGTTATGTGTGAAGTTCTAAAAATGTGAGTTTTGGTTGGATTCAGTGGCATTCTTAGGCCACGTGGTATCGAGTGAGGGCATTCGGGTGGATCTGAAGAAGGTAGAGGTTGTGCAGAGTAGGCCCATGCCATCCTCAGCTACAAAGATTCGTAGTTTCCTTTGCTTGGTGGGCTACTACCGTCGTTTTGTGGAGGGGTTTTCATCGATTGCATCCCCTATGACTAGATTGACCTAGAAGGGTGCTCCATTTCAGTGGACAGAGGAGTGTGGGGCAAACTTTCAAAAGCTCAAGATAGCTTTGACTACAGCCCAAGTTTTGGTGTTGCCTACAGGTTTAGGGTCTTATACCGTCTATTCTGATGCCTCGAAAGTTGGCCTTAGAGCAGTATTGATGCAAGATGGTAGGGTGATTGCCTACGTGTCCAGAGAGTTGAAGATACATGAGAAGAATTATCCTGTCTATGATCTTGAGTTAGCTTCCATTGTTCACGCTCTAAAGATTTGATGTCATTATTTATACACTGTTCTTGTGAGATTTATACTGATCATAGGAGTTTGCAGCATTTATTCAAGTTGAAGGATCTAAATTTGTGCAGAGGAGGTAGTTAGAGGTATTAAAGGATTATGACATCATTATTTTATATCACCCGGGCAAGGCCAATATAGTGGCTAATGCCTTGAGTCAGCTGGTGAAGAGTTTGGGGAGTTTCACATATCTACCAGTATCGGGCAAGGATCTAATGATGGATGTTCAGGCCTTAGCCAACAAGTTTGTGAGATTGGACCTTTCAGAGCCCAGTCGAGTTCTAGCTTGCGTGGTTTTTCGGTATTCATTATTTGATCATATTAGGGAGCAGCAATATGATGACCCTCATTTGCTTGTCCTAAAGGACAGGGTTCGGCATGGTGACGCCAGAGATGTGACCATTGGCGAGGATAGAGTGTTGAGGATGCAGGGTCGGGTTTGTGTACCTAATGTCAATGGGCTAGGGGAGCTGATTCTAGAGGAGGCCCACAATTCGCGGTATTACAACCATCCGGGTGCCATGAAGATGTATCAGGACTTGAGGCAGCATTATGGTGGAGGCGGATGAAGAAGGATATAGTGGGATATGTAGCCAGATGCCTCAACTGCTAGCAAGTGAAATATGAGCACCAGAGAGCGGGTGGGTTGCTTTAGAAGATAGAGGTTCCGGAGTAGAAGTGGAGCGGATCACCATGGATTTTGTAGTTGGACTCCTACGGACCTTGAAGAAGTTTGATGTTATTTGGGTTATTGTGGATCAGCTGACCAAGTCCGCTAATTTCATTCCTATGTGTACCACTTATTCTTCGGAGCGGTTTATAGAGATTTATATCCGAGAGATTGTCCGGAGATTGTCCGCCTGCATGGCACTCCAGTTTCTATTATTTCAGACAGAGGTACTTAGTTCAGATCACGGATCAGGAGGGCCGTTCAGCAGGAGTTGGGTACTCAGGTGGAGTTGAGCACAAAATCTCATCCCCAAACAGATGAACAGTCTGAGCGCACTATTCAGATTCTTAAGGATATGCTCCTCGCACGTGTGATGGAGTTTAGAGGGTCTTGGGACCAGTTTTTTCCATTGGCAGAATTTGCTTACAACAGCTACCAGTCCATCATTCAGATGACACCGTATGAGGCCCTGTATGGTAGGCGATGTAAATCTTTGGTGGGTGGGTTCGAGCCGGGCTAGGCCAGATTATTGGGGACAGATTTGGTTCAGGATTCCTTGGAGAAGGTCAACGTAATCCAGGATAGACTCCGTATAGCCCAGTCCAGACTCCAGACAGAAGAGCTATATGGACCGGAAGGTTCTTGATGTTTCCTTTATGATTAGAGAGCGGGTTCTGCTCAGAGTTTCGCCTATGAAGGGCATCATGAGATTTGATAAGAAACAAAAGTTGAGTCCGAGGTTCATTGGCCCTTTTGAGATATTAAGGCATGTTGGGGAGGTTGCTTATGAGCTTGCCTTACCTCCTAACCAAGCAGGGGTTCATCCGGTATTTCATGTTTCGATGCTCCGGAGGTATCATTGTGATTTGTCACACGTGTTAGATTTCAGTGCAGTCCAGCTGGACAAGGATCTATCATATGTGGAGGAGCCAGTTGCTATATTGGACAGGAAGATCCGGAAGTTGAGGTCAAAGAACATTGCTTCAGTGCAGGTTTGGTGGAGGGGTCAGTCGGCCGGAGAGGTGACCTGGAAGACTGAGCAGGATATGCACAGCAGTTACCCTCACATTTTCACTACTTCAGGTATGTCTTTATGCTCGTTCGAGGACGAACGAATGTTTAAGCGTAGGAAGATGTGATGACATGGCCAGTCGTCTTAAGAATTAACACCCCGATCCCCTATTAACTATTTCCCAGGGTCATTTTTGCTTATTTGATTTGCCGAAATGTTCGGCTTTGAGTTTCAGAGAGTTTTTGCGACACTTAGTCCCTAATTGAGAGCTTAAGTGTTGGAAGTTGTCCCTAGTCAAAACAATGTGAAGGCAGCCTTGGAATGGAAATCTGATGGTCTTGTTAGCTTCGTTAGGTGATTTTGGATTGAGAGCATGTTCGGAATGTGTTTTGGAGGTCCGTAGCCAATTTAGTCTTGAAATGCCGAAGTTTGAATTTTTGAAGTTTCCGGGTGATAGGCGAGATTTTGATTCGAGGGTCGGAATGGAATTCCGAAAGTTGTAGTACCTCCGTCATGTCATTTGGGATGTGTGTGCAAAATTTCAGGTCATTCGGGCGTGGTTTGGTTAGGTTTTTGATCGAATGCATGTTTTGAGAGAATTTGAAGTTCTTAAGCTTGAATCATTGATCAATTTGAGTTTACGACGTTGTTTTAGGTGATTTATGGATGGGAACAAGTTTGGATGAGGTTTTAGGATGGGTTGGTACTTTTGGTTGAGGTCCCGGGGGCCTCGGGGTGATTTCGGATGGCTAACGGGAAGTTTTGAGACTTAAGAGTTGTAGAAAAATCCTTCAGCAGTTGTAGGTCCCATTCCTTCTTCGTGTTCGCGACGTTCCTGTCGCTTTCGTGTAGTTTTGACCTTCTTCTTCTATGCATTGGCGTCCTCCTCCATGCGTTCGCGTAGAGTAATTTTGGAGGAGGACCAGTTTCCTCATCGCGTTTTCATTCAGTCCTTCGCATTCGCGAAGTTTCACGTCTTCCTTAATCGCAATCGTGTCTAAGGCATCGCGTTCGCATAACTTTATTTGACTCTAAGGGCTAGTGCCCATTTTTACTCATCGCATTCGCATTACCCTGGTCATGTTCGTATAGCTTCACCAGTCCAGACCTTCGCGTTCGCGAAGGGCATTTTTGGCAGCCTTCCATTTTCCTTTTTCGCGAACGCTAGATTGCCTCCGTGTTCGCGATGCTTTGAATACCTGGACAAATATAAACATATCAAAATTTGAGGGTTAGCCGTTTTTATCAAAACACACGCTTGGGAGCTTGAATTTGGGAGAAATTTCGAGGGATTTTCGAGGGCAACTACTAGGTAACGATACTCTACTCTCTTATGCTTAAAACCCACTAATTTAATCACGAATTCCTCCTTAATTTCGAATTTTTTAATGAAAAATGGGTAAAATTTAATAAACCAAATTATTGAGTTTTGAGTGGGTGTTTGACCTTCGATTTGAGAGATTTTTATATGGTTAGACTCGTGAGAGTACGAGGGTTCTGAAAATATGAAAATTTTCTGATTCCGAGACGTTGGCTCGAGGGACATTTTGGTTATTTTACCTAATTTTGTGCCATAGCTTTGAATCTAATAGTAGAATTAGTTGCTTGAGATGTTATTTATGATATGTAATTGAATTGAATAGAGTTGAGCCATTTGGAGTCGTATACTCGTGGAGAAAGTGTGATTTTGAGTGGTTTTTGGAGCCGGTTCGAGGTAAGTGGCTTGTCTAATCTTGTGTTGGGGACCTTTCCCCTAGGATATGATATTTGGTAACTGAATGCCTTGTACGTTAGGTGACGAGCGCGTACTTGAGCTAATTGTTGAAAATCTGATTTTTCATTAAAATATTTAGACTGAGTTTCTTCCTTACTTACGTTGTATTACTTGCAAATATAATATGTGTTAGTTTAGAAAAAACATGTTTAGTTGATCTAAATTGCCTATTTGCCTAAGTTTCTTTGGTTGTGTTACGTGAAGCATGTTAGACTAGAACTACCTGTTACCTTGTATTTTTGCACTCCAATTCTAAATGTTTTCTTGTTGTGATTGCGTATCTACATTGGAACTACGGATGTGGGATTCCGGTAGATCCCCCCTTGTTTGTTTACTTTGGTACTACGGATTAGATTCTTGGTAGATCCCCCTGTACATTTACTTTGGGACTACGGATCGGATTCCAATAGATCCACGCACATTGATAGTTGGACTACGGGACAGTATCCCCAGAGATCCTTCAGATATACACATATGATGGTCTACGGGACGGTATCCCGGGAGATCCTTGGACAGTTGAGGAAATGGACTACAGGACGGTATCCTAGGAGATCCTCATTGTTGGTACTGGTATTGAGTTGTTTACTTCGTGTTACCTTTGTATAGCATGTCTTACTTTATAGATGTACTCATTATTCCTCCTTATTTCATATTGTTGCAAGATTTATTATTATGTTTATTCTCAGTAGGGCCCTGACCTTCCTCGTCACTACCCGACCGAGGTTAGGCTTGGCACTTACTAAGTACCGTTGTGGTGTATTCATGCCCCTTCTGTGCATGTTCTTCATGTGCAGATCTATGTACCTCCACCCAAGCGTATTATTCTCGAGGTGGAGAGATCTATCAGAGACTTCGAGGTATATCTGTCGCGTTCACAGACGAGGAATCTCTATCTTATTCTAGCCTTAGCAGTTATCTTTCCTTTTGTACTGTTGTTTTAGACATTCTGGAGTTAGAGTTGTGTATTACATTCTGTTAGCTTGTGTTCCCGTGAGTTTCCGGGTTTTAGGATAATATTTTAGTAGTTGAGCTATTGTGTTGTACGTGCCAAGTGGCACTCTACGTTCCGCTTTCCTTTTTTCTTAATTTGGATTTTGAGTTATAATTTTTGCATTGTCAGGCTTACCTAGTTGTAGGACTAGGTGCCGTCACGATATGTTCACGGAGGGCAAATTAGCGTCGTGACATAGAGGAAGATACCATGGTGAGCTTCTGGAAAAAATTTTCTAATCCCATTTACGATCAATTGGTTTCTATCTGACAAGAAAACCAGTTCACGACAGACTTAAATTGCTTTTCTCGTTTCCCCGAAGAACCAAATGTATGCCATATTGTTTTCTGAATCTGCTACATCAAAACATAGAGGAAACATTTGATTGTTTGCATCCTTTGATACAACAACAAATAGAACACCAAGATATTTGACTTCAAAAATGTTGCATCTACTGCAATAATGGGTCTATAATAGAACCAACCAGCTACTGATGCCGCAGGAGCAAAGAACATGTCAGCAAATTTGTACGTTAAAACACAAAAAACAAATCATAAGGTGTGAAAATTTTCAAATAGTAACATTTGAAACTTCAGGCTGATGGTTAGTATTATTTTGCTTATCTATTTTGCGCGTCTCTTTTTATGCTTGTGTACGTTCCTGGGGTTTTGGCCACCATCATGTGTAGGTACGAAGGAAGAATCTGGAAGTTCTCTTCAGGTGTTCCCCTTATTCAAGCAACAATTTTTTGAATAGACGCCATGCCTTGTGACAACCAATGTAAATTCCAACCTCAATCTTTTTGTCTCGAACATGTTCTATAATTTGTTCACTTATAAAATTTGATGTTGCATGCTTCTAATATGATTTTATTGCATCAACCGAGCATTCATGGATGTTATGATATTTTATCACTCTGAACAATGTGGAATTTTTTATTCTGGTAGTACGTACATTCCAACCACATTTTTCCACGATGCATTTCAGCTCGTATCTCTTGGAACATGATCTAACATCAGTGAATTCAACCTTTTGGTTTATCTCCAAGTTGCAGAAAAATTTAGTCATGTTTTATTTGTTCTCAAAGTTTGATCCAACTCTTATTTCCTCAGGCAACGCATTGTGCCTAAGTATTTTACATGGAGGAGATTCTTTCACCTTTGTCCTCACTCTTTTTCTTGATTTATGAAAAGTATAAGAACTTTCAGCAATTTCTTTTATTTTATTTGATGTTGCCGGTATAAACTCCATGTTTACTTCATCTTCATTGTTGCTTATCATTGCAGAAGGTAACAAAAAGTTTTGTTGGATTGTGTGTTGGTTATCAATTTGCATTATTAGTTGTCCTTCTTCTTCTTGGGCATCGACAAACTGGTGTGAATTTATTAGAGAAGGGGGTAATTGTTGCAACATAATATATTCTGAAGTAGCTGTAATGTTAGAATGTTGTTGCCCATTATCTACTTCCATTATTGGCTGTCGTACTTCATGTTGATAGTCAGGAAACGATTATGAATTTATCGCATATGCAAGAGATTGATTGAATGCTGTAGATTCTGAAGGTTGTATTTTTTCGATGATGAAATGGCAATTCTTGTAGGCTGAATCAGTTGTAAGAAAATGTATACACGTACTGAGTTCTTCATCTGAAGTTGCAAGCATTTCTTTGCTTGTATTTAGTTTGATATCAAACCATACTTTTAGCGCATATCTGGTTGAATCAATATTTGTAACTTCACTGATTTTCTTCAGGAAAGTATTTAATGATATGTCCTTATAAAGTAGAACAAGTTTTGTATCATGATCCAAATATTTGAAATTAGAAGTCCAACTCCCATTGAAAGTTATAACAACGAAAATCGAACTCATCCTGCAGATTCATGTTTAGTTGCAAGTATTAGGAAAGTGAACAGAAGAATTTTTAGGTTGTTTGTGCTGAAATTTTTACAAATGAACCAAATCACTTAGGCATCTTCTGCTGAAGTTTTTTTTTGGAAAAAGATGTATGACATAATTAATGGATCTTGCACAGAAAACTTTAGCTTATTAAGTGCTGAAGTTTTTAGACATAAGGTTAATAACTTCAGCATATCAACTGGAGTTTTTTATATGATGAGGATTCATCGATAAAGGGAAAAAACTTTAGCTCATTAAGTGCTGATGGTTTTAGAAATGAACTAAAAAACTTCAGTGCATTGGGCTGATGTTTTAGTAAATAAATTCAACAAACTTAAGCATGTTTAAGCATTAATTGCATAGTATACGGGAGTAACTTATACTATTAAAGTAATATGTGTTAGTGTAGTAATTATATTTCTATCACATTCATGCACGCTTTTTATTAGACAACCTTTAAAATTCCTCTTTGTCTTTTCATAACCATGCAAAAAAAAAAAAAATTCCTTATATAAGCACGCTATTCCTTGTGAGTTTATTCACTTAAACACATGTATTTGAGCAGACATAAAATACAAAAAGGAGAAAAATAGATGTTGTCATCAAGCAAATGCTGGAAAAAATCAAGCAAGACATTATAGAGCTTTTGAGCTTAAATTGGATGAGCTCATAGACAAATACGACAGGGAGCTGGAAAAAATTGACAACAAGCTTGATACACTTGTGATGTATGCAAGATTTGATAATCTTGCTGATGAAGATGCTAGTCCATCTGGTACTGACGATGATGATGATATGGGCGATTAAATTTTTTTTTGTTATTTATTTATGTAATTTGATTTATTTTTTTAATGTTTTAATGTAATATTCAATTTTTGTTTTAAGTTTTTCTACGATTTTTTAAATATTAATTCTATTCAAACTTTAGCTCCATTAGCCGAAGTTTTTACAGATTACCTAAAAAACTTTAGCATCAGTGCTGAAGTTTTTTCCGCAATATGAATTTTTTATTTATTACTTCATCTGAAGTTTTTAAATAATAACTAAAAAACTTCAGTACTCATGCCGACCTTTTTTGGTGCATTATAAATTTTTAATTTATTTTTTATTCTTTATTCAGTGTAGGAGCAAAACTCCAGTTCCTCGTACTTAAGTTTTTAAATATTAACTAAAAAACTTCAGCACCTATGCCAAAAAATTTTGGTGCAATATGAATTTCTAAATTATCCATTATAGGAGGAAAACTTCAGCTTCTTCTGCTGAAGTTTTTAGATAATAACTAAAAAATTCAGCACCTATTTCGAAGTTTTTTGGTGAAACATGAAATTTTAATTTATGTTTATTTTCTTTTTTGACCTAGTATAGGAGGAAAACTTCAGCTCCTCCTGCTGAAGTTTTTAAATAGTAACTAAAAAACTTTAGCACCTATGCTGAAGTTTTTTTGTGCAATATGAAATTTTAATTTATGTTTTAGTTTTTTTCTCAGTGTACAAGGAAAACTTCAGCTTTTAATTATTAACAAAGAAACTTTAGCAACTATGCCGAAGTTTTAAAATAATCATATAATGTATTAATATAATTTCTTCTTTGTTGTGTTATTTGCCAGCTCGTTAACAAAATAACTTCAGCTTAGAATATTAGAATGCATCGTCAAATAGATTTAGAATACAAATTCAGCATATCAGTGAAGTTTGTCAAACAACTTCAATCAATCAATCAAAAAATATATAATTCAAAAACTATTTTGAATTCTGGAGATGAATTTGATACTTACAATGTATTAGAATTTGAATTTGGAATTTAAATTTGAATATGAAACTTGAATACGAGACGCAATCTCAGAAGAGACGAACTGATAGAGGAGATACAGAGGAATCTGGATATACTTGTTTTAACGTTTATATGTACTGGAAGAGATATAATAATCATATTATTAATTTTTTGTTAGTTGGTTATCAAATAAATAATTTTTAAAAATAAAATATAAGTTAAAATAAAGTACGGATGCAAATAACCCGTATTTTGTGATGAACTGTAAAGTTAGAAAACTTCCAATTTTGGACTTGATATGACGAAGGGGGGCCAATTGTAGCTTTTGATTGGTGAGGAGTTTTTAGAAATAGATTATTGTAGGGGAAACAATTCTTTTAAAATTTGTAGTAGTACTCAATTGCTTATATTTTGGGAATCCAGTTCATCGTGGCTTAATGCATAAGTTACGCGCAACTTGACAACTCTATAAACTTTTGGGTCGAATTTCCAAAAATATAAACCCAATAGTCAATCAAGCTTTCATTATCTTCTTACAGCACTTTACCATTTCTTTTCTGCCTAAAAAGGTCCATGTGTAGGCTATATCGACTTTGAATCACGGGTTCAATCAAGAATGATTTTGCGAATATATTATGTTAGATACACTTATATGTTGATCATTTAAGCGATAAATCATGAGACTGCTTCTATTAAGTCGGTCATAACCAACTCCCTTATTCCATTTTTAAAAAAAGGAGAGGGGAGGGGGGAGGAGGGGCAATTTTAGACCGAAAAAGATTTTGCCTAATTTCTAAATATTGAGAAGAATCATTGTATTGTAAAGATAATTATTGTTTTCCCGAAATTTATGAATTTAGATTTTTCCAACTTGAATGCTCTTAAAAAATATTTCCTCAAAAATTAATTCAAATAGACATCTTTTTTAAAAATAATTTTCAATTTTGTTTTTCAAAACTTAGTTTTCCAAGTGCAAGATAAACAAATTCCAAAAAGACATACGAAATTGAAAAGGGAAAAGTCATTGGGTGGGACCTTTGAGGCTTTTGGAAGCAGTCATGGCCCCCTAGCTTCATTAGTCAAAAGAATTAATTTTGTTTTTTACATTTTGCTTTTGAAAAAATAAATTGGTTGGCGAAAGAAATTCATGATTTTATTGTGTCTCGTATAATTGATACTAGTTGTATAAGGCTCATTTTTATCTCATAAATTTATAAATTTCAATCTTTTATTTTTAGGCATACAGAAATCTAGATTCATAAATTTGTAAAATAAAAAAAGTCTTATATCATTAATGTCGATTACATAAGATACAAAATAAAAATTTTCATGATTTTAGCATCAGTCACTGTAATATTTACTAGTACTAATTTTTTATATTTCTTTACCTCTGTCTCTTTTAGTGCTGCTCAGTAGTAGACTAGCAGAGTAGTTTATTTAACTATGTTAACGTGTCTAAAAATTTGTAAAATTGTGAAGGAGTGAATGGGGCTGCATGGTTCAGTTCGGCCAATTATTTTATAAAATAAGCATTATATTAAAATTTTAATTATTCTATATATAATCAAAATTAAATTTTTTAAAACCGTTCAAAACAAATCATGTCGGTTTCATTTTGTTATTTGTACGGTTTAATTAATTTTTGGAAGTTTCTTAAATGTCACGTAAAATTTATTATATTTTTACGGTTTAAAATGTAATGAATTAAAAAAACATAAAAAATGACTAGAGTATAGATATATCAACTATTTGATAACCTTATAAGAGAAACCAAGTAAAAGCAAAGAAAATATAAATCACACGAGTGAAAAGATATTAACCAATCTATGACTCAAGAATAAAGTCTACATTATATATTAAAAAAGATAAAGTTAAGTTATATAAAGGAAAATATATTCAATACATTATAGTTTGCTGCTCATAATAGTCGGAATACTTTGTGTCTTGTTAATAAAGATACTTGAAATAACTTAGTTTATGTATAAGTAAGATAATAGGTTTTAGGAACTAGTATTTTAAGTTTAATTACTTGTTGGCTTGTAACAGTTTTTATAATTACAAGTCCCAATAAAAAATTTAATGCTTTATTAGTTTTAAGCTTACTATATACATATATTTTTCACTTGTAAAATTTATTCGATACAAGTTCGATATTTTTTCAATTTGTTTTACAAAATAAAAAACCTATCATAATTATCGGTACAGTTATAGATTTATATAAAAACTTACGGTTTCTTTAAAAGAAACCTAAACATCGATTCTGTGCGGTACAGTTCGATTATTTTAGTCGGTTTTCAAATATTTATTGACAGCCCTAATACTACTTATGTTAAACATCTGAATTTAACAAAAATCCTCTTTTTCTTCCTTCCCCGGTACTTATTAGACTTACTCCTAACCAACAAAAATAACAACAACAAACAAATAATCAAGTGTATTCTCGCAAGTGGGGTCTGGAGTGGTAGTGTGTACACAGACCTTACCCCTACTATTAATATTGAGATGTATCTATTCTTCTGTATACATTTTGTATGTTAGTTAAAGGAAGAGTTAGTTGAGTAGTTAGTTAATACAATTGACAACAGTTAGTGGTTAAAGTGTACAACTGTCACTCTCTCTGTTATATATATATATATATATATATATATATATATATATATGTTTCTATACAGATTCAATACGATTGAGCTTCATTCTTCTTCTGCTTTCATCTTCTTCCTCTCTCTCTCTCTCTCTCTCTCTCTCTCTCTCTCTCTCACACACACACACACACACATCAGAAGCTTACTAATTCAGCCATTTGACTGAGATTGAGCTCAACTAAGCTATTCTCAGTCATAATATTGTCATGGTATCAAAGCAAGATTAATCCTTCTCGTATCTTCTCACTCATTTTCCAATTGTCTTTTCTTTTTTCTGTAATTTTTACCTAATTTGATCGATTTACTCTAAATCAATCAGTTTTTCATACGTAAGTAATCTACCGAATAGAACTTTAAAAGTTTTGGTTTCGATTGCTTTTCCCCTATGAATAATCAACTAATTATGTGTTCTAATGGTTATTACCGGCCAACCAGATGTGATTAATGCTAGTACGAATGTCGACGTGCCTCCGAGCATGGGAATCGACCCAAGTGATCCCCTGTATCTACATCCATCCGACAATCCTAGTGCGATGCTTGTATCTATTCCATTTGATGGGATATGGTATAGACTCTATGGACGTAGTGTTCTTTGTGGCTTATCCATGAAGAACAAATTAGGTTTTGCGAGTGGTGAATGCAAGCAACCAAATCCCCGATCTCCAACTTATCGGCAGTGGGAACGATGTGATAACATGGTAACTTCATGGATTCTGAATTCTCTTTCCGAAGAAATTACGAATATTGTGGAATATGCGAGTGATGTTGTTGAGTTGTGAAAGGAGCTGGAGGATCGCTATGAAAAAACCAATGGAGCTAAATGGTATTAAATTCAGAAAGAAATCAATGATCTCTCCTAAGGAGCCCTTGACATAAATGGCTATTATACTAAGTTGAAAAAGCTACAGGAAGAGTTGAATACTCTGAACAATAGGACTCAATGCAGCTACCTTTGTAATTATGGCGCAAAGAAAATCACGTACAAAGTTGAAAGTGCTATGAGATTGATACAATTTCTTATGGGACTCAATGAAGTATACACTATAGTTCGATGGAGTATTCATATGATGAATCCACTACTTACGTTGGTTCAAACCTTTTCCTTATTTATCCATGATGAAAAGCAAAGGGAGATCAATCCAAATAATCAGTTGTCAATCGAGTCCACCTCTTTGAATGTGAGGAATTCAGAATCAAGTCCTTTTAGAACAAATTTCTCACCAAGTTACAACTATTTTGGGGATAACAGAGGTCGTCCTATGTGTGATTTTTGTAAGAGGCTAGTCCATATTAGGGATAAGTGTTATAAGCTACATGGTTATATACAAAATAGACAAAATTCTAATACAAATACACGATACCCTCAGAATACCCAGAAGTCCAATCAAAACTTCAGACACAATAGAGGGAAGAAGATGGTAGCAAATGTACAAGGGATGTCAAATGATGCCATGAAAAGCAAGCTTGATTAGTGTGATACCCAAGATGTGAATCAGAATGTAAGTCTGACTAAGAAGTAGTATGGACAACTTGTTAATCTACTTCAGCATTTTCAGTTTGGCAATGATAGAGAGAACTCATGCAACTAAAATCTTACCAATGCTGTAAATTTTGCACGTATTGTTGTTTGCACATCTCTATTGATTTTGGTAAACTCTCATGTAGATGCTTTGAATCAAAGATTAACACATGGATACTAGATTCAGGACCCTTAAACCATATGACCTTTAACAAGTCCTTATTGTCTAACCTTGAAACCCTATCTTTTTCCTTATTAATTGTTTTACCAAATATTTATAATGTGAAGGTGACAGAAATTGAAAATATAAAACTTGCACCAAAGATCACTCTGTATAAAGTACTTCACATTCCTTGATTCAAATTCAATCTTATTTCTGTATATTGGTTGAGCAACCACCTAAATGGTATGACTTCTTTCATTGACAATACTTGCCTTCGGCAGGCCCCTTCATTGAAAAGGCCTATGGATATTGGTAAGTCAAGGATGAATTGTACATGTTGTGCTCTCAATGTCTGAGAAACAATATTCTGGCTAACAACTCTACTGTTTGTTCTTCTACTCATTCCTGTGATGTAAATAATCATTTTCTTAATAACCCACATTCTCATTCATGTCCTTCTATAGATAGATCATCCTTGAGTCATTTGTAGAATCATGAATGTTCAATTGTAAATAATCCGTCCCTGAATAATAAGAGTCATTGTTCTGGTTTTAATTCCTACGTTTCAAGTCAATGATGTTAATCTTCTGCGGCATAACAGACTAGGACATGTGGCTTTTGTAAAAATGAGGGGGATATCCTCCATACCAACTTCTCTTTCCCTTAAGCAACCCTTTGTTTGCTCAATTTACCCTATGGCTAGACAAGCCAGGATCCTCTTTCCTCAAAGAGTTAGTATTTCAAATAAAATCTTCGAACTCTTGCATATGGATTTGTGGGGTCCTTACCATGAATGTACACATGATAAATACAAATAATTCATTAGTATGGTTGATGAATTTAGCAGGTCCACTTGGATTCACCTGTTAACATGTAAAACCACTACCCTCCAAACTTTCAAAGCTTTTGTTTCCTTAGTTGAAAACCAATTCAAAGCCTCCACCAAGTCCTTAAGATATGATAATGGGCTGGAATTTGTGAATACTGAAGCTACCTTATTTTTTCAATATAAAAGGATTATTCACCAAAAGACTTGCCCTTATACACCACAACAAAATGGAGTGGTGGAAAGGAAGCACAAATACCTTCTTGAAATAGCTAGAGCCTTATTATTTTAGTTTAAGTTTCCTTTGAAGTACTGGGGGGAAATGTATTCGAACAACCATTTACATTATAAATAGATTACTGATCAGGCCCAACTTTAGTCTTATAGAGGATAAGCGGTTGCTACAAATATAATTCGGTCTATAAGTCCGAAATTGAATCCGATTATCCCACAAAGAACTAAGGCATAGATGCAACAGTTCAATATTGCTAAGAACCACAAGTCCAAAATTTTTTCTAATTATAGAGATTATAATATTTATTTCTAACTAATTAACTAACACTATTATAAAGAAGTAAAATTATCAACTAATAATGATGAAAATTGAGACAAAACTAAGGAGGTCTAGAGTTATGATTTTCCCAAATGTTGGAATTCTTCCCGCTATATTCCCAACAATTTTGCCTATGTATTATCTTATGATTGTGAGCATTTTAGGTGCCATAATTCTCTCTCTCGAGCCACTACAATAATTTACTAGACATATTCTTTCTAACTATGCTAGTTGGCTTTATTTAACCGCTCACTATAACTACGTCAAGGCTTTGTTATTTCTAAACCTGCCTTTAAATCCGTTGTATTGATTTCTCACATACTTTAGGAGCGACGTTGTTCAACAACTACCTAAATATGTATTCTATATCGAATAGTACACACTAAATAGGTACAGTCAATTGATGGATATTCAATCAACAACAACAAACACGTAATTGAACAAGTATTGAAATACAACGACTTAATTATATAAAAACATAACAAGAATTTATCCTACAAAAGGTTCCATCAAACTCCTAGATAACAAATTAGCTATTCATAATAGTATGTAAAACTACAATACTAAAAGTCATAACCAACAATGAAAAAATCATAAGAGGAAGGAAAAACTGGTAGAAGAATTTCCACATGCTCCTATTGTGTCTCTGACTCCTTAGGTCGAATATGTGTTAAAAGTATGTCCAACCTTCTCAAAATATTGTTCTCCATATATATATATATATGTATATATACACCAAGTATGGTCGGATCTAAATAATTGTACCTTTTCCTATGCGGAAAAGGTCAATTTTTTAGGCCTGGACGCTCGCGGTCGCGGTCCAGGCGTGGTATTTTACGTGTGCACTGCCTCAGCCCGCATCCAGGTCTGCTATCGCAGTTTTGACTACGTTTTTCACCCTGTTTCATTTGAAATTAAGAAAACATAAAACATTAAAGTTGTATCTCTTTAAGTTAGCTTTCCAACTATATATTGTGGAGCACAAATGGAGTTCTGAGCGAAAAATTATGTGCATTTTACTAGACAGTGCATAATATGCCTACTCGATTCTTTGTTTCATTGCTCTAGCATCCATCGATCCACGAATATGATCCCGGATTAATTCATTGGGATTTTACTCAAACATCAAAGCTCCAAATCACTTAAATTCATTCTATGACATCTACACATCTCGGAATCACTTCTACAAGGCATAAAGCACACACTTAGTGCAAAACACTAGCGATTAAAGCACAAACTCAACTAAAGTGTAGTAAATTAGAGTGTAATAATCGACTAAAATACGTAATTATAGCCTATTATCAATTACCTCCCACCTATCTCAAGAACAAGTCTCCTTTTGAAGTTTTATACAATAGAAGGCCAGATTACTGTCGGTTAAGATGTTTTGGAGGCTTATGTTTTCCAACAATACCAAATCCATAGAGATAAGTTTAAACCAAGGACAAAACCACATATTTTTATAGGCTATTCATTTGGCACAAAAGGCTATAAAGTGCTGAATTTAGTCACCACGAAACTCCACATTTCCAAGGATGTAGTATTTCATGAGTCTATTTTCCCCTTCACTATTAATTATGAATCTTACTTTTTCCCTTCAGCTATCCATCCACTTCCTATTAGTCCCATGACTGATACTAATACTGTGTCATCCTTAGAAGGTACTATGAGTGATCAAAGAAATGTAGATAGTACGTCCAATATAGGGTCACCTTACTCTGCTGGTTCTTCTTCTGTTCCTCTACCTTCTTCGCCTGCACCAACCAATGCAAGCTCACTACCATCACAAAATGCAAATTTCCCACATACCACAAATTCACCTCCAACACATCACACAAATGTATATTTGAAAGATTACATATATTCCTTGTCTCGACCAACTTCTCGTGAATATACAGACAGATATAACCATACTGATTTCTCCCTGAATGCCTTGTTCTCTAAAAATCATCTCATTCCTACTAAAACCTTGGTTCATGATAGTCCATCTTTGGCAAGTAACATATGCAATGATAGTGAACTATCTTCATTTGAGGAAGCTGCTATCAACCTTGCTTGGAAAACAACTATGGTTCAGCATTTGAGGCCTTTGTGCTAATAATACATGGGTTGGCACCTCTGCCTCCTGGAAAGAAGGCAATAAGATGCAGATGGGTTTATAAGTGAAACACAAAGCAGATAGAACCATTGAAAGGTTCAAGGCTAGGTTATTAGTGAAAGGCTACACACAACAAGTAGGAGTGGACTAAACAAAAACATTTTTCCTGGTGGTGAAGATGACTAAAGTTAGGTCACTTATTGTAGTTGAGTAAAAAGTGGGTGGAACATCTTCCAATTGGATGTAAACAATGCATTCCTTCATGGTGACTTACATGAAGAGGTGTACATGGAAGTCCCACCGGGACTTTTGGTGGATAGCCAAGGTTTGGTATGTAAATTGAATAATCGCTATATGGCTTGTAACATGCAAGTAGACAATGGTATGAAAAATTAATTTAGGCATTATGTTCAATGAGATATGAACATTCTATGAATAACTACACATTATTTTCCAAGAGGAAGAAGGACTCAATTGTATAAGAAGAACTTTATGTTGATGACGTTCTACTTACAGGGTCAGACCAATCAGAAATGGACCAGTTGTAAAATAACCTGCACAATAAATTTAAGATCAAAGATCTGGGAAGTTACACCATTTCTTAGGCTTGGAGGTTTTGTACAAGGCAGATTATGTTATTATCTCACAAAGGAAGTTTGTTCTTGACTTACCAAAGGAGTATGACTGCCTGGAATACATTACTCTCATTTCACCCCTTGATCCTAATGTAAAACTAAGAGCAAACGAGGGGGTGCCTTTAACAGACCCTACTTACTACAGAAAGCTAGTTGGAAAGCTGAACTTCCTCACAAACACAAGTTTGGACATTGCTTTTAGTGTGCAACATCTCAACCAATTTATGCAGGACCCTAGGGAATCCATTTAAAGGCTTCTTTCCATCTGTTGAGATACCTCAAAGGTGATCCTACTCTGGGTGTGTTTATGCTTAATGATCCAAATTGGTCAATCAAAGCCTATTGTGATTCTGATTGGGCAGCTTGCCCAACCTAAAGGAAATTTGTTAGTGGCTATATTGTATTGCTATGAGGTAGTCATATTAGTTGGAAATCCAAAAAGCAAGAGATAGTTTCATTGTCTTCAATAGAAACTGAACAAAGATCCTTGAGAAAAATGGTTGGGAGTTAGTTTGGTTGAAAAGATTACTTGATGAACTAACAATTCACTCTCCTGCTCCTACTAGAGTATTTTGTGATAGTGAGTCAGCTTTACACATAGCAAAGAACCCAGTGTTTCATGAATACATCAAACATATCAAAGTAGATTCCCACTTTGTTCGAAAGCAGCTGCAGGAAGGTTTGGTTTCCTTGCATTACATTGCCACTAACAACTAGCTTGCAGACATCCTTACCAAGGCACTCACAGGCATCAAACACTACTATTTTGAGCAAGTTGGTTGTGCTCTCTCCACCTTCAACTTGAGGCGAGGTATTGAGATTGTATTTATTCTTCTATATATATTTTGTATGTTAGTTAAAGGTAGAGTTAATTAGTTAGTTAGTTAGTTAGGATACAACTGGCAGCAGTTAGTGGTCAAGGTGTACAACTATCACTCTCTCTGCGTGTATATATATTATTGTATAGATTCAATACAATTGAGCTTCATTCTACTTTTGCTTTTGTCTTCTTCCTCTCTCTCTCGAACTCTTCAGAAGCTTCCAGATTCAGCCATTGGAGCTGAGATTGAGGTCCAGCAAGCTAGTCTCAGTTATAATCTTATCATTTAAAAAGATAAAGACGTTATTTGCGATAAACCCTCGACTCAAAACTAGACTTACTCCTAAACAGAAAATAAGTAAATCTCATCGAATGCAAAAGATTCTATTTTTCCATTATTTTTTCATTTGCTTTTTGGAAAATGAAAGTAGCACTATAAAGTATCATTTGACTACTTGAAGTCCTGAGGAATAGAATTGAAGTAAAACAGTTTCTAATTGGACGACCGAATAGGTATGAAACAAAAGATGCTTGACCTTGACTTAGGATGTGTTCCAAAATTTAATATTTTAGCTACCAACTGAAGCGATTCAATGTTAACATTGACTTACCAGCAAAAGGATTCTCTCAAAGGTAAGTTTGACCTTTGCAAAAGCAACATCTCATATTCTTTGGTATTACAGGACTTACCGAGAACTTTAGTCCATTCAAGAGCACAAGTCCACAATCAAAAACAAAGTAAACACTATTTCATCTTCCACCACTATACAAATGACTAAAGAGAAACCAACACCAAAAAAAAAAAAAAAAGTGGAAAGGCCATTGCCTAAAACCAGATGAGTAGAATGCATTTATGGCCGGCAACAATGCAAAGAAAAGAATTCATCCAAGAAAATATACTGATACTAGTACTGCTAAATCAAGCATTTGTTAATGACCTTGGTATGTGATGATGGATTGTAACCGGCTCTTCTTTCCTCGAATGAGTACTCAATATCATCAGCACAACCAGAAACATGCAGAGCGGCTGGGGTCATCGCAGTCTGCATTGCAATAAACTGTGGAAGGAGTTGCTGGCATTGGAATAGACATTGTTTTTGGGGTAATACATCCTTCAACAGTAGAGGCAATCTTGGTTGGAGTCATAACTGGAGTTTTGTTCAATGACATTGTTTCCTTGAGTCTGTCTTCAAAAGCAGAGGCAACCTTGGTTGGAGTCATAACCGGAGTTTTATTCAAAGATGGTGTTTCCTTGACTTCCCCACTCTTTAGGGCCTGATTCTGAATATTAATGGTGCTAGCATTTGATGATAACATAGATGACAAGGGAGATAAAGGCTTCCTTGTCTGTGTTGATTCTGTTCTACGTGGATCCGGTAGGGGCTTCATCGTCTGTTTTGATTCAGTTCTAGGTGGATTTGATACCTTAAAGGATTGCTGCCTTTTTGGTGCCATGAAACTATCTCTCCTTCCTGCAACAACAAAACTAAAACTAGACAATTTAGATATCAATAATGCAGCCCAACCTAGAAGCCGCAAAGGTTAATAAACATGTAATTATAGAAACTAGTATACTACAATTATTTGTGGAAAAGTAAATTTAGATATACTAGAGAATAAGATCACAAGCCTACCAGTTTGGTGAGAATTTTGGGGAGTTTGTTGTTTCAACGAGCTAGACAGTCTTCCAGAATTAGAGGATGGAGCAGCTTTACCAGCATATGGGGTTTGAAGCATTGCTCCTCCGAGCGAAAGTCTTTTATTGGTCAAACCTCCCATTGATGGTCTAAAATTCTTCTTTGCACTCTTTGAAGGACTAGGTATTGATCCAAAAAGTGCTTCTTGCTCCACCATCAATTGTCCCTGAAGCTTCTTCTGGTCCTTGAATAAGAAAAAGAACCTTACAGACAACTAATACATAGGAGCAGTTGTTTCATGTGTAATCAAATCGAAAATTCATACCCTCTGCCTCTGACGCTCAAGTTCCTTCTCCCGCTGTAGAGCACAATACTGCTCAACCATAGAAAGAAGTGCTACCTAGAAAGAGAAGGCGAAGGATTAAGTAACAACAAAAGAGTGCAGTCACTAGTTCCACGAGTTAAGGCAGCTACAGAATGTGCTGCTTGATAAAGCTTTAACAATTTCGAGTTAGGTGCTTACACCATCATACAAGAACTCATGTCCCCTTTCTTTCTGCCAAGCACTAGCTCTCGATCTCAATATCTCTACCATAGCTGCCACAGAGTCAATGTTAAGATTTCTTATCAAACAGATCAAGTTTGATTGGAACACCAAGAAGACATTTAACAACATCGGTGATTTGTTCAGGATAACGAATTATTGAGTTGCATAACAAATTTTTCAGACACCGCACAGATGAGTAAACTCTTATTTTCTGGTATCTGTATTCTTAGAGCACACATGTAAAGCTAACTCAAAGAAGAGTACATCAAAAGCAAGAAAGATTAGTCCTATGAGAACAAAAGTCATTTTTCAACAATGGGAGATATGGGAACAGAAAATAGGTTCCATACCAGGGATTTTGTTGACAAGAACCCGAGCTTTCTCAGCTCGCTTCAGATTACGATGTTTACCTCTTCCACCATGGTAACGGTTTTCATCCTAAAATGAAACTAATTTTAAAAAAAAAGTACGGTGCAGAATATACGCGAAAGAGGTAAAAAAAACCCGGAATAACATCCAACCCTGCTATATTCCTCCAGCCAGCACTCCTCGTCGCATGCAGCTAACCACTTCTCAACCTTTTCAAGAATGTCTCTCCTACCACAAGCTTCCTCTTTAACCTTGGAAATCTGGACCTCGAGTTTCTCAAGCAGATCAGAAGGATCATTTGCCCCTACAAATGATAGCATTACAACTTTAGAGATTCAACAAACATCCAAGCATATTAAACCTTAAATAGATTTCTCCTCCTAAGAAATAATTTCTTTAGGCATACAAAAAATCCAGAGATTACCGCAGAAATGATTCAGTTAGAAATTCATTTGGTTAGAAGTAGCTATATGTAACCTTGATGTCCGATTCATGACAGAAAACGTTTACCAGATTCTATAGCTTCAAAAGAAAAGTCAACTAAATGTTGAGTCTCAATAACCATATGTGCCTTCCTACATATTTCCTCCAAATCCAGCCTCTTTCTCAGAAGAACCTCTTTCATTTTTGTTGATTTCATTTCCTGCAACCTCGACGCTTCGGCCACTGCCTGCACAAGTAGTATAGAATCGCATTAATTTCATTACTGCAATAGATCTACTGCTATGAAAGCATCAGAACCAGCCAAGGGAGCATTCTAGTTCTGCTAGAAATTAACAGAATAAAATAAATTAATTGGAGATCATTTGGCATACATGTTGAAGACTGTCCACAGACAGAACGTTAGGCTCATTTATTTCATTTTCTGAAGCTGCTATGTGCCTTGTAAAATCATGAAATTGTTGTTGCTCCTCTAGCGGTGTATCCATCAAGTTCCACAGCTCTATGAGGGTAGTAGCAATATCTTGAAGCTAAGCAACAAGAAGATCAGCATTAGTAGCAGAGATCAATATACAACTTGGTTTAGAACAATTAAACATTTATACTAACCCTAAGCAATCTCTGTTTCTTGAGCTCTTTCAATCTGTTGATTGTCGCGGACAACTTAACAATCATATCTTTGCTTATGTTTTTCGGGACACTGAATTCGACCATGGTTGGATCAATCTCAGCAACAGTTTGTTTGTAATCAACCCCAAGCACCACACATAATGAATTGATAGTTGTCAAGTGGTCAAGCACCAGCTTCAGGAGGTTACTCTGAAAATGTTATAAGAGATTCTGTTAGACAAACGTTAACTCTTGAAATTCTTTATAGCAGAGGAATATTTCCAACAGTATGAAGCTCTACAACATGAAAGTGGAATGATACGTCCCATTTGTTTTTTCTCTATTTTAAGCAGTTCTGAAGTGACAGTTTTACCATACTCGTTTTTGTAGAACTTGAAACTTATTGCGACTTTTTTATTCAAAGCAGCATTCTCAGTGCTAAAACTGGCAGAGGTTGAAGACAAGGGAAGAGATAAACAACAGCAATAACAACTACTACTACTATTACGCCTCAGTCCCAAACAAGTTGGGTCGGCTATATGAATCCTCACCTTTCTTTGAGCTCAACTCATATCATCGTGATATCAAAATAAAATAATATAAAGACAAGGAAAGAGATAAAATAGAAAAGACCTTCTCTTTTTGCAAAGTAACCAAATAGTTCTGCATTTCTTCAAGTTTTCTGACAGACAAATCATTCTCATCAATGACACTCATTTGTGTATTCCCTTGGAAGTGTACACCGAGCTCTTTTGAGATACACTGTATCTGATCGACAACAGCTGCAAATTGGTCTATCCTCTCTCTTTTTCTCTTCTTCATCCCTTCTAACTTAGGCTTAATGGCCTTAAGCTCTTCATTCAAAGTTCTGGAACTCTGCTATATAGGAGGCTAAATGTCACAAAGGTTCTACATACCAAGCAAAAGATCTAAAGATTGACTGAAAGCTTCAAAAGAGGGGCTTTTGTTTGTCTCTAACCTGCCTAGCATATGATGATTGTTCTCCTAGTGCTGCACAAATCTTTGCTAGTTCTGCTGCAGAGTCAGCAACAGCTTGCTGCAGTTGAGCCCGAGAACGACTTGCTTGATTCACTTTTCTTTTATATATCTCTAAACACTCTTGTTGGAGTTCAAAAAGCATCTTATCTCTTTCGATCTCTGGCTCTCCCATCTCATCCCATATTCTCTGGTCCAAACAAACAAGGTAACACACAAAAGAGACAACAATTTCACAATAAGATATAAGTGGTGTGTTTTGTAATACAACAATGGAAGTGCATAGTTGGAGAAAACCTGCATCTCAGACAGAAGAGAACCACAAGTTGTTTCCATATGCAAAGGCTTCTCACTTTGGCGGCTATGCATGTTGAAGCATTTACACCTTGGCAAAGAATTTGGAAAACTAGTCAGAGAAAGAGAACCGGATGGTAAAAGGACTGTGATTCAATGTAGATGAGCTACATAGGGAAGTCTCAGGTAAATTTAGAAAAGACTTTTGAAATATTTGCTGATTTAGCACTCTCCAACCTTAAAATGAAAACAAGTACTAATACTCCTAACAACTAATTGTGCAATCTTTTGTTCATTGTCACAAAAGTTGTGATGATCTTTTAGCACCTCTCGGACAGAATCTGTCAAACAATTTTGATATATACTTTGTTAAGGAATAAAAGCATATATTCAATCTAAATTTATCTGTACAATCAATCTTAAAGTTTATAATTATAAATTTTAAAAGAGAAACTGCACATGTATAGTTTTGTCCAAAATGTGAAAAAGATTAAGCTTCTAATGGATGCACATGTAAAATTACAAGAACGTAGAGTTAATTGCCATTGAAATTAAAACCCTATTGGTATACATAGTAAACAGATAAAATCTTGATTGTCTGATACATTTTTGCTCCATGAACAAACTATTATCTCTTCAAGAGTATAAGACCAACTATTAATGGGTGGAATTTTGTGGATTCTATTCAGAAATAACGGCTTTCAACTTGAAATCCCTTTTCCTTCTGAAATTGAGAACAATTTAAATAGAAAAAGAGAAGAACTTTTCTGGTATGAATTTTTTCAAATCTTTAACTTCCACTCACAAATCTTCAAACTTTCACGAACTTTTTTCTTATAATCAAAACATGCATTCAATACCAAGTTCACCGTAGAGTCCACCGAACACAAAAACGTAAAATACAAAGAAACAAAAGAAAAGAAACCTTACTAAAATCTTGATCAATAGTAATCAACAGCAAATTAGAAACTGGAACTCTTGGTGAAAATGGAAGAGAAACCCCAAGTGATAATGCGTGACGCTTGTTTTGATAATATGATAATTCGGGAATTGAATTCTTGAATTTTGAGTGGGAGAAGGAGGGAAAGGAGGAGACGTTAGCTTTTTGTAAAGCAAAACGTATGCGCTGAGAGAGCGCCATTTTTGGGGTTGTGATCTTTGTATCATTAAATGCCGACTTTGTTTTTTGAATTTCAAAGTTGATTTCCATTTAATCCTTTATATTCTATTTCTTCTTTTATAATCCTTTATTTTTGGGCCATAAACCCTTTATTCTATTTCTCACTTGTCCCATTTTGGTACAATAAAATGCTTTAGTCAATTCATAGGTGAGGAGTAGAGAATTTTTAATTTGTGTCTCATGTAACTAATATTAGTTGTACAAGATTTTTTTTATCTCATAAAATTGTGGACCCCAATCTTATATTTCTAGGTCCATAAAATTCTGAGTTGTCTCATATAATTAGTATAAATTGTATGAGACATAAAATAAAATTTTTAGTGAGGGAGTATGCTTTTTTTATTTACCTAAATATGGTTGATGTTGTTGTTATATGGTCTGGTTCAATTTCTCAGGATTTTTCTTTTTTTTAAATTAGGATGGTATATTCTTAGCCTCTTCCAGAAATAATTGGCAATAAAATGTGTGTATATATACACACACTCTCTCTCTCCCTCTTTTCGCCTCTCTCTATATATGTATATATACTTTTTCCTAGCAATTTTATATTTTGCCTTTTAAAAAAATTAAATATTTGTACTAATAGGGCCACTAGCAAAAGAGTTTCTTAGGAGTCGTTTGATATACGCATAAAATTATCCCGAGATATAATTTTAGGATTATAATTTATGGATTAATTTATTCTCCCTAGGAGATGAAATAATATAATTTCAAATTTGATGAGATAAATGGGATAACTGGTATTAAAATTATGAATGTTTGGTTTACTATAAATTTATACCATCAACGGGTATAAATTTAATACCAAATCTTATCTTCCTCATCCAGCACGCCTTTTAAGGTTTAGTGTAAAAATTACTATCTCATACCTATAATTGAATAAGAAGATAGTGAAGTAGTAGAGGTATATGAATTAAAACACTACAATTACATATGAAAGTCTGTCTATTCATTATTAGATAATAAATATCACCAATATTAATTTTAGCTTTGAGATACCATTTACATATATCATAGATCCCTCCACAATTTTTATTGTTACAAAATATTTAATAACTATGGATGTCCACTTCTCTCTCTATCTCCCACGGCTTATCATCATTATAATTGTAACTCTCACACCTCTATAACCCCTTCCCATGATCTTCCGCAATGATCTCAATTGTTAATGCCATATTTACGACAATCTTTTTGTAACCTTCATATGTAATAGTATAAACAGAGGCATGAAATGTGAGATGAGATACCCTTGAACACTTGATGAAATAAGAAAGTTATCTCTTCTTCTCTTATTCTACTTATCTTCTTGTTTTATATTGTTACTTTGAGCTACATTTTTAATACTTTATCAGCACGACTCTAGCCTTCTCCAAAGTTAAGTGCAATTCTTCATCCAAAAGGTGTAACACGTTATCTTCTATATTTCTTTTCCTCTTCTTACCATTTCTACCGGTATTGTACTGTGTGAATTAAGTCAAACTGTTATCATGATTAGTGATCATTACGAATCAATATGAATCACACTACACTGTAGCAAACATGATAGATTGACTTTTATTGGCGTTATAAGCTATCACATTAATCCTATATTATTATCAATATTTCGTCTTCATTTATAGAAATTATTGTTTGATATAATACATAACTTTAAGTTTGAAACCTGCATAGGTTCTAATAAATATGTTAAAGTCATCATTTCCAATATATGTATTATGATAACACAATTTAAACATTTGTAATGTTTATATCCATTTATATATATTCATTATTATCTTAATAATTTCTAATTCATTTATTTTCTTTGATAGTTTTTACTATGTCGAATTTGTCAAAGCTTGAGTTTGTGGCACTTGACATTTCTTGAAAGAATTACCTATCATGGGTTCTTGATGCTGAGATTCACTTAGCCGCCAAAGGCCTTGGTAACATCATTACTCAGGGTAATGAGTCATCAAGCCAGGACAAAGCGAAGGCCGTGATTTTCCTTCGTCAATCATTTGGATGAAGGTTTGAAGGTTGAGTATTTAACAGTGAAAGATCCACTTGAATTGCGGACTAGCCTGAAGGAAAGATATGATCATCTTAAGGCTACGGTATTGCCAAGGGATCGATATGAGTAGATACACTTACGGTTGCTAGATTTTAAGACCGTAAGTGAGTATAACTCTGTTGTATTTCAAATAACTTCCCAATTGAAATTATGTGGGGAAGTTGTGAATGATGCGGATTTGCTGGAAAAGGCTCTTACGACTTTTCATGCCTTAAATATGGTATTACAGCAACAATACCGTGAAAGGGGTTTTAAAAATTATTCTAAATTGATCTCATGCCTTCTGGTGGCTGAGCAACATAATAACCTTTTGCTGAAAAATCATGAAGCATGTCCCACAGGGCCAGCTCCGCTTCCTAAAGCAAATATGGCAGCTAGATGTGATAAGTCAGGAAAAAGACAGAATAATAATCATGACCATATGAATATACGTGGGCATAGTAATGGTAAGAGAAAATATAATAGTCATCATGGTGGTGGTCATGGCAAATGAGAGAACAATATGAGTTCTCAAAACAATCCTTCAAGAGGTAAAAGCGAGAACTGCCACCGCTGTGGCATGAAAGGTCATTGGAAAATTGAATGTCGTGCACCTGAGAATTTTGTCAGGATTTATCAAAACTCCATCAAAAGAAAGGAAAATAATGTTGGAGCATCTTCAACTAATTCCCTAGTTGAATCACACTTGACCTTTAAAAATGATTTTGAGGCAGGGCCTTCAAACAAAAATAATGATAATGCCGAGGCAAATCTTGCTTTGAATGATGATGATTTTCAAGGCTTCGATAATCTTACTCATTTGAAGTTGAAGATTTCTTTGGAGATCAAAACTAATGTTTGATCATTTTACTAGGGAATGCAATTAATATTGTTATATTTATTTTCAGTGTTTTTGTCTCGTCTGAAATTGTTTTTATTTTCAAGTAGTACTTAAATTGTCTTATGTTATCATTAGTAATGTTAGTTTTCCGTATTTCTTATGATATACTTTTTTTTATGAAGAAATTAAAATTCCTCAGTCTTCAATTGGATCCAAGATGAGTAATGAAGATTTATGTCTTTTGGATAGTGCAACAACTCACACAATATTAAGAGAAAAGAAATTTTTCTCTTATTTGGTTATAAAAAATGCTTATGTTAATACAATATCCGGTAGTACAAAGTTGATTGAGGGATCTGGAAGAGCGGCCTTATTACTACCCGGAGGAACGATACTATTGATAATGTATTATATTGTAGTAAGTCCCAAAGAAACTTGTTGAGTTTCAAAGCTATTCGCCAAAATGGCTACCATGTTGAGACATCAAACGAGGAAAGGTTGAATATCTTTATATTACTGCAATAAAAGCAGATAAAAGATATGTGCACAAAAAATTACCCGTATTTTTTTTGGGTTGTACCACACAAACGTTAGTGTGGTTGAATCACATGCCATGGTGAACAAAAGGTTTACTACTTCTAATGATTTTATCATTTGGCATGACCGATTGGGCCATCCCGGTTCTAACATGATGCGCAGAATAATAGAGAATTCAAATGGGCACACATTGAAAAATAAGAAGATTCTTCAATTTAAGGAATTCTCTTGTGCTGCTTGTCCTCAAGGAAAATTGGTTATTAAACCATTAGCAGCTAAAATTGGGATTGAATCCCTTGCATTTTGGAACATATACAGGGTGATATGTGTGGGCCTATACACCTTCCATGTGGGCCATTCAAGTATTTTATGGTCTTGATAGATGCATCTATGAGATGGTCACATGTGTGCTTATTGCCAACTCGTAATATGACATTTGCAAGATTGTTGGCCCAAAATAATAAGGTTAACAGCACAATTTCCATTTTATGCAATTATGACAATTCGTCTTGATAATGCTGGTGAATTTACATCTCAGGCCCTTACAAATTATTGTATGGCCACTGGAATAAAAGTTGAGCATCCGGTTGCTCATGTTCATACTGGTCTAGCAGAATCATTGATTAAATGACTTCAACTAATAGCTAGAACATTGCTAATGAGGACAAAACTTCCCCTTTCAGTGTGGGGACATGCTATTTTGCATGCAGTAGCACTTGTGCGCACAAAGCCAACCAGTTATCATAAAGTCTCCCCACTACAGTTGTCTTTTGGTCAGGAGCCAAATATTTCCTATCTAAGAATTTTTGGGTATGCGGTATATATTCCAATTGCTCCACCACAACGTACAAACATGGGTCCCCAAAGAAGGTTGGGAGCATATGTTGGATAAGAATCTCCTTCTATTATTAAATATTTAGAGCCTATGACAGGAGATTTGTTTACAACCAGATTTGCTGATTGTCATTTTGATGAATCAGTTTTTCCAACATTAGGGGGGAGAAAATAAAAAACTAGAAAAAGAGATAGATTGGAACGTATTATCTCTATCTCATTTGGATCCTCGTACAAATCAATGTGAACAAGAAGTTCAAAAGATTATTTATATGCAAAATTATTGCAAATCAATTGCCAGATGCATTTACTAACCTTCCACGGGTTGCTAAATCGCATATTCTAGCTGTAAATGCTTCAATTCGAGTTGATATCCCAGCTGGACAATATGATGATGCAAATGAGTCTAGGCCACGCTATAAACGTGGTAGACCAATTGGTTCCAACGATAATAATCCCCGAAAAAGGAAAGGAGCAAATGATCAAGTTGATCATAATATGAAGGCAATTGCTCAAGAGGAACATAAAGACATAGCAATTGATAAGACCTCATAGGAGGTTCTAGTACCTGAAAATGATGAAAATGAAGAGATCTCAATAAGCTATGTCTCTACAGGAAAAAGGTGAAACCGAAATAACGTTGTTATTAACAACAATTTTGCATATAATGTTGCAGTTGAAATAATGCAACAAGATGAGGATCTTGAGCCAAAATATGTGGATGAATGTAGACAGAGAAATGATTGGCCAAAATGGAAAAACGCAATTCAAGCAGAATTGGGTTCACTCGAAAAACATGAAGTTTTCAGACCAATAATGTGAACTCCTGAAGGTGTCAAGCCAGTGGGATACAAATGGGTTTTTGTGCGAAAACGAAATGAAAAAGGTGAAATCGTAAGATATAAAACACGACCCGTGGCACAAGGGTTTTCGCAAAGGCTTGGCATTGATTATATGGGGACATATTCTCCTGTGGTAGATGTAATTAACTTCAGGTATCTAATAAATCTGGCAGTCTATGAAAAATATGATATGCGGTTGATGGATGTTGTCACAGCCTACTTATATGGCTCACTGGATAATGAAATTTTTATGAAAATCCCTGAAGGATTTAAAGTTCCTGAAGCACATAAAAGTTCAAGAGAAACTTGTTCAATAAAGCTTTAGAAATCCTTATACGGATTGAAGCAACCAGGAAGGATGTGGTACAATCGCCTTAGCAAGTATTTGCTAAAGAAAGGGTACAAAAATGACCCTATTTGCCCTTGTATCTTTATTAAGAGATCTGGATCTGAGTTTATCATCATAGGGATATATGTTGATGACTCATTGGCATTTCTAAAGAGTTTCCAAAGGCTATAGAGTGTTTGAAGAAAGAGCTTGAAATAAAAGATCTTGGTAAGACAAAATTTTATCTTGACCTATAAATTGAGCATGTACCAAATGGAATTTTTGTCCATCAATCAACATATACTGAAAAGGTTTTAAAGCAATTTTACACGGATAATGCACGTCCATTGAGTACCCCAATGGCTGTGAGATTGCTTGATATAAATAAAGATCCATTTCGGCCTCAAGAAAATGATGAAGCTGGTGATGAAACTCCATATCTTAGTGCAATTGGGGCACTGATGTATCTCTCCAACAATACTCGACCAGATATTGCTTTTGTAGTAAGCTTATTAGCAAGATTCTGTTCATCCCCAACAAGAAGACATTGGAATAGTGTTAAGCATATATTTAGATATCTTTGGGGAACCATTAATATATGATTGTTTTATTCTAATGAATTCAAGTCAGAAATGATTGGCTATGCCGATGCAGGTTATTTATCTGATCTACATAAAGCCCGATCTCAAATAGACTATTTGTTTACATATGGAGGTACTATTATATCATGGTATTCAATGAAACAAACAATAGCTGCCACATCTTCAAATCATGCTGAGATAATAGCCATTCATGAAGCTAGTCAGGAATGTGTTTGGTTGAGATCAATGACTCAACATATCCAGGAAATGTGTGGTTTCTTATAAAAAAGGATAATCCAACAATACTATATGAAGACAACGCTGCTTGTATTTCTAGACTGAAAGGAGGATACATCAAAGGAGACAGAACAAAGCATATTTTACCAAAGCTCTTTTTTCACGCATGATCTTCAACAAAATTGTGAAATTAATGTTCAACAGATTCGTTCATGTGAAAATTTGGCTGATCTGTTCACTAAGGCTTTACCAACCTCAACATTTGAGAAATTCAGACAGAAGATTGGTATACGATGTCTTCAAAAAATAAAGTGATATATTCACAAGGGGCAGTAACATACGCGTTGTACCTAACATACGTGATGTACTCTTTTTCTCTTAGCCTAGATTTTGTCCCACTGCGTTTTACTGGTATGATTTTTAATGAGGTAGCAAATAAAGCGTATTACAGATATGTGTACTTTTTTTCCTTCACTAAGATTTTTTCCCACAGGGTTTTTTCTTAGTAAGGTTTTAACGAGGCATATTATTTATTTTTTTTTGGATACATCCAACGGGGAGTGTTACAAAATATTTAGCAAATATGGATGTCCAATACTCCCACTTCTTTCACCCATGATGTAAATAATCTCCAACTACTCATCACCATTATTTTTGTAATTCCCACACCTCCATAACCCCTCCTTATGATCTTCCCCCATGATCTCAATTATTAGTGCCCTGTTTAAGACAATTATTTTGTAACCTTCATATGTAATAATATAAATAGAGGCATGAAATGTGAGATGGGATACACTTGAACACTTGATGAAATAAGAAAGTTATCTCTTCTTCTCTTATTCTACTTATCTTCTTGTTTTATGTTGTTACTTTGAGCTACATTTTTTAATAGTTCTTCATTTTTACTCATTAAAAAACTACTGACAAATATAACCGAGATAATGCCTATTGTGATTCTTCAAAGCACGATTTGATGGCAACATATAGCCACTATAAATTATTCTCGATACTTCAAAATCCTTTCACTATGACCACCGATTAGAAGGAGAAAAAAGAATAACAAAATATAATTTTAAAAATTGAACATATCTGTGATGGCCCAAAAAGTCATCACTTTTTTTAAAAGAACTTATTCAGTATTTCGAAGCTTAAAAATCTCCTGTTTACCTTATCTTGATTTAAGTGTACAGTCTGGACACGTAGCCAGAAATTCAATATGTGAAAATCTATGAAAACTAATAAATTTTGAGTTTAAAATGAATTCAAGTTGACTTCGGTCAACATTTTGGATAAATGGATCCGGATCCGTAGTTTGAAGGTTCCGGTGGGTCCGTAGAAAAATACGGGACTTGGGCCTATGACCAGAATCAAACTCCAAGGTCCCAAGCCCGAGAAATGAATTTTTAAAAAAAATTATTTTCTGGAATATGTATGAGTTTTTGAAAAGTGACATTATTTTTAAATTTTGATGGTATCGGGATTGTATCTTGGTTCCGGAGCCCAGTACATGACTTATATATGATTTGAGTCGAACCTGTGAAATTTGGTAAGAAACGGACTTGAAATTATGTGAATCGGACCGTATTTGAGAAAAATTGAAAAAAATGAAGTTCTTAAGAACTTTCATGATTTTGATACTAAATTCATAGTTGTTGACGTTATTTTGGTGATTTGAATACATGAGCGAGTCCGTATGATATGTTTAGATGGTGTGCATATTTGGTTTGGAGACCGTAGGGCTCGGGTGAGTTTTGGATAGGAATGAAATTTGGACTTAGAGTGTTGCAGATTTGAACTGGGATGTTGCAGGCCTGCAGGCTTCTTGGCTCCCAAATTCTATTTCGCAAATGTGAAGGTTGAGTCGCAAATGCGAAATAGCTCGGGCCATCCCTTCCTCGCAAATGCGAGTTATGCATCGCAATTGCGATATTCCCCATCTCATCCAGTTGTCTCAAATGCGACACTTGCTTCGCAAATGCGAAAGTCCCATTTTTCTGGGGTTCGCAACTGCGAATTTTGGCCGCAAGTGCGACATCAGAGACCTGTAAGTTCATAACTTAGATGCAGTTTCAACAATTTTTCACATCTTCTCAAAACATAAACTCTCTACGGTGATTTTTCAAAGGCAACTTCTCTTCCTAATCGATTGTAAGTGATTTCTAACTAATTTTCTTTAATATTTAATATCTTTTCACATGATTTCAACTCAAAATAAATGATTTTCATAGGGGAATTGAGTGTATTGCATAGAACCTAGATTTTTCAAATATTAGGGATTTGTACCTCGATTTGAGGTCCGATTTCAAAATAAATTATATATTTGAGTTTGTGAGGGAATGGATAATCGGGTTTTGATTCGAACCTTGGGTTTTGACCATGTAGACCCGGGGGAAATTTTTGACTTTTTGGGCAAACTTTGGAGAAACTTATTTTTGTGCATTAAAATTAATTCATTTAGCATTTATTGATGTAATTAAGTAGCTTGTTCTAGATACGAACGACTTGGTGGTGGAATCAAGCGCTAAAGCGATAATTGAGACTTGAATTATGTTTGTGGCATCGAAGTAAGTGTTTAGTCTAACCTTAACTTGAGCAATTAGGAGTCGAGTCCTATTTTTCTATGTAGTATTTGTTGAGTACGACGTATATGCATAGTAACAAGTATCTATACGTTGGTGTGAAGCATGCCCGTGAGTCTTATATTGTGATTATTATGACTTCGATGTATTATTCATGCCTTGGTAATTATTTCTATTGTTGGGCAAAGTTTATGTAATTGTGATATTTGAACATTAAGGTGCGTTGGCTCAAGTTGTATAATGAAATGAAAGTATAGTGGTAATTGAACCTTTTAGAGCATTGTCTCAAGATGTAAATGGGTTGAGAAGTAAACGTGAGAAAGAGAAGAGAATCATTATGTTGTCCACTTGCCGGGATTTTGTTGCTTTTAATGCTATCTCCTTTTTTTTTGGCACCTCTAGGCAAGAGCCTAGGGTTAGGATTTTATTAAAAGCAAACAAGAAAATACAACAGATAGGAAAGTACAAATAAGGGGGAATTAGCACCAGTATTGTTACCCATATAACACATACCAGGCTAAACTTACCATACTAAATCCTATTGAGGTTTGAAAACCTCTCTTATTAACAGGAATGCAACACTATGAACTTGACATGACCAGATTTTTTTTATGATCATCACAGAGTTTGTAACATACTCTGTGATGAGATTACAAATAAGTATCAATTTCTTCAATAAGAAATTCTTTATCAACATCGTCCCATTCTTCATGAAATATTCAAAAATCATGATTTCTTTTTAGATTGATTGGATTTTGTTGAAGTAGTTGGGGCAGCCTGCTTAAGCTTGGCATTTCTCATCGGAGGTCGTCTAACATTGTCGTTCCTGCTCTTTTTCTTTGTTTGAGACTTTAGTTCCTTTGAAGTGTTAATTTGGATTGTTTCGATGCATTGTGGCATCACTTCAATTACGTTACCTTCTTCTACTGCCCGATGATTTGGCATGTGTATAACATCTTGAGCATCCAAGTTTAGTACATCTTGAGATTTTATATCACTTAGCTTGACTTGTTGTTGTACCTCATTCTTGCTCATATTTGCACGTTTAGCGCTATAAGGATCACGACACAAAATTTCAAAGGGATGGGCATTTAGCATTGCATCCAACAGTTGTTTATCATGGGATAAAACATCTGTTGTACTGGTCTTCCTTATTGGTTTCTTCCCAGAATTGACAAGAAGCTGTGAATTACTACAGGATCCTATTTCCTCCGGCGTGCTCAGTTGGGGCGGCCTGCTTAAGCTTGGCATTTCTCATCGGAGGCCGTCTAACATTATTGTTCCTGCTCTTTTCCTTTGTTTGAGACTTTAGTTCCTTTGAAGCGTTAATTTGGATTGTTTCGATGCATTGTGGCATCACTTCAATTACGTTACCTTCTTCTACTGCCCGATGATTTGGCATGTGTATAACATCTTGAGCATCCAAGTTTGGTACATCTTGAGATTAAATATCACTTAGCTTGACTTGTTGTTGTACCTCATTCTTGCTCCTATTTGCACGTTTAGCGCTATAAGGATCACGACACAAAATTTCAAAGGGATGGGCATTTAGCATTGCATCCAACAGTTGTTTATCATGGGATAAACATCTGTTGTACTGGTCTTCCTTATTGGTTTCTTCCCAGAATTGACAAGAAGCTGTGAATTACTACAGGATCCTATTTCCTCTGGCGTGCTCAATTCTTCAGTACTTTCATATCCTCGTTCATCACTGGCTCGAGACTGCACATTGTCCATAGAATCCAATAGTCTTCTTTCCTCTGCTGAAATGATTGCACTTCTTTCCTTGGCCATTTGCATTTTGTCTCCAGTAAAGATTCCCTCGTCAATATTGAAGTTTGAAAGTGCAGCAAAAGAGTTTGAGTTTGTATGAACAACTGGATTCTTGTCAGCGATATGCATTTCGTTTTTGGATTTTGGAGATGCTTTTCTGTTGGACATCGATAAGCACTTGTTTGCATCAGCTTCAGTAGCATCCGTAGGCTGTAAATCCAAACCTCTTTGACATGAGGCTTTATGATAAACTGCACCTGTTGCATCTGTCAAAGAGATCTCGCTGCCTTGTTGAACCATATCCGGCCGATGAGATATATCTTGACGATATGTGGTATCCCCTCGTTGAACTGGGGTTACAGTAGGAATTGTAAATTTTTTGGCAGGATCCAGAGACTCCAAAATTGTATTCTTTTCTTGGCAAAACAGTGTAGGTTGCTTATTGACATTATTGTGTATGAAATGTTGCTGGCAAGTCAACAAGTGTTCATTGTGATGTGCAGCAGCAGCAGATGCAATAGCAAAATTTGGCATTGCCTGTTCACTGGGAACAGTGAGATTTGATGTTGCAATACATTTACTCAGCTGTGTTATATTAGCATTTCGTATGGATTGAGCTTTTGTTGCTGGACTAATTGGATCATCATCAATATTATGTCCTGGATCAACATTCAGTTTAGGAAGAACCCCAGGCAAATTTTCATTGTGATGTGCATCTGAAGCAGATTCAATATCCATATTTGACAGTATCTGTTCATTGCGAACATTCATAATGGATAGAACAGTAGATTGACAGTGCTGTGTTATATCAGCATTCGACACTGGATGATGTTCTGCAGCTGGAAAGATTGGACCAGAAACAATATTTTGTTGTGCATTATCATTCACATTATGAAGATCATGTTCACTGGAAACATTCAACTTGTATGGAGGGGATTCAGTATCCATATTTGACAGTGCCTATTGACTGGGGACATTGAAATTGGATGAAACAGCAAATTTACTCAGCTGTGTTAAGTCAGAATTTTGCATTGAATGAGCTTCTGCAGCTGGACCAACAATATCAATGTTGTGTCCTGGAATAACATTCACTTTAGGGAAAACCCCAGCCAAGTTTGCTTTGTGATGTGCAGCTGCAACAGAAATAGCCCTATTTTGCACATTGTGTTCACTGGGAACATTCAGAGTGGGTCGAACAGTCGATTTACACTGGTGTGCTATAGCTTCTGCAGCTGGACCAACATCATTAATGTTGTGTCCTGGAACAGATTTGGTAATAACCAGAGCTGCTGGTTTAACCATTCCATTACAAACTTGTAGACCAGGAGATTTTGAAGCATCAATATAATTTGGTACTGTTGACTTTTCCATTGGTTCAGGTGATACAACAGTGGGATTATTTTGTACCAACAACTGCTGCTCGATTGCTGATACAACAGTGGGATTATTTTGGCCAGACCTTTTTGCAGTATCTGCTTCTGCTACAGAAAGTGCAGCAGTAGGTTTCAACACTATATCTGCCTGTTTTTCACTTAAAACATTCAAAGGAAATGAACCCGATACAATAGATTGTCCTGCCTCCAGAATCACATTAAGTAGAGTCCTTGCTATTCGACGTCCTGCAAGATTAGCATTCATGTAGTCCCTAGCATCACCTTGATTTAGCCAGTCTGCCCCTACCTTTAGATTAACCACCATGAACTGCTTCTTCATTGAGTTCCTTTGTAATCCAGCGACATAACTTTACATTATGCCCTTGATGATTACAAAACGAGCAGAATTCAGGAACATTATCAAATACGATCTGCTGGTCGTATTCTGCTATTTTTCCAGATTTCGAATCTACTATCTTGATATGTATTTTCTTTGGATGTTTTTCCAGCAAATTGATCAAGACTTTAACTCGTGCCGTACTAGGTTGCGTTCGATCTTTGGTAGCCTTATCTACTGCAACATGCTTTCCCATTGCAGATGCGATGGACATTAAGGATTTCTTGGCGAACAGATTTGCTGGCAGATCAGGAAAGGAAATCAAAACCACAACTTGTGACCTTTCTTCTCGGGGATTAAATCCCATTGTCCATGGGAAAGTCTTAAAGAAGAAGTCATCTCCTTTTGCCTTTATATATCCAGTTGTTCTTGATACCACCTGCGCGTAATCTTCAAACAGATCAAATCATACCAGAATGTGCCGATATTCTAGCTGTCCAATGTTGCAATTACCCTTGACACCGAGTTGCTTCGGCAAAATCCGCCTCAGCTCCGGAAGGTCAAGCTTTCCATATGAAAATTTGATTATAACTCCTTGATGAAGACCTTCCTCCTTAGTGAATGAATTCACTTCATCCATTGTGAACTGAACAGTAGGTAATCCATGTTCGACCGAGACTGGACAGAGTTCCAGCTTTGGATTTGTTGTGGCATATTTACATCCAGTAAAATGCGATGCATATGATTGTTTGGAACCTTGAAGAGTTCGATTTTTACAAACTGTTTTGAGAAGCCTCTCCCACAACATAAGGCTGGGGAGAGGGCGACGCTTCCATGGATGTCTCAAAACTCAAACAGAAATCTTAACCTCCATGCTATCGGAAGGATATAGAGCTAGAGAATTCCACAGATGAGGGAGCTACAGTAAATCGTAAAATAAAATTTAAGATGTAGGGAAATTGGCTATAGATTTGAGGAAAAAATATATTGGGGATTGGTCGCAAGGAGGAGGGGGTGTCGTGACACCAAATTTGCGACAATCCACCGCCGGATTCCGGCGATATACCCAATAAATAGTGATGGAAATACTATTCTGAATAGTGACGCCTCCTAGAGAGAAGGCAGAGAGAATTCGACTTCTCTCCTATTCAATAGATATACGTTAATGCTATCTCCTTTGCTGGGATGTTGACGTTTCTTTTGATGTGTTCCCTTGTCGATACTTGATTGTTGAACTATTATTCCCTTGCCGGGATTCTTATTGAAATTCCATTTAATTCCTTGCCCTATTATTTGTGATTGTTGATTGGCTGAGGAATAGTGTTAAAGCACGAAGGGTGATGCCATGTATTATTTTTGGTGAGAGAGTGTTAAAGCACGAAGGGTGATGTTGTGTATGATTGTGAGGAAAAGTGTTAAGCACGAAGGATGATGTCGTGCCGCACGATGTACAATTCCGTGCCGATTATATTGATTATATGGTGAGGACGAAGTAAATCATCGCACCTACGGTCCAACCAATTGGGAGAGAATCAGTAGATTCCTTTTCGGGAGCGATTCATCCTTCCCGAACGCAGCATAGTAAAAGCACGAAGGGTAATGCCTTGCACACTTTCATTACTTGATTGCTTTGGTAAGGACGAGAGTAAAAATACGAAAGGTGATGCCATGCACTTATTGATATCTGAGATATGATTTTCCTCTTATTTACCTGTTATCTTTCTATGCTTAATTGATGTTTCCCTGTAGCATGTTTCCCCTGCCTATACTTGTCCGTATATTATTGTTCTTCTTTTTCGCTGTATATGGTTAAATTGCACGGGTTTACTTGGTAGTCTGGTCCTAGCATCGTTACTACTTTTTCGAGATTAGACTAGGCACTTACCAGCACATGGGGCTGGTTGTGGTAATACTATATCCTGCACTGTCAAATCCTGGAGCGGTAGCTTTTTGACCTTAGCTTGGTTGGCTGACTTCAGTCCATACGGAGACCCAAGGTAGTCCTGCAGGCGTTCGCAAGCCCTGACGTCTCCCTCTATCCCTTATGGAGACCCAAGGTAGTCCTGCAGGCGTCCGCAAGCCCTGACGTCTCCCTCTATCCCTTATTCCAGTGTCATTTACTTATTTCAAAAACAGCATATCATTTATTTTTCGGACTTTATTTGTAGTAAATCTTAGACCGTCTGTAAAACTGTAACACCAATTTTGAATATTCGTTGTTGGATATATATTTAGATAGTTTTATTGCTCTTGTTATAAATTTTGCTGTCTACATGTTATTGATTCGGCGCTATCAGGACTCCCAAAGGCAGACGGATTGTTCTTTAATGTAGTGTGAACTGTCTTTTTGACATTCAAAGCAATCGAGTTTTTCGAGCTGTCAGAGTATATCATAAATCGTCTATAGAAACTCATATACGCGCACCCACAAACACAAAAATAAATAAAATTTACAACATTGTTTCCTTCTTAAAAGATTTAAAGTGGGCAGCAGAAGACAGATCCTAGAGCTCTCAGTTCTATTTTGCTGCACAACAATAATCAAGGGAAAATTGAAACTACATCAGATACCAAAAACGTTCTAGTTAGCACAGCAGAAGTAAACGTTTGTGCTTTGTAGCACAGCAAAATAACTATAACCAATCATGACTCGCGCCATACTTAAGGAAGCTTTGTGACAGCAGTCCAAAAGAAATATGACAGCAATTACATATTCAAAAACTCAAGCAACAATATAGGTTGCAACCCAGATTTTACTCACCCCTTGAGCACTCATGTTTATATATTAATTGAACTACGAACTCTACACTGTCCAGGTGCATCAACCGACAGCATTTGTAACAGAATGTGCATGAAATGATCATGTTTGACACTTCAATCCAGCAATTTCTGTGACACAGGCTTCTCAAAATGGTTCGTCAATGTCGACTGCTTCTGCTTTTTCTCCAATCAGAGACAGTCTTCTAAAACTGCCATACCAGGCACCTGTACACATGTAAAACGGAGAACCACAGAATAGTGAAACTTCTATAAACTGTAACAGCAATTATGCATAGGAAGAGAACTTGCTCATTCCCATCTCCTCAAGGTCCCAAGTTGAGTAAGGAGGCACTCAATATTGCTGCTCTCGTCACGACCATTGAAGACCATGTGACCTTTGATTGAGCTGAAGTGGAATAAAGTTGAGATGGCTTTGACAATTAGTTGGAATTCCACTACACTTCTGATCAGTTGACTGGGTTGTTAGTACCTCAATATAACCTAAGGTGCCACCAATCTGAGGAACCAGAGGGGCAAAAGAAAAAAAAGGGGTGGGGGGGGGGGGGGGGAACACATTACTTTCAGGGCGGGGCCCAGATTGCAGGCAAAACATTTCACAGGTTCAAAAGATGCAACCTCAGACACACAAGTCGTAATAACTAGAGGTAAATCTACCAATGAAATTTTATTTCCATGAAAAGCATATTAAACTTTTGGGGATAGAAAGATGGCAGTCCAAATGCCACATCAAGTTGAGTTTTAAGTTAGCGAGACCAAACACGAGAATAGTGATTAAAAAACATCACATTAAAAACAGAGACTAGCGTGTTGATAAGTTCCTATAGCTTACTTGTTTTTGACACAACATAAACAATTCCTCGTAAAGCTTGGATTTTAAAATTCACATCCCATATTAACACATAAAAGAGAAAAAAAGAAGCATCCAACTGCAACTGCAATTACAGTTTAATTTTTCATACACATGTGCTGACATAACTGAAATTTAAATCTCACAAAATAGTTGAGGTACTTTGGGGGTTTAAAGATTCAATAAGAATGGTGCCTTTCTGGCTTTCGAGTGGAGAACTGGACCAGGTCACATAATCAGAAGAATTGGTCAAAGAGGAATTTTTCATCCCAAAGACATTTAAAGAATCAATCCCATGCTTCTGATTTTGCCAGTCCCTAGAGTAAAATTTTATCCTTCCATTTTACTATACAACAACAACAACAACAACAACAACAACAACTACCCAGTGTATTCCCACCAGGTGGGGTCTGGGGAGGGTAATATGTAGACGAGCCTTACCCCTACCCGACAGGGCAGGGAGGCTGTTCCCAATCGACCCTCGGCTCATAGGGTTAGGTGAAAAACAGAGATAGCATGGGGCTATAAAATCTTCTCCACTTGACCTGCAAACTTTCTTTCAAAACAAAACGAGAAAGCAAAATGCAGAAACTTAACAAATGGATTTGAAGCATCACAGCAGAACACTTAATCAAAATGCACAAAAGGAAAGCCAAGCAGTTCACTCAAAAAATAAACTGGAATTATTTTCTGCAGAATCTGCCTTCTTTCTAATACAGAAGAAGACAAAAAAGGATAAGGTACTACACAGCCAACATCCAGAAGACAATGAAAGCATTGTTTTCGTTCTTTGGGAAAAGAAAACCATCCTCCCTGCACTTCACTAATGAACATCCGTAAACAACAGCATAAGATACATCGGTCGAGTAACAAAGATCATTCTCCATTGTGTAAATTCACACCCCCAAAAAAACAAGGGAAGCAAATAAAAGCAAATGTAAAAGAGGAACAAGCAGCAGTATGTTAAATGAAAACATAAGGAGCATTATCTGCATAAAATTAACATAATGAAACTTAAAATTTACTCACCAAAAGCTTCACTCCACCCCAGCAACATGTCAAAAGCTTGTATTCTTCAAAATAGCAGCATGCCAACATTGTGCAATCGATGTTCTTTCACTCCCTTTGTGCTGGCTTCCATATGGGAGGTAGCCTTATAACCCATTGAACATCTTATACTTTCCTCAAAATAACCCAGAACCAGAAAAAACTAGTTTGTCCAATTTCCAAGATCCATAATGGGCAATTTATGCTAGGCTTAAGTTAACAAAACCTACCCAACTAGACACATAAATTCTTTTTATAAGGTAAATTAGATATTTAGACACATGGAAAACCTAATTAACAGGACGAGCCATAACTTAAAAGAAAAAAAAAGAGAGAGACATTTTTTTTTGGTTGAGAAAGCAGGGAGAACGATTTAAACTTGTCAACCACATCACAAGTACTTTTAAGAGTTACAGAACTTTTTGGTTCTAGTTTCATGAGTTAACAGTTAAGCTTGTCAACCACATCACAAGTACTTTTAAGAGTTACAGAAGATACAAATACTTGCTGATGAAGGGCACTGTGATCCAAAGAAGCTCCAATAGATTAATGGTTAATAAGCCTTTCCTTATGTTTATGCCAAGAGGACATATGTACGTGCATCTTAACTTTAGCCTTCATTAGGTATGTCATATGTCAGTATGTGGAGCAGGATTAATCAGATTACTGATAAGTGGGGAAACACCTCACAGGTAACAAAGTCAGCTAAAGGGAATATAACAATCAAGAAGTGAATTGTATCGCTAAAGCAGCAGGAGCAGACATCAGCTTTCTTTAGACATACAAATGCATTCTTCTATGACCAAACAGTAGTTATTCCGACAAATTCAAATAGAAAAGAAAAAGGAAAGCAATGAAATGAGAGATAAACTTCCATAAGCTGTTTGTACGCAAGGGAGCTGTCAAAACACATCCTAAGGAATCTTAAATGAACTTCAATTGCCTTTTACCCATTATTTTCATTCTCAGAAACTAGAGACAAGTAAAAGGAAATAAGAAACCGTTACAGATATATGTGAGGACAACATTTGTAGTTGAACTGAAAATAATGGACAATGACGAGGTCCTGTGAGATTTCTATTCCTCAATTACATGTCCATATCAAGATAATCGTCACGAACTAGTTCTTCAATAATAAACCTTCACACTTTTTTCCAATGTTTGCTGCTAGCTTAAGAAATTCTCTCCTCATGACTGCTTTCAGAACTCAAAGCTAAACGTAGCAACTTATGCTCAATAGTATGAACGCATTGAATTGTGTTTTTCTTAAGCAGATACAATTTCAATAGTAGATCTGTTGTTTCCATTTTCAACAACAGTAAATCTGAACTAACTCAAGGGATGACTGGTAAGAATTTTTATTACAAGCAACCAGCAAAATTCTCTCTCGCACCAATGGAACAAGAATCTCAATGACACCATCACAACTCATTATAGTTGTTTGACAAATCATATATTCACAGATTGATACAATTCATAGATTTGGTCATTAGCATTATGAATGACCTAATAGAAATTCCAAAAATGTGCGTAAAATTTAAAGATTACCAATATTTTGCCAAAACTTTCCGAGAAAAATCCTGGTGATTTTAGTACACAGTCAAAACAGGTCTCTTCATTGATGACAATTGAATTCAAATTAGCAGACAAAATTCTAAATACGCTGTACTTAGATTGAGACTTATCTTTCAAAAAAGAGTTCTTACTTAAATTGGATTAATTTATTGATTCTCCAAATATCAACGAGGTTGCATATACCTGTTATTATTGTGTCATAACACATAAGTAAGATATATGGGATCAGGATACGCAACCATATGAACTAAATGAACATTAAACAGTCTCATCTTCTCCAAATTTTCCTTGTTTCTGAAATAGGACTTAGATTTTAGAGCCAACAGGTCAAACTAGACATTGACCAAAACAATCCTGAATAAGCTAGATTGATTTCCTTGTCTTCTTTATTCTTTTCCTACATCAAGATACGTTGATTAGCTTGTTGAGTTACTAAGGATATCTATCTGCATGATAATTTTCAAACCATTGAATAGAATCATTTCATGTAACTCCGTTCAATCTCATTCAAAAGCCATAGAAATAAGCCATTATTTGTACATCAACACTAAAGGTAATCACCACATCAACAATAGTTAGAGTTCCAAATTGCCACCTTCAACTAGAAGCTTTTGCCAACTTCATCAAAAAGGAAAAAAACAAGTAAATAAAAACTAGAACTTTTTGCCAAATTCTCAAAACAATTTTGTCAATGTCCAATCTCTAGTTATAGAAGGAGGGAAAGATAAGAAGGTATCAGCAACAACTGATTTTACAATGGGACGGAACAACATGTTCCATTATGATTCTCTAGGTTTGAAGCACAGATCTTTGAGGCAACTCCAACTTATGTTTTCTGAGCTTTTTCTTCAAATGCTACCTACCAATTGCTTATAGAAACACATAAATATTTATAACGCTTGTGAGTGCATTCTTTAATACACACGAGAAGATTTTTCCAAAGAGACCATTTCAATCCCAAATTAATACAGCTAACAGAAACAGATTTAGCCAATCTTGCTTGTTAGGAAATTCAAATTATAACCGTCCTTATTCTTTACTTAACCATCAATAGTTTGCAAAGAAATCAAAAGTTGTATACCGTTTTTTAAAGATAAGTATGTCAGTTAGGGAATAAGTAGTCTACTTTCAGTTTTAGCACAATTGAAGGCCAACTTTCGGTTCAATGAGTTACACGAAGAATGAACAAAGAAGGTAATGCTTCTTGAAGCCAAACGTTATTGTGGAACAAGTCTCCTGTGATCTACAGTATTAGTTAGATATTACTCTTTTCAGATTTAAGCGACACTTTCCTTTTCGGAACTTCCCAAAATTTGTTTAACACCATTCTGCAATGCTACAGATATATGCACAATGGTTTAGTAGTATGTTGTTATAGTCCTCCAGTTTTTCTATAATAGACTGCATTTAGAAGTAGTTTTGCAATAATTACAATGACAAAGAAGCAGCACAATTCAGTGATTATCTGCTATATGCATCTCAGCAATAAAATCAATAGAACAGCAGTATATACTATAAATGCAAGATAATAAAGGTGACGACTAACTCAGACATGAAAAACGAAGTTGAAGTTTTGAAAATTTATGACAAGTCAAATCACTATCTAATGTATGTGCAAAGAAGCCCATAGGCTGTACTTTACAGAATTACAACAGCAAAGACAACAAAGAGGTTGCCAGATGTTTCAACCTTTTGTTTACACAAATATACAACCCACTTCTAACATCATAGTATAAAAAATGGAACAGAAGACTCAGAATTAAGTTAGAGTGGGTCACCAGCTGTAAGATCTCTAAACAATCTCCCCAGGCTTGAATCCGCTGTCACCACAATCTGTGCCGGATTCCAGTTCACAGGGCGAATCAAACCATTTAGGGTTCTCTGGGTAGAAGTTCTCTACAACGAAACCTACATCTGTATCTATACTCTCATCATGCCTTAAGGGCTTGGTCAGTTTAGAATTCCCACACTCAAGAATACGCTTCTGATCAAACTCATTGCATTCCAATAGTTTCTCTGATTTACAAGACTCACCCAGTAGATCCTTCTCATTCCTACAACCTGACCTTATCTGATCCCAAGATGCAACCTCCCCGAGTGTCCTCCCGAAGCTGTCTTCATCTTCCTCGATGAGCTCTGCATCCTTACCATCCTCAAAAATGCGATGATGATGATGATGAGCGCCCCAATCCGCCAAATCATTTTCCCCAACCAAGAGATCATCCGAGATCGGCTTATCTGAGAGCAATCCAACTGACTTTGATCCATAGTCTCTCACATTCCTAAGCTTATTCACAAAATCAAACAATTCACGAGATACCGAGCACAATAACTCATGAGGAACTTTCCCGATCTGGCCCTCAAGTAGCCCAATCTCATTCCTTGCTTCCTGCATTTGCTGCAAAATCGAATGTTGCAGATCTCCACCATCCTTCCCAAGGAACCCAAAGTCTTCATTTTCTGCTTCATCGCCCATCCCATACACTGTTTCCTGATCCATCAAGAACCCTCCCTTATGCCCAACAACTCGATGCATTATCCTCGCATTCCCATCCAATGGGCCAGGTTCATGCCCCGAGTGCACCGCATACAACTTAAAGACTGCTGTCCCTTCCTCCTGATAGACAAATGTCTTATCCTTCTCATTATAATTCGATATTGGAACTATCGCCCTGATACGAAACCCACACCCACACCTTTTTGACGCGTAAGGCTCCCTCTTTAAAATCTTCGATTTCTTCGAGGATGCAGGCTCTCCTGCTCGATGACACGCGTAATCTTTAACCTCAGCCATAAATGGCTTATACCTTATATATTTCTGTCTAATACATAACACCACTTTATACTTGGCAGCTAATTCCTGTAATCTAACTGGCACTTCCTTTGCTGGTACATCGAATGATTCAGTATACTCGAACCTACGCCTCTTAGTACGTGGCGCAGACTCAGAGCACACAGGGCACACCTCAACACAGACCCTAATATAACTCTCAGGTATGCCATAAAATTTAGCACCTACAGTCCAAACCTGCTTGATTTTTTCTATAGTGTCTTTGAGACCTAAGTGTTTTAAATCAGCGTCACGGTGAAAGCTTGTGACTATATCATGCCATTGGTCAACATGGGAAACGAATTGACTCGAATTATTCTTGAAACACAGTAATTCATTACCATTCACGGGGTCGATACTCACGACGAGCTTGTCCTGTATCCGCTTCCAGGCGGTAAGGTACGCCGTGTCCTCATTCCGGTCCTTCCACACCAGGCGCCAGCTCTGGAGCACCGACGCGGGCGTGACAGATCGGATTTCCTCCGGCGTCGCGACACGACCCTCAAGGAGGCAGCGTATCATCAAGGCATGGGATTCCTTGTTAAATGTGTAGAATTGAGATGAAATGTGGGGTTCCGGGCTTATATACGCCGCCGTCGATGCACCCGCCGTATGCCGGTGGCGTTTCTCCGCCTTATTTTTATCGCCGGGCTTCCCCAAAACCAAATTAGGGTTAGGGTTTTCAGAAAAGATGCCGTCTTGCTGCTCCAATTGAGGTAGCGACGACTGAATTAGCTGATGTTGATCGGGGTCGGAGGAACTATGGCTAGCAGCGTCGTCATCTTCGTCGCGGAAAAACCCGATATCAGAAAAGAATGGTTCTTCATCGTCCTGGTGAAGAATTGACGGCTGAGATTGATCCAAGATTTGGTGATGTTGCGGGTCCAAGTGATGGTGGAATAGATCTTCTGCTTCAACTTTGCTAGGATTCATGGTTGTCGGAAGAAAAAACAGTGCTAAAATTGTGTGGTCTCTCTCTCGGAGAAATCGAAGGTTCCCTCTGAGTGGGTCAGTTGGGTTTCTGACACAAGCTTTCCTCACATTCTTGATTTCTCCATCACTGTTTGCTTATGTTTCAGAATACGATCAGTGGTGGTTGCCGGGAAAGACAAAAAGAACATAGAGAGAGAGAGGAAAGTGACTGACTTATGTGGAACTTCGACTCTTTGACTCATGTCAAACATGCAACTACCTTTGTTATTTGGGAGTTCGTGAGTTTCGAAATGTTTCCAAGGTTTTGCGCCTCTTTGCCCCTTTGTTGTTTGATCTTCTTTGTTTCAAGCCGTGGTTTTCCTGTCTCAAATGATGAAATTTGTGAAGGGGTTTTTTTGTGAGCTTTGTTCCCCTGTTGCTGAGAAAAAATACGTTTCATGGATCTTTTTTAATTTCTCATTTGACATGGATCATTTTGCGAATGATTTCTTTACCGATATATATATAAAGTCAATTCTTTTGAGCGGATGGGAGTATTACCTTAAAAGAATTTAAAATATTCAGGATTGAATATAGTTTCTTATCTTAAAAATGGTATGTTAAAAGAATTTAAAGTATTCAGCATTGAATATAGTTTCTTATCCGAAAATTTTATGTATAAAGGATAGATTATCGGTTCTCTTGGATTGCGAGAATCTTACATAAGAAAACATCAATGAATATTTTGAATGAGAAAGATTTTTTGCCGTTTAAGATATTGCATATAAAACGATAGATGGTCACTTTTGTTGATGGTCGATAATATTATGAGTAAGACGAATTGAAGAGCATACAAGATACGAAATGGAAGCAGAAGAAAAGAAAAAACACTCCATCAATTACCATGCCACATCATAAGAAAAAAAAAGTTATATACGAAAGTTTAAAGATAGGTACATTTTTAATCTTCTATTATTCATGACTTGTTGGTCGACTAAATCTCATTATTAAAGAAATGAATTTTTTGTCGTAGAATTCTATGAAAAGAGAACTCCGATAATTGGAAGAAAAGAAAAAAAACACTGCTCACTTGTCTAGCTTAGCCTGACAATATCCATGCAATCCCAATCATCTATGGGCTAAAATTCTTCGAGCTAAGTATCACTTCCCCAACCGTGATCTACTCCCTACGCAGGGTCCTCCTTTATTTGAAAAATTCTTGTTAAGGGCCATAATATTTCAAAACCTGCTATGAATGGAATATCGGTCAGGGCACTAATACAGATCTTTAGCATTGGCTTTTAAATAATACTAATCTTCGAAGCCTTATCCAGAGCTTTCTTTGTAACAATTCGACCGGTCATTTTGAGCTTTTGTATTTTGTTAGTCAGTTTTCGGGCATGATTAGCCCCGTGTGATGTATGATGACTTATATGAATTGTTGGTTTGGTTTTTCAGGGTAACCGAAATGAATTTGGAAGAAACAATCCTCAGTTTGAAGTTTCAAAATTTGAAAGATTTGACCAAAATTTGACTTGTTGAGTATGATCTCGGATCAGGTCTTGATTTGGTGAGCTCCCTTAGATTATTTGTGACTTGGGAGCGTGATTGGAATGTGTTTTGGAGGTCCGTTGAAGGTTTAGCCTTGAATTAGCGAAATTGAGATTTTGGCGTTTTCCGGTTGATAGGTGAGATTTTGATATAGGTGTCGGAATGGAATTTCAAGAGTTGGAGTAGGTCCGTTGTGTCATTTTTGACGTGTGTACAAAATTTCAGGTCATTCAGATATGGTTTGGTATATTTTTTTATCGAAAGCAGAATTCGGAAGATTTTGGAATCTTAGGCATGATTTTCGATGTTGTTTGAGGTATTTTGAAGATTGGTACAAGTTTGAGTAGTGGTATATAATGTGTTTGTGCTTTTGGTTGAGGCACCGAGGGTCTCAGGGTGATTTCGGATGGTTGGCAGAAAGTTTGGGAGTTGGTTTTGGCAGCTGAAGATGTTTCATTTGCTATCATAGCCGCACCTGCGGCGAGGTGACCACAAGTGTGGTCTCGTAGAAACAAACAGGGAGCCGTAGATGCGGCCAAGTAGAAATCCTTTAGGAACCGTAGAAGCGGTTGAGTGGGCGCACTTACGATAGTGCATGTGCGAGTTTTTAACCGCAGATGCAGAAGTTGGCAATTTATTGAAAACCACAGATGCGGTGGATTTTGTTGCAGAAGCGCTACTGCAAAAATGGGAGATGGATCGCATGTGCGAAAATGCCTGGGTCAGAAAATATAAGAAGGTTTCCTTCGCAATTTTGAGGGGGTTTTCACCATATTTCATTCGGGAGAAAACTTTGGAGAGCTAATTGAAGAGGAAACCAAAAGATAATCTCGTGGAGGTAAGATTTTTGACTTCATAACTATTTATATGTCATTAAAGGCCTAATTAGAAGTAAAAAATTTGGGAAAAATTAGTGCAAAATGGGTAATTAAGGCTTGAGATTAAGAGACCTTTGAGTTGGAATTTGAGGGGCCATTTGAGGTTCGATTATGATGTTCTTGATATGTATAGACTCGTGAGAGGACGAGAATTCCATAGATGTTAATTTTGTCAGATTTCGAGATGTGGGCTTGGGGTCGGGTTTGGTCAATTTCGGGATTTTTTGTGTAAATTGGATATTTTCGAGTGAGCTTTATTTCCTTAGCATATTTTGATGGTATAAATCTGTATTTGGTTAGATTTGGGGCATTTGAAGACCGAGTCGAGAAGTCAAAGGCATTGTGGGCTAGAGTTTGGACCAAATCGAGGTGAGTAATAGTTTTAAATATTGTCCTGAGGGTATGAAATCCCGGATTGCACATCGTGGTGCTATTTAAGGTGACGCACACGCTAGATGATGAGCGTGAGGTCGTGCACCGTTGGGGATTGTGACTTAGCCCGTTCAGAATGACTGTTTTACCGTGTACTTAATTGAAAATATATTTGTTATTATCATGTTTTGGCTGAATGCCTACTATTTGGACCCTTAGGGGATTTTTATTAATATTTTCTCACTATGTTGACTGTATACTTGTACTCAGTCATGTTATATACCACTATTTTCATAACTCAGTCATGCTTACTCTAATTAAATATATTAAATGATATTTTAAATGATAATTAGGCTGAGCAACATGTTTTACTGTTACCCGAGTGGCTTATGAGATCCTGACTGAGTAAGGCCAAGGGCTTGTGTTGTGAGGATACACTGATTATGATTATGAGTCCGAGAGACTCATATTGTACGCCACGAGGTGGCTTGTTGATATGAGGCTGATGGCCTATACGATTATGCCACAATATGGCTTGATATTACGCTTGGGATGTAAAGGGCCCCTCCAGGAGTTTGCACACCCTCAGTGAGCGCGGGTACCCATTGTGATGTGAGATATAGTCCGAGGGGCTGATATTGTTCCGTATGGTCGCCCGAGGGGTTGATTTTGTTGATATTGTGCCCCAAATGGCGATTCTTTATGTGTTTATCTTTTCTAGTTGCCTGTCATTTACTTGCTTAACTGATAAGAAGGAATTTCTAAAGAAGCTTAAATTGAACTAAGATGACGTTTCATGTTTTCACGGTTTCATTGTTTTTACCGACTTTTTACTGCTTCTTGTAGCCTATTAATGTGCCTTACGTGACTTTTTATTGCTCAGTCTTCATTTATTATTATTCCTCAGTGAATTGGAATACTCACATTACTCCCTGCATCTTGTATGCAGATTCAGTTATTTCTTAACCCACTAGCGAGTATTTGTTGCTCAGAGACAGAGTCATCGGAGCTTAGCAAGGTAGTTGCCCGATGTTCCCATCACCGCTTTTCTCCCTCTTGATTTCATTGTATTTAGTGCATTTTTATAATTTTTATTGTATTTAGACCTTAGTAGATGCTCGTGACTGATGACACCCCAATGTCGGGATATGTGTATTCCGCAACAATATTATTTACCTTATTTTGGGGCTTATTATTATGATTTAGACCTAGTTCTATTATTTAATTGCTTAAAAATAAGGCGGGAGTGTGTCAACTGGCCTTGTCTTCACGAGAGGCGCCATCACGACCGGGTCCGGGTTTAGGGTCGTGACAAGTTGGTATCAGAGCCTAAGTTACATATGTCTCATGAGTCATGAACAAGTTTAGTAAAGTCTCGCAGATTGGTACGGAGACGTCTGTATTCATCCTCGGGAGGCTGTAGAACCTTTAGGAAAACTTCACATTCTTGAATTCTTATCGTGCGTCATTGATTCAGCTGGAAATGTAACTCTTTGAATTCCTTCCACGCGTTTGCATGCGCGTATAAGCGCTTAGTATTATATGTGCATCGATGGCTTGTGATTCCCTGATCGAGGGGGCAATCTTTGCCTGTGGATGTTGGGCCAATCTGGAGGACTTGAGGCCGGGTGTTTGCCTACAGTTTAAGCACTAAGGCATGGATTGTATGAGTACGTGCTTGTGGATTTTTATGTCCGGTAGTGTCCCTGTTAGTGGAAGTGATGACTGGGTAGCTATGTGGTGAGTATGATATGATTGTGAGGTGTATTCATATAATTTGGAGCGACGAGAATGGTCTGCTGGATGATAAAAGAACTAGTAAGTGCTTGATTTCTACCTTGATTTGAGATATAGCCCCGAGTTATGGGTATGTGAAGAATCTTTTCATGTTTTCTATTTGGGAGTGAAGTAAATTTCATGTTGCGAGATGAGTTCAGACTCGGGAAGATTAAGTGACAATGTAATGTTTATGGGTGTGGAAGGCTATAAAGAGATGTTAGTTTGAGGCGAAGCGGGTGGGTTATCTCCTACGGATGTTCTGAAGTTGTGCGGTCCTTATGTTATCTGTTGGAATATCTCATTTACAAGTGAAATATGTGAGTTGCAATTTAAATTGGGTCGCTTAAGAGAGTGGGCTTGACTACTACGAGAGTGAATGCGGGAATTGCAAAAGATATAAAGTGCTAGATGGCATGTCTTTCATGAGCTTATGAAGGATTGAGTTTACTCTCACTATGGTATTATGGAAGTGATAGAGTATACACATTATGAGTTATTGTGTGGTTTGATCTATGGCTTCGATCCAGGTGGGGGACTCTGCTATTGATTAGGTGTTTGCACGGTTAGGTGCTATGTTGGTTCCAGTTTGAGGCGTGCTGGTGAGTCAGCTATGGCTTGTAAAGGTTGGGACCGATGATGGCTCGAGTAAAGGCAATTTCAATAAAGGTTATGCTATGCTTTATGGGTGTATGAGAATTACAGAATGTATTGAGTTGATATTGGTAGAGGATGCGCGGTGCATAGAATAAGAAGTTGCTTGGTTGCATTAAGGTAGGGTTACATTATGTAGTGGCGGAGTGCTAATGAGGCATAGGCTGGTTCAGTTCATCTAATCAGGCTGATTGAGGTTTGAGTAGAGTGGATGACTCTCGAGAATGGTCCTAACGAGTTTAAGGTTTTACATATAATAATTAGAGATTTCAGGTTGTATGTTTAGCTAGAAACTGAGGTTTGCATTGGGAGGTGTCAGGGCTCGTGGTATTTCTATATCATTAGGGGATTCTATACATCAACATCAGGAAGGTAAAGAAAACGGATTTAGATTCGCAGGAAGTCTCTTCAAAGTAAATTATTTCTGGCAATTTTGGGGATATTTTAGAGAGTGTTCAACAGCTTATGAGTCTTAGACGTGTGGTTTTATGCTTGGATCTCGTGTGGTGAATATGGGTTGAGAATTGTGGTGTTATAGCAAGAAGAAGTATCAAGTTGAAGGTAAATGGAAGGAAACTAAGATAGATGGTTTAGCTTGGTAGTAGACCGAATCGATATGGTAAGGATATAAGTAGTTCTTTGGATGCTTATGAGGTAATGAGTTTATACAAGTGTTTCACGGCGATTCCCTTGAGTTTTAGTGGCATGCGTAGCTTGTTTGAGTTAGAAGGATTCAATCCTGATAGGTTTGGTTTGTGCAAACAAAACTCAGAGGATTCTCGATGATTTCTACCACGGGTTGGAGGTGTATATCTATTACTAGCGTGAGGAGCGTGGGATGTGCAGTGATTTCCTTCTAGATGGGATCAATAGAAAGTTCTTGGCTAGTTGAGTACATAATTGCTTATGGCTCGGAAGGGATACGAAGTTCTCATGGTTATCCTAGGACGGTATAGTTATGTGGTATGTGGTATAGGTTTGAGATTTGCATGTGTAAGGTCTTGGTTCTGTTTTGAAAGGAAGATCATAAAATCCTTAGGTATTCGGCAGCTTCAGATGATTAGGGAAATAAGCTCCAGTTGATTGGGGAAATGATCATCAGATGATTAGGGAAACGAGCTTCCGATGATTTGGGGGAAAATGATAGAACTAAATGGTGTCGCTTGATGAGGGTATTCGCTTTAGCAAAAAGGCAGTGTGATTGAGTTGATGGTACGTCATTAATATTATAGCATTCTCTTGTTGGATCGACTGTTGGTATTCGAGTTTGCTTGGAGCCACAGAAGAATTATAAGAGTACCTCTCATGGAATGATTGGGTATTAGAGGTGTGTTGTGTATTTCGACAGCATAGTTGGGATCGGATATGGTGATTTGTAATCAATGCCAACCCTGTACTACTATAAAGTAGCAAGAGAGGTCGAAGCAGCTTTTACCCGAGAAGGTCGGGATCGATTTCCACAGGGAGCTAGATATTGGAGTTGAGTTTCTATCTAAATTGGAGTTGCGTTTTTTCCTAATTGCATTTCTAAACATTATTAATGTTGATTTTTTACTTCTAATTTTATACTATTAGGATGCTAAATTAGACTTAGTAAAGCTAAGATTACACTATTATGAATTGTTCAAATAGATAAAATTCACCAGGGTAGTGACTTTCTCCTAGGTGGCTAGTTGACGGATTCTCGAGTCTAAGGCTAGATTGCCATATTTGGGGAGTATGATATAATCATTGCACGATTCTACTCGTTCTATACCTCTCGATAGTTTGAGTGATTTTGCCTGAATTGACTTTCTCAAGACCAATTGGATATGCAAATTTGTGCAAGCAATTGAGGTTCAAGTCGAGTATTACTATCTCTAGGTTTAACCCTTTAATTGGGGCTATCAATCTCTTGAATACGCCCCACTTCCTTGTTGGACCAATTTCATGGACTTAGGATCTCTTTCTCAAGAAGAGCAAAAGTCTACTAGGCATAAACTAGTGTTTGCAACTACTAATTCAACATTAAAACCCTAAATTAGCCCAAACACCAAACACCATAGACAATCAAACATCAAAACACAAGACTTATCAATTACCCACACTAGGATTGAGCCACAACCCTAGCTAGTGGGTCTAGATACTTATAATTGTAGAAGAAAACAAAGGAATAGATGAAGAAAAAACCCATAATAATTAATTACTAGATAAAACTTAAATATTTAATGGTGAAATTAAGCTAAAATTACTCAAATGGTAAAAGAGGTGTTCACAAGGGCAGCTCTGTCCCAAAATCTATCTGATGACCTAAAAATAGGGAAAGAAACTATTTATACTAGGCTAAAAATTCTGGACAAAAATACCCCTGCGGGGCTAGTGCAGACCGTACAAAATCGAGTGTTAATGCACTAAGGCTCTTGGCTTGATTAATCTGCTCTCTGAAGTTGGCCACCGCCATCGCGGTGGCTTCTATTGCAGTCCGTACAAAATGGACCGCGGACCGCACTAGGCAAAATTCTCCAATTGGCAACTCTTTGATCTTGGGCAAGGCGGACCACATTGAAATCAATGCGGACCCCACAAAATCCTTTGTGGCCGCATTGCCTGGTTGACTGAGAAGCATACTCTCTAATCTTCATCTTTGCGAACCGCACAAAATGGTGTGCGGCTGCACTGGCCCTGTTTGACTGAGCTTAGTCTTGGTCCTGGTACCTCTGCATGTTTCCCTCCTTTTTGAGCTGGTTTTTGATATATTGTCACCTTGTTGATCAAAACCTGCAATAAAGTACAACTTGTGATCCTTTGGGACTATTTTGTGCATATTTCTAATCAAAACTTAAAGAAGGAGTGTAAAATGCATCATAATCCCTAGTTATCAACTCCCCCAAACTTAAGCTTTTGCTTGTCCTCAAGCAAACAAAATAAGATCCCCCTCCCCCCTTTAAGAGTCAATCCAAGAAAATTCATCCGACCTAAAGTGACCTCATATTGCATCAATTGGGACTAACAATTACCATCAATTCAAATGAATCATTAACGACATTCACTCTTTTAAACACCATGGATTTAGTGTGACACAAGAGCATCAAGAGTTGACTCAACACATCAAAGAAACTTTTTCTATTACTTTGGTAGTTGTGGAACCCAAACTCACATATCCTCAAGTCTCCCTAAGCAAACCTCACCTTTAGGACAGTGGAACTCAAAATGAGGTTAGTAGAAATACACTCATCTCTATCAAGGAAAAGTCACAAGTCTGTCTCTAAGTACCATATGCTTGCCCCTTATGTTAGTCATCACTAATGTAAGTTTCATTCAACTAGAGATCATATAGAGTTTTTGTGGAGACATAATGAAGGCTTTTGGTTCAGGGTAGGAAATGTTTGGTCTAAGTAGATTTCATCTTCCCTTTAGCACTTTTTTTACTTTATTTTGGCACTCATTCACTTGATTGTTTAAGTCATTTCACTTCTTTCTAAGGGGTTAGAGAGACACACTGTCACTCTTTCTTGTTCATTTCAACTCTTTTCTCCTTTCTCAACTTTCCACACCTTTCATTATTTGCTTTTATTGAATCCCTTTATTCATTTCTACATTGAACATTCTTTTTGTCTTTTTGCTTTTCTTTTTTTTATTGCCTTTATTTCGCTTCATTTTGTGCATTTTTCACCACCTTGTTGCAATACTCGTCTATCCCCCAAAATTATACTTTTTCCATGTGCTAAGGAAAGATCGGGTGCCAAGAGAGGGTATCTTTAGAACGAGTAAAGGCTTGTATCGTGATTCTTGAAGGAAAAAGGTCTAAGGTTCAAAAAGGTTGACGAGGGATTTTATCATTGGCAGGCTATGGAAGTGTTCAAGTTATCATTTGGATTCAAGAGAGCCCATTATCATGTCTCAAGTCAAATTCTTAGGATTTCGCTTAGACAAACATTCAGGCCAAGTTCTAGACCAATGACTCATGACTGGGACTTGCAATGCAATTTCTCACCATACGCGCTATGGGATCGCTAAAGACACAAAGTCGGGGACCCACAACAACCTTAGATAAGATTTGAGCACACAATGATCCCGCAAAACTACATGATGATTATTGGCCAACACAAGAGTCTCAAGGTCACAACTTTCACCATACTATACACAATGATTTGTTTTTTTACCATATGATCAAAGACAAATGTGCTGGACCAAGTGAAGCGTTGCTTGAGGCATCCTTACCACTAACTACTAAAAAGCAAAAAAGAAAAGAAAAATAGACTCAAACTTTTAAGAAGGTTGTCATGCCATCCATCATTAGGAAGAGCCACCCGGTTCACGCAAATTCCACCTTTGGAAAGAACCGTGATATTAAGAAAACCAAAGGCTTATTTCAAAAACTCAAAACAAGAAGCTACAAATATGAAATAAGAAGCTAAGAAAAGGAAAAAATGAAAAGTAGAATGGATATGTACAAGAGGGGATTTAATCGAATATACAATAGGGAAGATGAATATATACAATGGAACGTAACTTTTATGTACAGACCCAAGATGAAAAGTATGAAAAACATAATGAAATTCTGAAATTATATACATATCAAAGATAAATAAGAAAGAAAGAAAGAAATAATTCATATATATAGTAATCCAAATCCAAGTAGGGCCTGCCCCCTCAAATGAAAGTTGACATTGTCCTCAATGCCAACTAAGCAAAATAATCACAAAAGTAGATGAAAAGAGGAAAATGAAACTCCCTATGAGTTGTCCCCCTGCATAGGAACCTCTGTCTGGGTCCTTGGGTCCTCTCTATGCTGTAGAACCTGAGACTGGCTCCCTGTGAACTATGGCTATGCTAGCGGGACCTGGGCCTGGACGTGGACTAGATCTTGGGCTACATCCTGGGGCTGGCTAGAGGCATCCTCTAGTAGGTTCGCCAACTGATTGACTGCATCATCGGACTGTAGGATCACCATCTTCCTCTTAGGATGCCTCTTGTACTGCCCTGGCTGGGGATAGACTGTTGGTACTGGGTCATGGAGTAGCAACCAAAGGTATGTGATCCGCCTTTAATCTCTCTACCTCAGCCCACAAATCCTTCACAGATTCTTTGGAAGCCCGAGTCTTCCTCATTTTCTTTGCCTCCCTGGAAATCTCCTTGAGAGCCTTTCTATGTGAATCAACAAGGTCTGTAAGTAATTTCTGGTTCTCAATGATCTTCTTCTAGTTGTCCAGAAGATCCTTGAGAGTGTCCTCAATAGACCGTGGGACCTGTGGAGGAGGAGGTGTTGATTGAGCTACCATGGTAGTAGATAATACAGACAACTTAGAAGTAGCTGTCTATATCCAGTTGTTGATGCTGGTGAGGGCCTGGCTCAAACGATGGGCAGTCAATGGCTAGGAAGTGGTGGAAGGTATCTCTGGAGCTGAGGAAGTAGATGGACCTAGAGCTATATCTGTTGCAGTAGAAGGAGACTGTGGAATAGTCACTACCACTACTGGCTCTTCAGATTGGCCAGTTGAAGTAGTGGATTTCCCTTAGAAATGCTTGCCCTTAGGGGTTTCATGACTCTGTAGGCTATACCACGAGCAAGGTGCCTTTGCCTTCAGTTTCACGTCAAATCTGTGCTTATCCACATTCAGGCCCTCCAAGTACATCGTCAGGAAGTTGGGGAATGGGTGAGACTTGTCACCCTTATTCACTACCCATGTAATGACTCAGGACATCCTATTCCCAACATTGATCGGGTACCCTGCCATGATATATGCAACTAGAATTGCCTAGTAAATTGGGAGTGAGTTGTCGTGGGTGGTAGGGTCTAGTCAGCTGCACACGAATGTCTCCCACCCCTTGGCCTCAAAGTTCAATGTCCTCCTCAATATCTTCACCCCCGCAGTTAACCACTCGGGGGTGGTACCTAGGATTTCCAAGTACTCCGCCAACCACGGACATGCTTCTTCACCCAACTGTATCTTCTCCAAGTATAAGGACTCATCCTCCTCCGTGAAGCCTAAACAGTCATTGATGGCCTTGCCATCAAACTCCACTTTCAAATTTTGCATTTTGGTGACTGTGGTACCCTTTTTGATGTGAGACACATTTGTGTAAAATTCTTTCACCAAGTGCTCATTGGCATCATCCACATGCCCTATAAAGTAGTCTCATCCAACTCTATCTATGAATTGCCTCAACACATTTGGGTTGTGAGGCGAAAGATCCCTGGAGATAATTTCTCTCCCAGGTATTAACTTCTTTTCTGGAGACCACTCTCTGAATTTGTGGTAGGCAATCTCACTGATAAACCGGTTCTCCCACACCTCCAGGTTTTTAGTTCTATCGACCCCACTTACTTGGGGCTCACTACCTTCTATTTTTCCCCTTCTTCTCCTATTGCACCCTCTCCAGATAATGAAACTGTGGGGGAGGTGAAGTACTCATCCCCACTGCCTTCAACTGAGCCCTTAGATGACTCAGAAGATATATGAACTGAGGCTTGGGCAGTGGGGGGTGCTGGAGGTGTATCTCTCAACCGATTCCTCTACGGCTGTCAGGATAGTATTCAAGCACTAAATCTAAAGATGCCTCCCGGTAGAGCTCGTACTTACTCCCTGACTGGTCAATAGCCCTATCTGCATCTCTTATGAGTTTTATTGTGTTCTTTACGTTTTGTCAGGCTTATGGGGTTAATTTTATCATTCCTTGCTTCCCACCTCGGGAGGACTCTCCTCTTTCTGCTTGTTTAGCACCTTTGCCTCTTGATTTTACCATTGTCTTCAAAACAACATTTATTCAGACTTTGTTAGTATCCAGGAAAATACTGAAATTCAAAGTTGCAAAAAAAAATATTGCTGATAGTTTAAATTTGTAGAGTGCAGACCACACAAAATGTAGTGTGTCCACAAAGAGGCCATTGCGGACCGCACAAAATCCATTACAGTTCACACATAGGTGGGGTTCAGACTACCCACTCTCTGAATCTAAGCACTATGGACCCCACAAAATAGCAATAAGGTCTCAAAATCCAATGCGGCCGCGATCCTCAAAATGTTCAACTTGTAGGACTTGTCATTACGGTCCGCACAAAATATCACTATGGACCACACAGGGGCACCGCGGACCGCAAAAAATATACCGGGGTCCTCACTGAATGCCCATTAGCAATACCTACCTAGGGTTCAAATTTTGATCAATTTTAGTTCAATCTTTCACCTATTAATGAGTCCCTAAGTGTTCGTTCAGCGTTTTAACTACCTAGTCCTACTTAAAACAGAAATTATCTAACCTATGCTAAAAGATTGAAAGAAAAACGGATAGGGAAAGAAGAATAAATAAGAAACAATTAAAATAGAAAGAAAATAAATAAATTAAACAACTAAGAAGAAGTTAATGTTACCTGAGATTAGATGAAATGCTGAGTAATGAACTTGAGCAGTTAATTTCGTGCAGATGAGAGAGATGAACAATAACTTTGTATGCTCTGAGAGTAGAAGGATCGAAAAGCTCAAAAGGAGGGCCTCAAGTCCTGTTTATAGAAAAAGGTCATGGGGCCCAGCTTACCTACTCACCGCGGATCGCACAAAATGGCACTATTGTCCGCGGTGCTCGAAACCAACAGGCATTGACAAAATGACCACTGTGGATCGCACTAAAGTTAATGCGGCTATAGTGGACCACTGCGAACTGCACAAAAGGCAATGTTTGCGATGGTAAACTTCAGAGAACCCCAACTTTTGTCTAATCACCAGTGCGGTACCCCACACAAAGTTCTTTGCGGCTGCATAAATGAGTGCAGTCCGCATTGAAAACTTGAGAGAGTGGTCATTTTCCAACTTTTTCCTGCACTACATCAACACAATCCTACAACATCTCACACCAAGTCAGTCCAAAATAAATCCTACACTACAATGAAAATTAAAGAAAAACAAGAAGAAAAACACATGGGTTGCGTCCCAAGAAGCGCCTGATTTAACGTTGTGGTACGATGCCTGTTACCCTCAAATCATTTGAGATGGAGAAGTGCCACCACGTGGCTGTCATCAATCTTTCCCAAGTAGTGCTTGACCCCGTGCCCATTTACTCTGAAAACTTCCCCATTTTTGATCTTCAAGTCAAGTGCACCAAACAGGGTCACAAACACCACTTCAAAAGGTCCACTCTATTTAGACTTAAGCTTTCCCGGAAACAGACGTAACCGAAAGTTGAACAAGAGAACCAAATCACCCACTTTGAACTCCTTGCCACGAGCATATTTATCACAGAGGTACTTTATCTTATCCTTGTACAAGGACGAACTGGAGTAGGCATGGAATCGAAATATATCAAGTTCATTAAGCTGCTCCACACAAAGTTTGGCTATCTAATTCAAGATTCAGCTTCCTCAAAGCCTAGATGGCCTTGTGCTCTAACTCAACTGGTAGATAGTAAGCTTTAGCAAACACCAACCGATATAGAGACATACCAATCAGAGTTTTGTAAGCAGTCATATAAGCCCATAAAGCATCATCCAACTTCTTTGACCAATATGTCCTATTTGCATTCACCATTTTTGACAATATACTTTTGATTTCCCTGTTTGAGACTTCAACTTGGCCACTCGCTTAGGGATGATAAGGAGTAGAAACTTTGTAGTTGACACCATACTTTTCAAGCAAAGTGTCAAAAGCTCTATTGCAAAAATAAGACCCCCATCACTTATGATTGCACAAGGAGTGCCAAACCTCGTAAAAATGATCTTCTTGAGAAATGCAACAACACTATGGGCCTCATTGTTGGGCAAAGCCACAGCTTCAACCCACTTTGAAGCATAGTCAACCGCCACAAGAATGTATGTGTTCCCACACGAGCTAAAAAAGGGCCTATAAAATCAATGCCCCATACATAAAAATATTAACCTCAAAAATGGTATTGAGATGCATCTCATCTTTTTTCGAAATTCCACCCGCTCTTTGACATTCGTCATACCTCTTCACAAGTTCACTTGCATCTTTGTACAAAGTTGGCCAATAAAACCCACAACTAAGAACTTTGGAAGCCATCCTCACCCCGCGATGATGGCCACTATAGGGAGAGGAATGACAAGCCTCTAAGATACTCAATTGCTCTTCCACCGGGAGACACCTTCGCATCACACCATCCGTGCAAATCTTGAACAAGTACGGGTCATCCCAATAGAAATCCAAACTATCATGTTTGAGCTTCTTCCTTTGGTTAGAAGAGAGCTCACACAGGATTATACCCGTCATATGGAAATTAGCAATGTCCACAAACCATGGCATACCATTCCCCTACACCAAAAGAAGTTGTTTATCAGGAAACAAATCATTGATGTCTAGGCCATGTCGAGGTCTCCCCTCCTCCTCCAAGTGGGACAAGTGGTCTGCCACGTGGTTTTCACTACCCTTCCGGTCCACAATTCTCCAAATCAAACTCTTGAAGTAACAAGACCCATCGCATCAATCTAGCTTTGGAATCCTTCTTTATCATCAAGTACCGGAGTGCGGCATAATCGGTATGGACTATGACACACATAAGATACAGCCGAAATTTCTCCATTGCAAACACAATAGCCAAAAGTTCTTTCTCAGTCACTGTGTAGTTCACTTGAGAATCATTCATTGTCTTGCTCGCATAGTATACCAGATGAAATATTTTGTTCACTCTTTGACCCAAAACCGCCCCAGCCACAATATCGCTTGTATCACATATGAGGTCAAAGGGCAAGCTCTAATTGGGTGCAGTAATGATAGGAGTGGTGGTCAACTTGTGCTTGAGAAGTTCAAAGTATTGCATACATCTCTCATCAAACACAAACTTGGCATCCTTTTCCAATAACTTTAATAAGGGGTTCACTACCTTCGAAAAGTTTTTGATAAATCTCCGATAGAACCCAACATACCCAAGAACTTCTAACTTCCTTGACGGAGGTAGGGAAGGGAGCCTTGAAATCACATCAATTTTTCTTTGTCTACCTCAATACGATGCTTTGAAATTTTATGCCCAAGAACTATGCCCTCTTCCACCATAAAGTGGCATTTCTATCAATTAAGAACAAGATTGGTTACTTCACAACGGGCCAAAACTCTATCAAGATTTTTCAAACACTCATAAAATGAATCACCCACAATACTAAAGTTTTCCATAAACACCTCCAAAATATCTTCCACCAGATCATTAAAAATGGCCACCAATGTAGCCAGTGCATTACACAACCCAAAAGGCATCGTAGAATTGGCAAAGATGCCATATGGACAAGTGAATGTGGTCTTCTCCTAATCTTCTGGAGCAATCAAGATTTGGTTGTATCCGGATAACCATCCAAGAAATAGTAGAAGGCATTCCCAACAAGTCAATCTAACATTTGATAAAGGAATGGCAATGGAAAGTGATCCTTACGGGTCACTTTATTCAACTTGCGGTAGCCCGTGTATACCCTCCAACCGCTGACTGTTCTTGTAGGAATCAACTCATTTTTCGAATTTGCAACCATGGTCACGCCACCCTTCTTCGGTACAAATTGTACCGGTAAAGTCCAAGAACTATCAGAAATAGGGTACACAACCCCGGCATCCAACCTCTTGATCACCTCCTTTTTCATAACTTCTTGCATTGCTTTATTAAACCTCCTTTGATATTCCAATGAGGGCTTTGCATCATCTTCTAGAATAATCTTGTGCATATAGAAGGTGGGGCTTATTGCCCGAATATCAGCTAACGTCTATTCAATCGCCTATTTTCGCTTTTGAAGCACTGCCAATATGGCATCAACCCGCATGTTACTAAGACAAGAGGAAAAAATAACTAGCAAAGTAACACTAGGGTCTAAGAACTCATACCTGAGGTGTGGAGGCAATGACTTCAGCTCCAACACTGGAGGTTCCTCTATTGAAGGCATTGTTGGGGAGTCTTTCTATTTTTAAGATCCAAAAAGACTCTCCTTGGCTAATAAGAATAAGAGCCTATTCCATGTAAAGCATTCATACACTTCACTCGGCTATTATCATCATTGTCATCAAGATTCAACAATACGGCCTCTAGAGGGTCCTCCATATTGATCACTGCACTAGTATCATCAACTATCACTGCCGTGACAAGATCCACAAAAGAGCACACCTCTGAATTATTGGGCCGCTTCATTGACTTGCACACATGAAAGACCATTTTCTCATCACCCACACGAAAGGTAAGTTCACCTGCTTCCACATCAACTAAGGTCTTCCACGTAGCAAGGAAAGGTCTCTCCAATATGATTGGAACTTTATAATCTACCTCACAATTCAAGATCACAAAATCAGCTAGCAAGATAAATTTGTCCACCCCGATAAGAACATCATCAATAATACTAAATCGTCTCTTCATAGTTCTATCCTCCATTTTCAATCTCATGGAAGTCGGGCTCGGTTTCCCAATACCCTAATTCTTAAAAACTGAGTAGGGCATTAAGTTGATACTTGCCCCTAAATCACACAGAGCTTTAGCAAAGTCCGCACTCCTAATAGTGCAAGGAATGGTGAAAGAACCGGGATCTTCTAGCTTCGAGGCTATTGAGTGCACAATTACACTAACTTAGTGGGTCATATTTATAGTTTCACATTCCATGGACCATTTATTGGTCACCAAATCCTTCATGAATTTAGCATAGCCCGGCATTTGTTCAAAAGCCTCCACCAAAGGCACATTAATAGATAAGATCTTCATCATGTCAATGAACTTTTTAAACTGATTCTCATTTTTTTGCTTCGCGAGCCTTTGAGGATAAGATGGAGGTGGACTTGGAAAAGGAGCCTTGGTTTTAGGAACAATCGGCTCCGATATGTCTATTACATGTTCCCTAGATGGGTTCACGTCATTCTGAGTTTCCACCTCGGCATATTGAATATCAATCCTCACTTCTCTATTCACATTCTCATCAATAACATTTTCAACCACCAAAGAAACTTCGTCTTCTTGCAACTCAACTTCATTAGTCAAACTTTGCTTTTGTTTGTAGGCATTCACATCACCGCCTCGTCTACTCCTTATAGTTACCGCCATCACATGATTGTTCCCACTTTTCGGGTTGACTAACGTATCACTTGGTAGAGCACCCTTAGGGCAAGTATTCAAAGATTGTGAGATTTGACCTAATTGAACCTCCAAATTTCTCATTAAAGTATTGTGGGAAGACAACTGAGAATCAAAATTCGCAGTTGTTTTTATCATCTGTTCGAACATCATTTCAATTCTCCCCATGTCATTATTGGAAGAACTAGGCCCTTGTTATGGAAATGGAAGTGGATTCGGTTGTTGGTACATTTGGGGCCTTTGAAAGCTTTGCCCCAGGTTTCCTTGATTTCCATTATTCTAACCTCCTTGATTTTTCTTACCACCCTAGTTGTTGTTGTTTCTATTTCAATTACCCAGATTGTTTTGATTATTGTTCTGATTGCCCCAATTGGAATTTTGGTTGTTGTTTCCCCAATTACCATTGCCTTGTTGTTGTTGATTACCCCAATTGCCTTGGGGTCTCCATTGTTGTTGGTTGGAAGAATTGCTCCTTTGGCCTTGATAATTATTCATATATTGCACCTCTCCATTCTGCTCACCATAACCATCATCTTGGAATCCGCCGCAATCATTGTCAAATTGATCCGAACTCCCTTGGATCTGTTGACCTCTTTGTATTCTTTTGTTTACTAACATGTTGACACCCTCCATAGCATTCACTTGGCGAAGATTTTGAACTTGTTGCAACTGTGCATTTGCTAGTTGGTTCATCATAGTTGTCAACTCATCTATAGCCTGCCCATGATTATGTAGCTCTTTGTACAAATGAGTGACGATGGGGTCACCCTGGGGCACATTGGCTCTACTTTGCCAAGCAGAAGAAGTGTCAGTCATCTCGTCAAGAATGTCACAAGCCTCATCATAAGTCAGCTTCAAGAAGTTTCCCCCAACAAGTTGGTTCGCTATGCACTGGTTTATTGTGTTAATGGCCCGGTAGAAAGTTTGTTGGATCATCACGTCGGTTATATCATTGTTGGGGCATTCTTTCACCATTGTTTTATATCGCTCCCAAATCTCATGTAAAGGCTCGGTGGGCTCCTATTTGAAGGCTAAGATCTCATCCCACAATGCTGCCATGTGCCCCGGTGAGAAACACGTAGCTAAGCTAATCAACCAATTCATCCCAAGTAGTGATGGAATGCTTGGGAAGTCTCTCAAACCAATCCAATGCTTTCCCTCTAAGTGAGAAAGGGAAGAGTCTTAACTGATGTGTATCCTCAGACACATTAGTTTGCTTGCTCCCCCAATAGGTGTCCACGAAACCGTTGAGGTGTTTGTAAGCATTTTGATTGGCAGTGCCCGTGAAATACCCACACTGCTCCAGTAATGCCAACATAACATTAGTGATTTGAAAATTGCCTGCACGGATCCGAGATGGGACAATTGTACTTGCATAGCCTTGGGTTGGAAGCAATCGTTAAGCCACTCTTGGAGGTGGCAAAAGAGGGTCTGGAATATTGTCATTGGCATTAGCATTGGCCTGGCGGCCTCTACGTTGTCCTTGAGGTACAAGAGGCACCTCATCCTCTCTATTATCATCTACCTCCTCCCTCGCAATCACATTTCTAAGAGGGTCATTGTTGTTTGCTGCCATTTTTGTACCAGAAGTTTTGACACACAAATTAGTAATAAGGAAGGAAAGAAAAACAGTACAGAAAACTATTTAGATAGATACCCAAAACCGTTAGCTCCCCAGCAACAGCGCCAAAAAGTGATCAGTCCCAACCCTGTACTACTATAAAGTAGCAAGAGAGGTCGAAGCAGCTTTTATCCGAGAAGGTCGGAATTGATTTCCACAGGGAGCTAGATATTGGAGTTGAGTTTTTATCTAAATTGGAGTTGCGTATTTGTTCCTAATTACACTTTTAAACATTGTTGGTTTTGATTTTTACTTCTAATTCTATACTACTAGGATGCTAAATTAGACTAAGTAAAGCTAATATTACACCATTGAGAGTTGTTCAAATAGATAAAAGGGCACTATGGTAGTGACTTTCTCTTAGGTGTCTAATTGTTCTCGAGTCTAAGGCTAGATTGTCATATTTGGGGAGTATGATATAATCATTGCACGATTCTACTCACTCTATACCTCTCAGTAGTTCGGTTTATTTTTCCCAAATTGACTTTCTCACGACCAATTGGGTATGAAAATTTGTGCAAGCAATTGAGGTTCAAGTCGGGTATTACTATCTCTAGGTTTAACCCTTTAATGGGGGCTATCAATCTCTTGAATACGCCCCAATTCCTTGTTGGACTAATTTCATGGACTTAGGATCTCTTTCTCAAGAAGAGCCAAAGTCTACTAGGCATAAACTAGTATTTGCAACTACTAATTCAACATTAAAACCCTAAATTAGCCAAAACACTAAACAACCATAGACAATCAAACATCAAAACACAAGTCAATTATCCACACTAGGGTTTAGCCACAATCCTATATAACAGGTCTAGCTATTGATGAAGAAAAACCCACAATAACTAATTATTAGATAAAACTTGAAGATTCAATGGTTAAATTAAGCTAAACTTGCTCAAAATGGTAAAAGAGAAGTGTTCACGAGCGCAACTCTCTCCCAAAATCTATCTGATGACCTAAAAATGGGAAAAGAAACTATTTATACTAGGTTGAAAATTCTGAACAAAAGTACCCCTACGGGGCTAGTGAAGATCGCACAAAATCAAGTGCAACTGCACTAAGGCTCTTGGCTTGATTAATCTGCTCTTTGAAGTTGGCCACCATGGACCGCACAAAATGCACCGCAACCGCGATGGCTTTTATTGTGGTCCGCACAAAATGGACCGTGGAGAGCACTGGGCATAATCCTCCAATTGGAAACTCTCTGGTCTTGGGCAATGCGAGACCGCACAAAGCTGAGTGCAGACGCAATAAAATCAAACAGACTGCACAAAATCCTTTGCGACTGCATTGTCTGGTTGATAGAGAAGCATATTCTCTGATCCTCATCTTTGTGGACCGCACAAAATGGTATGCGGCTGCACTGGCCGTGTTTGACTAAGCTTGGTCTTGGTCTTGGTCTTGGTACTTGTGCATGTTTCACTCTTTTTGAGCTGGTTTTTGACACATTGTCACCTTGTTGATCAAACCCTGCAATCAAGTACAACTTGTGAGCCTTTGGGACTATTTTGTACATATTTATAATCAAAACATTAGTAAGAAAGAGTGTAAAACGCATCATAATCCTATCAATTCGCTTGCTGTATGGATTTAGAGAATGGGATTTCTCATGACCAAAGTTATGTTGTGATTGTGGGTTGCGTGTATCGGCACTGTGTAATGACTATCAGGATTTGGAGACCTTAGTGGATCTTTTGCTGCTTGGTTTGTTAGATTTTGATGTAACAGTGGGCATAGACTGGTGGTCTCTGTGTTGTGTTATTGTGGACTATTGCACTAAGACGGTGATGTTGGCTATGCTGGGAATGCCATGGATTGAGTGGCGAGGTTCGACGGATTAAGTTCCTAATAGGGTGGTGTCATTTTTGAAGACCCAGCAGATGGTTGGGAAGGGTTTTCTTTCCTATTTGCCTTCGTGATGGATGTCAGCGTAGAGACTCTTACTATTGATCCAGTTTGAGTGATGAAGGACCTTCCCAAATGTGTTTCCTGCTGCCGGACATGTTTTCGGACAGGGTTATTGATTTTGATATTGATTTGGTGTTGGGCATCGAATCGTATGGCACCGGCAGAGTGAGAGAATATGAAGGAGTAGCTTCAGGAACTCCTTGATAAGGGGTTCATTAGTAGACCTATATGGATACGTGTTCTGCATCGAGACGCCTTTGTTGATTTCGAGTTTCTATTGGTGAGGGATGTGTTGATTCGGTTGTTATTGAGCTATTAGTGTTCTGAGGTGATCTATGAGCTACTTTTCTATGTTGCGAGGCATTATGATTTGTTGGTTATAGGCATAGATGGTGTGGTTCTATTGGAGTTTCATAGTGGAAGTCGAGCAGTAAGAGTATTTGGGTATTGCTCGATGAATAACGTATCGGTTATGTCCCTTTTGGGTTGTGTGGTGTTATGTTATTTGATCCACCATGGTTATGAATATTTGTCATGGACCTGGATATCAAATTTCACGTGCTTGTCGATTTTAGCATAGCGACTTGAGGTGTTTCATGTGGACCAGTGTTTGGATAGGGTCGCGCCTTGCAGCAAAGTTATGAGGAAGTATGAACCTTTGGGGTAGACTAGTGTGTTCTGTTTCGACAATGTGTGACGGGTCATTGTGTTGTGGTGGCATTGGCGAGCTTTCGGTGCAGCTCTTTCAGTGAGTCATTTCCATGATTTGAGTACATTCGGATTGTTGTTTATTGGTGCATAGATTGCACGAGTTATGGCTATGGACTGTATTGATGTGTCATGCCACTGGAGTAGTGGTGTTGGAATTAGATGAGATTGTTGGGATCTATAATATACACAAACGAATTCGGTTTCAGATATTGGAAGGATAATATCGAGGTTCAGATCAGAAATTTGTTGTTGTACTTGCCGAAGGAGAAATAGCTTCACGAATGGTTGATCAGAGGAATGTTTTTGACTTTCTACGTGTTTCATTTATCATTCACAGTATATAAAAGAGTTGGAATGAGACTTTAGTTGATAAGAGGTTTTCTCTTGGTATTCGGTGGTTGTATGCAACAGCTGTGATTAGGAATTATCGCTACAAGTGTTTGAGTTGTGGAATATATCATGTAATTTGCAAATGGGGTTGCAGATATGGCTTATTATAGCTGGTTTGGGATTATTCAGAGTATAGATGTGAGATTCTGATCTTATAGATGATTTCAGAAGTGGAAATGGGGTTCTAAGATTTATGGGCTAGGTTGGATTGTGAAGTTCTAATTATATTGTATTATCGGACCTATATGAGATAGGGTGATGTGGGATCACCCCCAGGTATGTGCATGGTAAGGTTATACATCGATTAGATTGTTTTTGGAACAACTTTGGGCATGTTCGAGGACGAACGTATATTTAAGTGGGGAAGGATGTAACGACCCGATCAGTTGTTTTGAGCTTTTGACCTTTGTTCGTTAGTTCTCCGGCGTGACTAGCCCCGTATGATGTATTATACTTATGTGAATCGTTGGTTTTGGTTTTTCAAGATAATCGAAATGGACTTGGAAGCAACAATCCTTACTTTGAAGTTTAAAAATTTGGAAGGTTTGACCAAGATTTGACTTGTTGGTGCATGATCTTGGATTGGAATTTTTATGATTTGGTGAGTTCCATTAGGTGATTTGGGACTTAGGAGCGTGATCAGAATGTGTTTTGGAGGTCCGTGGAAGGTTTTGTTAGATAATACGCTTAACGCTAGAGGGGGGGGGGTGAATAGCGTTATAATAAAAATTAGCGTAAACTTGCGGAATTTAAAAATTGCAGGAAATAAATAAGTGCGATAAGTAAATAAATTAGAACAAACGCACCGATATATCCTGGTTCACCACAACCCGTGGCTAGTCCAGTCCCCGAGAGACTCTCTCGAGATTTCCACTTACTTGTTAAGCTTACGGGTGCTCAACAAACCGTTACAACTTGAGGATACAAGCCTCAACAACCTTTGCTCGGAGATACAACACTCCAAGACTTCAACCAAGGAAACACAAGTTCCTTCTTACAACACAAGGGACTAACACTTCCCTTCAAGTGTACAAAAACACTTAGCACTCAAACAAGACACTCCTTTATGAGTAGATATGAGTAAAAGGAATACGCTCAAGATCGCAACAACTTTCGACAAGAATTTGGCTCTCAAAAGCTTATGTAATGAATATAAAATGATAAGCAATAAAATATGCAAGCTTTAGCAATGGTATGATCAATTGTTGTGTGTTGTTGTACTCAAAAGACTGAATTGAAGCTGTATTTATAGTTGAAAAACTTTGTATTACCGTTGCCTAATTGCCAATTAAGAATTGCTGATTTTACTCTGTGACAATCGATTTTCAAAATGCCACAATCAATTGTTTGCCAGTTCTTCCAAAAATCAATCCCAGATTTTACGCTTAACAATCGATTATCTAAGATCAATAATCGATTACTGGCAACGTTCAAAAAATCATTTCTAGATTTTACGTAAAACAATCGATTGTCAGAAATCTACAATCGATTACTCAGCAACGTTCAAAAAATCCTTTCCAGATTTTAATTAAAACAATCGATTATAAGAAATCAATAATCGATTACTCAGCAACGTTCAAAAAATCCTTTCCAGATTTTAATTAACACAATCGATTATAAGAAATCAATAATCGATTACCTGACCGTATTTGAAAACATTTTGGCAACGGTCAGTTATACAATCGATTATACTAAGTTAACAATCGATTATATATCAGTCTTGAAAAATCAATTTAGACACTGCCTCTTGACAATCGATTGTTATAGGTTCGCAACGATTATTTAATAACTTTGAAAAAGTCTGGAAGACATTGCCTCAACACAATCGATTGTCATAATTTCACAATCGATTATTTTGTGACTTTGAAAAATCTGATGGACACTGTCTCTTCACAATCGATTGTCATTAGCTTCACAATCGATTATTTTGAGCTTTGAAAAACTTTGATGGACACTGCCTCATCACAATCGATTGTCATAAGGTTCACAATTGATTGTCATGTAGATTTGAAAAATCTGATGCTCACTGCACAATCGATTGTCATAAGTTCACAATCGATTGTAAAGCAGCTGACTTTAACATAATCGATTATCATAAGTACATAATCGATTATCTTAGTCCAGATTTTAGAGGCATGTTAAAAAATCATTTTGACTAAAGTAAATATGCATTATTTAAAATCATTTTGCTCTAAATTAAATATGCATGATTTAAAAATATTTTTACGAGAGAAGCCAAGTCTTGAGTTTAAGTTGTCGGATCAAGATCATAATTAAATACCGACTCATATAAAACTTAATCTCGATCTTTGTCTTGTGCTTGAATCTCGTTATATATCAATTTTGCACTTGTGCTTGGATCTCGTCATGTGTCAATTTGCGCATAGTTTGTCATTCATCAAAACCTACAAATATGAACACACGTTTAGTATAATGCCTTGAGAACGTGTTTCCAACAGGTTTAGCCTTGAATTGACAAAATTGAGAGTTTGGCGTTTCTCGGTTGATAGGTGAGATTTTGATACAGGTGTCGGAATGGAATTTCGAAAGTTGGAGTAGGTCCGTTGTGTCATTTGTGACATGTGTGCAAAATTTTAGGTCATTCGGCTGTAGTTTGATATTCTTTTTGATTGAAAGCAAAACTCGGAAGATTTTGGAATCTTATGCATGATTTCGATGTTATTTGGTTGATTCGATGTTGTTTGAGGTATTTTGAAGATTGGTAAAAGTTTGAGTAGTGGTATATGATGTGTTTGTGCTTTTGGTTGAGGCTCCGGGGGCCTCGGGGTGATTTCGGATGGTTGGTAGAAAGTTTGGGAGTTGGTTTTGGCAGCTGAAGGTGTTCCATTTGCTGTTATAACTGTACTTGCGGCGAGGTGACCGCAGGTGCGGTGTCGCAGAAGCGAAAAGGGAGCCACATATACGATCAAGTAGATGTCCTTCAGGAACCGCAGAAGCGGTAGAGTGGGTGCACCTGCGGTAGTGCATGTGCAAGTTTTTAGCTGCAGATGCAGAAGTTGGAAATTTAATGAAAACAACAGATGCGGTGGATTTTGTCACAGAAGCGCTACCGCAGAAACGCAAGATGGACCGCAGGTGCGAAAATGCCGGGGTTAGAAAATAAAAAAGGTTTCCTTCACGATTTTGAGGGGTTTTTCACCATATTTCATTCGGGAGAAAGCTTTGGAGATCTAATTGAAGAGGAAACCAAAGGATAATCTTGTGGAGGTAAGGTTTTTGACTTTATAACTCATTTATATGTAATTAATGGCCTAATTAGTGGTAGAATTTTGGGGGAAATCAGTGCAAAAAGGTTAATTAGGGCTTGAGATTAAGAGATCTTTGAGTGGGGATTTGAGGGGCCATTTAAGGTTCAAATTTGATGTTCTTGATATGTATATACTCGCGAGAGAATGAGGATTCCGTAGATATTAATTTTGTCGGATTTCGAGTCGTAGGCTCGGGGCCGGGTTTGGTCACTTTCGAAATTTTTGGTATAACTTGAATATTTTCGAGTGGGCTTTGTTCCCTTAGCATATCTTGAAGGTATAAATCTGTATTTGGTTAGATATAGAGCATTTGGAGACCGAGTCGAGAAGGCAAAGGCATCGTAGACTAGAGTTTGGATCGAATCGAGGTGAGTAATAATTTTAAATACTGTCCCAAGGGTATAAAACTCTGAATTGCACATCGTGGTGCTACATTGAGGTGACACACACGCTATACGACGAGCGTCTGATCGTATACCGTTGGGAATTGTGACTTAGTCCCCGAATGACTGTTTTACCTTGTACTCGATTGAAAATCTATTTGTTATTATCATGTTTTGGGCTGAATGCCATATTTGGACCTTGTGCCGACTATTTGGATGCCTATGAGATTTTTACTGATATTTCTTTACTGTGTTGACTTTATACTTATACTCAGTCATGTTATATACCACTCTTTTCATAACTCTGCCATGCTTACTCTGATTAAATACATTAAATGATATTTTAAATGATAATTGGGCTGAGCATCATGTTTTACTATTGCCCCAGTGGTTTATGAGATCCTAATTGAGTAAGGCCGAGGGTCTATGTTGTGAGGATATAATGATTATAATTATGAGGCCAAGAGCCTGAGATTGTATGCCACGAGGTGGCGTGTTGATATGAGGCCGATGGCCTATGTGATTATGTCACGAGATGGCTTGATATTGCGCTTGGGCCGTAAGGAGCCCCTCCAGGAGTCTGCGCACCTCCAGAGAGCACCGATACCTATTGTGATGTGAGATATACCCCGAGGGGCTGGTATTATTCTGCGTGGTTTCCCGAGGGGATGATTCTATTAATATTGTGCTCGATGGGCGGTTCTTTATGTGTTTATTTTTTGTAGTTGCATGTCATTTACTTGATTAACTATTAAGAAGGTATTTGTAAAGAAGCTTAATTGAACTAAGATGATGTTTCTTGTTTTTCACGGTTTCATTATTTTTACCGGCTTTATACTGCTTCTTGTAGCCTATTGATGTGCCTTTTGTGATCTCTTATTGATTAGTCTTTATTTTGTTATTATTACTTTCTGAGTTGGAGTAGTCACTTTATTCCCTACACTTTGTGTGCAGATTCAGGTATTTCTGAATCGGTAGCAGGTAGTTGTTGCTCAGAGATAGAGTCATCAGAGTTTTCAAGGTAGCTTCCCGACGTTCGCAGCACTGCTTTTCTCCCTCTTGATTTCATTAGACATTAGTTAGTGCATTTTCAGAATTTTCGTTGTATTTAGACCTAGTAGATGCTCGTGACTGGTGACACCCCGGTTTCGGACTATTCTGTAAAATTATTGTTTACCTTATTTTGGGACTTATTATTATGATTTAGACTTAGTTATATTATTTAATTGCTTAAAAATAAAGTAAAAGTGTGTCGGCTGGCCTTGTCTTCATGAGAGACGTCGTTACAATCGAATCCGGATTTAGGTCGTGACATTCTTACTCAACTTGAATGTACTTTCACGGAGGATCATATTATTTTTCATGCGGTGTGGGACCTTACTCCGGTATCATTTGATTTTCCGTACACATTTCTTGAGTCATTCATGATATACTTATTTAATCATTCTTCTCCACATCCCGATGCTTTCTGCTACCTTAGTTCTACTAGCCTATTCTCCACTTAATCTGCTTATCATCTTTACCTTCGCTCATCTTCTTCCACCTCTCTTGAATATCCTGTCCTCCAATGGATATGGCACCTACATATCACCAATAAAATCAAAACATTTCTTTAGCTATTTCTTCTTAATGAATTACCTAATGCTTCTTATCTTGCTTCTCTCAATATTATCCCTAACTTGAAAATATATGTCATATCTTTTTCCAATGCCTAATGGCTTTCCATATTTGGTCAACTTTTGGCATACAATCTTCTACCGGCCCCCTCACAGACTGAAAATATATGTCACTTCCTTCCGTGCACAATATTTGCTTTCATCTCATTGAATTCATCTACCTCTCACATGTCCCCCCCCCCCCCCCTCCGGGGTCATTACTCATTTTTTATCGTACTGATAGTCGTTGGGTTTGTGGTTACACTTTGCCGATGCCTTCCTCTTCCTCTATTGAAGTCGAAGTTATGGCATTACTATTAGGCTTGCAGCTTGCCCTCTTATAGTTATTGCCCGTTAATTATTGAAACTTTAGCTCCTGTTGATGGCAAACAGCCGTGGCATCCCTATGTTTTATGTCTCCTCCATACTTTGTTTTACGTGCTTTCAATAAGAACTGATCTGAGGCTATTACACATCGAACAGTTCCTCTTTGTACTTCTGCTACATTTTCTTGTTTAATCTAATATAACTATCTTTATTAGAAAAAAAAAATTGTCCAACAACTTCTTCTAATGAGGTAAAGTATTTCTTTTGGTGTGGATATTGAGCTGTTATTTTCTCTTCTCATTTTATTTTCTTCTAAGTTTAAGTAGTTTGTAATTAATTAATTTAAGCTCACTAATTCAATCCACTAGCAGTCAAGTATAGATCACTCTATTTGCCTTTTCATTCTATGGTCTACAATAGAATGACTTATGTCGAACGACTTTGTTAACCATAGCAAATGACCAAATGCTTTCATATAATTTAGTTGAAAGATGGTTTTTGTTAAATAACATAAAAGCATCTCTTAGTGATGTATAATATTTTTTTCTATGTTTACTTTGTATGTATGTATATCATGATAAAATATTATATAAATTTGCTTTTTACTAGTGTTGTATACTTATTTATCATAGTTATGATTCTGATCAGTTGTAAGATGATTATTACATAATCAAAGTGACCTCGTTTGTCTCTTTCTCCATTAATATCACATTTTCATTTCATAGTTTATAATTGTGTCAATCTTCAGTTCTCGACATTCCTTTCTTTCAACTCTGACATCTTTAATTTCAGGTTTTCATTATTTTTAATTCCAATAGACTTGAGCATTTAGCCGTGACAAATTAATAATGATTTAATTTATATACATTGATATTTTAGCTAATTATTGTATACTACTTACTTTTTAGAGTATATTTAACGACAAAGTAACTCAATTTTACCAAAGTATCACAAAAGTTACTAAATAAAATTTTTATTGAAAAGATCATTTTAACTCTACCTAAGTATCACAAAAATCCGGGAGAAATTAAAAAATAGTCACATTTACAATTGGTCGTTCAAAAATAGCCAAATATCAAAAGTAATCGAAATTTAGTCACTTTTTACTTAAAGATAAATTTGAGCGAAAATACTATTCAAAACCTGAAAAATACTCAAGTATATTATGTTGGAGTTCAGCATAAGTATACTTGAGCTCCAACATACTATACTAGAGTTCCAGGATAAGTATGCTGGAACTTCGACTTAATATGATGAAGTTCCAGCATAAGTACACTAGAACTCTAGCATAATATACTTGAGTTCCAGCAAGTATACTGGCCCAGTAATATACTGGAGCCAGCAAAGTGTAGCGGTCCAACATAATTTGTTGGAGTTTATACACATGTGCATCGAACTCCAGTATATTATGCTGGACCGATCTCTATTGCAATAAAAATAGTGGCTATTTCTTATTGACTTGGTAAACGTTGGCTATTTTTGAATGATCAGCCGGAAAACTGGCTATACCGTGCTATTTTTACCAAAAATTCAGTAGGAAAAAAATAAATGAACCATGGTAACTCGATATTATTTATATGATACTTAGGCAAAGTTGAGTGATTTTTTCGTTATAAATTTTCTTTAGTGACTATCTGTAATATAGTAGTAGGGGATTTGTAGTCGTACCCTATACTTATGCCACCTTTTAATTTATACCCTATTTTTTAAAATTATTGATTTGATAGCCAGTTGACAAAAAATTCGTAATAATATGACAACTATACCCTTGATAAATCGCGTGATCTGCAACATCATTCATGAAAGAATATCTCCTCCTCTCCTCTCAGCAACTTTATAAGAAAATTAGAAACTTGTCCAAATGCATCTTTAGAATCACACTTGCATGAAGTTATTTTATTTTGAAGCTAAAAACGTTATGCTAATTTAGCGTGAAGTTGTTTCATGTTGAAGCTAAAACTTCATGCTAATATATCATGAAGCTATTTTACATTGAAGCTAAAATTTCATGCTAATGCATGTTGAAGTTATTTATCCTGCAGTCTACAATTTTATCATGAGTGCTGAAGTTATTTAGTTCATTTTCTAAAACTCCACTTTAAATATACTGAAGTTATTAAGTTCATTTGCGAAAACTTCAGACTAAACATGCTTAAACTTTTGTCTTGTAGTATGTAATTTTCTATTGAGTTTTTGCTAAAGCATGCTGAAGTTATTTAGTTCATTTACTAAAGTTTCATATTAAACATGCTTAAGTTATTTAATTTATTTGCTAAAATTTCAGACTAAACATGCTTAAGTTATTTTAGTGCATTTACTAAAACTTCATGCCAAAATATGCTCAAGTTTTGTCTTGCAGTCTACAGTTTTGTCAATAGTCCTGAAGGGCAAAATCATCTCTTTAAAACGCTTTTAACAAAAGAAAAAAGTACAGATGCAAACAGAAAAATAGAACAGGTATAAGTTAAACGGGGACGATCAAATAGGCCCCCCATGTAATTTTTATTATATTAGCCAAGGTTGAGTGACTTTTTTTTTTAAAAGAACTAGTTTAATAATTTTAGTCAGTAAAAGTTAAGTGAATATGATGAACGCGAATAAATATTGAACAATTAATCCAAATACCCGGCCATCCAACAAGTTCAAATAAAAATAGTTGATGGCTCAAATATGCATAATTTATGTATTATATGTGTATAATGATGTATAATCAATATATAATTTATGTATATGACAAAGAATAATGACTGTGACCGGATATTTATATAAAGATCCCAATAATTTTCTCACTAGAACTTTTTCACTACCAATGTCCGTAAAAATAGCACAGTATAACCAGTTTTCGGACTAGTCATTCAAAAATAGCCAACGTTTACCAAGTCAATAAAAAATAGTCACTATTTTGCTGCAACAGAGACATGTCCAACATAATATCCTGGAGTTCGGTGCACGTGTGTATGAACTCCAGCATATTATGCTGGACCGGTATACTTTGCTGGCTCCAGTATAATATACTGGAGACTGGAGCACCGGTGCTCCAAACTCCAGTATATTATGCTGGACCGGTATACTTGCTGGAACTCCAGTATATTATACTAGAGTTCAAGTGTACTTGTGCTGGAACTCCATCATATTATGCTTGAATTCCAGCATATTTATTGTGGACCTCCAGTATAATATGCTAGAGTTCAAGTATATTTATGGTGGAACTCCAACATAATATACTGACTTATTTTCCGGGTGTTGAACGCTCAGATATATCTTTACATGAAAAGTGGTTAAATTTTAACTACTTTAAAATTGATTTATTTTTGAACGACCAGTTATAAATCTAACTAGTTTTGGATCTTCTGCAAAGTGAAAGCAACTTACTTGGGCCGGGAAATTCTGCTCTATTTCTTCTTTCTTGAATAATGAGTACCCAATAAACCATAGAAAATGTTTGGAGAATCTACACAGTACAATCGCCCAAAAAATAATAGCCAAAAATTACACACACACACATATATATTTTGGGGCATTTGTACTTACACCCACTATTTGGGTCACATTTTAACTTGTACCCGCTTTTAAAAAAAGTTTTAAACGTATTCACTTTTTCGCGTGACTTTAGCATACGAAACTGAAGTAACAAAGAGAATCACACAAAACTTCAGCATTCTAGTAGACAGGACTGCAGTGTGCTGAAGTTTTTATTTGTAATTGTTGAACTTAAGCACAGTAGCTGAAGTTTTATTCTTTATTTGCTGAAGTTTTAGTTTGTAATTGCTGAAATTTTTGTTTTTGTAATTTGCGAACTTCAGCTCTAGAGCTAAGGTTTTTGTTTTGTAACTGGCGAACTTCAGCTCTAGTGCTAAAGTTTTTGTTTTTGTGACTGGCAGACTTCACCTCTAGAGCTGAAGTTTTTATTTTGTAACTAAACTTCAGTCTAGAGCTGAAGTTTTTGTTATGTAACTGGCGAACTTCAGCTCTAGAGCTGAAGCTTTTGTTTTGTAACTGGCGAATTTCAGCTCTAGAGCTTTAGGTGGCATGTTATACCCACACGAAGTAAGTTAAAGCAACATTAAGAGGAACCAAGAAACATCACCACATTACCAGTCCAATCGACAACTGAAATTTCCAATTTCCGCCAAACCCAATTCACCAAACAATAATATAAAATTAATAATTAATTTCTCCTGTCCCATTTTCACATCAAAATTGTGCATAAGATTCAAGTTGCAAAATGAAGATAGAACCTTTACAAATGAGGGTGTCTTATAGGACTCACTGGAAACTGGAAATGAGAAGAAGCAGAAGGCGATGAACCTTACTTCTAGAAAGAAAAAAAACTTTGAGGAGGAGAAAGAAGGAGAAAAGGGACTAAAGTTATTTAAAAAATAAATACAAGTTAAAACCTTTTTAAAAAAAAAAGCATAGATTAAATATGAGCGACCGAATAGGACGCCCCGTGCAATTTTAACATTTATTTCGATAAATGCCATGCCCAGCTCCTAAGCTTGAATAATTTCCCTTTTTAGGAAATTTCAAGCCCAAATAGTATCAACTTATTGGCTAAGTATTCTATGATAAAATCCAACAAATCATAGTCCTTTCCATTTAATTTATTCATATGCAAGAGACTAAAAGCTAGCAAGAAAAAAGTTTCATATAGAATCAAACACAATTAGCATTTATTGGAGAAGAACTAAAAGATTACATATAAACAAAAGAGAGTTAAATTATAATCTTCATAGAATTAAAAACTAAGTTAAGTATCTTTGTCATGGCGATTGAAGACCTGAACCTAACTCTAGATTAGTGTCTAGAGTCAAAGTCTCTAGCTACAGAATGGAGGTCACAATTCTCCAGTTGTTGATCCAACACATGATGCAAAACTGTTGTATCGAACAAAGGATCCATACACACCGATGATATGTTGGAATAAGTTGCTGCCAGTTCTGAAGAAGCAGATTGCAGGGTGGAAAGACTGGCTTGAACATAAGCTAACTCTTCTTGCAATGTCAAAACCTACACGTATTATATGAAAACCAAACAATTACATTTTTCAGTTACGTTGTTCAGAATAGATGTGATCTATCATTTGTACTATATTTACATTAATTTTTAGTACTATTTATATACTATGTATTTATTAGTGGTTCAAGTTGAGTACATAATATAGTAACCTAGTACTAGTATCTGCCCGGCACTTCAAACAGTAGTACTATTTTATTCTAAGCTAAAGAACATTGTAATCTTCCAATAATAAACTATTTCTAACCTATCGTCCAACTTAACTAGTTGTGTTTTCATTAATTCATCTTAGAGTCGCATGATAATACAAATAGAGTACTTTAAGAATGGATAACGTGCAATAGCATGGTGTAAAAAAATGTATTAAACTCGTACAAATTGAATATGCCAAATGAAGACTTGCGCTCAGTGCTCTTAACAATATTTTGTAGCCTTCCACGAAAGACAAAAAATCAGAGAAACCAGGCAAGTCAAATTATTGATGTATTTAATATTTCTCGAGCTGCTAAAGTTGATTAAGGTTAACTTGTTAGCCCCGGCAAGCAAAAAAACCTATACAAAGGCCACATCAATCAACTACTATTACAACAACAACCCAGTATAATCCCATTTAGTAGGGGTCTGGGGAGGGTAGTGTGTACGCAGACCTTACCCCTACCCTAGGGTAGAGAAACTGTTTCCAAATAGACCCCCGACATCATTCCCTCCAAGAACTTCCCACCTTGCTCTTGGGGAGACTCGAACTCACAACCTCTCGGTTGGAAGTGAGAGTTGCTTACCATCAATCAACTACTATTACATCATTCCAATTTCTATTTCCTGTGAGTAATAAAAGAAGTTAGCAATACGCAATCTCATTCTGCATTTTTGCACGAGACTGTTTTCACGGCTTGAACCCGTGACTTCGTGCTCACGTGACAACAACTTTGCCCAAGGGACACTCTCACACAAATTTTGCATCATTTCAGAAATGTTAGCTTAAAATAAATAGCGGGTCTTCACTAATAATCAACTCATACATACAAACAGCCAGATAAAAAACATTAACTAGTACCATAATTGATCTTAAAAAGTTATCAGTTTTTTTCTAACAAGACCATCTTTTACTAAGCAAAGGAAATGAAATTGAGTGTAAAAAAACAGAAGGTCTACACAGGGATCCATGATCCACTTCCATTTCCCAACACTTTAATTGTCTACTCCATGCTTCTTAAGTTTTTAACACCGCATGCAAACACACCTTTATTAACTTCGGCATTTCTAATTTAATCAGTTCTCGGCTTCTCGCCCAACAACAACAACAACCCAGTATAATCTCACTTAGTGGGGTCTGTGGGGTCTGGGGAGAATAGTATGTACGCAGACCTTACCACTATCCTAGGGTAGAGAGGATGTTTCCAAATAGACCCCGGCATCCTTCCCTCCAAGAACTTACCACCTTGCTCTTGGGGAGACTCGAACTTACAAACTCTCGATTGTTCCCACCTTAATCAGTCTCACCCAAAAAATAATTTCTCTTTTATTTGGTCAAGTTGTGAAAAATACAAGTAGAACTAGAAATCACATCATATAATGTCTTATTTTTTAAGAACAACGACGACAAGACCCAGTTAAGTCTCCTAACTAGAGTCTTGGGGATAATAGTGGTTACGACAATCTGAACTTTACTCTACCCTGGAGGATAGAGAGCATATTTCTATTAGACCCTAAGCTTAAAGAAAGATGGAAAGAGACAGTAGAAAAAGCAATATCAGTAACAAGGGACACAAAGATAGTACTAACAGCGAACTAAGAAAACAGGTCTTATTTAAAAAAAAGAAGAAGCAAGTACCTGTTGTTGAAGAGTGAAGATGTGAGCAACAGAGCCATAAACAGGGTCTCTAACTCTAGCAAGAGCCTCATAGCATAGGGTAATAACAGTTTCGAGACGCTTGTTTGCTGGAATGCTAAGCAATAATTTGGATGCATTGCTAGCTCCAAACACCTTGTGTACAGCAGCAAAGTGAGACATGCCTTGTTCTGTGTCAAAATAAGGTGCAAATATGCAGCCCTTTACACACTTTCTTCTAAGATATTTGCATGCACCACAAGGTCCACTGCTCATATTTTTCAACTTTAGTTTCAGTTTCTGCAGAGAGTTTTTCAGTTTTGTGGGGTATGGGAAATGAAGAAGAGAAGGCAGAGAATGAGCTAAGAATTTGGAGTGAGTGAGATATGTAGGTACTTATTCAATTATAGAAGGTAGGTAGGACTACTTGTCCCTGTTTGTTAGTACTACATACAAGTAGTTCTACTTTAATTTACTCCTATTAGATAAGAAAATATTGAAGCTTTTGGTGGTGGGTCACTTGATACACAGCTATGCTACTTCCTTGAATCGTATTTTTACATACTTATATGAACCTCGAAGTTATGTAGCTACATCAAAATTGTTACCGCGAACGTTATAGTTTCAAGCCGTAAAAATAGTTACTTGTAAAAAGTTACGTATAATAGACCTTGTGATTTAGATTTTCTTTGAATTCGCGCACAACAAGAGTTTAGTATACCAGACTGTTTCACTTTTTAATTTTGACCGTAAATTTTGATAATTTTTTTTTAGTTTTTTCAAAATAAAATTTATATATTTGCAATCTACCTAGAAAGTATCATAAAGTCACAATAATCAATAATTTAAAATAGTGAAAGGGTTATGAAAAAATACGGTCAAATAATAACTTCTTTGACCCTCGTACCAGTAATAATGTTGCACATGATGAAAATTGGCCTACTTTAAAGTACAAATCGAACTTGTAGGAGACATTAATTCTAGATTACAACATAAGTATAATGTACTATTCTTGTATTATAAAAGGGTGTTAGTATTTAAAAGTGTATTAAATAGAGGAAAGGACGGTTTTCTGGTGTTGGGATGCCATATATATATATATATATATATATATATATATATATATATATATATATATATATATATATATATGTGTGTGTGTGTGTGTAAACTTTGAAGCCAAGGCAAAAGAGAGGAGCAAAAGTGGGGAGAAAAGAGCTGCAGCTTGCGTCAAGCAACTACTGGACAGTAGTCCATTTTTAATTGTTCACCTAGGAAAAAAATTATATATGACGCCATTTCTTGTGGCAACCTGAAATATTACACAATAATCTAAATAGGGTCATAGATTGATCCGATTAAAAGATAAAAAAGATCGACGAAAAAGGGAGGAGATATAGAAAGTCTGCCATTAATTATGTACACTATGTTTGATTGACCTTTTTCTATTTCCTGTATTTTATACTATTCAGTTTGTTCTAATTTAATTGGTACCATTTTTGCTTCTCTTTTAATGAACTTTTATAGGAGTAATAAAAAGAGTAATTTTAATAAAGCATTAATTTTTATTATCAATAAATATCATTTGCTATATTACGGATTGTAGATATGTTTCTGTTGTTATAAGATGTATTAGATGTATTTAAGCTACTGCATTTATGAATACAATAGCAAAAATATGTGTGAATCAGGGAAGTCCAACTAATCATTTATTGTATTCGAATATATTCGACTGTATTCATACGGGGAAACATGGAATTACAGCTGGACAGCTGTATTTACGCCGTGAAAGGGGAGTGCATTATTTTTAAACTGAAAGTGAATCAATTAATATAATAGACTACTAATATAACTCAATTATAACACATAAATGTTGTAAGTTCAATTATAGAAAAGATTCTCAATCGAAGAACACCCCGAAAACATAGCAATCTTCAGAAAAATTATATAATACATTTGAATACATAAATTATATTAATTAAAAAAATATATAAATACATTAATGGAATATAGCGAGACATTGAATATAATGAAGTATATGAAATATAACCAAGATACAATGAAATACAATAAAAAAAAGACATTGAATACAAAGATGCAACGAGATAAATTGAAATACACTTAAAAAAAACAAAATCTTCAAATTTCTCAGCCTCAAACTCTATCATTTTTATTCAAGAGCAATTCTAATACCGTTTCGTCGAAAAGGTCACGATTCTGATTCGAAACTCTGATGCAAAGTTATAGAGGTTAGTGAATATAATGCAACTCCTTACCCAATCAAGAGGCAGACAAACTAGCGAAGGGTAAAAATTTAAGGAAGAGCATAACTACCATAGTGAAGCATCATCGAATTCTGTAAAATCAACTGCACTTTGAATACCTGGAAAATATCAATTATTTGGTCGACTGCCTACTTTATCAAAACCAATCAATGTGGATAGATTACTTAGAGCTCATAACTATAGAATAATAACGCAAAGAAAGAGACGTGAAAAAATAAAATATAGAATGAGAGAGAAAAGTAACATAAAAAGTATTTTATGACTTAAGGGTATGCGACAATCATAAATAGATATTTGGCTATAAAAATTAAAAAAAATAATAAAATATAATTTTTTTTAAAAATATTTATTTAATATAAATAAGGTATCAATCTTTATTATAGACGGAAAAGTTCCTAATAAAAATGAAAAAAATACAAATGTACCTTTAATAACGTTAACCAACGTACCGTTGAGATTTTGTCTTATATTTACTCTCTTTATTATTCGGCCCTTGAAAACCCCCATCATTATCTTTCATCTCAAATATTCGTTTTATATTCTCAATATTTTGTCATCGATATGATTTTGTTCTGCGGATATTTGCACAATATTACTTTTGATACGTTATCCATATTTATCTTTATGTCAAAATATGTTTCTGCTCATTATATAATTTTGTAACCCTTCAAACTATATCAAACAAGTTAGGGCTAAACTAGAAACAACTTATAAAAATATGAATTTAAATTACATACATTAATAATAGTATAAGAAAATTATATTATCATTGCATTTTTATTGTGTGTAACAAATTAAATTACCATCCTTTTGCAGGTTATTACTACATGTTAGTATCAAAGATCAATGATTGTCTTTTTATATAGTAGTATCTGATATTGTACAAAATCTCATATTTCAATGTATTACACATCCATAATTTTTTTTAAAAAATGTGTTTATCCATGAAAAATTTATACTAAGTTTTTGGAGATTTTTCAAAAGTGAGTTTTCAAACTTTCGAGGTTTGTGGAAAGAATATTTCTCGCGCACAAAAATATAATAGGTTTTCAAGTAAAATACATATCTTATTATAAAAGAATAAAAAAAGAAGAATAATATTGTAAAGAGAGCAAAAAAATTCTTATTGATATTTTGGGATAATTTATAATGGGGTAAGACCCATTTATTTATAGGGAAAAATAACTTAGCCACTAAGTAAAACTTTCTACAAGATAGACATTCACTTCAAATAAAATTCTATTCATAACACTCCCCATTGAATGTCTACTCGATAAGTAATGTGCCTCGTTAATAACTAAAATAAAACCCAATGGAAAAAAAATTCAAGAAAAGGAAAAAGAGTACACATATTTATAATACGCCTTTTGGTTGCCTCGTTAAAAACCTTGCAAGGAAAATCTAGTGGGACAAAATCTTGTAAGAAAAAAAGAGTATAACGCGTATTTATTCCCCGTGATAAGAGCATCAATTCACATCTTTAAGTATTTATATTCCAATCTTGTGCACCATCTTTAAAAGATCTCTTGAACAAATTTGTTTCACCTTGAAATCATCATTCCTAATAGATGTATTGTCTTCATATGATCTTGTTGGAATCGTCATTTCAATATCTTCACATAGACGTGAAAACTCTTACTATCATATTATCATGCTTATAATTATAGCAAGACACATTTGTGCACGGATTGTACTAAGGAAGCGGTACTTCAAGATCAAAAATTATATATGTTTCAAAAAACTTAAATCCTTCGTGAATTGTCATATAAGCCATGTAATAGACTTTAGATTTATATCAAATTTTTATGTCATGCTAGACATATAAGATATCAGAAACTGATTGCACATACCATTGACTTTATACTTTCAAGTATTTGAACAACATGTCCAAAACTACATGTATTTCATATTAAACCAATTCAATTTGAATTGTGTAGCGTCTATTTGGCAAATATTTTGTGTCTGTCTCGACAACCTTAAGATCCTCATCTATACTTAGCGCTATGATAGATGTCGTCGATAAATATTTTATATCGACTCCAATAATTTTTCATAAAGCCATAACATCGAGATCTCTTCATTCATATATTCATATACCTGAATCTCTCATGATATTTTATGAAGTCTTATGTCATGTGATCTTCTAGATCACTTGCCTCCTTTATTATGATCATTTGCTCATCTTCTTTATCAAGAAGTTTATTTGAAATCGATTTGTCTATATGCTTTAAGCGTACCATAGACTTTGTCCTTCTAGGACTTTATTATAATATGAGCATTTGCAGTAAGAATATAGTTACTTTCTTTGGGTAAGCAAATGTATCTGGCATGCTTTGCAATATATTACAAATGAAATATCCTTTAATGAACTGCAAGTTCATATTATCGTATTCGAGGATCTAGATATACAAATGATAATTCATTCCACGTAACTTTTTCTCAACCGTTTATCATGCCTCCTCCTCATGTTAGAAAAACTAACTTGATTCCTCAACTTTGAGAACTCATCTTTGTGCTTTATGGTATTAATCAAAATATACACTGCACATCAATAATAATAAGATGGAATTATTTGGTTCCTGACTATGAACCACTTGTGAGGAAAGAAAATAATATACTTTGATATATAACGTATATCAAAATAATATAGATAACTTTGTTCTCATAAGCAATAGTTTAGCTATTAAGTGGAGGCACTCAATAAATTACTTTTTTAAACCAGATGTGATAAACCAACTTATCAAGATAAACTATCTTGGACAGAAAAACCAGAAATTATACTCTAAGTTAAATTATTGAGCAAATTACCTCGCAAATACCAAGTTGCGGGTTAATAATAGTCACACATGTAACCATCTCATAGATGCATCTTAGGTGGTATACATGGCAGGTGAATGAGCCCATATTCACCTTTGATGTCTCCAGAATTCATGGGATTCAATCCCAACTTTAGTTGATCAATTAATTACTGAGAATAAGCAATATAAGAGAATTCGTAAAGAACTTTCTAGTTCTTTAATATTTACCCATGTTAATTCTCTATTATTTTTACACATCATGCTTAAATTGAATGACTAAACTGATTAGGCCAACTGAATAAATTATCAATATTGATAAGTTCATATTTACACCATGACATGTGCAATTATCAATAAACTCCGGGTTTATTATGATATGAGTTTTTATATCAATAAGCATCCACTTTATTGTAGTATTCTTTTATTTGTGTAATACAAACTGGAAAATAAAGCGGATAGCTTTTCACATACATAATACGCAGCTATAGTTGTAGTAATATAAGATATTAAATCTTTCATTCATTTATAGTCTCAATATAATCACCTGCTTTCGTGCATACTTTGAAAACTGAATAAGTTTCCTTGAGACTTAATACCTTATTGGCAATCAATTGTGTTTTTCCAAAAATAGTAATAATTGGCTCTTCTAGAGCTCTCAATTAATTTTGTACTACCACAGATTCATCAACATCCGTGTGGCGAATATCTCATTTAAAGAGAAAGTTATACCATTATGGTTATGGTCAAAATTATATACAAGATATGTTTCTTGCATTAATGTCATTCTTTAATAATCACATTACCAAAATATTTTGGGGTACAATAGATACGTGACCAATGACCATTCATGCCATAATAATGACATTATTTTCTAATATCATCTCAAATCTCCTCCAAGAATTGAGTGTGGTATATTCACTACCACTAGCACGTTCATATTCTTCCAAGAATGAATATGTATTCATAAATTAGATGTTGTCATATTCACATAATGAATGGACCATTATCATCCATATGTGCTTTATAAAATTTCATGTCAAATCGATGACAAATATTTTTCATAGAGTGAAAGATTATTTTGAGAATCATTATTGTTCTCATTACCACAAATAATGACGATTATAATTTCGTCTATTGCCACATCCATATCCATTGATACATTCATAATAATAATTTTGTCTTCATTCAGACCTAACACATTCTCTTAAATGAATGGGAATTGAGAAAATTTAAGGGGACGCGTTTTCAATAGTTGGCCCACAATCATACATGAATTTGATCATGGCAAGACATAGAAATTTTACCATTTTAGGTGGTTGTAATTTGTTACAAACTCCATTAGAATTACAATCAAGATTTATCGTCTTTGTTTGTATTTAAAATCAAATTGTAGAATGTCAAGAATTTGAAAGAGAAAAGTAAAATACTTACCTTAAATCTAGAATTTAATTATGAAGAAAGTTTATAGAACAATTAACAATCATTATGCTCAATCCCAAAGCTTCTACTCAATTGGGTAGAGTCTCGTGCTGATAACGTGTTATAAAATAATAAAAGAATAAGAATAATATTGTAGAGGGAGGGGGGGGGGGGGAATTCTTATTGGTATTTTAGCAAGATAGATATTCACTCCAAATAGAATTCTATTCATAACATATTTAAATATAATTCCAAATTTCATAAGTAGTATATATATCTCTTCTCAGCTTCACTCCAAATATTTATTTCTTTTACAATCACAATTTTTATGTCCAAAGGCCTATTACATTGTTCACCAAAATCTTATCGAATCAAGTCAATCATCCGTTTCATAGTCACTGCAGACGTAGCTATTCCCAACGGGGTACAGACATCCCATCCAATTGTCCCTTACTCAATCCTTGTTCCCTCTCTTTGTCGGAAAATTTATTTTATGTTTTATATAACTATACTAATTATATAAGATTTTTTTATCTCATAAATTTGTGGATTCAAATTTTTATAATTTAAAAATAAAAATTAAAAATTCATAAATTTATGAGACAAAAAAAAATCGACACAAAACAAAACTTCTCCTCATTGCCCAACACCTCCTTTTCTTCTTGTCGTCTCAATCACAAATCACATTCAGTCCTCGCCAGTCACTACTACTGTTGAGATTTGAGTAGAAACAAGAAAGGAATGAAAAGAAAATGAGGAGTGTGTTTTTGCCTCCATCGACTTCATTCACACAAGTGTGTTAAGTTGGGACTTCTGCCAATTACTTGTGAGGTTTAACTTATTGATTTTTAATAGAGTTGGCAAATGAGATAAGATGGGTTAGGTCAATAAATGAGTTATTATCCAATCTAATTTAAAATGTACTTGAGCTAAGATTAGCTAAGTTAAAATGGGCTAAACAATGAATCATAACTTAAAACGTCCAACTTGACCCATATTTTTTTTATCTTTGACTGATCCAAAACTAAATGTGCCTATTGTTAAAAAACGGAGTACCATTTTAGTGCACATTAGAAGATTATATTTGGTTCACTGTATTTCCAGAATAGAATGTCACTTTGGCATTTGCACAACAACAACGAAAAATTCAATGTAATCCCATAATAAGGACTGAAAAGAATAATGTGTTAGAATATATGCTTAATGCTAGAGGGGGAGGGGGGGGTGAATAGCGTTATAATAAAAAACAATGTAAACTTGCGGAATTAAAATTGCAGGAATAACGTAAGTGCAGTAATTAAAATGATAAGGAGAGAACACACCGAATTTTATCCTGGTTCACCACAACGTGTGGTTAGTCCAGTCCCCGAGAGACTCTCTCGAGTTTTACACTAACTTTGTTAAGCTTACGGGTGCCTAACAAACCGTTACACTTGCTCGTAGATATACACTCTACAAGACTTCAACCTGCTCGAGGATACCGCACCCCAAGACTTCAATCCAAGGAACTACTTTTCCTTCTTACAACAAAGGATTAGACTATCCCTTCAAGTGTGTACAAACACTTATCACTCACTTAAACAGAACTCTCTTGAAGAGTAGATATGAGTAAATAAATACGCTCAAGAACACAACAACTTAGTCAAGAGTTTGGCTCTCAAAAACTTATGAAATGAATATAAAATGATTGCAAAGAGAGTATGTAAGCTTTAGCAAGAATGTAATCAGTTGTTGTGCTTAGAAGAGTGATTTTGAGTTGTATTTATAGTACTCAAAACACCCAAGACCGTTGCATAATTGCCAATCACAAATTGCTGATTTTGTGCTAGAATAATCGATTATCTAATTCTGCATAATCGATTATCTGCCAACGTTCAAAAATCAATCCCAGATTTTAAGCAGAATAATCGATTATCCAAATCGTATAATCGATTACCTGACAACATTCAAAAATCAATTCCAGATTTTATGCTTAACATAATCGATTGTCTGATTATACATAATCGATTATTTTTCAGCGTTTGAAAATATTTTGGCAACGGTATTTAATATAATCGATTACCAGAAAAGCCATAATCGATTATTTTGCTACTTTGAAAAATCTGATGCTCACTGTCTCAACATAATCGATTAGTCTAAGGCACATAATCGATTATCTTGTAGATTTGAAAAATCTGGTGAACACTGCCTCAACATAATCGATTATCATAAGGTACATAATCGATTATCTTGTAGCGTTGAAAAATCTGGTGTACACTGCCTTAACATAATCGATTATCATAAGGTACATAATCGATTATCTTGCAGCTTTGTAAAATCTGGTGTACACTGCCTTAACATAATCGATTATCATAAAGTACATAATCGATTATCTTTGTCCAGATTTGAAAGACATGTTTAAAATTCATTTTGGTTAAAATGAAATGTTTGAAAATCATTTTGCTTTAAAATAAAGATGCATGGTTTGATAAAAATGATTTTACGAGAGAAGCCAAGTCTTGAATCAATTGTCGGATCAAGATCACAATTATAGAATGACTCATGTATAACTTTGTTGCTTTACTAAATCTTGATCTTTGTTTCTCTTGTGCTTGGACTTTGGCATATGTCAATGTTCCGTTCACGTCGGTTTGTCATTCATCAAAACCTACAAATATGAACACACGTTTAGTTTAGCGACTTGCGAACGTGTTTCAACATAATGTATGTGTATACTTTAACTCTACCTTGTGAGATTAGAGAGCCTATTTTTGTTATACCACCGATTTAAGAAACACAAACAAGAAGTAACCACAACAACACAAAAAAAAAAAAACAAACATACTAATTAATTGTAATAACAAAGGTCTAAAAGTAAGAGGAACATGAATATTACTAATAAAATTGGTAGGAGTGAAACAATATGGCATAACAAGGATCTAGGAACGCGAAAAATGTGAGAATAGTACTAATACTATTGGTACAATTAGGAGAAACTCTCAATTACCTATCAACCTACCATCCTAATGTTCGATGTCCATACCTCCTATCGAAGGTCATGTTCGCAGTAAGTTGAAGCAATACCATATAATCCTGCATAATCATCTCTCTCCAAAAAAAAATTTGGCCTATCTTTACTCTTCCTTAGACCCGCCATGGTCAATCTCTCACACCACCTAATCAAAGCATCGATGTCTCTCTTTATCACGTGCCCGAACCATCTCAGCCCTGATTCTCGCAATTTGTTTTCCACACGGATCACTCCCGCCTTGTCCCTAATAACTTCATTCATAATTTTATCTTTTATGGTATGCCTACACATTCATTTCAACATCTTCATTATTGATAGTCTCATCTTCTGCACATGAAAATTATTCACTGGCCAGGACATTGGTATTTGCATCTAAATATGTATTGATGAACATCTACTATGAATCAACCCCTTCGTGCCTCAAATTGAAATCGCACACGAAATACTGTCTTATCTTTATTATTATTTGTTACTACCTCTTAAGTAGGAGTATTAATTATCCCTATTTAGTACTTTCGCTTCTATTATTTCCAGCAGGATAATATTGTAGTGTTACGTGTATAGGTCCAAATTTTACCATTACGACCATTAGCAAGTAGGATGAGGAATGAGGTTACCATGATGCATCATCTGAAGGTCGTCGTGGTAAAAGGTAACGACTAAGGGTGGTCAGTCGATGAATTACGTCCACGATAGTATAAATCTAGTGAGAGACAGTAAGAATATGCTTTTTGAATATTCTTTGTGTTGTACTTTTTAAGATTTTGAGAGATTGTCCCTTAAAATAGGAATTAGATGTAATGAAAAGGAGGAGAACATTTTGTAAAAGAATCATCAAATATTGAGTAAAAAGAACACTTGTTCATCAGAGAAAATCCAAAGATTCCCAAATCCTTATTCTCATTTGCACCGATAACACCAGTAACGGTTCTATTTAGGCATTTAAGTCTTTGTATTTATGAGCATTTGTTCGTTTAGAATAAACTTATTATATCGTTTGTCTTATTTACTCATACAATTATTTGATCTAGATTTTATTGTGCTTAACTAAAATTAACATCATCATTATTATTAATCGTTTTAATAAAAAATGTTCTGACATCTTTTGGTCAAATAGTTTGGCGCTGTCTATAGAGATTTCTTCAGTTTGAATTTCAGTTTCATCTAGATCATATAAAGGGATAATCACCTCTTCCTAGCTTCGCACAAACTAACAATGACAAGGAAAGGAGATGCAAGGCAAAATAAATAGTAGGTGCACAACAAACCTCCTAAACACCATCAACGAAAGCAGCAGGACAAATAACGAAAACAGGACCCCAAACACCACACCCAGGGGAGACGCTTCACCTTCCCCGCACGAAAGCGTAACCGCTTCTCGTGAGAAGTAAACCTCCACATCAACAACAGGAGAGGCACCACCGACAGTGTGAAGACTGCTGGAAGAACGGCTAACAAGTACTATGAATAACATACTTGATAAACCCGCCCAAGGGGATAATAGAAATATTGCACATGTAGATGTCACGATGACTGTTGATGAGCAAGATATCTGGCGTACAGGTAACACTCATATGGCTGATGATGCAGGTAATGATACGCTCGCAACTATTTTAAAGAAAATGAGAACATGGCACTCCATGAACAGCTGAGGGAGTACCAAAAGAAGGTTGACAAGATACCGAGCGCCCCAAAGTTGTTTCCAAAATGGGACATTGGTCGAGTCATCGAGCAACTATATAATGAAGAAGCAGCCCCTACGCCATTCCAAAGACCTTCAAAAGGCCACCATTCCTAAAGATATATGACCACTGATCCAGAATACTATATCACCCACTACGTCACAACCGTAAAAGGTAATGATCTCTCGAAAGAACAGGTACCATCGGTGCTACTAAACAAGTTCGATAAAACCCCAACAGGAGGAGCCCTGACCTGCTAATCCCAACTACCAGTATGATTGATGGCAAAGTTTGAAGAAATAGTAGACAAGTTAATCACCGCTCATGCAGGAGCCAAAAAGGCAGAAACTAGAGTAGACGACATATTTGCCGTTAGGCAGATGCACATCGAGGGACTCAGGGACTTCTTAGCTCGGTTCAACAGGGTGAGAAGGAGCTTGCCAAATGTGTCAGAAGGGATAATGGTAGCAGCCTTCCAGAACGGACTAAATAGAAATGAGCTGAGAAAGACCAGATAATTATTAAGAAGGCTCATGAAATACCCTCCAACCAATTGGGAAGAAATCCACAACGCCTACTACACCGAATTAAGAGCCGATGAGGATGACCTCAACGATCTGATTCAACGCTTGATGTCAGTTCAAACTGAAACAAGGAGAAATTTTTGCAACAATGGTCGAAGATCAGTCGGGACCCCATCTCGGACGAAAAAGCCATCAACCCTACATCAGGACACCTGTCCTCCCCCCTCTACGACACACAGATGATCCTCCTCGGCATGCAACACCATATCGACATGAAAAAGGTATGCCTCTGCTCGAATCTGCTCACAATTTTGTCTCTCTCCTTCGAAAATAGTGTAAGCACTGGAGAAACTCGGTACTAAGGTACAATGGCCGCACAAGATAAAGTCCGACTCAAATACTCGGAAATAAAACGCTCTCTATGAATTTCACTAGGAAAGGGGTCACAAAATCGAAGATTGCATCGGACTGCGGCAGAAGGTAGTGAGAATGCTAAATCAGGGACACCTGAAAAAATTGTTGAGCGTGATCAGGGACGGTCTAACTGTCCCGCGGACGTGAAAAACTCCGGGGACCTCCAAAATTGCCTTCTCCCGCTAGTACTATATAGATGATCATCAGCAGGGGTGATTACACATCAATTAATCATGTAAAGTTTACCACCACACATAAAATCAAATGGTCGATCACTCATGAACTGTATGATGACCTGAAGATAGTATCGTTTTCGATAAATCGGATACCGACGGTTTGTCTTTCCCTCACTTCGATGCTCTTGTTATCACTCTATGTATTACACATATTGAGGTAAAAAGAATAATGGTAAGACGGGAGTGACGCATGTATTATCCATTCTCGAGTCTTTGTACATATGAGACTCGAAGATAAAATAATACCGTATTGTATAACAGTAACATGCTTTAATAATGCAGTCGAGTGGACTTCTGGAGAGATAGTGCTACCCGTCCTAGCTAGAGGAGTCACCCTAGAAATGATGTTTCACGTCATGGACCAAGATACAACTTACAACACTATCATAAGGCGCCCATGGATACACGCCATGCAAGTAATCCCGTCCAGTCTCTATCAAGTAATCAAGTTTCCAACTCCATGGGGGGTATTCAACATTCGGGGTGAATAACGTACTGCACAGGAATGTTATCACATCGCCCTAGATGATGCTCGTACCCAAATAAAAGGGGCCAGTTTAGAAGCATAGTAATCAGTGATGTCGAGAACCGAACTTGACGTACGAACAGATGTTATCGAGGATCCCGACATCGTAGAGGCATTCGAGTCGAAAATCTTGATCATATCCTACTAACGGGCAATGACAATACAGAAAAGGCTTATATCGGTCATTACCTCTCGAAACCAGGTAAGTTTCGTAAGTTCTTAAATGATAATGCCGATCTATTTGCCTTCTCCCATGTAGATATGCCAAGTATCCCGAAAGACATCGCCACGCACAAACTAAATGTTGACCCCGTTACCCGCCATTGCATCTAGTAAGAAGGAATTTTAACGGCGTAACCAACAAAGTCGTCAGTGAAGAAGTCAATAAGTTGCTCGCAAATGGCTCCACCCGAGAGTCAAAATATCCCAAGTGGGTCGCAATGTGGTCATGGTAAAGAAGAAAAATGAAAAGTGGCGAATATGTGTAGATTTCATAGACCTAAACAAGGCCTCCCAAAAGACTCCTTTCCTTTGCCACGCATCGATCAACTTATCGATGCAACAGTAGGACACGAGTTGCTAAGCTTCTTAGATGCCTACTCGGGTTATAACCAGAACCTCATGGAGGAAGAAGACCAAGAGAAAACTACTTTCATCACTCACCATGGAACTTACTGCTATAAGGTCATGTCGTTCGGACTAGAGAATGAAGAAGTGACGTATCAAAGATTGGTCACCAAGATGTTCAAAGACCAACTGCACAAAACAATGAAAGTCTATATCGACGACATGTTGGTTAAGTCTTAAAAGAAAGAAGATCATATCGATCATCTGAAGGAGGCCTTTGACATATTATGGCAGTACAACATGAAACTGAACCCCAGAAAATGCGCCTTCAGCGTAACCTTGGGCAAGTTCCTCAGTTTCCTAGTATCGCAAAGCGGCATCGATATCAACCCAGATCAGATTAAGGTCGTTGAAGGAATACCAAAAATGTTTACCAGCAAAAAACAGGTAGAAAAACTAACAGGTCTGATAGCCGTCATGTCAAGGTTCATCTCACAGTCGTCAGACATGTGTCATAAATTCTTTAGTGTGCTAAAGAAAGACAACAGGTTCCAATGATATTTGGAGTGTGTCGATGCCCTAATAAAACTGAAAACCTACTTGTCCTCACTGTCGTTACTCGCCAAGGGAGAACCAAGTGAATGCCTCCTTTTCTACCTAGCCATCTCCGAAGTCGCGGTTAGCACGATTTTAGTCCGTGAGTGCAAAGGAACGCAATCTCTCGACGGTGCATCCAATACGTCAGGATCTGGATTGGGACTCGTACTTGAAGTCCCAACAGGCGAAGTGATTCGCCAATCCGTACGGTGCCTTGAAATGACTAATAATAAGGCTGAGTATGAGGCTATAACTGCAGGACTAAAATTGGCCCTCAAATATGGTGCACAACGAGTCGTTCTCCACTCTGACTCTGAACTTCTCATAAACCAAGTTACTGGGACTTTCCAGATTAAGGAGTAGAGGCTACAAAAATAACATACCGAAATCCACAAGCTACTACCAGAATTCGACGAATGCCAACTCAACCAAATATCATGAGTGCAAAATATCGAAGCGGATAGTCTTTCCAAGCCGACAACAGCAACTAAAAATATCACTAACGAGAAGGTAGTCACCTCTTCCACTCATCAACAGACAAAGTCGAGGTACATTCTATAAATTTAACTTCGGACATGCACAACCGCATCATATTATATTTGCAGGAGGGAACACTCCAAGATAAAAAAAGAAGCCTATAAGCTACGAATACAAGCACCCAGGTAAAACCTCATAAATCATGAACTTTTCAAAAGGACGTTCAGTGGTTCCTTGGCCAAATTCCTTGGACAAAATCAAACAAGGCTTGTGCTCGAAGAGGTATATGAGGGCCGCTGTGGCGTCCATATAGTCAATCGGGCCCTCGTCAGATATCTTATTCATGTAGGATACTACTGGCCCACTATGAAAAAGAGGCTGTAAATTACATCAAGAAGTGTGAGCAATGGCAGAAAGACGCCCCTATGATACACCAGGGAGCGAACTCCTTCACTTCGTCACTTCTCCCTCAGCATTCATAAAATAGGGGGATGGATATTGTCGGATCCCTCCCAGCAGGGTGTGGTAAGATATGCTTCCTTTTGGTTTTAACTGATTACTTTTTCAAATGGGTGGAAGCAGGTGTGTTCGCTCAAATAAACAAACAGGAAGTCATCGCATTTATATGAAAAAAACATCATATGCCAATTCGACATCCCCAAAGAAATCAGTTGTGACAACGGACCTCAGTTCATCGGGAAAAAGGCGACTGCATTCTTCGAAAAATGGCATATCAAGCGGATACTCTCCATACCACTCAGCCGGCAACGACCAAGCACAATCCTCTAACAAGACAATATTGAATATATTTAAGAAAAAGCTCAAGGATGCCAAAGGGCTATGGCTGGAACTGCTACCTAAGGCGTTATGGGCCTACCGTACAACGCCAAGAACCGTCATAGTTGAGACACCATATTCACTTGTTTACGATTCCGACGCAGTCATACCCGTTGAGGTCGGAGAACCCAAACAGAGGTACTACAATGAGAGTGGACCGAGCAACGACGAAAATAGAATATAAGACCTGCACGAGGTAGAAGAACGAAGGGACATGGCTCACATATGAATGATAGACCAAAAATAACAAGTAGAAAGGTACTACAACAAGAAGGCGAAAGTACGACTACCCAGAATCGGGGACTACGTCCTCAAGGCCAAAACACATGCAGCAAAATACTCGAATGAAGGAAAACTGGGAACAAACCGGGACGGGCCATATTAAATCATAGTAGCAAAAAGCAAAAGAGTATTCCAATTGGAACCAATGGAAGGAAAACTACTACAAAACAAATGGAATGTTGCCCACCTCAAATATTTTCAGTTCTAAGAAATGATGCCACCTAATTCACTATTAGAAATTAGTTAATTTCCGTCCTCAATTTCCGACCAAATTCCGACCGCTTTGGACGAAAATATAATGGTGGCAAAAGCAGGCCGACCGCAATTGGTCAGAAATTCTGACCGAAATCGGTCGGAAAATTTAATTGGTTGACTAGGTTTAATTTTCAAATTTCCGACCGAAATCGGTCGGAAAATATTATTATTTATTTATTTAATTATATCTTTCCGACAGATTGCTGTCGGAAATATTAAATATTAATATGATTAATTAATTAAATAATTTTTGTAAATTATTAATTTACTAAAGAAATAAATATAAATTCATCATTTCCGACCGATTTCGGCCGGAAATTTCAATAATATGGGGAATTTATTTGAAATTTTTGACAGATTTCGGACGAAAATGTGCAATTCTGGGCAAAAACAATTAGTTTCCGACCGATTTCGGTCGGAAATATTGCTAAAAATTGGGCAGGAATTGCCTGCTTTTATGCTCCACCACTTGCCAATTTAAACCAATATACATCCTATAATGGCAACTTACATTGCTGTCATTCAACCATGAAAATCCAACAAAATAACAACTAATAACCACTACCAACAACAACTAACCAACAACTAATAACTACCACCAACAACAACTAACCAACAACTAATAACCACCACCAACAACAACTAATAACCACTGTTCAATAACAAAATAACAATATAATCATCATTCAAATAACCAACAACAAAATATTAACAAGTTCACAACTTTGTTTTGACAATACACAATATTCAATGTGTTTTTATAAGTAGCATCATCTCCATTTTCGGTCCTAGGAAAATCATTTCTATCCTCGGTTGTAGGACCTTCATCGCTGGCAAGTGGGGAAGGAGGAGGAGACCGAGGAATGGGGAAAGCACCACAAGCAAGAAGATTAGCCAGCTGACCTTGAAGGAGATCAAGTTGTTTGTCCCTCCTTTCTAGCTGACCTTGAAGGGTATCAAATCTCTTCTTTTCACTAGCCTTGGTCTCTTGAAGCTCTGGTGTCAGCTTTGCGATCTTCTCTTCCATAGCGGATATAGCCGAACTATCAATCACCTCGCCTTGGTCGGAAGTCACTACACCTAGCAATCCAGCCCTGTAGTGCCGAAACGGTTTATCTGAAAAGCCTTGTGCTGTCCCCTTTTTAGGACCACCGATAGTATCCAACCATATCATCTTCTCTTCTTCTTCTTAAATGGGCAGTCGCTCGCCTTGCTCATTCGGTGGCAAGCTCTGACTGTACTCCTCCAAATTGATCTTGTAGCGACCCTTTATTTAGAAGATAAAAAATTAGTAATTATATAATATTATAAACGTTTATAGTAGTTATGACACTTACATGTGTAGTCTCTTCCCGGTCCTCGACCCATCTAGTTGGATCTGTCGGTGCTTTCTTCTTTCGGATGTGAGTCTCCATGAAGAACTCATCATGACTCATCTTCCTCCCCGATGTTTTTCTACAAATATAATAACATGTTAACGAAAGTTGTAGCTACACTTGCATTTGATTACTTTTCTTTAATGAACAAACGATATCTGAAAATGAAAATTTGATATACATAATGAAGGAGTATGCAGATCATCTTCAGTGGATGAGGCTATTACAGTTTCTAAGTGGACTGAGCAATTCCAATTCACAAGCTAGAAGGTAAAATCTAATAAAATCAGTGGAACCTACTTTGAATCAGGCTTACACTCTAATTTTTGAACATGAAAGTGAAAAGAGTAGGCCAAGAACCTCATCACACACTAGGATGAACTCAATTGCTGAGGGAAATGGCATTAGAGCTTCACAGAGTTCAGCAGTAAAAGGAGGTTTACTTTAGAAGAATAAAAGGAATTACAGTCTATTTTGTGAACTTTGCAAGATGAAAGGAAAAAGTAAAGCAAAATGTAACTAGCTCATTAGTTACCCAGCAGACTTCAATGGGAGAAGGAAACAAGGATCACCTACTACCTATGAAGGAGTATCCATTGGTAACCAAGAGACAATTCCTGGTCATTCTCATCAATGAGCACATGCCACACTACATGGAGGATTCACAGCTCAAGCTAAATAAATCTATAATATAACGCAAACATGTATGACTGTAATATATGGGAATCTTCATGTAGCATATGGGAATCTATATTATGAGTTCATTTTTGATATATTGGTATGAGGAATGGCATTTAGTCATACAATATGCAATGCCCTTTCAGTATCTTCACTCAACCACCTGTGATATGCCATTCTATTGAACTTTTAATATGCCAGTGATCATCCAAGATCTTATGTATTCCTATTATAATTAGGATTCAGGAATAAATATAAAAGTAAATTATCACAGAACAATTCTGAATAGGAAAAGCAACAATTCTGAGTAGGAACATGTACATGTTATTGATTGTTTCAAAATCTTCTAGAATAGGAAAAGGAAAAAGTGTCAAGAAGGCCAAAACAGACCCCATCAACGAAGAAATTCATGCAGCAGCAGTACATATTCTGAAAGAAGTAGACTTTAACTCTGTAAGTGATATCTTGCCCTTGCGTTAAATAGTCATGAATTTTTCTTCCTAATTATACTTGTTGCTCTCTTCAAAACGCAGGTAACCTTATCTGATATCATCCAGAAACTAGGTATGTCTTAGGAAACAATTTGTTATTCTAACACTAATGTTTTGCTCTTTTATTTGGTGATCACATAATTGGGGTTCACTTCAGGTAGCCATTTCGGTGTAGATTTGATGCATAAAAAGGCAAAGGTGAAGGCTATAATAACTGATGTAATAAATAACATGAGTGACGAAAAAGGGGATGACCCTGAGGCTGTGGATGATGATGAAAAAAATGAAGGTGATGATAGTTATGCTTAATTTATGAGTCAAGTAGAAGGATATATGGTACCAAATAACGCAAATTTAAGATGCACAATATCAGGGGAAGACGTCTCAGGAACTCATAATATTTAATATTGCGAGATATATAAATATAATTCGGTAAAAATAGACTGAAATATTTTAAGGAATTACCAGATGTCTCCTCGTATCCCCCATGCTCCTTGAACCAAGATAGTGCAAGGAGCCGTCCCTCTCTGATGCTCGGGCCTTCTTGCCATGTTCACTCTACTTCTTGAATTTGTCGGTGGTCCAATACCTCTCTAGCTCCATCCATACATCTGGTAGAACCCATGAAGGCTTCTTTTTATGCTTTCGAGTGGAGCTAAAGGAATCAGAGAGTCTCTTACGCAATTTGTACTCCAATTTTTATAAATTTCACGGTTATGCTGGTCCTTCCAGGAACACTTAGTCTGTAAATAAAGTAAGTAACATTAGATGAAAATATTATTAATATAACGCTTAAATAAATAAGAATTTTATTAAAACCTTAAATTGGTTGAACATCTGTCGCACGAGACTTTCTGGAAAGTCACTCCAAGTCGGATAGGGTGTCTATTACGACGTGCCAGGTATATCAGTGATTATCTTTGTAACCATCCTATTTGGAATAAAATTGCAACATTGCAATTACATTAAATAAATAAGAGTTACTTTTATAATTCGGAAAAAATAAAGAAGTAATAAATAAATCCTACCCATTGCCCTCAGGCCTGATGATCAACCTATGGTAATGATCATAACGCACATCATTCGCATCATCATTCAGATCATCTGAAGCATGTACAGAAGTGGGGGCATCTGGCTCAGTGCTACTATCCTAAACACGATGTATAGAAATGCTAGGAGATGAATTCTGTGGAGTGGGAGACGAGGTCTCAAATGAAGATGGTTGTGATCCACATCCCTGCACCGATCTAGACCTATGCTGTGATCCAGACCCATGCTGTGATAAAGACCCCTGTTGCGATCCGGCCGTCTGAAATCTAGATGGATGCGATCCTGCCAGAGATGAAGCAAATTGAGAAGATGACGGGCGTATCACATGGCTATGTGACTGGTGACTCGATGCACCCATGTAACTATTGGTAGGATCATTAGAAGGAAGATGGGTATAGCCCTGTGGCGGAGAATTGTGATAATACTGCTGGACCGGGGAATAGCAGAGTATAATGAGTAGATGGATGTGGTGGAATAGATCTGTGCCTAGAAGATTGCTTCCGTCCATCAGCAGCAGAGGGATAAAAGTGTGGAGTGGAAGGAAGGGATGGTGTAGCACCATAATAATGATCAATAAGCCTTTTATCTTTCCTAGACCTACCTCGACCTCTACCGTCCATCTGCATAAATTAATGAAAATGTTAGAATTGAAAATATAAATCTACTAGCTACAATATTGCAATACTTCAAAATCTTATTAGTTACTGCACCATGAAATTTGGACTTTTACATCAAATGTGTGTTCTACCAAAACCATCTGCTCACCGTTTCCTTGAGCTGAAAAGGAAGATGGGGAAGTAAACAAGGAAAGTAGACTCACATTAGAAAGAAAACAGAAACCAAAGTGTTTGGCGTGTTATTAGTAGTAATATAAGTTAAGAGCGCTTGAAAAAACTAACAGGCTAGTCGTCTTCATTGACGTATCCTTCCTCGTCTTAAGATTCTTCCTCTTCACTTATTTCATTTTCATCTTCATCCTCATTTTCTATGATAGTTATTTCCTCCATATCAACTTCTTCTAATATGCTTTGAGGATGGTCCAAGTAATTTTTTAACTGATCATCCACCACTTGGTTGACACTTGAGGTATCGTTTTGGTAAGCAACATCTAGTACATTCTCAACTTCCACCCTCCCAACAGGCATTGTTTTGATTACAACCAACCAATCAGCCTAATCCCTCCGTAACAGATATGGAGCATAGTACACTTGCCTAACTCTTTCTTCAATTATAAAAGGATCATATCGATCATACTCCCTCTTTTTATTAACCTCAATTATGTTGTACTACGAGTGTACATTTGTACCTCTTTTAGGTGTTGGGTCAAACTACTTACATAGGAAAAGTATAATCTTTTTATTTGGCCAACCTGAATATGACAATTCTAGAATCTCTTTGATCACACCATAATAATCATTTTCCCCATCCTGGTTGCCTTCACCGCCTTTGACCCACACCCCACTATTATTGATTTTTTTATACTTGGAGCATTCCTCGGTGTGAAATTTGTAACCATTCACAAAATACTTAGACATAGTCGTAATTGTAGGTGCATGTCCCCAAGATATGTCTTGCAAAAACTTATTAACACCATTGTTTGGATTATTGACCTACATGTAGTGTTAAATAAATCACAAGTGAGCAAGTATATTCATAAGTATGTATAATCACATGTGATAAAGTATGTAAGATGCACATACACATTCTTTAAACCATGCCTCAAATGTAGAATATACTGCAGCCTGACCAAATTGACTCACGAAGTCAATGAGCGACACATTGAAAATTATTTGTTAGTTGCATCAACCAAATTAAATAGTAGCTCATGTAAATTAATCTTACGTCAACACTTACTTAAGAAAGGGTTGAACTTCCGGACAATTTAGCAACACATGATTTGAAGCTGATTTGTACTCCATACTAGTTAGGCCCCTTTGTGTTCGATCTTTAGAACTTCGTCCTGGTTGATTGAATATGGACATTGGTGGATATAATGGATCAATCTCAATTATCACATTGTGCCGATTGGGCCTATTTCTAGCACATGGCACATGACTATCAAAGTAGTAGGAAAAAAATGGGCAGTTTCTTTTGCAATATAGGCTTCACATATGGATCCTTCAATCCTATTCCTCTGTTTAACAAATCATTTACACTTGTCGATAGTCCTGCACATTGCAATGTTACCCGAATGTTTGAACATTACCTCTCGAATGGATACATCCACCCGCATTGAACCGGGCCTCAAAGTCACGCCTCATGTACACGGTGAATTGGAAGGTGTTCCATTACATCAAAGAAACCACACGGAAAAATCCTCTCCAGCTTATTAGTGATTATAGGAATGTTCTGATCCATTTGAAATAGGTTTTCTTCCCTTAATGTGGTAGAACATAAGTCTTTGAAGAACAAACTTATCTCTGTGATTGGTTTCCAGGCAATCCAAAAAATAAAATAGGGATTAAGGTTTTCATGAATATATGAAAGTCATGACTTTTCATATGAGTCAGCTTTCCCTCAACCATATTGGCACGTTTTCCCATGTTTGATGCATAGCCCTCGTGCATCTTTAGGTTTGTAACCCACTCACAAATATGTCGTCTTTGTTCCAAGGTGAATGTGTAGCTGGCCTTGGGCTTGAACACTTTACAATTGTTCACATACTGCAAATGTAATTCAGGCCGCTTGCAATATTCTTGTACGTCCAGTCTAGCCTTCGGGTTATCTTTTGTCTTATTCTTATCATCCATCACTGTGTTGAACAAATTGTCAAAATAGTTCTTCTCAATATGCATGACATCAAGATTATGTTAGAGAAGGTTGTCATTCCAATATGGCAACTCCCAAAATATGTTCTGTTTTGTCCAGTTACGAGTAACACCATATCCAGGAAATCTAGAAGGTGGAGTCTCGGTAACTTTAGTAAAGTTCTGAACCCTCTCCCAAATTTTCTCACCAGAATAAATTAGAGGTGGCAAATCATGTTCGACTGTATTCTTTTTGAATGCGTTCTTCATCCTTCTGAACTCATGATCAACGGGCAAGAACTGACGATGACAATCAAACCATGACTGCTTTCGGCCGTTTCTTAAAGTGAACGCTTTACCATTTTCCATGCAGTAAAGACATGCTAACTTTCCGGCATTCATCCACCGAGACAACATTCCATACGCAGGAAAATCATTAATGGTCCACATTAAGTTAGCAAGCAAGTTAAAATTTTGCTTAGTTGATATATCATATGTCTCAACGCCATCATACCACAACTGTTTAAGCTCATCAATCAAACTCTTTGGATTGCGTGGACCGGGAATAACATAATTTTAAAATATATATGGACTAGTGATACACATTTCAGGCTGAAGATTATACAGAGTAATAAAGACCGGCCAACATGAATATGGTGTTGCGGAAACTGAAAATGGCGTGAAACCATCAGCACACAAACCCTATCGAATATTCCTCGGCTCACTAGCATAATCTGGATATGTTCTATCAAAATGCTTCCAAGCTTTTCCATCTGGAGGATGACTCATAACACCGGGCGGCCTTCTGTTTTCATAGTGCCATCTCATATGAGGAGCAGAACTCATCGATGCGTACAACCTCTTTAATCTAGGAATAAGTGGTAAGTAATGCATCGACTTCATAGTAGCCTTATTCCTACTGGAAAGCTGCTTAAAATGAGGGTTTTCACAAAAGTTACAGCTTTCTAAATCTGCATCACCCTTATAATACAACATGCAACCATCTCACAACAATCAATTCTCATAGACGAGAGTCCTAATTTCGAAACCAATCTTTTAGCCTTATAGAAATCTTTGGGTATGTTCAAAGCTGGGTCAACTAGTTCACTCATAAGGCCAATGAAAGAATCCATTCTTGCTTGAGAAATATTGGTATCTGATTTGATACTTAATAATCTAACCGCAACAGACAACTGAGAGTGCATACTCCCTTTTTTTAGTGGACGATTAACATCTTTTAACAGTTCATAAGAATATTTTGCTTCTTCATTAAGAGGTTGTTCAACACTTTCGTTGGTTTCAAATTCGAAGTGCATCCCAAGAGCATCCGCAACCATTTCATGATATCTCGGATGCTGAATGGTACTTCCCATCGACCTACTACTTTCACCAACAAATATATTATGAAATACACCATCAGTACCATTAAATCTCTCCATAACTAGTCCACACAAAATAGTTATCCATAAACCCTTTTCGATAAAGATGAATCTTAACATCTGCCGGTTAAAAATAATGCAAACACTTGCACTTTACACAAGGACACCTAATCAACCGTCCAATTCGAAACGGTTCAAGTGACATTGCATGCGTAATAAATTCCTCAACCCCATCTATAAATTCCTCCCTAAAAAACCGACGATTAGAATAATCCTATTGTACATCCAGCTACGAGATTCCATCTACATAAAGAACAAATAAATTATATTAATCATAGTTAATTGTGATTGCAGAAGCAATGTTGACAAAAGACATATATGGTAAGCAGTAGCATATTTGGGATATATTTAAAAATACGCATGAACTATATACTCCGTGTGCATTTCATATACTATACTAAAAGTAGAACAACCCAAATAATTATGAACTAATTAATTGGCCAAGTGAGTAAGTCCCTGCCAAATATGCTAAGATAGTATATCAATCCACCACTTATATTGTCTTACAAAATATTTAAATGAAATACAAACTTAAAATAAAGTCCAAGAAAATTATATAAACTTTTAGGTTAAGAGAAATGAGAAAGAACGAAAAATATAGTATATGCTAATTCAATATCTAGATACTTGGAACTCTATCTAACATCACCATTGATGTTCCTAAAAGGTACATGCACTCAAATCGTATGTTAAAGGTAATAGTAATACATGAACAACCATATTGAGCTATAACTAGATAAACATTTAGGCACAATTTATTATTTTCTCTATTGTAACACCAAATCTCTAGTGTGACAAAAAGAATACTTTTTAGGCATTTCACTTAATTAAAAATAGTATATTAAATATGATCTCAAGCATAGAAGCATTCAGAAAGAATGCTTGACTTCTTCTGAATACTCATCTTCAAGAGCATATATTTCAGGATATACATGTCCTAGAAAGAACATGGTACTTGGTTTATTTAAGTCTTAAACGCACATAAATAAACACTAAACTATTGGAGTAAGGAAAGAATTTTAGGTGTGTTAAGAACATAGAAGTTACTCCATGTTTTAGACCAAAGCGTTTTTAAGGTTGTTCGTTAAGCTTGAAACAACAAAAGAGCCAAATGTATGCACTGCAGTAGCTCAAACTCATTTTAATGCAAACTAAAGAGAGGAGAGGAATTATATGTCTCCATAACAGTGACATTGCAACGATTTTAGTGTTATTTTTATGGAGACATGTGCCTTAGAGGGGTTCAAAGCATGTATAAACAGAAGCTGGAGAAACAATGCATATTAACATCCATCAAATCAGTTGTATATGTATATCTCTAGTTACAGGGGTTAAGGAAATTCTGTTTGTTAATCGAGTGCACACGGCTTATTTTCTTGTAGGGAAATTACAGTTTCAAAAGCACCAACCAAAGCTTTAACCTTGCTCTTCTTGCTTTCAACAAGCCTGCTTGCCGTCTCTTTAATCACATTATTAATAGAAACTTGAGCATCTTAAGAACATAGTACTTGGTTTGTTAGTTACTCCAAAACCAATGGCATGCTCATATTAAGAAACGTGCGAATATAGTAAATATCAATTCTTCAAACACTCGAATCAAACAGCGACTAACAGTTTCATCCGCAGTATGTAACACGAACTAAGGTGCAATGACAAACCAACACAAAAAATTCAGATAAACTCAATAATACTGAAAGGGAGAAACCAATGAAATAAAAATGAACCTGCAATTTATACAAACTGAAATGAAGCAATAATTGTAACCGAATACTGACTCGTCTTCTCAAACGGTCCTTGGTTAGAATCCACCAAATTTTAATCACAAGAAATTGGAATTGCGAACCAGAAAAAAATCAATAATAGAACTTCTGATAAGGCATAAAAGATATTTTACAACAAACAATCCAAAATTACATCTCCTTTACTTGCTTTCAGTAGTTATAATCCTGGTTTTCAACCTTAATCTCAAGTTCTAAACTATACTCATTGCCGAAGCTCAAACTACTATACACGAACCAAATTAATCGAGCTGATGGATAAGGGATACCGGATGATTAAACAAAAAGAGAACTTTTCGATATAAGTTGAGTTCCCCAGTTCAAAGAAGCAATGAAGCTAACTTCTATACATTTGGATACTGAATCACTAACTACATCTACTCTCTTAATTTCTTAGAGCCTCTGCTAAGTTAATGCTACAACAATCAGAAAGATGAAACTCCAACGTGTGACTGTGTGTGCGGAGAAGATGAAAAATCAGGTGGGGGGCGTTTTTTTGAGAAGATTGAAGCCAGGAACGGATCCTCTTCAGCTGCACAGCCCTCTTCTATTCGATCTCTTTCAGCTAGGTTTTTGGGTGTTGGGTTGGGTTGTGTCGACCCGGTTTGGGATTATAGTGTATATATCTAAGTGTATAGTGTATATCTAAGTGTATAGTATATATATATATATATATATATATATATATATATGTAAATAATGTTTTGAACTGTTAAAAGATGTTAATCGTCCACTAAAAAAAGGGAGTATGCACTCTCAGTTTTTATCACACAATATTATTAAACTTATATTTTAATTCGTATAAAAGCATAAATTATTGATTGGTTAATTAAATATACAAAAAATTAGTATTCAAATGTTCCGATCGAATTCAGTCGGAAATTTAGAAATATTTTAGTAAATAATTAATGTTTAACATTAATTCCGACGACTATGGTAGTGTAATTATCTATTTATAAGCTAAATGTAACTAATACATTTCTACATAATGTAATTATCAATTTATAGTATAATCGAGCCTAATTACTTAATTAAGGATACTGTGACGAACCGACCCGTCGTCTCTTGTATTTCAGCCCCGTTATTCCCGTTATATGTTTCTCCGTGCATTATTATATGTGTCTGGTAAGTTTGAAGTGTTTTGGATTGAAATTGGATATAAATGAGACAAATAGTCTTTTTAAGGAAAGCTTAAGTTGGAAAAGTCAACCGGACGTTGACTTATGAGTTAGAGGACTCGAAACGTATTTTCGATGGTTTGACTAGTTTCGGGGGATGATTTGTGACTTAGGAGTGAAAGCGGAAGCGAATTCGGAGGTCCGAAGTGGAAGTTAGCCTATTTTGGCGAAGTTAGAATTTCACAAAAATCCGGTTGATAGGCGAAAATTTGATGCGGGGTCGGAACAGAATTCCGAGAGTTGCACTAGCTACGTTAGGTGATTTTGGATATTCTGCAAATTTTCAGGTCATTCGGATGTCGTTTGGTTGGGTTTTGGATCGAATGAGAGAGGGGAAAAGTTCTAGTTTGACTTAGGCTTGAATTTGAGGAATTTGATGATTTTTGATGTTAATGTTGGTGTTTTTATGGCCCGACCAAGTTTGAATGAGGTATTAAGTCATGTTGGTGCTTTTGGTTGAGGTCCCGGGGGGCCTCGAGGTGATTTCGTATGGTTAACGGACGCATTTGAAGTTGGAAATGGTTGGCAGATTTTGAAGGTTCATCAGTTGCAGATAACTATTCAATGCGATCGCAGGTTTGGCTCTGCGATCGCGTAGAAGGCTTGGCGGGGGGGGGGGGGGGGTCCTGAGGTTGTTCAATGCGATCGCGTGTTCGTGGGTGCGATCGCGTAGGTTGAGGGAGTTGTGCTCTGTGTTCGCAGAGGCTTGGTTGCGATTGTGTAGGTTTAGCGAGTGAAGAAGAGCGATCGCAGGGTTGAGGTTGTGTTCGCATAGTCCATTGGGGGAGGCCTGAGAAGTTGTTCTATGCGATCACATGAGGAAGTTTGCGATCGCATAGAGGAAAAGTCACATGGGCAGTTAAGCTTTAAGGGTTATTTCATCCGCGAGCTTCATATTATTTCTCCATTTTTACAATACCTTGAGAGCTCATTGACGGATTTTGAAGGGGATTTCAACGGGAAGTGATTGGAGGTAAGTCTCGTGGTCTTATTGCGTCATTTTATTGAAGAATCATCCATTAATTCTCTGAAATTGGGCATAAAAATTGATGAACTAGGGTTTGAAGTTTCAAATGAAAATTGGTGATTTGGAGGAGCAATTGGACTCCGATTTTGATGAACTTTCTATGTACGGACTCGTGGTGAGACGAGGATTCCAAAAATATAACTTTATGTATTTTTCGAGAAGTGGTCCCGGGGCTAGGGTTTTACCAACTTCGCGATTTTTAATGTTTTTCGAATAATTTCAATTGGGTTATGTTTGTGTAGCCTATACTAACCTATTCATTGTGGTTTTGAATAGATTCGACGCTCGTAGGAGAAGATTTGAAGGGAAAAGGCATTGCAGACCAGGCTACGACCAGTTAGAGGTGAGTAGTTTGTATAGATGATGGCCTGAGGGTTTGAAACCCCGGTCTACCACATCGTGACGCTATGTTAGGGCGGTACTCGCACCCCATGGTAGGTGCGGGATTGTAAATGATTGGGGATTGTGACATGGTCCATCTCGTGAGCTAAATAAATTATTGTGTCCGATACGCACATTGTGTGGTTGATAATTAGGCTTAATGCCATGTTTGGGGCCTTGTTCCGATCTGTAGTACCCGTCTAGGGTGAACATCTGTGTTATGACATGACTGCATAATCATTGATCTCAGTACCGTGATTAATCCCCGAAATTGAAATGCTAAGTCACCATTTTCCTGAAATTAAATAATTACATTATATTCTTCCTATGAATTGGAAATTGGAAAATGAGTTGAATCTGTTTATGTGACTCATATGCATATTGTGGACTGAGTTTGGGTCGGGCTGCACGATCCGCAGCGGTTATATATTGATATTGCGCTTGGGCCGAAGGAGCCCCTCCGGAGTCTTCACACACCCCCAGTGAGTTCCGTCGACGTTAAATGGATCGGGCTGCACGTTCCGCAGCGAATTCATGTGCATTGCATTGTATCTTTATCTGATACCTGGTTGTTGTTGTGATACTGTTATGCTGTTAGCCTGTAGCGAAGTTATAGGATTGTTAGTTATAGCTTTGCGTTGGGGTACTTTGTGGATTTCTTACTTTCGGTCATTTTCTATTCTTATTGTTCACTGAGTCAGTAGTACTCACCCATACTCCCTTTATCTTGTGTGCAGATTCAGGTGCACCAGAGGTGTAGCTGATTCTCGCAGTCTCCAGAGATATTTCAGAGTCGTTGAGGTAGCTGCATGATGTTCGCAGGACCTGGCTGCTCTTCATTATTTCTCCATTTGACTACTATTATATACTTTCCTAGATATTTCGGTTTTAGCATTCAGATTCTATTATTATTACTCAATTTTGTTTAGAGGCTCTAGACTCGTGACCTCAGATCATATGGGTGTGCTTTTGAATTTCGTATTCTACTTATATCATATTATTAATATTTTTGGATTATTCGTTTGAATATATATATATATAGATGTATATGTATGTATATATATAGATATATGTATATAGATGTGTGTGTGTGTGTGTGTGTGTATGTATATATATATGTTTTATTCTAATGTTTTATTGAATATACCTTATATACTATACATTTAGATATATACTACATTATATTATGTACGAGTGATTATTTATCTTATAAGTTGATAATTACATTGATAATAACACTAAGTAGAAGTGTAAGTATTCTCGAGAATGTTAATTATTGATTAGTTTATGAATTGATAATAACCTAAGTAGAACTGCATTAATAGTATCCTTAATTAAGCAATGTTAGGCTCGATTATACTATAAATTGATAATTACATTAGGTAGAAATGTATTAGTGACATGTAGCTTATAAATTGATAACTACACTACCATAGTTGTCTGAATTAATATAAAAAACAATTATTTACTAAAATATTTCTAAATTTTTTACTGAATTCAGCCAGAACGTTTGAATACAATTTTTTGTATATTTAATTAACCAATCAATAATTAATGCTTTTCACGAATTAAATTATAAGTTTAATAATATCGTGTGATAATAAAGAGGTTTTAAATAATATATATATATATATATATATATATATATATATATATATTATGTAGCAGTGATTGTTTATCTTATAAGTTGATAACTACATTGATAATAACACTAAGTAGAAGTGTAAGTATCCTCGAGAAATGTTAATTATTGATTACTTTATGAATTGATAATAACCTAAGTAGAACCGCGTTAATAGTATCTGTGACGACCCAAACCTGATCGTGAGAGAGAGAGAGAGAGAGAGAGAGAGAGAGAGAGAGAGAGAGAGAGAGAGAGAGAGAGAGAGAGAGAGAGAGAGACGTATATATAATATAGTATAGTATAATATATCGAATATAGCTTATATATATATAAATAATGTTAAATATTATTTATTTAAAACCTCTTTACTATCACACAATATTATTAAAATTATATTTTTTAATTAGTGTAAAAGCATTAGTTATCGATTGGTTAATTAAATATAAAAAATTTTGTCTTATGAAAGAAAAAAAAATTAAAACGTTCCGACCAAACTCAGTCGGAAATTTAAAAATATTTTGGTAAATAATGTTTTTTGTACATTAAGTAGAACGCTCGACAATATAGTTGACCACTTCTAACCAATTTCGGTCGAAATTTTGGTAAATTATTAATAAATAATTATGTTCGTACATAATATGTAGATTGGCCAAATATTTGACTAATATCCGACCGACATTGGTCAAAAATGTTTTTTGGAAATAATGGTTTTTTAATAAATAATTATTTTGGTATAAGGTGGGCGAAATACTTGACTTTTTTCCGACCGAAATCGGTTGGAAACTTGGAAAATATTAATAAATAATAAATTTTGTACATTATGACCAATTTTCGACGGAAATTGGTTGGAAGTTTTGAAATGTTTTAATAAATAATAATTTTTATACATTTTATAATTGGCAGACCAAAATTGGTCGAAACATTGGAAAAGTTTTGGTTTGACTAAATATCTGACCATTTTCCGACCGAAATCGGTCGGAAAATTGGAAAATTTTTTGTTTGACTAAATATTTGACCAATTTCAGACCGAAATCGGTCGGAAATAATAGTTTTTGTGCTGGCAGGAGTTTTATGTTGACTTTTGCGACCGATTTCGTTTATTTCCGACCGATTTCGGTTGGAAATATTTCCAACCAATTTTGGTCGGAAATCCTTGGACGGAAATTGCCTGATTTCTAGTAGTTTAAGTCGCACTCTTTTTCCCTCACCAGGATTTTGTCCCAATCGGGTTTTATCGAGGAGGTTTTTAACGAGGCGACGCGAGGAACATCTTGATGTTTAAAGTATAATTCATCGCCCAGCCTGCCGATAGCATCTCCAGGCCGAGTAAAGAAGGGACTAGATACAAAGATATTACTCCATTGAACATACAAAATCAGTTTGTATCTCCAACACATAAATGTAATTACTCGAATGAATGTATGAAATCGACAAGTATCTCCAATGTATGAATGAAACAGACATACAAAACACCCCACGACCAAAGCCATCGCCATAAGAAAGGCAATGCCATCTGAACCATGACGGGTTAATATTTAGACATAGTCAAAGTAACATCCCTATGGCTAAGACCAACATTAAAGAAAAAAGTTTGAGATCAGTGAAACCACGATATGTTAATATTTCGTCATAGTTACAATAACACCGCATGGCTAAGGCCATCGCCGCGAAAGAGTTTGACACCACTCAAACCACAATGGGTTAACATTTTGACATTAAGTCAAAATAACACCCCACACCCCATGGATAAGGCCATCGCCATGAAAGTGTTCAACATAACTCATATCACGACGGGTTAAAATTTCGACATTAAGTCGAAATAACACCCCATGGCTAAGGCTATCATCGCGAAAGAGTTCGACACCACTTGGACCATGACGGGTTAATGTTTTGACATTAAGTCAAAATAACACCCCATAGCTAAGGCCATCACCGTGAAAGTGTTCGATACTATTGGAACAACGACGAGTTAACATTTTGACATTAAGTTAAAATAACACCCATAGCTAAGGCCATTGCCACGAAAGAGTTCGACACCACTCAAACCACGACGGGTTAACATTCTGACATTAAGGAAAAATAACACCCCATGGCTAAGGCCATCACCATAAAAGAGTTCGATACCATTCGAACCACGACATGTTAACATTTTGACATGAAGTAAAAATGACACCCCACGGCTAAGGCCGTAACCAAAGGAAAAAGCTAGCATAAATGCAATATCACACGAAACATAATAGGTAACATTTTGATAACTCAAAATAAGTAAGACTGAGACAAAAGGAGTCGCCAAATAAACAATCACGATAAGAAAATAATTCAGAGGTACACAATATAAAGTAAGTTACAACTGTTTTATTACAGAAGTTTTTTTACAAAGGGCTCACGAACGCCCCTACAAAAATGGCAAAGCAAAATAAATACAACCGAGTCCTATGACACATCACCCCTTATGGCATACTCCTCATTGTACCAGGAATTAGAGGCAAGCTTGTTTGCATCATCGAAATCGACATCATCTCTGCCAGGCGTGCCGAGATCATAACCACACGCCTCTCAAGTAGCACATGCTTTAATACGCACCTCTCGGAGTTCTGCCTCGAATATTCTCCCATCAGCATGAAGAGATATATATACGCGAAGCTTGGTTGCGAGTGTCGTTGCACGTCCTCCGCGTTTGAGGCAACAACATGTTCATTTGACGTGGACAAATATGCCTCTAGATCCTGAATATGCCCCTCAACTCTTGCTACCTTAAGCGCAGTGCCTCCACCTCCTTATCCCTCTCCGACCTACAAACACGGAGGGCATCTTCCAGAGCATCTGCCTCAGAGACGAAAGTTGCCCTATTCCTTTTGTCATGAACCAACCCATCAGCATTGGCACTCAGCTCACCCTTAAGGTCGATGACCTCCGTCGCCTTCCTGTCAAGCTCGACAGTTAAATTTCCCACCATTACTTGGAGGTCAGCATTTTCAGCCATCACTCCCTTACTCAGCTCGAGCTCATCTTCCTTGACCTTAAGGGCTGCCTCGAGTTCACTACAATGGGAAATAGCCTACATAAGGTCATCATCTCGTTCTTTTAGTTCTTAGAACTTATGCTCCAGTTGATCCTCCCTTTGCTTAAGCCCTTTGCGAAACAGCTGAAAGTCATGATCCTGAGTGAAGATGTCGGCTATCTCACGGTGCTTGGTGCGGTATTCTTGATATTTGGAGGACATCTTCCTGTCGACAATCATTTTCCGCCATTCCCGACGTTTACGCTTGATCTCCATGATGAGAGTCTAATATGTAAGACAAAGTTAAAACCAAAGAAAGGGCTAAGGATATGAAACAAACCTACTGACGAGAAGAAAAGAAAAGAATTTACCCGTAGAGCCATGCTGGAGACGCTCCATGACAACTCTGCATCACTCATCGCTTTAAGTGTCACATTCTCAGGAGCAACACATAAAGTGGCAAATGCCGATACCACCTGATCGCAGTTCGACAACAAGTCGTCCTTAGGAACGAATATGTGTCGATTAGAAACCTCCATTCTAGCCTCTGCACGAGTGTGGAGCTCCAAAAACTCTCGTATATATCTTGGGTCGATGATCGAACCCAATCCGTCATCCCTAACGTGTACCCCTACTCCAACAACGGATGATACACCAACTTCGGAGGAACTTATGGACCCCCCTCCTTGGTATACACCTTCTGTCCAAGGGGATCTCCCCACCAAAATAGTGTCAGCCATAAAAACGAGCACAAGGGTCGTCTCCAACACATTAGTTCCACTCTTACCAGCATCGATGGCAACGTCCTTCCCGAGTTCTACCCTCATCTGTTTTCTCGATGGAGATTCGTCCCCATTAGAGGACTCATCCACTAGATGATAGGCCGGTCGAGAAGAGATCTCATCCCTTACAACCATATCCTGAGATGAGTCTCTCACATGTGACGACTGAGCACAACCCCCTCGAATGGACTCCTCCACGGTAATTTGCATCATCGCAGATGCAATGGCCTGGAGAAATGCAAGGATTGGGGACCTTTTCCTAGAAGCCCTATGACCTGTCACCACGAGGGGCTCCATCAATAAATAACGACAAATAGCCAAAGATCACAACAGAAGATAACATTTACCTGATGGAGCCTTCGGCCCAAAGCACTCAATGAAAGAAGGCCAATCTCTAGACTCCATTGTGTATGGCAACAAGCAGACCACCCAGTACTCTATGCCGACGGCGAGACGGGGTGTACGCCTCGCAGCTGCAAAAGAAAGTTACAAATAAACACCAAGTTGGAAAGGACAAAAGTAGATAACAAGTACCAATACCTATGATTGTTATTCCACCGCTTAGGGAATCCAGTTGGGTCCGACATAAGATGCTCGGTTTTGACGAAGATGTATTTGTGCCAAAATTTGCGGCTCGTATGATCGTCTTTCCAACCACCAGCCCCTTGGTCCCACGATGTCTCAAATGAATTATAGTGCCCATATGAAAACTAGGGGAAAACAAATCAAAAGGTGGCGGAGGTCAATTTTGCACCCCGCTAACTTCGCGTAATTCATCAATACTAAAAATATCTTGTATGTATATGGAGAGAGCTGTGCCGGGTAGACCTCATAAAACTGGCAGAATTCCTCTGCTAATGGAAGAAGGAGGAACTAATGGCCTATCACGAGGGCATATTTGTAAAAAGCATAATACCCCGGCCTATGGACTTCCAAGAGGTCCCTCCCAGCCGGAACCATCTCAACATGGGAGGGAATGTTTTACACATATCGGAGGTCATCGATGTGAGCCTGCTCGGTCTCAGAAATCATCAGAGCAGGAGAAAGAATGGGCTCTTTAAAGAAATAATTCCGAGACATGGGGTTTCTCGGTAGTATCTCCTCCACGGTGAGGAGACTATCTCCTTCCTCTACCACCATATCCTCACTACCAAGTAGAGGTACTATAGAAAGTGGGGTGGCGTCAGAAATCTCCTCGAGGGAACGATATGTTTGAGGCATCTCGATGGCAGAAGGTATATCGATAAAATAAGGAATTATGAACTGAAGAAGGAGAAGAGAAAACTACAAAAGTAGAGCTGAAGATACGGGAATGGATGGCCAAGAAGATAACACATACACTAGAAAGGAAATGATCGAAAGTTCTTAAAAGAACCAAACCTTCATCTATTTTTAAGGTTTTTATGGCGCCATAATCAAAGTGAAATGCTGCAGTGGCACCAAAATCAAAGTGACAAGTCAAATGGTCGATGCCTGGGGAAGACGTGCAATGATGATGTACGTGAGAGTGATGTCATTCCTCGATATAGTACTCTATTCGGAACACTGTAGAGTGCACCGCTCTTTCATTGTTGAACAAACCATTACGATCTAACCGCCAAATTTCTCTGCAGGTGTGTGTGATGTCCGCTTATCAAGGACGCACAGGGCCACGACCTCAACAAGCGGATGGACTAACTGTATGGGTCCAAATTTGGTCACCACGACCATGAGCGAGTAGGATGAGGAACGAGGTTACCATGATGCACCGTCTGAAGGTTGTCGTGGTGAAAGGTAATGGCCGAGGGCAGCCTGTCGATGAGTTATGTGCATGACAGTGTAAATCTAGTGGGAAATAGTAAGAATATGCTTTTCGAATATTCTCTGTGCTGTACTTTTAAGGGTTTTGGGAGATTGTCCCTTATAAATAGGAATGAGATGTAATGCAAATGGGGGGAGAATACCGATGATAGGTAAATTAGACTATAATTAAGCCCTAAAGAATTATATTTTTGTGTAGAATTTACGGTAAAAAGTGATAACAAAATGCTCTGATTAGTGCTTTCATGCTTTGCAGGTTATATCCAATAAAAGAAGTCTGTGGAGTACTTTTGGGATCAAGTACAGAGAAAAGGAGGCCAATCATACAATATCCACAAAGTGCACCAAGGGAAGGGACAAAACCAGAACTGAAGCTGGTCTGCTGCTGTACTAGCGTAACCGAGGTAGGACTGCGGCAGAACACTGCTGTAGATTTCGAAGGCCACTCTGGCCGCGGTACTGGCGTAACCGGCAGTAGGACCGCGGCAAGACGTGTAAAGTTCGGGGACTAAAGTACAGTAATATAGGATTTTAAGCCCTAAACCCTATATCAAACGAAGGAAGCCGGCCAACAAAAGGGGGGGGGGGGTGATTTTTAGAAGTGAAAAATATCAGAAGGAAGGGCAAGAGGCAAGGAGGATCATTGGGCATTAATCTTTAATCTTCTTCTTTGCTCTTTTACCTTTGAATATGAATTCTTTTATGATATTTGTTATTTTCATGAGTAGCTAACTTTTGTTATCTAAGGTTTTGGTGAAACCCGTTGGAAATGAGTTAGTTGTTATATTAATATAGTTTTGAGTTGGTTGTTAATCTCTATTTGTTCAACTACGTTTTGGTTTTGGTTAATTGAAAGGATCCTCAATTAGCCGTTCCTATTTATTATGTATCTGCTTGAGAGAGAGAGTGCATATTTAGGTAGTTGTTTGAACAACATCACTCCCGGAGTATAGAGAAGAGTCATAGCCGAGGGTTTAGAGGTTGGATTAGAGATAACGATACCTCGGATGCGATATATGTGAACTGTAATGTGAATCTAGCTAGTGTAACTTGAGAGAGTGCATCTAGTAAATTATCATAGTTGCGTGAGAGAGATTTATGATAGCTGGAGAGTTCATGATTGATAGAGGCAACTAAGTCAAAGCTATAAGAAACATGCAACTAATGAAATCAACAACGGGGGAAACTATTACCTTAGACCTTTATTTCAATTGTTTATAATTCAAGCATAGCTAGTTTTCAGCTGGTTATTTATTTTCAATCTTGTCTTGGTGATATTAAACAGATATCACTTGAATTGTAAATAATTGGAATATTAGATATCGAGCACAAAAGCAGACTTGTTCATCATAGAAAATCCTAAGATTCCCCAATCATCCAACGCTTATTCTCTCTTACACCGATTACACCTGTAGCGGTTCTATTTACGCATTTAAGTCTTTGTTTTTATGGGCATTTATTCATTTTGAATAAACTTGTTATATCGTTCGTCTTATTTACTCATACCAGACAAGAGGGGTTGCTCTTATGGTAAGCAACTTCCACTTCCAACCGAGAGGTTGTGAGTTCGAGTCTCTCCAAGAGCATGGTGGGAAGTTCTCTGAGGGAAGGATGCCAGGGTCTATTTGGAAACAACCTCTCTACCCAAGGGTAGAGGTAAGGTCTGCGTACATACTACCCTCCCCAGACCCCACTATGTGAGATTATACTGGGTTGTTGTTGTTGTTGTTGTTGTTGTTGTTTACTCATACCATCATTTGATCTTGATTTTATTATACTTAACTAAGATTAACCTTATCATTGTTATTAATTGTTTTAATCAAAAATGTTTTGACATCTTTTCGTCAAACATTACGTACGCTTATAGTTTATTGTGAATAAAAGAATATCAAATATGATTTTAATGATGTTGTTCTTGTAAATGTGTAATGTTAATAATGTTATGCTAATGTTTAGAGTAACTTAAACAACAACAACTACCCAGTATAGTTCCACAAAGTGAGGTCTGGGGAGGGTAATAGGTAGACGAGCCTTACCCCTACCCGAATGGCAGAGAGACTGTTTCCAATCGACCCTCGGCTCAGTGAAGGAGAGGGAAAAACAAAGACAACACTAAAGGGGTATTAGTAACTCCAATAGGAATAGCGTAAAGAATTATCTAAACATAACAACCATAAATAAAATAAATAAAATTCATAAATAAAATAGCATGCAATAATATCATACAGTAGCTACCATAAAGAACTACCATAAATAACTACCATAAGGGGTACACACGCGTAAGTTTAGAGTAACTTACTATGTCAAAAAAAGCGTAATTGCACGTAAGTGGTAACATGCATGTTCTAGGATTTCTGTAAATTGTTAATCAAATGTGAACTGTTTTTTCCTGAACGCAAACATGAGCTTTTGTTTGTTGTATCTATGCAGGCAAACATTTCATCGGAAAATCATTATATAAATCACCGAACAAAATATTTCTTAACTCCAATAAAATACATTTCCACGAAATAGGTTACAACTAAAGATGAATATAAATTGAAAACTTCCTGAAGTTAATCAATTAAGAAGCAGAAATAAACACGATCGAGATCAATTGTGTAACTTCTAGTAATTATCATCTCCTAGTTTAACATTACATATTGAAACCGTGAAAATAAATATCCCTTACTGAAAAATAAATAAGACTGCGAACAATTAGACAACATGGTCGTTCCTTTTTTTCCCTCTGTTATCAGAGGACCATCAAACAAACTCCTTAATGAAATTAATAATAGCAGCAGCTCTTCGGCTATCAACAACATCAATTCCATGAAATCCAACATCATCAAACCTAGCTTCAACCATAACCCCTTCCTTAACTAACATTTGCACAAAATCTTGTTGCCTATCAACCAAAGGATCACCTCCAAATCCAATCACCAAACATCTTCCAAGACTCTTAATCTTGTCCCTATAAGGTCCATCTGTCATTGGATTACAAAACCTATGATCCCTATCTGTCCCTTGTGGCAATGCTAAATCCCAAAGAACATCAATTACTGGTAAAGGAAAGAATGTATCTGTGGCCAGCCTCATTTCAGATTTTGTCCTCATTTTACCCCCGAAAAGGGGTTGGTTCATTATAATCCCATTAATACGTAATGGCTCTATTTTTCGATCAAGAAGTTTAAGTCCAGAGTTGAAAGCAATGTTTCCTCCACAACTTACACCATAAAGGTAACACCTTGAGAAATCTCCATAATCCCTAAGCCATTTCTCACCATTAACACGATCCAACCCTTGGTTCTTGATCCAAAGAACTGTTTCAACTGCGTCATAGTATGGTGCAGGGAGTTTATTTTCGGGTGCAAGACGATATTCTACAGACACAACTATGGCTGTGACCTCACTTGAGAGCTGGTTACAACTTTCATGGATCATTGTATTTGCTATGCTGAAATGAATCCACCCTCCTGCATTGACATATAAAGTCTCTATTCAATCACATTGTGTTTAATATAATGCAACATCAACATAATACTCGTTATAACCCCACAAGTGGCGTCTATGGATAGCAATATGGATCAGTGGCGGATCTAGAGTGTAGCTACTGGGTTCCCGATTTTATATCTCTCCCACGTGTGATTCATCCTAACAACTATCGATTAGGTTAAAAAAGTGCCCCTACACATGCAAAAAACTAATTAAAAGGGCAAGGCGAACTTCTTCTACGTCGAATTCACGAAAATAATCATATGAGAAATCGTCTGATGAAGAGTTCCCTAGCTAGACGATTTTCCACGTGGAATGAATTATGAAAATAGTATGGCAGAATGGTACATACCTTATATTTCTATTAAAAATCTACTAAATATTATTAATATCTAACTGTGAATCCAGTTATTATTATATATAAAAATTTGAGAATACGACACGAACTCCTATGCTTTAAATACTGGATCCGCCTTCGGTATGTATGCAGACATTACACCTATCTTGTGCATTGCAGCGGATGCAGCATATATAGGAGTGTCGGGTTCAACTGAACACAAAAGTACTGACGTGAATTATAAACTTATGTGTAAAAATCTTCAAAAATTACAAAATAGTAGAAACGAACCCAACTTTAAAAATATAATGAGTTCAATCTTAAGAATAATAAAGGTTGGAGCCATAAAATTTGAATCCTAGATCTGCCTCTGCTTTTATAGAAAGAAAGATTGTTTCCGATAGATCCGCAACTCAAGAAAAACAATTCTCAGTAGGGTTGAAAAATAAATGTTTAATACAATACAAATTAAGAAGAATTAAAAATAGAAAAGAGGCATATAATTAAAATGAAGCGTAATAGGATAAATGGAATTTGTGCACCAACCTCCATGGAAGTAAATTATGATGGGAAGTTTTGCGACTGATTTATCATTGGAAGGTAATTTACTTGGACGATAAAGTCTGATCCAAGTTTTCTTGTCTGCATTTAAAGTAATATCTTTACTAACAACGGATTGACCAGGGAGATGTCCTTGATCACCAGTGGCCTGTGTTGTAGGAAAATCAAGGAGACGAGTTAAAGTTCCATCTTTATTGAGCAACACATTGAGGTGGTCGTAAGGATCGAATTTTGACATGGTTATGAAATATCAAAAGCTTGGCAATATTTAGAGTAAATGGAGTATATTTTTGTCATAGTAGGGTTGTGACGAACACAGGTCCAGCCTTAACCCTCGGACAGTTTGAGCTTGCAACACGAAAAGTGGATCTTGGTTGTAACAAACATGCATGTTAGTTTTACATTTGACCAATTCTTTTTAATGTTCCTTGTAATTTGGTAGGTTTTTTTTTAAATGGTTTTCTTATCCTTTTATTATGGACATATATGTCGATACATACGGACACGCAATTTTTAGTTGGGTGGGTGTGTTTTTACTCATGGATCAATTTATCTTGACCTATTTTATCTAAGAAAATTTTTGATTGTTCGACCCATGATCAATTTCTTGATTTAATCCGTTTTACTCACTAGCAGTGTAAATTTTAAACGCAAGTTGTCTCTTATAGATTATGAGTTCGAGCCGCAAAAATAATTATTAATGTTTTCATTAAAATACATTATTTATATTATATCCTTTGAGATGCGCCCTTCCCCAAATTTTGACGTTAATTAACCCTGATTTGAGCAGTGCGGTTTGGATTGTAAATTCACCCACGACGTAAATTCAAGATTAAAGGAGGGAATACATGTCAATTTACCATCATGTCAAAATTTGTAGGGCAATACTATTACTATTTCGTATTCAACGAATTACTCTGCAGACATTAGCATTACTTTTAACTAGAATTGCCGGATTCCGAGTCAGAAATAGATGCAGATGTAATTAGAGAAAACTACAATGAGATTAAATGCCACCTAAGTATCGATACTCAACAGATATCATAATACCTAAAGTTAGTGATAATGAGTCATCAAAAAGCGGCAAATGATTATGACACTCCACTAAAAAATTGAGACACTTCATTCACTATCCTTTAAAAAGTACCACTTGAAAAGAAAACACACATCTTAAAATTGTTACATTGTGCAATGAGTTCACAGTATATATAGAACCTTATTTCATTCGTAACTTAGTTTTATTAGGTTCCAAAAAGGAATTTTTACCTCCATGACAAAGGTTAATACCTTATTTATTTTAAATAAATATTTTTTTAAATAATTTTATTTTATAGATATTTTTTAATTTTATAGTCAAATATTTATTTATAGTTACCTCCTACTCTTAAGCCATAAAATACTTTTTATATTATTTTTTCTCTTATTTTTTCAAATTTTTCTCCATCCCCCTCTCTCTCAACGTCAGTATTTCTCCATGGTTATCTCCTCTCTCAACAAAATGTGTATGCATTAAAAGGAAAAAACAAATACTGATTCAGATCGAAAAACAAAGTTGGATCTGGTCCAAAATCAAGAAACGAAAAAAAGTTAGAAATTGATAAAAGACCTGCAAATAGTACTCGTACGTCCATCCATCCAAACAATGGCGTTGTAAGAGGTAGCCCGGTGGATTTGCTCCACACAACAGTGATCTCTCGCTGATTTGTAAGCCCAATAGCTTTGAGTCCACTATCCACGTTATGTCCATCAGCAGTAGCCTTATCAAGAGCCTTTGCCATACAGATCCTTACACTCTCCACAATCTCCATTGAGTTGTGTTTTCACTACCGGCTTTAGGTAAACAACAGATTCGCAAGAAATTAGGGTTTGTTCTTGAACAAAGACAATGGAGTTTGGGGCTGAGCAACTTGATTTTTTGTTAATATATTTCAATAAATTTTCATGTATTTCATTGTATTTGTTTATCTTTTTTTTCATTGTAATTCAATGTATCTCGTTGTATTCCATATATTTCATTATATTCATTATCTTTTTTTTTCAATGTATTTCCATGTATTTCGCTGTATTATATGTATTTCATTATATTCAATGTCTCGCTATATGCCATGAATGTATTCATATGTTTTTTTAATTAATATAATTTATGTATTCAGATGTATTATATAATTTCTCTGAAGATTGCTATATTTTTGGGATATTTTTCGGTTGAATTTTTTTTAAAATAATTGAAAATACAAAATTTGTATGTTATAATTGAGTCTGTTAAGTTATATTAGGAGTCTATTATGTTATTGATTTACTTTTCGTTTTAAAAACAGTGTAATCCCCTATTTCATGTCATGAATACAGTTGAATACAATTGAATACAATAATCTGTCCACCTGTAATCCCATCTTTCACTCCATGAATACACTCGAATAAACAACTTATTTGCTGGACTTCCCTGATTCACACATATTTTTGCTATTGTATTCATGGAAACAATAACTTACATATATCAAATACATTTTATAACAGCATAAAAAGTATCTATAATTCATAATATATTTAATAATATATATCTATAAATAACTAATTACTACTAAAAGATAATATTTCCTAAAAATTTCTCTTTCAAAAATCAAGGCTTATCGCTGGGCTTTTGATGCGCAAGTCCACTGGGCTCTTGTAAAAGTTAAGCCCATAAAACTTAGAGCCCTACTTAATTTGTCGATTGCACCTTACCATTAAATTTCATGCCTATTAACATTTTCAATGGTACATTAGACTAAAAACCGTTCTTACTTTTATGAGAACTAGAGGCGTTAATATAAGCTTGGCTCGTTGAATCAATTCAGTCCGTAATTTAGTAGAGGATTAAAATTATTAGAAGCCACTATAAATGAGATTTTTAAGTCCGACTCGAAAAAGCCCATGGCCCGTGAAGCTTGACTGAAGCTGGGCTGGGCCGGTATGTGGACCTAATAAAAGTATTTATTTAAAATATACAAAATATAAAATTACAATTATATGACATAAAAAATATCAAGAAGAGTATTCCACACTCAAAATTTATTAAGCTTATCATATTAAAAAATCAAAGTCTTAAAACATTAATTAGTATTAAATTTTTAATATTAACTAACTAATATATTATACAAATTGTAAATGTAAGTGAAAGTGAAGATGTTAAGATAACTTTCTCACAAACGGATTCAAATGTGATTGATGAAGATGATGTGTCAGATATTCCATAACCATTATGGACGTTCTCTTGAATAGTTCATTTTGACTTTTAACTTTTAGTGAATGAAATAGTCTTGTCTTTCACTTTTTTAGTGTTTATTGTGATATATTCGAACATTATAAGTATTAAGTTTTCTAAATTTTTTCTAATAAGATTTTTTTAGCTTTTAAATATTTATCTTTGTTAAGTTAGAACATAAAAAAAGTATAAAATTATATTTTAAAAAATAGTAATGCGGTCCGTGGGGGCCCACAACCCACATAGAATTGGAGTGGGTTGGTCATTATAAGGTCCATAAAAAAAGTAGAATAGTTTGTTTAACCCGTCAATTATTAAAGCCTATATAGACTAGATTGAGCTAGCCCTTCTGTCCATATTGACAGCTCTAATGAGAAGAGATACTTCAGTGTTAAGTAATTTTTATTTGTGTTAAACTTTCATTTCGTTTCTGAGAGACTTGAAAATTTAAAATCTTGTGTTATATGGTCCACCAATTAGATTTCTATAACATTAGTACTAAAAAGAAAAAGAAAAAAGATTTACGTAATTTAACGTTACTCCATCTCAACAAATGAAGTTCTATGCTATCACCAATTTTGTCGACTCTTTTTTTAATCGTACCTTATTCCTGATAACCTTGACCTTAAAGCAAATTATTAGAGCTATTATCAATTTTTAATTTTAGTCACAAGGTGAAAAGAAACGGCGTCTTTAAGTTGTTCTTAATGATTAACTGAACATTTCAATTGAGACCATTTCCAGCTAAACACTTTATTTATTCACAAAAGAAGATCAACTAAATATCCGACCATGTCAGCCCCCATTGCGGACAATGCACTCTCTCAAACGCGAGTTGCTTATCTAAAATTATATTTTTTCTTTTTCTAAAATATATGGACCCCACTTAATTTTTACATCCCCTTCTCCTCCAATTCTCTCCTCCACCATTCAACACCCTCCTCTACCCTAAATCACCTTTGCTTCAATTACAAAATAACTAAGTTCCCATATATATCATCACACCAATTCAAGAATTTGAAATATTATTCAAAATGAAGGTTCTGAGAATGTGGTTGGGGTCTATAATCAGTTCTATTTTATGGAGAGAAGTTTTACAATGCTTTTAGCCAAATTTTAATTTAGTTTATTGACTATTACTATCTTAAACAAAGCACAATGTCGGCCTAATGCCATTTGATTCAGATTTGTTATTTTGGTACTTCGTACTAACCAAATCCATTCATCTTTTTCGACGAAATAGAAGTTTTTTCTGGCAAGGTTCGTCAATAATTCCTTAATGGGTTTTCTAGTTTGGTTATTCTTTGTTGTTTCATATTTATATTAGTTTTATGGAAAGATTTTAAATTCTGAGTATGGATGGTTAAATTTTGTGTAGGACGTGTCGGAAAAGAAGGTGGAAAGAAGAACAAGAAGAAGATGAAGTTGATGAGCGACACAGAAGAGGGGCAGAAGAAAGAAGATGAATGCAGGGGGTGGTGTAACGATCCGACCGGTCGCTTTGAGAATTTAAACTCCATCCAGCGACATAAGGTCTGGAGCAGCTTCGGGACATGAGTATGTACTTGCGCACATAGTGGAATTCAGTTTTCGGATGGTTTAGAGTCAATTTTAGAGAAGAAACCTTATTTTGGAAGTTAGAACGGTGAAAATTTGACCGGAACTGGAATTTTTTGTAAACGACCCTGGAATGGATCGAGAATGATCTCAATAGCTTTGTATGGCGATTTTTGACTTAGGCGCGCGTCCGGATTCAGAGTTGGAGGTCCGTAGAGTGAATTGAGGCATTTCGGCGCACGTTGAAGTTGGAAAAATGAAGAAGTTTGACTCACAGTTGACTTCTGGGCAATCGGGGTCGGAATATGATTATGAGAGTTGGAACAGCTCCGTTATGTCATTTTTGACTTGTCTGCAAAATTTGGCGTCATTCCGAGTAGAATTGATAGTTTCGGGGGCCTCGAGTGTGTTTCGGATGGGTTACAGATCCTTTTCCTCCATTTTTGAACTGCTGAACTGCTGCTTCTGATATCCTTCTACGCGATCGCGATGTTCTGTGTGTTCTTCAATCGCGTTCGCATCAAACGTCTCGCGATCGCGAAGGTCTAATAGTCTCCACTTCGCGATGGTATCCCTGATTACGCGATCGACCAACCACTGGACCCCCTGTACATCCTTCAATGCGTTCGCATAAATGCCCTCGCGATCACGAAGCACCGGCTGATTCTTCATCCTGATCGCGTCCACACCATCGCGTTCGCATAGAACATTTCTGGACCAATCAATATTTCTTCTACGCGATCGCGTCCCTTGTTCGGCGATCGCGATGCACAAATCACTGACAGACAGATTTAAATCCCAATTTCGAGAGTTTAACCATTATTTCAGTTTTTGACTTCTAGAGATCGGTTCTTGGTGATTTTTTGAAGGTATTTTCACTTGGGAAACTTGGATAAGTGTTTCTCACTCGATTTAGACCAACTTCCATGAATCTCCTCTTAATTTTATTTTTTAATTTAAGTTTTTGAATAAAAAATGGGTAGAACTTCTTAGACCGAATTATTGAATTTTGAGGGAGTGTCTGACCTCCGATTTAAGATATTTTTTATATTGTTAGACTCGTGAGAGTACGAGGGTTCTGAAAATGTTAAATTCATCTGGTTCTGAGACGTTGGCCCAAGGGGCATTTTGGTTATTTAACCTAATTTCGCGTTTTAGCCTTGAATTAAATTATAGAATCAGTTGCTTGAGATATTATTTACAATGTGTTATTTAATTGGATAGATTTTCCATTTGAAGTCGAGTACTCGTGGCAAGAACACGGTTCTTAGTTGATTTTTGCCGGTTTTGAGGTAAGTATCTTGCCTAACCTTGTGTGGGGGACTTCCCCTTAGGATTGGAGTCTTATCTGTTGCTTGTATTCCTTGTACACGAGGTGACGAGTGCGTTCTCGGATTTATTTGTGTTAAATTGTCCCTTTTAGGCTATTAGACTCTTGAAATCACCGAGTATGAAGATGATATTGATACGATTGAGTTCCCTATTATTGGTTTCACCTCTACATGTCTTACTTGATATTTGTTTTCCCTTCTTGAATTATTTTTGCTGTTTAATGGACTTTTACGTGTTTAACTTGAGACAATTGCTTTTCTATAGACATGTTACCCGTCTTAACTACTCGCCTTTAATTTGAAATCATAAATGTTGTACCTCATGTAATTAATTAGACTTAAATGAAAAGAAGATAGGCATCTTATTATTAGTGTTATTTCCTTACATTGTAATTATTTGATCCATGTTGACTTCTTACGGTTGGTTACTCCCTGATTGTAAGCTCATATGTAACTTCGTGCAATTATATTACCCGTCTAACTGTTGTGGTATCAGTGTAGTTATTATGCACTTATTACGTCTTGTTTGTCGCTGAAGTTATTGTGCTTTTTCCCGGGTTTTGAGTGGCCTTAGTAGGTATTTTTGATCCTTGCTGGGACGTTATTGATTCCCTTGCCGGGACGTTATTGTTTCCATTCTTGTTTCCCTTGCCTTGCTCCTGTATATATATATATATATATATATATATATATATATATATATATATATATATATATATATATATATATATATATATATATATATATATATATTGGTTATCATTTATTGAGCGTCTGTTGGTACTGTGATGCACGAGGTCTCTGCTGTGCGGTTGTAATTGGAGAGTTGCGCGAGGTCTTTGCCGCGTTTTTGTGGCTATTGATGTTTTTGCACATGCGGCGTAATAAGGCGGGGTATGTTATATGCTTATATGTGAATTGCGCATGTGGTGGAATAAGGTGGGAATATTGTGATGCACGTGTGGAGAAATAAGGCGGGGTTTGCTACATTGTTATTGATTGCACACGTGGCGAAATAAGGTGGGTTATGTCAGGGGCTGATTGTGATGAATTGTGAAGGCCTGTTGAGACATTTTTCCTATTTCTGTTTATGATTAGTATGAAGGACTACAGGCTCAATTCTCAAGAGAGATCCTTTGTTATTGGTATGATGGACTACGGATTCAATTTCCGAGAGATCCTTTGTTATAAGTATGATGGACTACAGGTTCGATTCCCGGGAGATCCCCCCTTAAACTCATTGTGTTCCGAATAGATATTTTCATTTATTCTATCCGAATGTGAATAAGTCGGGTGCTAGTCGATCCACTTCCTATACTTACTAGTTGGTAGGTAGGATTCCTGTTAGATACACTTGCACAATCATACACGTAGTTGGACCTTCCTATTAGAGATGAATTTATTCTGACTTTGTCTAGGGGTAGGGATATTCCCTCTTTCCCATTATATCTATGAGGGTGACCCTAGTTGGCTAGTTAGTTGTCAGCATGATTGTGTTGTAGATGGGGCACAAAATGCCAAGTGTTAGACTTCAGATGCTAGGTTTCCATAAGTTGTGGCTGGTTAGAGAGTTTGTGGTAGAATTGTGGAAAGAGTGGAAGGACCTTATGTAAACATCATTTCAGAATAATGACTTAGCGACTTGGTTGTCCTTGTTGTGTTATGACTTCAGGTATGGTCAGTGGTTTATGCCGTCATTTTTATATTATCATTTATATTATTCTCGTTGTTGCTAATTGTCCGTTAGCCTTATTGCGAATTGTAGCATTTTACGAATCCGTGCAGTCTTTACATATTTACATGTCATCTATATTATTTCTGTTATACTGTTTGCTGACCGGTAGGTGTCATGACTGTCCCTCGTCACTACTCCATCGAGGTTAGTCTTGATACTTACTGGGCACCGTTATGATGTGCTCATGCTACTCTTCTGCACACTTTTGTTGTGCAGATACATGTACCCTCACTCAGTTTTGTCAGCCTCGAAGAGTGACGTACAGCCAAAGACTTGAGGTATGCATCTGCCGTGTCCGCAGGACCGAGGAGTCTCCTTCTATTCTACCCCTTTTAGTTAGTAGTTTCATTCCTGTATATCGTTGTTGTAGACACTTTCGGATACAAGAGCCGTATGTATATTTCTAATCTTAGCTTGTGTTGCCCGTGGGTTTCCGGGTCTTGGGGGTTGTTACTGTAATTCGATTGGAACTGTATGTGCCAGGCAGCACTCTATACATTTTATCATGATATTCAGTATTAGTTTATTGTTTTCATAAGGGTCGTCAAACTTCCGTAATGTGACAAGCTTACCTAGTCATGAAGACTGGGCGCCGTCATGACAGGTTCACGATTGGTGAACTAGGGTCGTGACAGGTGGGTTGGGGTTTGGCACTGGTTTTGGGTGGAATGAAGAAGATGAATTTGTGGAGGGGGGAGGGGACTGCTTTGGTTTATGTGTGCGAAAAGGGTTTTTTCTTCTTTAAATTCATTTTCTTTTTTGGTAAATTTTATACGTGTTAACATTTTATTATACATTACACGTGTCGTTCACTAACTGGCTCATTTGACACGTCATTAGCAAGTGTAACTCATACATATGATTTGTTGCACTAGGGTATTTACTCAATCTTCTTAATAGACACTTGAAGTGTCTAAATAATAAAGGGGTCAGTTGAAGTGTTCATTTGATCGTTGTGAACAACTTAAAAGGGCACTTTATGTATTTCACCCTTTTTTTTAGGGTCATAACCTTCAAAATAAATTTTATTTTGTAAATATCTATTATACATAGGAGGAAGGGGTAGGAAAAATAAGGAAGTCTTTTTAGTAAAGCGAGGAATATTGTTTGAGCAAATAAATGCTAAACTAATCAATAACAAACAAATTGAGTGAATCTCAGTTGAACTTAATAATTCTAGATCAAATGGAACGAAACTCTACCATAATAAGAACGGTTTTGAGGCGTTAAGCAATATATTCGACGTGTTATGATTAGCAAAATATATAATAACCTGAAATGCAATGAATGCAAGAAATGATAATGGTCAAAATATAAAGAAACTGTCATCCAATGATTGTGTGATTGGATGCCTCCTCTTTCTCATGACGTGAAATGATATTCGGCCGATAAGATCATAGAATCTTGAGATTTATAGATGAAAGTTAAACAATATGTGCTGGAGTAAAGTGAATAATACAATTCTTTCATATATTCCTCTCTCTTTTACTTGTGTTCTCTCTCATTCGAAATGTATGCCCCCTCTTATTTACTAATTTCTCCTATTTATAAGGGATATTTTCCTAAAAAATCCTAAAAAGTACAACAAAAAGAATATCCAAAAGGCATATTCGTCCTATCCCTTTCTAAGTTTAGACTACCATTACTATCTTATTTTGATTGATCACTCTTGGTCATCGTCCTTTGTTACAACGACTATCAGTTGTTGTGTTGTAGTGACCTCGTTCCATGTCTCATTTATTTGCTGTCGTGGTTGCAAAATTTGGGCCTATATAGTTAGTCCCTCTGCTTGTTGAGGTCGTGGCCCTGCACGTCCTTGATAAACGGACATCGCTCGCTTTTATTGGAGAATTTTGCTGTTGAATTGCGTTGGTTTGGCCAAGGCTGAGATAATGACACGTTCCAGAAACCTTGGTTGATGTAGTTTATCGTGATTTGATGTCACTCCCACTTGCTTCATCACTACGCACCTTCTTGAGATAGCGTCTAGTTGCTTGTCGCTTTGGTTTTAGTGCCATTGGTAGTCGTCTATTTTGATTCTCGCTCCATCCAACCCTATAAATAGCTGAAAGTTTTCTTTTTTCAGGAACTTATAGACATTTCCTTCCTTGTGTGTGTATTGCCTCCTTTGGTCATCTTTTTCAATTCTTTGGCTCAGTTCTGGTATCTCTGTTTTTCATCTTTCTGTTAAATCACCGTTGCTTCTAGGTTTACCAGAACAGCCTTTATTATTAAAATACCCCAAACCCACTGTGCATGTGATGAGGTTTCCAACGCCATATTGTTGTCTATGTCCTCTCCTTCCGGTAGCAATTAGCAATGATGTAGCGGTTGAGGAAGGAGATAGCTTCCCTACGGTAAAAGAGATAATCCCCAGAAACCTAATGTCCAGGAACGATTTCCACAAGGAGCTCGTCCCTTCCCCCATTCCGGTGATCTCTGAGATCAGGCCAACTCACATAACTAATCTACGAACAATATTCCTCCTCATGTTGAGATGGTTCAGCTGGGAGGGACCTCGTGGAGGTCCACAGATGGGTATTTTGTGCTTTTTATGTATATCCTTTTGTGATTGATCATACCCTCTCTCTTCTTCCATTGGTGGAGCAGTTCTTTGATTCTATGAAGTCTGCCCGGCACAGCTATACCGTATACGTATAAGATTTTTCTGGTGTTGACGAAGTACGTGGAGTTGGCAGGTGAGGTCGGCATTCACCATCTTTTACATTTATTTTCCTCGAGTTTTCATAGGGGTACCATGATACATCTGCGATATCATGGGACCAGGGGGTTGGTGGTTAGAATGGATGATTGGGCAAGCTGAATGTTTTGGAATAAATATTTCTTCATCAAAACGGAGCACTTGGTGTTGGACCCCTCTGGATTTCTAGAGCAGTGGAATCGTAATTGTAGGTGTTTCCTGTTGTTTACTTTCGTTCTTTCTATGTTCTATTTACCTATGGATTTTCTCCATAACTGAGAGGCGTGCACCCTTTTCCATCATTGGCATCGAGGATTGGGTAGCTCGCGTGTTACCTCACGCGGCGGGGACTCGAGACTGGACCGCCTCCCTTATATAATTTAGGCCGAATGTTCCATCCGGTAAGTGTTCCTTTGTTCTGGCCATTGGTTATTTGCCATTGTTTATTAACACGACTTTTTTGTGGTGATAGGTGTCGGACTTCCAAGATCAAGCCTCCTGTCCTGGCATTTTTCCAAGCCGTTGCATAGGAGAAGATGCAATTTACCTTTGTTGAGTCCATCCGAGGGGAGCGCCCTCAATCTGTACCAACAAGGGGCTCTCCTCATGATGTGGTTATACAGGATGAGATCTCCTGTCGGCCTATCTGCGACGTTGTGGATGAGCCTTCTGACAAGGATGAATCCACATTGATGAAAAGGAAGAGGGTTGAGCTTGAACATTGCCACCGATCTTGAAAAGAAAAGAGTTGTTGCTTTAAGAGTGGTTTCCTTCCCTATGTCAGGCACATGAGCCATTTTTATGGAAAACGCCATTTTGACGGGGAGGTCCCATAGGGCTGAAGGGGTATGTCAAGGCAGGGTATATGTATTATCTACTGAGGATGGTGTGTCATCTGCTGTAGTATGGGGTAGAGTGGTTCATGCCGAGGACGATGATTCAGGTTCGGATGTCCATCCCTAAGATGTGCGAGCATTCTCGGATACTTGTGTTGAAGTGAGCCCGAAGGGTCCTGACCGACACATAGTCATCCCTCTGGATTACGACTTGATGACGAATTCCAGCAGGCAGTGTCGGTGTTTTCCCTTTTGTGCGCTGTTTCCGAAAATACGGCGCTTAAGTCGATGAGTGATGCAGCGATATCATGGATTATTTCCGACATGGCTTTGCATGTAATTGTTTTTCACTCTTCTTTTTATTATTGAATTCATTTTGTATACATTACCAAATGACAAGAATTCCATTAAGATTCAAGCATAAACCACTTTTCCTCGGTCTTATGTAAAAACTCCCTTCACCCCCCACCCCCTAATGTAGTAAAGTAAAGAAGCGCTCTTTTGGGTCTAATTTTCTTTCTATCTAATAGGACAAACAAAGAAATAGGGAGGGATGGTTCTTTCATTCCATTGATAGAAGTCTAACTAGAAAAAAACTCTCTCTGTTACTTTAAGAAGAGAATAATTGGTTTGACCGACAAACTACATGGGAAAATAGACATTCTTTCTTTTATTTGAAGTAAGATTTTATTAAAGTAATAATTCCATTCAGTTTATTTTCGAAAAACTTCTGGTTGTGGATTAGTTCGTTCTGCGCCACCAGCGGCCTCAACTGAAAGGTAATCCATTTTAGTTGGCTTTCTTTCCTCTGTATGTTAGACTCTCATCATGGAGGTCGAGCGCGATCTGAGGGATAAGCGAAAGACGACCATTTTTGGGAAAGTGGCCTCTTAATATAAGGAATACCAAACCAACCGTGCATTGGCTGATCTTTTCACTCAGGACAACAATTTTTAGTTGTTTCATGACGGGCTTAAGTAGAAGGAGAAACAGTTGGAGCAGAAGGTCAAAGAGCAGGACGAAGAGTTGATGAAGGACATTCTCAATATGGTGAACTTGAGGCGGCTCCTAAATCCTAAGAAGATGAGTTTCTAGTCTGCAAGGGGGTGATAACCGAGAACACCGACCTTTAAGCGCGGATGGCCACCTTAACTATCGATCTTGATCGAAGGGCGACGAAGGCTGTCGATCTGAGGGGTGAGCTGAGTGTTAAGGCTGATGGATTAGCTCGTGCTGAAAGGGGTATGGTGACTGCTATCTCTCAGGTAACGTCTTTGGAGGACGCCCTTCTAATTTGTAGATTTGAACGGGACAATGAGATGGAGGCTTCCATGCTCAAGGTAGCTAGGTTTGAGGAACATATCCAAGATCTGGAGGCGGAGTTCTCTGTTTTAAATGAACAAGTTACTTCTTTGAAGGACGAGGATGTGCGATGTCAGTCTCAATCCTCTACATCTTATGCTTCAGCTAATCCTGTCGTGATACAGGAATTATATGAGATGAGGGTGTGCCGAGTCTCGACTTGACGTGTACAAGACCCTGCAAGTCAATGGGAAGGTTTTCGAGGCAGAACATCAGGATGTGCATGTTAATTCACGTGTAGCTCTTGAGGCTTGTGGTTGGGATAACGGTATGCCTGACGGGGATGATATTGATGATGATGCAAACATGCTCATGTCCGATTCTTGTTATAAATGAGGAGTATGCCACGGGGGATGACGTGGCATATGACTTTGTTATATTTATTTTTGCTTTGCTATTTTTGTGAGGGCGTCCTTAAGCCATTTGCAAGAAAAACTTTTGCAATATATCCAATTGTAATAGGCCAATTACTTTTTTATCGTGTACCTTTGAAATTTTATTTTTGTTTGTTACGAGGGGATCCCTAGTTTTTTAGCCTCAGGTGATGTTTTGTCGTTGAGGACCGTAGATCTTAGTAACTCGAACGAGGTTGTATTAAGTGATTTGGGCAATGTCGGCTGTCAAGTAATTGGAACGATATCGATGATTAAACGATTAGATCGAGGTCAATTATTTTTTCTTTTGGCGATGGTCTTCAGCCGTAGGAGCAATATTTTGGATTGCCTAAAATGTTAATCCGTTGTAATTCTAGCAAGGTCGAATATCAAATGATTCGTATGGGGTCGAATTCTTTGTTTGGCAATGGCCTTTGGTCGTAGGGGTGTTATTTCGATTTGGTCGAAATGTTATGTTGTAATTCGAGTAAGGCCGAATGTTAAATGATCCAAATGAGGTCGAATTTTATTTAGAGATGGTCTTTGGATGTAGGGGTGTTACTATGAGTTGGTCTAAATGTTAACCCGTTGTTATTCGAGCGAGGTCAAATATTAAATGATTCGAATAAGGTCAAATGTTTTGTTTGGCGATGGCCTTTAGCCGTAGAGGTGTTTATTCCGAGTTCGTTGAAATGTTAACCCGTTGTAATGCCAGTGAGGTTGAATATTAAATGATTCGAACAAGGTCAAAATTTTCATTTAGTGGTGGCCTTTGGCCGTATGGGTGTAATTTTAAGTGTTAATTCATTGTATTTCAAGCGAGGTCGAATTTTAACTGATTTGAACGAGGTTAAATTTTTAGTTTTGCAATGGTTTTTGGCTGTAGGGTGTTATTTTGAGTTGGTAGAAAATGTTAACCCATTGTAATTTCAGCGAGGTTGAACGTTAGATTGCATAAGAACGATGGAGAGTAAAATATTGCTTTATTTCATTTACTGGAGAATTGTACATGTTAGTTTCATGCGTATATTGGAGTTTCCCTATATCTAGTCCCTTCATCGTTCGACCTGGAGAGCTCGTTGGCATGTGATGAATTATGCTTTGACTTTTGAGACATCCCCCTCATCGCCTCGTTATAAACCTCACCAAGAAAACCCGATTGGGACAAAACCCGGGTGAGGGGAAAAGAGTACGACTTAAGGCATCATTTTTCAAAGGTTGAAGTGCTTGAGATGGGCGACATTCCAGTTGCTTTCTAGTAGTTTTCCTTGCATTATTTCTAATTAGAATGCCCCTTTGCTTGCTGTCACTGTGATTTGTACGACCCATCCCAATTGGTTCCCAGTTTTCCTTCTTTTGGGTCTTTGATCGCTTGTATTTTGTGCTTGATGACATAGTCCCCAGCTTTAAGTGGTCGTGTTTTGGCCTTCCTATTGTTGTACCTTTCCGCTTGTTGTTTTTGGGCTACCATCCTTATGTGAGCAATGTCTCTTCGTTCTTCTACTTCGTAGAGGTCTTGTTTTCTATTCTCGTCATTGTTTGGTCCGCTTTCATTAAAGTATCTCAGGCTAGGTTCCCCTACTTTAATGGGTATAACAACATCAATCATGTAGGCTAATGAAAATTTCGTTTCACTTGTGCTTATTTTTGGCATGGTGCGTTAGGCCCATAATATCTCTGGTAGGAGTTCCGACCATAGCCCTTTGGCATCCTCAAGCTCTTTATTTAGGATATTCAAGATTATTTTGTTGGAGGATTAGACTTGACCGTTACTAGTGGGATGGTATGGCGTGGAGAGTATTCTCTTGATACACCATTTTTCGAAGAGTTCAGTCATCTTGTTTTCGGTGAACTGAGGTCCATTATCACAACTGATTTCTTTGGGGATGCCGAAACGGCATATGATGTTTTTCCATATGAATGTGATGACTCCCTGTTCGCCTATTTGGGAGAATGTACCTACTTCTACCCATTTGGAAAAATAGTCAGTTAAAACTAAAAGGAAACATGTCTTACCTCGCCCTGCTAGGACCAGTCCGACAATGTCCATTACCCATTTAATGAACGACCATGATTAAGAGATAGAGTGAAGGAGTCGCCTACTTGGTATATCACGGGTGCGTATTTTTGCACTGCTCGCATTTGATGAATCCGCAGCTTCCCTTTTCATAGTAGGCCAGTAGTACCTTGCCCGAATTAGGCATTGATGAGGCCTCGGTTGCCTGTATGGGCACTGCAATGTCCCTCGTGTACTTTTTCGAGCATGCGCCTTGTTTGGTTTGGCCCTAGGTACTTTTCCAAGGGGCCGCCTAACATTATTTTGTAAAGGTCATGATTTATGAGGCTGTACCTGGCCGTCTACATTCGAAGCTTTTTGGCTTCCTTTTTGTCTTGTAGGAGTGTTCCCTCCTTCAAATATGTCATGATGCAGTTGCGTCAATACCAAGTAAGATTTATTGAATGTACCTCAATTTGGTCTACTGATGAGTGGAGGAGGGTGACCATGTTCTCCTTGGTGATAATTTTTTGTTGCTGCTGCCAGTTTGGCGAGGCCATATGCTTTAATGTTTTGCGCCCGAGGTATCTGGTCGAGTCGGCATTCGTCGAATTTTGGTAGTAGCTTATGGATTCCTAGTTAGTATTCTTTAGCCTTTGCTCCTTGATTCGAAAGTCCCAATAACTTGGTTAATGACGAGTTGGGAGTTGCATTTCAGGAAGACTCCTCGTGCACCATACTTGAGGGCTAGTTTTAGTCCTAAAATTACGACCTCATACTCGGCCTCATTGTTTGTCATCTCGGAGCACCGTATGGATTGGCGAATCACTCCGCCTGTTAGGTCTTCGAGTACGAGTCCCAATCTAGATGTCGACTCATCATATGCGCCATCGGTGTAGAGCACCCAAAGGCCGGGTTGCCCAGGGGAGGTGCAAAATGCTTGCTGCTCGACCTCATACAATATTTTTGCACTGAAGTCGGTGAGTACCTGCGACTTTATCTCTGTTCGCGATTGATATGTCATATGGTGATCGCTCAATTCTATGGCCCATTGGGCCCATTTTCCCAAAAATTTGGGTTTATACAGGATGCTCTTGAGGCAGAAAGTCATCACCACTGATATGGGGTGGCATTGAATATATGGTGTAAGCTTTCGTGAAGCTATGAACAATTCAAGTGATAGTTTTTTGAGGTAGGGATACCTCGTTTCAGCATCAACCAAGGTTTTGTCGATATAATAAATTGTAGATATCCAACCTTCATTTTTGCGGACCAAAACTGTGCTTACCGCAAGTTTTGAAATGACTCGGTAGATTAGGAGGCGTTCGTAAGGATTTGCCTTAGCGAGTAGTGGCGGCGAGGACAAGTATGCTTTTAGTTTTCTCAGGGCCTCGATGCATAAATATTCCAGTGGAGCATGTTGTCTTTATTCAGTATATTAAAATATTTATGGCATATGTCAAATGACCGTGAGATGAACCTTGACTGTACTATTATCTGGCTAGTCAGTTTTGTACCTATTTTTGATGGTTAATATTTTGGGTATTCCTTCTATAGCCTTGATCTTGTATGGATTGACCTCGATGCCTCTTTGCGAACCAAGAAATCAAAGAAGCTGCCTGAGGTTATGCCGAAAGCGCATTTTTAAGGATTTAGCTTCATTTCATGTTATCTTAATATGTCGAAGGCCTATGTTAGGGGGCGATGTGGTCCTCTTTCCTTTTGGATTTTACCACTATGTCGTTGATGTTAACCTCTATCATTTTTCCAAGGTGATCTTACATTTTGGTGACCAACCTTTGATATGTGGCCCCTGCATTCGTTAGCTCGAATGGCATGACTTTGTAACAGTACGTTCCCTGATGGGTGATAAAAGTAGTTTTCTCCTGGTCTTCCTCCTCCATGAGGATTTGGTTGTAGCCCAAATAGGCATCCAAAAATCTTAGTAGTTCGTGCCCTGCCATTGCATCGATGAGTTGGCCGATATGAGGCAGTGGAAAAGAGTCTTTTGGGCATGCCTTTTTCAGATCTGTAAAATATGCACACGTCCGCCATTTTTTATTTTTCTTCTTTACTATGACCACATTTGCGACCATTGGGGATATTTTGATTCTTGGATAGAACCATTAAAGAGCAACTTATCAACTTCAATGCTGAAGGCCTCATTGATTGTGGCATTGTTATTTGTCGCAGCAGTGGATAAAGAGGATTGACATTCAACTTATGCGTAGCGTTGTCTTTCGGAATGCTTGGAATATCTAAATGGGAGAAGGCAAATAAGTAGGCATTATTAGTTAAGAATTTATGATATATACCTAGTTTCGAGAGATTGTGTCCGACATAAGCATTCTTTGTGCCGTCATTATTGTCTAGTTGGACGGGATTGAGATCTTCTATTGCCGACTTAACAACTTCCACGATGTTGGGATCCTTGATAACATCCATCTGTGCATCGGATTCGGTTCCTGACATGGATAATTGCTATACTTCTGCGTTTGTTCTCTTTAGTTGCTGGGTTTGTGTGCAATCGTTTGTAATTTCGGTAGCATTCTTTCCCAGTGCATTTTTCGCCTTCGGTGTTGAATATTCACCATTGGGTAGGGAACTTGATTACTTTATAGAGGCTTTACAAGATAGCCCTTATGGCGTGTATCTATGGCCGCCATATGATGGCATTGTAGGTCGTATCTTGGTCTATGATGTGAAGTATTGTTTCTAAGGGCTAGAACGGGTAGCATTATTTCTCCAGAAGTTCTCTTGAATGTATTATTAGAACCTGTTAGTGTCATGCAATATAGTATTATCTTATCTTCGAGCCCCATTTGCACTAGGACTTGAGGGTGGATAATATACGTGCAGTTTCCGTCGTCCACCATTATTATTTTCACATTAGTATCTGAAATATGCAAAGTAATAACAAGAGCATCATAATGAGGGAAAGACAAACTGTCAGTATCTGACTTATCGAAGATTATACTATCTTCGAGGTCATCATACCATTTGTGAGTGATCGACCGTTTGAGTTAGTGTGTAGTGGAGAACTTCACATGGTTTGATTGGTACCCTATCGCCTCCACCGATGATCATTTGGATAATGCGAGTGGGAGATGGGGGCTTTGGAGGTCCCTGGGGTGTTCGTGTCTGTAAGCAAAGTTTGCACGCCCTCGGTCACTCATTAGTTCCTTCAGGTGTCCCAGGTTCATCATTCTCACTACCTCCTGCCGTAGACCTATGAAATCTTTGATCTTGTGACCCTGCTCCTGGTGAAATTTGCAGAGAGCGTTCAACTTCTGAGTATTTGGATCAGATTTCATCTTTTGTGTCCACTGTACCTTTGTGTCGAGCTTCTCTAGTGCATACACTAGCTTTAAAGGGGAAACACAAAACTTGTGAGCAAATAAGATTAAAGGCATACTTCTTTCATTTTGCCTAGTCCCGGTGTGACAGGGCGGACCGTTCATGTGCTGAGATTGTGGTGGGACGACTCTTTTGATGTAGGGCTGATTTCTGTCTCATTTGAGGTAGGGACCCAGTTGATCCTTTCGATTGTCGTTATGACGATCTTTCGTTTATTCTGCTTGAATTGATGTCAGTCATTGGATAAAACCATTAAGGTCGTCCTCGTCGGCTCTTCCTTGGCCACAGTAGGCATTGTGGATCTCTTCCCAAGTGGTAGGAGGATATTTCATAAGTCTGCTCAGTAGTTTTCTAGTTGCTCTCGACCTGTTCATGCTCAACCCATTCCAGAAGTCCGCTACCATCATCCACTCTGACATGTTTGGTAGGCTCATTCTCACCCTATTAAACTAGGCGAGGAAGTACCTGAGTCCCTTGCCAGGCGATTGCCTGATGGTGAATATATCATTCACCCAGGCTTTTGCATTTTTAGCCCCATCATGAGCAGTGACAAACTTATCTTCCATTTCCTAGAATGTCATTGCTGACCACGACGGTAGTTGTGAGAACCAGGTTAGGCCTCCCCTTGTTAGTGTTTCGCCAAATTTTTCTAGTAGTACTGACGGTACTTGTTCCTTTGAAAGGTCATTGCCCTTCACTGCTGTGGCATAGTGGATGATATGATCTTGTAGATTCATAGTGCCATCGTATATCTTCAGATATAATGGAATGTTGAAGTTATTTGGGATGGCATGGGGGCTGCTCCTTCGTTGTACCATAGTTTGATGAATCAACCAGCCTCTCGCTTCGGTAATAACTTTGGGGTGCCCGGTATTTTGTAGACCCTTTCTTGATGTTTCTTTATATGATCACGGAGTGCCTTATTTTTGTTTTTCATTTCTTCTATTTTCTTCCGAATGGCTATGATTTCATCATTACCTGTATCACCAGTGGCATGAGCGTTACGTGTTTGGGCCGGGGGGGGGGGATCTTGATCGCCAGTTGGTTTTTATGATGCCTATGTGCGTAGTATCTCTGTTCTCCCTTTGGATGTGTTTATCAAGTATGTTGTTTAGAGTGCTCGTTAGCGACTCTTCCAGTAGTCTTTTTATCGCTAGTGGTGCTTCCTCTATCGCTGACGTGGAGTTTTCCTTTTCGTGTGAAGTAGTACGCTCTCACGGGGGAGCGGGGGGGGGGGGGGGGAGGCGAAACACTCCGCCTTGGTGTAGCATTCAGTGTCATGTTTTCATCGATTTCCCTGCAATCTTTGTTTATTGTGTTCAAGTGTTGGTAGTGACACATGCTATCGTTTCAACCTTGCATCTCCTTTTCCTGCCATTGTTAGTGGGGCAAACAATGAAGAGATGTGTGTTTTTATTTTATGATCTAGAAAGAACTATAGTTTTAACTAGAATACTCCCAACAAATGGTGCCAATTTGTTTGAGCAAATAATTGTTAAACTAATTAATAACAAACTAATGGAGTGAATCTCAGTTGAACTTAATAATTTCTAAATCAAAGGGAATGAAATTTTACTATAATGAGAATGGTTTAGAGGCGTTAAGCGATATATTCGACGCGTTATGATTAGCAAAATATATAATAACTTCAAAATGAAATGAATGCAAGAAATGATAATGATCAAAATATAAAGGAATTTTCACAATGTGTTATCTCATTCGAAATGGCTACCCTCTCTTGTTTACTAACTCCTCCTATTTATAAGGGACATTTTTCCAAAAACTCCTAAAAATTACAATAAAAAGAATATATTCGTCCCATCCCTTTCTAAGTTTAGACTACCGTTACTATTTTTTTCGGCTGGGCACTCTTGGCCATCGTGCTTTATTACGACGACCATCAGTCGTTGTGTTGTGGTGACCTTGTTCCATGTCTTGCTTATTTGTTGTCTTCGTATCCAAATTTGGGCCTATACAAATATATGTGTCTCTATTTTTCTCCACTAAATCACACCATCAAATTTCTTTATTTTCTAGATGTATTCAGAATTAACACTGTGAGTTTTGAGCTAGCGGTGTTGCATTCGACTGAAGCACTAAATTTATTTGAACTCATGGTTATATTCATACCACTTTTCTGAGACTAGAAAAAAGAAGAAGAAGAACAAGGAATTAGATGATTATATATTGTAATACGACACGTTTAACCAAAAATGAGTTTTTTTTCTCAAAATCTAATTTTAGAATAAAACGGGTTATTGATAACTAAGTTTTACTTCTCCTTCACAATGATATCAAAGGAAATTAATAAGAATAACTTAAGAAATAATTGACAGACAAATTGCAAAGTCAAGGTAGAGAATTATTCTCTCAGATTTGTCTCTACAAATAGAATTATGTGCACTTATATGGGAATGAACAATCGTAACTGGTTTTTCCACATATTTTGGGTTGATTATGGGCATTAATGGTATTGATTGCCTATTATCTCGGATAGCCATAACTGGCATATTTATTATTGTAAATGCTTCATAACTATTTCGATTCCCTTTCCTTATTTACTTGTACTTCATGTACCTTTCCTTCTTCTTATTGTTTATACATTCCATCCACATTTATTCTTCGCCAACCATTTGGCTCGGTATCGTTGATAACTACGGGCTTTAGCCTATTTTAGGCTCTTTTTTTTCTTAGGATTTGTATTTAAAGTGTGTACACGTATTCCCAAAAGCTATTGTGTATGTTTGCAGTGTTTGGTCAAAAAGAGACAAGAAAGTCAAAACCAGCTCATAAAGGAGGGAAACCTGCGCAAGTTCGAAGTTGAGTCAAAAGTGAACTGACAACGAAGAAACATACACAGACGTGGAGGGTCCACCACTGAGGCGGTCTTGATTATGCTCTTAGTGGTGGAAAAGTTCAAAGACTGGTGTTTTGGGCTTAACAGGTTACCGCTTCCTGCAGTGAAATTGCACGACAGCGGTGTCTCTGACGCAGCCACGATGAAGTTCTCGTTCTCAGAAGAATTGAGAATCAGAAAACAATGCTTGAAGCTCAAATTGAAGACCACGGTCCGCGTTCATGTTTCACGAACGCAGTTGGGCTAGTGCCGTGGCAATAGGTTTTTTGCTCTCATTGGACACAAAGTTCAAAAGAGAAGAACCGCGGTATGCGCTTGCTTTTGTGCGGCCGCGGTGGTCCAAGAGCTGCGGCGGTCCATTTTCCGCTGTTAGCGGTATCCTTGTAGGGGCAATTTTTCCCAAAAAATTTAGCTATGTATAAATAGTTGTTTTTCAGATTTTTAGTCATTTGTTATTTTGGAGAGAATGTGAACAACCATTTTTAGCCTTTTTGAGTAATTTTAGAACATCTTTAGCAATTAATCTTAGATTTTAATCTTGTAATTGCTTTTTATGGTTTATATTTCATCTCAATATCTGATTTATTCTTTGATTATGAGTAGCTTAATCTATTATCTAGGGTTGTGGCTCAATCCTAGTGTGGGTATTTAATGGTTCTTCAATTTTAGGTCTTGAATGTTTATGGGTGAATGATATTTGGCTTGATTTATGCTTTAAATGTTGAATTGGTGGTTGTAGACACTGATTTACGCCTTTTTGACTTAGGCTCTTCTGAGAAAGAGAGACTAAGTCTAGGAAATTCCGGACGACAAGGAATTGGGGTGCAGTCAAGAGATTGATAGCGCTTTAAAGGGTTAAACCTAGAGATCGTAATACCTGACTTGAGCCAATTTTGCTTGCATTGTCAATTGAGCTTGAAAAGGTCAATAGACCAAAGTTACTCAAACTAACGAGAGGCATAGAGTGAGTAGTTATGTGTAATGGCTATATCATGATCCCAATTATAATAAATTTGCCCTAAATTTTAGATCTCGTTAGATACTCAACTAGGTGTAAGTCACTTCCCTAGTGCCTTTTTATCAATTAAGAAAACCCTTACAAAAATATCCTACTTACCTTATTAACTTGCTTCATTAGTCTTAAAGTAGAATAGTAAATAAATAAAAAATAATTGGAAGTGCAATTAAGAACATCACACATTGCTAGATTAGATAGGCACCCAAACATCACACTTTGTGGATACCTATTGGGGAAGTAAACAGACGAATATGTCAGAGGATGCATTGAGATTGTTCCCTTTTTCACGTAGAGGGAAAGCTTTAGACTGGCTCGAAAGACTTCCTAACCATTCCATCACTGTGTAGGATGAGTTGACAGACAAGTTCATAGCTAAGTTTTTCTCGCCAGGGCATATGGCGACTTTGAGAGATGATATTTGGCTTTCAAGCAGGAACCTAATGAACCACTTCGTGAGATCTGGGAGAGATACCGGCCAATGGTGAAAGAATGTTCAAACAATGACATGACCGAAGCAATGATCCAGTCGACATTCTATTGTGGCATTAACACGACCAATCAGTGTGTAGTTAACCAGCTAGCAGAGGGAAATTTTCTGAACACACCTAATGCTGAGGTGTGTGAAATCTTGGATGAGATGGCAGATACTTCCTCAGCTTGGCAAAGTCGAGCTAATGTTCCACATGGTGATCCACTATCATTCACCTGCACAAAGAGCTCAACGACCATGGCCAGGAAATAGTAGAGTTAACTACAAAAATGAGCCAGTTGGCAAAAGCTCAAATGCAACAAGTTGAAGCACCGAGGCAAGTAAAAGCTATGGAAGATGTCAATATGCTGGTAAATAAGAGGCGACAAAGAGGTCAACAAGGTTGAGGTAATACCTATCAATATGAGCAGGGTAACAGCAGTTTCAACCAAGATGATGGGTATAATGAGCAAAGTGAAGAAGTTCAGTAGGTGAAGAATTATCAAGGACAAAGGGGCTATGCTCCTAACCAACAAAAACAGTGGAGATCCCAAGGAAATTGGGGGAATCAAAGCACACAAGGAAATAGCCACGGGGGAAACAACAATCAGAATTGGGGCTACCAGAACAACCAGGGTAAATGGAGCGGCAACAACAACAACTGGGGATGAAACAATAACCAAAGGGGTTAGAATAACGGCAATCATGGGAATCACGAGCAAGGCTTTCAAAGGCCTCCGATGTATCAACAACCAAATAATCCACCTCCATTTCCATCACTCAGCTCATCAACAAATGAGATGGTGATGATCTAGATGATGTCTGAACAAATGATGAAAAAGAACACCGACTCTGATGCCCAGTCGGCATCTAACAATACTTGAATCCAAAACTTGGAGGTTCAACTTGGCCAAATTTCACAATCTTTGAATACTCGCCCTAAAGGGTCACTACCTAGTGATATAGTAGTAAACCCGAAGGGTGGGAATAACATTGGACAAGCAATATCACTGATTACTAGAAGTGGTCGAGGTGGTGATATGAATACCTCCAAGCAAAAGGAAGTTGTGAGTGATGAGGTTGAAGTGAAAGATGATGATGTTCCTATAGTTGATGAGCAAGTGACTGAAGAGAATTTGAATGCTGAAGTTAGAATTGACATTTATGATAATGAGATAGAGACTAAAAATGACGTGAATCCATCTAGGGAACACGTAATAGACATAACAAAAACGGTTGTTCCTAAATCCAAAGTTCCTTTGCCAAGGTCTCCTCCACCTTACCCTCAAATACTTGCAAAGAAACAGCACGAGAACCAATTTAAGAATTTTATTGAGATGATGAAAAGCTTGTCGATCAACGTTCCTTTGATGGAAGCTCTTGAGCAAATGCCAGTTTACGCCAAGTTTATGAAAGTTTTGGTGACTAAAAATAGATCTATGCATTATGAGACCATCAAAGTGACTCATCAAGTAAGTGCAATTGTGCACTCGATGGCTTTAAAGCTTGAAGATCCCGACACTTTCACCATTCCGTGTACCATTGGGAATGCGGATTTTGCAGGCATTGTGTGATTTGGGAGAAAATATCAATTTGATGCCTTACTCCATGTTAAAAAATTTGGGTACTGGTCAACTGAGAGCTACTTCAATAAGATTTCAAATGGTGGATAGAACAATGAAGAGGCCGTTTGGTATTATCAATGATGTTCTTGTCCGGGTGGACAAGTTTATGTTGCGTGCTGATTTTGTGATTCTTGAATGCGTAGTCGATTATGAGGTGACTATAATATTGGGAAGACCTTTCCTTGCAACAGGCAAGGCATTGGTTAATGTGGAAGTAGGGGAGCTCACCTTCCAGGTGGGTGAAGAAAAAATTGTCTTTCATGTGTGTAAATCAATGAGGCAACCGAATATTGTTGAAATGTGCTCTTTTTTGGATCTTGTCATAGAGGTGATAATTGATTATACTAGTGCCATGATCAATGTAGAGGATCCTTTAGAAGCGGTATTGTTAAATCTTGATGTAAATGAGGATGAAGGTAGGGCAGAGTGTGTCAATGCTTTTCATGGAATGGGCTATTATTCTTATGATCCCCGTAAGCTCTCCTTGGATCTTGAGAACAGAAAGACTCCACCAACAAAGCCCTCAACTGAGGAACCTGCCATATTGGAGTTGACGCCTTTGCCTTCGCACCTCAGGCATGAATTCTTAGGCCCTAGTTCAACTTTACCTGTTATTCTTTCATCTTATCTTACTAGCGTGCAGGTAGATACAACACTAGAGGTGCTCCAAAGAAGGAAGATGGCATTGGATGAACTCTAGCTGATATTCGGGGAATAAGCCCCGCCTTTTTCATGCACAAGATTATACTCGAAGATGATGCCAAGACATCTATGGAACATCAAAGGAGGTTGAATGAGGCTATGCAAGAGGTTGTCAAAAAGGAGGTGATCAAGTGGTTAGACGCATGTGTTATGTACCCCATCTTAAGTAGTTCTTGGACTTTGCCGGTGTAATGTCTGCCGAAGAATTATGGTATGACTGTGGTTACCAATCAGCAAAATGAGTTGATTCCCATAAGATCTATCACTGGATAAAGGGTGTGCATGGACTACCAAAATCTAAATAAAGTGATCCGCAAGGATCATTTTCCATTGCCCTTTCTTGACCAAATGCTAGATAGCCTTGCTGTGCGTGCCTATAGACTTGCTGGGTGTGCCTTCTACAATTTCTTGGATGGGTACTCAGGTTACAACCAGATTTTGATTGCTTTAGAAGACCAGGAGAAAACCACCTTCATATGTTTGTATGACACCTTTGCATTTTCTAGGATGCCATATAGTTTGTGTAGTGCACCGACTACTTTTCAGCGGTGTATGATGGCTATATTTACCAACATGGTGGAGGACTCCTTAGAAGTGTTCATGGATGATTTCAGTTGTGGGTGACTCCTTTGATGAGTGTTTGAAGAATCTTGACAAAGTGTTAGCCCGGTTTAAGAGACAAATCTTGTCCTTGGCCATAAGATCTCAAAGAACGTAATAGAGGTGGACAAGGCTAAGATTAAAGTGATTTTAAAACTTCCTCCTCCTACTTCAATCAAAGGGGTTAGGAATTTTCTTGGGCATGCGGGGTTCTACCGAAGATTCATCAAAGACTTTTCTAAGGTAGTGAATCCTTTGTGAAAGTTATTGGAAAAGGATGCCATGTTTGTGTTTAATGATGAATGCATGAAGGCTTTTGAACTTCTTAAGTACAAATTGACAACCACTCCTATTATTACCGCACCCAATTGGAGCTTACTTTTTGAGATTATACGTGATGCAAGTGATGTTGTGGTAGGTGTAGTCTTGTGTCAATGAGTGAATAAGACATTTCACTTGGTGTATTATGTAAGCAAAACAATGAATGATGCTCAAGTGAATTACACGGTGACGAAAAAAGAGTTGCTAGAAATTGTGTTTGCAATGGAGAAGTTTAGGCCTTATCTCATGGCTGCCAAGGTGATAGTTCATACTGACCATGTAGCACTTCACCACTTGATGACAAAGAAGGATTCTAAGGCTCGGTTTGTTAGATGGGTTCTATTGCTTCAAGAGTTTGACCTTGAGATTGTTAATCGGAAAGGGAGTAAAAACCAAGTGGCGAACCACTTGTCCTGCTTGGAGGAGAAGGAGAGACCCCGTGGTGGCCTCGAAATTAATGATTCATTCCCTGATAAGCAATTTCTATCCATATCTGTGAATAGTGTGCCTTGGTTTGCGAATGTTGCCAGTTTTCTTGTGACCGACTTGCGTCGAGTAGCTCTCTTCTAACCAAAGAAAGAAGCTTAAACGGGATAGTTTGGACTACTACTGGGATGATCCTTACTTGTTCAAAATCTGCAGTGATGGTGTGATCTAGAGATGTGTTCTGGAAGAAGCAAAAGCTTAAGTTTGGAGGAGTTGATAACTAGGAATTCTAGACTATTTTATGCTCCTTTTTGCTTAGGATTTGGATTAAAAGTGTTACAAGTATTCCTGAAAGCTAACTTATTGTGATTGTTTGCAGTATTTTGTTAAAAAGAGACAAGAAAGTCAAAACTAGCTCATAAAGGAGTGAAACCTGCACAAGTTCAAAGCTGAGTCAAAAATGCAATGATAGCGAAGAAACATACGCGAACATAGAGGGTCCACCGCTTAGGTTGTCTGGATTACGCTATCAGTGGCGGCAAGGTTCAGAGAATGATATTTTCGGCTTAACAAGTTAGCACCTCCCACGATGAAATTGCACGGCAACGGTGTCTCTGACATGACAGCGGTCAAGTTCTCTCCCTCAGCGGAAGTGAGAATTAGAGAACAAAGCCTAAAGTAAATTGAAGACCGCGGTCGTGCTCATATTTTGGGGACGCGGTTAGACTATGCTGAGGCACTAGATTTTCCGCTCTCAGCGAATATAGAGTTTAAAAGAGAAAAGTGTGATTAGCGCTTGCATTTGCATGGCCAAGTTAGTCCAAGCATTGAGGCGGTCCATTTTCCGCTGTTAGAGGTATCCTCGTAGGGGCAATTTTGTCCGAAAAATTTAACAGTGTATAAATAGTTCTTTTTCAGATTTTAAGGTCCTCTGTTATTTTTGAGAGCACATGAATAGCCGTTTTTATCCTTTTTGAGTAATTTAGAACATCTTTAGCAATTAATCTTAGATTTTAGTCTTGTAATTACTTTTGATGGCTTATATTTCATCTCAATCTTTAATTTCTTCTTTGATTATGAGTAGCTAAACCTATTAACTAGTTGTGGCTTATCCCTAGTGTGGGTATTTAATGAGTCTTTAATTTTAGGGCATAAATATTTATAGGTGAATGATATTTGGCTTGATTTATGCTTTAAATATTGAATTGGTAGTTGCAAATAATGATACTAAGTCTAGAAAATTCAGGTCAACAAGGAATTGGGGTACATTCAAGAGATTGACATCCATAATTAAAGAGTTAAACCTAGAGATAGTAATACCCAACTTGAGCCAATTTGGCTTACATTGTTTGAACACCCAATTGAGCTTGAGTAAGTCAATAGGGCAAAGTCTCTCAAACTATTGAGAGGTATAAAGTGAGTAGTTATGTGCAATGGCTATATCATTATCCCAATTATATCAGAGTTACCCTAAGTTTTATATCTCGTTAGATACTCACCTAGGTGTAAGTACTTCCCTAGTGCCTTTTTAACAATTAAGAAAACCCTTGAAAAAATATCATACTTAGCTTATTTTCCTGTTTCATTAGTATTAAAGTAGAATAGTAAACCAATAATGAATGATTGGAAGTGAAATTAAGAACATCACACATTGCTAGATTAGATTGGAACCCAATTTCAAACCTATCTTATCTCTCTGTGGAAATCGATCCCGACCCCTCGGGTAAAAGCTGCATCGATCGCACTTTCCATTCTATAGTGGTATAGGGTTGGAGCTAATCAACTGTCTCGTGGGTATTTCTTCCCGTGCCTTCTTCCCTATCAATTAATAAAGCCAACTGTCGATATATCACTGTCCCATATGCCATGCCATGTCAGCATTCTAATATTCCACGTATAACGCTTTTTCACCATCAATACAGATAGTCCCCCCCTTTTCTAACTATTATTTATTGAATATTTGGGAATGTGGAAAGTTCTTATGGCAGGAATTCCTTGCTGCCTTTTTTTTGAGTGCAATCATACCTTTTTTGTGAACTGATGCAATGCATATCACATTCATTTAATGATCATGCCAGGCGGCTTTTACTAATTGATTCTTTAGTTCCTCAGCATTTTTAGGGCTTTTCTACAGCCACATCAGTCACAAAGTGACAGTTCCATTATAACGGTTCATAATGACCTTAATAGTCGTGTCATCTTATAAATACTTCACCCCTTTTAAATTTCTTGATGCCTTTCCTCCTGTGTCTTTATTTTTTACACCCTTCTGCATTTTTTCCTTGTTCTTCTTTAAATAATCATGTCTTCTCCTGATCCTCGCAAAGTTGTAATTGTTGACGAGTTTGTTTCTTCTAATGCCCCTACTAGAAGTAGAAGGGGTGATAGGCTGTGTAAACTTGGTTCTATATCTAACCGTGGTTCCGCCTCTCAAAGTAGTGTTGTCAATTCGTCTTCTTATAGACCTAAGACTCTTATAAACTCGAAATTTTCTTCTAGAGATAAAGATTCAACTAAAGCTTTACGTGAACCCACTGCCGATAAAATTGTTCCTCAAGAGTTTTCCTTTATATCTGATCGTGAATCTATAAAGAGTCAAGTTCTTCGATGGCTTCCCTTGATCTTGTTGACCATTACCCAACTTTGATTACTACTGGTCTTTTCTCTCTCGTTCGAAGAGAATGTTATTGAAAAACCTGACTTCCCAATTTCAGTTCCTGGTACCAGCTCTGAGCATGTAATATTTGCCTGACAAAAAAATACTCCTACAAAATTCACAAAAAATAAATTAGTTATAATTATTTTAGTTTTCGTAGAATTTTTAGAAATTTCTTTTTAATTTTTGTTTCCATTTAGTTGAATATTTGATATTTTAAAATTATAAGAAAATACCAAAAAAATGTCAAAACTTTCATGCATCGCCTTTTAGGTTTTTATTTGAATTTTTAGGATTTAAGTTGTTTATTAATTACATTATTAAACAAAAATTACGAAAATACAATGGTTGTTTGCATTTTTAGTTGTTAGTCTTAAATATTTAGTGATACGTTAATGGAAAATAAGTTAGGGATAAATTTTCAAAATAGTTTAATTTAGAACTTAAGTTAGGATTTTAGTTAATTTGTTTAGGATTTAATTAAGTTTAAGAAAAAGAGAGCAAGAAAATAAAGGGGTCATTTGTGTTGCAAAACTGGATTAGGCCAATCTCAAAGTGGCCCAGTCGTCCCCCCCCCCCCCCAGCACAGACCCGTTAAAATTTAGTCCACTTTACCAAATGACCAAAACGATAACGACATCGTTTTGGTCACGTTTCATCTCAACCCTCCATCATTCCCCATCCAACGGTCCGTAACCCCCCTCCTCAAACCCAAAAAAATGCTAGACCAGAGACCCCCTACCCCTAAATCATCTGTCATAGACCCCCTTGCTCATCCCTATCACCTCCGCCGTCTGCCACAACCGCCGCCCTTAAACCACCCAAATCGACACCACACTTCCCACACCCTCATAAACCTTATACCTTCATCAATTTCTCCAAAAACCTCCCTAAATCGTTCGAATTTCAGATCTAAGAAGGCCGAAAAAACCCTAAATTTGTCATTCTTTGATTTCTCCTCAATATTGGCCCGTTTGAACTTGAAACCTACATAATATGATTGATACTGACGAGAGAAATTAGTTGATGTTAATCTTAGTTCATCTCATGGCCACCGAATTCCAGCCAACTCATCAATTGATGTTAGTCTTAGTTCATCTCATGACCTCCAGGAGAAGGTGACTTTAGTTAGATGCTAGCTTAGTGACGCGAATGAGGATAGTGACAAGTACATAGGTCTCCATTTTGAGCTGGTAGCTACACTATCCGGGATAAAAATTGAAGCCGAGGTGCTTATATCTTTGCATAGAGAGGATACTATTGCGACAAACGCCCACACCAGGAGGGCGTATGTGGAGGCTGGTTCGAAATTAACTTGAGCCGTGGAACTTGCTTGATTGGGACCTCGAAGGAAGGATTTTAGAGGTGTGCGGGGCGTGGCTCAGGCGGTGACAAAAATTAAGGTGGAGCCCCGTGAGAGGAAGATGACGTCAAAAAATCGGTTGCTAAAGGACCCCTGGTTGTTAGGATGCAACCTTTAGTGGAGCCATTGAAAATTTAGGCTTGGTGATTGATTAGGATTTTGTTTGTTTCCCTCTTTGTATGTAGTACTTTCACATTATGTTGTAAATGCAGATTGTATTTTTATGCATATATGTATATATATAAAAGAAACCTGGTGGCTTCACTTATTCTGTATCCTTTTTTATCTCGAATTTGGCCAGATGGACCGGTCTCTAAGTTTGTAGGAATCCTTAGATTTGTGATATGGCCATGAGGCTTATTGGGCTAGCCGGTATGCTTTTATGTACTCGGTCGATCGATCCTTTAAGGCAAGTTGGCACTAGAGCTCTTGTGATTTTGTTCTTTTAATATGTTTTGATCAACTATTTTGGGTTTTAGTCTCTGAGACGGGTTTCGACTCGAGCTCATTGACCCTCAAGTTTTTGTATTTGTGGGGGCTAACAACAATGTCTTGGATTGAAGCGACCTTTTATGTTTGTGGACCTGAGGATCATTAGGCTGGTTACAATGGATCTTAGGCTTTGCCCTTTGGCATATGTAGTTAACTATTTTGGGTTCAGTCTCTTAGTCGGGTTATGACTTGAACTTATTTGACCCTCAAGTTTTCGTATCTGTGCGGGCTGGCAATAATGGTTGTTACGCCTTGAGTCGAAGTGATCTTTTATATGTGTGGCCCTGAAGCTCATTAGGCTGGCGACAATAGTTTTTACGCTTTTCCATTAGGCATATATAGTTTATTATTTTGGGTTCAGTCTCCGAGTTGGGCTCCGACTCGAGCTCATTCTACCCTCAAGTTTTTGGATTTGTGTGGGCTGATGATAATGGCTCTTATGCCTTTGGTCGTTGCGTCCTTTTATGCGGACTGGCGACAATGGCTCTTACGCCTAGGTTGAAACGACCTTACATGCGGGCTGACGACAATGGCTATAACGCCTTGGATCATAACCTTTTGTTGGCTTTATTTTTCCCTCGTTAAGGAATTTTTGATATGATTTTTTCCCGAATATTCCACAGTTGGGGAGAACCTTGATTATGATCCATTTTAGATACTTGGTACATGTATGACCCATGCCTTGCTTGAGGTCACAGATTTTTAGATACTTGGTACAAGTATAGTTCATGCCTTGCTTGAGGTCTTGTAGATTTGCTGATACTTGGTAAAAGTATGATTCATGCCTTGCTTGAGGTCTTACAGATTTGTTGATACTCCGTACAAGTATGGTTCATGCCTTACTTGAGGTTTTATAGATGTTGTTGCTGCATTATATAGGTCTTACAAGACCGAGTCTTCTCGCTCGAGGTCTTATGGCCTCGGGTTTTTTTACTGAATGGAGATTGACGACATTTCCTAATTTATCGAGGGTATCTTGGCTCGAGAGCCGTTACTCGTAAACTTGGTATTGCCTCATTGAGGGCTTATAATTTCAGATATTTCGACCCCGAGGTCATGCAATTTTGGAGGTTTTGACGCCAGTCTCCGAGGGTTTCGAACGCTTTCGGCCTTGGAGATGTTTCTTGATTTTCATGTTTCTTATGAGTTTGGAGTCCCGACCCGGAGGTTGTTCAGTTGTTGAATTTTTGACACCAGTCCTCGAGTGTTTGGGACGTTTTTCAACAGAGGAATCATTTTTGCAAAAATGTTGAGTTTTCTTTAGAGTATGAAATGCTTCGATAAAGGTATCTTTGATTACCTGGTGCAAGTATACATGTTTCACCGTCACGGGCTTGACTATACAGACACGGTTCATTCAATCATTTGGCTCGATACATCATTTTCCTATTAGGACCCCACTTGGCATTTCTTGGATTTTCTAGTAGAAGGGTGCCCCCTAGTGTTCGAAGTTGATTGCAGAAAGAACCATGAATACTTGTTGAGTCATTCTTAGGTAGCATGCAGATGTTGCCTCGTTAAAAGTCTTGCCAGTAAAACCCTTTTTTTGGATAAAAACTCGATCGAAGAAAAAGAGTGCAACGGATGCTTTAGAACCTTAAGGTCTTCGAGCTAGGTCGGTGTTTTGACTGCTTCCGTTGGGCGCCTGCATAAGGGTTAATGTGAAATATAAAATGAAAAGGGAGATAGTTATACCTTAGTTTGGGATGTGCCGGTGATGTTTCGATGTCCGATGTGTCCCAGTTGCTTGTGATGAGGACGCGGTACAGTCTTTTGCTTTGTTTAATTAGGCTTAGTCGAAGATGTAGTCTGATTATACTTCGAACCTTCTGCGAATGGAGGCATTGGTGTAGGTGCCACATCGTGCATAGTGAAGATCTCCCTTGCCACACGTTATTCCCCGTAGATTGTTTAATTCCCATCCTTTCTCAGGAACTTTATCATTTGGTGGAGGGTGGACGATACTGCTCTCATGCAGTGTATCCACATTCGTCCGAACAAGGCATTGTACCTCATTTCTCCTGTGATGACATGAAATTTTAAATTTTGGATTGTGCCGACCACGTTGACTAGAAGGGTGATTTCTTCTTTCGTTTTTTCACTTGCCATGTTGAATCCATTGAGGACTCGAGTGGAAGGCACAATTTGGTCAAGCAATCCAAGCTACTCTATTTCCCTCGACCGAATAATGTTGGCCAAGCTACTTGGATCCACGAGTACACATTTTATTTGAAATGTATCAACGAGGAAAGAGATTACCAGTACATCATTGTGAGGTTAAGACAAGGTCTCAGTTTCCTCTTTGCTAAATATGAGGGCATCTTCAGGTATGTATCCCAGGGTTCGCTTTTCTTTGGCGATGGATATTTTTATCCTTCTCATCATGGGTTCCTATGGAGCATAGATACCTCCCAATAATATGTGGATGAAATATTGCGGCTCATTTGCATCGTTCTTCTTGGCCGCCTATCTTTCCTAGAATTGATTTTTGGCCCGGTCACTCACGAATTCTCCGAGGTGACCTTTATTGAGTAGTTTTGCTACTTCCTCTCGGAGCTGGTGGAAATCCTCGATCCTATGGTAGTGCATGTTATGAAATTCACACACCAAGTTTAGGTTCCTTTGAGAAGGATCCGACTGTATAGGCCTGGGAAATCTGGCATCTCTGATTTTGCTAATGGCCAACATGATGTCTGATACATCAACGTCAAAATGGTATTTCGATATGCGAGGTTCCTCTTCTGGCCTTGCGTTCCTACCAAACCCGACTCTGTCGATCAGTCCCTGAGGATTCTATCCTTCATCGACGAGAGATGGGTTGCGCCTTGGGGCACTCCTTCGGTGTATTGCTGATATCATTCTTTTGTTTGGCTTTGGCTACTTCGCCAGGAGCCTGCTTTGGTATACTGAGCCCGAAGGGGCTCCCAACTAGTCATTTTCGAGTGGTATCAGTTGTGGACGTCCGACCATGTCATGGCGGAATATTCGACCATATTCTCTTTTAGCTGCTTCGAAGCCGTTGAGCTTCGTTCATTCAGGCCTTGAGTGAAGTCCTGTACCGCCTAGTCATCAAATACCAGTGGTAGTTCCATTCATTCCATCTAAAATAAAGATACAAATTCTCGAAGCATCTCGTGCCCCCTTTTCTTGATTTTGAAAACGTCGCATTTCATTATGACCACCTTGATGGCCTCATCATGCGCCTTTATGAAGGAATCTGCCAGCATGGCCAATGGGTCTGTAGAGTTTGGTGCCAAGTTATGGTACTACATCATTGCCCCTGTAGACGGTGTTTCTCCAAATTTTTTCACCAGGAAGGACTCGATCTCGTCGTCCTTTAGGTTGTTGCCTTTTACTGCACAGGTGTAAGTGGTAACGTGCTCATTTGGGTCCGAGGTACCGTTGTATTTCTGAAGGTTTGGCATTCTGAAATTCTTTAGAATGGATTTCGGGGCCGCTTCTTGTAGGAACAGCTTATGCACGAACTTCTTTGAGTCCACACCTTTCATTATCGGGGGAGCTCCGGAATTTGATCGGCCCTGGATTGGTAAGTCTTGACCTTTTTATCGTTGGCTTCTATCAAATTCTTGCCCGATTTGATCATTCAAGTGAGGTCCTCGAGCATCTTCACGATGACAGAATTGGCTATCGACTCGTTCTTCCTCGATCTCTCCGGTACCTATTCGATCGGGGAAGCTATCTCTGGTTCTACCGTACTAGGAGTTTTCTATTGATTTTTGCAGCTAACCTCCCGTTCTTCCCTAGTTGGGGTATTCTGCGCTTACTGTAGATCCCCTTGGTGCACGCTCATGTTGGTGTGTGAGCTGATATCGACCTGTTAGGCGTCGCGTGAGACGGCATCCGCCGAGAATGGTCTTGGCGCGTTCTCAAGGTCATATGGTGGTACACCAACTCCTGGAGCAGCCATATCGTTCTCTCCGTGGATTTCAAGATTGTCGTTTTCAACTTTATTTACTGAGCTAGACATTTTAACTTGAAATTGAAGATCTTGGACTTGCGTTATGGAGTGAAACCAGTAAGAAAATAGTCACTATTATTTTTAGCCCTACGGTGGGAGCCAAACTATTTACATCGGAAATGGTAATAATAATTAAATTTGATGATTAAACTCTAAAAATACGTGATCTTTTTTTATGCTAGTTGTTAAACAGTTGTTTCCATGAGTCTGAAACTTAGAAACGAAATAAGGGTTAAGGGTATGACGATAATCAAACCAGTAGGCTGTCAATTGAGGCCTCGAGCTTGTCGATTCGGGGCCTCGAGGTCGATTCCGGAGTCATACTTGAGCTATCAAGGGTAATCGAGATACGGCTAACAGTTATAGTAAACTCAAGGAAGACTCTTTATGGCCAATGATAAGAAATGAATAATGAACTAGAATAAAGATAGTAAATAAAAGCAATAATATCAAAAAAGTATGTTAGGGAGCAGAGAGAATGTGCTTTGTATATTTCATATGGAGCAACTGGCGTTTACACAGTGACAATGATCCCCTTTATATAGGAGGGGAAACTAACATAGTACAAACTAAATTAATGATAAAGATATGGAGATGGGACAACTAGATGACACCTGGCTTTGTCAGTACTAGTTGCGTCTGTTGGGAGCTCCCCTCTTCTCCAATATAGCCGTTGATCTACACTGCCCCGAGGTCGAGCCCCTACCGCCCTCAAAGGTGAGCCTCGACCTCGATCTCGAGCCTTGCGAAGTATGTTTGCGGGGCATCATAATGACGAGGAGATTGGACCATCCGATTTCATCCTACACATATACAATTTCATCATGTTGAATTGATTTCATGACTTCTGCTGTGAATAAATCAAGTTACTTGGTTAAGCACAAACACAAATACTGTTGGGCCTAAAGGTCTGGCCAGCAGAAGAGGCAGAACAAATTGGGGGTCATTAAGACCATGGAACCAGAAATTCAAACAATGCTTTGGGCTTCAATTCAAAGCCCGTTCATTCACACAAATGGCATGCCAAAGTTATATCTTGAAAATTCGAAAATCCCCAAGTTTTAAAAACTAACCAATGATGTTATCTTTTAACCAGACAGTTGATTGCCAAATATTTGACAAAATACGTCTATCCCCAACATGAATTGTACTGGCAGTAGCCCAAAATTTATGCAGATTCCATAAGAAGTTCCTGTAACATACGAGTTGGGCGATAACCTCACATTAGTTTAGAATCAATAATTTCAAACATGGGAGTTTGCTTTAGGTAAGTAATTAAATTATCACGGTTATAGTACGGTTTCCGTGGTATAGTCGTGATACATAATTCCCAATTCGGGTATGCATTTTCATGTGACCCAATCATAACTTTAAATAATAATAAAAATAAACATATTATAAACTTTAGGTGCATTTCATGTGACGCGATTCACAATGTGTTAAAAATAACAAGTGAGCAACATTGCAACTTGTTCAAACATATTTCATAAATAATTAAAAGTGGTTAAAAAGATAAAATGCACAATAAGTTTTAGACATGTATTAAATCAGATAATTAGGCTAATTATTAATAGTTGACGACTGTGCTAAAACCACAGAACCCGGGAATGCCTAACACCTTCTCTCAGGTTAATAGAATTACTTACTGGTCTTCTGGTTTCGCGGATTTTAAACCAAGGTCAATTTCCTCGATTTAGAATTTAAAATAAATTGTTAATTTGGGACACCATAAATTATTATAAGTGGTGATCTGAAATTAAATAAATAATTCTATTTCAATTAATGTCTCTTTAATTGGAAAAACTCCCTATCCTATTAGAAAAAGGAGGCGTGACACCAACCAGAGAATACCTTTATATCATACTGGTTATTCCTTTTATACACATATCCCTTTATCCTAGGATTAATAGGCCGTTTGGCCAAGATTCTTTTGAGGCAAAAACCCATTTTTTTGGTCAAAAGTGATTTTTTTCTAAAATTAAGGTGTTTGACCAAGCTTTTGAAAGAAAAAAGTACTTTTGGGAAGAAGCAGAAGTAGTGTTAGAGATGCAGAAAAACGTAGCTTCTATCCAAAAGCACTTTTTTTGAAGATTACTTTTGAGAAAAATACACTTAGAAGTAGTTTTTTAAAGCTTGGTCAAACACTAATTGCTGCTCAGAAGTGCTTTTCAAATTAATTAGCCAAACATAAGCTGCTTCTCACCAAAAGAACTTATGAGAAAAGCACTTTTAAGAAAAAGTACTTCTCAAAATAAGATGATTTTTGCAACTTAGCCAAACGGGCTATTAAACCTCTTATTGATCCAGTGATCATTGAATTCTGCTGTCATTTTAATGTGTGCTTAGGACATCTTGGCCCTTTTATTTGCAGAGTTGTTGCACGCCTCTGTCATATGTCAAACTTGAGTTTTATGCCTTTACTTTCCGTCATCTGCTTCATCTTTACTCCTGTAAATTGTTTCGTGAAGGATTTTTTCCCTTGTAGCTAGAAGTAAAAGAGTATTAGTTAGCCTTGAAGATGACAAAGACCATGGCTGGTATGCTCACATCACTACTGCTCCCAGTAGTTCTCTGGTGGATGAAGAAGACATTTCTTTTGCAGAAAAATAAAATTTTGCATATAAGTTCTTCTACCTTGTCTTTTTCCTATCTCAAAAAAGATACTCATGTATTCTCATGCCTACTTTTTCAGCAACCATAAAAGTTTTTAGGAGATTCCTAATTTATGTGCTTGGGTAGAGAAGTTATTATCTGTTGCCCCTATGGAGAGAATATCTTGAAAATATATCTCACAAAGATTCGGCTGAAAAGTTAAGACACACGGTACTTTTTCCAGCTTAAGCTTTTTCTTTCTCTCTTTTGTTAACTTAAGAGTTTCATATCATGCCTTTTTTCCTTTGCTAGGATTTGCTATTCGTGGTGTCAGTCTTGCTTCTATTTCATCCACAATACTTACAGTGAGTCTTTCTCAAGAAAGAATTTTGGGTTCTTCTTAAAAAAGAAAGGTTGATGGAGCCCGTGGCTCTGAGGGTGAAGAAGAACCAGAGGAAAGTTCTTTTGTTCATAGTCCCCAAGTCAAGAGACACATTATTGTTGATGATGAAGCTACCCCTCCATCAAGCTCAGTTCCCTCTAGACATTTGGACGAGCCAGAAAATGCCCCATTAGTGATCCCTGAGGAAGAAGTGAATGATCCCCCTGCTTCTGCTGATCAATTATTTACTCATGGCCTTGGAAGTGAGGAAACCTTTGAACCCGTTTCTTAGTAGTTGACCCTTACCTTTTTCCAGCATCAGTCCCGGATTATCCTCGAGTTCCATTACATAAAGTTTCTACTGATGTTCCCCCCATGATTGCTTTCACCACATCTGCCATTACAGCTGCTACTACTTCTCACATAGAAGTTGATCCTTCCAGTAGCAAGAAGGCGATAAAGAAATTCGTTGTTGAGGTTCTTGAAGGTGTGAACTTATTGAAGAAGTCAGGTCAAGCTGACGTATGATTGAAGCCTCTGCTCTATCCTATGGAGAAGGCAAAGTTGGAGAGTCCTAGTTTGTTGACTTGTATGAACGATATTGTTAATTTATCTCAAAAGGTTCGAGTTTGATTTTACTCCTCCTTTCTTCTCCCTTCGTTTTATCCATAACCCATTTCTTTTTTTTTTTGGATCAATTTGATAGGTACTGAACTAATGAAAAGGATCGTCTGTGCTGACCAATAAATTATTGATTATCGCACCGAGGCTGACAAATAGAAAGAGCAATTTGAAGGTCTTCAACTAGAGAAGGAAGTGTTGTCAGAGGAGAAGGATGCCTTAGAGCAACAAATGCAAATATTCGCTGTTGAGTTAGCCATTGAAAAGGCTACTACAAACAAAGTTGGTAAGGATAAGGATATTCTTGAGTCTTCATTTGCTTAGCAGCTTTTGAAGGCATCCAAAGAGATATGGTGTTTGAGAGAACTCCTTAACCAAAAAGAGACTTATGCAGGAGAGTTGTTTCAAACACTTACTCAAGCTCAAGAAGATCTTCGTGCCTCTACTGATAAGGTTAAATTCTTGGAAAGTTTCCTAACCCTTTTGAAGACAACTTTTGATGCTTCCGAAAAAGAGAAGTAAGAGTTGATAACCGAGATTAATCAGTAAGAGAAAGACTATAAGGTGCTTCACGATAAGCTGTCACTTGACGTGAGTAGGTCTTTTTTGAATGATCACCTCGAGACTCTAATGGAAGCCAACCAAGAGGGTTTTGACCTTAATGCTGAGATTGCTAAAGCTAAAGAGGAAATTGAAAAAATTCAGAAGAGTCAAAGCTTTCCTTCACCCAAAGATAAAGTTCCGGAAGATGATAGACTTGCTCCTGGTGATGTTAATATTCAAGTCGCTTCTTCTTAAGATTACCCCTCTACTTCCGTCAATGATGCTCATATTGTTGATGTTCTTGTGGATGATGCCTCATAATGTTTTCTGTTACTTGATTGTTTTGTTTAGAACCTTTTGGTGGGAAGTTTTTTTTTCCTTTTATTGAATGGTTATTGGTTACCCCTATCTTGTTCTAAGGTTTGATGACAAATACGTATTTATTTTTACAAAGTTTAGTATATAAATATCGTCTTTCTGTTTCACCAAATTTGATGTTTGAGTTTTCATTCCACTGTTTAACATCCAATCTTTCAAAAATGCTTTAACAGACCGTGATTTTGATAAACACAAAAAAATTATAAAAGAGGGTCATTTTTTATGCGACAGTGATGAATATGACGTCTCATCTTCATATTGGTGTAAATATATGAAAGAAGTAGAAAAATAAATAATTTGAGGAAGTTTGATGCTTTGAGCTCTCAAATTTTGTACATCATTCTTCATTTATGTAATACAACATTTACAATTCTTTCACAATTGCTTTATTTGTAACAAGTTTCAAAATTCCGGGTCTATTATTCCATGACTTATTATAGACCTTAACATAAAAACTCATAAGAACTTAGAGTATATCTTGTATTTATCTTGTGTCCTTTTTGTGATTCTTACACCTTCTCAAGGTTTCTTCAAAGGTTTTTGATTCAGGCTTGATATTTGGATCTTAAGGTTGATTTAGGCTTAAATTCTGACTTTTGTCTTCTTTGCCTCTTCATACGTAGTCCTTCCAGTGTTAGAGCTTTGTATTATGAAATCTCAAGCACAGAACTTTTCCTTCCTTTTGGTCCATTCCTTGAAAAGGAAAATACACACAGGATTCGGAGGTATACATTTAGATGATGACTGCTTAGCCCTTTTTCTCCATCAGAAGGGTTGTAACCTAGACCAAGAATAATTCAGTATTCCTCGTGTATTTCGAATCTAATATCACCATTTGGTACATGATAGCTTTTTTCCTATCATCTAAAATCGTTAGTACATGATAGCTTTTTGCCTATCATCTAAAATCATTATTATAATTAAAAAGACCAAAATAAAATCATATTTGAGTGATTCCTGACCATGGGTACATATTTTGCCTAGACGTTATACTTCTTTAAACGAACAACATTCCAATTTGATTATAGTATTTTGCCTTCTGTGGTTTCCAAGTCATATGCTCACTTTCAAATGATGCTTCGAATTCTATAGGGTCCTTCCCAATTTGGACTCAACGTTCCTGCAATAACTGCTTTTGTCAATTGAAAAACCTTTTTGAGGACGAAGTTCCCAATCTTGAAGTATCCTAGATGAACTTTTCGGCTGTAGTATCGCTCAATAATTTGTTTTTGAGCCTCCATTCTCATTAGATCCACTTCTCTCCTTTCTTCAAGCAAATCTAAATTTATCCGCATCTCTTTCTCATTTAATTCCTTAGTTGCTTGTGGATATCTTGTACTTAGTTCACCTACTTAATTTGGAATTAAGGCTTCAGCACTATAAACAAGTGAAAATGGAGTCTCTCATGTACCTGTATTTGTTGTCATTTGATAAGCCCATAAGACTCATGGTAACACTTCAGGCCACTTACCTTTTTAGTCCTCTAATATTTTATTCAAGTTATTAATAATAATTTTGTTTGTCGATTCGGATTTTCCATTGGACACAGGGAGGTAAAGTGTGGAAGTTATCTTTTTAATCTGCCAACTCTGAAAAAATTTTGTGATTTTTGTACCTATGAATTGGCGGCTATTATCTCATTTGATTTCTTCGGAACTGTAAACTGACATATAATGTTTTGCCAAATAAAGTCCCTGACTTCATTCTCCTGCACCTGTTTGAAGTAATCAGGTGCAATAGCTTCATTGGGCGATACATGTTATTGCCATATCATTGGTATTTGTCGGACTTGACCACAAAACTTTTTGCATATTCTTCATTTTTTGGCCTATAGTATCTTGCCCTTATTAGAGTTTTTGCCAATGATCTTCCTCCTACATGATCTCCACAATATCTCTCATGTACTTCTCTTATCACATATTTTATTTGAGAAGGTCCGAGACATCTTGCTAAAGATCCTCCGATATCTTTCTATATAGGTTTCCAGAAACCAAACAATAACGGGCAACTTTTCGTTGAAGTGACTGAGCCTTTTTCTTATCTTCAGGCAGAATTCCGTAATACAGAAAGTTAACAGATTTGTTTCTCCAATCCCTAGTTAAATTATTGAAATTTACCTCATTTTTATCTTGGTCGAGTGTGATTATTGCCAACTCCGCACTAATAATAAGTAGCAAGAGAGGGTCACAATAGCTTTTACCCAAATTTAGGTCGGGATCGAATCTACAGAGAGCTAGAATTGGTATCGAGTATCTACTTAGTTTAGGGTTGTGTATGTGTATTTAATTACACTTCTAATCATTTTTTTGGGTTTTTGATTAATTCTACTATTATTAAACTACAAATGGTAATTCCAACTAAATTATGCTAAGAGTTATAATTCTATGAGTTGTTCAAATAGGTTTAAAAGGCACTAGGGTAGTGACTTCCAACTAGGTGGTCAATTGATGGGTACTTGATTCTAAGGTATCTTTGACATATTTGGGGATTATGATATAACTATTGCACTAATTTACCCACTCTACACCTCTCGGTGGTTCAAGTGATATTGTCCAATTGACTTTCTCAAGACTAATTGGGTATGCAAAATTTGCACAAGAAACTAGGGTTCAAGTCGGGTAGAACTCTCTCGAGGTTTAACTCTTTAATTGAGGCTATCAATCTCTTGAGTACGCCCCAGTTCCTGGTTGGACCAATTTCGTAGACTTAGGCTCTTTTTTCTCAAGAAGAGTTCAAGTCAACTAAACCCAAACTAGTGTTAGCAACCACTAATTGAGAAATTAACCATGATATTGGCCCAAATAACAAACACCCATAGTCAATAAAGTACAAGACCCATCAATTACCCACACTAGGGTTGAGTCACAACCATAGCTAACGAGTCTAGCTACTCATTCTCAAAGAAGACAAACAAGAAATAGATGAAGATAAACTCATATTTGTTAATTACTAAGATAAAAATAAAGATTCACTGTTGCAAAGTAGATAGAATTGCCCAACATAGCTACAAAGGTCATTCCCACGAGCGCAGCTGCTGTTCTACAATATTTGATACCCTAATAATAGAAAAAGAATCTATTTATACTAAGCTAAAAATCTTTACAAAAATATCCCTGCGGGGTTAGTGCAGACCGCACAAAATGGTGTGCGGCTGCACTAGGCTGTTGACTTCAAAATCTCACTCTCTGAACTTTGGCTCCACGGATCGTACAGAATGGACTACGGCCGTGGAGGCGTCTAGAGTCGCATGCACAAACTCGACTGCAAACTGCATTGGCTTGAGTACTTCATTTTGTAGCTCCTCTAAATCTTGGCTATGCGGACCGCACAGAATGGTAGTGCGGCCGCCCTGCCTCTTTCCCTTGAATTTGACCTCTCCGAATCCTCTAGTTCGGACTGCACAAAGTGGTGTGCGGCCGCATTGGACTTGTTTTTGCTGAGCTTGTCTTGTCTTTGGCACTTGTGCAAGTTTCACTCTTTTTGAGCTAATCTTTAATATCTCGTCACTTTGATGATCAAACATGCAATCAAGTATAACTTGTGAGCCTTTTGGGACTATTTTGTTTGAATTTTTAATCAAAGCATGGGCAAGAAGGAGTATAAAATGCGACAAAATCCCTAGTTATTAGACTGCCGAATGAAATAAATGTATTACGGTAGCATTTTATACATTCGTTACTTCTGCAACAGATGCGAGATTAGCCAGTGCATCTGCTTTCGCATTTTTCTCCCTGTGTATTTGCGTGATTTTCCATGATTAGAACTCTCCGATTAATTCTGGTGCCTTTTCCAAATATTGCTGCATTCGTACCTCTATTGTTATGTAAGTCACCTGCATCTGGTTAACTACCATCTGTGAATCACTTTTGATTATAATCTACTCTATTCCGAGTACTCGTGCAAGTTCCAGACCTGCAGTTACAACCTCGTACTTTGCTTCATTATTAGTAATGGGATGGCGCTTTATTGCTTTCCTTACGATTTTCCCAAAAGGTGGGATTAGAAGAATACCTAAATCTGCTCCTTTAACATTCGAGGAGACCTCAGTAAATAGGGTCCAAGTACTCGGATTAGATCCGGTGAGTACCTGTAGTTCATTTTCTAGTTCAGGAACTATTTCTACACTGACATCTACCACAAAATCTACTAATACTTGTGATTTTGTCGCAGTTCTAGGTTGGTACACGATATCGTATTCACTAAGTTCTATGGCCCATTTAGCTAACCTACCTAATAGCTCTTGCTTATGCAATATATTTCTTAGGGGATAAGCAATCACAACAAAGATATGATGACATTGAAAATAAGGCCTCAACTTTCTATATGCCATAATTAATGCTCAAGCAAGTTTTTCCATATGAGGGTATTGAGTTTCGGCATCCAACAAAGATTTGAAAATATAATAAATTGGAGATTGTTTACCTTTATCTTCTCGTACCAATACTGCACTTACCACCATTTATAATACGATGAGATAGATGAGTAGCCTTTCTCCATCCTTTGGTTTAGCCAGTATGGGGGATTTGAAAAATATGCTTTTATATTTCTAAGATCTTGTTGACATTCATCGGTTCACTAAAATTGGTTTTGCTTCTTCAATATTGAAAAGAACGTTTTTTGAGGATTTGTAAATAATTCTTCCCAAAGATGCTATCCTACCCGTCAACCACTGCACATTTTCTTGCTCGTGAGTATCTGGTATCTCTTTGATGGCTTTGATCTGTGCAGGGTTTATTTCAATACCTTGGTTAAAAATAAGAAAACCTAAAAACATACCTGAAGCCATGCCAAAGGCACATCTTTTTTGGATTTAATTTCATATTGAATATGCAGAACAGCTGAAAAGTGCTAGACAAATGTTGATATGATCTCCTGTCTGTGCTGATTTGACTAGCATATCATCAATTTAGTTTTCCATAGTCTTTCCTAGATGTTCTTGAAATACTTTTGTTACAAATCTTTGGTATGTGGCTCCAGCATTCTTTAGACCAAAAGGCATGACTTTATAACAGTAAGTCCCCCTATCTGTGGTAAAAGAAGTTTTTTCTTCATCTAAAGGATCCATTTTTATCTAGTTATGCCCTGAATATCATATAAAGAACTTAACAACTCATGACCTGCAGTAGAATCAATTAGTTGATCTATGTGTAATAAAGGGAATGAATCTTTAAGACAAACTTTATTCAAGTCTGTATAATCTGCACAGACTCGTAATTTCCCATTCTTTATTGGCACTACTACAATATTAGCTAGCCAGTTAGGGTACTTTACCTCTAGTATTGATCCAATTTTTAAAAGTTTTTGTACCTCATCCTGGATCACCTGATTTTTGAAGGATCCCTACTTCCTGTTCTTCTGCTTGACAGGTGGATATGATGGATCTTCATTCAGCTTGTGCGTCATCACCTATGATGGTATACCTGTCATATCTGAATGTGACCAATTAAAGAAATTGCATTAGCTTGTAAAAATTTGACAAGTTTACCTTTCATTCCTGGGCTTAACTTTAAACTTTTCTATCTGTCCAATGCTCGGAAAGTGTGATGACCTCGAGTTCTTCAGTTGTTGTTTTGATGTTTTCAGTCTCTTCTAGCTATTGAATGACACCGGGTTCTGAATCTACATCAATCTATACTGAACCGTTTTCAGTTGAGGTCTGTGTTTTTATATCCTCAACTGAATTCTGTAGTTGCTATTTCATATTTGCACCGTCGTTCACTGTGCTCGAATCCACAACTTAATTGATACTTTTAGAAGCATGTTGATCTCCACGGATTTGCCGAATTCCCAATTGCGAAGGAAACTTATTAACTTGATATAAAGTAGACGGTACAACATCCATATCATGAATCCATGGCCTTTCAAGCATCATATTATAAGCCATGTCCATATCTATCACCTAGAATTTTGTATCCTTGAAACCTCCTTCTACAAATATGGTAAGCACTATTTTATCTTTTGTAACAATGTTTGAATTATCAAATCCAGATAGGGTACGTGCTTTCGGTACCATCTTGTCATTGGATTGCATCTCATTTACCACTCAAAAGAATAATATTTATGGATCTACCTGGATCAATCAAAACTCATTTCACATTAATGTCATATACAAGTAAAGATATTACTAGTGCATCATTGTGAGGGATTACCATGCCATCTACATCATCAAATGTTATATTGTCTTCCTCCAATACTTGGTGAGTTGTCTTCCCATGGATAACCATGACTTTTGATGTCTTCTATGCAGTCATGTATGTCACACCGTTGAACTCTTCTCCCCCGCTTATAACATTACCCATTATTTTTGGTGACAGAGGTTTCAGAAGCTCTTATCTATTATTCGTATAAGACTACTTAACTTTCTCACTGAAAAAGTCAGTTAAATAACCTTTTTTAAACAAATGCTCAACTTCATCTTGTAATAATTTACAATCTGCTGTTTTACTGCCATGGTTATTATGAAAATCGCTCTAGAAATCTGGATTTCTTCTTCTAGGGTTTTATCTCATTTCTTTTGGCTACCGCACCTTGTAAGCACGTGATATTTCCCCTGTATGAATTACTCCCAGAAATTCGAAACAAAACAATTTCTTTCAATGGTTGCAATTTTGTGGATTTGGCATTTTTTGTTAACTTTTTATGTTTTTTTCACATGTTTATTTTATTTTAATTAATGAAAAATACAAAATGGATAAATGTCGGGTCAAGTGGGAGAGAGAGAGGATGCTCTCGGCGCACATTAGCAGCGCAATAAAACAGTGAGAATTTCTGGCGCACGATAGCAAGGCAGCTTCCGACGTCGGAATATGGCTCGTCGCCGGCGTAACCTCCCATCTTCTGATACTCAACTAGTTACACCTGAGAATGGCACAACCAAGGAGCTTAAACCACTGACTTTTGGCAGTTTTCTGCCTCAGAAACTTCAATCGACAGAAACGACCCATGCAGAGACAGTTACTTGCGATGAACCAGTGACGGAGACTGAAGCAGTGTCACCTATTGCTGCAAAGTGCTTACAATTCACTAATCTCATTGAGGAGGAGAAATCAAATCCAACAGTTGCGGATGTGGTGCGAGGTAATCGCAACACACAAATGGGCAAACAACTCTCATTTGTTCCTCCTATTGAACGAGAGGGAAAAAAAGTTGTTAAAATTAGTGTTGAAGATCTGTAACCACAAGTGGATTATTGGCAAAATGCATTGATTGGATTCGTAATTGGAGATCGACCTAATGAGCAATCTATGGAGAATTTTATCATCCATGTGTGGAATTTGTTTCCAAACCTCAGGTACTAATTCTTGCAGATGGTTACTGTATTTTTAGATTCAGTAGCTCTGAGGATAAGGATTCGGTCATGCAGTCAGGTCCCTATTCATTTAGAAATAGGCCAATGGTTCTACTACCATGGGAAGTTGATTTCAATTTTCAGAGTGATGTGCTTAGTACTGTGCCTATTTGGATTCGATTTCCAGGACTTCCTGTTGGTTACTGGTCTACTGAAGTACTTAGTAAGATGGCTAGTGCTATTGGAAGACCACTGTATACTGACAAATTCACTGCATATTATGAGAAAATCTCGTTTGCTAGAGTCCTTGTTGAAGTGGATGCTGCCTACTCCCTTCCGGATCATTTGGAGATTGACACTCCTTATGGCCCTAAGATACAGACAATTGAATATGACTGGAAACCTTCCTTTTGTAATCACTGTCTCAAATTTGGTCATGATACAATTGAATGATGGTATTATAAGGATGACCAACCAAAGCAGAATAAGGAGGCTCAGATTAAATCTAAAAGGCAAAGAGGAAAAGTGAATTAGCAGGGGAATCAGCAGGGGAAACAAACCAGAAAAGAATGGATTGCTAAGCAGACTGTTGCTGAGCAGTCTAGCCTTGTGGATCCTGTTAACGCTACAGAGGATCAGTTAATGCAGCACTCTCATATGATGATTGACATTTTTTCAAGTAGGCCACAACAAACTATGCATACTGAACCTGGTATTATAGTCAGTTCAGAAAATGCAATCACTATTGCTGATACTGCTAATGTTTATAGTGAATAGCAGATTGGTCATGGTAATAATGGCAAGGCTATCATGAATGAGACTGGGAGTAGAAGCTACAAAATTGACCCTGGACCATCTTGCAGGGTAGAGCCTCATTCCAAATGATCATAGTAACTTGGAATATAAGGGGGCTTAATCAGCCTCACAAGCAAAAGGAGTTGAAAAAATTCTTAGCTATTAATAAAGTAGATGTCATGGGAATACTTGAAACCAGGGATAAGGAGCCTAAATCAAGGAAAATAATCGGAAAGATTGCAAAGAACTGGATGGTGCAGTGTAATTATTCAAATGCTACTAATGGAAGAATATGGTTGATTTGGAAGCCTCATATCCAACTGCACATACTAGCTATGTCTGATCAGTTTATTCATTGTTGGTTGGAAGATACTAGAAGCCGGATCAGTCTTCATTTAAGTGTAATAAATGGCCATAATACTGCTTCATTTAGAAAATATCTATGGAGTGACCTTAGATCATTCCATGATCCCTAACCAAGCTGCTTGGCTGATTAGTGATGATTTTAGTAGTGTACCCAATTCAGATAACAGGATTGGATCTATTGTGACTGATACTGAAGTGAAGGATTTCAAAGAAGTTATTTCTGACCTCCAGCTGACTGCCATCAGAGCTAGAGGTTGGCATTTCACTTGGTCTAATAAGCAAGTATACAGTAAAATTGATTGGGCGCTGGGTAACTATCAGTGGTTGCAGCAGTTTGGACACTTGGAAGCAGATTACTTGAACCCCCCAATATCTGATCACTCTCCTATTCTTGTTAAATTTGGAATTCAGAAGCCTTTGCATCCTAAACCTTTTCGATTATATAATGTTGTCATGGAGTATCCTCAATTCCTTAACATAGTCCAGCAGGTATGGAAACAGGAGTATGTGGGCAATCCTATCCAGCAAATATGGTAGAAATTGAAGAATCTAAAACAACAATTAAAGGAGATCACTTCATACATGGCATCTTACCAGCAAAATATTATTCAGGCCAGAGAACAGCTTGATATCATACAAACTCAGATGCAAAACAGCCCTTGCACACAGGAACTTATCCATAAGGAAAGGAAGGCACTTGAGGAACTTGAGAAATGGAGTAATATTGAAGAAAAAGTATTGAGGCAGAAGTCAAAAGCTACATGGATTGAATGTGGAGACTCAAATACAAAATACGTTCATGCTCAATGGAAGATTAGAACAGGACAAAACAACATTACATCCATCTATACAGAAACTGGAATGAAACTAACTGATCCTTTATCTGTGGAGCAGGAATTCTTGAAGGTGTTTCACTCTTTAATGGGAGAATGTGCATCTGAACTTCCTTGTGTGAACTCTCAGATTATGAAGGATGGGAAATGTCTTACTCTTGTTCAACAAAGACTACTTATTAGAGAGGTAACAATGGAGGAAGTTACTGCAGCAATTAAGGATATGCCTACAGATAAGGCCCCAGGGGTTGATGGATTTCCAGTAGAGTTCTTCACTAAAAACTGGGAATTGGTAAAAGATGACATTCTTTCTGCTACTAAAGCCTTATTCTCTTCATGTGAACTGCCCTATATGATCAATACAACAGCCATAGCTCTTGTTCCAAAAGTCAGATCACCCTCTACTGTTAAAGATTACAGACCAATTGCCTGTTGCACTACAATATACAAAATTATATCCAAGGTACTTACTAGAAGGATGAAGGATGTCATTGGGGAATTAGTGGGACCTGCTCAATCAGCCTTTATTGAGGGAAGATGTATTGTTGATAACATTCTATTAAGCCATGAAATTTGTAAGGGGTACTCTAGAAAAGGTATCTCACCTAGATGTGTTCTCAAGGTTGATTTGAGAAAGGCTTATGATACCTTAGAATGGCCTTTCTTGAAACAAATTCTCACTGATATAGGCTTCCCAGCAAAGTTCACACATTGGATTATGGCTTGTGTTTCTTCTGTATCATATTCCTTAGTAATGAATGGTGGTTTAACCAAGCCATTCAATGCTAGGAGGGGTATTAGACAAGGGGATCCTATGTCACCTTATCTTTTTGTGTTGGCCATGGAATACTTAAACAGACTACTGCAGCAACTCCATAAGGATGGAAACTTCAATTTCCATCCTAGGTGCAGGAAGCTTAATATTTCTCATGTATGTTTTGCTGATGACTTGCTTATGTTCTGCAGAGCTGATGAAATGTCTATTCAAATCCTGCATAACACTTTTGCTCAGTTCTCAGCAGCCTCTGGTCTTCAGGCAAATATTAGCAAGAGTGCTATTTACTTAACTGGGGTACAACAACATACTAGAAAGCAGTTAATTAGTGTTCTGGGATTCACTGAAGGACACCTTCCATTTAGATACTTGGGAATCCCACTGGATTCTAAGAAACTGGCCATTCGACATTACATGCCCCTTATTGAAAGGATAACAGATAAAATCACTTGTTGGTCAGCCAAGTTTCTTTCTTATGCAGGTAGGAGCCAATTGATAAAGGCTGTGGTTTTTGGCATCCAATCTTATTGGGCTCAAATTTTTATTCTACCTAAAAAAAGTCCTAAAAGTCATTGAAGCTATGTGTAGAACCTTTCTTTGGACTGGTAAGGCAAGTATTTCCAGGAGAGCACTGGTGGCTTGGGATAAGATTTGCAAGCCAATATCTGCTGGGGGGCTTAATTTCTTGGATTTGTCTATTTGGAACAAAGCTGCCATAACAAAGCTGCTGTGGGATTTGGCTAACAAGAAAGACTGCTTATGGGTTCGATGGGTTCATGCTTACTACATAAAGCAAGGTAACCTCTCCTCTGTTAACACTCCAAAAACAGCATCTTGGGTGATCAGGAAAATACTGGAAAGCAGGACCTATATACTGGAACGCCCTCAGTTGCATGGTGATCTTACTGTTCGATTGCATAGTGTATGCAAGCATAACAAGTTTAGCATACAGAAACTTTATATATCATTGCTTCCCTGCTTTACAAAGGTTACATGGAAAAATTTGTTATTAATTGGCAATGTACTTCCTAGACACAAATTCACTGTTTGGCTTGCTGATCATCATAGCCTTCCTACCGTGGATAGACTGCTGGTGTTGGGCATTCAAATTCCAGTGGACTGTGCATTTTGCAATCTACATGTGGAAGACTTTAATCATCTGTTCTTTGGCTGCCATAGCACTAATAGTTTATGGAAAAGAATATGCAATTGGCTGGGATATTCTCGAACTATTAGCTGTTGGGATTCTGAACTCAATTGGATATGCAGTATAGCTAAGAGCAGGCAATGGCATAATTCGATAACAGCTGCTGCATTCATAACTACAACTGCACTTATTTGGAAAGCAAGAAACCATATTCGATTTGAAGGCGCTACATATGTGGAGGATTTGCTATGTCGAGAGATTGCCTTATTGATCCATATTCGAGGCAGTAAAAACAAGCAATGGCAAATTGGACTGAGAAAGCTCAACAATTTTCCTTAGCCTATGACATTACATGCTATTGACAGATTTGTATATACATAGCCTAATAGTGTAGTAAGATTCTTGTATTAGTATAGTAGTTAGTCCAATACTACTATCATGACCTTTGTTGTACATATACTTTGTTATCAATGAAAGCTGAATTTTACTTCAAAAAAAAAAATACAAAAAACGTGTTGCATGAGCATTTAGGAGTTAGTTGTGCATTTTCAGAATTAATTTATAATTAGATTATTTATAAAGTAAAAATAAAAAAAATGACTCTCTTTGCATTTTTTAAAATATTTTTAATTTTGAATTTTGTAGCTTCTTTTAATTTGGGAATTAATTAGGTATTGTAAATACTTTGATAAGTAATTAGTTTAATAAATCTACTTTAAAAGGTAATTTAGGACTTAAATAAAACTTAAAAGAAATGAGAAAAAAAAAAGAAAAAGAAAAAACAAATATTTTTTAAAATATAAAAGGCTGAAGACCCTGAATTTAGGCTAACCCAAATCAAAAACCAAAAAAAAAACCGTCCAAACCACCCTTTTACCCGGCCCAGACCCTTTTCCCCCCCGCCCCTGTCCATCCCCAGCCATACACAACGACGCCGTTTTATGATTAATCATATCCTAGCCGTCTAGGATTAGATGAACCAATGACTCAGAAGCTAGGATCACTTAATATAATAGTGTCCAAACACACCCCCTACCCCTTCCTTGTCTCCAAACCCTCCCTGTAACGCCACCGTCCGACGCCACCGGATATAGCCCTATAGCGATGGTAGGTCTTCGATGACCACCAAAATCACACTAGAGCTTCATCTCCTCCCTCTCATACCCATGCCACCACTCCATCTCCTCGAATCTCAGTAGAAACCGGCAAAATCTCCAAATCCTAAGGCGCCGCCGTTGAATCCTCCGCCGCAGCCGGTGGTGCCACCACCCAAATAGCCCAAAATTAACCTCTAATCTGCTTTGAAAGTAAACCCTAGAAATCCCAAAGTCCAACTCAACGAATCTAGGAAGTATTTTAGGCTGTAGTGACCCTTATTCGTGTGTTTTCATAAGAAAACACACGATTAGAGGTTATTCCAGTCAAGAATTTGTAAGCCTTCATGAATTGGTCAACTCAGCTATTAGCTCGACTTTCAGGTTGTATTATTTTTATTTGTTCATATTTTTCTTCCACGTAACTGCTTCCTCCCCCTTCTTTTGAACCCTCTTGCCTTCCCGGTTTTAGAATGACATTTACATGCATGATAGTTTGTAGAAAATATTCTTTTATTTGATTAATATAAATAGTCTACTATTATTTTAGTTTCATTTTCAGTTGTTTGTTCAATGGGGGAATTTCCAGAATTACTTGATTCATTTCTATCTTTTCCCGTTTCATTTTTGATTCATAAATTTGGTCTGATGGTGTTTGGGTTTGAGGTTTAGTATTGGGCTGGTTGTCCAATGGTTCAGCCAAGGGTCAACTTGACCCATAACTCATTTGATGACTCAAGCGTAAATTTCAAGGTAGCTAAGGGGCATTTTGGATAGATTAAATGAAGGGAAACTTTGGATAAAAGACCTAGAAGCTTGTAGCTAGAGCTTTTATTAAAATTTTCAGACTATGACTTGGCGAACAAGTCATAAAATGAAGGATGAAGTAGCAAAATAGGAAATTAAAAATGGACTAAAAGGCAAATTGAAATTTGAAGTTGTACCCTAATTGCCTGCCTATAAAGCCATCGAACCTAAGGCTAAAATCAGATTTTGGGGGGGAGGGGACCTAAAAATCTAAAAGTAACAAAAATAAAAAAAAAATAGTTAGAAGTTCAAGCTTGGTTTTCTATTGTTGTTCAACTAAGCTGCTGCTGAACTTTGCTAGTATTCGAGTTTTACCGTTTCATTGATTTCTTCTTGTGGTTTTAAATATCGAGTTGGTTGAAATAATTTGTGATGAATTAAGGGTTTGAAATGATTTGAGCTTGTTCCCTTCTGGCGAGTCTGGTTTGAATTTGAAATAGTTACTGTTCCATTGGTTTCCAAGTCAAATTCATATGGTATTTGGTCAAATATGTGCTTGCTTACTGCTGCTGTTTACTGCTTCTCCCCTCAATCACTTTTATTATGCTTTTATCCAGGTACATTTCTTTACACTATTGATATAAACAAAGTTTGAGCTAAGCCTTGAGTGTGTAATTCGAGTTGTGAAAATTGTAAAGGATCGATGCATTGTTGTTTATTAGTTATATTGTCTTGTTGTATTTTGGTTTAGTGCCATCCTAGCTTAATTACTTAAGTATAACCATTTGTGACTTCTGCCTATTCTGAAGCTGAGGCTTTACTCAGCTATGACTGAAACTGGAAGCTTCATTCTATTTTGGCATGTATGAGTGAGTATGGTGGTTGTTAAGGTCCTTGATGAGATTGGCTGGTGTTTTCTTTGTTTTGTTTTGGAAGCATTTGTAGCTACAGGTTATGTTCTTACTAGTGGTTCATTCATGTTGGAGTTTCATTAGTTTAAGTTCAGTTTTATCATTCTCTAACTTGCTATGTAGTTTTGCTTGCCGTTAATTTGAGGTATAACTTAATGTTTTAGTTTTCTCACACAATTATGTTCTTCTTCACACATGAACACCTTGGAGCTAGCTAGATCTTGATGAAACTAGAGCTTGTCTTATGGAATTTGCAAAGCTCGATTGCCTCATTTCATTAGATTTCCACATACAAGTATAAGTCACATAGTTTTGGCTAACCGTGAACTAGCATCCAGTAGATGAATTAGCCTTGTTAAAACTTTGAGTGTTTTTTGTTACTAAGATTTCAAAGGGAGGATTTAGAAAGGATAAAATCGCAATTCCGATTTAAAGGGGTTTTCCAAATTCCAAGTTACTAACATAGTCCTCTTGAAGCGACCAACGCATAAATGCTAGAATTTGGCTATAGTCTTGGCCCAGACATGCTGGCCCTTCTGTTAAGTGCCTTTTTGGGCTACACGTTTGAGCCTGCTTGGTTTTGTTTCCACTTTGACACAGATAATATAATTGTCTTTCTTCAATTTGGAGTCATGAGCTGCTTTCCTACACAGTTTTAATTGTTCAGTTTAAAATTTTGCATTAGCAACTGTAAATTCTCCGGGCCATTTAAACTAGTCAATCCTTTAGTCAATTGAGGTGAGCCTCATTTAATTGCACAAGTAATTTATAGCTTTCCGAGCTTTAGTTTGAATACCTCTACTTTAAAGATAGAATTGAGGTATGCTGTGCCAAATAAAAATCTCAACCGCGTGGCCCGCGTTTAATTACATTTAACTTAACCTTAGAATTTGAGTCGAGCCATTTAGCAAAATTACATGGCCCTGGCAAATTTAAAATAACTAGTTGCTTTAGGAGCGTACTTTAATAACATTACCTGTCTAAATTCAGGTGCGCATTTATGTGACCCAAATCTAAATCTCAACAATATCGAAGACCACGAGTGCATTTATGTGACGTGGTTCAAGATATGTTTTAATAGTGTTGTAATATTATTGAAATGAATAAAGCAGTTAAAAGTTTAGAAAATGCACGTAGGTTCAAAATGTACTAAAATCAGATAATCAAGTCGAATATAACAGTTGAGTGACCGTGCAAGAACCCCGAAACTCTGGAATGCCTAACACCTTCTCTCGGGTTAACATAATTCCTTACTTGAATTTCTGGTTACAGACTCTAATACTAAGTTAAGACTTTTCTTCTTTTTTGTGATATAACTGGCGACTTGGGACACCATTAACTTTTCCAAGTGGTGACTCTAAATTTTAATAAACAAATAATTCCGTTTTGATTGTCCTTTAAGTTGGACAAAAGTACCTATCTACGCCCTTCGCGGGGTGTAGGAAAACATGAGGTGTGACACACCTTATCTCCTATACTCCTTAGAATATAAAACAACTCAAAAGTGTTATTATTGAAATTTTAATCACCAATCCTAGCATTTGTATTAGCATTACTGTCTCGCACATCTCGCCCTTTAAGAGAGAATACCATGTTAGTGCTCCTTTCGTGAGTGTTTCGCCAAAATTTTTGACCAACACTGATTCAATTTCTTGCTTGGTTAAATCATTTCCTTTCATTTAGTTGTAAATGTGGTTACGTAATCTCGTGGGTTGGTTGTTCCATCATATTTTGGAATATCATGCATTTTAAACTTCTTAGAATCAGAAAGGTGTTGCACTTGGCTTCCAAGGCTATTGTGAATATTCATAAATATCTTTTCCTTTAATCACGGGTGGTACGCTATATATTTGTTCTATGTGATCGTTCTGCTCTTTCAGATGTTTTTGCAAAGTTAGTATCAAACTGTGTAAATTAGAATTATTTGGTGTACCTGATCTTCCATCGTGAGATTTACTAGGAGTTCCTTCGCTTCCTGAATTAGCAAGTCTCGAGCATGGGTTTTGTATATTCACGGTATTGTTTGGAGGAGGAGTTGGTGGTGTAGGTTGCAATCCACTCACAAACACTTGAGGGCGATGTTGATATGTTCTGCGTTTAATTGTTTTAATGTGTCTTTTTCGGTAGTCTGCTTGTCCCCTCGTGGATCATTCGTATGTGATGTTGATCTTTGAGGTGTTCCCTCTCGGGACTATCAAGGATATTCTTACAGTGAAGGGATTGGTGGAGTTCCTCCCTCCTGTTGGTTCAGTTGGTTATTGTCGTCAGCAGTTGACATAATTATTTGTTAGAAAAATGAATTTGAAAAGTGAAAAGATTATCATATTCCCGGTAAAAGAACCAATTTGTTTAAACAAAAATGAGTCTTTCGGCCAAAATCTAATTTTAGAAGAAACTGGTTACTGATAACAAGTTTTACTTCATTTTCACAATGATATCAAAGGAAATTAATAGGAATAGCTTAGGAAATAATTGATAGACAAATTGCAAATTCAAGGAAGAGAATTTCGAGAAAGCAGAAAAGTAAAGAGTATGTTTCAATATTATCTCAGATCTATCTCTACAAATAGAATTTTGTGCCCCTATATAAGAAATGTACAATAGTAACAGTTTTTTCCACATAATTTGGGTTGATTATGGGCATTAATAATATTGATTGCCCATAATCTTCTATATCCATAACTAGAGTATTTATTACTATAAATGCCTCATATCTTTTCCGATTCCCCTTCCTTATTTACTTCTAGTTCATGTACATTTCCTTCTTTTTAATCTTTATTCATTTTATCATCGTTTATTCTTTGCCTACTGATAAGCCCGGTACCGTCTAGTGGGTATTTCTTCTCGTGCGTTCTCTTCCTACCATGACCCGGATTTTTACCCTTGGGAGTCATGATTGCACATACTCTTGAAAGCTTGGCATGCCAACTATTAAGGTTCTACACATTAACAATCAACCCAAACAATTATAAATAGTAATTGTAGCTAAACAAATAAAAAGCGAAAGAGTTAAAATAAATCCAAGTACTTCAATATATGTCTACCCACGAATCTGGTGTCACAAACTCACAAACGACTAAGATACTACAAATACAATTCTCGAAAGAAAAGTACAATTTTTCTCGAAATGAAAAGAGACCGTACAAAGCTAAAACATGGAAAGGGGACTTTAGGCTCTGGGGACGTCACCAGATCTACCTTGATCTCCCTGGAGTGAAGGCAGCTACCTCAGCTACTCACCGGGTTTGGTGCCGAAATCTGCACAAAAGAGTGCATAGTGCAGCATCAGTACAACCGACCCCATATACTTGTAAGTGTCGAGCCTAACATCGGCGAAGTAGTGAAGAGGCTTGGACAAGACAATCATACATATTTATGTAGTTAAATCATATACAAATAGAATCATAATAACATGAATCAACAGAATAAGGTGGGAAGGGGACATGTTGCGGGGAATATCAGATTCTAACAATAAACCAATAAGGAAGCATCAATAAGGAAGAATAATTAACACACACACACACACACACACACACACACACACACACACACACACATATATATATATATATATATATATATATATATATATCAGCAAGAATAATAAAATGGTAAACGTGCACGACATCACCCTTCGTGCTTTTACTCTCGTCCTCACCATATGAAATAACAGAAACGTAACGACATCACCCTTCATACATTATTCCTCACAATATTGGCACGACATCACCCTTTGTTCATTAAATCTCAAATCATGGCACAACATCACCCTTCGTACTTTAACTCTCAAATCATGGCATGACATCACCCTTCATGCTTTAACATTCAGAACATCGGCACAGCATCATCCTTCGTCTATTACACTCACTCACAATATCATGCACGGCTTTATCCTTCGCATTTTACACTCTTCCTAACCCAAACAATAGGTACAATAAGTCCTGGTAAGGGAATCAAAAGTATCAATAATAACATTCCGACAAGGGATATAGCTATAACCAATCTCGTTTTCAACAATTACTTTACAATGAAACTCAACTTGAGCCAATACTCAACACTAGTCAAATACCAAGAAAGTTTCATAAGCTTTGTTCAATATTAATAATCATCAATTTAAACATCATCAATAGAATAGAATCACAAATAAGACTCACCGGCATGCTTGGCACCAACATATAGATACTTGTCACCACACATATACGTCGTACTCGATACTAACACATAGCAAATAAGACCACAACTCCTATTCCATCAAGTTAAGTTTAGGCCAAATACTTACCTCGAATCTGCGGACAAGATTAGCCTCAACTACTGCTTTATCTCGGTTCCACCTCCAATCGACCTATATCTAGTTATAATTTACTTAATAACATTAATAAATGCTAAATAAACCAATTCCTATGCATGAAAATAGGTTTCCTATTGTGTTCCCCAAAAGTCAAAAATCGATCCCGGACCCGCTTAGTCAAAACTCGAAGTTCGATCCAAAACTCGATCACCCATTCATTCACAAACTCAAATATGTAGTTAGCTTTGAAATTGGACCTCAATTTGAGGTCCAAATCTCCAAAATTCAAAAATACTAACTTCTACCCAAAAACACCCAATTTCCAACGGAAAACCAAAGATTTTAAAGTGAAATCATGTGAAAAGATGTTAAGATTGAAGAAAATAAGTTAGAAATCGTTTACCTATGATTTGGGGAAGAACTCTCTTCAAGAAAATCGCCTATGGGAGTTCAGGGTTTAAAAGGTTGTAAAAATATAGAAGAATCCCGTCAAGATCCCACTTATCAGATCGCTAATGTCGCAATTGTGAATCATGGGAATTTCTGCTATCTTCGCAATTACGAAGAAATCGTCGCATTTACAACTACAGGGAATTACTAAGGAATTTGCATTTGCGAAGAAATGCTCGCATATACGAGCAAGGATGGCCATGGCATATTTCGCAATTGCGATCAGCCCCTCGCAATTACCATACTGGCAGACTTCGCAATTCCAATCCCTGATCTCGCAATTTCGAGATCAGAGGCCAATACCAAAATTAAAACCTGCAACAATTTTTTTCTAAGTCCAATTCAATCGGTGGCCTATCCGAAACTCACCCGAGCTCTCGGGACTCCAACCCAAACATGCACGCAAGTCTAAAAATATCATACAAAATTGCTTACAACCAAATCATCAAAATAGCATCAACAACTACGAATTCAACCTCAAATTCATGATATTGCTTAAGAACATTGAAATTTCCATTTTCTCAACTAAAAGCCGGATTTATACCAAATAAACTCCGACTCTTACCAAATTTCACATATTCAACTTAGCAATTGTTTTAAACCTCTAGCAGGCTCCGAAACCAACATACGGTCTCGATACCATCAAGAACATGCATCATTTCATTTCAAAAACCCTTTATATTTTCCAGCAAATAATTTTCTTTGAAAATTCTTTTCTCGGGCAAGGGAACTGGGAACTTGATTTCGGGAATACGCCCAAGTTCTTTATTTTCCTACGAACCTTACGGGACCATCAAAGCATAAGCCTGGGTTCGTTTACCAAGAATGTCAACTTTAGTCAGTTTTAAAGGTCAATATCAATATTTTTCTTAAATTTACATAAAAGCTTTCTAGAAACACGCCCGGACTGTGCACGCAAATTGAGGTGGTACAAAAATGTAGAAAATCATTCTATCCATGATATGTGTGCTTTGGTTGTACTAGCATGATTTTCAGGTATAGGTTTTGATGAATGACAAACAACAAAGTCGATGAATGACAAACAATGAAGTCAAGTGTCAAACAATGTTATTATATGACAAACAATCAAGATTGAATGCCGAGAAGCATATTGATGACGGAATTGCATAGACAAGCCAAAGACGAGCTCAAAAGTTCAAGACCGAAGACCCAAGGCGTAGTGTCGTTAGGTAGAACAAATGTAAGAACAACGTTTAAAGTTATCTCGTCTTTTGGCTCAACATAGGTCATCATAAATATGCATAAAATCATTTTATCAAATCATATTTCAAATACTTCAAAAAAAATGATCTCAAACATTTTCATTTTAGCCAAAATGAATTTTAAACATGTCTTTTAAAGCTGGACAGAAATAATAGATTATGCTTATTTTGATAATCGATTATGTTAAGACAGTGTAAACCGGAATTTACAAAACAGCAAAATAATCGATTATCAGAAGTGCATAATCCATTATCTTGTATCTGTTGCCAAGTTTTTGAATGCTGTAACAAAATAATCGATTATCCTGCATAAAATCAGCTTCCGATTTTGTAACGGTAAGCTGATAATCGATTATCCAAATCTGATAATCGATTATCTTGGCATAAAATCAGCATAATTGATTGCTAATTAAGCTACGGACATACTACTTCTACCACCTGTAAATAGAGGTCTTTTGAGCTGAATTGAATCACACAACACCTTTCATTATTCATATACATATTGATATCATTTGCGCATCATTATAGAGCTTTTGTTGAGCCATTTGAGAGACAACTTTCAGTTGTTCATAGAGCTTATTTTGTATCTCTTTATCTACTCTTATTAGAGAGTTCTTGTTGTAAAAGAGAAAGGTGTTTGAGAAGACCATATCTTCTCATTGATTGTCGGGTTTGCTAAGTACCCTCAATCTTAGTGTGTGAAGTCTTGTGGTGCGGTATCCACGAGCAAGGTGAAGTCTTGAGGTGCGGTATCCTCGAGCAAGTTGAAGTGTTGTAGAGTGCACATCTACGAGCAAGTGTAACGGTTTGTTAGGCACCTGTAAGCTTAACGGAGTTATTGGAATCTCGAGAGAGTCTCTCGGGGACTGGACTAACCACAAGTTGTGGTGAACCAGGATAAATTCGGTGTGTTCTTTCCTTACTATTTTAATTACCGAGTTTATTTTATTCCTGCAATTTTAATTCCGCAATATTTATCAATATTCTCGTGCCGCACTATTCACCCCCCCTCTAGTGACGGGCATAAATCCTAACAATTGGTATCAGAGCCTAACTCTCTGAAAGCCTTAACCGGTTGAGAGAACAATATATATTTTTTTGAGAATATTGAACGCAGGAATGATGAGCGAAGGACACTCCACCTATAGGCCTTCACTATTTGACGGAACAAATTACACATATTGGAAAGAGCGGATGAGAATCTTCATCCAATCAAATAACTTTCGCTTGTGGAAAATCATCAAGAACGGTGAACAAATGCCAACAAAGAAAGTTGGGGAAACCACGGTTCCAAAGGAGGAAGATGAATATGATGCCGAGGACGTCAAGAAAGTTGAAAATAACGCAAAGGCCGTCAACTTATTATATTGTGCGGTGAATCCGGATGACGATCGAAAGACTTCTTGCTGCATAACCGCCAAGGAGATGTGGGATAAACTTGAGATCACTTATGAAGGTACGTCTCAAGTCCGAGAATCTAAAGTTGATTTTCTAACACATGAATATGAACTCTTTAAAATGAGGGAGAAAGAACCCATCGGTATTATGTTCGAACGATTCTCAAAAATCATCAACGATCTTCATGCTCTCGGGAAAGTGTACACGAACAAAGATCTTTTTCGAAAAATCCTACGGAGTCTCACTCTCGAATGGCGTTCCAAAGCCAATGCCATCCAAGAGTCGATAGGAATCACGGATGTCACAATTGATGGACTAAGAGGTAACCTCGAAACTTATGAAAGCACAATTCTTAATCCCTATCTTAGAAGTAAAAGTTCGAATATTGCCTTCAAAGCCTCATCCTCTAAAAGAGAAGAGGTAAGTTATTCGGATAGCGATGATGATAATATTTCCAATGCCTTGATCCAAAAGTTTTATAAGCTTATGAAAAGGGAAATAAAGAAGGAAGAACCAAGTCCTTCATGCCAAAATTGTGGAAAACTTGGCCACACCAAATCACATTGTCCAAAATCCAAGGACAAGAAGAAGAACAAACACCAAAGGCGTGTGACATTGGATTCGGATAGCTCGGGCGATGAAACTGCCGCATTATGCCTCATGGCCAACGAGGAAGAAGAGGTAAGTAATTCTAACTCTTATTCTTTTGAAGAATTACAAGAAGCTTTTCAAGAATATGATGAATTGAAAAAGGCTTCAAAATTCTCCAAAGAGGCCAAGGCTAAAATTAAAGTTTTAGAAGAGAAAAATAAATTTTTGGAAAATGACAATATTGATCTTAGAAATAAAATTAAGGAGATGAATGAAGCCTCTTCAATTGATCAAAGTTCCAATTGTTCTTCTTGTAGATCTTTGAAAGTAGAGAACATAGAGCTTAGGAACACACTAGAAAAACGTAGTGTTGATGATCCTAAAACAATTGAAGAAATTAGAAAGGATGATAGAAATGAAGTTAGACCACCTAGAAATAATTCTAGGAACTTCACTAATAAGTCTAAAATTAATCATTTTAGACCACCTAGAAACAACTCTAGGAATTTTGCTAATGAGTCTAGAATGAACAATTTTAGACCACCTAGAAATGACTCTAGGAATTTCAACGCTTCTAGGAATAACGACGTTAGATCACCTAGAACGTTTTTGGCTCAACCAAGACATATGCACAACCTGAATGTTATATGTCATTATTGCAACCGGGTAGGACACATAGCACCCGTATGTTTTGCAAAACATAGAGATTTATCTTTGAGCTATGATTATTATTTACCTAACCGCCAAGGACCCAAAAGCAGTTGGGTACCGAAAACCTATTTTTAGGTACGTTTGTAGGTGTGCTTGAAGACTACAATATCGTAGTAGATGCACCAAGCACGAAACCTTATTGCATCGAGGGGGAACTTCGGTTAGTTATCACATTTTTGATAAAAACGTAATAGTTGATTTGTGTTGACGATTAATATATCTTTGTTAACAATTGTTATTAATTATTTTTGTTGATTCATATTTTGATAACTTTTATCTTGAATAACAATTGGTATCAATTATTTTTGTTAAAAATAATGATTGATGTTTTGATGAATATCTCTCTAGTTTGAATAACAGTTGGTATATTCGCTAAAAATAACCTTTGATATGGTTGTTATATTTTTACTAACATTTGGTATTATTTCATGTTGGTATGATTTTTTAAATATCAACAATGTATATTCCTCATTGTATTTCCTATCTTATATTTGACACTAACAATTGGTATACCCAAAAGGGGGAAGTGTCGAAAGGGGATAATAGCCTTTGTATACTCTCTTTTTGCTAATGCCAAAAGGGGGAAGAGTTTAGGCGATATGCATCAAATAAGGGGGAATGTATCTACATTATAGTATGCCTTATTTGAGGGGGAATTATCATTAAGGGGAATTGTTTGCATGAAGAGTTTAGGCGATATGCATCAAATAAGGGGGAATGTATCTACGTTATAGTATGCCTTATTTGAGGGGAATTATCATTAAGGGGAATTGTTTGCATGAATTGTATGTTGAGATATAGCATGAATTTAGCGGGAATCCGATATGCATATCTCCTGTTGTTTGTCATTATATAAAAGGGGGAAATTGTAGAAAATCATTCTATCCACGATATGTGTGCTTTGGTTGTATTAGCATGATTTTCAGGTATAGGTTTTGATGAATGACAAACAACAAAGTCGATGAATGACAAACAATGAAGTTAAGTGTCAAACAATGTTATTATATGACAAACAATCAAGATTGAATGCCGAGAAGCATATTGATGACGGAATTGCATAGACAAGCCAAAGACGAGCTCAAATGTTCAAGACCGAAGACCCAAGGCGTAGGTCGTTAGGTAGAACAAATGTAAGAACAAATGTAAGACCGAAGACTACTTCTACCACCTATAAATAGAGGTCTTTTGAGCTGAATTGAATCACACAACACCTCTCATTATTCATATACATATTGATATCATTTGCGCATCATTATAGAGCTTTTGTTGAGCCATTTGAGAGACAACTTTCAGTTGTTCATAGAGCTTATTTTGTATCTCTTTATCTACTCTTATTAGAGAGTTCCTGTTGTAAAAGAGAAAGGTGTTTGAGAAGACCATATCTTCAATAATGACTACACACAAGCGATAGACTCGATCTACAATAATAGAATCACCCACCAGTATAGACATTAACATGTGCACTCAAAGAATCACGAGGCACAACAAGATAAGGGGAAAAATAAGATGACATAGGAATATGTAGACACTGGATCAAATAGAACTGAAGTATCTCTACTACAAACCGAAACCATACCTATGATAACTACATCAGAGGCCTCATCTTCAGGTCTCATTGGGATAGCATAACATCAGGGCTGGGCCCTACCATTCTGACCTACATCTCGAGGACGGCCTCATGCTGGTTGGCCTCTACCTCTAACTGCCTGACCTCCACCTCTAACGGCCTAACCTCCACCTCTAACACCTCTGTAGCACCCCAAAAAATTTCAAAGTACTTAAGTGTTATTAAGAAAGTTGATGTGTGCTAATTACATTATTTTATATGCAAACGAGGACTATTAATATGATGGATATTAATTGAATATGATAGTAAGTGTGCGAGGTATATTATAAGTGATGTGGTGTCTAACGATAGCCCTAAGTCCAAGTCAAGTTTGAAATTACGGGGTAAACTAAAGTTCCGAATAAGTACGCACAAGACCTAACTTTGGATGAGCATATCTACATATTTATAAAGAGTTATGTGATGGAAAGCCAATCATATGAAAGGTCTGAGTCTAGTTTCTAACACTTCAAACCTTTAGTCATTTGGATATTCCTATAAGAAGTAATTACCAAATTATCGAAGTCTAGTAGAGGAGCCTGCGGATAAGAAGCCTTCAGAGTCGCGTCCGAAAGATTTATTGGCAGTGAAGTGCTGCCATAGCGTCCACAGTCGTGTCCGAAGCCCACAAATCTGGGCCTATAAATACCAAGTCGGGGGAGAGGGTATTTTGAGTATTGGGGGTAAAGGTTCTTGTGGTGCAAGGGCGATTTTGAGCTCAAATCAAGTCCAATCAATAGAGGTAAGTTTTTAATGATATTTTGGGTTAATATTACACAATATACATGAGTTATAACATCATTCTAGCATCAAAATTTTAGATTTTATCATCGAATTCTCAAGAACACAATAATCACCAAAGTTGTGATTTTTCAAGATTGATCTACTATAGGTAAATCCAATGCTTCAAACTTGTTTATTATGATTGGTTAAAAGCATTTGAAGTATTTGTTACAAGTTTTATTGGTTGAAAGATTGCATTATAAAAATCTAATTCATGACATGAATAGTACTTTGAGGAAATAAGAGAGAAGATGAATGGCGAATCCTGGGGATGAAACCTATGGAATTATTTGTTAGAAAAAGATGGAAGTGATCATGTCATGACCCCAATTCTTTCTCCATGAATATGTCATCATGGCACCTAGTCCCTACAACTAAGTAAACCTAACAATGCGAAAAACAATTAATTTGCAGAAATTATAACTTAAAACCCAAATTTATCAAAAAGAAATACGGAATGTAAAATGCCACTCGGCACATACAACACACTAGCTCAACTACTATAATACTATCTCAAAACCCAAAAACTCAGGGAACACGAGCTAATAGAATGTAATACACAGCTCTAACTCCAGAATGTCTAAAACAACAGTACGAAAGGAAAGCTAACTACTAAAGCTAGAATAAGATAGAGACTCCTAGTCTGTGGACGTGACATATGTACCTCGAAGACTCTGCTAGATCTCTCCGCATCGAGAATAATACGCCTGGTGGAGGTAGCTGTATATGCACATGAAAAACATGCGCAGAAGGGGCATGAGTACACCACAGCGGTAATCAGTAAGCGCCAAGCCTAACCTCAGTCGGGTAGTGACGAGGAAGGTCAAGGCCCTACTGAGAATAAACATAATAATAAGTCTTGAAACAGTATGAAATAAACAGAATTAAGGAGTACAGATCTGAAGTAAGGCATGTTATACAAGGAAACAAATAACACACAACGAATAAGGTAACACGAAGTGACAACTCAATATCAGTACCAACAACGAGGATCTCCCAGGATACCGTCCTGTAGTCCATTTCATCAACTGTGCGAGGATCTCCCGAGATACCGTTCGATAGTCCATCATATGTGTATATCTGAAGGATCTCCCAGGATACCGTCCTGTAGTCCCTTTCATCATCTGTCCAGCAGATCTCCCAGGACAATGTTTCGTAGTCCATCACATGTATATATATTCGAAGAATCTCCCGAGATATCGTCCTGTAGTCCAAATATCAATGTGCGGGGATATACCGGAACCTTGGTCCATAGTATCAAATGTAATTACCTAGTAGTTCCATATATTTGTGCAAGGGGATCTATTAGGAATCGAACCTGCAGTCCCAAAGTAAATGTGCATGGGGATCTATTGGGAATCTAACCCACAGTCCCAAAGTAAATATACTGGGGGGGGGGGATCTATCGGGAATTGAACTTGCAGTCCAAAGTAAATATGCCGGGGGATCTATCAGAAATCAAACCCGCAGTCCCAAAGTAAATATGCAGGGGGATCTACTGGGAATCTAGCCCGTAATCCCAAATTAAACAAACAATGGGGAGGGGGGAAGCTACCGGAATCCCAATTCCGTAGTGCCAATGTAAATATGAAGCCACACAAAGAAGATATTTAGCAATGGAGTTCAAAGAAATACAAGACAACAAGTAGTTCTAGCCTAACATGCTTCACGTAGTACAAGTAAATCAACTTAAGCAATTAGGAAATTTAGGTCAACTAAGCATGATTTTCTAAACTAACACAGGCTATAACTGCAAACATAATAAAGCAGGTAAGAAATAAACTCAATCTAAATATTTAAATAAAACCATATTTTAAACAATTAGCTCAAGTACATGCTCGTCACCTCACATACAGGGCATTCAATTACGAAACATCATATCCTAAGAGGAAAGTCCCACACACAAGGTTAGACAAGCCACTTACCTTGAACCGACTCTAAAATCAACTCAAAATCACACTTTTGCCACAAGTATCCTACTCCAAATGGCCAAAATCTATTCAATTAAATTACATATCATAAATAACATCTCAAACAACTGATTCCACTATTTAATTCAAACCAAAGATGCGAAATTAGGTAAAATCATCGAAATGCCCTCAGTCCATCGTCTTGGAATCGGGTGAAACTTATATTTTGGGAAAACTCATACTCTCAAGAGTCTATTCATAACAAGAACACAAAAATCGGAGTTCGAATGACCCCTCAAATCCCAACTTAAAATTCAAAAATCCCAAGCCCTAATTCTTCCCTTTTAAAAAAAAATACCATGAATTTTAGGCTAATATCACTATAAAATCACGTTTTTAGTTCATAGAACTTACCTCCACTCAATCCTTCTCGAATCGCTCTTCAAGTACTCCCAAATAGCTCTCAAAATACTCAACAATGGTGGAAAAATGACTTAAGCTCCCGGATGAAATATTTAAAACCTTCTGCCCAGGTCTGACCCTTCCTTATGCACGAACACGGTCAACACCTCGCGCTCGTGAAGAACAGAATTACGTTGACCAGTTTTTCTTCTACCTGGGAGACCCTATGCTAACGTAATGTCCTAGCGTGTATGCGTCGGGCTACTCCACGCGAACACGGGAATTCCATCATGGCCGCATAACATACATGCATTACCCGTCACGAATGCCGGACCCGCATTGCGAACGCGAATTCCAAATCCCTAGTCTCATCAGTTATACCATCGCGAATGCGAGAGCCTTCTCACGAATGTGAAGGCCTAAAGTGCCTGCAACTGCTGAAACCAAAATTTGAAACTTTCCAAAAACCAAAATGGTCCGATTGACCAACCGAAACTCACCCGAGGCCCCCGTGGCCTCTACCAAAAGCACCAACACATACTAAAATCTCATTCAATCTTCTTCCAATAATCAAAAAACCTCAAATAACACTAAAACCATCAATTCACATTGAATTCAAGCCTAAGTTTTCTAAATAGTTCCGAAACATGCTTTTGATCAAAAACCTAACCAAACCACGTCTGAATGACCTGAAATTTAACAAACACATCCCAAATAACATGACAGAGCTACTGCAACTTCTGGAATTCCATTCTAACTCTCGGATCAAAATCTCGCCTATCAACTGGAAATTTCAAAAATTCAAACTCCAGCATTTCAAGCCTAAATTAGCTGCGAACCTCCAAAACATATTCCGAACATGCTCCCAACCCCAAAATCACCTAACGAAGCTAACAGAACCATTGGATTTCCATTCTGAGGACATCTTCACACTGTTCTGACTAGGGATAACATTCCAACACTTAAGCTCTCAATTAGGGACTAAGTGTCCCAAAACTCTCTGAAACTCAAAACCGAACGTTCCGGCAAATTAAATTAATAGAAATAAACTTACTGAAAGCAGTAAATAAGGGATTTGGGCAATAATTAATAAGATGACCGGCCGGGTCGTCACATCCTCCGACATAAAAAAATTGTTCATCCTCGAATGAGCATAAAGACATACCTAAAGAAGTAAAAAGATAAGGGTAACAGATGCACATATCCTGCTTGGTCTCCTAGATCGCCTCATCGGCCAGCTGACCCTACCACTAAACCTTACTGAAGCAATGTTCTTTGACCTCAACCTTCTGACTTGCCTGTCCAATATAGACACTGGCACCTCAACAAAGGATAGATCCTTGTCTAACTGGACTGAACTAAAATCCAACACGTGTGACGGGTCACCATGATACCTCCGGAGCATCGAAACATGAAATACCCGATGAACCCCTGCCAGGCTGGGAGGTAAGGCAAGCTAATAAGCAACCTCCCCAACACGCCTCAATATCTCAAACCAACCCACCGAAGATCTACACCTCCTACCATACAAGGCCTCATACGGTGCCATCTGAAATGCTGGACTGGTAGCTGTTGTTGTAAGAAAACTTCATCAATGGCAAGAACTAATCCCAAGACCCTTCAAACTCAATCATGCACGCGCAGAGCATATTCTCAAGAATCTGATTAGTGAGCTCGAGCTCTCCGTTTGTCTCGGTGTGAAATATTATGCTCAACTCCACCCGAGTACCCAACTCCTATTGAACATCTCTCCAGAACCGTGATGTGAATTGAGTACCTTTGTCTGAAATAATAGAAACTGGAATACCATGCAGACGGACAATCTCCCAGATATAAATCTCTGCCAACCTCTTGAAGAATAAGTGGTACACACATGAATTAAATGAGCGGACTTGGTCAACAGATCCACAATAACCCAGATAGCATCAAACTTCCAAAGTCAGTGGGAGTCCAACTACAAAGTGTCACACCTCCTTTTTTACATTACACCCCGCAAAGGCGTAGCTAAGGGAGTTTTTCCAATAAAAGGACAATCGAAACAGGATTTATTTATTTAAAGATGTTAGAGTCGCTAGTTGGCATAATTAGTGGTGTCCCAAGTCACCTATTTGTATTGACTCTATAATACAGTTTGCGAGTCAGAAATCTAGGTAAGAAATTCTGTTAACCCGGGAGAAGGTGTTAGGAATTCCCGAGTTCCGTGGTTCTAGCACGGTCCTTCAACTATTATATTCGGCTTAATTATTATATTTTAATACATTTTTGTACCTATGGGAAAATTTTATCTTTTAAACCGCTTTTATTTAATTTTAAGAAGATTGCAACGCTGTTAAAACGCGTCTCAAACCACATCACATAAATGCACCCGCAGCTCGCAACATATTTTATCTAACGTTGACATTCGAATTGGGGTCACATAAAAGCACACCCGTTTTTAGGAAGGTTAATTATTTAACTAGAACGCCTAAGGCAATTGCGCATTTTTGATTTGCGAGGGCCATAAAAATTTGTTTGGCCTGCCCACCCCGACTCTAAATTAATGGGACTAATTCAATTATACTCGGAGGGCCATAATTTTGTGCTGGCCAATGGTAAATGTGTCGAAAATTCCAGTTAAATTAAAATGTCTTACCCAAGGAAAGGCTAACTTATTTAAGCAAAGGCTTGTGCCCACAAGTGGACCAATGGCCTAGGAAGTTGATCGGATATACTTACGAAGGGAGTTCATAATTGGGTCACATAAGGAGCCCAAATTTGAGGCCTACAACTGGGGCCCCATATCGAACTCCTAGTACATATGAACAGTCTGAAGACGCAAGTAAAGTCAAAATAGGCAACAACGAGATCATCATATGCACAAGCAACCTTTGGAATTATTTTGACTTATTTGTAACCAACCATATGACATTCAGTAGTAAATTGAGTGAGAATTACGGCCCTAATAACTAACCATAAGCTGCAGGGTTTCAAAATTTACATAATTTCAATCTCATATTGACATGGCTAATTGTACCACTTTCATACAGATGTGAACCAACAAACAAATGGTATGACAATGACTACTTGATCGATCATCAATAATAGTCCTAACATTGAACCACCATATCCTTTCAATAAGCCTCAACAATTGTAACCTTAAACATGAACGATTACCTTACACTAACAGACATCATACAAAGCCTTGACAGAGCACTTGATGCTAATGAGTGAGATAAGGATGAACCCAAGACACTAGATCTCACTCAAACATGACCAAAAACTATATTTTAGATGAAAGTCAATTACATGCATATAAATACCCTATCACATATATTAATAGTTACACTCCACTTGTTAAAAGCTGATTTAGACATAACAATCACATTAAATTAGCTAACAAATTAGAATAGCATTGTAAAATCAACAAGATAAAGTAATTCATGTGCTGTAATTCTTCTGTTCATTTCATTCTTAGAATTCACTCCACAATCAAAGAGTTCCATAGTCGTGTACCTGAAGTTAATAAGATCAAAATTAGAAACTCGTTTGGAGATCAAGAAAGAAGGAACAACATAAATATCAACAACAGAGTAACAACAACACTGTCAGCCCTACAACCACAATGGAACTGTAAAACACAATGGAAATCCACCCCAAAACCTCAACGAAAACCAAGTTTACTCAATTTTAATCCCCAAAGAAGATCAGAGATGGGTTCACAAACTGAAAAACCCCAAAGATTACAAAAGATCAATATAATGGAACAGTAACTTTTCCTTTATCGTTTGCGTTTTTTCTTTGAGTTTTTTATCACTAAAATCTCTGCCTTCTAAGACAAGGAAGAATTCCTTTATAGGCAAGCAATTAGGGCAGACCTCAGGTTGCAGTTTTGCATTTCTAGTCCTCCCCTTAATTCCATTTTTGCCATTTGATCTCCCATTTTCTGACTTGCTACCCAAGTTCAAACACCAAAAATTGTGAAATTCTCTTAAAACCCCTACTAAAAACTTCTGAAATCAGTTACAAAGATTCCCTATAGTTCTTTTTCCCAAACTACCCCTTAGCTAACCTACAATTACCTTTTTGTTTTGGGATTTCACAACCAGCCTAGGCTTCACGATTCAACAAATGGCCCAAATATTTTTAAAACCATATAGAACCCCTGAATTGAAAAAACCCTTTTAAACCAAAATTAACCCCTTGAATAAAAACCCCCTAATTAAAATCCCTGAATAAACCATAGTAAAAAAAACTGGCAGCTAGACATTGTCATGCAATTAAAGGTAAAAAAACATAAAAACAATAACTAACCTTGCACACAATTAAATGGAAAACAAACTAGATAATGAGATTTAAACAAAATAAAAGACTTAATTTCATGACTGTTTAATCACATGCAAATTTCGACTACCAAAATCTAGTTAAACTCACATGAACAAATTATTATAAGAAATCAAAATAAGTAAGAAAAAGAAACAAAAGAAAATAGGAAGAAAACCAAGTTAGTTAATACTTCAAGTTGAGGCTAAAGAAGATACAATGATCAAGCATATAAACATGAGAAAAATATAACAAAAATCATGCAAAATCAAAAAGAAAAAAAACAAAAATACCTCAAATATGAGAACTAACTTGAAATTTCCCTAGAAACCTTGATTTTGACCACAAGGGGACTCGCTCATGTGTTCTCCAGTGAGAACACATGACCAAGGCACGTTTTAGTCTAAATCTATCTGATCTCTAACCTTGACACTTTACCGACATGACTTCGAAACGAAGCTCGACAAATTCTAGGGTAATCTGAAAGGAACAGGCAATGGATATATAAAGAGAGAGGCGAGGGGGGTAATTTGGTGTTAATTTGGGATCGATATGCGGTGGCGGCGCCGTGTCCGGCGTAGGAGTCAGTACTTCTGGCCAATATTCAAGAAGTTTGGCTTGGCTTTGAGGGAAAGCGATGGTGGATTTGGGTAGAGGAGAGGAAGGAGAAGGGATGGTATTAATTTGGGACCGATTGGAGATCCACCGGCCACCGTGGGGGATTTTCGGCCGGTAGCGAAAGGCGATGGGCGACGAAGACGGGGTGTCTCTAGGGTTTGCTTGGATGTGAAGGTGAGAGACGAGGTTTGGGGGTGGGGGATGTTTGGACATATGTATGTATGTATATATATATATATATATATATATATATATATATATATATATATATATATATATATGTATGTATGTATATATATATATATGTATATATATATATCTAAAGTTGCTCAGTTCTCAGCCGTTGGATCAAAGATCCTCGACGGCGAGATTAACATACGGTAAACGACGTCATTTGGGTTCACTGGCGGCTGGACTGCGGTTGGGTGTATAACTAGGCTAGCCTGTTTGGCTTTGGGGGGTTCCGTTTGGGCTAGGAATTTAAATAAATTTGGCCCAAATTATTATTGTTCTTCTTCTCTATTTTCCATGTTTTCAGATTTTGTTTTTCTTTATTTTTCTTTTTTAATTTCAAAATTAACTAAAATCTAAATTAAATTAGAAGTACCAAATTGACCTATAAAACTACTAATAAATCCTACATAATCATTATCAGAAATAATTATAATAAAATTAAAAGAAAATTACCTAAAAATCAAAAAATAAAATTAAAAGTGAAAATTAAGCAATTTTTTATTTTTCCCTTTTTTATAGAATGATTAATTGCTAGTTAATTTTTGAAAAATGTCAAATAAACTTCTAAATGCACATGCAATAATTATTTTTATTATTTTTACTAATCAAAGTGCATAAACAAAATGCAAAGAATTAAAAGAAAATGTCACAAAAATCTACAAAATTACAAATAAATAAAAAAAAAATTTGTTTTAAATTATAGGAGTAACTCATGTAGAGAAAAAATTACATGCTCACATATGCCCTTCTTTGCTCGGAAACACGAAGAGTTTTCGTGCAAAGATAAGTGAGCGGATACGAGCAATTTTTGCCTGTTTGAATACTCCGTGGGAAGCATTTTTGAAAACTTGATCACACCCTGATTCAGAGGTTGCCGACATATCCTTGGTTAAAAAGAAATCAGGTCACTGTAGTTCAGGAGTGTTTGGTAGCTCGGATTACCGAAGCTTTGATCTCACTGTTGCTGCTGCTGCTACTGCTACTGCTTACTAGATCCCTTATTACACCGAGTCAAAAATAAAAGGAGCTAGACTAATCTATTACCTATGGATTACAAAAGAACCTATCTATGTCTTCCAACTTGCTCTCGATCCTTTTTGCCTTGTATATCTTCCTATGAAACTTCTTGTTGCCTTGTTGACTTGTATTCTTCCGGCAAAACTCCTTTTTGCCTTGTTGCTATGTTTCTCTTTCTCCATGTTGATGCCTGATTGTTGGACATGAATTGTAGTCTCTTGTTCTCCAGGTGGGCGCTTGATTAACAAAAACTTTAAATGTATTCCCTTGTTCTCCAAGTGGGCGCCTCATTACCAAGACATGAATTGTATTCCCTTGTTCTCCAGGTGGACGCCTAATTACATAAAACTTGAAATGTATTCCCTTGTTCTCCAAGTGGGCGCCAGATTACATATACTTGAAATAGATTCCCTTTTTCTCCAGGTGGGTGCCTAATTACTATAACTTGAAATGTATTCCATTGTTCTATAGGTGGGTGCCTGATACCAAAACTTGAAATTTATTCCCTTGTTCTCCAGGTGGACGCCTGATTACCAAAACACGAAAAGTATTCCCTTGTTCTCCAGGTGGGTGCCTGATTACAAAAACTTGAAATGTATTCCCTTGTTCTCCAGGTGGGTGCCTGATTACCAAACTTGAAATGTACTCCCTTGTTCTCAAAGAGGCCGCCTGATTTTTAAAACTTGAAATGTATTCCCTTGTTCTCAAGCTGGCGCCTGATTACCAAAACTTGAAATGTATTCCCTTGTTCTCCAAGTGGCCACCATAGTACAATAACTTTAAATGTATTCCCTTGTTCTCCAAGTAGACGCCTGATTACCTATATTTAAAATGTATTCCCTTGTTCTCCAGGTTTGGCGGCAGATTACCAAAACTCGAAATGTATTCCCTAGTTCTCCAGGTGCACGCCCGATTACCAAAGCTTGAAATGTATTCCCTTGTTCTTCAGGTGGACGCTTGATTACCAAAACTCTAAATGTTCTCCCTTATTCTCAAGGTGGAAACTTGATTATCAAAAGTTGAAATGTATTCCTTTGTTCTCCAGGTGGGCGCTTGATTACAAAAAACATAAAATGTGTTCCCATATTCTCCAGTTGGGCGCCTGATTACAAAAAATTGAAATGTATTCTGTTGTTCTCTAGGTGGGCACCTGATTACCAAAACATGAAATGTATTCCCTTGTTCTCCAGGTGGGCGCCCGATTAGCAAAACTCGAAATATATTCCCTTGTTCTCCATGTGAGAGCCTGATTACAAAAACTTGATATGTATTCCCTTGTTATCCAGGTAGGAACTTGATTACCAAAACTTGAAATGTACTCCCTTGATCTCCAGGTGGGCGCCTGATTACGAAAACTTGAAATGCATTACCGTGTCCTCCATGTGGGCGCCTGATTAACAAAACTCGAATTGTATTCCCTCGTTCTCCAGGTAGGCGCCTGATTACCAAAACTTGAAATGTATTCCCTTGTTCCCCAGGTGGACGCTTTATTACAAAAACTTGAAATGTATTCCCTTGTTCTCCAAGTGGACGCTTAATTACCAAAACTTAAAATGTATTCCCTTGTTCTCCAGGTGGGTGCCTAATTACAAAAAACTTGAAATGTAACCCTTGTTCTCCAAGTGGTCACCTGATTACCAAAACTTGAAATGTATTCCGTCGTTCTCCATGTAGGCTCCTAAATACCAAAACTTTAAATGAATTCCCTTTTTCTCCAGGCGGGCATCTGCTTACCAAAACTTGAAATGTAATCCCTTGTTCTCCAACTGGGCGCCTGATTACTAAAACTCGAAATGTAGTCCCTTGTTCTGCAGGTGGGCGCCTGATTACCAGACCATGATATGTATTCACTTGTTCTCTGGATGTTCGATTACCAAAACATGAAATGTATTCCCTTGTTCTCTAGGTGGACACTTGATTACCAAAACTTGAAATGTATTCCCTTGTTCTCCAGGTGGGCGCATGATTACCAAAACTTAGAATTTATTCCCTTGTTCTCCAGTTAAGCGCCTGATTACAAAAACTCAAAATGTATTCCCTTGTTCTCTAGGTGGACACTTGATTACCAAAATATGAAATGTATTCCCTTGTTCTTCAAGTTGGCGCCTGATTACAAAAACTCGAAATGTATTCCCTTCTTCTGCAGGTGGGCACCTGATTACAGACCTTGATATGTATTCACTTGTTCTCTTAATGGATGTTCGATTACCAAAATATGAAATGTATTCCCTTGTTCTCTAGGTGGACACTTGATTATCAAAACTTGAAATGTATTCCCTTGTTCGCCAGGTGGGCGCATGATTACCAAAACTTAGAATTTATTCCCTTGTTCTCCAGTTAAGCGCCTGATTACAAAAACTCAAAATGTATTCCCTTGTTCTCCAGGTGGACACTTGATTACCAAAATATGAAATGTATTCCTTTGTTCTTCAAGTTGGCGGCTGATTACAAAAACTCGAAATGTATTCCTTTGTTCTGCAGGTGGGCGCCTAATTACAATAACTTGAAATGTATTCCCCTGTTATCCGGGTGGGAACTTGATTATCAAAACTTGAAATGTATTTCCTTGTTCTCCAGGTGGTCGCCTAATTACCAAAACTTGAAATGTATTCCCTTCTTCTCCAGGTGGGTGCCTGTTTACCATTACTGGAATTTTAATCCCTTGTTCACTAGGTGGGCGTCTGATTACAAAAACTTGAATTGTATTCCCTTGTTCTCCAGGTGGACGCCTAATTACCTAAACTCGAAATGTATTCCCTTGTTTTCCAGGTGGTTGCCTGATTACAAAAACTCAAAATGTATTCCCTTAACATCAAGGTGGGCGCCTGATTACAAAAAACATGAAATGTATTCCCTCGTTCTCTAGGACGACGCCTAACTATACAAACTTAAAATGTATTCCCTTTTTCTCTAGGTGGGCGCCTGATTACAAAAACTTGAAATGTATTCCCCTATTCTCCAGGTGGGCCCCTAATTTCCAAAACTCGAAATGTATTCCCTTGTTCTCCAGGTGGGGGCTTGATTATAATAAATTGTAATGTATGCCCTTGTTCTCCAGGTGGGCGCCTTATTACCTAAACATAAAATCTATTTCCTTGTTCTCTAGGTGGAAGCCTAATTACAAGAAACTGGAAATGTATTCCCTTGTTCTCCAAGTGGTCGCCTGATTACGGAAACTTGAAATGTATACCCTCGTACTTCAGGTGGGCGCATAATTACCAACACTGGAAATGTATTCCCTTTTTCTCCAAGTGGGTGCCTGATTACCAAAAATTGAAATGTAATTCCTTGTTTTCCAAGTGGGCGCCTGATTACTAAAATTCGAAATGTATTCCCTTGTTCTCCAACTGTGCGCCTGATTACCAAAACATGAAATGTATTCCCTTGTTCTCCAGGTGGATGTTTGATTACCAAAACTTGATATGTATTCCCTTGTTTTCCAGGTGGACGCTTGATTACCAAAACTCGAAATGTATTCCATTGTTCTCCAGGTGGGTTCCTGATTACCAAAAACTTACAATTTATTCCATTGTTCTCCTTGTAGGCACCTGATTACCAAAACTTGAAATGTATTCCCTTGTTCTCCAAGTAGTCGCATGTTTACCATAACAAGAAATGTATTCCCTTGTTCTCTAGGTGGGCGCCTGATTACAAAAACTCGAAATGTATTCCATTATTCTCCAGGTGGCCACTTAATTACAAAAACTTGAAATGTATTCCCCTGTCATCGAGGTGGGAGCTTGGTTACAAAATTTGAAATGTATTTCCTTCTTCTCCAGGTGGGAGCCTTATTACCAAAACTTGAAATGTATTCCCTTGTTCTCTTGGAGGATGTTTGATTACCAAAACTTGAAATGTATTCCCTTGTTCTCCAGGTGGACGCTTGATTACCAAAACTCGAAATGTATTCCCTTGTTCTCCAGGCGGGTGCCTGATTACCAAAAACTTACAATTTATTCCGTTGTTCTCCTTGTAGGCACCTGATTACCAAAACTTGAAATGTATTCCCTTGTTATCCAAGTGGTCGCCTGATTACCAAAACAAGAAATGTATTCCCTTGTACTCCAGGTGGGCGCCTGATTACCAAAACTCGAAATGTATTCCTTTGTTCTCCAGGTGGGCACTTAATTACAAAAACTTGAAATGTATTCCCCTGTTATCCAGGTGGGAGCTTGGTTACCAAAATTTGAAATGTATTTCCTTGTTTTCCAGGTGGGCGGTTTATTACTAAAACTTGAAATGTATTCCTTTGTGCTCCAGGTGGATGATTTATTACCAGAACTTGAAATGTATTCCCTTGTTATCCAGGTGGATGCCTGATTACCATTACTGGAATTGTAATACCTTGTTCTCCATGTGGGACCTGGATTACCAAAACTTGAATTGTATTCCCTTGTTCTCCAGGTGGACGCCTAATTACCTAAACTCAAAATGTATTCCCTTGTTTTCCAAGTGGTTGCCTGATTACTCAAACTCAAAATGTATTCCCTTGATATCCAGGTGGGCGCCCGATTACCCTAAACTTTAAATGTATTCCCTCATTCTCTAGGACAATGCCTAATTATATAAACTTGAAATGTATTCCCTTTTCTCCGGTTGGGCGCCTGATTACCAGAACTTGAAATGTATTCCCTTTTTCTCCAGGTAGGCGCCTGATTACCAAAACTTGAAATGTATTCCCTTGTTCTCCAGATCGACGTTTGATTACCAAAATTCGAAATGCATTCCCTTGTTCTCCAAGTGGTCGCATGATTACCAAAACTTGAAATGTATTCCCTTGTTCTTCAGGTGGGCTACTAATTCCAAAAACTTAAATGTATTCCCTTTTTCTCCAGGTGGGCGTCTGATTACCAATACTTGAAATCAAATCCCTTGTTCTCCAAGTGGGCGCCTGATTACTAAAACTCGAAATGTATTCCCTTGTTCTGCAGGTGGGTGCCTGATTACCAGAACTTGAAATGTATTCACTTGTTCTCTAGATGGATGTTTGATTACTAAAACTTGAAATGTATTCCGTTGTTCTCCAGGTGGACGCTTGATTACCAAAACTTGAAATGTATTACCTTCCGTTGTCCAGGTGGGCGCATGATTACCAAAACTTAGTATTTATTCCCTTGTTCTCCAGTTAAGCGCCTGATTACAAAAACTCAAAATGTATTCTGTTGTTCTCTAGGTGAACACTTGATTACCAAAACATAAAATGTATTCCCTTATTCTTCAAATGGGCGCCTGATTACCACAACTCGAAATGTATTCCTTTGTTCTCCAGGTGAGCGCCTAATTGCAATAACTTGAAATGTATTCCCCTGTTATCCAGGTGGGAGCTTGATTACCAAAACTTGAAATGTATTTCCTTGTTCTCTAGGTGGTCGCCTGATTACCAAAACTTGAAATGTATTCCCTTCTGTACAGATGGGTGTCTATTTACCATTACTGGAATTGTAATCCCTTGTTCTCCAGGTGGGCGCCTGATTACCAAAACTTGAATTGTATTCCCTTGTTCTCCAGGTGGACGCCTAATTACCTAAACACGAAATGTATTCACTTGTTCTCCAGGTGGTTACCAGATTACCAAAACTCAAAATGTATTCCCTTGATATCAAGGTGGGCACCTGATTACCAAAAACATGAAATGTATTCCTTCGTTCTCTAGGACGACGCTTAATTACCAAAACTTAAAATGTATTCCCTTTTTTTTAGGTGGGCGCCTGATTACAAAAACTTGAAATGTATTCCCCTATTCTCCAGGTGGGCCCCTGATTTCCAAAACTCGAAATGTATTCCCTTGTTCTCCAGGTGGGGGCCTGATTATAATAAATTGTAATGTATTCCCTTGTTCTCCAGGTGGGCGCCTTATTACCTAAACTTAAAATGTATTTCCTTGTTCTCCAGGTGGACGCCTAATTACAAAAAACTTGAAATGTATGCCCTTGTTCTCCAAGTGGTCACCAGATTACCAAAACTTGAAATGTATACTCTCGTTCTTCAGGTGGGCGCCTAATTAGAAAAACATGAAATGTATTCCCTTTTTCCCCAGGTGGGTGCCTGATTACAAAAACTTGAAATGTAATTCCTTGTTCTCCAAAGTGGGCGCCTGATTACTAGAATTCGATATGTATTCCCTTGTTCTCCAAGTGGGCGCTTGATTACCAAAACTTGAAATGTATTCCCTTGTTCTCCAGGTGGATGTTTGATTACCAAAACTTGAAATGTATTCCTTTGTTCTCCAGGTGGACGCTTGATTACCAAAACTTGAAATGTATTCCCTAGTTCTCCATGTGGGTGCCTAATTACCAATAACTTACAATTTATTCCCTTGTTCTCTAGTAAAGCGCTTGATTACAAAAACTCGAAATGTATTCCCTTGTTCTCCTTGTGGGCACCTGATTACCAAAACTTTAAATGTATTCCCTTGTTCTCCAAGTGGGCGCCTGATTACCAAAACTCGAAATGTATTGATTAGTTCTCTAGGTGGGTGCCTAATTACAAAAATTGAAATGTATTCCCCTGTTATCCAGGTGGGAGCTTGATTACCAAAATTTGAAATGTATTTCCTTGTTTTCCATGTGGGCACCTGATTACCAAAGCTTGAAATGTATTCCCTTGTTCTCCAGGTGGATGCCTGATTACCATTACCGTAATTGTAATCCCTTTTTCTCCATGTGGCGCATGATTACCAAAATGTGAATTGTATTCCCTTTTTCTCCAGGTGGATGCCTAATTACCTAAACTCGAAAGGTATTCCCTTGTTATCCAAGTGGTTTCATGATTACCAAAACTCAAAATGTATTCCCTTGATATCCAGGTGGGCGCTTGATTACCAAAAACTTGAAATGTATTCCCTCATTCTCTAGGACGACGCCTAATTACAAATACTTGAAATGTATTCGCATTTTCTCCGGTTGGGCGCCTGATTACCAAAACATGAAATGTATTACGTTTTTCTCTAGGTGGGCGCCTGATTACGAAAACTTGAAATGTATTCCCTTGTTCTCAAGATCGACGTTTGATTACCAAAACTCAAAATGTATTCCCTTGTTCTCCAAGTGGTCGCCTGATTACCAAAACTTGAAATGCATTCCCTCATTCTTCAGGTGGGCTCCTAATTACCAAAACTTTAAATGTATTCCCTTTCTCTCCGGGAGGGCGCCTAATTACCAAACTCAAAATTTATTCCCTTATTCTCCAGGTGGGCGCCTGATTACTAATACTTGAAATGTATTCCCATGTTCTCCAGGTGGGCGCCTTATTACCTAATCTTAAAATGTATTTCCTTGCTCTCCCCCTGGGCGCTTGATTTCCAAGACATGAATTGTAATCCCTAGTTCTCCAGGTGGGCGCCTAATTACCAAAAACTTGAAATGTATACCCTTGTTCTCCAAGTGGTGGCCTAATTACCAAAACTTGAAATGTATTCCCTTTTTCTCCAGGTGGGCGCCTAATTACCAAATCTTGAGATGTAATCCCTTGTTCTCCAAGTGGGCGCCTGATTACTAACACTCGAAATGTATTCCTTTGTTCTCCAGGTAGGCGCCTTATTACAAAAAGTTGAAATGTATTCCCTTGTTCTCCAGGTGGATGTTTTAATACCAAAACTTGAAATGTATTGCCTTGTTCTCTAGGTGGACGCTTGATTACCAAAACTTGAAATGTATTCCCTTGTTCTCCAGCTGGGCGCCTGACTACAAAAACTAGAATTGTATTCCCTTGTTCTCCCGGTGGACGCCTAATTACCTAAACTCGAAATGTATCCAATTGTTCTCCAAGTCGTTGCCTGATTACCAAAACTCAAAATGTATTCCCTATATATCTAGGTGGGCGCCTGATTACAAAAAACTTGAAATGTATTCCCTCATTCTCTAGGACGACGCCTAATTACAAAATGTTGAAATGTATTTCCTTTTTCTCCAAGTGGGAACTTGATTACCAAAACTTGAAATGTATTTCCTTGTTCTCCAGCTGGGCGCCTGACTACAAAAACTTGAATATTATTCCCTTGTTCTCCCGGTGGACGCCTAATTACCTAAACTCGAAATGTATCCAATTGTTCTCCAAGTGGTTGCCTGAAAACCAAAACTCAAAATGTATTCCCTGGATATCTAGGTGGGCGCCTGATTACAAAAAACTTGAAATGTATTCACTCATTCTCTAGGACGACGCCTAATTACAAAAACTTGAAATGTATTCCCTTTTTCTCCAAGCGGGAGCTTGATTACAAAAACTTGAAATGTATTCCCTCGTTCTTCAGGTGGGGCGCCTAATTACCAAAACTTGAAATGTATTCCCTTTTTCTCCAAGTGGTTGCCTGATTACAAAAACTTGAAATGTAATTCCTTGTTCTCCAAGTGGGTGCCTGATTACTAGAATTCGAAATGTATTCCCTTGTTCTCCAAATGGGCGCCTGATTACCAAAACTTGAAATGTATTCCCTTGTTCTCCAGGTGGATGTTTGATTGCCAAAACTTGAAATGTATTCCCTTTTTCTCCAGGTGGACGCTTGATTACCAAAATTTGAAATGTATTCCCTTGTTCTCTAGGAGGGCGCTTGATTACCAAAAGTGTACAATTTATTCCCTTGTTCTCCAGTTAAGCGCTTGATTACAAAAACTCGAAATGTATTCCTTTGATCTCCTGGTGGGCACCTGATTACCCAAACTTGAGATTTATTCTCTTGTTCTCCAAGTGGGTGCCTCATTACCAAAACAAGAAATGTATTCCAGTGTTCCCCATGTGGGCGCCTGATTATCAAAACTCAAAATGTATTCCTTTGTTCTCCAGGTGGGCGCCTAATTACAAAAACTTGAAATGTGTTCCCCTGTAATACAGGTGGGAGCCTGATTACCAAAATTTGGAATATATTTCCTTGTTCTCCAGGTGAGCGCCTTATTACAAAAACTAGAAATATATTCCCTTGTGCTCCAGGTGGATGTTTTATTACCAGAACTTGAAATGTATTCCCTTGTTCTCTAGGTGGATGCCTGATTACCATTACTGGAATTGTAATCCCTTGTTATCCATGTGGGCGCCTGATAACCAAAACTTGAATTGTATTCCCTTGTTCTCCAGGTGGACGCTTAATTACCTAAACTCGAAGTGTATTCCCTTGTTATCCAAGTGGTTGCCTTGTTACCAATTCTCACAATATATTCCCTTTATATCTAGGTGGGCGCCTGATTACCAAAAACCTGAAATGTATTCCCTCATTCTTTAGGACGACGCCTAATTAAAAAAACTTAAAATGTATTCGCTTTTTCTCCAGGCGGGCGCCTGATTACAAAAACTCGAAATGTATTCCATTGTTATCCAGGTGGACGTTTGATTACCAAAACATTAAATGTATTCACTTGTTCCCCAGGAGGGCGCCCGATTACCAAAAACTTACAATTATTGCCTTGTTCTCCAAGTGGGCGCCTGATTACCAAGACAAGAAATGTATTCCATTGTTCTATAGGTGGGCGCCTGATTACCAAAACTCGAAATGTATTCCTTTGTTCTCCAGGTGGGCGCCTAATTACAAAAACTTGAAATGTATTCCCTTGATTTCCAGGTGGGAGCTTCATTTATAAAATTTGAAATGTATCTCCTTATTCTCCAGGTGGGCGCCTGATTACCAAAACTTGAAATGTATTCCCTTATTCTTCTGGTGGATGTCTGATTACCATTATTTGAATTGTAATCACTTGTTCTCTAGGTGGGCGCATGATTACCAGAACTTGAATTGTATTACCTTGTTCTCCAGGTGGACGGCTAATTACCTAAACTCGAAATGTATTCCCTTGTTATCCAAGTGGTTTCCTGTTTACCAAAACTCAAAATGTATTGCCTTGATATCCAGGTGGGCGCCTGATTACAAAAAACTTGAAATGTATTCCCTCATTCTCTAGGACGATGACTAATTACAAAAACTTGAAATGCATTCGCTTTTTCTCCAGGTGGGAGCCTGATTTCCAAAACTTGAATTGTATTCCCTTGTTCTCCCGTTGGACGTCTAATTACCTAAACTCGAAATGCATTCCCTGGTTCACAAGGTGGGCGCTTGATTACATAATCTTAAAATGTATTCCCGTGTTCTCCAGGTGGGAGCCTGATTACCAAAACTCAAAATGTATTCCCTTGATATCCAGGTGGGCGCCTGATTACAAAAAACTTGTAATGTATTCCCTTACTTGGATGGCGCCTAATTACAAAAACTTGAAATGTATTCGCTTTTTCTCCGGTTGGGCACCTGATTATTAAAACATGAAATGTATTCCTTGTTCTCCAGGTGGGCGCCTGATTACGGAAACTCGAAATGTATTCCCTTGTTCTCCAGATAGACGCTTGATTACCAAAACTTGAAATGTATTCCATTGTTCTCCATGTGGGTGCCTATTACAAATAACTTACAATTTATTCCCTTGTTCTCTAGTAAAGCGCTTGATTACAAAAACTCGAAATGTATCCCTTGTTCTCCGGGTGGGCGCCTGATTACCAAAACTTGAAATTTATTCCATTGTTCTCCAGGTGGGCGCTTGATTACCAAAACTTGAAATGTGTTTCCTTGTTCTCCATGTGGTCTCCTGATTACTAAAATTTGAAATGTATTCCCTCGTTCTCAAGGTGGGCGCCTTATTACCTAAACTATAAATGTATTTCCTTGTTCTCCAGCCGGGTGCTTGATTACCAAGTCATGAATTGTAATCCCTTGTTTTCGAGGTGGACGCCTGATTACTAAACCTCGAAATGCTTTCCCTTGTTCTCCAAGTGGGCGCCTGATTACCAAATCTTGAAATGTATTCCCTTGTTCTCGAGGTGGATGTTAGATTACAAAAACTTGAAATGTATTCCCTTGTTCTCCAGGTGGACGTTTGATTACCAAAACTTGAACTGTATTCCCTTGTTCTCCAAGTGGGCGCCTGATTACCAAAAACTTACAATTTATTCCCTTTTTCTCCAGTTAAGCGCTTGATTATAAAAACTCAAAATGTATTCCGTTGTTCTCCTGGTGGGCACCTGATTACCAAACCTTGAAATGTATTCCCTTGTTCTCCAAGTGGGAACTTGATTTTTTTTCTCCAGGTGGACGCCTGATTACAAAAACTTGAAATGTATTCCTTTGTTCTCCAGGTGGGCACCTAATTAAAAAAACTTGAAATGTTTTCCCCTGTTATCCAGGTGGGGGCTTGATTACCAATATTTGAAATGTATTTCCTTGTTCTCCAGGTGGGCGCCTGATTACCAAAACTTGAAATATATTCCCTTGTTCTTTAGGTGGACGTCTAATTACCATTACTGGAATTGCGATCCCTTGTTCTCCAGGTGGGCGCCTGATTACCAAAACTTGAATTGTATTCCTTTGTTCTCTAGGTGGACACCTAATTACCTAAACTCAAAATGTATTCTCTTGTTATCCAAGTGGTTGGCGGATTACCAAAACTCAAAATGTATTCCCTTGATATCCAGGTGGGAGCCTGATTACCAAAAACTTGAAATGTATTCGCTTTTTCTCATGTTGGGCGCCTGATTATATAAACTTCAAATGTATTCCCTTGTTCTCCAGGTGGGCGCCTGATTACCAAAACTTGAAATGTATTCCATTTTTCTCCAGGTGGACGCTTGATAACCAAAACATGAAATTTATTCCCTTGTTCTCCAGGTGGGCGCCTGATTACCAAAACATGAAATGTATTCCCTTGTTCTCCAGGAGGGAGCCTGATTACCAAAACTCGAAATTTATTCCCTTGTTCTCCAGGTGGGCGCCTGATTACCAATACTTGAAATGTATTCCCCTGTTCTCCAGATGAGCGCCTTATTACCTAAACGTAAAATGTATTTCCTTGTTTTCCAGCTGGGCGCATGATTACCAAGACATGAATTGTAATCCATTGTTCTCTAGGTGGGCGCCTGATTACCAAAAACTTGAAATGCATACCCTTGTTCTCCAAGTGGTGGCCTAATTACCAAAACTTGAAATGTATTTCCTTTTTCTCCAGGTGGGCCTGATTACCAAAAGTTGAAATGTAATCCTAGGTTCTCCAAGGGGGTGCCTGATTACTAAAACTCGAAATGTATTCCGTTTTTCTTCAGGTGGGCGCCTAATTATCTAAACTTGAAATTTATTCCATTGTTCTCCAGGTGGATGTTTTATTACCAAAACTTGAAATGTATTCCCTTGTTCTCCAAGTGGACGCTTGATTACCAAAACTTTAATTGTATTCCTTTTTTCTCCTGGTGGTTGCCTATTTACCTAAACTCGAAATGTATTGCCTTGTTCTCGAAGTGGTTGCCTGATTACCAATATTCAAAATGTATTCCCGTGATATTCAGGTGGGCGCCTGATTACAAAAACTTGAAAGGTATTCTTCATTCTCTAGGACGGCGCCTAATTACAAAAACGTGAAATGTATTCCCTTTTTCTCCAAGTGGGAGCCTGATTACCAAAACCTGAAATGTATTCCCTTGTTCTCTAGGTGGGCGCCAAATTTCTAAAACTTGAATTATATTCCCTTGTTCTCTAGATGGACGCTTGATCACAAAAACTTGAAATGTATTCCCTTGTTCTCCAGGTGGACGCCTAATTACCTAAACTTAAAATGTGTTTCCTTGTTCTCCAACTGGGCGCTTGATTACCAAGACATGAATTGTAATCCCATGTTCTCGAGGTGGACGCCTGATTACTAAAACTCGAAATGTATTCCCGTGTTCTCCAAGTGGGCGCCTGATTACCAAATCTTGAAATGTATTCCCTTGTTCTCGAGGTGGATGTTTGATTACCAAAACATGAAATGTATTCCCTTGTTCTCCAGGTGGACGCTTGATTACCAAAACTTGAAATGTATTCCCTTGTTCTCCAGGTGGGCGCCTGATTACCAAAAACTTACCATTTATTCCCTTTTTCTCCAGTTAAGCGCTTGATCATAAAAACTCAAAATGTATTCCCTTGTTCTCCTGGTGGGCACCTGATTACCAAACCTTGAAATGTATTCCCTTGTTCTCCAAGTGGGAATTTGATTTTTGTTCTCCAGGTGGGCGCCTGATTACCAAAACTTGAAATGTATTCCTTTGTTCTCCAGGTAGGCACCTAATTACAAAAACTTGAAATGTATTCCCCTATTATCCAGGTGGGGGCTTTACCAAATTTTGAAATGTACTTTCTTGTTCTCCAGGTGGGCGCCTGATTACCAAAACTTGAAATGTATTCCCTTATTCTCTAGGTGGATGTCTAATTACAATTACTGGAATTGCGATCCCTTGTTCTCCAGGTGGGCGCCTAATTACCAAAACTTGAATTGTATTCCTTTGTTCTCTAGGTGGACGCCTAATTACCTAAACTCAAAATGTATTCTCTTGTTATCCAAGTGGTTTCCTGATTACAAAAACTCAAAATGTATTCCCTTGATATCCAGGCGGGAGCCTGATTACTAAAAACTTGAAATGTATTCGCTTTTTCACAGGTTGGGCGCCTGATTATCAAAACTTCAAATGTATTCCCTTGTTCTCCAGGTGGGCGCCTGATTACCAAAACTTGAAATGTATTCCCTTTTTCTCCAAGTGGGCGCCAAATTACCAAAACATAAAATGTATTCCCTTCTTCTACATGTGGGCGCCAGATTACCAAAACATTAAATGTATTCCCATTTTCTCCAGGTGGGCACCCGATTACAAAAGCTTGAAATGTATTCCCGTGTTCTCCTGGTGGGCGCCTGATTACCAAAAACTTGAATCTATTCCTTTGTTCTCTAATTGGGTGCCTGATTACCAAAACATGAAATGTATTCCCTTGTTCTCCAGGTGGGAACCTGATTACCAAAACTTGAAATTTATTCCCTCGTTCTCCAGGTGGGCGCCTGATTACCAATACTTGAAATGTATTCCCCTGTTCTCCAGGTGGGCGCCTTATTACCTAAACTTATAATGTATTTCCTTGTTTTCCAGCTGGGCGCTTGATTACCAAGACATTAATTGTAATCCATTGTTCTCCAGGTGGGCGCCTGATTACCAAAAACTTGAAATGTATACCCTTGTTCTCCAAGTGGTGGCCTAATTATCAAAACTTGAAATGTATTCCCTTTTTCTCCAGGTGGGCCTGATTACAAAAACTTGAAATGTAATCCCTGGTTCTCCAGGTGGGTGCCTGATTACTAAAACTCGTAATGTATTCCCTTGTTCTCCAAGTGGGCGCCTAATTACCAAAACTTTAAATTTATTCCCTTATTCTCCAGGTGGATGTTTTATTACCAAAACTTGAAATGTATTCCCTTGTTTTCTAGGTGGACGCTTGATTACCAAAACTTGAAATGTATTCCCTTGTTCTCTAGGTGGGCACTTGATTACCAAACTTTAATTGTATTCCCTTTTTCTCCTGATGGACGCCTATTTACCTAAACTCGAAATGTATTGCCTTGTTCTCGAAGTGGTTGCCTGATTACCAAAACTCAAAATGTATTCCTGTGATATTCAGGTGGGCGCCTGATTACAAAAAACTTGAAATGTATTCCCTTATTCTCTAGGACGAAGCCTAATTACAAAAACTTGAAATGTATTCCCTTTTTCTCCAAGAGGGAGCCTGATTACAAAACTTGAAATGCATTCCCTTGTTCTCTAGGTGGGCGCCAGATTTCTAAAACTTGAAATATATTCCCTTGTTCTCTAGATGGACGCTTGATTACAAAAACTTGTTATCCAAGTGGTTGCCTGATTTCCAAATCTCAAAATGTATTCCCTTGATATTCAGGTGGGCGCCTGATTATCAAAAACTTGAAATTTATTCCCTCATTCTCTAGGACGACGCCTATTTACAAAAACTTGAAGTGTATTCGCTTTTTCTCCGGTTCGGTGCCTGATTACAAAAACTCGAAATGTATTCCCTTGGTCTCGAGGTGGGCGCCTGATTACCAAAACTTGAAATGTATTCCCTTTTTCTCCAGGTGGGCGCCTTATTACCTAAATTTAAAATGTATTTACTTATTCTCCAGCTGGGTGCTTGATTACCAAGACATGAATTGTATTCCCTTGTTCTCCAGGTGGGCGCCTGATTACCAATAACTTTAAATTTATACCCTTGTTCTCCAAGTGGTGGCCGACCCAAAATTTAAATGTATTCCCTTGTTCTCCAGGTGGGAGCCTGATTACAAAAACATTATTCCCTTGTTCTCCAGGTAGGCGCCTGATTACCGAAACACATAATGTATTCCCCTGTTCTCCAAGTGGGCGCTAGATTACCAAAACTTGAAATGTATTCCTTTGTTCTCCAGGTGGATGCATGATTTCAAAAATTTGAAATGTATCCCCTTGAACTCCAGGTGGACGAGATTAACAAGACTTGAGATGTGTTCCCTTGTTCTCCAGGGAGCGCCTGATTACCAAATATATAAAATGTATTCCCTTGTTCTCCAAATGAGAGCCTGATTATAAAAACTTGAAATGTATTCTCTTGCTATCTAGGGGGAGCCTGATTACCAAAACTTGAAATATATTCCCTTGTTTTCCAGGTGGGCGCCTGATTACCGAAACTTGAAATGTATTACCTTGTTCTCCATGTGGGCGCTTGATTACCAAAACTCGAAATATATTACCTTGTTCTCCAGGTGGGCGCCTGATTACCAAAACTTGAAATGTATTCCCTTGTTCTCCAGGTGGGTGCCTGTTTACCAAAACTTGAAATGTATTACCTTGTTCTCCATGTGGGAGCTTGATTACCAAAACTTGAAATATATTTCCCTATTCTCCAGGTGGGCGCCTGATTACCTAAACTTGAAATGTATTCCCTTTTCCTCAGGGTGGGTACCTGATTACAAAAAAATAAAATGTATTCCCTTGTTCTCTAGTTGGGCGCCGGATTACGTAATACTTGAAATGTAATTCTTTGCTCTCTACGTGGGCACTTGATTGTCAAAAACTCTAAATGTATTCCCTTGTTCTCCAGGTGGGTGCCTGATTACCAATAACTTTAAATTTATACCCTTGTTCTCCAAGTGGTGGCCGACCCAAAATTTAAATGTATTCCCTTGTTCTCCAGGTTGGAGCCTGATTACAAAAACATGAAATGTATTCCCTTGTTCTCCAGGTAGGCGCCTGATTATCGAAACACATAATGTATTCCCCTGTTCTCCAAGTGGGCGCTAGATTACAAAAACTTGAAATGTATTCCTTTGTTCTCCAAGTGGACGCATGATTTCAAAAATTAGAAATGTATCCCCTAGAACTCCAGGTGGACGCCTGATTAACAAGACTTGAGTTGTGTTCCCTTGTTCTCCAGGGAGCGCCTGATTACCAAAAATATAAAATGTATTCCCGTGTTCTCCAAGTGAGAGCCTGATTATAAAAACTTGAAATGTATTCTCTTGCTATCTAGGGGGAGCCTGATTACCAAAACTTGAAATATATTCCCTTGTTCTCCAGGTGGGCGCCTGATTACCGAAACTTGAAATTTATTGCCTTGTTCTCCATGTGGGCGCTTGATTATTAAACTCGAAATATATTACCTTGTTCTCTAGGTGGGCGCCTGATTACCAAAACTTGAAATGTATTCCCTGGTTCTCCAGGTGGGTGCCTGTTTACCAAAACTTGAAATGTATTACCTTGTTCTCCATGTGGGAGCTTGATTACCAAAACTTGAAATATATTTCCCTATTCTCTAGGTGGGTGCCTGATTATCTAATCTCGAAATGTATTCCCTTTTTCTCAGGGTGGGTACCTGATTACAAAAAAATAAAATGTAATTCTTTGCTCTCTACGTGGGCACTTGATTGGAAAAAACTCTAAATGTATTCCCTTGTTCTCCAGGTGGGCGCCGGATTACCAAAACTTGAAATGTATTCCCTTGTTCTCCAGGTGGGCGTCTGATTACCTAAACTTAAAATGTATTCCCTTGTTCTCCAGGTGGGCGCCTGATTACAAAAACATGAAATGTATTCCCTTGTTCTCCAGGTAGGAACCTGATTACCAAGACACAAAATTTATTCCTTTGTTCTCCAGGTGGGCGCCAGATTACCAAAACTTGAAATGTATTCCCTTATTCTCCAGGTGGCCACCTGATTATGAAAACTTGAAATGTATTCCCTTGTTCTCCCGGTGGGAGCCTGATTACCAAACTCGAAATATATTCCCTCGTTCTCTAGGAGGCGGCTATTGCCAAAACTTAAAATGTATTACCTTGTTCTCAGGTTGGCGCCTGATTACCAAAAACATGAAATGTTTTCCCATGTTGTCCAGGTGGGCGCCTAATAACAAAAAAACATGAAATATATTCCCTTGTTTTCCAGGTGGGAGCTTGATTACAAAAACTTTAAATATATTCCCTTGTTCTCCAAGTGGGCGCCTGATTACAAAAACTCGAAATGTAATCCCTTGTTCTACAGGTAGGTGCCTGATTAAAAAAACTTAAAATGTATTCCCTTGTTCTCAGGTGCGCGCTTGATTACGAAAAACATGAAATGTAATCCTTTGTTCTCCAAGTGGGCGCCAGATTACCAAAACTCGAAATGTATTCCCTTGTTCTCCAGGTGGGCGCCTAATTACAAAAACTTCAAATGTATTTCCTTTTTTTCCAGGTGGGATCTTGATTACCAAAACTTGAAATGTATTCCCTTGTTCTCCTGGTGGGAGCTTGATTACCAAAACTTGAAATGTATTCCCTTGTTCTCTAGGTGTACGCCCGATTAAAAAAACTTGAATGGTATTCCCTTGTTCTCTAGGTGGACGCCCAATTACCTAAACCCGAAATGTATTCCTTTGTTCTACAGGTGGGTGCCTGATTACCAAAAATTAAAATGTATTCCCGTGTTTTCCAGGTGGGCGCCTCATTACCAAAAACTTGAAATATATTCCCTAGTTCTCTAAGTGGGCGCCTGATAACCAAAACTTGAAATGTTTTCCCTCGTTCTCCAGGTGGGCGCCTATTTACAATAACTTGAAATGTATTCCCTTGTTCTCCCGGTGGGAGCCTGATTACCAAAACTCGAAATATATTACCTCGTTCTCCAGGAGGCGGCTATTACCAAAACTTAAAATGTATTTCCTTGTTCTCAGGTTGGCGCCTGATTACCAAAAACATGAAATGTATTCCCTTATTGTCCAGGTTGGCGCCTAATAACCAAAAACATAAAATATGTTCCCTTGTTTTCCAGGTGGATCTTGATTACCAAAACATTAAATATATTCCCTTGTTCTCCAGGTGGGCGCCTGATTACCAACCCTCGAAATGTATTCCCTTGTTCTACAGGTAGGTGCCTAATTACAACAACTTAAAATGTATTCCCTTGTTCTCAGGTGCGCGCTTGATTACCAAAACATGAAATATATTCCTTTGTTCTCCAGGTGGGCGCCTGATTACCAAAACTCGAAATGTATTCCCTTGTTCTCCAGGTGGGCGCCTAATTACAAAAACTTGAAATGTATTCCCTTGTTTTCCAGGTGGCAGCTTCATTACCAAAACTCGAAATGTATTCCCTTGTTCTCCTGGTAGGAGCTTGATTACCAAATCTTGAAATGTATTCCCTTGTTCTCTAGGTGTACGCCTGATTAAAAAAACTTGAATTCTATTCCCTTGTTCTCTAGGTGGACGCCCAATTACCTAAACCAGAAATGTATTACCTTGTTCTACAGGTGGGTGCATGATTACCAAAAATTAAAATGCATTCCCGTGTTTTCCAGGTGGGCGCCTGATTACCAAAAAATTGAATAGTATTCTCTTGTTCTCTAAGTGGGCGCCTGATTACCAAAACATGAAATGTTTTCCCTCGTTCTCCATGTGAGCGCCTATTTACCATAACATGAAATGTATTCCCATGTTCTCAGGGTGGGCGCCTAATTACCAAAACTTGAAATGTATTCCCTAGTTCTCCAGGTGGGTGATTGATCACCAAAACTTGAAATGTATTCTCTTGTTCTCAGGTGCGCGCCTGATTACCAAAAACATGAAATGTATTCCCTTGTTCTCCAGGTGGGAGCCTGATTACCAAAACTTGAAATGTATTCCCTTCTTCTTCAGGTGGGCGCCTAATTACCAAAACTTGAAATGTAATCCCTTGTCTTATCGCCTGATTACAAAAACTTGAAATGTAATCCCTTCTTATCCAGGTGAGCGCATGATAACCAAAACTTGAATTGTATTCCCTTGTTCTCTAGGTGGACGCCTAATTACCTTAACTCGAAAAGTATTCCCTTCTTCTGCAGGTGGGCGCCTCTTTGCCAAAACTTATAATGTATTCTTGTGTTCTCCAGGTGGGAGCCTGATTACCAAAAACTTGAAATGTATTCCCTTGTTCTCTAAGTGGGCGCCTGATTACCAAAACTTGAAATGTATTCCCTCGTTCTCCAGGTGGGCGCCTAATTACCAACACTTTAAATGTATTCCCTTGTTCTCCGGGTGGACGCCTGATTACAAAAACATGAAATGTATTCCCTTGTACTCAAGGTGGGCTTCTGATTACCTAATCTTAAAATGTATTCCCTTGTTCTCAGGTGCGCGTCTGATTATCAAAAACACGAAATGTATTCCCTTTTTCTCCAGGTGGGCGCCTGATACCAATACATAAAATGTATTCCCTTGTTCTCCATATGGGCGCTTGATTAACAAAACTTGAAATGTATTCCCTTTTCTCCAGGTGGGCGCCTAATTACCAAAACATTAAATGTATTCCCTTTTTCTCCAGGTGGGCGCATGATTACCAAAATATAAAATGTATTCCCTTGTTCTCCATGTGGGCGCTTGATTACCAAAACTTGAAATGTATTCCCATTTTCTCCAGGTGGGCGCCTGATTATAAAAAATTGAAATGTATTACCTTGTTCTTCAGGTGGCCGCCAGATTATAAAAACTTGAATTGTAAACCCTTGTTCCCTAGGTAGACGCATGATTACCTAAATTAGAAATGCATTACCTATTTCTCATGGTAGGTGCATGATTACCAAAACTCGAAATGTATTCCCTTGTTGTCTAGGTGCACGCTTGATTATCTAAAACATGAATCTTATTCCCTTGTTATCTAGGTGCACGCCAGATTGCCTAAACTTGAAATCTATTCCCTTGTTCTCTAGGTGGGCGCCTAATTACCAAAACATGAAATGTATTCCCTTTTTCTCCAGGTGGGCGCGTGATTACCAAAATTTGAAATGTATTTCCTTGTTCTCCAGGTGGGCGCTTGATTACCAAAACTAAAAAGGGTATTTCCTTATTCTCCAGGTGGGCGCCTGATTACCATAACTTTAAATGTATTCCCTTGTTCTCTAGGTGGGCGCCTGATTACCATAACTTTAAATGTATTCCCTTTTTCTCCAGGTGGGCGCATGATTACAAAAATTTGCAATGTATTTCCTTTTTCTCCAGGTGGGCTCTTGATTATCAAAACTAAAAATGTATTCTTTGTTCTCAAGGTGGTCGCCTGATTACCATAACTTTAAATGTATTCCCTTGTTCTCTAGGTGGACGTTTGATTACTAAAACATAAAATGTATTCCCTTATTCTCCAGGTGAGCGCCTGATAACAGAAACTTGAAATGTATTCCCTTGTACTCTAGGTGGACGACTAATTACCTAAACTTGAACTTTATTCCCTTGTTCTCCAGGTGGGTGCCTGATTACCAAAACTTAATATGTATTCCCTTGTTTCCCAAGAGGGCGCCTGATTCCCAAAAAGTTTAAATGTATTCCCTTGTTTTCCAGAAAGGCGCCTGATTACCAAAACTTGAAATGTATTTCATTGTTCTCCGAGTGGGCGCTTGATTACCAAAACTTGAAATGTATTCCCTTTTTCTCCAGGTGGACGCCTAATTACCTAAAGTCGAAATGTATTCCCTTGTTCTTCAGGTGGGCGCCTAATTACCAAAACATAAAATGAATTCGCGTGTTCTCCAAGTGGGTTCCTAATTACCAAAAACTTGAAATGTATTTCCTCGTTCTCCATATATGACTAATTACCTAAACTCGAACTGTATTCCCATGTTCTCCAGGTGGGCGCCGGATTACCAAAACATAAAATGTATTCACTTGTTCTCAGGTGGGCGCCTGATTACCAAAAATATGAAATGTATTCACTTGTTGTCCAGGTGGGCGCCTGATTACCAAAAACTTGAAATGTATTCCCTTGTTCTCCAAATGGACGCCTGATAACCAAAAACTTGAAATGTATTCTTTTGTTCCCCATGTGGGCGCCTGATTACCAAAAACTTGAAATTTATTCCCTTGTTCTCCATGTAGGTGCCCGATTACCAATACATAAAACGTATTCCCTTATTCTCCAGGTGGGCGCCTAATTACCAAAACTTGAAATGTATTTGCTTTTTATCCAGGTGGGTGCCTGATTACCAAAACATAAAATGTATTCCCTTGTTCTCCATGTGGGTGCCTGATTACCAAAAAATAAAATGTATTCCTTTGTTCTCCATGTGGGCGCCTGATTACCAAAATTTTAATTGTATTCCCTTTTTCTCCAGGTGGGCGCGTGATTACCGAAACTTGAAATGTATTCCTTTGTTCCCAGAATTGCCGCCTGATTACAAAAACTTGAAATATATTCCCTTGTTCTCCAGGTAGACGCATGATTACCTAAACTAGAAATGTATTCCATTGTTCTCCATGTAGGTGCCTAATTACAAAAACTAGAAATGTATTCCTGTGATATCTAGGTGCGCGCCTGATTACCAAAAATATGAAATATATTCCCTTGTTGTTCAGGTTGGCGCCTGATTATCAAAAACTTAAAATGTATTCCCTTGTTCTCTATGTGGGCGCCTGATTACCGAAACATGAAATGTATTCCCTTATTCTCCAGGTGGGCGCCTAATTACCAAAACATGAAATGTATTCCCTTTTTCTCCAAGTGGGCGCCAAATTACCAAAACATAAAATGTATTCCCTTCTTCTACATGTGGGCGCCAGATTACCAAAACATTAAATGTATTCCCATTTTCTCCAGGTGGGCACCCGATTACAAAAACTTGAAATGTATTCCCGTGTTCTCCTGGTGGGCGCCTGATTACCAAAAACTTGAATCTATTCCTTTGTTCTCTAATTGGGTGCCTGATTACCAAAAAGTGAAATGTATTCCCTTCTTTTCTGGGTGGGCACCTGATTACCAAAACTTGAAATGTATTTCGTAGTTTTCCAGGTGGGCGCCTAATTACCAAAACCTGAAATGTATTCCCTTGTTCTCAGGTGCGCGCCTGATTACCAAAAGCATGAAATATAATCCCTTGTTTTCGAAATGGGCGGCTGATTACCAAAAACATGAAATGTATTCCCTTGTTCTCCATGTGGGCGCCTGATTACCAAAATTTGATATTTATTCCTTTGTTCTCCAAGTGGGCGCCTAATTACAAAAATTTTAAATGTATTCCCTTTTTCTCCAGGTGGGCGCCTAATTACCAAAATATAAAATGTATTCCCTTGTTCTCCATGTGGGCGCCTGATTACCAAACATAAAATGTATTCCCTTGTTCTCTCTGTGGGCGCATGATTACCAAAACTGTAAATGTATTCCTTTTTTTCCGGGTGGGCGCCTGATTACTGAAACATAAAATGTATTCCCTTGTTCTCCATATGGGCGCCTGATTACCATAACATAAAATGTATTCCCTCGTTCTCTATGTGGGTGCCTAATATCAAAAACTTTAAATGTATTCCCTTGTTCTCCTGGTGGGCGCTTGATTACCAAATCTTGAAATGTATTGCCTTGTAATCCAGGTGAACGCCTAATTCCCTTAACTCGAAATGTATTCCCTTGTTCTCCAAGTGGGCGCCTATTTACCATAACTTAAAATGAATTCTCGTGTTCTCCAAGTGGGTGCCTGATTAGCAAAACTTGGAATGTATTCCCTCGTTCTCCGGGTGGATGACTAATTCTCTAATATAGAACTGTATTCCCTTGTTCTCCAGGTGGGCGCCTGATTACCAAAACTTAAAATGTATTCCCTTGTTATCTGGTGGGCGCCTGATAACCAAAAATATGAAATGTATTCCCTTGTTGTCCAGGTGGGCGCCTGATTACCAAAAACCTTAAATGTATTCCCTTGTTCTCCAAGTGGACCCCTGATTACCAAAATTTGAAATGTATTCCCTTGTTCTCCAGGTGGATGCCTAATTGCCAAAACTCGAAATGTATTCCCTTGTTTTCCATGTGGGCGCCTGATTACCCAAACTTTAAATGTATTCCCGTGATTTCCAGGTGGGCGCCTGATTACGAAAAACTTGAAATGTATTCCCTTCTTCTCTAAGTGGGCGCCTGATTACCAAAACATGAAATGTATTTCCTCGTTCTCCAGGTAGTCGACTAATTACCAAAACAATAAATGTATTCCCTTGTTCTCCGGGTGGGCGCCTGATTACCAAAACTTGAAATTTATTCCCTAGTTCTCTAGGTGGGCGCCTGATTACCAAAACTTGAAATGTATTTCCTTTTTCTTTTGTGCGTGCCAAATTGCCATGAACATGAAATGTATTCCCTTGTTGTCCAGGTGGGCGCCTTATTTCCAAAAACAAGAAATGTATTCCCTTGTTCTCCATGTGGGCGCCTGATTACCAAAACATAAAATGTATTCCCTTGTTCTCTATGTGGGCGCCTGATTACCAAAACATGAAATGTATTCCCTTTTTCTCTAGGTGGGCGCCTGATTACCTAAACATAAAATGTATTCCCTTGTTCTCCATGCCTGATTACCAAATAATAAAATGTATTCCCTTGTTCTCCATGTGGACGCCTGATTACCAAAACTGTAAATGTATTCCCTTGTTCTCTTTGTGGGCGCCTGATTACCAAAACTTGAAAAGTATTCCCTTTTTCTCTAGGTGGGCACCTGATTACCAAAACATAAAATGTAGTCCCTTGCTCTCCATGTGGGCGCCTGATTACCATAACATTAAATTTATTCCCTTGTTCTCTATGTGGGCGCCTGACTAGCAAAACTTGAAATGCATTACTTTTTTCTCCAGGTGGGCGCCTGATTACCAAAACTTGAAATAAAATCCCTTGTTCTCTAGGTGAACGCCTAATAACCAAAACATGAAATGTATTCCCTTGTTCTCCGGCGGATGACTAATTAACTAAACTCGAACTGTACTCCCTTGTTTTCCAGGTGGGCGCGTGATTACCAAAACATAAAATGTATTCCCTTATTCTCTAAGTGGGCGCCTAGTTACCAAAAATATGAAATGTATTCCCTTGTTCCCCAGGTGGGCACCGGATTACAAATCTTGAAATGTATTCCCTTGTTCTCCAGGTGGGCGCTTGATTACCAAAACTTGAAATGTATTCCTTCGTTCTCCAGGTGGACGCCTAATTACCTAAACTCGAAATGTATTCCCTTGTTCTCTTAGGTGGACGCCTGATTACCAAAACATATAATGTATTCCCGTGTTCTCCAGGTGGGCGCCTGATTTTCAAAAACTTGAGATGTACTCCATTGTTCTCCAAGTGGGCGCCTGATTAGCAAAAACCTGAAATGTATTCCCTTATTCCCCATATGGACGCCTGATTACCAAAACATAAAATGTATTCCCTTGTTCTCTTTGTGGGTGCCTGATTACAAAACTTGAAATGTATTCCCTTTTTCTCTAGGTGGGCGCATGATTACCAAAATGTAAAATGTATTCCCATGTTCTCCATCTGGCCTAATTACCAAACATAAAATGTATTCCCTTGTTCTCTGTGTGGGCGCATGATTACCAAAACTATAAATGTATTCCTTTTTTTCTAGGTGGGCGCCTGATAACCAAAACATGAAATATATTCCGTTGTTCTCCAGGTGGACGACTAATTAACTAAACTTGAACTGTATTCCCTTGTTCTCCCGGTGGGCGCCTGATTACCAAAACGTAAAATGTATTCCCTTATTCTCGAAGTGGGCGGCTGACTACCAAAAACTTGAAATGTTTTCCCTTGTTCTCCACGTGGGCACCTGATTACCAAAACTTGAAATTTATTTCCTTGTTCTCCAGGCGGGCGCTTGATTACAAAAACTTTATATGTATTCCTTTGTTCTCCAGGTGGACGCCTAATTTCCTAAACTCGAAATGTATTCCCTTGTTCTCCAGGTGGGCGCCTTATTACCAAAACATAAAATGTATTCCCGAGTTCTCCAGGTGGGCGCCTGATTACAAAAAACATGAAATGTATTCCCTTGTTCTCCAAGTGGGCGCATGATTACCAAAAACATGAAATGTATTCCCTTGTTCTCCATGTGGGCGCCTGATTACCAAAACATTAAATGTATTCCCTTGTTCTCCAGGTGGGCGCCTAATTGCCAAAACTTGAAATGTATTTTCCTTTTATCCAGGTTGGTGCCTGATTACCAAAACATAAAATGTATTCCTTTGTTCTCCATGTGAGCGCCTGATTACCAAATTTGAAATGTATTCCCTTTTTCTGTAGGTGGGCGCATAATTACCAAAACTTGAAATGTATTCCCTTGTTCTCCAAATGGCCGCCTGATTACAGAATCTTGAAATATATTCCCTTATTCTCGTGTTATCCAGGTGGGCGCCTGATTAAAAAAACTTGAAATGTATTCAATTGTTCTCCAAGTGGGCACCTGATTACCAAAACATGAAATGTATTTGCTTGTTCTCCAAGTGAGCGCCTGATTACCAAAACTTGATATGTATTCCCTCGTTCTCCTGGTGGATGACTAATTACCTAAACTCAAACTGTATTACCTTGTTCTCCTGGTGGGCGCCTGATTACCAACTTCAAATGTATTCCCTTGTTTTCAGTTGGGCGCCTGATTACCAAAAATATGAAATGTATTCCCTTGTTGTCCTGGTGGGTGCCTGATTACCAAAAACTTGAAATGTATTCCCTTGTTCTCTATGTGGGCGCCTAATTGCCAAAACTTGAGATGTATTCCGTTTTTCTCCAGGTGGGCGCCTGATTACTAAAACTTGAAATTTATTCCCTTCTTCTCCATGTGACCGCTTGATTAAAAAAACACGAAAGCAATGTATTCCCTTGTTCTCTAGGTAGACGCCTGATTAACTAAACTCGAAATGTATTCCCTTGTTCTGCAGGTAGGTTCCTGGTTACAAAAACTTAAAATATATTCCCTTGTTCTCAGGTGCTCACCTGATTACCAAAAACATGAAATGTATTCCCTTGTTCTCCAGGTTGGCGCCTGATTACCCAAACTTGAAATGTACTTCCTTGTTTTCCAAGTGGGAGCTTGATTACCAAAACTTTAAAAGTATTCCCTAGTTCTCTAGGGAGAAGCCTGATTACACAAACTTGAAATGTATTCCCTTGTTCTCCAGGTGGGCACCTGATTATCAAAAATTGAAATGTAATCCCTTGTTCTCCAGGTGGGCGCCTAATTACCAAAACTTAAAATGTATTCCCTTTTTTCTCCAGGTGGGAGCCTAATCACCAAAACTCAAAATGTATTTCCTTGTTCTACAGGTGGGCTCCTTATTACGATAACTTGAAATGTCTTCCCTTGTTCTTTAGGTGGACGCTTGATTACCAAAATTTGAAATGTATTCCCTTGTTCTCCAGGTGGACTCTTGATTACCAAAACTTAAATTGTATTCCATTGTTCTCCTGGTGGGCGTTTGATTCCCAAAAACATAAAATGTATTCCCTTGTTCAATAGTTGTGCGCCTGATTACCAAAACTAGAAATGTATTTCCTTGTTCTCCATGTGGGCGCTTGGTTACCAGAACATGAAATGCATTCCCTTGTTCTCCAGGTGGGCCCCTGATTACCATAATATGAAATGTATTCCCTTATTCTTCAGGTGAGTGCCTAATTACCGAAACTCGAAATGTATTCCCTTGTTCTCTATGTGGACGCCTTATTACCAAAACTTGAAATGTATTCCCTTGTTATCCAGGAGGGAGCTTGATTAGCAAATATTGAAATGTATTTCCTTGTTCTCCAGGTGTACTCCTGATTACCAAAACTAGAAATGTATTCCCTTGTTCTCCAGGTGGGCGCCTGATTACCAAAACATGAAATGTATTCCCTGTTCTCCAGATGGACGCCTAATTACCTAAACTCAGAATGTATTCCCTTGTTCTCCAAGAGGGCGCCTGATTACCAAAACATAAAATGTATTCCCTTATTCACCATGTGGGCGCCTGATAACCAATAACTTGAAATGTATTCCCTTGTTCTCTATGTGGGCGCCTAGTTACCAAAAAACTTGAAATGTATTCCCTCGTTCTCCATGTGGGCGCCTAATTACCAAAACTTGAATTGTATTCTCTTTTTCTCGAGGTGGGCGCGTGATTACCAAAAACTTGAAATGTATTCCCTTCTTCTCCATGTGGCCGCTTGATTAAAAAAAACACGAAAGCAATGTATTCCCTTGTTCTCTAGGTAGACGCCTGATTAACTAAACTCGAAATGTATTCCCTTATTCTGCAGGTAGGTTCCTGATTACAAAAACTTAAAATATATTCCCTTGTTCTCAGGTGCTCACCTGATTACCAAAAACATGAAATGTATTCCCTTGTTCTCCAGGTTGGCGCCTGATTACCCAAACTTGAAATGTACTTCCTTGTTTTCCAAGTGGGAGGTTGATCACCAAAACATTAAAAGTAATCCCTAGTTCTCTAGGGAGAAGCCTGATTACACAAACTTGAAATGTATTCCCTTGTTCTCCAGGTGGGCACCTGATTATCAAAAATTGAAATGTAATCCCTTCTTCTCCTGGTGGGCGCCTAATTACCATAACTTAAAATGTATTCCCTTTTTTCTCCAGGTGGGAGCCTAATCACCACAACTCAAAATGTATTTCCTTGTTCTACAGGTGGGCTCCTTATTACGATAACTTGAAATGTCTTCCCTTGTTCTTTAGGTGGACGCTTGATTACCAAAATTTGAAATGTATTCCCTTGTTCTCCAGGTGGACTCTTGATTACCAAAACTTAAATTGTATTCCATTGTTCTCCTGGTGGGCGTCTGATTCCCAAAAACATAAAATGTATTCCCTTGTTCTATAGTTGTGCGCCTGATTACCAAAACTAGAAATGTATTTCCTTGTTCTCCATGTGGGCGCTTGATTACCAGAACATGAAATGTATTCCCTTGTTCTGCAGGTGGGCCCCTGATTACCATAATATGAAATGTATTCCCTTATTCTTCAGGTGGGTGCCTAATTACCGAAACTCGAAATGTATTCCCTTGTTCTCTATGTGGACGCCTTATTACCAAAACTTGAAATGTCTTCCCTTGTTAACCAGGTGGGAGCTTGATTAGCAAATATTGAAATGTATTTCCTTGTTCTCCAGGTGGACTCTTGATTACCAAAACTAGAAATGTACTCCCTTGTTCTCCAGGTGGGTGCCTGATTACCAAAACATGAAATGTATTCCCTGTTTTCCAGATGGACGCCTAATTACCTAAACTCAAAATGTAATCCCTTGTTCTCCAAGAGGGCGCCTGATTACCAAAACATAAAATGTATTCCCTTATTCACCATGTGGGCGCCTGATAACCAATAACTTGAAATGTATTCCCTTGTTCTCCATGTGGGCGCCTAGTTACCAAAAAACTTGAAATGTGTTCCCTCGTTCTCCATGTGGGCGCCTGATTACCAAAACTTCAAATGTATTCCCTTTTCCTCGAGGTGGGCGCGTGATTACCAAAATCTTGAAATGTATTCCCTTGTTCTCCAGGTAGTCGCATGATTACCAAAACTAGAATTATATTTCCTTGTTCTCCAAGTAGGTGCCTGACTACCAATTCTTAAAATGTATTTACTTGTTTTCAGGTGCGCGCCTGATTACCAAAAACATGAAATGTATTCCCTTTTTGTCTAGTTGAGCGCCTGATTACTAAAACTTGAAATATATTCCCTTGTTCTCCAGGTGGACGCCTAATTACCTAATCCCGAAAGTATTCCCTTGTTCTCTAGGTAGGTGCTTGATTAACGTAAAATGTATTCCCTTGTTCTCCAGATGGGCGCCTGATTACCAAAATCTTGAAAATATGTATTCCCTTGTTCAGCAAGGGGGCACCTGATTACCAAAACTTGAAATGTATTCCCTCGTTCTTCAGGTGGGCACCTAATTATTAAAACATGAAATGTATTCCCTTTTACTCCGGGTGGGCGCCCGATTACCATAAATTGAAATGCATTCCCTTATTCTCAAGGTGGGCGCCTAATTACAAAAATTCGAAATGTATTCCATCGTTCTTCAAGTGGGCCCCTGATAATAAAAACTTGAAATGTATTTCCTTGTTTTCCAGGTGAGAGCTTGATTACCAAAACTTGAAATGTATTCACTTTTTCTAATAGTGGACGCCTGATTACAAAACTTTAAATGTATTCCCTTGTTCTTCAGGTGGGATCCTGATTACGTAAACTCGAAATGTAATCCCTTGTTCTACAGGTATGTGCCTGATTACAAAAACGTTTAATGTATTCCCTTGTTCTCATGTGCGCGCCTGATTATCAAAACTCGGAATGTATTCCCATATTCTCAGCGTGGGCGCCTAATTATAAAAACTTGAAATGAATTCCCTAGTTTTCCAGTTGGGAGCTTGATTACCAAAACTTGAAATGTATTCCCTTGTTCGCCAGGTGGGCGCCTGATTATTAAAACATGAAATGTATTCCTTTGTTATCCAAGTGGAGGCCTGATTACCAAAACTTGGAATGTAATCTCTTGTTCTCAAGGCGAGCGCCTCATTACCAAAACTTGAAATGTATTCCCTTGTTCTCCAGGTGGACGACCAATTACCTAAACTCGAACTGTATTGCCTTGTTCTCCACGTGGGTGCCTGATTACCAAAACTAAAAATATGTTCCCTTGTTTTCCAAGTGGGCGCATGATTACCAAAAACATGAAATGTATTCCCTTGATCTCCAGATGGGTGCCTGATTAGCAAAACTTGAAATGTATTCCCTTGTTCTCCAGGTGGGCGCCTTATTACAAAAACTTGAAATGTAATCCCTTGTCCTCCAGGTGAGCTCTTGATTCCCAAAACTTGAAATGAATTCCCTTGTTCTCCATGTAGGTGCCTGATTACAATTATTTGAAATGTAATCCATTGTTCTCCAGGTTTGCGCCTAATTACCAAAACTTGAAATGTATTCCTTTATTCTCTAAGCGGACGGCTAATTACCTAAACTCAAAATGTATTCCCTTTATTATCCAAGTGGGAGCCTGATTACCATAACTTGAAATGTATTCCCTTGTTCTATAGGTGGACGCTTGATTACCAAAACTTGAAATTATTCCCTTGTTCTCCAGGTGGGCGCCTGATTACCAAAACTCAAAATGTATTCCCTTATTCTCCAGGTGGGCGCCTGATTACCAAAAACTTGAAATGTATTCCCTTGTTCTCCAGGTGGGCGCCTGATTACCAATATTTGAAATGTCTTCCCTTGTTCTCTACGTGGTCGGCTGATTACCAAAACTTGAAATGTAATCCATAGTTCTCCAGGTTTGCGCCTGATTACAAAAATTTGAAATGTATTACTTTGTTCTCTAGGCGGACGGCTAATTACCTAAACTCAAAATGTATTCCGTTTTTCTCCATGTGGAAGCCTGATTACCATAACTTGAAATGTATTCCCTTGTTCTCTAGGTGGACAACTAATTACCTATATTCGAAATGTATTCCCTTTTTCTCCAGGTGAAGCCTGATTACCAAAACTTGAAATGTACACCCTTGTTCTCCAGGTGGGCGCCTTATTACAAAAACATGAAATGTAATCCCATGTTCTCCAGGTGAGCGCTTGATTCCCAAAACTTGAAATATTTCCCTTGTTCTCTAGGTGGGTCCCTGATTAACAAAATTTGAAATGTATTCGCTTGTTCTCCAGGTGGGCGGCTGATTACCAAAGCTTGAAATGTAATCTATTGTTTTCAGGTTTGCGCTTGATTACCAAAACTTGAAATGTATTCCTTTGTTCTCTAGGTGGACGGCTAATTTCCTAAACTCGAAATGTATTCCCTTTTTCTCCAGGTGGGAGCCTAATTACCATAACTTGAAACGTATTCCCTTGTTCTCTAGGTGGATGCTTGACTACCAAAACATGAAATTATTCCCTTGTTCTCCAGGAGGGCGCCTGATTACAAAAACTCAAAAAGTATTCCCTTATTCTCCAGGTGGGCGCCTGATTACCAAAAACTTGAAATGTATTCCCTCGTTCTCCAGGTGGGCGCCTGATTACCAACACTTGAAATGTATTCCCTTGTTCTCCAGGTGGGCGGCTAATTACCAAAACTTGAAATGTAATCCATTGTTCTCCAGGTTTGCGCCTGATTACCAAAACTTGAAAAGTATTTCTTTGTTCTCTAGGTGGACGGCTAATTACCTAAACTCGAAATGTATTCCCTTTTTCTCCAGGTGGGAGCCTTATTTCCTTAACTTGAAATGTATTCCCTTGTTCTCTAGGTGGACATCTAATTACCTAAACTCGAAATGTATTCCCTTTTCCCCAGGTGGGAGCCTGATTACCATAACTTGAAATGTATTCCCTTGTTCTCTAGGTGGACAACTAATTACCTATATTCGAAATGTATTCCCTTTTTCTCCTGGTTTGCGCCTGATTACCAAAACTTGAAATGTATTCCTCTGTTCTCTAGGTGGACGGCTAATTACCTAAACTCGGAATGTATTCCCTTTTTCTCCAGGTGGGAGACTGATTACCAAAACTTGAAATGTATTCCTTTGTTCTTTAGGTGGAAGGCTAATTACCTAAATTCGAAATGTATTCCCTTTTTCTCCAGGTGGGGGCCTGATTGCCATAACTTGAAATGTATTCCCTTGTTCTCCAGGTAGGCGCCTTATTACCAAAACTTGAAATGTAATCCCTTGTTCTCCAGGTGAGCCCTTGATTCCCAAAACTTGAAATGTATTCCCTTGTTCTACAGGTGGGCGGCTAATTACCAAAACTTGAAATGTAATCCAATGTTCTCCAGATTTGCGCCTGACTACCAAAACTTGAAATATATTCCTTTGTTCTCTAAGTGGAGGGCTAATTACCTAAACTCGAAATGTATTCCCTTTTTCTCCAGATGGGAGCCTGATTACCATAACTTGAAATGTATTCCCTTGTTCTCTAGGTGGACGCTTGATTACCAAAACATGAAATTATTCCCTTGTTTTCCAGGTGGGCGCCTGATTACCTAATCTCAAAATGTATTCCCTTATTCTCCAGGTGGGCGCCTGATTACCAAAAACTTGAAATATAATCCCGTGTTCTCCAGGTGGGCGCCTGATTACCATAATTTAGAATGTATTCCCTTGTTCTCCAGGTGGGCGGCTGATTACCAAAACTTGAAAAGTAATGCATTGTTCTCCAGGTTTGCGCCTTATTACCTAAACTCGAAATACATTCCTTTGTTCTTCAGGAGGCGCCTGATTACCAAAACATAAAATGTATTCCCTTGTTCTCTACGTAGACGGCTAATTACCTAAACTAGAAATGTATTCCTTTTTTCTCCAGGTGGGAGCCTGATTACCATAACTTGAAATGTATTCCCTAGTTCTCCAGTAGGGCGCCTTATTACAAAAACTTGAAATGTAATCCATTGTTCTCCAGCTTTGCGCCTGATTACCAAAACTTCAAATGTATTCCTTTGTTCTCTAGGTGGACGTCTAATTACCTAAGCTCGAAATGTATTCCCTTTTTCTCTATGTGGGAGCCTGATTACCAAAATTTGAAATGTATTCCTTTGTTCTCTAGGTGGACGACTAATTACATAAACTCGAAATGTATTCCTTTTTTCTCCAGGTTAGAGCCTGATTGCCATAACTTGAAATGTATTCTCTTGTTCTCCTGGTAGGCGTCTTATTACCAAAACTAGAAATGTAATCCCTTGTTCTCCAGGTGAGCCCTTGATTCCCAAAACTTGAAATGTATTCCCTTGTTCTACAGGTGGGAGGCTAATTACCAAAACTTGAAATGTAATCCAATGTTCTCCAGGTTTGCGCCAGATTTCCAAAACTTGAAATGTATTCCTTTGTTCTCTAGGTGGAGGGCTAATTACCTAAACTCGAAATGTATTTCCTTTTTCTCCAAGTGGGAGCCTGATTACAATAACTTGAAATGTATTCCCTTGCTCTGTAGGTGGACGCTTGATTACCAAAACTTGAAATTATTCCCTTGTTCTCTAGGTGGGTGCTTGATTACCAAAACTCAAAATGTATTCCCTTATTCTCCGGGTGGGCGCCTGATTACAAAAAACATGAAATGTATTCCCTTGTTCTCCAGGTGGGCGCCTGATTACCAAAAACTTGAAATATATTCCCTTTATCTCCATGTGGGAACCTGATTACCAAAACATGAAATGTATTCCCCTTTTGTCCAGGTGGGCGCCTGATTACAAAAACTTGAAACCTATTCCCTTTTTCTCCAGGTGGCTGCCTGATTACAAAACTTTCAATTTATTCCCTTGTTCTCCAGGTAGACGCATGATTGATTAAACTAGAATTGTATTCCCTTGTTCTCCATGTAGGTGCATGATTACAAAAACTTAAAATGTATTCCCTTGTTCTCAGGTGCGCGCCTGAGTACATAAAACATGAAATGTATTCCCTTGTTGTCCAAGTGAGTGCATGATTACCAAATACTTGAAATGTATTCCCTTGTTCTCCATACGGACGCCTGATTACCAAAACTTGAAAAGTATTCCCTTGTTCTCCAGGTGGGCGCCTAATTACGAAAACTTGAAATGTATTCCCTTTTTCTCCAGGTGGGCGCCTGATTACCAAAACATGAAATGTATTCAACTCTAAGTGGGCACCTGATTACTAAAACTCGAAAACTATTTTCTTATTCACCGGGTGGGAGCCTGATTACAATAACTTGAAATGTATTCCCTTGTTCTCCACGTGGACGCTTGAATACCAAAACTTAAATTGTATGCCCTTGTTCTCCATGTGGTCGCCTGATTCCCAAAAACTTAAAATGTATTCCCTTGTTCTCCATTTGGGCGCCTGGTTACAGAAACTCGAAATGTATTACCTTGTTCTCCAGGTGGGCACCTGACTACAAAAACTCGAAATGTATTCCTTGTTATCTAGGTGGGCGCCTTATTACAAGAACATGGAATGTATTCCCTTGTTCTCCAGGTGGGCCCCTGATTACCAAAACATGAAATGTATTCCCTTATTCTCCAGGTGGGCGCCTGATTACCAAAACGCGAAATGTATTCCCTTGTTCTCTAGGTGGACACCGGATTACCAAAACTCGAAGTGTACTTCCTTGTTTTCCAAGTGTGAGCTTGATTACCAAAACTTTAAATGTATTCCCTAGTTCTCCAGGTGGGAGCCTGATTACAAAAACTTGAAATGTATTCCCTTGTTCTCCAGGTGGGCGCCTAATTACAGAAACTTGAAATGTAATCCCTTGTTCTCCAGGTGATCGCATGATTACCTAATCTTGGAATGTATTTCCTTCTTCTCTAGGTGGACGCTTGATTACCAAAACTTGAAATGTAATCCCTTGTTCTCCAGGTGATCGCGTGATGACCAAAACTTGAAATGTATTCCCTTGTTCTCTAGGTCGACGCCTAATTACCTCAACTCGAAATGTATTTCATTGTTCACCAGGTGGGTGCCTAATTACCAAAACTTAATATGTATTCTCGTGTTCTCCGGGTGGGTGCCTGATTACCAATTACTTGAAATATATTCCCTTATTCTCTAAGTGGGCCCCTGATTACCCAAACATGAACTGTATTCCCTCGTTCTCCAGGTGGGCGCTTAATTACCAAAACTTGAAATGTATTCCATTATTCTCCGGGTGGGCGTCTAATTAGCAAAACTTGAAATGTATTCCCTTGTTCTCTAGGTGGACGCTTAATTACCAAAACGTGAAATGTATTCCCTTATTCTCAGTTGCGCGCCTGATTACCAATAACATGAAATGTACTCCCTTGTTGTCCAGGTGGGCGCCTAATTACGAAAAACATTAAGTGTATTCCCTTGTTCTCCATGTGGGCGCCTGATTACCAAAACATGAAATGTATTCCCTTGTCCTCCATGTGGGCGCCTAATTACCAAAACATGAAATGTATTCCTTTTTTCTCCAGGTGGGCGCCTGATTACCAAAACATAAAATGTATTCCCGTGTTCTCCATGTGGGCGTTTGATTACCAAAACATGAAATGTATTCGCTTTTTCTCCAGGTGGGATCCTGATTACAAAAACTTGAAATGTATTCCCTTGTTCTCCTGGTGGGCGCCTGATTACCAAAATTTGAATCGTCTTCCCTTGTTCTCCAGGTGGGAGGCTGATTACATATACTTGAAATGTAATTCATTGTTCTCCAGGTTTGCGCCTGATTACCAAAATTTGAAATGTATTCCTTTGTTCCAGGTGGGAGCCTAATTACCAAAACTTATAATATATCCTTTATTCTCTAGGTGGACAGGTAATTACCTAAACTCGAAATGTATTCCCTTTTTCTCCAGGTGGGAGCCTGATTACCATAACTTGAAATATATTCCCTTGTTCTATGGGTGGACGCTTGATTACCAAAACTATAAATTATTCCGTTGTTCTCCTGGTGGGCGCCTGATTACCAAAACTCAAAATGTGTTCCCTTATTCTCCAAGTTGGCGCCTGATTACCAAAAACTTGAAATGTATTCCCATGTTCTCCAGGTGGGCGCCTGATTACAAAAAATTGAAATGTATTCCCTTATTCTCTGGGTGAGCGGCTGATTACCAAAACTTGTAATGTAATCCATTGTTCTCCAGGTTTGCACCTTACTACCTATACTCGAAATATATTCCTTTGTTCACCAGGAGGCGCCTGATTACCAAAACATAAAATGTATTCCCTTGTTCTTAGCTGGGCGCCTGATTTCAAAAAACGTGAAATGTATTCCCTTGTTTTCTAGGTGGGCGCCTGATTACCAAAAACTTGAAATATATTCCCTTGTTCTCCATGTGGGCACATGATTACCAAAACATGAAACGTATTCCCTTTTTCTCCAGGCGGGCGCCTGATAAGCAAAACTTGAAACGTATTCCCTTTTTCTCCAGGTGGCCGCCAGATTACAAAAACATTAAATTTATTCCCTTGTTCTCCTGGTAGACGCATGATTGACTAAACTAGAATTGTATTCCTTTGATCTCCATGTAGATGCCTGATTAAATAAACTTAAAATGTATTCCCTTATTCTCATGTGCGCGCCTGATTACATAAAACATGAAATGTATTCCCTTGTTGTCCAAGTTAGTGCATGATTACCAAATACTTGAAATGTATTCCCTTGTTCTCCATGTGGACGCCTGATTACCAAAACTTGAAAGTTATTCCCTTGTTCTCCTGGTGGCACCTAATTACGAAAACTTAAAATGTATTCCCCTTTTCTCTAGGTGGGCGCCTTATTACCATAACTTGAAATGTATTCCCATGTTCTCCATGTGGGCACCTGATTACCAAAACTCGAAAACTATTTTCTTATTCTCCCGGTGGGAGCCTGATTACCATAACCTGAAATGTATTCCCTTGTTCTCTAGGTGGACACTTGATTACCAAAACTTGAAACGTATTCCCTTGTTCTCCACTTGGACGCTTGATTTCCAAAACTTAAATTGTATTCCCTTGTTCTCCAGGTGGGAGCTTGATTCCTAAAAACTTAAAATGTATTCCCTTGTTCTCCATTTGGGCGTCTGATTCCAAAAACTCAAAATGTATTCCCTTGTTCTCCAGGTGGACGCCTCACTACAAAAACTCGAAATTTATTCCATTGTCCTCCAGGTGGGCGCCAGACTACAAAAACTTGAAATGTATTTCTTGTTTTCTAGGTGGGCACCTTATTACAAGAACATGGAATTTATTCCTTTGTTCTTCAGGTGGACCCTTGAATACCAAAACTTTAAACGTATTCCCTTATTCTCCAAGTGGGCGCCCGATTGCCAAAACTCGAAATGTATTCCCTCGTTCTCCAGGTGGACGCCTGATTACCAAAACTCGAAATGTACTTCCTTGTTTTCCAAGTGGGAGCTTAATTACCAAAACTTTAAATGTATTCCCTAGTTCTCCACGTGGGAGCCTGATTACCAAATCATGAAATGTATTCCCTTGTTCTCCCTATGGGCGCCTGATTACAGAAACTTGAAATGTAATCCCTTGTTCTCCAGGTGATCTCCTGATTACCTAAACTTGAAATGACTTCCCTTTTTCTCTAGGTGGACGCTTGATTACCAAAACTTGAAATGTAATCCCTTGTTCTTCAGGTGAGCGCTTGATGACCAAAACTTGAAATGTATTCCCTTGTTCTCTAGGTCGACGCCTAATTACATCAACTCGAAATGTATTCCATTGTTTTCCAGGTGGGCGCTTGATTACCAAAACTTAAAATGTATTCCCGTGTTCTCCGGGTGGGCGCCTGATTACCAAAAACTTGAAATATATTCCCTTGTTCTCTAAGTGGGCGCCTAATTACCAAAACGTGAAATGTATTCCCTCCTTCTCCAAGTGGGCGCCTAATTACCAAAACTTGAAATGTATTCCATTATTCTCCGGGTGGGCGTCTGATTAGAAAAACTTGAAATGTATTCCCTTGTTCTCTAGGTGGGCGCTTAATTACCAATACTTGAAATGTATTCCCTTCTTCTCAGGTGCGCGCCTGATTACCAAAAACATGAAATGTATTCCCTTGTTGTACAGGTGGGCGCCTAATTACCAAAAACTATAAATGTTTTCCCTTATTCTCCATGTGGGCGCCTGATTACCAAAACTTGAAATGTATTCCCTTGTCCTCCAGGTGGGTGCCTAATTACCAAGACATGAAATGTATTCCTTTTTTCTCCAGGTGGGTGCCTGATTACCAAAATATAAAATGTATTCCCTTGTTCTCCATGTGGGCGTTTGATTAACAATACTTGAAATGTATTCCCTTTTTCTCCAGGTGGGCGCATGATTACAAAAACTTGAAATGTACTCCCTTGTTCTCCAGGTGGCCGCCTGATTACAAAAATTTGAAATGTATTCCCTTGTTCTACGGGTAAACGCATGATTACCTAAACTATAAATGTATTCCCTTGTTCTCGAGGTAAGTGCATGATTACAAAAACTCAAAATGTATTCCCTTGTTACCTAGGTGCGCGCCTGATTTCCAAACACATGAAATATATTCCTTTGTTGTCCAGGTGGGCCCCTTAATACCAAAAATTTAAATATATTCCCTTGTTCTCCATGTGAGCACCCGATTACCTAAACTTGAAATGTATTCCCTTGTTCTCCAAGTGGGCGCCTAATTACTAAAACTTGAAATGTATTCCCTTATTCTCCGAGTGGGCGCGTGATTAGAAAAAAATATGAAATGTATTCCCTTGTTGTCCAGGTGGGTGCCTGATTAGCAAAACCTTGAAAAGTATTCCCTTGTTCTCTATGTGGGCTCCAGATTACCAAAACATAGAATGTATTCCCTTTTTCTCCAGGTGGGCGCCTGATTACGAAAACCTTTAATGTATTCCCTTGTTCAGCAGGTGGCCGCCTGATTAAAAAAACTCGAAATGTATTCCCTTGTTCTCTAGGTGGCCGCCTGATTAAAAAATCTCGAAATGTATTCCCTTGTTCTCCAGGTAGACGCCTGATTAACTAAACTCGAAATGTATTCCCTTGTTCTGCAGGTAGGTTCCTCATTACAAAAACATAAAATTTATTCCCTTGTTCTCATGTTCACACCTGATTACCAAAAACAAGAAATGTATTCCCTTGTTCTCCAGGTGGGCGCCTGATAACCAAAACTCGAAATTTACTTGCTTGTTTTCCAAGTGGGAGCTTGATTACCAAAACATTAAAAGTATTCCCTTGTTCTCCAGATTGGAGCCTGATTACCAAAACTTGAAATGTATTCTCATGTTCTCCAGGTGGGCGCCTGATTACCAAAATTTGAAATGTAATCCATTGTTCTCCAGGTGATCGCCTCATTACCCTAAACTCAAACTGTATTCCCTTGTTCTCCATGTGGGCGCCTGATTGCCAAAAACCTTAAATGTATTCCTTTGTTCTTTATGTGGGCGCCTGATTACCAAAACTTGAAATGTATTCCCTTATTCTCCAGGTGGGCGCCTGATTACAAAAACTTGAAATGTATTCCCATGTTCTCCAGGTTGCCACCTGATTACAAAAACTTGAAATGTATTCCCTTGTTCTCCAGGTAGACACGTGATTACCTAAACTAGAATTGTATTCCTTGTTCTCCGGGTAGGTGCCTGATTACCAAAACATAAAATGTATTTCCTTGTTCTCAGGTGCGCGCCTGATTACCAAAAACATGAAATGTATTCTATTTTTGTCCAGGTGAGCGCCTGAGTACTAATAACTTGAAATGTATTCCCTTGTTTCCATGTGGACGCCTGATTATCAAAACTTGAAATGTATTCCCTTGTTCTCCAGGTGGGCGCCTAATTACCAAAACAGTAAATATATTCCCTTTTCCTACAGGTGAACAGCTGATTACCAAAACTCGAAATGTATTTCCTTGTTCTCTAGGTGGGCGCCAGATTACGATAATTTGAAATGTATTCGCTTGTTCTCTAGTTGGACGCTTGATTACCAAAACTTGAAATGTATTCCCTTGTTCTCCAGGTGGACGCTTGATTACCAAAACTTAAATTGTATTCCTTTGTTCTCCAGGTGGGCACCTGATGCCCAAAAACATAAAATGTATTCCCTTGTTCTCCAGTTGGTGGCCTAATTACCAAAACTCTAAATGTATTCTTCTGTTCTCCAGGTGGGCGCCTGACTACAAAAACTCGTAATATATTGCCTTGTTATCTAGGTGGGCGCCTGATTACCAAAACATGAAATGTGTTCCCTTATTCTCCAGGTGGACGCCTGATTACAGAAACTCGAAATGTATTCCCTTGTTCTCCAGGTGGACGCCTGATTACTCAAACTCAAATGGTAATCCCTTGTTCTAAAGGTAGGTGCCTCATTACAAAAACGTCAAATGTATTCCCTTCTTCTCAGGTTCGCGCCTGATTACCAATACTCGAAATGTATTTCCTTAATCTCCAGGTGGGCGCCTAATTACAAAAACTTGAAATGTATTCCCTTGATTACCAGGTGGGAGATTGATTACAAAAACTCAAAATGTATTCCCTTGTTCTCCAAGTGGACGTCTGACTTCCAAAACTCAAAATGTATTCCCTTGATCTCCAAGTGGGCGCCGGATTACAAAAACTTGAATTGTATTTCCTTGTTCCCTAGGTGGGCGCCTGATTACCAAAACTTTAATTGTAATCCCTTGTTCTCTAGGTGAGATCTTGATTACCAAAACTTGAAATGTATTCCCGTGTTCTCCAAGTGGACGACTAATTACAAAAATCGAAATGTATTCCCTTGTTCTCCAGGTGGGCGCCTGATTACAAACACTTCAAATGTATTCCCTTGTTCTCCTACTAGGTGCCTAGTTAGCAAAAACTTGAAATGTACTCCCTTATTCTCCAGGACGACACCTGATTACCAAAACTTGGAATGTATTCCCTTGTTCTCCAGGTGGCGCATAATTTCAAAAACTAGAAATGTTTTCCCTTCTTCTCCAAGTAGACGCCTGATTACCTAAACTCGTAATGTATTCCCTTGTTCTCTAAGTAGGCGCATGAATACCAAATCTTAAAATCTATTCCTTGTTCTCAGGTGGGCGCCTAATTACCAAAAACACCAAATGTATTCCCTTGTTATCCACGTGGGCGCCTGATTACCAAAAACTTTAAATGTATTCCCTTGTTCTCCATGCGGGCGCCTGATTACCAAAACTTGAAATGTATTCCCTTTTTCTCCTGGTGGACGCCTGATTACAAAAACTTTAAATGTATTCCCTTGTTCTTTAGGTGGGCTCCTGATTACTCAAACTCAAATTGTTATCCCTTGTTCTATAGGTAGGTGCCTCTTTACAAAAACATCGAATGTATTCCCTTTTTCTCAGGTGCGCGCCTGACTACCAAAACTCGAAATGTATTCCCTTGTTCTCCAGGTGAGCGCCTGATTACAAAAACATGGAACGTATTCCCTTGTTTTCCAGGTGGGAGCTTGATTTCCAAAACATGAAATGTATTCCCTTGTTCTCCAGGTGGGCGCCTGATTACCAAAACTTGAAATGTATCCCTTTGTTCTCCAGGTGGGCGCCTGATTACCAAAACTTAAAATGTAATCCTTTGTTCTCCAGGTGAGCGCCTGATTACAAAAATTTTAAATGTATTCCCTGTTTCTCCAAGTTGACGACTAATTACCTAAACTCGAAATATATTTCCTTGTTCACCAGGTGGACACCTTATTACCAAAACTTCAAATGTAATCCCTTGTTCTCCAGGTGAGCGCCTGATTCCTAAAACTTGAAATGTATTCCCATATTCTCCGGGAGGGCGCCTGATTACCAAAACTTGAAATTTATTCCCTTGTTCTCTAGGTGGGCGCCTGATTACCAAAACTCAAAATGTATTCCCTTATTCTCCTGGTGGGCGCCTGATTACCAAAAACTTGAAATGTATTCCCTCGTTCTCCAGGTGGGTGCCTGACTACCAAAACATGAGACCTATTCCCTTGCTCTCCAGGTGGCCGCCTGATTACCTAATCTCGAAATTTATTCCCTTGTTCTCCAGGTAGACGCCTGATTACCTAAACTCGAAATATATTCCCTTGTTCTCCAGGTAGACGCCTGATTACCTAAACTCGAAATATATTCCCTTGTTCTCCAGGAGGCGCCTGATTACCAAATCTTAAAATATATTCCCTTGTTCTCAACCGGGCGCCTGATTTCCAAAAACATGAAATGTATTCCCTTGTTTTCTAGGTAGGCGCCTAATTACTATAAACTTCAAATATATTCCAGTATTCTCCATGTTGGCACCTGATTAACAAAACATGAAATTTATTCCCTTTTTCTCCTGGTGGGCACCTAATTACCAAAACTTGAAATGTATTCCCTTGTTCTCCAGGTGGCCGCCAGATTACAAAAACTTAAAACGTATTCCCTTGTTCTCCAGGTAGACGCATGATTGCCTAAACTAGAATTGTATTCCCTTGTTCTCCAGGTAGGTTCCTAATTACAAAAACTGAAAATGTATTCCCTTGTACTCCGAGTGGGCGCCCGATTACCAATACTTGAAATGTATTCACTTGTTCTCCAGCTGGGCACCTGATTACAAAAATTCGAAATATATACCATTGTTCTCCAAGTGGGAGCCTGATTACAAAAACATTAAATGTATTCCCTTGTTTTGCAAATGAGAGCTTGATTACCAAAACTTGAAATGTATTCCCTTTTTCTCCTTGTGGGCGCCTGATTACAAAAACTTTAAATGTATTCCCTTGTTCTTCAGGTGGGCTCCTGATTACTTAAACTAGAAATGTAATCCCTTGTTCTACAGGTAGGTGCCTGATTAAAAAAAAATTAAATGTATTCCCTTGTTCTTAGTTGCGCGCTTGATTAAAAAAACTCGAAATGTATTCCCTTGTTCTCTAGGTAGGCGCCTGATTACAAAAACTTGAAATGTATTCCCTTGCTTACCAGGTGGGAGCTTGATTAAAAAAACTCGAAATGTATTCCCTTGTTCTCCTGGTGGACGCCAGATTACCAAAACTCAAAATGTATTCCCTTGATCTCCATCTGGGCGCCTGATTACAAAAACTTGAAATGTATTCCCTTGTTCTTCAGGTGGGCGCCTGATTACCAAAACTCTAAATGTAATCCCTTGTTCTCCAGGTGAGCTCTTGATAAAAAAAACAGAAAATGTATTCCCTTGTTCTCCAGGTAGACGCGTGATTACCTAAATTCGAAATGTATTCCCTTGTTCTCCAGGTAGGTGCCTGATAACAAAAACTTAAAATGTATTCCCTTGTTCTCAGGTGCGCGCCTGATTACCAAAAAGATGAAATGTATTCCATTGTTCTCCATGTGGTCGCCTGATTACCAAAACTCAAAATGTATTCCCTTATTATCCAGGTGGGCGCCTGATTACCAAAAACTTGAAATGTATTCCCTCGTTCTCCAGGTGGGCGCCTGATTACCAAAACATGAGATGTATTCCCTTAGTCTCCAGGTGGCCGCCTGATTACCTAAACTCGAAATGTATTCCCTTGTTCTCCAGGTAGACGCCTCATTACCTAAGCTCAAAATATATTCCATTGTTCTCCAGGAGGCGCCTGATTACCAAAACTAAAAATATATTCCCTTATTTTCAGCTGGGCGCCTGATTTCCAAAAACATGAAATGTATTCCCTTGTTTTCAAGGTAGGTGCCTAATTACTATAAACTTGAAATATATTCCATTGTTCTCCTTGTTGGAACCTGATTTCTCAAACTCGAAATGTAATCCCTTGTTCTACAGGTAGGTGCCTTATTACAAAAGCTCTTAATGTATCCCATTGTTCCAAGTTGCGCGCCTGATTACAAAAATTCGAAATGTATTCCCTTGTTCTCCAGGTGGGCGCCTGATTACAAAAACATGAAATGTATTCCCTTGTTTACCAGGTGGGAGCTTGATTACAAAAACTCGAAATGTATTCCCTTATTCTCCAGGTGGACGCCTGATTACCAAAACTCAAAATGTATTCCCTTGATCTCCAAGTGGGCGCCTGATTACAAAAACTTGCAATGTATTCCCTTGTTCTCCAGGTGGGCGCCTGATTACCAAAACTTGAAATGTAATCCCTTGTTCTACAGGTGAGCTCTTGATTACCAAAACATGAAAATTATTCCCCTGTTCTCCAGGTGGAACCAAATTACCTACACTCGAACTGTATTCCCTTGTTCTCCAGGTGGGCGCCTGATTAAAAAAGCTTAAAATGTATTCCCTGGTTCTCCTAGTGGGCGCCTAGTTACAAAAACTCGAAATGTATTCCCTTATTCCAGGAGGGCACCTGATTACAAAAACATGGAATGTATTCCCTTGTTCTCCAGGTGGCGCCTAATTACAAAAAGTCGAAATGTTTTCCCTTGTTCTCCAAGTAGACGCCTGATTACCTAAGCTTGTAATGTATTCCCTTGTTCTCAAACTAGGCGCATGAATACCAAAACTTAAAATCTATTCCTTGTTCTCACGTGGGCGCCTAATTACCAAAAACATGAAATGTATTCCCTTGTTGTTCAGGTGGGCGCCTGATTACCATAAACTTGAAATGTATTCCCTTTTTCTCCATGTGGCGCCTGATTACAAAAACTTAAAATGATTTCCTTTTTCTCCTGGTGGGCGCCTGATAACAAAAACTTTAAATGTATTCCCTTGTTCTTCAGGTGGGATCCTGATTACTCAAACTCAAATTGTAATCCCTTGTTCTACTGGTAGTTGCCTCATTACAAAAACTTCAAATGTATTCCCTTGTATTCAAGTGCGCGCCTGATTACCAAAGCTCGAAATTTATTCCCTTCTTCTCCAGGTGGGCGCCTGATTACAAAAACTTGAAATGTATTCCCCATTTCTCCAGGTGGGAGCTTGATTACCAAAAAACTTGAAATGTATTCACTTGTTCTCCAGGTGGGCGCCTTATTACCAAAACTTTAAATGTATTCCTTTGTTATCCAAGTGGGCACCTGATTACCAAAACTTGAAAAGTAATCCCTTGTTCTCTAGGTGAGCGCCTTATTCCCAAAACTTGAAATGTATTCCCTAGTTCTCCAGGTTGGTGCCTCATTACCAAAACTTGAAATGTATTCCCTTGTTGTCCAGGTGGGCGCCTGATTACAAAAAATTGAAATTTATATACTTGTTCTCCAAGTGGGCGCCTGATTACCAAAACTCAAAATGTATTCCCTTATTCTCCAGGTGGGCGCCTGATTACCAAAAACTTGAAATGTATTCCCTCGTTCTCCAGGTGGTCGCCAGATTACCAAAACATGAGACCTATTCCCTTGCTCTCCAGGTGGCCGCCTGATTACCTAATCTCGAAATTTATTCCCTTGTTCTCCAGGTAGACGCCTGATTACCTATACTCGAAATATATTCCCTTGTTCTCCAGGAGGCACCTGATTACCAAAACTTATAATGTATTCCCTTGTTCTCAGCTGGGCGCCTGATTTCCAATCGCATGAAGTGTATTCCCTTGTTTTCTAGGTAGGCGCCTAATTACCATAAACTTTAAATATATTCCATTGTTCTCCATGTTGGCACCTGATTACCATAACATGAAATGTATTCCCTTTTTCGGGCGCCTAATTTCAAAAACTTGAAATGTATTCCCTTGTTCTCCAGGTGGCCGCCTGATTACAAAAACTTGAAACGTATTCCCTTGTTCTCAAGGTAGACGCACGATTGCCTAAACTAGAATTGTATTCCCTTGTTCCCCAGGTAGGTTCCTGATTACAAAATCTTAAAATGTATTCCCTTGTTCTCAAGCGCACGCCTGATTACCAAAATCATGAAATGTATTCCCTTGTTGTCCAAGTGAGGCCTGATTACCAAAAACTTGAAATGTATTATTCTCCATGTGGGCACCTTATTACCAAAACATGAAATGTATTCCACTGTTCTCCAAGTGTTCCCTTGAAATGTATTCCCTTTTTCTTTAGGTGGGCGCCTGATTACCAAAACATTATATGTATTCCCATGTTCTCTCGGTGGGCACCAGATAACCAAAACTCGAAATGTTTTTTCCTTGTTCTCCAGGTGGGCGCCTGATTACGATAACTTGAAATGTATTCCCTTGTTCTCTAGGTGGACGCCTGATTACAAAAATTTAAAATGTATTCCCTTGTTCTCTAGGTGAGCGCCTTATTCCCAAAACTTGAAATGTATTCCCTAGTTCTCCAGCTTGGTACCTCATTACCAAAACTTGAAATGTATTCCCTTGTTCTCCAGGTGGGCGCCTGATTACAAAAAATTGAAATTTATTTCCTTGTTCTCCAAGTGGGCGCCTGATTACCAAAACTCAAAATGTATTCCCTTATTCTCCAGGTGGGCACCTGACTACCAAAAACTTGGAATGTATTCCCTCGTTCTCCAGGTGGGCGCCTGATTACCAAAACATGAGATGTATTCCCTTAGTCTCCAGGTGGCCGCCTGATTACCTAAACTCGAAATATATTCCCTTGTTCTCCAGGCAGACGCCTGATTACCTAAACTCGAAATATATTCCCTTGTTCTCCAGGAGGCGCCTGATTATCAAAACTTAAAATGTATTCCCTTGTTCTCAGCTGGGCGCCTGATTTCCAATAACATGAAGTGTATTCCCTTGTTTTCTAGGTAGGCGCCTAATTACCATAAACTTTAAATATATTCCATTGTTCTCCATGTTGGCACGTGATTACCAAAACATGAAATGTATTCCCTTTTTCGGGCGCCTAATTACAAAAAATTGAAATGTATTCCCTTGTTCTCCAGGTGGCCACCTGATTACAAAAACTTGAAACGTATTCCCTTGTTCTCAAGGTAGACGCATGATTGCCTAAACTAGAATTGTATTCCCTTGTTCCCCAGGTAGGTTCCTGATTACAAAAATTTAAAATGTATTTCCTTGTTCTCAAGCGCACGCCTGATTACCAAAATCATGAAATGTATTCCCTTGTTGTCCAAGTGAGGCCTGATTACCAAAAACTTGAAATGTATTATTCTCCATGTGGACAACTTATTACCAAAACATGAAATGTATTCCACTGTTCTCCAGGTGTTCCCTTGAAATGTATTCCCTTTTTCTCTAGGTGGACGCCTGATTACCAAAACTATACATGTATTCCCATGTTCTCTCGGTGGGCACCAGATTACCAAAACTCGAAATGTTTTTTCCTTAATCTCCAGGTGGGCGCCTGATTACGATAACTTGAAATGTATTCCCTTGTTCTCTAGGTGGGCGCCTGATTATCAAATTTTAAAATGTATTCCCTTGTTCTCCAGGTGGGCGCCTGATTACCAAAGACTTGAAATATATTCCCTAGTTCTCCAAGTGGGCGCCTGATTACCAAAACTTGAAATGTATTCCCTCGCTCTTCAGGTGGCCGCCTAATTAATAAAACTTGAAATGAATTACCACTTTCTCCGGGTGGGCGCCTTATTATTAAAACTTTAAATGTATTCCCTTCTTCTCCAGGTGGGCGCCTGATTACCAAAACTTGAAATGTATTCCCATGTTCTCTCGGTGGCACCTGATTGCCAAAACTCAAAATGTTTTTTCCTTGTTCTCCAGGTGGGCGCCTGATTACCTTAACATGAAATGTATTCCCTTGTTCTCCAGGTGGACGCCTGATTACCAAAATTTAAAATGTATTCCCTTGTTCTCCAGGTGGGCGCGTGATTACCAAAAACTTAAAATGTATTCCCTAGTTCTCCAAGTGGGCTCCTGATTACCAAAACTTGAAATGTATTCCCTCGTTCTTCAGGTGGGCGCCTAATTATTAAAACTTGAAATGTATTACCACTTTCTCCGGGTGGGCGCCTTATTATTAAAACATTAAATGTATTCCCTTCTTCTCCAGGTGGGCGCCTGATTACCAAAACTCCAAATGTATTCCCTTATACTCAGTTGGGCGCCTGACTACAAAAATTTGAAATGTACTCCCTTGTTTTCCAGGTGGGAGCTTGATTACCAAAACTTGAAATGTATTCCCTTTTTCTCCTTGTGGGCGCCTGATTACAAAAACATTAAATGTATTCCCTTGTTCTCCAGGTGGGCACATGATTACCAAAACTCGAAATTTAATCCTTTTTTTAACAGATAGGTGCCTAATTACAAAAACTTAAAATGTATTCCCTTATTCTCAGGTGCGCGTCTGAATACCAAAAACTTGAAATGCATTCCCTTGTTCTCCAGGTGGGCGTATGATTTCCAAAACTCGAAATGTATTCCCTTGTTCTCCAAGCGGGCGCCTGATTAAAAAAACTTGAAATGTATTCCCTTTTTCTCCAGTTGGGCGCCTTATTACCAATACTTGAGATGTAATCCCTTGTTCTCCAGGTGAGCTCCTGATTACCAAAACTTGAAATGTATTCCCTTGTTCTCCAGGTGGACGACTAATTACCTACACTCGAACTGTATTTCCTTGTTCTCCGGGTGGGCGCCTAATTACAAAAACTTAAAATGTATTCCCTTGTTCTCCTAGTGGGCGCCTTGTTACCAAAAACTTGAAATGTATTCCCTTATTCTCCAGGAGGGCACCTGATTACAAAAACTTGAAATGTATTCCCTTGTTCTCCAGGCAGACGCCTGATTACCTAAACTCGAAATATATTCCCTTGTTCTCCAGGAGGCACCTGATTACCAAAACTTATAATGTATTCCCTTGTTCTCAGCTGGGCGCCTGATTTCCAATCGCATGAAGTGTATTCCCTTGTTTTCTAGGTAGGCGCCTAGTTACCATAAACTTTAAATATATTCCATTGTTCTCCATGTTGGCACCTGATTACCATAACATGAAATGTATTCCCTTTTTTGGGCGCCTAATTACAAAAACTTGAAATGTATTCCCTTGTTCTCCAGGTGGCCGCCTGATTACAAAAACTTGAAACGTATTCCCTTGTTCTCAAGGTAGACGCATGATTGCCTAAACTAGAATTGTATTCCCTTGTTCCCTAGGTAGGTTCCTGATTACAAAAACTTAAAATGTATTCCCTTGTTCTCAAGCGCACGCCTGATTACCAAAATCATGAAATGTATTCCCTTGTTGTCCAAGTGAGGCCTAATTACCAAAAACTTGAAATGTATTATTCTCCATGTGGACACCTTATTACCAAAACATGAAATGTATTCCACTGTTCTCCAGGTGTTCCCTTGAAATGTATTCCCTTTTTCTCTAAGTGGGCGCCTGATTACCAAAACATTAAATGTATTCCCATGTTCTCTCGGTGGGCACCAGATAACCAAAACTCGAAATGTTTTTTCCTTGTTCTCCAGGTGGGCGCCTGATTACGATAACTTGAAATGTATTCCCTTGTTCTCTAGGTGGGCGCCTGATTACAAAAATTTAAAATGTATTCCCTTGTTCTCTAGGTGAGCGCCTTATTCCCAAAACTTGAAATGTATTCCCTAGTTCTCCAGCTTGACCTCATTACCAAAACTTGAAATGTATTCCCTTGTTCTCCAGGTGGGCGCCTGATTACAAAAAATTGAAATTTATTTCCTTGTTCTCCAAGTGGGCGCCTGATTACCAAAACTCAAAATGTATTCCCTTATTCTCCAGGTGGGCGCCTGACTACCAAAAACTTGAAATGTATTCCCTCGTTCTCCAGGTGGGCGCCTGATTACCAAAACATGAGATGTATTCCCTTAGTCTCCAGGTGGCCGCCTGATTACCTAAACTCGAAATATATTCCCTTGTTCTCCAGGCAGACGCCTGATTACCTAAACTCGAAATATATTCCCTTGTTCTCCAGGAGGCGCCTGATTACCAAAACTTAAAATGTATTCCCTTGTTCTCAGCTGGGCGCCTGATTTCCAATAACATGAAGTGTATTCCCTTGTTTTCTAGGTAGGCGCCTAATTACGATAAACTTTAAATATATTCCATTGTTCTCCATGTTGGCACGTGATTACCAAAACATGAAATGTATTCCCTTTTTCGGGCGCCTAATTACAAAAACTTGAAATGTATTCCCTTGTTCTCCAGGTGGCCGCCTGATTACAAAAACTTGAAACGTATTCCCTTGTTCTCAAGGTAGACGCATGATTGCCTAAACTAGAATTGTATTCCCTTGTTCCCCAGGTGGGTTCCTGATTACAAAAACTTAAAATGTATTTCCTTGTTCTCAAGCGCACGCCTGATTACCAAAATCATGAAATGTATTCCCTTGTTGTCCAATTGAGGCCTGATTACCAAAAACTTGAAATGTATTATTCTCCCTGTGGACAACTTATTACCAAAACATGAAATGTATTCCACTGTTCTCCAGGTGTTCCCTTGAAATGTATTCCCTTTTTCTCTAGGTGGGCGCCTGATTACCAAAACTATACATGTATTCCCATGTTCTCTCGGTGGGCACCAGATTACCAAAACTCGAAATGTTTTTTCCTTAATCTCCAGGTGGGCGCCTGATTACGATAACTTGAAATGTATTCCCTTGTTCTCTAGGTGGGCGCCTGATTACCAAATTTTAAAATGTATTCCCTTGTTCTCCAGGTGGGCGCCTGATTACCAAAGACTTGAAATGTATTCCCTAGTTCTCCAAGTGGGCGCCTGATTACCAAAACTTCAAATGTATTCCCTCGCTCTTCAGGTGGCCGCCTAATTAATAAAACTTGAAATGAATTACCACTTTCTCCGGGTGGGCGCCTTATTATTAAAACTTTAAATGTATTCCCTTCTTCTCCAGGTGGGAGCCTGATTACCAAAACTTGAAATGTATTCCCATGTTCTCTCGGTGGCACCTGATTACCAAAACTCAAAATGTTATTTCCTTGTTCTCCAGGTGGGCGCCTGATTACCTTAACATGAAATGTATTCCCTTGTTCTCCAGGTGGACGCCTGATTACCAAAATTTAAAATGTATTCCCTTGTTCTCCAGGTGGCCGCGTGATTACCAAAAACTTAAAATGTATTCCCTAGTTCTCCAAGTGGGCTCCTGATTACCAAAACTTGAAATGTATTCCCTCGTTCTTCAGGTAGGCGCCTAATTATTAAAACTTGAAATGTATTACCACTTTCTCGGGGTGGGCGCCTTATTATTAAAACATTAAATGTATTCCCTTCTTCTCCAGGTGGGCGCCTGATTACCAAAACTCCAAATGTATTCCCTTATTCTCAGTTGGGCGCCTGACTACAAAAATTTGAAATGTACTCCCTTGTTTTCCAGGTGGGAGCTTGATTACCAAAACTTGAAATGTATTCCCTTTTTCTCCTTGTGGGCGCCTGATTACAAAAACATTAAATGTATTCCCTTGTTCTCCAGGTGGGCACATGATTACCAAAACTCGAAATTTAATCCTTTTTTTAACAGATAGGTGCCTAATTACAAAAACTTAAAATGTATTCCCTTATTCTCAGGTGCGCGTCTGAATACCAAAAACTTGAAATGCATTCCCTTGTTCTCCAGGTGGGCGTATGATTTCCAAAACTCGAAATGTATTCCCTTGTTCTCCAAGTGGGTGCCTGATTAAAAAAACTTGAAATGTATTCCCTTTTTCTCCAGTTGGGCGCCTTATTACCAATACTTGAGATGTAATCCCTTGTTCTCCAGGTGAGCTCCTGATTACCAAAACTTGAAATGTAATCCCTTGTTCTCCAAGTGGACGACTAATTACCTACACTCGAACTGTATTTCCTTGTTCTCCAGGTGGGCGCCTTGTTACCAAAAACTTGAAATGTATTCCCTTATTCTCCAGGAGGGCACCTGATTACCAAAACTTGAAATGTATTCGCTTGTTCTCCAGGTGGCGCCTAATTACAAAAACTCAAAATGTTTTCCCTTGTTCTCCAAGTAGACGCCTGATTACCTAAACTCGTAATGTATTCCCTTGTTCTCAAAGTAGGCGTATGAATACCAAAACTTAAAATCTATTCTTTTCTCTCAGGTGGGTGCCTGATTACCAAAATATGAAATGTATTCCCTTGTTGTCTAGGTGGGCGCTTGATTACCAGAAACTTGAAATGTATTCCCTTATTCTCCATGTGGGCGCCTGATTACCCAAACTTGAAATGAATTCATTTTTTCTCCAGGTGGGTGCCTAATTACAAAAACATGAAATTTATTCCCTAGTTCTGCTGGTGGACGCCTGATTACAAAAACTTGAAATGTATTCCATTGATTCTCCAGGTAGACGCGTGATTACCTAAATTCGAAATTCATTCCCTTGCTCTCTAGGTTGGTGGCTGATAACAAAAACTTGAAATGTATTCCCTTGTTCTCAAGTGCGTGCCTGATTTCCAAAAAAATGAAATATATTCCCTTGTTGTCACGGTGGACACCTGATTACCAAAAGCTTGAAATGTATTCCCTTGTTCTCCATGTGGGCGCCTGATTACCAAAACTAGAAATGTATTCCCTTCTTCTCCAGGTGGGCGGCTAATTACCAAAACATGAAATGTAATCCCTTGTTCTCCAGGTCAGCGCCTGATTACCAAAACTTGAAATGTATTCCCTTGTTCTCCAGGTGGACAACTAATTACCTAAACTCGAACTGTATTCCCTTGTTCTCCAGGTGGGCGCCTGAGTATAAAAACTTAAAATGTATTCCCTTGTTCTCCTAGTGGGCACCAAGTTACCAAAAACTTGAAATGTATTCCCTTATTCTCCAGGAGGGCACCTCATTACCAAAACTTGAAATGTATTCCCTTGTTCTCCATGTGGCGCCTGATTACAAAAACTCGAAATGTATACTTGTTCTCCAGGTAGACGCCTGATTACCTAAACTCGTAATATTCCCTTGTTCTCAAAGTAGGCGCATGAATACCAAAAATTTAAAATCTACTCCTTGTTCTTAAGTGGGCGCCTGATTACCAAATACATGAAATGTATTCCCTTGTTGTCTAGGTGGGCGCTTGATTACCAGAAACTTGAAATGTATTCCCTTGTTCTCCATGTTGGCGCCTGATTACCAAAACGTGAAATGTATTCCCTTTTTCTCCAGGTGGGCGCCTGATTACAAAAACTTGAAATTTATTCCCTAATTCTGCTGGTGGCCGCCTGATTAAAAAAACTTGAAATGTATTTCGTTGTTCTCCAGGTAGCCACGTGATTACCTAAATTCGAAATGTATTCCCTTGTTCTCCAGGAAGACGCCTGATAACAAAAACTTAAAATGTATTCCCTTGTTCTCACGTGCGTGCCTGATTACCAAAAAGATGAAATGTATTCCCTTGTTGTCACGGTGGACACCTGATTACCAAAAGCTTGAAATGTATTCCCTTTTTCTCCATGTGGGCGCCTGATTACCAAAGCTTGAAATGTATTCCCGTCTTCTCCAGGTGGGCGCCTGATTACCAAATCTTGAAATGTAATCCCTTGTTCTCCAGGTGAGCGCCTGATTACCAAAACTTGAAATGTATTCCCTTGTTCTCCAGGTGGACGACTAATTACCTACACTCGAACTGTATTCCCTTGTTCTCCAGGTGGGCGCCTAATTACAAAAACTTAAAATGTATTCCCTTGTTCTCCTAGTGGGCGCCTTGTTACCAAAAACTTGAAATGTATTCCCTTATTCTCCAGGAGGGCACCTGATTACAAAAACTTGAAATGTATTCCCTTGTTCTCCAGGTGGCGCCTGATTACAAAAACTCAAAATGTTTTCCCTTGTTCTCCAAGTAGACGCCTGATTACCTAAACTCGTAATGTATTCCCTTGTTCTCCAGGTAGGCGCATGAATACCAAAAACATGAAATGTATTCCCTTGTTGTCCAGGTGGGCGCTTGATTACCAGAAACTTGAAATGTATTCCCTTGTTCTCCATGTGGGAGCCTGATTACTCAAACTTGAAATGTATTCCTTTTTTCTCCAGGTGGGTGCCTAATTACAAAAACATGAAATTTATTCCCTAGTTCTGCTGGTGGACGCCTGATAACCAAAACTTGAAACGTTGATTCTCAAGGTAGACGCGTGATTACCTTAATTCGAAATTCATTCCCTTGCTCTCTAGGTAGGTGCCTGATAACAAAAACTTGAAATGTATTCCCATGTTCTCAGGTGCGCGCCTGATTTCCAAAAAGATGAAATGTATTCCTTTGTTGTCACGGTGGACTCCTGATTACAAAAAGCTTGAAATGTATTCCCTTGTTCTCCATGTGGGCGCCTGATTACCAAAACTAGAAATGTATTCCCTTCTTCTCAGGTGGCCGCTTGATTACCTAACCTCGAAATGTATTCCCTTGTTCTCCAGGTGACCGCCTGATTACCTAAACTCGAAATATATTCCCTTGTTCTCCAGGAGGCGCCTGTTACCAAAACTAAAAATGTATTCCCTTGTTCTCAGCTGGGCGCCTTATTTCCAAAAACATGAAATGTATTCCCTTGTTATCTAGGTAGGAGCCTAATTACCATAAACTTGAAATATATTCCATTGTTCTCCATGTTGGAACCTGATTTCTCAAACTCGAAATGTAATCCCTTGTTCTACAGGTAGGTGCCTGATTACAAAAACATTAAATGTATTCCATTGTTCTCAGTTACACGCCTGATTACAAAAACTCAAAATGTATTCCCTTGTTCTCCAGGTGGGCTCCTAATTACAAAAACTTGAAATGTATTCCCTTGTTTACCAGGTGGGAGCTTGATTACAAAAACTTGAAATGTATTCCCTTTTTCTCCAGGTGGATGCCTGATTTCCAAAACTCAAAATGTATTCCCTTGATCTCCAAGTGGGCGCCTGATTACAAAAACTGGCAATGTATTCCCTTGTTCTCCAGGTGGGCACCTGATTACCAATACTTGAAATTAAATCCCTTGTTCTACAGGTGAGCTCTCGATTACCAAAACTTTTAATTTATCCCACTGTTCTCCAGGTGGCAACAAATTACCTACACTCGAGCTGTATTCCCTTGTTCTCCAGGTGGGCGCCTGATTGAAAAAACTTAAAATGTATTCCCTTGTTCTCCTAGTGGGCGCCTAATTACCAAAAACGTTAAATGTATTCCCTTATTCTCCAGGAGGGCACCTGCTTACCAAAACATGGAATGTATTCCCTTGTTCTCCAGGTGGCGCCTAATTACAAAAACTCGAAATGTTTTCCCTTGTTCTCCATGTAGACGGCTGAATACCTAAACTTGTAATGTATTCCCTTGTTCTCAAAGTAGGCACATGAATACCAAAACTTAAAATCTATTCCTTGTTCTCACGTGGGCGCCTAATTACCTAAAACATGAAATGTATTCCCTTGTTGTCCAGGTGTGAGCCTGATTACCAAAAACTTAAAATGTATTCCCTTGTTTTCCATGTGGGCGCCTTATTACCAAAACTTGAAATGTATTTCCTTTTTCTCCTGGGGGGCACCTGATAACAAAAACTTTAAATGTATTCCCTTGTTCTTCAGGTGGGATCCTGATTACTCAAACTCAAATTGTAATCCCTTGTTCTACTGGAAGATGCCTCACTACAAAAACTTCAAATGTATTCCCCTGTTTTCAAGTGCGCGCCTGATTACCAAAACTCAAAATGTATTCCCTTTTTCTCCAAGTGGGTGCCTGATTACAAAAACTTGAAATGTATTCCCTTGTTTTCCAGGTGGGAGCTTGATTACCAAAACTTGAAATGTATTCCCTTGTTCTCCAGGTGGGCGCCTTATTACCAAAACTTGAAATGTATTCCTATGTTCTCCAGGTGGACGCCTGATTACAAAAACTTGAAAAGTAATCCCTTGTTCTCTAGGTGAGCGCCTGATTCCCAAAACTTGAAATGTATTCCCTTGTTCTCCAGGTTGGTGCCTCATTACCAAAACTCGAAATGTATTCCATTGTTCTCCAGGTGGGCGCCTAATGACAAAAACTTGAAATGTACTCCCTTGTTGTCCAGGTGGGAGCTTGATTACCAAAACTTGAAATATATTCCCTTGTTCTCCAGGTGGACGCCTGATTACCAAAACTTGAAATTTATTCCTTTGTTCTCCAGGTGGACGCTTGAATACCAAAACTTGAAATGCATTGCCTTGTTCTCCAGGTAGACGCTTCATTACCAAAACTTGAAATGTATTCCCTTGTTCTCCAGGTGGACGCATGATTACCAATACTTGAAATGTACTCCCTTATTCTCCAGGTGGGTGCCAGATTACCAAAACTTGAAATGTATTCCCTTGTTCCCCAGGTGGGCGCCTGATTACCAAAACTTGAAATGTATTCCCTCCAGGTGGACGCCTAATTACCAAACCTTGAATTGTATTCCCTTGTTCTCAAGGTGGGCGCTTGATAAAAAACACTCAAAATGTATTCCCTTGTTCTCCAGGTGGGTGCATGATTACCAAAACTTGATATGTATTCCCTTGTTATCCAGGTGGGAGCTTGATTACCAAAACCTCAAATATATTCCCCTGTTCTCTAGGTGGGCACCTGATTACCAAAACTTAAAATGTGTTCCCTTGTTCTCCAGGTGGGCGCCTGATTACAAAAACTTGAATGTAATCCCTTGTTCTCCAGGTGGGCGCTTGATTACCAACACTTTAAACTTATTCCCTTGTTCTCCACGTGGGCGCCTGATCATCAAAAACTTGAAATATACTCCCTTGTTCTCCACGTTGGCGCCTGATTACCAAAACTCAAAATATATTCGCTTATTGTCCAGGTGGAGCGTGGTTACCAAAACTCGAAATGTATTCCCTTGTTCTCTTGGTGCGCGCCTGATTACCAAAACTTAATATGTATTCCCTTATTCTGCAGGTGGGCGCCTGATTACTAAAACTTGTAATGTATTCCCTTGTTCTCCGAGTGGGCGCCTGATTGCCAAAACTTGAATTGTATTCCCTTGTTCTCTAGGTGGGCACCTAATTACAGAAACTTGAAATGTATTCCTTTATTCTCTAGTTTGCTGCCTGATTATAAAAATTTTATTTGTATTCATTGTTCTCCAGGTGGACTTCCGATTGCCTAAACTCGAAATGTATTCCCTTGTTCTCCAGGTGGGCGCCTGATTACCAATACTTAAAATGTATTCCCCTATTCTCCAGGTGGGCGTTTGATTACCAAAAACATTAAATGTATTCCCTTGTTCTCCAGCTGGGCGCTTGATTACCAAAACTCGAAATATATTCCCTTGTTCTCTAGGTGGTCGCCTAATTACCAAAATTAGAAATGTATTCCCTTGTTCTCCAGGTGATCAATTGATTACCAAAACTTGAAATGTATTCCCTTATTCTCGAGGTGGATGCCTGATTACCAAATGCTTGAAATTTATTCCCTCGTTCTCCAGGTGGGTGCCTGATTACCAATACTTGGAATGTATTCCTTTATTCTCCAGGTGAGCAACTGATTACCAAATACTTGAGATGTATTCCCTATAAGTGTATCGTTTAAACCTGATTACAACAAAACAAGCAAAACCAAAAAAAATTCTGTCGGAGTTTGGTGTTGAGTGCATCTGTGAGTGTTAATCAAATCCCATTACCAAATATCTCCAAAATTGTTTATCTTAAATACCATTATCCACGAGGGACCTGATAACTCTTAACTAATGACAACATTAAGATTAGGATATGTTCTCCAAAGGTATTACTTCCACTCTGTCTTCTTGTCTAAGTTATATCTGTTAGGAACAGTAATTAAAGCTACATCCCATTATCCAGGAGGGTCGTGAAAACTTTTAAACTGAAATCCCATTATCTAGGAGGGTCTTGATAATTTCAAATTAAATTCCAATTTTAACTCCCGGTTGTCTGTGATGGGGATTGCTAATTAAAGTTTCATCCCATTATCTAGGAGGATCCTGACGACTCCTATTGGGGAATATTTGCCAGATCATATTACTTGTGACTTTGAGTTTTTAAATTGAGTCCCATTCTCTAAGAGGGCCCTGACAACTCTTAACTAAATCCTATTTCAACATGCAAACTCTTAGGTCCGTTTATGTTCCTTTGCCATTCTTGATTATTTCAAGCTTTAACTAAGTCTCATTTTCCAGGAGGGTCCTGAAGTTCACAGTCATACCTGCCAGGTGCTTACTTTTTCAATAGAGGACTTCCCCAAGGCATCCGGAATTTCCTGCCTCTGTTTCAATCAGAGAAAATCTTGTTAGTTTGAAACGTTAGCTTGCGGCGTTCTTTTCTGCAAAATGGCCTCCCCACCGTCATGCTCCATTGTTGCCAACTTTCCCGAAATGACTATGAGCCGCCTGAGTTGTTCAGCTGAGTCCTGGACCCTGTTCCATTAGATGAACCAAGTGTTCTGTACCCAACATTGTGTTACATTCCTGACCCTCTTTCCATAATCTTTGCATCTTTCCTGAGATTGCCGAATCCTTTCATTGACGAAAAATTTTAGTGATTCTTTATATTGCCATTTTAACTTGCGCTGCCTTTGTTATGGTTTAGCCGCAGTGCTTTGCCCTTTGGGAGTTGGTAGTAAGCTTTGAAATTTCTCTCCTACTCGTTCAAACAAAATGAGTTTGCAAATATCTTAAAATAATGGAATCCAGAAAGAAAATGAAATGTAATGACTCTGAGTTGTTTTGTATTAGAATAAGAGAATTTCGAATTGGGAGACTACGGGGAAAAGAGGAGAAACTTATCTTTGGAGGAACTGTTGGTTCTAATGACATGACATGCACTTCTGCTTATTCGACCCAGTCTATCCAAACGATTGGCCTTTAGTGGCCATGCTTTGTTGTTGTGACCTTCCTTAATCCATTTTCTTTAACCAAGCCTTGACCTTGCTTATGTTGTGGTGTTCTGAACTGATTTCCACCAACAGCCATTTTCCAGTTATTCATTCTTTCCTTGCCTTTGTCTTAAGATGCCCATGAGGGTTTTGATTTCAATCAACATTCCTTGCCTTACAGCTCTCGTGATGGTTTTCACCAAGCAGACTCCCTCATTTCGACTTTCTCTCAACTCCCATCGCCTTACGGTGCCTGTGAGGGTTTTCACCGATAAGACTCTCTCTTTTTAATTTCTCTCAGCTCCCGTTGCCTTACGATGCCTATGAGGATTTTCACCTATAAGATTCTCTCATTTTCATCTTTTCTTGCTTGAACTAGAGTGTTGCCCCGGGTATGAACCACTTCTCCTTGCTTGACTTGGCAAATCTTAAAGACTGATCGGAAGGTCTTTCTTTGGACCGGATTGCAGGCTGTTGGACGGGGTTAGAAAGAAAGGGTATTAAAGGCTCAAAGCAATTCAAATGGGTTTAATATTACAACTTTCGGAATAAAATTTCCTACAACTAACATAACTTCTGCCCCAGTTTCGTGCATGAGGACTTTTGAATTTTTATTTTAATGAGATCGAATCGTAAGGCTGCCTACGTATCCTTAAAAGGAATCAGTTCAAACGTAGTTCACCAAAGAAATTGCTTTGTTTTTGTTGTGATTTTCTCTTTTCTCTTTCTTCTCACTCTTTTTCTTTTGTTTCATCCCTTTTCCTTTTGTTGTTTTGTTGTTTTGTGGTTCTTGTTGTTTTTTCTTTTCTTTTCTTTCTCCTTCCTTTCTTTTTCTTCTCTTTTTTCTTCTTCTTTTCTTCTCTCTTTTTCTTTCTTCTTTTCATTATTTCCTTTTCTTTTACTTTTACTGATTTCTTACACTTGCGTTCCTGACTTTTGTTACTGATTCTGAAAGAGGGGTATGAGAGGAAACAATTAAAGCTCAAAAGGGTTTACAAAGGATAAAGTGTTTAGATAGCCTAATAAACTATCTTCATCATTCCAATCTCCAAAACATGCCCAAGTACAAACAAATATGATTTAATCAAAGAAAATTATACATAGTATCTCTTAACTACATCGGAATTGATAACCATGTCTACGCACTTGACTTCTACATCTGGTAGATACAATGCCCTGTTAGACAATACCATGGACATGATGAATGGCCCTTGCCAATTTAGGGCGAACTGCCCTTTGCTTCCACCTGATGTGGGAGGATGCGCTTCAATACCAACTGACCTCCTTCAAACCTTCTTGGGCGAACATTCTTGTTATATGCTCTAGCCATTCTTTGTTGATACAACTGGCTATGACGCATTTCTGCTAATCTTTTCTCATGAATCAAACTTAGTTGCTCCAGCTGGGTCAATCATCATCATCAATTTCTGCTTCAGCGACAATCCGAAGGGACGGGATTTCAATTTCTGCCGGTATTATTGCTTTTGTGCCGTACACCAACAAATGCGGAGTTTCCCTAATGAGGTGTGAACAGTAGTGTGATAACCTAACAATGCAAAGGGTAGCTTGCCATTGCCTGGACCCTTCCACCATTTTTTAAGTATCTTCTTTATGCTCTTATTTGCTGCCTCAACTACTCCATTCGCCTTGGGGTGATATTGGGTGGAATTGCGATGTATAATCTTAAACTGCTGACATACCTCTTTTATCAAATAAATATTGAGATTTGCTCCATTGTCAGTGGTGATTATCTTTGGGATTCCAAACCGTCAAATGATATTTGAATGCACAAAGTCGACCACCGCTTTCTTGGTCACTGCCTTGAAAGTTTTAGCTTCGATCCACTTGGTGAAATAATCAATAGCAACCAGGATGAACCTGTGTCCAATGGAAGTTGCTGGCTCAATGGGACCGATAACATCCATGGCCCAAGAAACAAAGGGCCATGGTGCAGACATTGTATGTAATTCAGACGGCGGGGAGTGAATCAAATCTCCATGCACTACATTGATGACATTTGCGCACGAAACTGATACAATCTTGCTCCATGGTGAGCCAATAATAACCTGCCTGAAGGATCTTCATTGTAAAACATACCCACTCTTATGAGGTCCGCAAAATCCGGAATGTACCTTAGTCATTATGGTCGTGGCCTATCCATAATCTCATTTCAACAACCCAAGATCTGGTGTTCTTTTGAATAGTACCCCTCCACTGAAGATAGACGAATTGTTCTCTTTTGATCACTTGTTGCTTGTACTGGGTGCACATCCATTCTGATATATTCTTTGAAGTCGTGAAACCAAGTCTCACCATCAAGCTCCTCTTCCACCACGTTACAGTAAGCATGTTGGTCATGGACTTGGATATGCGGCGGGTCAACATGCCTTATCTGGATGATGTAACATTGAGGCCAAAAAATCTAAGGTATCAGCAACCTCGTTGTGGATTCTTGGGATATGCTTGAACTCTACAGACCGGAATAATTGATAAAGGTTATGCAAACATTGCCAGTATGGTATGTGCTTCAAATCTCTTGTTTCTAAATCCCCTTGAATTTGGTGTACTAGAATGTCCGAGTCCCCCCCCCCCCAAAACCAAGACTTCTTGGACACCCATATCTGCAGCTAGCCTTAGACCCAAAATACATGCCTCGTATACTGCCATATTGTTGGTGCAATAGAAGCGGAGCTGAGCTGTAACGGGGTAATGGTGCCCTGTTTCAGAAATGTGTAATGCTCCTATCCTGACGACATTCATGTTGGCGGTCCCATCGAAGAATAATTTCCATCATGGCTTCTCGCTCTATTCCACTTCATCAATATGCATCACTTCTTCATCCAGGAATTATGTCTTTAAAGGTTCATATTCTTCATCTACCGGATTCTCGCCAGATGATCAGCCAATGCCTGCGCTTTCATTGCAGTCCTAGTCACATAGACAATTTTGAACTCAGTGAGCAGGATTTGCCATTTTACAAGCCTCCCCGTGGGCATAGGCTTCTAGAAGATGTATTTAATTGATTTCATGCGTAAGATGAGGTAAGTAGTATATGATGACAGGTAGTGTTTCAACTTTTGTGCTACCCATGTTAGGGCATAACACGTCCTTTTAAGTTGAGTATACTTAACCTCATAAGCTATAAATTTCTTGCTAAGGTAGTATATGGCCTGCTCCTTCCTAGCAGTGACATCGTGCTGACCCAACACACATTTGAATGAATTGTCCAAGACCGTCAGATATAAGATCAAAGGCCTCTCTGGTTCCGGTGGGACTAATACCGGTGGGTTCGACAAGTATCCTTTTATTTTATCAAAAATCTCGTGGCACCTCCGTCCATTTGACCGCAACATCCTTTTTCAACAGCTTAAAGATAGGCTCGCAAGTTGTTGAGAGCTGAACAATAAATCTACTAATGTAATTCAATCTCCCCAACAGACTCATCATCTCTCTTTTGTTCCTCAGAGGTGGAAATTCTTGTATGGCTTTGATCTTCCATGGATCTAGCTCAATGCCTCGACGACAGACAACGAATCCTAGCAACTACCCTGATGGCACAGCAAATGCGCATTTTGCAGGATTGAGCTTGAGATTGTACCTGTGCAGCCTCTGGAAGAACTTTCTTAGATCTCTGACATGGTACGATTGCTTCTTGGATTTCACAATTACATCATCTACATAGACACCAATCTTCATATGTATCATATCTTGGAATATGGTTGTCATTGCCCTCCTATAGATTGCCCCAGCATTCTTCAAACTGAATGGCATGACCCTGTAGAAATATGTTCCTCACGGTGTTATAAATGATGTCTTTTCCACATCTTCATCATCTATCAAAATCTGGTGATAGCCTACATAACAATCCACAAAAGAACCGATCTCATGTTTTGCATAATTTTAATCAATATATGGATGTTTGGTACTGGGAAGTTGTCCTTTGGCTTGCTTTGTTAAGGTCATGATAATCGACGCACACCCTGGTTTTACCATCCTTCTTTGGCACATGCACGACATTGACTAACCATGTGGGATATCATGTGACTCGGATAACCTTTGCCTCGAACTACTTGGTAACTTCCTATTTGATCTTTACGCTCACATCAGTTTGAAACTTCCTCAACTTTTGTTTGACAGGAGGGCAGGCTCGGTCAGTGGGAAATTTGTGAACCACCAAGTCAGTGCTCAACCCTGGCATATCATCGTAAGACCATGCAAAAACATCTTTATATTCAAGTAGCACTTCCATTATTTCCTCCCTTTGTTGCTGCTCAAGATAGACACTTATTTTAGTTTCTCATATATTGTTTGGGTCCCCTAGTTTGACTGCTTCTGTATCGCTCATGTTTGGCATGGGTTTTCCCTCAATGTGACTTAACTATTTGCTAATTTCCTCAAACGCAATTTCCTCATCATATTCTGGTTCATCCTCATATTCTATCTCTTGAATTATTACTTCTGAATCAGACTAGCTTTTAAGACTGGGCCGAAGAGTCCTGATGTATGTCATATCATTAGAGCCAACATAAAAATAACTGTACAAAACGGAAAAGAAAATCAAATAAAAATAAAAAACTATCATCACTAACGAAAAAGTAAATTGCATTTCATTGGAATTGAAAGATAATAAGGTTTACACATCCAAACGGACGGAACAAAGACTCTGAATTACAACCCTGGAATAATCAAGTGAAATTGAAAGAAAAATAAAATCAAACTACCAAAACTCCCTCCTGGACGCGAGAGGAGTAGCTTCCCAATTGTTGATCTTTGCACAAGGCCCAACAAATTGCACATCTGCCTTGCAAGAGCCATCTCCGGCTTCTACCATATTCACATATTTGAACAACTTTTCAAACCTTTCAAGCAATTCCTTATTAGGATCAACCACAGAAACGGAACTTGTTGTTGTCGGGAGGTTCTTAGTGCTGGACCTGACAAATGATCTAAAGAGAAGCGGCACAAGCTCAGGGAGGACCTACGCTTTCTTCCTCATCCTTCCGGCTCTCTCGATATCTGCACTTGTAGGCTTGAATCCTAAATCAAAGGTTTCTATGTTCTTGGAGAGAGAAACCGGTTGTATGATACCCTGAAGTGACATTCCCAAACCCTTTCCAGGAACAAACCCATTCTTCAACATTTCAACGGCCACCATGACTGACGCAGCGGCTAACCTTGGTGTTGGAACACACTCCCCCTCTGGGACTTTTCTTACTGATGTTGTATCATGAACCTGATACACGCAAGGCCGCTTATCATCAACCGCTTCAATGAATGGTACAATGGCATCACTGTGAGTATATAAATGGTCTTCACTGTGCACAACTATTTCTTGTCGATCCCATTCAAATTTCACCATTTGATGCAAAGTAGAGGGCACTGCTCTAGAAGCATGGATCCAAGTTCGTCCCAACAGCAAGTTGTGGGACACAACCATATCCAGCACTTGGAATTCCATGGTAAAATCAACTGGTCCAATCGTGAGTTTGAGCACTAGGTCACTGGCCAAATCTTTTCCCCCGCCACCGAATCCTCGCACATAACTATTGTTCTTGTGAATTCTTTCATCATCCACCTTCAACTTGTTCAATGTGAAAAGAGGGTAAAATAGTTGCGCTTGAACCATTATCAACCAACACTCGAGTGACCACAGAATCTTTGCACTTTATTGTGAGATAGAGTGCTCTGCTATTCTCGGTGCCTTCTACGGGCAGTTCATCATCGGAAAACGTAACTCTGTTCACCTCAAAAATATTGTTGTCTATCTTCTCCAAGTGATTGACTGTGATTTTATCAGGAACGTGGGCCTCATTAAGGATCTTCATCAATGCTTGATGGTGCTCATCTGAATGAATCAACAATGATAACAACGAATTTGAGCAGGCGTCTTCCTCAGTTGTTCCACAATAGAATAATCCTGCATTTTCATCTTCTTTAGAAATTCTTCTGCCTCCTCTTAACTCACAGTTTTCTTCACCAACAGTGAGTTATCCTTGGTTGGTTTTGATTTTCTCAATTCTTCGGGGGCAAAGCACCTCGCCGATCGGGTCAATCCATGAGTCTCACAAACCTCTTCTCTAACCTCTTTCTCTTCATAAGTCACTATTACCCGGTCATAAATCCAAGGTACTACCTTGTTTTCGTTCATTGGTAGCTGCGTTACAGGTTTGATAATGACAGGCTCTGTACGAGCCCCTTCTACGACAACCACAAGCTTGCTTGCTACCCCCGGTATAACCACTTTTGTATTTTCTTGTCTCATCATCCCGTCTTCTAGGGATTCATTCTTGACTAAAATGAAAGGCTCACTGCTTTCTCCACTCAATTTAAATGTCGCCATCTCTCTTATTAAATTCTCAACCATATTCCGTTCACTGGCTCGGATCATCATGATGGTTTGCGAGAGCTTTTTAGGATCCCCCTCTTTGTGTACTATTTCAATCATATTGGTCTCTTGATGAGCAGGCAGCGAGTTTTGATTAATATTGGGTGCTTCCAGAGCTTGCATCTCAATCCGATGTGAATTAGTGAGTTCTTGAATAGCACACTTCAGATGCCAACATTTCACTATGTCATGTCCCGGGGTGCCAGAACAATACTCACAAGTGTCAGAATAGTCCAGATTTCTTGGAGGAGGATTTGGCAATTTTGTTTCAATCGGCCTGAACATATCTAACTGTCTCAATCTGTGGAATAAGCTTGTGTGCGACTGTCCCAATTGAGTGAAAGTTTTCTTCTTCTACATTCTCTCAGTTTTTAAAGCTTTGTTGGCTCGGAAAGCTGGTTTGGGGGTTATTGGTAGGCTTTTGGCGGATAGTTATTTTATGGATCTGGATAATTATTTTGTAAGTTTGGCACACGCCATTGTATATATATTCGGGAGGTTGAATATATGTTTGCGCATGATGGACGAAGAAACAGGGATCAGGCGGTGGGTAGTAGTGTTGTGGTAGGCTATATGGTCTCTCATAATTTTCTCTTTGTTTTCTTTCTTTCTCTTATTTTGGTTGCGGTCGAATCCTATGGGGGTTGCCTACGTATCACGACCCCGCATGAATCAGACCGAGCGTAGTTCTGGCAAATAAATACATAAAATATTTTTTGGAAAATTCTAATTTCATAAAATAAAATACTTGATTACCAATACTAACAGACCTTGAGAAAAAATAAACACACTCTAACTCAAACGAAACCAAACAACTGACTTGAAAACCTATTACAGACTCAAAAATAGAAGAAAATATAGATTTTGCATATGGACTAACAGACTTAAGTAAAAGTCATGAATACATTAAAGCCTCTAATGCTCCTGGGGCCTGCGGGACATCATTCGATCTCACTGCAGGCCTGTGTGCTAAATCCCCTTGGAGGTGGTGGAGGCCTTCCATTGCTGTAGAAAAAAATATGGATCTTATCATATCTACACAATGGCTACACTTCACGGTGATGTAATCGGCAATCATCCGTACCCTCTCTCTTATAGCACCCTTTTCTTGCAACAATCACCCGATCTGCAGGTCCCTGGCCTCCAAAGTTTGTTCAAATGCCGATTTAGTTCTTGGTATTGTTGAAAATCTCTTTCCAACCATGCTATTGAAGTGGAACAATGCTCTCTCCCAGCCTTGAAGTCTTTTTCCTGCTCAACCAATTTGTTTTTAGCCATGATGACCCTCTTCTTAAACCCCGCAACCTCGTTGTCATACCTTTTTATTAATTGTTCAATCATGTGTGCTCGCTCCTCTGTATTTTTGGCCGATTGTTTTCGGGCCTTGGCTAGCTCACCCTCTGCTTTGTTCAAGTCAGAATCATATTCTCCTACTTTCCGCCTCAGATTGTCTATGAGTTTTTCATCCTTCGCGCTTCTAGTGGAATTCTCTGTAACTATTTCCATTTTCTGGATTTGGACTCGCAAAGCTTCATTTTCCTTGGCTAGTCTTTTCTTTTCCCCCTCGTCTGCCAAATCTTGCAAACCATTCTCGAATTGAAGGTCTTTGACTTGTTTTTCCAATTTCCCTATTGTGGTCCTGTATTCGTTTTCCTTGGCTAACCAATTCCATTGTTCTTGTGACGCCTCAGCAAACTTCTGAAGATGTGGCCTCTTAGCCAACCTTCCGAACTCTCTTTCCTTTTTGTACCAAGCTAGGTGCCATGGTGTAACCTCACCATTAGACAAGTCTCGTACTCGAGTGATCGCCGTCAAGTACTGACATTTGCTCCAAATTTGGCGAACTTCCGCTTCATGAAACTGACCATTGGGACCAATCTCTACCAAATGGCGACTAATGTCTTCATCTCCAGGAACTATTTGGCACCTCCCTAGTTGTCTCAACACCCTGTACGGAGCATAAGGTTTGATACTCTGTAGACCCATCAGAAGGAAGTGAGGCCCAGTAGCTGGTATGTATATTATTTCATCAATGGGGAGCAACCCAAACGTTCACTCTATTTGTCTTGCACTTATGGTACAGAGATATGATACCCATTCTGTGACCCCTTCCGGTAATCTGAAACCATCAACTCTGGTATAAAATTCCTTTATGCATCCTTCAAAAAGATCTCCTCTGGCTTTACAGGTCGTGAAAGCACGGAAGGTTTTAGATAATACCATAGGCGCGATGGTGCTCTTAGCTCGAGTGATCAAGGTGCTGGCAAACCCTGCTATCCGTATATCAATATTGTTATCTTTCAGTGGAAAAACCAAAAAGCCCAAGAAGAATACCATAATACGAAATACTGGTTTTCATCCTATTTGAGCCGGTTTCCCTTTCTACAAATTTTATTTTTCGGGTCGTTAAACCCCTCTATATGCCCATATCTTTGGAATATAAATTGTGGAGCACAAAACTAGCTAACAGATCTGGATTGTGAAGCCCCCTGCTTATCTTCAGTGAATCCAAGAATTTGTGTATACCGACTGCCCTTGGCGCAATCAAATACTGGTGTCCCAGAGGGATTTTGGGGCCCTCGATAAATCTTGCTATTTCTTCCAGGGTTGGGGTGAGTTCAAAGTCCGAAAAATGAAATATATGTTGGGATGGGTCCCAGAATGTAACCAACTCCTTTATGATATCTCTTCTAGGATTAATTTTCAACAATCCGGTGAGTCCTCCCAAGTGCGCATTGATCTTATTTTGCCCCGATTCACCGAAATTATTCAACCACATGTGTAACTCCAAAGGGATCTTGTTCATGACTGTTATTGGCAAATTTTGGTTCGTACTCATTCTGCACATTTCTTAGGGTGATTAAACAAAAATCATGATTAATTGGACTCCAAAACAAAGTTAATTTTTTTCAAATTTTCATTATAAAAATAAAATCCCGGCTTCGCAAATACAGCCTTTCAGAACTTCGGGGGGAAGGTTTTAAGGTTGTGCCTGCTACTGGCCAAAATTTGAAAAATAATCCAGGGCGGGTGTTCTTGCAATAATAGTCTTCCAGCGCCTTTTAGGGGATACTCGGCTAATTTTAACAAGACCTACCTTATTTATTTCGTATGAACAAAATTTTTTTCTTTTTGGCTATTTTTGCAAAAATGAAGTGGGCCCGATGGGAGTTGCCTACGTTTCTCACGCCCTGTTAGAATCAAACAGGCGTAGTTCGGGCAATTTTGACAGAATTAAATCCAGTTTCCTTCATAATCCCTCACACTGTTATCTTCTTTATCAAATTCTCCTCCCTCTTTTTCAAAAGCCGGTCGGCATGCAAATCCGGAATAAATGCACAAATAGCACGCAAGATGCATCAAGATGGTCTGTTCTTTTGGGTGCACCAGTCCTGGACGGACCCAACCCTGTGTTGAGTCCTCTAAGTCAAATGCATGATGCAAATAAGCATTCCTACTAGGGCTCTGGCATGAGGTTAAGTTATTCTACGTTCAAAACCTGGGTATAGGATCTAGACTGTGTACCCGAGCAAACAACTCGAGTCGAGGAGGGGGCTAAGTACCGGGAACCAAAAGGCCATCCGACTTTGTAACATGTTCGAGCCTCTTTCTTATTTCAAGGTATGACTCTAACAAAATAGGGAGTCTCGACCAGCGAGCACATCCCCCAAGATGAGAAGAGAAGGGTTTCGCGACAATTCATATATGGCTCAAATAATATTAAAGCGGTAAACATTTAGCACATTGCGCACAATCATGTAATAAAATCAGATAAAAAATAAAGCCAAAAACAACAATTATTCTAACCACAAATTCTTGAACATGTCACACCTCCTTTTTTATACTACACCCCGCGAAGGGCATAGTCGAGGGAGTTTTCCCAAATAAAGGACAAGCGAAACGGGATTTACTTATTTAAAGATTTCAAAGTCGCCACTTGGGATAATTAGTGGTGTCCCAAGTCACTCGTTTAAAATCCCAAATCGAGGAAGGTTTGATTCTGTAATACAATTTGCGAGCCAAAAATCCAGGTAAGGAATTTTGTTAACCCAGGAGAAGGTGTTAGGCATTCCCGAGTTCCGTGGTTCTAGCACGATCATTCAACTATTATATTCGGCTAAATTATCAGATTTTAATACATTTTTGTACCTATGTGCAAATTTTAACTTTTAAACCGCTTTTATTTAATTTTAAGAAGAATGCAACGTTGTTAAAACGCGTCTTGAACTACGTCACATAAATGCACCCGCAGCTCGCAACATATTTTATCTAACATTGAAATTCAGATTTGGGTCACATAAATGCGCACCCGTATTTAGGAAGGTAAATTATTTATTTGCGAGGGCCATGAAAATTCGCTAATGGCACCTCGAATTCTAAGGATAAGACAAATTAATTAAAATAAGGGTCGTGCAATTGACAATTTTTTTGGGGTTTGGCCTGCCCACCCCGACTCTAAATTAAAGGGACTAATTCAATTATACTTGGAGGGCCATAATTTTGTGCTGGCCGATGCTAAATGTGTCGAAAGTTCCATTGAAATTAAAATGTCTTACCCAAGGAAAGGCTAACCTATTTACGCAAAGGCTTGTCCTACAAGTGGACCAATGGCCTAGGAAGTTGATCGAATATACTTACGAAGGGAGTTCAGAATGGGGTCACATAAGGAAGGAGCCCAAATTTGGAGGCATACAACTAAAGTCCCATATCGAACTCCCAGCACTTATGAACAGTCTAAAGAGGCAAGTAAAGTCAAAAGAGGCAACAACGATATCATCATATGCACAAACAACCTTTGGAATTGTTTTGACTTATTTGTCACCAACCATATGACATTCAGCAATAAATTGAGTGAGAATTACGGCCCTAATAACTAACCATAAGTTGCAGGATTTCAAAATTTCCACAATTTCAATCTCAAATTGACATGGCTAATTGTATCACTTTCATGCAGATGTGAACCAACAAACAAATGAACTGTTAATGACTACTTGATCGATCATCACTAACAGTCCTAATACTGAACCACCATAAACTTTCAATAAGCCTCAACAATATAACCTTAAACATGAATTATTACCTTACACTAACAGACACCACACAAAGACTTGACAGAGCACTTGATGCTAATGAGTGAGATAAGGATGAACCCAAGACGCTGGATCTCACTCAAAGATGATAAAAACTATTAATTTAAGATGAAAGTCCAAGAACATGCATACTAATGCCCTATCACATATATTAATAGTTATACTCCACTTATTCAAAGCAAATTTAGGCATAACAATCACAATAAATTATCTAACAAATCAGAATAGCATTGCAAAATCAACAAGATAAAGTAATTCATGTGCTACAATTCTTCTGTTCATTTCATTCTTCGAATTCACTCCACAATCAAAGAGTTACATAGTCGTGTACCTCAAGGTAATAAGAGCAGAATCAGAAACTCGTTCGGAGATCAAGAAAGAAGGGACAACATAAATATTAACAACATAGTAACAACAACAGCGTCAGCCCCAAAACCACAATAGAACAGTAATACACAATGGAAATCAACCCAAAACCTCAAGGAAAACCAAGTATACTAAATTTTAAACCCCAAGAAGATCAGAGATGGGTTCAAAAATTGAAAATTCCCAAAGATTACAAAATATCGATTCAATGGAACAGTAAACTTTTCCTTTTTCGTTTGAGTTTTTCTTTCTGAGTTTTTTTATCACTAAAATATATGCCTTCCAAGGAAGAATGCCTTTATAGGCAAGTAATATGGGCAGACCTCACGTTGCAGTTTTGCATTTCTAGTCCTTCCCATAATTCTATTTTTGCCAAGTGATCCCCCTTTTTCTGACTTGCTACCCAAGTTCAAACACCCAAATATCTAAAATTCTCTTAAACCCCCGACTAGACACTTCTGAAATCAGTTACAAAGATTCCCTAGAGTACTTTTTCCCAAACTACCCCTTAGCCAACCTAGAATTACCCTTTTGTTTTGGGCTTTCACAACCAGCCTGGGCTTCAGGATTCAACAAGTGGCCTAAATATTTTTAAAACCATATAGAACCCCTGAATTGAACAAACCCTTTTAAACTAAAATTAACCCCTTGAATAAAAACCCTCGAATTAATCCCTGAATAAACCCCAATGAAAACAAAACTGGCCACTAAACATTGTCAAGCAGTTAAAGGTAAAAAAACATCAAAATAATAACTAACCTTGCACACAATTAAATGGAAAACAAACTAGATTTGAGATTTAAACAAAATAAAAGACCTAATTTCATGACTGTTTAACCACACGTAAATTTCCACTACCAAAATCAAGTTAAACTCAGATGAACAAATTATTACAAGCAACTAAAAGAAGTCAGAAAAAGAAACAAAAGAAAAAAGGAAGAAAACCAAGTCAGTTAATACTTAAAACTCAGAGGCTAACGAATATACAATGGTCAAGCATGTCAAGATGATAAAAATAAAACAAAAATCATGCAAAATAGAAAGAAAAAGAACAGAAATACCTCAAATATGAGAACGAACTTGAAATTGCCATAGAAACCTTGATTTTGACCACAAGGGGCCTCGATCATGTGTTCTTAAATGAGAACACATGACCAAGGAACGTTTTAGTCCAAATCTTTCCCATCTTTGGCCTTCACATTCTTGAAAAATGTCAAATCAACTTCTGAATTAACATGCAACATATTTTTGCATTTTTCACTAATCAAAGTGCACAAACAAAATGCAAACAATTAACAGAAAATGCCACAAAAATCCATAAAATTGCAAATAAATAAAAGAAATTATTTTGTTTTGAATTTATGGGACTAATTCGTGTAGGGAAAAAATCACATGCTCACAAAAAGTCCATGGTGATCCGCTCCCACTTCCACTCTGGAATAGGGTGTTCAAAACCGATTCGAAATTGAAAACTGATCCAAACCGAAGCTTAACGGCTTACTGGTAACGGCTTAACGGGTTAACGAACGGGGAACGGATTGAATTTTTTTTATTAACGGCTTGTCGGTTTGGGGATGGATTATTCAATTTTCTTAACGGCTAATCCGTTAACCCGTTAAGAATATAAATATATATTACATATATATATATAATTTATTTTTATTTATATATATTAAATATAAAAAATTAAAATCCTTTAAAATGATTACCAAAAGTTTATTTCTACTTCTAAGCATTTTTATTCTCGGGATCTAAAAAAATTTTTGTTCTATTTTTATTTTATTTTTGGTTGTAATCCTCCTGTTTGGCAACATGCCGGAGATGGTATAGCTAATTTCCTATTCACAGAAATCAAATTGAGTGAGTCTGGCAAAGAAAATTGAGTGCATCTTATTGCCTCTAAAATATTATTTTTATGGCAATTCATTATTTCTACGACGAAGAGAATAAGAAATATTTAGTGAACATGTATGTGAGGCCGATAAACCGCTCATTAACCACCCTATAAGAGCTAACCCGATACCAATCTGCCCGATATCTTATCGGGTGGCTAACGGATTAATACATTTAAAAGCCGATAACCGTTAAGACAAACCGTTAAGAGTAAAAAGCCGCCCAATCCGCCCGATGAACACCCCTACTCTGGAATCTCTGCCTGTTGAAGCAATCCACCTGGTCTCTTGTGATTGTACTTCACCTGCTGACAGTTGAGGCATGTAGCTACATATCCAACTATATCCTTCTTCATCTGCCTCCACCAATAGTGTTGTCTCAAATCATGATACATCTTCGCAGCACCCGGATGGATGGAATACCGCAACTGTGGGCCTTCTCTAGAATCAGCTCCCGTAGCCCATCGACATTGGTTACAAAAACCTGACCCTGTATCCTTAATACTCCATCCTCAGCAATGGTCACATCTATGGCATCACTATGCTGAACCCTCTCTTTAAGTACAAGCAAATGAGGGTCATCATAATGTCGTTCCCTGATGCGGTCAAACAATAAAGATCGAGAAACCACTCAAATTAGAAACCGACTAGGCTCTAAAAGATCCAATCTTACAAACTGGCTGGCTAAGGCTTGAACATCCATCACCATAGGCCTCTTCGAAACTGGTAGATATGCCAAACTCCCAAACTCTTCGCCCGGCGACTCAAGGCATCAACCACTACATTGGCCTTGCCCGGATGATATAAAATAGTGATGTCATAGTTCTTCAGCAACTCTAACCACCTCCTCTCGCAGAAATTTAGATCCTTCTGCTTGAACAAATGCTACAAACTCATATGATCAGTATAAATCTCACAAGGCACACCGTATAAATAATGGCGCCAAATCTTCAGAGCGTGAACAATGACAGCTAACTCAAGATCATGGGCAGTATAATTCTTGTCGTGTATCTTCAACTGCTTGATTGTGTAGGCAATCACCCTACTGTCCTGCATCAATACTGCTCCAAGGCTAACTCTTGAGGCATCATAATAGACGTTACAAGACCCTGAACCTGTAGGCAATACCAAACCTGGGGTTGTAGTCAAAGCTGTCTTGAGCTTTTGAAAGCTCGCCTCGCACTCCTCAGTCCACTAAAATAGTGCACCCATCTGGGTCAATCTAGTCATAGGAGCTGCAATTGATGAAGACCCCTCCACAAAGCGATGGTAGTAGCTTGCCAAGCCAAGGAAATTACGAATCTCTGTAGCTGAAGACGGCCTGGGCCAACTCTGCACAGCCTCTACCTTCTTCGGATCCACCCAAATGACCTCACTCGATACTATGTGGCCTACAAATGCCACTGAATCCAACGAAAGCTCACATTTTGAGAACTTTGCATATAACTTCTTCTTTCTCAGAGTCTGGAGCACTATCTTCAAATGCTGCTCATGATCTTCCCGACTCCGAGAATACATCAGAATATCACCAATAAAGACAATGACAAAAGAGTCTATATATGGCCGAAATACATTGTGCATCAAATGCATGAAGGTTGTTTGGGCATTGGTCAGCCCAAATGAAATAACAAGAAACTCGTAATAACTGTACCAAGTCCTGAAAGCAGTCTTCGGGATATCTGGCTCTCGAATCTTTAACTGATGGTAACCTGAGAGCAAATGAATCTTATAAAATACTCGTGCGCCCTGAATCTGGTCGCACAGATCATCAATATGAGGCAAAGATAACGTTTCTTTACTGTGACCTTGTTTAGTTGGCGATAATCAATACACATACGCGTAGAACCATCCTTTTTCTTCACAAACAAGACCAGAGCACCCCAGGGTGAAACACTACGCCGAACAAAACCCTTATCAAGCAATTCCTATAACTGATCATTCAACTCCTTCAACTTAGGAAGTGCTATAATATATGGAGGGATACAATTGGGCTGAGTGCCCTGCAACAAATCAATTTCTCTATCAGGTGGCATGCCCGGAATATCAGCTAGAAATACATCGGGATAATCTCGTACCATTAGGACTGAATAAATAGAAGGAGTATCAACACTAACATCTCTCACATAAGCTAAATACGCAGCACGCCCCTTATCAACCATACGCTGAACCTTGAGGAAAGAGGTAAATCTACTGGAAGTGGGATCTAAAGTACCACTCCACTCAACACGCGGAATACCTGGCATAGCCAGCATCACGGTCTTGGCGTGACAATTAAGAATAGCATAATGGGGTGACAACCAGTCCATGTCCAAGATAATATCAAAGTCAACCATGTTGATTAACAATAAATTGGATTTGGTCTCAAAACCACGAATAGTAACCAAACATGACCGATAAACGCGGTCCATAACAAGAGAACCTCCCACAGGAGTAGAAACATAAATAGGGAAACTCAAGAAAATCCCGAGGTACACCCAAATACGGAGCAAAATAAGAAGACACATAAAAATAAGTGGAGCCTAAATCTAATAGAATCTGTACACCTTTATAACAAACCATTATAGTACTTGCAATGACAAAAAGAAAGGCAACAACTTGGTAAGGGTAGGTGGGGTAGCAACTGGGGCTGTAACCATAGCCTGAGAACTCTGCGGGGCAGATTGTGGCTGAGAAATATGTGGAAGTGCACTCCTCCCAAGTCGAGGGCAATACTTAACCACATCGCATATGTTGCCACACTTGAACCAACCTCGCGGCAGACATGGCAGCGGAAATTGTAGGGTACGGGTACTCCGAAACCCCTAAATAAGTACCAGTGGGTCTTCCCAATCTGCAAGGCCTACTCACTCATCTATGCTCTCCCTTCTGACGTTGTCTATCCTTTCTCTCCTGGACCCAACTGTCTCCAACTCGGCAAGAGGTCCTCACCACCCACTGAACTGGGACCACAGACAGTGTCGCCATGACACCTGGAACCTGTCCAATGGGAACTCGCTGCTCTAGAGTGGGGGCGGCAGGAGTCTGAGTCCCTCCACTGACCTGTAAATTAGTCGATACAACTTGAATCAATTCCGCGTGAATCAACGTACCAAACATACTTAGAAACTGTGCCAAAGTCCCCTGAAGGGCTGAAGTAGTAGTGGCAGTAGGCATGTCGGGTGCCTGAACTCCAGATAGGTCTACTGGTGGTACCTCGATGGCAGCTCGCGTAGGTTCTCAAGATGGACCAAGCGCGCGTCCTCGGCCTCTATCCCCGCCTCGTCCTCTGACGACTGCAGTAGGGGGCACGTGTGCCTGATCATCTCAAGTAGCACGTGTCCTCACCATATGTGAGAGAATAGAAGGCAAGAGTTTAGGATTATGATGTCAAAAATCTCACATTATAGGGAATCAAATGAAGTAATCTCATAGATAAGAACAGACGTCTCCGTACCGATCAGCAAGACACTAATAAACTGACTAGTGTTTTGTGACTCCTATGAACCTAGGGGTCTGATACCAACTTGTCACGACCCCATTTCGCCCTTCGTGAGTATATCGTCACAGCACATAGTCCCTACCACTACGTAAGCCTAACAATGCAGAAAAACAATTAATTTGCGGAAATTATAACTCAAGACCAAAATTTATTAAAAAGAAATGTGGAATGTAAAATACCACTCGGCACATACAGCGCAATATCTCAACTACTACAATATTATCCCAAAACCCAGAAACTCAAGGGAACACAAGCTAACAGAATGTAATACGCAGCTCTGACTCCAGAATGTCTAAAATAATAGTACGAAAGGAAAGCTAACTGCTAAAGCTAGAATAAGATAGAGGCTCCTACTCAATGAACGCGGCAGATGTACCTCGAAGTCTCTGCTAAATCTCTCCTCCTCGAGAATAATACGCGTGGGTGCAGGTACCTGGATCTGCATATGAAAAAAATGCACATAAGGGTCATGAGTACACCATAGCGGTACTCAGTAACTGTCAAGCTTAACCTTGGTCGGGTAGTGACGAGGAAGGTCAGGTCCCTACTGAGAATAAACATAATAACAAGTCTTGCAACAGTATGAAATAAATAGAATTAAGGAGTACAGCTCTAAAGTAAGACAATTTATACAATGCAGCAAATAACACACACAGAATAAGGTAACATGAAGTGACAACTCAATACCAGTACCAACAATGAGGATCTCCCAAGACACCATCATGTAGTCCATTACATCAACTGTCCGAGGATCTCCCACGATACCGTCCAGTAGTCCATCATATTTGTATATCTGAAGGATCTCCAAGGATACCATCCTGTAGTCCCATGCTTCATGTAGTACAAATAAAGCAACTTAAGCAATTATTAGATCAACTAAGCATGATTTTCTAAACTAACACAGGCTATAACTGCAAATAGAATAAAACAAGTAAGAAAGAAACTCAATCTAAATATTTAAGTAAAACTATATTTTCAACAATTAGCTCAAGTACACGCTCGTCACCTCATGTACAGGGCATTCAATTACCAAACATCATATCCTAAGGGGAAAGTCCACCACACAAGGTTAGACAAGCCACTTACTTCGAACCGGCTCCAAAATTAACTCGAAATCACACTTTTGCCACGAGTATCCTACTCCAAATGTCCCAAATCTATTCAATTCAATTACATATCGTAAATAACATCTCGAACAATTGATTCCGCTATTTAACTCAAAGCTAAGACACGAAATTAGGTAAAATAACAAAAATGCCCCTCAGGCCAGCGTCTCGCTATCAGGTGAAACTTATATTTTTAGAAACCTCATCCTCTCACGAGTCTATACATAATAAGAACAGAAAATCGGAGTTCAAATGACCCCTCAAATCCCAACTTAAAATTCAAAAATCCCAAGCCCTAATTCTTCCCTTTTCAAACAAATACCATTAATTTCTAGGCTAATTTCACAATAAAATCAGGTTTTTAGTTCATAGAACTAACCTCCAATCAATACTCCTTGAATCCCTCTTCAAGTACTCCCAAAGAGCTCTAAAAATACTCAATAATGGTGGGAAAATGACTTAAGCTCGCGGATGAAATATTAAAAGCCTTCTGCCTAGGTCTAACCATTCCTTCTTCGCGAACGCGGTCAACACCTCGCATTCATGAAGCACAAAATTATGTTGACCACTTTTCTTATCACAACAAAGGCCTCGGGAACACGATGCTTCACCAGGGCTACCCTACGCGAACGCGAAGGCTAAAATCGCACCTTCCTCCGGCTACTCTACGCGAACGTGGAAATTCCATCGTGGTAGCGTAACATACAGGCCTCACCCTTCAAAAATTTGGGACCCATATCAGGAACACGAAGGCCAAATCACCAGCCTCATCAGTTATTCCTTCTGAGTGTGAAGGCCTAAAAAGCATGCAACTGCTGGAACAAAAATCTGAAACTTTTCAAAAACAAAATGGCCCGATTGACCACCCCTAACTCACCTGAGGCCTCTGAGACCTCAACCAAAACCACTAACACATCGTAAAATAACATTCAAACTTATTTCAATCATCAAAACACCTCAAACAACACCAAAACTATCAATTCACATCAACTTCAAGCCTAAGTTTTCTAAAAACTTCTGAAACACGCTTTTGATCAAAAACCCAACCAAACCACGTCCGAATGACCTAAAATTATACATACACATACCAAATAACATGACGGAGCTACTACAACTTCAAAAATTCAATTCCGACCGAAAACTTCAAAAATTCAAACTTCGTCACTTCAAGCTAAATTAGCTACGGGCCTCCTAAACACATTCCAAACACTCTCCCAACCCCCGAAATCACCTAATGAAGCTAACAGAACCATTGAATTTCCATTCCGAGGCCGTCTTCACACTGTTCCAACTAGGGAAAACTTTCAAATACTTAAGCTCTCAATTAGGGACTAAGTGTCACAAAACTCAAAATCGAACATCCCGACAAATCAAATTAACAGAAATAAACTTAGGAAAAGCAGTAAATAGGGGGTCGGAGCATTAAGTCTTAAGACGACCAACCAAGTCATCACAAATAAACTAAATAATCATCCGATTTATATATGGTACAAGTTTTGATTATGGAAGATGATAAATAGTAACTTGCTGGCATTAGGCAATGGATGTAGTAACATTAATAACTTCGAATGAGTATTAGAATATAAGGATCAAGTTGAAAGGTCTAGGTTATAAATTTATTTGACAATATGAGTTGTTGGAGGCTTGTAGCCACTTTATAAGCCATACATGGATATTGCTTAATATCTTATGTCATATTTTGATATAATTAGGATATCTAATTGTAGATATCAAATTTTTGGTGATGTTGAGCTTTTTAATCAACATTGGAATGATGGGAGAGGATTGAAAGCTTGTGAATATTAATAAGGCAAAAGCAAGGTAAGTTGATTAAAACTTACTCTTCTTGAGGGACTTTCTCTAAAAGCATGTTTCAAGTTAATACTTAAGTTGTTTGCAAATGTACTTTCGTACTTGTGGGAAAAAACAAGTACGGATGTCTTCATGTACTAAAATACTATGTTGCATATGTAGTGTCATGTCCTTTTGTAAAATTTTATTTTAAATGTTGTTGGCTAAATAACACTTAAGCTAAATGTTATAAGTTTTTATCAAAACTAATGTATTGACAAGAGTATACATATTTGAGTGCTAAAGAAAAAATTTCATAGAAAGTATTTCTTTTAGAAATTGATATGCAGAATAGCCCTTGTGGTATCTTTTAAAGATTGATGACAGTTTTCTAACGGCTTTTCATGTAAAAGGTTGTTTATGTAATTTTTTGTTCAAATAATTTAGATTTTATATAAATGCTATGATTTAATAAAAGTAGATCCTTTGAAGCTACTTTGCTATGAATCTATTTTTGAAGTATCAAATATTTTGGGAGTTACTTATGTTCACCAAGATTGACTTCGAATATATTGTGCTCATCGTCATGAAACTACACGTGCCGGTGTAGGCGTAGATGACCACTTTGTGGTATAGACTACGACAGAGTGCTCTCCCTCAAGAGGGTATTATTTTATGTTATTATTAGAATCTCTAAGTCAATTAGTACGACACTACAATGGGACGACCTAAGCAAATAGGGTATATGATACTTGCCACTAGGTACATAACCTAGTTGACCTTCTTTTATCGGTGATGGTATCTCCCAGTGAAAGGCAAGGATGATTTTCTTATGTTTAGACCTAAGGAGCAGAAATTGATTTCAATGACTTAAAGCAAATAAAATAAATTTGTATGATTTTATCCAAAATCTTGGATTGTTGTAAGCATTTAAAAGTTTATATTGTGCGTTATATTTCACTTGGCTTTGGTTCAGAACGACAAGGGTCGTGAATTGATAGAATTTCTATGAATTTATTTCAAATATTGGTTCATTGTTTTTATAAAGTTTATCCTATGAATTTAAGTTAGAGAGGGTCTATGATACTTGTTGAGTACCGTTGTGGTGTACCCATCCCTTAGGGGCCTCCTCCAGAGCCATGCTTACTTTACATGTTTCGGGATGATTTATGATACATGGTATGCAGTCAGGCCAGCATGACTCTCTTTTCAAGGTATTATAAAGTACCACTTTCATTTTGTGGTAGCTATCATGTTCTTTCTTATTTTATTATGTTGGATTTTCTCCAACCCTTGGCTCTATTCTTTGTTATAGAGGCTCCATAGATGGTTTTGAAAGGTTGTAGAGGGGGTTGACATGACATTCATGAAAGTATATTTATTTTACTTACTCTCATTGTTATTATCATGAAAGAGTTTCATGTGTGATTTTGAATTAGAATATATTTTATCATTTAACTTTAAAATGTATATGGTTATCGAGGAGCTTCCGCAGTTAAATTGGTTTTCATGCATATGATTTGGGTGCGTCATATGGGTTGTTTCACTCGGGTCGGGTAGTGTGTCGGGTGCCGGTCACGTAGATTTGAGTCATGACAAACTTAGTATTAGAGCACTAGGTTCTAAGTCGAGTCCTAGGAAGTCCATGGAGCCCTGTCAAGTAGAGTCCTATTTATTGGTGTGTTGCCGGCCACACTTATATTGGAGTGGCCACAATGACATCTATGGTGTTTCACTTTCTTCATACTTCAGATAGTGCATTGGTGCTTTAAGTGAGAGTATGGATTTTTTATCGTATTAACCTATTGTGGAAGATATAGAAGTGACGAGAATAATGCTCAAGGTTCAAGTTATAATACAACATGCTTTGGCTAATAGCCAAAAAGAGTTAGATTTGTTCAAAATGGAAAGGTAAGTTGAGAATAGATTGGGACTAATACAGTTATCACGTATAACTTTGGTGAATAAGAATTATCAGTCAAATAGTGAGAAATCATGGAAGAAAATAAGGTGATGATGTCATCTAGTATTGTTAGGATGGTATCTTGACATATATGAGTTTTACTAATGGATGCGAATAAGGACACCTATGTTAGACCCTGGATTTCAATTCATGGTTTTTAGTCAAATTTTTGGAGCGATTGTTTACTATGGTAATCACCATTAACAAGTTAAGCAAAGTTAAAAAAAATATAAATGAAGATATTGCATCTTAAACTATGATGACAAGATATAGACAGATGATATGGATCTAATTGATAAGTTAATGTGAATCAGTCAAGTTTGTGCTAAAATAGTATATCTCATAAGGAATATGACATAGTTAAGACAGTGTCAACAATGACCAAAGACACCTTCCTGGAGTAAAAAGAACAAGACTTTCTTGATTATCCAGGAGAGGGAATAATATTAGATGAGGGAGATGACCCTTAATTATGCTAGAGATCGGGTTTCCTCTAAGAATTATAGGTTATTGTCATGATTGTGTCATATGTAATAGAATGACACACAAGAAATAAAATGTCACGTGTAAGTAAGAGTTGAGGATAGACAAAGCATGCCATATGTAAAAGATGGGCATGACAACCTTGAGTTCCTCCAGATGATGAATGTGATACAAGTAAAAGTCAACCTCTAATTATGCATGTCAAGGCATGTGAGGATAAAGTATGGTGACATAAATGAGTACGCGTAAAAATATTAAGGCATGAGATGCACAAAAGGCATAATCTTGGAGGTTATAAGAAGCAATATAGATTGTTAGAGAAGGAAGAAAAAAAAAGGAATAATAACTTTGAGTTTTTCTAATCGAGGTATGTTTTATTTTATTTTATTAAAATGATGAAAGATTGAGAATTTTCAAGAATAATCTCAAAGTATCTCTATATGTGCCCAATATTAAAAGAGCAGTTAACTTGTGAGTGAACGAAACCTTATGATTTAAGAAGAATAAATACTAAAATGGCTCATGAGCTAAGTTAAAGTTTTAAGAAAGTTATACATATAACGTGTATGACGTAAGGCTCAAAAACAAAAACTAAAAGCGGTTATGGTACGGATTTGGAGATTGAGAAGTTACAAGAATTGTAGGTCTACATGATAATGTATCATAAATCCCTAATATGATATGTATGGACATTGTCAATGGTACCATAAAGAATAAAAAAATATGCAAGTATATATTTCTCATACGAAATGTGCTGATGTAAATATGTGGTATGAGCTATGGCCAAAGAGTTCGCATTATGATGTAGACATATCTTTATCATAAGTATTATCCTACTCGATGGGAATACCATCAAAATAAAGTTTTATTAAAGGGCTTAACAGCAAGAAATATAATTTTAGAAATATACTACAGAGTCTCTCTCTGTCTCTATTTATATATATATATATATATATATATATATATATATATATATATATATATATATATATGTGTGTGTGTGTGTGTGTGTGTGTGTGTGTGTGTGCGGGGGGGGGGGGGGGGGGGACTTGAGAACATGATTGTGGCCTAAAGATAGAATGTGTAATTCTTGCATTTAGCATTGTGAAGATGGTGTATGTTGTGAAAACAAAATTTATATAATGATTTGTGGATTTTGCCTAAAGGAATCACACTTGTTCAGCACATTTAAGCCCGAGATGAGTGGCATAAGGCAGTCATACTTGCTAGAACTATATTAGAGCATGGATTAAATGTTCAAATGTTAGACGAGATTTTAACGATAGAGTGAATATAAAAGAGTAAGTGGTAACTATAATGATATTGTAAGAGAAGAAAATAATGGCCCTTAGCAATAGATATTGCAGTTGTAGCGATGTGATACTTGGATAAAAAAATAAATAAAGAAAGTTCTTATGAGTATAACCAATTTATCCAATTGTCAGAATAATGAGTACATCGACATAGTGATGAAATAAAAGTCAATGTATGATGAAAGACTGAAGCTCTAAAATATAGATATCTAATTGGGAGGGATAAATAGCCTATTATGGTGGGTGAGCAAATTGACTGTCAATGAAAAATTCTATGTGAGATATAAGTTTAATATTGACTTTGAGTGGTAAGTAAGAGTTTGAATTGGGTTTACTCCTTAGTGGGGGAGCATCAGAAAAAGGGATTCACCTTAAAAATAATGGTTTGAGAAATAAAATGTTTTATTTAGTAGAGTCAAGATAAAGAGAAAACATTTGGTAAATTCATGACGGAATGAGCACAATTACTATAAAGTTTTAATTGCGATTCAAAGACTCATTACAAGTAATAGTTATGATGTTCTGCATCAAGGATATTAAAAGTTATGTCTAATAGTAAAAGATTTAATGGGCAACTCGAATGAATTCTTAAAAATTCAGGGGCATAGCGAAGAATAAGATAATACTTTAAACTATATGTGGGATAAAGTGGCATAAGAGGATATTTCAATGTGTGCGCACTTTAGCATGAGATGAAATAGAGAAAGGTAATGTAATGTGCATTCCTGAATGAGAAAAGATTCTTCTATAAGAAAAATAAAGTATGTCAGTATACGTCAACTCCAACCTCGATCGTGATAGCGTCCGACCCACTATCAGGCAAGCCCGATAAATTTAATAACCTCAATCATTTTTATGCAGTTCATGAATTAATTAACACAGATAAATTACTAAGTCATCATACTGAAATTCTGAAATATGGTTAGAATATGCGAAAATCCCAAATACCAATATTACTACACAACCCGAAGAATTCAGTATCACAAGTCTGAGACTTTAATACATGAGTATCAACCTAATACATATCATAAAGAAATGTGAAAATGAATAGATATAAAAGGGAAAATCAGGACTGCGGACATCATGCAGTTACCTAAATATTCTCGAATAAGCTGCTTGGCAGAGAAGTCCTCACTCAGCCTCAGATGCACCTGGATCAGCACACAAGGTGCAGGGAGTAATGTGAGTACTCCGACCCAGTGAGTAATAAACATAAATAAAGGTTGAGAATAAAAAATTCCTGAATAGGCACAGAGTAATTCTATAAATGCAGCGATGTAAACCAAATAGTATAAAGTCCATAAACATATGAAATCATTTAAGGAAATACCGCAACAAATAAATAAATAAATAAATAACAGTCAAATATGAAATGCAACATATAGTCCAGCACTCTCTAGTACCCGCTGTGGCGTGCAGCCCGCTTCATTTATTTATCATCGACGACGCTCATTGGGGGTGTGCAGACTCTGGGAGGAGCCCCTTATGAGCCAAGCGCAAAATAAACTATCTCTTGGCATTAACTAGGTCCTCGACCTCATATCAATATCAATGTAATACCGCTGTGGCACGCAACCCGATCCCGTACTCAGTCCAGAATCACATAAGCCCCTAGGGCACAATAATATATAAATATTCAGACTTCATTAGAAATATTATTTAAGTTTCGAGTTTGAGAAAAATAGCTGAATTTGAAAAATAGTATTGAATACCAGGACTAAGTTCAACAATACGTAAAAATGGTAAGAAACAAGTAATAGCAATCCCTGAAGGATTCAATCAATTGGCACGAAGCCCAAATATGACAATCAGCTCAAATCATAAAGATAACAAGTAATATTCAGTCAAAATACGCAGTAAATTCATCTATAGGGAAAACCAAGTCATAATCCCCGATAGTGCTCTACCCTAGGCTCGCTATCCGTTATGCAAGTCACCTCAATATAGCACTACAATGTGCAAATTCCGAGGCTTCAACCCCTCAAAACATCATTTACATCTACTACTCACCTCAAGCCGGCCAAAATCCTAGCTCGCTATGCCCTTGCCTCTCAAATCGACCTCCACGCGCGTCGAATCTGATAAAAACCTCAATTAATACGTCACAATATGCCAATGGAACAATACCCAATTGAAAACAATCAAAAAATAGCAAAAATCTCGAAATTAGCAATAACCCAAGCCCCGAGCCCATTTCTCAAAAGTCAGAAAGTTTAACATCAAAGAAGTCCTTATCTCACCACGAGTCTATACATATAATTACCAAAATCGTAGTCCAAATGACCCCTTAAATCCCCATTTTTAACTCTTAACTTCAAGCCCTAACCTCCATTCTAACTCCTTAATTCCTTAGTTTTTCAGTCTAAATTCACGTAATAACACCCTAGAATTGTGGTTTTGACTCAGAAATCCTTAACTCAAAGAAGTCCTTTGATTTCTCTCTTCCAACTCGCCCAATTTCTCCAAGTCTGAAGTGAAAAATATGAAACCTTTTAAAATTACGCGAAGGAGAAATTAAATAACACTGACCAGTCATTTCCGCATCTGTGGCTCCGTAGCCCCATCTGCAGCTCCCGTTACTGCGGTCAAAACTCCGCATTTGCGGTTTCCTTTAACTTCTCCAAACTCCGGATCTGCGGTCATTTCGTCGCATCTGCGACTTCGCAAACGCAATCAGCAACTCTGCACCTGTGATACTTGCCGCTTGTGCGTCTCACATCCCGCTTCTGCGGTCTTATTTCCACATAAGCGAAAATACCAGAAGCAGCTGCAAAAATCTTAAGTTCACAAACCAAAACTTCTCGTTAACCATCTGAAATCACCCCGAGGCCCCCGGGACCTCAACCAAAAGCACAAACACCTCCTACAACATCATTAAAACTTTTTCCAATCATAAATATATCTCAACCAACACTAAAGCGATTATTTCTCATCGAATGCAAGCCTAAATTCTTTAAAAACTTCCGAAATACGCATTCGATAAAAAACCTGACCAAATCACCTCCAAATAGTCTAAACTTTTGCACACACATCCCAAATCACCTAACGGAGCTACTATCAATCTCGGAATTCCATTCTGACCCTCGAATCAAAATCTCACCTATCAACCGGAATTCACCAAAATACTAACTTCGCCAATTCAAGCGTAATTCTACACCGGACCTCCAAAATCACTTGGGATCACACTCCTAAGTCCCAGATCATCCCCCCAAGTTGACCAAATCATCAGAATCTACATCCGAGCCCTCTACCACATAAGTCAACATCCGGTTGATTTTTCCAAACTAAGCCTTCCATAAAGAGACTAAGTGTCTCATTTCCTTTTAAAAATAAATCTAAGCCAACTCGATAACATAAGACACTGATAATGAAGCATAAAGAAGAAGAAAAAGGGGAAACAGAGCGGTAACTCATGAGACTACGGGTCGGGTCGTCATGTCCTCCCCAACTTAAACAAACGCTCGCCCTCGAGCATACCCAGAGTTGTTCTAGAAGCCAACCAATAGCTGAATAACTTTACCATGCATATACCCAGGGGTGATCCCACGTCACCCTATATCATATAGGTCCGACAACAACTTTTAACTAAAATTACACAGTCCAATCTAGTCCATATACCATAGAACAACATTTTCACTTGTGAAACCATCAATACGATCAAAACCTCACATCTACACTTTGAATAGACCAAAACCAGCTGTAGTAACCCATGCCTGCAAACCCACGTGCAATTATCCGATGTACCACGTAACTCAAACACATGTAGCGATAAATTCCATTCACAACAGCTGCACACAACACCCGGATACCGGTAGAAACCCTTTATCAACTAAACTCTCGTTCCAATGCTCCCATATACTGCCAACGATAATGAAACACGCAATAAACCATAACCATCACTTAGATCAGTCATCCATAAGGTTACTTCTCCTTTGGCAAGGACCATAGAAAATTTCTGAACCGAACTCGATATTTATTCATCAAACATGCTGAAATAAAATCTGTTTCCATTCATTACACGCCCTCAACGATCTCATATACTCCAAAACAATTACTCTGGTGACATAACACATCAAGCCAGGCCAAGGTCAAAACTTGCACAGTCTGCTCACTATTAAGCAACAATCCGAACATACTCACATCATGAAACTGACTCAGACGAAAGATCCGTACCGCAAGCACACCAATATTATCACATCACACGGCTGAGAACCCGTCTCACATCATAGGAATAGAACACACAAATTTGACCCGCAAAGTCATATTTCTACACAGGATCCTATCCAAATACTGCTCCACATGAAACACCTCAAGTCACTATGCTCGAAATCCACAACCATGCTCAATTGATGTATGGAAACAAAGAAAATCATTACACCCACAGTGAAACAAATAACATACACCACCCAAACCTGATAGGACATAACAGGTACGTCATTCACCGAGCAACACCCAATTACTTTTCCCTACTTGAATTCTACTAAGAGACCCCAATTGAACCGCACTATATGTGCCTATAACCAACAAATCATAGCGTCTCACAACACAGAAAGATGACTTATAAGCCTCCCCATATTACTAATAAGCTCAATAACGATCAAATCAACACATCCATCAACAATACAATTCGAGGCCAACTAAGCCGACTCAGGCTACAACACGCATCCACATTGGCCTGCCAACAAAATCATTATTAAGGAAACCTAAAGCTGCTCATTCCACTCCTATAACCCTGCCGGTGCCATATGATATGGTGCTCGACATCAAATTAATACCAAAATAAATCGTCTTTCTTGGCGACATGTCCGACCACAAGAAACACATCCGAAAAGTCCCTCAACATCGAAAGTGAATCAACATCAGGGCCTCAGCGCTAATACTCATCACAAAGGCCTAAGTAAGAAAGACAATCCATCCTAGTCGTCTATTGGGTCTTCGAATATAAAACCACTTTACCAGGATATAATCTAACGCACCTCGCCACTCAACCCGTAGCATTTCTGGCATAACCCGTAGCGCAATAGTCTAGAGTAATCTAACACAGACATAACCAGTCTAACCCCAACATCATATCTAATATACAATATAGCAAGCAATAAAAGATCCACTCGAGTCTTCAAATCCCAATAGTCGCCAAACAGTGCCGATGCACACTATCTACCACCACAACATAGACTGAAAATGAGAATTTCCGGTCTCCAACTCCATGTAGCACAAAAATCACCATACCTGATCTCAAATCCCACTGTTAGAATACATATCATACCTCAGGTTCCCAATCATTCCACGAAGTATATTATGAAACTCCCATGTGCCCTCAAGAAACTCGAATATTAGCAGTCGATCTAACAAGAAAGCACCGCAGTACTACCGAAGTTCTATCAACTTAATCACATTGCCCTTTTTCTGAAACATATACCATCATAGAATCACTATGATTAGCGTTACCATTTTCTTAATCATCTGAAGATCATTCACTCTAATCACCTGAAGTTCGTTTCTCTAATCACGTACAGCTGCCCGTGTTGCCTAAGAATTTAATGACTTCCCATACGAACCGAACCGAAACCTTGCCCATGTGAATCCCAATCCTCCACAACATATCACATATACCATACCATCCTAGGATAACATAAGAACTGCATCTCTCTCCGAGCCACGAACACTAATATACTCAACTAGTCTAGAACTTCCATTGATCCCATCGAGAAGAAAAATTGTTACGCATCCCATGCCTCTCATATTGGTAGAAAATGCACTTCTCCAACCACGATAGAGATCAATAAGAACTCTCCCAATACCGTTTGCAAATTAAACTGCCAGGATTGAATCTTCCTAACTAGACCAAGCTTAGTAAGCCATTAAAGCCTATGAGCATTGTTGAAAAATTACCTTTAAGAACCAATAAGCCATTGAATACTCTCTCAAATATTCTTAGAAACACCACATTCCAGAATACTTTACTCTACAGAACTTCCTGTGAATCTAAACCCGTTACCTTTACTTTCCTGATACTGATACATAAAATCCCATAATTATCATAAAAATACTACAAGTCTTAACCTCTTCCAATGAAAACACGGTCTCTAACCACATACACAACCTTAAGATACCTGATTGTTTCTTGCAGAATCTTGAACACATTAGAACCATTCTCGAAAGTCATTCACTCTTATTCAAACTGCAACTTACCTAACCTAACTAACAGAACCACATGTGCCTCATTACCACTCTAACACCGCAGGATATGACCTCATTCCAATACAAACAAAAATCTTCCTGCTCCATGCACTGAGCATTCTTCACCAACAACAGCTTAAGACATCCTATGATTCTCACACATCTATGAAGCCCCATATAACCTTTGTCAAAAATTTCCTTCACTCGAGCCATCCTCGGCTCAATTTCCGCAATCAGAACTGATTCGCCAGCATGTCTTAAATCGAAACCAACTTAGCACATAACGGTGCAATCAGCTAATCAATAGCAACCTCCCAAACTTGGCTCGAAGCCATAGATCAAAATGCACAATAAGTCATAATGCATACACTCCATTGCTTCCTTAATACCATAGTGAGATTAAACTCAATCCTTCATAAGCTTGTGGAAACACAAATCATCTAAAAAAAATTTAACTCTTCTTGCAAATCTCGCATTCACTCACATAATAGATAAGCCCACTCTCTAGGCGATCCAATCTAGATTTCAACGCATTTTCTTCACTTGTAAATGAGATCTCCTAACATACATATAAGGATCACACCACTTTAGAACACTCCACAAGAGATAACCCACATGTTTCGCCTCAATATAACATTTCTGTGTACCTTCCACCATCATACACATTATACAGTTACTCAGTCTTCCTGAGTCTGAAATTATACCGCAACATGAAATTTACTTCACTCCCAACTATGAGACATGAAAATATTCTTCACGCGCCCATAACTCGGGGCTATACCTCAAATCGTGATGGAATTCAAACACCTAATAGTTCTACTATATTCTAGCAGGCCTTCCTCGTCAGTTCCAAGTCACATAGATACATCTGCAGTACCAACAAACTCATCACATAGCCATCCAGCCGTCACTTCCACTAATACGGACAAACTGACCATGTAAGTTCAAAGCACTTACTCACGCAGTCAGCACCTCGGTGCTCAAGTCATAGGCAAAGATCCGGCCTCAAGTCCTCCAGACTGGCCCAACACCAACACCTAGAGATCACATCTCGCCCCTCAATCAGGAAATCACAAGCAATTAAGGCACATCTGGTACTGATTGCTCATGCGCGCATACAAATACGTGGAAGGAATTTATAGAGTTACCTCTCAAACTGAATCAGTAATGCACGATAAGAATATAAGAATGTAAAGTTTACCTAAAGGTTCTGCAGTCTTTCGAGGATAAGTACAGATGTTTTTGTACAGATCCGCGAGACTCTACTAAACGGGCTCATGACTCACGAGACCAAGTAACTGGCTTTGATACCAACATGTTGCGACCCCAACCCCGGTCGTGATGGCGCCTGACACACTGCCAGGAAAGCCCTACAAATTTATAACCTCAACCATTTTTCTACAGTTCATGAATAAATTAACACAGATAAATTACTAAGTTATCATACTGAAATTCTAAAATAAAGTTAGAATATGCGGAAATCCCAAATACCAATACTACTACACAGACCTAAGAATCCGGTGTCACAAGTCTGAGCCTCTAATACATGAGTATCAACCTACTACATATCATTCTAAAGAAATACATAAATGAATCGATAGGATAGAAGGAAAAATCAGGACTGCAGATGTCATGAAGCTACCTTGATACTCCCCGATAAGCTGCTCGGCAGAGAAGTCCTCACTTAGCCTCAGATGCACCTGGATCTACATACAAAGTGCAGGGAGTAATGTGATTACTCCGACTCAATGAGTAATAAACATAAATAAGGCTGAGAATAAGAAATCCTGAATAGGCACAAAGTAATTCTACAAATACATCAATATAAACCAAATAGTATAAATTCTGTAATCCTGCAAAATCAATTAAGGAAATACTGCAACAGATAAATAAGTAAATAACAGTCAAATATGAAATGCAACATATCGTCTGGTACTCTCTAGTACCCGCTGCGACGTGTAGTCAGCTCCATTTATTTATCGACGACGGCACTCACTAGGGGTGTGCAGACTCCGGGAGGGGACCGTTATGGCCCAAGTGCAATATAATCCATCTCGTAGAATCAACTAGGCCCTCGACCTCATATCAATATCAATATCAATATAATACCGCCGCACCGTGCAGCCCGATCCCATACTCAGTCCAGAATCACATAAGCCCCTCAGGCACCATAATATATAAATATTCAGCCCAAACTTCATTAGAAATATTATTTAAGTTTCGAGTTTGAGAAAAAGGGCTAAGTTTGAAAAATAGTATTAAATACCAAGATTGAGTTCAACAATATGTAAAAATAGTAAGAAACCAGTAATAGCAATCCCTGAATGGTCATTTACATCTATTACTCACCTCAAGCCGGCCAAAATCCTAGCTCCCTATGCTCTTGCCTCTCAAATCGACCTCCTCGCACGTCAAATTTGATCAAAACCACAACGAATAGGTTACAATATGCCAATGAATACCTGAGTCTAAACCAAATTGGGCGAGTTGGAAATCCCTTGATTTCTCTCTTCCAACTCGCCCAATTTCTCCAAGTCCAAAGTGAATACTTGGATAATATGCTTGCTCTATTATGTATGTTCTAACAGTTTATCCATTAAACGCTTTATTAAGAAATACATCCTGAAATCCATAGTATAACAACTGGGCAACCCAAAATCCAACATCATCAGATATTTATAATTAAATTAGGAATTTAACGTCAACTTTGAGGAAATTTTGGGTGTCAAATATCAATCATCTTATGCGATTATGTTGGAGAAGAAAAAAAGGTGGATCGTAATTCATCATCTCACCTTCAAGATATATTCATTACTATCCATCATAATATAATCTTGTGATATGACCAACATATTAGCTAGTGGGTCCATCTCACATAAGCATAAACTTATTTGCAAAGTAATCTTTGTTGATAATATTTTTGGGACCAAAGGTATTGCATTGTGTGGTGAATATCATTTGCAAAAGTTGTATTTTTTCTTTTATATCTTGGAGGAAAGGCTTTTTTCCTAATAAATGAAAGGCCGTTAATTCATTTTCAACATAGTAACAAGATTTGAGTCTTCATTTCTTTTTTCTTCCTCTCCTCCTTTATTGATAGTTATTTGTAAGAGAGTTGAGTTTTGGGAAACACTTGTGCGATCCTCTTTTTTTAAAGTAATTTTGTGAGGTTATTCTTTCAGGGGTATTTGGGATTAATTAGAGTATCTACTCTAATTTTTTACTCTTACTGGTATAGTAAATTTGCTCCTCTCCGCTTGTGGACATAGGTCACTTTGACAAAACCACGTTGAATTTGTGTCTTCATTATATGATTTAATTGTCGTTGCTATCAACTTGTATTGTCTTTGTTATTATCATTATAATATTATTTGGCTAAATTCTGCACTATAGAATTTTTCTATCTTAACAAATTAGTATCATAACCGGATCTAATCACGCTTGTTTCAATAGTCAATATGAATCTAACAAAGAATTATGTTGAGAAATTTGATCGAAATGCAAGCTTCGAAATGTGAAAATTAAATATGGAAGCTATTCTAATTCAAGATGCCTTAGATTTTCCACTGAAAGGAAAGTAGAAGAAGCCAGATAAAATGATGGACTAGGAGTTTGCCTTCATTGACAAAAAAGGCAAAGGCGTGTATTATTTTAAATTTCTCGAATGAGGTTTTGCATGAAGTTGCTACAGAAAGCTCAGCCAAAGGCATATGGAAGCTGAAAACCCTGTATATGTAAAGAACATTGGAAAACTTGCTTTACCTAAAGCAAAAAATCTAAACTTTTCGTATGGCTGAAGGTAGATACTTATATACTTACACATCTTGATACTTTTAATAGTATTATGGATTTAAGTAACATAGAAGTTGAAATTAAAGATGAAGATCAAGTTGTGTTATTGCTTGTTTCCTTACCCCATTCATTTAAATATATAAGAGATATTATGCTTTATGGAAATGATAATATCTCTTATAAAGATATCAAATCTATTTTGAAATCAAAAGAACAAATATATATATGTTACAGGGAAAACTAGCGGGAACCAAGGGGAAAGGTTGTTCGTAAGAGGCACATCAAATAAGAAAGATTCAAGTAGTGAGAGACCTAAATCATGGTCAAATTTCAGATACAGAAATGTCATGTGCACATACTTTCATAAGAAGGTCACACTATTTATGAATGCTTTAAATTGAAAAATATAAGAAAACATACATAAAACAAAAATAAGCACAAAAATACTACACTGCTGAAACAAGTGTAGCTGTTGATGAGATCGAGAGAAATATTTTTTATTTGAAACTAATAATAGTTTCAAATCTAACAATTGGTGAATTTTGGATTCGGGTTGTTCTTATTGTATATGTCCTTATCAGCATTTATTTACCACATATGAATCTACTTGAGGTGGAGTTATCTTGATAGCAATAATGATGTCTGCAAAGTTATTGGAAAAGGTGTTGTTCGAATTAAAATACACGATGATGTAGTGAAACTATCACTGATATTAGACATATTCCTTACTTGAAGAAAAATCTCATCTCTTTAGGCACTCTATAATCTCTTTGGGTGCAAGTACGCAGGTGAATGTGGAGTTCTAGAAGTTTCTTATAGTGCTCTTGTGATCATGAAAGCACGCAGATCTGGTACGTTATATACTCTATTGGGATATACTTTTACAGGTGCTGCTGCACTTTCAATATCAGATAAATCTGATTCCGACATCACCAAATTGTGGCATATGCAGTTGGGGCATATATGTGTAAAAGGTATTTCCATCCTCAGAAAAAAAGGTCTCTTGTGTGGCCAAAGTACTAGAAATATGAAGTTCTGTGAACACTTATATTCGGGAATCAAAACAGAGTCAGCTTCAAATATCCAGCAATTCATAGAACAAAAGGTGTACTTTAGATTACACTCATTCAGATCTTTGGGGTCCTTCACGTACCATGTCAAAAGGTGGGACCCAGTATATGTTAAGTTTCATTGATGATTATTCAAGGGAAGTTTGGTTTATTTCCTAAAAAATAAAAGTGATGTTTTCTTAAATTTCAAACGATGGAGAATTTTGATTGAGAAGCAAACAGGAAAACATGTTATACAGCTTAGAACAAATAATGGCTTGAAGTTTTAATGATTAATTCAACAAATTTTGCAAGAATGAAAGAATTACTCGACATCGTATGGTGAGAATGATAACACAACAAAAGGGTGCGGCGGAAAGAATAAATAGAACTCTTTTGAAAAGGGCTTCCTGCATGATTTCAAATGTTGGGTTGACAAACGCCTTTTGGGCAAAAACTATCTCTACAGCTTATTATATTATCAAACGTGCTTCTTCCGCACCCTTGAACTTTAAGACTTTAGAGGAAATGTGGTCAGGTACTCCTGCTAATTATTCTAATTTAAAGATATTTGGTTGCCCAACATACATGCATATAAATGATAAAAAATTAGAGCCAAGGGCTAAATTTTCCTTGAGTATACATATGGAATGAAAGGATACTGACTATAATATCCTGATCCCATGACACCAAAATTTATAATTAACAGAGATGTAAGCTTTTATAAATCCTCTATGTTACATTTCAGAAGAGAGTCTTCTAATTCTTGTAATACAGATAAAAGGAAATAGTACAAAGAAGCAGGTGGAGATTGAGATTGGCATTCTTTCTGAGACAAGCTCACTAACATTGGAGAAAAATCTAGTTGAAACTCCTGAAGTTGAGCCAGAACCTGAAATTCCTAAAGTTGAGACTCCTGAATTTGTTTCCGAAAAAGAGGAGTATTCTATAGCCAAGCATAGACCAAGAAGAGAAAGTAAACAATCATTAAGGTTTGGCGATTATGTTGCATTTGCTTTTTCAGTTGCACAGGAAACTGAAGAAATTGGAGAACCATTAAAATATCCATAAGCATTTTCTGGTGCTGATTAAACCAAGTGGTTGATTGCAATGAATGAAGAAATTGAGCCTCTCCACAAGAATGGTACATGGTCTCTTATGAAGCCGCCGTCAGGAAAGAGAATCGTTGGTTGCAAATAAGTTTTCAAGAAAAAAGATGGCATTCCAGGGTTGAAGATGCGAGGTAAAAGGCACGATTAGTTGCAAAGGGCCATGATATTTTCTCTCATGTTATTAAAGATTCCTTTATTTGTGTCTTGCTTGCCTTGGTTTCCATGTATGATTTGGAATTAGAACAGCTTGATGTTAAGACAAATTTCTTACATGGAGAACTTGAGGAATAAATATACATGCATCAATCTGAAGGATCTGAAATTGAAGAAAAATAAAATCATGTTTACTTGTTGAAAAACAATCCTTGTACGGATTAAAGCAGTCTCCAAGACAATGGTACAAAAGGTTTGATTTCTTTATGTTGGATCATGGTTATTTGATGATCATGTATGATAACTATGTTTACTTTCGGAAGTTAAATGATGTTTCACTTGTGTACTTATTATTATATGTTGATGACATGCTCATTGATGCTGAGAATTTGATAGAAATTCACAATTTGAAAAGTCGGATTAATAGTGAATATGATATTAAAGATTTGGGAGAAGCTAAGAAAATCCATGGCATGGAGATCAAAAGAAACCGAGGAGCCAATAGTTATTCCTGACCCACAAAAGGTACTTGGAGAAAGTCTTGGAGAGGTTTTGGTATGAAAGATGCTAAACCAGCTAGTACTCCTTTTGCTGCTCATTTTAAGTCATCAGCTGCTCAGTCGCTGTAATCAGAAGAAGAAGAGAGGTATATGGCACATGTACCTTATTCCAGTGCAATTGGCGGTATTATGTATGCAATGGTGTACACACGTTCAGATATTTCCCAACCAGTAAATATAGTGAGTCGATATATAGCTTGCCCTGATAAGCAAATTGGGAGGCTGTGAAATGGATACTCGGCATGTTTAGAGTTTGAGAGAAATACTAACTCTTTGGTTGTTTTATGGACTCAAATTATGCAGGTAATCCTGACAAAATAAGATCACTCACATGCTATGTATTTTGCATCGGTAGTTGCGCTATCAGCTGAAAAACTACATTACAACATGTAGTAGCTTTATCTACTATTGAAGCAGAATATATGGTAGCGACCAAAGCTATCAAAGAAGTCTTATCGTTGAAGGGTCTATTTGCTGAACTCGATTTGCACCAAGGTGGTGTTACTATTTTTTATGATAGTCAAAGTGCTATTCACTTGACTAAAGACCAAATTTATCTTGAGAGAACGAAGCATATTGACATCAAGTATCACTTTATACGGGACACCATTGCTAATGGAAAAGTCTCTGTTAAGAAGATCAATACTAGAAATAATCCAGCTGACAAGTTCACAAAGTCTCATCTAGTTGGCAAGTTCAAGCTTTGCTTGAACTTGATTGCCATTTATGAAGAATGATTTAGACCACATGGGCTTTTGTGGAGAGGGTGGGGAAAATTTACTATATCAACTAAAATTAGACCAAGGCGGAGATTTATAATATGACCAATATTTTGGCTAGTTGAGTCCATCTCGCAAATGCATAAGCCTATTTGTAAAGTAGACTTTGTTGGCAATATTTTTTAGACCAAAAGTATTACATTGTGTGGTGGATATCATTTGCAAAAGTTGTACTTTTTTTCTTTTACGCCTTGGAGGCCAAGGCTTTTTCGCCTATAAAAGAAAAGGTCATTAGTTCATTTTTCAATACACCAATAAGATTTAAGTCTTCATTTCTTGTTTCTTCATCTCCTCCTTTATTGAGAGTTGTTTGTAAGAGAGTTGAGTGTTAGAAAATACTTATGTGATCTCCTTTCTTTAGAGTGATCTTGTGAAGTTATTCTTCTGGGGGTATTTGAGATCAATTAGAGTATTTACTCTAATTGATACTCTTATTAGAATAGTGAATTTTCTCCTCTCGACTTGTAGACGTAGGTCTTTGAGTGTACCATGTTAAATTTGTGTCTTCTTTATATGCTTTAATTGTCGTTGTTATCAACTTGCATTGCCTTTGTAATTGTCATTATAACATTGTTTAGTTAAATTCTGCACTATCTGATTTCCAGATTTTAACAAATCTTTTAGCAAGTGCCTATGCAGCTTTTTGACTATGGTGTCATTTAAACCTGGCATTGTCGATTTGAAGTATAAATTTAAGTTAAAGCTCACTAAAGTTTCAGCAAATACTGGGTCGTAACCTTTAAAAGTATTATGATTTCAGTTTTAAAAACCTTAAAGGTCGAAGACATCAAATTTATATTTTAGATTTAACGTTTGGTCCGAAACAGTGAATCAGGATCAACATCAACGGCATACTATCAGAAGAAAATCGAAGATCCAATAGTACTCAATGGAGTAGAAGTGATTAAATTGTTGAAGATATGGAGGAATTCTCAATTCGATAATAAATAATTAATGAAAGGAAGCTTTTAAACCATCAGTTATCATATTGTACTTAAACTCAAGATTTCTTATACAAGGCAAAAGAACCGCTAATATAGACAGGAATCAAGATTCTTTGCAAATAAAAATTTATGCTGACATGCCCTACCTTCACTAAATTTTTTAGAGCAATGCTAGAATTTAATAAAGATCCAAAAAACTAAATATTGTTACCCTCTGATTTAATGCTAAGGTTATCAAGTAGTAGCTATACCACACACGGAGTAATTTAAAAGTAAGCATTATCTAAGACTAATTAATATTGAATGTAATTAGTATTCCAAAAAAGTACATCAAACAAAAAGGGAAGGATCATCAAGAAATTACAAATAGGGTAAAATTAAAGGATATTGAGTAGTCATGCAAATGACTTTGCCTATTTTGATTAATTAAAATTAAAACCCTCATTTCTTTTTAACATAAGGTCAGTTCTCCAAGTCTGGTCATTTGGTCTGTGGTGGCAAAGCTGAGGATTCCGTGCATTGCACTACTGTAGGAGATCCATGTCTATGCAGAAGTTCACGTGCCAACTCTTGAAGATCGCCGCTGCCGCCTCCGGGGTTGGACGGTGAAATCTCTACCGGAGCTCTAATGCCGCCACCATAGTGGCGTGGGTCCATAGGTGATGGCCGTGGCTGCTGCATAGCCCAAGAGGGTTGAACCATTGGATCAAAAAGTGAGGATAAATCATATGCTGCTGGCAATATTGAGGGTCCTGCTGTTGGCAAGTCTGCTATGGAGAGAGCTGGCTGTGGCGGTAGCAGTGTCTGAGATTGTCGTGAAGGCGGCGGCGGCGGTGTTGGAAGCTCTAGGGTTGCGAGATGGGCTTGTAAGTATGAGAGTTCTGCTTGTAAATTCACTACCTGAGTTGATAAACAACTGTACGCTATCAATGCACAGAAACTAAACGTTCTATTTACTAACATACTATACCTGAAAAATGAACAATATAATTTCGTGGATCACTACTGGCAGAATTAATTATGCTTTGATTTTTTTATTTAAAAACTACATAATTATTTAAGAGAGAAAACAATCAACTTACACGATGCATGGGTGACTCTCACAAAAAATCTGAGATTTTGATTACATGAAAAGATTTGCTTTATCCAAATCTAAAGAAAAAGGTGGTAAACTGGTAATATATTGCATGTTATCTTGTCTAACTGTCTAAATAACCATCTTTTGTAATCATGGGGTGTCTTTCTGTTACAATGAAACAAGGAAAAGCAATTTTAGGTAAATGCAATCTGAGTGATCTATTTGGCTGAGTCCCGATAGAAGATTTGGGGCTTGTTTGGCACCAATGATAAACTGATAATTAATTCTGGGATTAAATTTTAGATGAATTAATTATCTAATGTTTGGTTGAGATAAAATTTTAGTATAACTAATCTCAGAATTAGTTATCCCTAGATTGAAGTGCTATTATTATTTCTATGAGGGCTCATTTGATACGACAGATAAGGGATAATTAATTTCGTGATTAAATTTGAGATGAATTTATCTCACGTTTGATTGTGATAAAATAACGATATAACTAATTCCAGAATTAGTTGTCCCGACATTATAGTATTATTTTTAACCCTATGGGAGGTTGGGATAAAAATCATATAATAACTAATCCCAAGATAATTAACTTCTCATTCCGATCCCTAAAAAGAATGGGATAATAATCTCATAATACATTATCTCGAACTAATTAATTTCAAAGTAATAACTTATTTCTCAATCAAACAAGCCAGTGAAAGAGGAAGGAGAGGTTTCGAGATTCAAATTGTCTAGTTTAAAAGTTTTATAGCTTTTCAAAAGTCGTAAAGCTATCAAAGTGTTCATATTAAAAGAAGTTCATAGGTGGGGGATAAATTTTTCCTATAAGAATGACAAAATCATGCAATGGCTGGGTTCTAAAGGTACCGTATTTACTTCAAATTCCATACTTTATGCAATATATCTAATACATCATTAATTACTGGTAAACTTTGGGATCTGTGTATCACTGACAAATTCAAAGGAATAGAAGTTGATTTAGGTTCTTTTGGGAAGCATAGAATAATCTAACCAATTCCCAATACTCCAACTGATAAATAAAAAGAGAGAAAAAGAAAATGTAAAGAAGCAAATGACCTTCAAAGTCAACCAGCAGACACGGAGAATTATATCTAATTAACTGTCTGATACAAGTGAATTATTGAAGCGGAACTTTAATGACATTTGATATTACAAATAAAAATATAAAAGTGTATACCTTTTGTTTTCAGAAGAAATCCAGCCGGTTTACTTTTTCAAACATTGAAACTTTAGATTAAATTTAAGGGACAATTCATTTGTGACATCCATGCATATTTGCCTAATTCTGAAAGCAACTGAATACAGCAAACACAAACATATTACACTGTTAATTAACGTAAATAATGTTTTAAAAAAAGGGTAGGTTTATCAATATAAGCAGACATAATTCAGTAGACACTAATTGAAGAACCAAACTTAAGTCAAGCTGTTAACCGGATATAAGGTGAGAGAAAAAGAAAGGACTAAATTAAAGAAAGCTTTTTTTAGTTTTTATTATTATCCTAGTTGAGGAGTATCGGTTTCAACATGCTTCTTAGAGAAACAACAAAAGAGTGGTCATTGTCCCTTGTACTAAAAATAACCAAAATATATTTTCATTTTGCTCCAAAGAAAAAAGAGACTGATTATTTTTTTTAAAGAGAAGAATATTTCTATGAATTTTGAATAAGGAGAAGGGGAAGAAATGGAGATTTTAGGAGTATGCCGACCATTTCCTTAATAACAGCAAAATTCAAAGAGGTACTGTTACCCACATCATCATAAGTTAATCAATCAAAACAACTTATTAATTTCAGCAAAGTATAAAACTGTTCCTTAAATGCAACACATCATGGTCCATTTCCCCTTTGTACAAGAAAATCATGTTCAAGATCTAAGTACATTACCTTCACTCGCTTATATATAAGAGTTTAATTTAGTTTATTATTGGACACAAAAATGTAAGACAATTTACATATGCCAACTCAAAATCTTAAAACATACTCATCGCAACGTTAAGAAGTCTTTACTTTTGACAACCAATGCCAGATCCAAGACCATGTTCCTCGCCTTTATTTCCTACATACATTTCTTCTTTGCTTTCTTCACACAAAACACTAATTAATGCGGGAAAGCTGTCTCTTTTCACTCGTCCTAAAATTTTGAGTCTTTGAAAAGAAAATATTAATGAATAAGGTATTCTTTTTTAAGATCGTCATAATCTTAAATCCTTTGGAAGTTTGGGAAAATCCGAACAGGACTTAAGTGTGTTTAATTCAGAGTTGATCATATATTCGTAACGCATGGAGAAAATAGTTAAAAAATAATGGAGATTCTTGAATACGCATATGGGGTTGTGTTTTGTATTTATTCTATATATGAAAACATAACGTGGAAGTAGAGTGAAGGCATTGATAATCAGTTGTTGGAGAAGTTCTAAAAGAAGAAGCAAAACGATTTGTAACGGAAGAAGAGAGGGGTGTCTTTATTTTACCAACTTTGATGATAAGACAGACTTTGAATAATTAAAAAAAGTAACCCCCACGAGTTAACACTATTCTTGGGGGGAGGACAAATGAGTCTTTTTCAAGAAACAAATTGAAGTTCAGATAATGAGTGTTAACCAATCTATAGTCATGGCAAGAAACACAGTTGAGTCTATTGTTGGATTTAACTTATATACGCTGAGAGAGAGAGAGTTTAATACTTTATATAGTTTACCTGTTGTTGAAGAGCGAAGATGTGAGCAACACAGCCATTGACAGGATCTCGGAGTCGAGCTTGAGCTTCATAACAAATGGTGACAACAGCATCAAGACGTTTATGGACAGGAATATGAAGGAGAAGTTTTGAAACATTGCTAGCTCCAAATACTTTGTGAACAGCTGCAAAATGAGCTGCACCTTGTTCTGAATCAAAATAAGGTGCAAATATACAACCAGCTACACACTTCCTTCTCAAGAATTTACAAGCACCACATGGCCCTCCTCCTCCACCACCACCACCACCACCACCTCCGGTGCTACTACTTCCACTAGTTCCACCACCAACTCCTCCGCCTCCAGTGGCGGTGATCCCGCCGCCAGTACAACTACTTGGATTATTTGAGCTCATTTTCTTGGAGAATTCACCTCTTTTAGAACTTGATATAACATAACTTGAAGGGGTTCTAAAGAAGAAGAAGAAGAATAGAAGGAGTACTTACTAGGGTTTGGTTGGTGGTATTTGTTGGTATTAATTTTTTTTATATTTTAAGGTTTTGTTGAAGTGTGTATATTAGTGGAGAGGGGGGGTGTTTTAAACACTAAATGAAGTCTTTAAAGCCACGCGATGAAGCAAACCCCGTTTAGCTGCTTGCGTGAAGCAAACATGCGATAAGCCAACTGCCTTTTTATTTATCTTCCTTCCTCTCGTGAGTTTTGGCCTTTGCTACCTAGCATTAGCAACACCCCCTCATGTTTTTCTTTTTCTTTTCTTTCTTCTAGCAATAATAATTTATTTTCTTTTTGCTCTCTTTTTATACCACTTTTGATGTAATACAAGAAGAATACATCCACTCTTGCTTTACATTGCTATATAACACAAACTTACAAAATAAGAGAATAGTTTTTGGAGAGAGAGATGTTGAAACGTGTCAATGGGAGTGTCTATATTAGCCTTTCTCTGCGTGTTTCAAGCTGCGTAGAGGGCAAAAGACGCCAACTATATCTCTCCTTTTCGACGTTGAAAAGGAATTCATTCTACCTCATCTTTATAAAAATTTTCATTTAAATAATCCAAATAGAAACGGCTTTGTACGCTTTTTCTATACATAAGAGTTTGTTGGAATGACATAATTACTTAAAAAGCTACTTAAGTGGTTTATTATTACTACCCTAGCACAAGATTTGTATATTAATTTAGGTGTAGTTGTTTCTATTTCCTTTCTTTCCTAGAGTGTTAGTATAAGAATTAAGGAGTGTGAAATTTTTTAAGTTATACATGCTGATCTGTATTAGTACACTTATATTTTAAGTTTATGGTGAATTGGTGATTAATTATATATTAATGTTTACATCAAACATGCCAAATTGTCGCGAAACTGAAAAGGAAAAGATGGGAAATCAAGAAGGGAAGGAAGAAAGTAACAATTTTGTATTAAAAATAACATTTGTAGCAAAATCATTATCATAGATTCTTGTCCATTGTCTAACCATATCTAGATTTGCTAAGTTGGTATAGCAGCACTTGAAATAACTCCATCAAAATGAAAATATGGGGTGATATTGACAGCCATGCTTTTTTTTATAGATTTTCTCATTCAAGCTACTAAATAATTTGCTATTTATTTATCTTAGTCCACTTTAAGTGAATTCCCATCGATTGTGTTTTTCCTCTTGTAGCAAAATTGTGAATACGTGTGAAGATTAACCATAAAAATAATTTGTCCAGGAGGAACTTTATTGTTTTATTTAGCCGAATTGTCAATCATCATATCGTGTCAACAAATTAACCAAAATGTAGGTTTTCAAAAAAGAGTATATTCATAGATTTACCATTTTGGCTTCACTATCTCTAATGGGATCCATTTTTTCTTCCATTTTATTGCAGTTTCTCATTCAAATGAGCAAGATAAATTTCATCTATCTGTATATATTTTATTAAGATGCATGAAAAGCTAAGGATAGGTTGCGCTAGATGCGCGCTCTTGACGTGCATGATTCTAAATATATGATTGATCCAATGATGAAGAATGTCTATCGATACGCATATGAGTCATGACTAGTTTAACTTTTTTAAACTTAGCCGTTCACTTCATTAATTTCTTAAAAAGTCAATCATTCATAGCATAAAAGTATTAAGCTTTTAAGAGTGATTGTGAGAAGAATCTTTATACTAGGTATAAAGTCACCCAATGCCAATTACATATAACTCCCTAAAAAAAGCATGCATTGATACAATATCAGGAAAAAGGGTAAGTGGCTCTCCGTAACTATAAAAATAATTGATAGTTTAATTTTATTTTACTGTGCCGGTCGATATTAATTAAATCCCAAATTATTACGCCAAATTTAAAATGTGTTGGAAAATTTCTTGTAAAGTTATATGGCATATATCCTAATTCAAATTGTATCAATTTCGCTCAATTAATTTGCACTTCATTAATTGGTTGACTTAGCTTACAATGGAATGCATATTCTTTGGTTTAACTCGTAATTTGGACAAAGTGGTAGCAACTTTACACCAATTACCACTTTTGTTCACTCTTAAATGATAGACGTACGTCACTTCAAAAAGTAAAATTATTAAGGCTGCTAATTCTTGTATTAATCGTTTGTTAAACGATAAGTATATAACATCTAAACACTTACATAGCTTAGTGTATCTCATCCCTTCGAAGAAAAACAAGAACTATATTCTTGTGATGATCCGATAGGTCATCTAGAGTTTTAAACTTTAATTTTGTATTCCCAAAACTCAAATATCTTATTTAGCCTTTTTCAATTTGCGTGCGTATTTCATTTTTTTTCGGGAGGCTTTTATGTTAAAAATTAATAAAATGTAAAACTATGCTTTAAAAATATATTTGAGATGACTTCAGTTAACGTTTTAAGCGAACATACCCAGATCCATGTTTTGACAGTTCCGATGGATCCGTATCGCGATTTGGGACCTGGGGATATGCCCAGAATCGAATTCGGAAGTCCGTAACTCGAGTTATAGCATTTTGTCGAAAAACTTAAAGTTTAAAGGTTTGATGAATTCAAAGATTTGACCAAGGTTTGATGAATTCAAAGATTTGACCAAGGTTTGAATTTATTTCCATCAGGTACAGATTTCAGTTCTCGAGCTTGATATATGTTCTTGCTATACTTATGAATTGTCTGCAAAATTTGGTGAAAAATGGAGATGGTTTGACGTGATTCAGACGTCCAGTTGTGAAAATGAAAATTCTTAAGTTTCAATAAAAATTTCATTTGTTTTGGTGTCTGATTTGTAGTTCAAGGTGTTACTTTGATAATTTATCGCATGAGTGAGTTCGTATGATGTTTTTGAGATTGTGTACATAATTGGTTTGGAGACCCCGGGGCCTCGGGTGAGTTTCAAATAGGCTACGGAGTAGATTTGGACTTAGAATTATATATGTCGTTCTTTTGTTTCTGGTGCAGGCCTCAAATCTCAAAATTGCAAGGTTTGGCTTCGCATTTGACATAGGACAGGCTTCCTGTCATGTTCGCATTTGCGAGTTATTTCCTCGCATTTGCGAAAAGTAGCTGGGCACCAATGGTTCACAATTGCGACCAATTTCTTCACAAATGCGAAGTGGGTTGGGGAAAGCAATTTCGCATTTGCGATCAGAATGATCGTAATTGTGAGGAGTTCAAATCCGCAATTGTGAACAAACCATCACAATTGCGATGTCAATAGAAATGTAAGACTTACGCAATTGCGAAGGATTTATTGTATTGCGGGGTTGCAATTGCGATATCTACGCCTGAACTTAAGATGGGAAAAGGGGATTTTAATTCATTCTCTCAAATTTTTAGACCTAGAAATCTTGGAGGTGATTTTTTCAAGAGCTCTTATTCCCCAATTCGTTGATAAGTGATTCTGACCTACTTTCTTTCAATTACCCATTACATTTCATAAGATTTCAACCTAAATTCTATGATTTTCATGGTAGAAATAGGAAATTGGGTAGAATTAGAAATTTTTGTAAAATTAGAATTTTAACCTCAAATTGAGGTCGAATTTTGAAAAAAATTGCATAACCGAGCTCGAGGTGAATGGTACTCGAGTTTTGGTATGAATTTCGGGTTTGGACCAAGAGATCTCTAGAGTTGACTTTTTTTGGCCTTTTCAATAATGACCAAAATTGAACTCTTTTTATTCGTGGATAGTTCCTAAGATTTATTCGAAAACATTTGGTTGATAATTTGGTAGATTTGGTTGTCTCGGAGGCTTGTTCGAAAGGCAAAGCCGTGGTTGAGCATTGATTAATTTTTTAAGCAATGTAAATGTCGTGGTTAACCTTCACGTAAGAGATTAAGACTTGTTTGCTTATTTGTTACATGTTTAAATGTTGGGTACAAAGTATAAGTGAGGTGATGAGTACTTATGTATTGTTGCTGGGATAAAGCATGCTGGTGGGACTTGTTTCTTGTAATTTAATCATGTTGACCCAAGTAAAGGTTAGTTTTGAAGACTAACAAAGGAACTCATGATGAACCAGGTCCATCACTCAGGTGCATAAAAATGGACAGATTCGAGCATGTGGGTTTCACGTGAAGGAGATAAGCTTAACAATGTGTACTTATATCTCCTAATCGAAAAAATTGCATAATTGATAACGATAATGACTCCTTAATGAAAGAAAACACCATCCAAGATAGGGAAGGAGTTAGAAGTTAAAATCAACTAAAACTCATCCACCAAGGAAGAGTTATATCAGAACTCTAGTTATTTCTTCATACACTAACTCTATAAAGTGCAGGATGTTCTCACATGTGTTGCACAAAAATGCAGAATTTAAACGTGAATTGAGAGCAAAATAGCAAGGTTTTTTTGCAAGCAATTCGCGTGTGATTCAAGTGTGCAAACCTGAAGCTACATGAACCAGATTGAAGAACCAGCTCCATAAAGTGTTTTATGTGTCTTTCTTTATTTCTAGTTCAATTGTAGTAGGTGTTTTTATATTATACCTTTCAACTTTCATATAAGCAATTGTATTAGGCACCTAGAGTGTTCAAGTTAGAGTTAACTTGAAGTTATCACAACAGTTAGATGATGGTTGCTACAACGGGATTAGAGGTAATCCTTAGGTTTACAAAGAGTTTTGAAAATGTTGTTTTGGCTTAGTGATTTAGTGAAGTTTTGGGAAAAATCCTATTGATTAGTAGTCATGATTTTTTCACCTTTAGAGCCGGGTGTTTTCCACGTAAAATATATATGTTCTTTATTTTCTGTATTTATTATTCCACAACAGTAGTAGTTGGAACACATAGCAGAACCAGGTCCTTCTATAAGCAATTTAAGCGAAAAATTGGGTACCATACAAATCACATCCCTTCTTGTGTGGTATTGACGTATAAAACATTAATTAGTATCAGAGGGGGTTACCCTTGAAGAGGTTAACACCTTGGGAAAAGATCAAGATAAGTGTACCACCTGGAACTGGAAAGGTCAATCCACTAATAGGCCTCCACTCTTTAATGGCCACTACTACTCTTGGTGGAAAAATAGGATGAGAGATCACATCATTGGAGAAGACTATCAGCTGTGGGACATTATCACTGATGGTCCCCTAGCTACCATGAAGAAGAATGCTGAAGAAGTAGATGCGCCAAAAACAAGAGCTGACTACAATGCTGGGGACTTGAGGAAATGGGAAAAGAATGCTAAGGCCAAGAACTGGCTTGTGTGTGGACCTGGTCCAAACGAGTACAGTAAAATTCAAAGTTGTACCACTGCTAAGGAAATTTGTGACACGTTCCAAGTGGCTCATGAAGGAACAGCTTAAGTGAAGAGGTACAGAGGAACATTGATGTATTCTTAATATGAGAATTTCTCCATGAAGGATGGAAAAACTATCTAGGATATATATTCAAGGTTCACCACACTAACAAATGAACTTAAGTCTCTTGGAAGGGTTAGTCTTGAAGAGAACAAAGTTGAGAAAATTTTGACAAGAGTTCTTCCAGTCTCTTGGAAAGCAAAATTACTAATATTCAAGAATCAAAAAACATTGCCAGTATTAAGTTGGATGAGCTAATTGAAAATCTCACTGCCTATGAACTTAGAAGGCAAACCATGAAGATGGATGCACCCAAGAAGGAAAGAAGTCTGGCATTCAAAATCATTGAAGGTGCTAATCTAAGGGATGATGAAATGACTATGATCACAAAGGACTTGAGAAGTACCTAATTATAGGAAAGGGTCCTTCAATAAGTGGAAGCTACACCAAACAAAGGGTTCCTGAAAAACAAACCAATGAGGGATGTTGCAAGTGTGCAAAGACTGATCACCACATCAAAAACTGCCCTCAATGGGAAATTGAATGGAAGAAGGAAAGAGCTGAACGAAGGAACAGGTTCAACCCAAGAAGAACAAAGGATCAACAATGTCTATGGTTGGTTCTTGGGAAGAAAGCTCAGATGAGGACTTAGAGGGTAAAGATGGAGATGAACAAACACTTATGGCAAATTGGAGAATCCGATGAGGAATTTGAGGTAAGTATAATTCATCTCAAAGAAAAGACTATATTTTTGTCTAAAGAAAGGTTATTTGAGTTACTACTGGATTTGATTGATGAATCTGAAGATCTAACCAATGAAAAGGAACAACTATCTAAGCAGTGAGTGATTTTAAAAGCCAAGTGCAAAAATCTAGAATTTAGGGCTAGTGAAAGTGATAGTAGAAATGCTGAGTTGAAGAACTGGGTTCTTAAACTTGACACCGGTGTCCTAGAGCTTAGATCTAAAAAAATTTAATTGAAATTAGGAACTGGTAAAAAGAAAGTTGTTCACACACAACTCACTTTAGAAGAAAGTGTAGGAAAACTGAAAGATGAGTTGTACAAAAGAGATGAGCAAATAAGAGTCCTTAAGGAGGATCTAAACAAGGTTAAGCACGAGCTAGATAGAACCTGTAAATGGAATAGGTCATCCAATGCACTTTAATGGCTACAGGAACACCATAGTAGAAATAAGCTAGGACTTAGCTACGGGACCCCTGCACCTAAGTGGGATCCCAAAAGCAAGTACCTCACACTTCCTGAGAACATAATTTGCACACAATGTGGTAAAACTGGTCACTATAAATCTGAATGTATTGCAAAAGAAAAGGCTAGTCAAAAGAATAAAGAATTTGTTCTGGGGAAATATAGGCTCCCAGGGTTGGTTAAAAAGAATCGGATTCACCTTTTTGCCTATAGAAAGGGACCCAAACTAGTTTGGGTTCCTACGAATAACCCTTGATTTCTCTTTATGGGTCCAAGTGAAGGTGTGCATCCAAATATGTTACATGGATAGTGGCTACTCAAAGCATATGATAGGAAGCAAGAACCAGTTCATTTCACTTGAGGACCTCAAAAGAGGTAATATCCCCTTTAAAAATAGGAAGAAAGGTGAGACCGTTGGTATTGGAAAGGTAGGTAAGACTTATTCTCAATCTATTGAGAATGACTACTTGATAGGTGGTCTGAAATACAACCTAATAAGACAATCACAATTGTGTGATAGAGGTAACTTGGTAGCATTCACCTCTACCAATATTTTGTGATTAATCTTATCATTGACAAGATTGTTTTGCAGGGAAAAAGAGTAAACAATACATACATTGTAGATTTTTTCATACTTTCAGAAAATGAACTCACTTGCTTAATTGTGTTGGACAATGATCCCCTCCTTTGGCACAAGAGACTTGGACATGCAAGTTTGAGTCAACTCAACAAATTAGTCTCCAAGGATCTGGTGATAGGTTTGCCTAACATCAAGTTCAAGGAAGATATATTTTGTGAGACTTGTGCAAGCAGGAAGCAGGTAAGATCCTCTTTTAAATACAGGAAAGTGGTAAGCACCACCAAAACGATGGAACTGGTCCATATGGATCTCTGTAGTCCAATGAGAACATTAAGCAAATGTGGTAAAAGACACATGATGGTGCTTGTTGATAATTACTCTAGGTTTACTTGGACATTGTTTTTAACATCTAAAGATGAAGAATTTGACATGTTTAATTCTTTTGTAATAGAAACTTAGAAATAATTAGGTAATCAATTTGCATCAATTAGGTCTGATCATGGAACTAAATTGAAAATGCTAAATTTTGCATGCTACATCATAAATAGTTGCATGAATAGACCTCTTGTTAAGAAGATTCCCTATGAGTCACTTAAAGGGAGAAAGCTAAATATATCCCATCTTAGGGCAATCAGATGCAAGTATTTTATTCACAATAATGAAAAGATTCCCTAGGTAAGTTTGATCCCAAAAGTCATGAGGGATTATTCTTGGGATATTCTTTACATAGTAAAGCTTATAATATCTATTACAAAAGAAATATGTCTATAGAAGAAAGTGTACATGTGATTTTTGATAAAACTAACACTCTTTCTGAGAAACAAGAACATGGAGATGAAGAAATTGGGTTGGTAAGAAATTTAAATGAAATCACAGCCCAGACTAAAGTGCACCTGAAGAAGGAACATGTTCTTCTACCCAGGGCAACATGACAGGGGGAACTGACTAGAGAGGAACTGATCCTCAAACCTCGAGAGAATCTGTCCATGAACCTATTCCTTAGTAACAAAACTAGGAAGGAACATCTAAAGAAATTGACTCCTCTATTGCAACATCCACAAAATTAGATATAGATAAACCTGGTTCATCTGTTGATCAGAAGTTGTATTGGGGAATGATTGGTTCTCTTTTATATCTCACTACTAGCAGACATGGCATTGTGTGCGGCATATGTCTTTTTGCTCGATTTCAGGCAGATACAAATGAGTCCCATTTGACTAATGTAAAGAGAATATTGATATACTTGAAAGGCACCCCTGACCTTTGCCTTTGGTATCCAAAAGGTAGTAATTTTAACGTAGTGGGATATGCTGATGTTGATTATGCAAGTTTGCTAGTGGATAGGAAGAGCACCTCAGGTATGACACACTTTCTTAGTTCATGTCTTATGTCATGGGCTATTAAGGAAAATTTTAGTGGCCTTATCTACTGATGAGGCTGAGTATGTTGTTGATGCTTCATAATTGTGCTTAATTATTGTGGATCCAGTAGCAGTTGATGGATTTTGGTATTGAAGTTGGTCGCACCCCTACTTTTTGTGATAACACTAGTGCTATTAGTATGACTAAGAATCCGATTCATCATAAGAGAACTAAGCACATATATATTAGACACTATTTTTTGAGGGATAACTATGAGAAAGGCTTGATCACTGTGGAGTTTTGTGCTACTGACAAGTAAATTGATAACAACTTCACAAAATCATTAAAAAAAGATCACTTTGAGAGGAACAAGTTGGAATTAGGAATGATTAAAACCACATAAAAAGACCGGTTCAAGGTTAAATGAAAAATTTTTGAAAAACAATTGGTTAGAAAGTCTGTTAATTGTGTATATTTAGATTAAATCTTCCTCAGTATCATACTTTTCGTAGTATATTATTGTGCCATGTATTAAAATGACTCATTAATCTCTAATGATATTTTCTCTATTTTGGAAAATTTAGACTTACACAAGAGAATTATCAGTGAAGAACCTGGTTCATCAAGATAACACAGTATGTTTTCTACATTCTGTATAATTTGAAATAACTATATTTAGATCATAAGTAGAGTCCTACAGAACACTAAAGTTCTTTTGAACTTATCTGTTACAAATGAATAAATTACGTTCAAGACTCCTTACCGTATTAAACTACCTAGATTCTTTTAAGTCTGCTACTCAGGGGGAAGAAAGTGGTTCTTTCAAAACTGAACATGTATCTTCTAATTCTAAAGTTTCTCCGGAGATAACTTTTAAAGTTGCTTCTAATTTGGAAAATAGATTTGTAGGATCTATAGCAGGTGTTGAGACTACATAATCTGGAGAAGTTAGTGGTAAAAAAAAAAGGGAGAGCGAGGGTGCTTTGAGTACTGTGAGGGGAAATGGGACAAGAGTGACTGATTCTTCTCCCACTCCTGTTAGTTTAACCAAAGACGCAGGTGCAATGGTTGTTTTTGAGATGAACCTTGTTCATCTGTAGAGGAAACCCTCGCAGACCTGCTGAAGAAAGTGACTGAAATTTATAATCCAGCTTCTTGATAGAGTTATCACTGGCACCAAAACTCATACCATTCCATATGGCTTCATTCTCACAACTGTGCTTGCACATTTCAATGTACCTAAGGTAACATGGGAGGTTAGTACAAGCATGAATCATTTTTGGGTTAATACAATGCTTGCTTGCAATTATGAAGTGAATGTCACTCCTAAAGAACCTAATTCCTACAAAAAGGTACCAGTGAATAGCAAGGTCAGGGCCTTCGTGCAAGACAATGGGGCTAAGGATGCTGAGATTGAAGGCTGAAAAAGAGGTTCATTGAGATAGAGACTAAGAGAGATGCTCTCAGAACTGAGCTGGGAAGGAAAAAGAGTAGAATGATGGCATTCTTCAAGGTGTGCTGAAATTCCTCCAAGTCAAAAACCAAGCACCTAGTTCTTCCTAGCCCTAAGCCTCCTAGCCTAATGTATATCAACCGGTGACCTAGTTCGAAACGTTTTGTTTCTTTTGCAAATGTTTTCAGTATTTTTATTTCTTCTTTTTGTGGTAGAATCTTATTAATCATCGATGAAATTAACTATTTTTGCTCTAACTATTTGTTCATATTTCTTTGATGGTTAAAATTTTTAGCTCGATCTATGATGATTAATCCATGATTGCATTTGACATAGCCCCAGTGGCCATGAGTGAGCTTTAAAATCTGGTTATCTCACATTTTTATGTAACTTTTCGATGATGTCAAAAGGGGGAAAAAGGTTGTTCTTTAAACAAGTGATGTTTACACTTTGACCAGTGATGTTTATAACCTAATATACATGGTCCTTAATGATAAATTATAAAAAGGACAAATGTTTCTAACATTGTGTTGATGTTGAGCTAGGTTGAAACAGGGCCCAAGCGTATGAAAAGCACAGTGTTTGTCATCATCAAATAATGGGGAATTTGTTGGCCCAAGTAAAGGTTAGTTTTCAAGACTGACAAAGGAACTTAGGATTAACCAGGCTTTCACTAAGGTGCAAAAAATGGAAATATTCAAGCATGTGGGTTGCACGTGAAGGAGATAAGCTTAACTTGGTGTATTTAATATCTCCTAATCGAAAAGGATACATAATTGATAAGGAGAAGGACTCCTTAATCAAAGAGAACACTATCCAAGATACGGAAAGAGTTAGAAGTTGAAATCAACTAGAACTCTTCTACCAAGGAAGAGTTGCATCAGAACTCTAGTTACTTCTTCATCTACTAACTCTATAAATTGCAGGATGTTCTCATATTACATGTGTTGCACAAAAACGCAGAAGTTAAACGTGAATTGAGAGCAAAATAGCAAGGCTTTTTTCAAGCAGTTCACGTATGATTCAAGTGTGCAAACCTGAAGGTACATGAACCAGATTGAAGAACCAGCTATGTGTCTTTCTTTATTTCTAGTTCAATTGTAGTAGGTGATATCATATTGTACCTTTTAGCTTTTATAGAAAAAATTGTATTAGATACCTAGAATGTTCAAGTTAGAGTTAACTTGAAGTTGTCGCAACAGTTAGAGGTTGGTTGCTATAATAGGATTAGAGGTAATCATTAGGTTTACAAAGAGTTTTATAAATGCTATTTTGACTCAGTGATTTAGTGAAGTGTTGGGTAAAATCCTACTGAGTATTAGGTCGGGGTTTTCTCATCTTTTGAGCTGGTGTTATCCACGTAAAATCTATGTGTTATTTATTTTCTATATTTACTATTCTGCAACAGTAGTAGTTGAAACACATAGAAGAACCAAGTCCTTCCATAAGCAATTTAAGCGAAAAACTCCCCCTTCTTGTTTGGTATTGACGTATAAAACATCAAATCCCTTCTTTGATTATGATATCCATGCACTAGTTTATTACTAAATTGATTGTTCTTTCCACATTTATGGGCTATTTGTGATAAGAGAGTATTGTTTTTTAAGTTGAGGTTGGTATTGTGGAACCGTTGTTGATGTAAGATGTATTTTTTCTTATTCTATCTCCTAAATTTGTAAATGTTCATTGCTATATAGTAAGGGGGAGTGTTAAAGCATGAAGGGAGATGTCGTATTGATTGTTATTGCAATTATTAATTTATACATAGTCAAGAAGAGTGTTAAAGCACGAAGGGTGATGTCGTGCCGTATTTATGTTTTCATGATGAAATTGAGAGTAAAAGCACGAAGGGTGATGACGTGCCGTATTTATCATTTTATGAAGAGATTAAGAGTAAAAGCATGACTGGTGATTTTGTGCTATTATTGTTGTTTCATGGTGAGGTGAAAGTAAAAGAACGAAGGGTAATACCGTATAGTTTTTATCCATTATGTTTATCCATTTCATTAGTTGAAGTTTATTGACTGTTTCATGTTGTTATTTCCTGCTGTAGTCACCTTATCCTATACCCTTTTTCGCATGTCCCCTCCCGATAGTAAATCTTTAATCTTACTTTTTGTTATATTTTACGTATATTTTCATCTGTACATGTTTAATTATGTGGGTGTCCTGTCATATCCTCTTTACTACTTCGTCAAAGTTAGGCTCGACACTTACGTAGTATATTGGATCAGTTATACTCATACTACACTCTACACTTCTTGTGCAGATTTTGGTACTTGTCCCAGCTATACAAGAAGTGCATCAGCTCGGATTAGCATTTGGAGACTCGAGGTAGATCAACGGCATCCACAGAACGTGAAGTCCCATTCTTGATTCCCTATTTACTGTTCCTTTCATTCGAGATAGTTGAACTTATTTCAAACTTTTTTTGTAGAAACTCTAAAAGGTCGTGTACTTATGACTGCAGATCCGGGTTGTACCAGATGATTGGGTTATTATTCTACTTGTTCGTCATTTTAGTTTCATTTTTGTTTAAATTGGTTAAAATATTCAAAGTGTTCAAAATTGGTAAATGAATTACTCTAATGTTGGCTTGACTAACAAATTAATTGTTGGGCACCATCACGGTCTCAAGGGGGGGGGGAATTTTGGATTGTGACAAGCTGGTATTAGAGCATTAGGTTGCCTAAGTCTCACAAGTCACATGGATGCTTAGTAGAGTCTAGTGCGTACTTATCTTCCAGAGGCTATGGAGTTTAGGAATAAATTTCACTTCTATTCTTCTTCGTCGTGCGAATTTATTCTCTCTTTGATAATTGAACTCTTCTACTCTTGTCCTCTCACAGATGGTGAGATATACTACATCTTCAGTTGGACAGCAACTGAAGCCCCTAGGGGCAGCTTCTACTAGGGGACAAAGGACGAGGACGAGGCAGAGCTCATCCTAGAGCTCGAGCTATAGCACTAATAATGGAGCCTCGGGTTGATTTTGATGAGAAGTTTCCAACTCAGACTATTCCTGTTGGACCAGCTCAGGTCTCGGAGGGGTTCATCGCCATCCAGTGTTCAAGGACACTCTAGTTCGTTTGGTACACCTTATGGAGAGTATGGCCCAAGACGGTATATTTCCTAAGGCACCAAACATCTTTCAGGATAGGGGAGGTACACAGACTCCCGCTACTCACACTCCGAAGCAGATGGTTCCCCGGTATTAGACACCAGCAGCCTCGACAGCTGGTGTAGTTCATGCGGTTATTGCTACGCAGGCTGGTGATAGGCCCGCCATGTCTTCTGAGGGTTTATTGAGATTGGAGAAATTAATAAAGCTCTTCCTAGTTCACTTTAGTGGTTCACCTTCTAAGGACCCACCTGATTATTTTGACTGCTGCCATGAGGTACTGTGCAACATAGGTATAGTTGGGACAAATGGGGACAATTTGGCTGTATTTTAGATGTCGGGTTCTGCCAAGATATGGTGAAGGATTATGTATCAATCAGACCAGTTGGGTCGCCTGCTCTTACTTAGGACAAGCTATATCAGCTATTTCTAGATAAGTATCTTCCTATCATACTAGGGGATTATTACTGTGGGCAGTTTCAGGATCTCCAGCAGGTAGGGGTGTACAAAGGAAACCGACAAACCACACCAAGCCGATAATCTGAGTTAATCCGAGAAAAAGAACCCGACCATTGTTTGGTTTGATTTGGTTTGGTATTGGAAAAAAAAAACCCGACCATAATTGGTTTGGTTTGGTTTTAACTAAAGAAAGTCAAACCGAAACCAAACCAACCCGACATTATATATATATATATATATATATATATATATATATATATATATATATATATATATATATATATATATATATATATATATATATATATATATATATATATATATATATATATATATATAACTTTTAGATATATTTAATATATAAATATACTTATTGTGATGTAATTTATAAATATTTCTTAAAGAAATTCATAATTTTATCTTTTAAGGTATTATTTCAAGGTTTGACTTAGAGCTTTTTGAATGTTCCAATAAGTTTATTGCCATTAACATTAGTAAATTAAATAATGCAAACAAAATCCAAATTAAAACCAAAATCAAATCGATATTAATGCTAAAAAAAGACATTCAATTCAATACTATGAACGGAATGTATTGAATATCTATTTTTTGCAATAATTTAGATAAATGCACAACCTATTTTTAAATTTTTCTTTAGTGTTTAGTCATGTAATTAACATTCCCTTATTAGTTTACTTATTTTAGCATGACTTAGTATTTTTATATTATATTTATTTTATTATGGCTTTTTAATTAGGAATATTGATATTACACAATTTTATTGTCTTTGTTATTGAATATTTTAGGATAATGCCATGACACATCTCATATTTTGTATTATTTTCTTGGAAAATACTTTATATAGTTGTATCTTACTAGGATTAAAGAAATAGTTTGAGCATAATTTATATGTTTTGTTCTATGAAGATTTTATTGAAAAAAGTTTAGAAAAACCCCGAATAACCCAAAAACCCGAGAAAATCCGAAAAAATCCGAGAGCGAAAAACCCGAGTTTATTGGTTTGGTTTGGTATTTAGATTTAATAACCCGACATAATTGGTTTGATTTGGTAATTGTAAAATCTGAACCAACCTGGCCTATGTACACCCCTACTAGCAGGGCAGTATGATTTTTACTCCCTTGAGACCCATTTTGAGGATATAGCTCATCATGCTCTTCGTCTGCTCCCTATTGAGAGAGAGAGAGTGCGAGGAGGTTTATTCATGGACTCACTTACCCTAACAGGATACAAATGGCCAATGAGCTCGGAGGAAAGATTTACTTTAAGACAACTGCTAATGTTGCTAGGTAGATCAAGATGGTTCTTACACAGGAGAGAGGGCAGAGGTCTAATAGGAGTCCTTGTAATTTTGGTGGGTCCAATGGTGCCTCGTCAAGAGGCAGGGGTACTTTTGGTAGAGGCCATGCTTCTAGGCCGTTTCACTCAGCACTCCAAGCATCCCACAGCGCATCAAGTAGTTGTAGCCCCCATATGTATCATCCCAACGAGCTAGCCTATAGTGCACCACCAACTCCTACTAATGCACCTCCACTCCAGATTTTTCAAGGTGGTTACCAAGGTCGACAGGGTCACCAGTCACAACATCAGAAGTCTTGTTATACTTATGGTGATCTAAGGCACAATGCTAGATTTTCCCTCGTGCATAGGGTAGCTCACTTCAGCAGGGTTCTCGTGCCATGGCTTCGGCACCAATTTCTTCACCACCCGCTCAGCCAGTTAAAGGTAGAGGTCACACCATTAGAGGTGGAGGTCAGGCCATTAGATATAGAGGTCAGACCACTAGAAGTGGAGGCCAGCCAACTAGAGCCCATCCTAGGGACATAGTTCAGAGTGGTGAGGCCCAGCCCCGATTTAATGTTTTCCCAGCCAGGTTGGAGGCTGATTCATCTGACGTTGTTATCACAAGTATTGTTCCAGTTTTCCATAGAGAAGCTTCAGTTCTATTTGATCCAGAATCTACTTATTCCTACGTGTCATCCTATTTTGTTTCATATCTGGTTATGCCTCTTTATTCTTTAAGTGTTTATGTGTATGTGTCCACACATGTGGGAGATTATATTTTTGTAGATTGTTTCTATCGATTGTGTATTGTTACTATTGAGAGTCTTGAGACTATCGTAGCTCTCCTACTTCTTGATATGGTAGATTTTGATATCATCTTGGGTATGTGTTGCTATCACCTTATCATGCTATATTAGATTGTCACGCCAAGACGGTGAACTTAGCCTTATCGGGGTTGCCTCAATTAGAGTGGAGGAGGACTCATGGCCATTCTACCAGCACGGTTATCTCTTATGTGAAGGCTCAAAATATGGTTGAAAAGAGGTTGTCTAGCTTATTTGGCCTATGTCCGCGATTCTAGTGGGGAGGTTCCTTCCATGGATTTAATACCAGCTGTTCGTGAGTTTTAGAGGTGTTTCCTGTAGATATATCAACTTCTGTATTGATTTGGCTCCAGGCACTTAACCCATTTATTTTCCTCCATATCGTATGGCCACACCAGAGTTGAAAGAATTGAAGGAGTAATCGCAAGATTTACTTGATAAGAGAGTCATTAGACCTAGTGTCTCGCCCTAGGGTGCACCTGTATTGTTTGTTAAGAAGAAAGATGGATCGAGGAGGATGTGCATAGATTACCGACAATTGAACAAAGTCACCATCAAGAACAAGTATCCTCTATCGAGGATTGATGACTTATTGGATTATTTCAGGGTGCCAAGGTGTTTTTGAAGATTGATTTGAGGTCTGGCTAGAATCAATTGAGGATTAGGGCATCTGATGTCCCTAAGATAACTTTTCAGACTCGGTTTGTGTATTATAGTTCCTAGTAATGTCATATGGGCTGACAAATGCCCCAACAACATTTATGAATTCGATGAACCGAGTGTTCAATATTTGGATTCTTTTGTGATTGTGTTTATTGATAATATCTTGATCTACTCCCGTAGTCGAGAGGAGCACGAGCAACATCTTCATATGGTACTTCAGACTTTGAGAGATAGCAAATTATATGCCCTATTTTCTAAGTGCAAATTTTTGTTTGACTCAGTTGCTTTTGTGAGGCACGTAGTATCAACGGAGGAATAAAATTGGATCCTAAGAAGATTAAGGCAGTTTAGAACTCGCCTAGACCCACTTCGGCTATGGAGATCCGGAGTTACTTGGGTTTGGTGGGTTGTTACCGTCGATTTGTGGAGGGTTTTTCATCCATTACAACCCAATTGACCAGGTTGAGCCCGAAAGGTACCCCGTTCGGATAGTCGAACGAGTGTGATGGGAGCTTTCAGAAGATCAAAACTGCCTTGACTATGGTTCTAGCGTTGGTGTTGCCTACAGGTTCAGGATATTATAGTGTATTGTGATGCATCTTGTATTGGTATTGGTGCACTATTGATGCAGGATGGTAAGGTGATTACACATGTGTTGCAATAGTTAAAGGTTCATGAGAAGAATTACCTTGTTCGTATGTTAGAGTTGGCAGCCAATTTACATTCGCTTATGATTTGAGGCACGATCTTTGTGGCATATCGTGCAAGGTATTCATGGATCATTGGAGCTTGTAGTATTTATTCAAACAAAAGGATCTCAATTTGTGGAAGAGTATGTGGTTGGATCTATTGAAAGACTATGATATCACCATCTTGTATCATCACGGGAAGACCAATGTAGTGGCTGATGCCTTGAGTTGACATGCAGTGAGTATGGGCATTCTTGCGTACATTCTAATGGGTGAGAGACCGCTTGCATTAGATGTTCATGCTTTGGCCAATCAGTTTACGAGATTAGATGTTTCAGAGCCCATTCGTGTTCTAGCTTGCATAGTCGCTCGGTCTTACTTGTATGAGCGCATTAGAGAGCGGCAATATGATAACCCTCATTTTCTTGTCCTTAGGGACATAGTGCGGCACATTGGTGCAAAGTAGGTAACTGTTGGAGATGATGGAGTTTTGAGGATGCAGTGTCGTATTTGTGTGCCCAATATAGATAGACTTCGTGAGTTGATTCTTAAGGAGACCAACAATTCCTGGTATTCTATTTATGCTGCCAAGATGTATTAGGACTTTCAGAAACATTATAGGTGGATAAGGATGAAGAAGGATATAGTTGAATATACAGCTCAATGTCTAAATTATCAACAATTAAATTATGAAAATCAGAGAGCTAGTGGTTTGCTTTAGAAGTTACATATTCCTGAGTATAAGTGGGGGCATATCACTGTGGATTTTGTTGTTGAACTCTCACAGACTCAGAGGAAGTTCAACGCGGTATGTGTTATTGTGGACAAGCTGACAAAGTCAGTGCATTTTATTCCTGTGGCAGTTATATATTCTGCTGAGCGGTTGGCTAAAGTTTACATATGTGAAATCATTCGTCTTCACGGTGTGCCCATATCTATAATTTCTGATCAACATACTCAATTCACATTGCACTTCTGGAGGTTAATACAACGTGATTTGGGCATGCAGCTTGAGTTGCGCTCATCATTTCATCCCCAAAAGGACTAAAAATCCATAAGCACTACTCAATATTTAGAGGATATGCTTCGCGCATGTGTTAAAGATTTAGGAGGTTCTTAGGATCAATTCTTGCCACTTGCAGAGTTTGCCTACAATAACATCTATTAGCCGAGTATTCAGATCGTTCCCTATGAGGCATTATATGGGAGTTGGTGCCGTTCACAGGCTGGATAGTTTGAGCTGAGGAGGCTCGATTGTTGGGTACAAATTTGGTAAATGATGCTGTGGATAAGGTAGATTGACTTCACATAGCCCAATCAAGGTAAAAGACTTAAGTTCATGATGTTTCATTCATGGTCGGGGAGAGGGTGTTGCTCCAGGTTTCACCCATGAAGGGTGTGAGGAGGTTCGCATAGAATGACAAGTTGAGCCACATGTATATTGAACCTTTTGAGATTCTCAAGAGAATGGGTGAAGTGGCTTACAAGCTCGCGTTACCACCTAGTTTATCAGTAGTCCATCAGGTGTTCCATGTGTCAATGCTCCAGAAGTGTCACAGTGATCCATCCTATGTGTTAGATTTCAGCTCAGTCTAGTTATACAAGGATTTGACTTATGATGAGGAGCCGTTGGCTATTCTAGCCCGACAGGTTCGACAGTTGAGGTCAAAAATTATCCTTTAGTTCGAGTGGGTTGGAGAGGTCCACCGGTCGAGAAAGCTACTTGAGAGTCCGAGTCGCACATGCGGAGTAGATATCCCCACCTTTTCACCTGTCTAGGTACTTTTTTATGTCCATTCGAGGACGAACAATTGTTTTAGAGGTGGAGAATGTGATGACCTGATAGGTCATCTAGAGGTTTTAACCTTAATTTTGTGATCCAAAACCTCAAATATCTCGTTTTAACCTTTCTCCATTTGCATGCAATCTTTTTCTTTTTCCAGGAGGCCTTTATGTTAAAAATTGATAAAATGTGAAATTATGCCTTAAAAATATATTTGAGTTTACTTCGATTAGCGTTTTGAACAAACAGACCTGGACCCGTATTTTGACAGTCCTGGTGGATCGCATCGTGATTTGGGACCTGGGCGTATGCCCGAAATCAAATTCGGAGGTCCCTAACTCGAGTTATCATATTTTGTCGAAAAAATTTAAAGTTAAAAGGTTTGACGAATTCAAACTTTTGACCAAGGTTTGACTTTATCTCTACCGGGTCTGGATTTTAGTTCCGGAGCTTGGTATATGTTCGTTACTATATTTTATGACTTGGTTGTAAAATTTGATGAAAAGCGAAGTTGGTTTGGTATAATTCGGACGTCCAGTTGTTAAAACGAAAATTTCTAAGTTTCATTGAAAATTTTATTTGATTTGGTGTCCGATTTGTAATTCAAAGTGTTATTTAGGTAATTTGATAGCGTGAGCGAGTTCGTATGGTGTTTTTATGCTTCTATGCATATTTGGTTTGGAAATCCGAGGGCTCGGGTGAGTTTCGGATAGGCTACGGAGTAAACACGGACTTAGAGTCATACTAGTGTTCTTCTGTTTCTGGTGCAGGCCTCAGACCTCGCATTTGCGAGGTCTAGCTTCGCATTTGCAATAGGGAAGGCTTCCTGGCAGGTTCGCATTTGTGAGCTATTTCTTCGCATTTGCGAAAAGTAACAGGGCACTAATGGTTCGCAATTGCGACTAACTTCTCCACAGTTGCGAAGTGAGCTGGGGAAAGAAGTATTCACATTTACGATCAAAATGATCACTTCTTGTTTCCGAGGGTGAATCTATCAAATTTGATCAACCATTAACGAGTAATCCTAATGTAGGCAGATTTGGTCGGGGAGATGCAGAAATAGTACTTCAAGATCCGTTTACGTGTCCAAGGACTTTGTTCTTCTTGGCATCTGCTATTTTCGCAGAAATCTTTTTGGTTCTTAAAAAGAAACAGTTCGAGAAGGTTCAATTGGCCGAAATGACTTTCTAGATTCACAGATTTGTCGACATCAAGTTCATAAAAAGAACCAAATTCTTGTTGGCAGTTATTTATGATAAAAATAAATAAAATTCTGAAAACTCCTTTGTCTTATTTATACTCTTCTTCAAAATCTACATACTATGTGGTAAAAGGGATTCCCAGCATCTAGTAGAAAAAGAGTATGTAATGTAGAATTTAAAGAAGAGTATTGGGCTTGTGGATTTTCAGTTTATTGGGGGTAGTATGGGATTCGCAGTCGGAGAGAAACTCACATGTTTGATTGAACACGATGTCAATCAAATATTACCCCTTATTATAGTGTGGGATTCTGAGGGAGGCGCGCATGCAGGAAGGAAGTTTGAGCTTGATGCAAATGGCTAAAACATCAATTAAATAAATTATTATCAATGCTTACATCTCCGACAACTGGTGGAGTGACAGCTAGTTTTGGTATGTTGGGGGATATCATTATTGCCGAACCCAATGCCTACATTGAATTTGTAGGTAAAAAAGTAATTGAACAAACATTGAATAAAATAGTACCCCAAAGGTTCACAAGCAACTGAATACTTATTCCGGAAAAGTTTATTCGTAATTTCAAGGAGTTCAAGTTTGCAATTGACACAAACCATCGCAATTGCGATGGCAGTAGAAATGTGAGACTTTTGCAATTGCAAAGCATTTCTCCCAATTGCGAACCCAGGTCGCAATTGCGACATCTGCACCTGAACTTAATATGGTAAAAACGAGATTTTAGTTCATTCTCTCAAATTTTCAAACCTAGAAACTTTAGAGGTTATTTTTCCAGAGGCTCTTCTTTCCCAATTCGTTGGTAAGTAATTTTAACCTACTTTCTTTCAATTACCCATTACATTTAATAAGATTTCAACCTAAAATCTAGGATTTTTGTGGTAAAAATTGAGGATTTGGATAGAATTAGGGGTTTTTATAAAATTAGAATTTAGACCTCGAATTGAGGTCAGATTTCAAAACATATTGCATAACCGGGCTCGGGGGTGATTGAGTAATCGGGTTTTGGCCTGAATTTTGGGTTTAGACCAAGTGGGCTCGAGAGTTTACTTTTATTAACCTTTTCAATAATGACCTAAATTGAACCTTTTCATCCGTGAGTAGTTCTTAAGGCTTATATGGAATCATTTGGTTGATAATTTTGCTAGATTTGGTTGGTTTAGGAGCTGGTTCGAAAGGCAGAGTCGTGGTTGATCTTTGAGTTGATTTTTGGAGCGAGGTAAGTGTCATGGTTAACCTTGACTTGAGGGATTATGACTTGCTTGCTTATTTGCTACATGTTTAAATATTGGGTATATCGTATAAGTGAGGTGACGAGTACTTATGCATTACTATTGGGTTAAAGTATGCAGGTGAGACTTGTTTTTTGTATTTTACTCCCTTTTTTATTATGATATCTATGCTTAGACTAGCTTCGCCTTCGACCACCGAAGTTCCTTCCACGGGTGGATTCCCAGTAACCTACGGTAGCCTCCCCGCATTCGACATGTCTTGAACGATCTCTAAAAATTGTTTATTACTAAATTGATCATACTTTCCGCATTTATGGGCTATTTGTAATAATTGAATTTTGTTTTTGAAATTGAGGTAGGCATTGTGGAACCGTCGTTGACGTAAGATTTATTCTTGCTTATTCTATCTCCCAAATTGTTATGTGTTCATTGTTACATGGTAATGGAGATTATTAAAGCATGAAGGGTGATGTGGTACCAATTGTTATTGCAATTATTGATTTATACATAGTGAGAAAGAGAGTTAAAGCATGAAGGGTAATGTTGTGTCGTATTTATTGTTTCATGATGAAATTGAGAGTAAAAGCGTGAAGGGTGATTCCATATTTATCATTTTATGGAGAGACTGAGAGTAAAAAACTAAAAATATAAAGGATGACGCCGTGCCATTTTTGTTGTTTCATGGTGAGATTAAGAGTAAAAGCACAAAGAATAATGTCGTGCAGTTTTTGTTCTTTACGTTTATCCATTTCATTGGCTGAAGTATATTGACTATTTCGGGTTGTTATTTCCTGTTGTAGTTACATTATCTTATACTCCCTTTCCCATGTCCCCTCCCAATAATACATGTTTAATCTTTATTTGTTGTTACATTGTATGTATATTTTCGTGTGTACAAGTTTAATTACGTGGGTGTCCTGTCATAGTGTCGTCACTATCTCGTCGAGGTTAGAATCGACACTTACGGAGTACATTGGGTCGGTTGTACTCATACTATACTCTATACTTCTTGTGCAGATTTTGGTACTTGTCCCAGCTATACGTGAGGTGTATCAACTCAAATTAATATTTGGAGACTCGAGGTAGATCTGCTGGCGTTCGTAGACTTTGAAGTCCCTTTCCTCTTTCTCTATTTACTGTATTTTTTCATTCGAGGCAGTTGTACTTATTTCAAACCCTATTTGTAGAAAACTTTAGAAGTTAATGCACTTGTGATTTCAGATCCGTGTTGTACTAGATGATTGGGTTATTATGCTACTTGTTCAAGTTAGTTTAATTTCTGTTTAATTTGGTTAAATTGTTTGAAGTGTTCAAAATTGATAAAGGAATTACTCTAACGTTGGTTTACCTAGCAATAAAATGTAAGGCGTCACCATGGCTCAAAAATAAAAATTTTGGATCCTGACAAGTTGGTATCAAAATACTAGGTTGCCTAAGTTTCACGAGTTACGAAAATGTCTGGGGAATATGTACAGTACGTCTATTCTAATCTTTCAGAAGCTATAAAAGCTTCGCTTGTTTCGAATATTTTTTTTTATTATAATAAGGCATTATTATAATGAACGTAACATGAAAATTCAGTATTTACGTATAATACTTTCATTTTACGTACAAAAGAAAAGAAGTTCCATCTGGTTGAGATGAGTATAGAAGAACAAATTAAAACTGGGAAGGATTTATCTGTAATTAGATCCAAAAGTAGGACGTGATTGTCGCATAACAAAATTAGGAAGAGAGTCCAAAGCTAACCCTAACTCCAACTTCTATTTTGTATAAAAGAAGAAAGTCAAAGGGGACAGTTCGGCGTTCAAAGCAGCCTGTGAGGCGTTTCATTTGTGGTTCCAATAGGGAAATGCCACGTCGGTTTTCGTGATGCCAGACGTAACGGCCACAGTATGAATGATCTCACCACATCTAACAATAAGTTGCATAACAGTAATAAAATGAGTTGAGTAATTAAAAATGTTTAAAAAGAATGAATTTCAGTCAATTACCTCCTCGACCCCTTTGGCGGTAAAATTATTTCACACTTTAAATTGATAATAGTCTTGGTACACCTTCTCCTTATTCCAATTTAAGTGAACATACTTTTTTTTAATTCGTTTAAAAAAAATAAAAACAATTTAAATTTTATAATAATTTAATTTAAAATTATAATTTTATCTTTATAAATAAAATTTAAAATTATACAAATAGTTTAATTTTTTTAATTTGTGTAGAATCATAAATTCCTAAAATTATGATTTTTTAAGTAAAAACGGAATAAGTAGTAGTTAAAAGAAAATGTTGGTCAAAATAAATCGTACAAATTGAGAATCAGTAACAGTTAGTAACGGCGCTAAGACCGCGCCGTCCGATTCTTGTCTAAAGTGTATGGTGTGTGAAGGAAGCAAAGGACAGGAAGGCTTTTCTTGGACCCACAGCTGACACGCCACGTGTCGCCGTGAAATCCCTTAAATGACCGCTTGCTTACGTTAGAACAGTCGGTCTTCACCAAACACAAGAAGCTCGAGGCATAGTACTGACTCATCTCATTCAGTGAGGTCACCTTTTTATTACTATTTTTATTTTCTTTTCTTTTCCTCTTCTAATTGACACGTCTAACTACTCTAATTTGCAAGTTCTCAACGGTTAAGCAAAAAGTTTTAAGGGGTAATTATATCGAAATTAATCATGTTAGGGTTAGTTATTTTAGTTTTATTTTTTTGGTTGTTTAGTATATTGTATTAATTTTAAGATTGTCAATTTTATTGTTATCTTAGGATAATTTTTAATTTGTAATAACTTATTCCAATATTAATAACTAAATAAGGGGTAAGGCGATACTAAATTTTATTCCATAATTATTTTTACGTGGCCGTCATATATCAAACGACTCCTTAGGCAATAGCTATTTGAGTATATTGGGACCAATAAAACCCCATCAAATAAAACATTTACTTACAACCATTAATTAATGTAGTAATTACATAGAAAATGTAAAGTTGATAAAGATCTCGTTTGGGTAAGTTGTTACCTTTATAAAATAACAGTGTTAATCTTCAGATTGTAATTGTGAATTGTATGTCCGTATTATTACTTAGTTATTTTGTTGTATTGCGTATGGGACAGTCGGTGCATCAAATGTGGTAAATTCGTGACCTTCAATAGGAATAGTGACTTGATCTAGATGCGATTAAAAAAACTATTATTGGAAAAAGAACTTTGGTGGAAAACAAATTGAGGCAGAAAAAAAAAAACAATCTTAATAGAATATCAGATTTGGAAATTGGACAAAATTTCATCGAGAAGAAAAATGGTATGACCTAACTACTCAGAATCTAGAAACTAACAATTTCAAATTAAAGGTGTGGTGCATCCCCTGTCTGTTTAATTTGTAAATAAGCACATAGCCTTAACGTCCTTTCTAAGTAAAGAAAATGACGTTACTTGATGGTTTGAGACTTTGATTTTGTATTTTAGTGGACAGCTGCTACTCTCTTTTATTTATTTAAAATTTTCATTTAATTGTTTTTTGGATTACCCTTCATAATACTAGCACCAAAAAGGTAGTTAATGAATTTATTTTCATTTTTAGGCAGTGGTAGAGGCACTCTTAATTAAGTAAGGGTCATCCAACAGTGTTTTGTTAAAAAAATTTGTTTTATACTGTGCGTGAATAATACACACTATATCTATACCAAAAGAAAATAGCCTCTCTACCCAAGGGCAGGGGTAAGATCTGCGTACATACTATCCTCCCCAAACCTCATTAAGTGGAATTATACTGGGTTGTTGTTGTTGTTATATATCTATACCAAAAATAATAAAAAGTAATATTAGTAAGAAAATAAAATCTTAAAACCATTGCAGCCTTAAAATCAAACTAGCTAGCTAAAAAACGAACTTTGAATATCAACTTTAGTGCAAAGGTGGTTAACCGTTCATGCAAGTCACAACATCCATACAGTTTCTTATAAAAGTTTAATTTCTAAAACCTAAACATGGTTTCCTGTTATTTGTTTTTCTCTTTCGTTTGTGGTCAAAAAAAGCAAAAAATAATATATAGTATTAGATTATTAAACCTCTTAGTTAATCGAACAAATCTGGATGATGCTATATATATATATATATATATATATATATATATTGTCATGGCCCTACAAGTTTTCTTCCTTTTATCTAATGGCTAAAGGTTTGATTCTCACTCGTGTGGTCAAAACCTAGGAAACATAAAACTAAGGACTATATATATTATAAAATAAAATTGAATGTAGTCTAATTTAAGGTATTTTTGGTTTTATCTTAGACTAAAAGAATATAACAAACTACCAAATTTCTGGAAATAAAATGTGTTTTAAATTACAGGATGTCACCCCGACATACGGCATGGTGGGTGTTGATTGTAAAATCAGTTTGTTTATGTAGCTTTAAGAAGAAAGGAAGCCCTATTATTTAGTGTACAGAATATTTAGTTATTAATTAATAAAAGGGTACTGAATAGTTAAAGGAGTCAAAAGGAGAAGTAACAGGACTATTTGAAGTTTGAAAGTAATGCTAATCTGTTATGAAATAATATAAGAATAAAAATAATAGAGAGAAAAGTAGAGAGAGAGGAGTATTCTTATTGATACTTTGGGATGATTTACAATGGGGTAAGACCCCTCTATTTATAGGAAGATAAAAGACTTAGCCTCAAAGTAAGACTCTTCTATAAGATAGACATTCACTCTAATTAGAGTTCTATTTATAACACTCCCCCTTGAATGTCTATTCAATAATGTGCCTCGTTAAAACCTTAACTAAAACAAAACCCAATGGGAAAAAAATTATAGAAAAGGAAAAAGAGTACACATGTTTGAATATGCGCCTATTGGTTGCCTCGTTAAAAACCTTGCAAGGAAAACCCAGTGGGACAAAACCTTGTAAGGGAAAAAGAGCGCAACGCGCATTAACTCCCCTTGAAAGAGCATCAATTCACATCCTTGAGCATTTGCATTCCAATCTTGTGCACCATCTTCAAAACGATCTTTTGTAGAGATTTGATAAATAAATCAGCCATATTAATTTGAATAAATATTCCGCACCTTGAAATTATCATTCTTGATAGATATGAACATCTTCATATAATGTCGTGGAATGACTCATCAATATCTCCATAGAGGTATTCTTGATGCCATCATGCTTATAGTTATAGTAAGATACATATGTACACAAGTTGCACTAAGGATGTGGTACTTCAGGACCAAGAATTGTATATGCTTCAAGCAACTTCAATCTTTCATGGATTGACATATAAGTTAAGTCATATAAGCCATATAATAGACTTTAGATGCACATCAAGTTTTCATGTCATGCTAAACAAATAAGATATCGAAAACTGATTACACATACCATTGACTTCATACTTTCAAGTATTTGAACTACATGTCCAAAACTACATGTCATTCATATGGAATCAATTCTGCTTGAATTGTATCTCTTCCATTTAGCCAATATTTTTGTTTGTATTCGACAAACATAAGATCCTCATCGATACTTAGCGCTATCATAGATGTCGTCGACGAACATTTTATATCGGTTCCAGGAAATTTTCATAAAGACATAACATGGAGATCTCTTTATTCATATATTCAGGTACCTGAATCTCTCATGAGATTTTATGAAGTGTTATGTCATATGATCTTCTAGATCACTTGCCTCCCCATTATGATCACTTTGATCATTTGCTCATCTTCTTTATTAAGAAGTTATTTTGAAACCGATTTGTCTATACGCTTTAAGCGTATCAAAGACTTTGTCCTTCTGGGACTTAATATGAGCATTTGCAGTGAGAATATAGTTACTTTCTTTGGGTCAGCAAATGCGTATAGCATGCTTTGCAATATGTTGCAATTGAATTATCCTTTTATGAACTTCAGGTTCATATTATGATATTCGAGGATCTATATATACAAATGATAATTCATCCCATGTAACCTTTTCTCAAGTGTTTATCATGTCTCCCCCTCATGTTAGAAAAGCTAACTTGTTTCCTCAACTTTGAGAAATCATCTTTGTGCATTATCATGTTAATATACACAGCACATTAATAATAATAAGATGAAATTATTTGGTTCCTGACCCTGAAACACTTGTGAGGGGAGAATATAATATACTCTCGTATACAACGTATATCAAACTGATATATATAACTTTGTTCTCATAAGAAACAGTTTAGCTATTAAATGGAGACACTCAATAATTATCTTGCTAAACCAACTATGATATAAACCAACTTATCAAGATGAACTATCTTGAATAGAAAATCTGGAAATTATGCTCAAAGTTATATTACTGAGCAATTTACCTCACAAGCACCGGCCAGGCTGCGGGTTAATAACAATCGCACGTGTAACCATATCATCGATGCATCATGTGTGGTATACATGGCAGGTGAATGGGCCCATATTCACCTTTGATATTTCCAGAATTTATGGGATTCAACCCGAACTCTTTAGTTGGTCAATTAATTAATGAGAACAAGTAATACAAGAGAATTCGTAAAGAACTTTCTAGTTCTTTAATATTTACCCATGTGAATTCTCTATTACTGCACATCATACTTAAAATGATATGGCTAACCCGAATGCCAACTGAATAAATTATCAATATTGATAAACTTCAAATTTACACCATGACATGTGCAATTATCAATAAACTTCAAGTTTATTATGGTATGGGTTTTTATACCAATAAATATCCACTTTATTGTGGCATTCTTTTGTTTGTGTAGTACAAACTGGAGAATAAAGCGGGTAGCTTTTCATATACAAATTATCCTGCTACAAGTTGTAGTAATAGAAGATATCAAATCTTTCCTTTATTTATAGTCTCAATATAATCAATCGCTTTCGCATATACTTTGGAAACTGAATAAGTTTCTTTGAGACTTACTACCACACAATACCTTATTGGTAATCAATTGCGTTTCTCCAACATAGTAATAATTGGCTCTTCTAGAGCTCTCAATTAATTTTGTACTACCACAGATTCATCAACATCCATGTGGTGAATATCTCTTTTATAGAGAAAGTTATACCATTATGGTCATGGTCAAAATTATATGCAAGATATGTTTCTTGCATTATCGTTGTCCTTTAATAGTCATATTTCCAAAATATTTTGGCGTACAATAGGTACGTGACCAACGATCATTCATGCCATAATAATGACATTATTTTCATATATCATCTCATACCTCCTTCTACGGGTGAGTGTGGTATATTCAATACCAATTTCATGTTCATATTCTTCCAATAATGAATATGTATTCGTGAATCAGATGTTGTCACATTCACTGCGGGGATATATGATTTTGTTATCCCTTTCAAATCTGTAAATGCGTCTGGCATTTGATTTGCTGTTCTTTGCAAATGGATAATATTTTGCACCTCTTTTTCACAAATAGAGGTATGTGGATCAAGATGAGATAATGATGCATTTTTCTACAAAATTTCCCGTTTGGTTTCACCAACTTCTCCCCCTAATTTTGGGAAAAGTGTCTCATCGAATTGACAGTCTGCAAATCGTGTAGTGAACAAATCCCCTGTCAATGTTTCGAGGTAGTGAATAATGGAGGGCGATTCAAACTCAACATATATTCCTAACCTTCTTTGCAGACCCATTTTGGTGCAATATGGTGGTGCTACAGGCACATATACTGCACATTCAAAAATTCTTAAGTGGGATATATTAGGTTCATGACCCAAAACTAATTGCAACGGGGAATATTTGTGACAATTCGTCAGTCAGAAACGAACTAGCATTGCTGCATGCAAAATGGCGTGACCCCAAACCGAAGTGGGCAGGCTCGTTTTCATGAGTAAATGAGGTATTCAAGATTATTCTCATCTATTGTCTCAACATGATATCCATTTTGAATGATATCCTAAAAACTCAACAAGTTCCTCTTAAACTTGGAGGAGAACATTGCATTCTCTATGATAAATATTGTTCCTTTAGGCAGAGTTATAGTTGCTCTTCCGGAGCCTTCAATCAATTTAATTCCCATGGTTGACAACAAAAGAAAATATACGAACATGAGAATAATCAAATTCAATCCGTTTGTTTCATATTTAAACAATATTTTCAAAATCTGTTGAGGTTATTCGACTAACTTAGTTGATAGTCGACTATTTTGGGAAGCAGTCATTAGGTTATTCGAATAACTAAACCTGATATTCGACTAACTAGCCTTGCGAAAAAATCCAGTTTTAATGTGAAATATTGGTTAGTCGAATAACTAATTAGTTATTCGACTAACTTAGTAAACAGTCATCAGGTTAGTCGACTAACTAAACTGGTTAGTCGACTAACTTAGCTTGCGAAAAATTCAGTTTTTAATACGAAATATTAGATAGTCGACTAACTTATTAGTTAATCGACTAACTTTACTGGGAAGAAAAAATGTCTTCGAAATTTAAGCATATTGAAACATTCTAAAGAGCTAATACTAACATTATATCATAAGCTAACTAATAAGAGCTGATACTAATGACTATTAGTTTATTCACTAACTAATACAAATAAGTAAAATAAAATCAAACAATTCCATCCTCCTTCATCACAGATCCATCACCAATTAAGTGGTCTATTTTCCCCTCAGGGTGCTCAAAGAAGTCTGCCACATCCAAGTGGGTGATGTCAAAATTGTCGTCAGAGACAGAATTGGTTTCAGGGCATTTACCTTTTAGAGATGCTTGATAAAGCTCAACCAAATGTCTTGGTACACGGCAAATTTTCTCCCAGTGCCCTTTTCCACCGCAACGATAATATATAGTTTATGAACTATTTGCTTTTGGATTCTCATCGCATCGTGCTTGTGGCAGAGTGACCAACTTCAGGTTGTCATATCTCTCCTTTAAGCCATTCCACAAGATAGGTGGATCTTTGACTGTGATATGTTCAATTTTCAAACCTTCATCAAGGTGATGGCGCAAGAAAATCAAGGCCTTAGCACAGTTTCAAACCTTCATCAAGGTGATGGCGCAAGAAAATCAAGGCCTTAGCATAGTTTCAAACCTTCATCAAGGTGATGGCGCAAGAAAATCAAGGCCTTAGCATAGTCTTGGATGGATGCATTATTTCTGTCTTTAATGGCGTCTCCAGGACCCATTGCATCCAAATGGATTTCAGCATCCAACACCCATGTCATATAGTTCTTGCCCGAAATTTTAAGGGCAACGAACTTTCTTTTCATAATGTCAGACATGAAACAAAATTACATCAAGAGCATGTTCATACTTACGGGCTTTATTACAATTATCACATTCACTTCACGGAATGGATCATAATCATCTGTATGTGCTATATACAATCTCATGTCAAATATTACTTTCATAAAGTGAAAGATTATTTTGAGAATCTTTGTTATTCTCATTATCACTAAGATGACGATTATAATTCCGTCTATTGCCACGTCCACATCCATTGATACCTTCACGGTAATAATTTTGTCTTCTTTCAGACTTATCACATACTGCTATCACATTCTCTAAAGGGAATGAGAATGAAGCAAATTCAATGGGACGGATTTTCAATTCTTTGCCCACAATCATACATGAATTTAATCATGGCAAGAAATAGAAATTTTACCACTTCACGTGGTTATAATTTCTTACAAACTCCATTAGAGTTATAATCAAACTTTGTTGTCTTTGTTTGTATATGAAATCAAATCGTAGAATTTCAAGAATTTGAAAGAGAATGTAAATTACTTACCTTTAAGGTATACCAATAAATGTTGTGATATCAAATATACCTCTTGAGTTTCCATCCCGTTGCATTACTTTATGATGATACCATCTCTTCTATTTTTCCGTATAGAAATTCTCATATGGAGTAGTAGCAATCGTTATTACACTCTTTTGCTTGGAAATTCACCTTCAAAAAGAAAACAAAAGTAAACAACGAGAAAGAAAAAAAATTGAAGAATTTCAGAAACCAAAATATCACAAATCTCGTTTCACTCAAATAGAAAAATCCAAACGATGGAACACGAATTAGAGTGGATGAATCTGATTGCAACTCAAGATTCTGAGAGCGATAATTGCTGAATATTAAATACAATTGGTTAGAGACTCGTGCTGATAACGTGTTATGAAATAATATAAGAACAAGAACAATAGAGAGAAAATTAGAGAGAGAGAGGAGTATTCTTATTGATACTTTGGGATGATTTACAATGGGGTAAGACCCCTCTATTTATAGAAAGATAAAAGACTTAGCCTCAAAGTAAGACTCTTCTATAAGATAGACATTCGCTCTAATTAGAGTTCTATTTATAACATAATCATGATTATTTTCATAGAACGACTTTATGACCTTAAAAAGTAGATTTGGTCAAGTGATCTATTCCTTCAGCTAAAGAGTTTTTTTTATAAGGGAATATTTCACACCAAGTTATCAGGAAAACATGTTGTAATCTAATCTAACATAGAAAAATCAGAATGCATGTAGTGTATTGGTGGTGAAAAAGTGTTATATGTGAAATATTGGAATGTTAACATGGCATGGTACGTAGGACAGTGATATAGCGATAAGTGGCTTTTTTTTAATTGATAGGAAAGTGTGATGACATTTAAGGTCATCGCTTGTTTTAGGAGTCAAAACTGTATTCCAAGGCCATGAAAACCTCTTTTTGTCCCACTTTGATTTGCGTGCATAGCCCGGGCGCGTTTTCGTAAAGGATTTATATTAAATTTAAGAAAAAGTTTGATGTTGACCTTTAAAATTGATTAAAGTTGACTTTGATCAATATTTTTGGTAAACGGACCCAAACATGATTTGACAATCTCATAGGGTCCGTAGTAAAATATGGGTCTTGGGCGTATGCCAGGAATCGAATTCCGAGGTCCCTAGCCCGAGAAAAGAATTTTTAAAGAAAATTATTTGCTGGATAATATAAAGGGTTTTTGAAATAAAATGATGTGTCTTCTTGATGGTATTGGGCCCGTATGTTGGTTCCGGAGCCTGGTACAAATTTAAAATAATAATTAAGTCAAATATGTGAAATTTGGTAAGAATCGAAATTGATTTGGTATAAATCGGGCATTTAATTGAGAAAATAAAATTTTCAATGTTCTTACGGAATTTCATGAATTTGAGGTTGAATTCATAGTTGTTGATGTTATTTTGATGACTTGGTTGCACGAGCAAGTCCATATGATATTTATAGGCTTGCGTGCATATTTTGTTTGGATCCTTGAGAGCTCGGGTGAGTTTTGAATAGGCCATCGAGTGAATTGAACTTAGAAATAATTGTTGCAGGTTTCAGTTCAAGTATTGGCCTCTAATCTCGCAATTGCGAGATCAGGGATCGCAACTGCAAAATCTGCTGGTGTGATAATTGCGAGGGGCTGATCACAATTGCAAAATATGCCCTAGCCAGCTTTGCTCGCATTTTCGAGCATTTTTTCGCAAATATGAAGTCCTCAGTCCCAGCAGTCACATATGCGACGATTTCTTTGCAATTGCGAAGATAGCGAAAATTCCCAGGGTTCACAATTGCGAATCCCTGGTCGCAATTGCGACATCTGCGACCATATAAGTGGGATTTTGACGGGATTCTTCTTTATTTTTACAACTTTTCAAACCCTAAACTTGCATAAGCGATTTTCTTGCAGAGAGTTCTTCCACAAATCATAGACAAATAATTTCTAACTTATTTTCTTCAATCTATAACATCTTTTTACATGATTTCGCTTCAAAATCTAAGGGTTTCCATGAGAAATTAGGTGTTTTTGGGTAAAAAATAGGATTTTCGAATTTTGGGGATTTGGACCTCAAATTGAGGTCCGATTTCAGAACTAATTGCATATTTGAGTTCTTGAGTGACTGAGTGATCGAGTTTTGGGTCGAACTTCGGGTTTTGACTAAGCAGGCCCGGGGTCAATTTTTGACTTTTGGAGAAAATAATGGGAAACCTATTTTCATGCAATGAAATTGGTTTATTTAGCATTTATTAATGTTATTAAGTAAATTATGACTAGATAAAAGCGGATTGGAGGTAGAACCGAGAGTTAAAGCAGTAGTTGAGGCTTAATCTGGTCCGGGGATTTGAGATAAGTGTTTGGTCTAACATTGGCTTGAGCGAATAAGAGTTGTAGTTTTATTTGCTATGTGCTAGTATCGAGTACGACGTATAGATGTTGTGACGAGTATCTATAGTTGGTGTCAAGCATGCCCGTGAGTCTTATACCACGATTGTTGTGACTTTATTATGTATTGATAATGCTCACATTAATGATTATTAATGTTGAGCAAAACTTATGAAAGTTTCTTGGTAGTTGACTATTGTTGAGTATTGGCTCAAGTTGAGGTTCATTTGGTAAAGTAATTGTTAAAAACAAGATTGGTTATAGCTGAATCCCTTGCCGGGATGTTATTTTTGATATTATTGATTCCCTTGCTGGAACTTATTGTAACTACTGTTTGGGTGAAGAGGAGTGTAAAGCACGAAGGATGATGTCGTACAGGTGTTACCATTTCATTATATATATATATATATATATATATATATATATATATATATATATATGTGTGTGTGTGTGTGTGTGTGTGTGTGTGTGTGTGTGTGTGTGTGTGTGTGTGTGTGTGTGTGATGTAATTATGCTTCCTTACTGGTTTATTGTTAGAATCTGATATTTCCCACAGCATGTTCCCTTCCTACCTTATTCTGTTGATTCATGTTATTATAATTCTATTTGCATATGATTTAACTGCACAGGTGTGTATGATTGTCGTGTCCTAGCCTCGTCACTATTTCGCCGAGGTTAGGCTTGACACTTACCAGTACATGGAGTCAGTTGTACTAATGCTACACTCTGTACTATTTTGTGTAGATGTCAGTGCCAAACCCGCTGAGTAGCTGAGGTAGCTGCCTTCAGTCCAGGGAGAACAAGGTAGATCTATTGACGTCCGCAGAGCGCTGTTTTGGCATTCTGATATCTCTTTTCATTCCAAGAGCAGTTGTGCTTTTCATTCTAGACTCGTATTTGTAGTAAAAATCTTAGTCGTTCGTGAGTTTGTAACACTAGATTCTTGAATAGACATTGTCACACCCCTTTTTTACTAAAAAATTTCATTTAACCCTCTTAAATTAATAAAAAGATTTTTAAACCTTGAAAAGTGTTTTCCAATTTTGAAAGTGACAAAAGAGTTGTGTTCAAAAGAAAAAAACTCAAAGTCGCTGCCTGACATTTGATTTCGGTGTGCCAGGCCATCGACTTTTAGAAATAATTTTCCTTTTAGAAACACTTTGGACTCAAAACTATGTCCGCACAAGAGATTTACGTAAGAGGGTTCTTTTGACTCGGGGAGAAGGTGTTAGGAACTCTCCAAGTCCCGTAACTAGTATAGTTGCGTACTCGATCAAGTTGGCTTTTAAGGTATTCCAATTGAGGTAAAAAACATACACAAAATAAAATAAACAATCAAAAGGCTTGAGGTCGTCCCTACCTAATAAAATAAAAATATATAAACAAGAATAAAAGTATTACGAGTTTTGCTCCCGGCCTTCGCAGCTTCTCCGTCACCGATGTTGTTTGGTTCTGCTGCTGGGCGTGGAGGAGACGGAGGCGAGCAGCATTTTCCGGCGAGTTTGGTGGTCGAAGAAGCAGAAGATGGGCGCTCTCTAATGGGGTATGCGGCTGATGGGGTGATGGTTTTTGTTCCTAGGGTTTATGTTGTAGTAGCTATTGAGGAAGAAGGTCCAAAAATAGTTGCCCCCTCTCTAGGTCTTTCTAAGGTTGAAGAATAAAGGGTTCAAGGGTTCATGGGATTAGGCTCAATTATTTTTGGGCTCAAATTCTATGGGCTAGACATTCTAAAATGAGCTGAAAAATGGATTGTTTTGATTGAAATAAGACAAGATAAAACCAAAATTCACTCACATTTTTAATGATAAAAATAAATAGCAAAATACTACTAGAATACTAATAATTAACTTTAACTAACATAAAATTTATATTGATATGAAACCATCATTTTTTTAAAGATTATATATTAAAATGAAAGCAGAGAAAAATTAATTAGAATGATAGCAAACTTAGATTAATACTACTATAAAAGACTAATGGCCTTAACTTAAATAGAAAGATAAAAGATAAAAGTAATTTTTTTTTTGTATTTTCGAATTCTATGTTCTACTATTAGACTAAAAGTTCAAAACAGGCTAAATTCTATTAGAATAAAAATAGGTAAATATTTCTAAAAATACTTCTTTTAAAAGTTCTGCGGGTCAAAAATTCTGTGCTTACAGCTACCCCTCTTTGCTTAGAATCACGAAGAGTTTTCGGAGCAAAGAACAATAAGCAATGTAATTGATTTATGACCCGACGCTTATTCAAAAGAAAACAAAAGATGGCTAAAAAGATTGTGACTGAATCATGGTATTTGAGCTGCCTACATATCCTTGGCTATAAAGGAATCAGGTCACTTGTTGTATAGAAGTAGAAAGAGTGATGGAGTATACTAAGGTGGGGAGCCGATTGAGGTGCCGTCGAGGTTCCGGTCCGCGGTTCGTGAGATTACATCGATAATAAAAAGAAAAATTATAGCATCAGTAAAAGAAAAATACAAGATCATATCTACTTCTTGTCTTGAATCTTCCTTGAATCTCTACTTGATCTTCAATATCAAAACTCAAAAATGGACCATGTTCTTCAGGTGGGCTCCTAATGCTTCATAAATTTGCAAATTGACGTTACTCTAAAATGAATTTCCTTGTTCTCTAGCTGGGTGCTTGATTGCCAAAACTTGAATTGTATTCCCTTATTATCTAGGTGGGCGCTTGATTTTCAAAATTTGAATTGTATTCCCTTGTTCTCCAGGTGGACGCCTGATTTCCAAAAAACGAAATGTATTCCCTTGTTAACCAGGTGGGCGCCTGATTGCTAAAACTTGAAATTGTATTCCCTCGTTATCCAGGTGGGCGCCTGATTACCAAAACTTGAACTGTATTCCCTCGTTATCCAGGTGGGTTGCCTGATTAGTAAAATTGGAAACTGATTGCTAAAACTTGAAACTGTATTACCTCGTTATCCAGGTGGGCGCCTGATTGCTAAAACTTGAAACTGTATTCCCTCATTATCTAGGTGGGTGCATGATTGCTAATACTTGAAACTGTCTTCCTCGTTATCCAGGTGGGCGACTGACTGCTAAAACTTGAGACTGTATTCCCTCGTTATCCAGGTGGGTGCCTGATTGTCAAAACTTGAAACGGTATTCCTTCATTATCCAGGTGGGCACCTGATTGCTAAAACTTGAAACTGTATTCCCTCATTATCTAGGTGGGCGACTGATTGCTAAAACTTGAAGTTGTATTCCCTCGTTATCCAGGTGGGCGCCTCATTGATAAAACTTGGAACAGTGTTCCCTTGTTATCCAGGCGGGCGCCTGATTGCTAAAACTTGAAACTGTTTCTCTTGTTATCCAGGTGAGTGCCTGATTGCTAAAACTTGAAACTGTATTCCCTCGTTATCCATATGGGTGCCTGATTGCTAATACTTGAAATTGTCTTCCCTCGTTATCCAGGTGGGCGCCTGATTGCTAAAACTTGAGATTGTATTCCCTCATCATCCAGGGGGTATCTGATTGCTAAAACTTGAAACTGCATTCCCTCGTTATCCAGGTGGGCGCCTGATTGCTAAAACTTGAAACTGTATTCCCTCGTTATCCAGGTAGGCGCCTGATTGCTAAAACATGAAACCGTACTCCCTCGTTATCGAGGTGGTGTGTGATTGCTAAAACTTGAAATTGTATTCCCTCATTATCCAGGTTGTCGCTTTGCTAAAACTTGAAACTGTATTCCCTCGTTATCCAGGTGGGTGCCTGATTACTATAAACTTGAATTGTATTCCCTCGTTGTCAAGGTGGGCGCTTGATTACCAAAACTTGAACTGTATTCCCTCGTTATTCAGGTGGGTGCCTGATTGTTAAAACTTGAAATGTATTCCCTCATTATCCAGGTGGGCGCCTGATTATCAAAACTTGAATTGTATTCCCTCATTATCCAGGTGGACGCCTGATATTGCAACAAAACAGACAAAACAAATGAAATTTTTCTTCCCCATTTTGGGATCTGGGCATATTTGTGAGTGTTAATAATATCATGTTACCTATAGAGCTCTAAGAATTTAAAAGCTAAATACCATTATCCATGAGGGTTCTGAAAACTTCAAATTAAATCTCATCTTAAGAGTGATAACTTTAAAGCTAAATTACATTTTCTATAGGGAGAACTTACGCTAAACTTAAAACTAAATCCCATTATCCGGGAGGGTCATGAAAACTTTAAATTAAATCCCGTTATCCAGGAGCGTCAAAAATTTAAAAACTAAATCCCATTATCCATGAGGGTCCTAAAAACCTAAATTAAATCCCATTATCCAGGAAGGTCCTGAAAACTTTTAAATTAAATCCCATTATCCGGGAGGGTCCTGAAAACTTTTATATTAAATCCCATTATCCAGAAGGATCCTGAAAGCTTTTAAATTAAATCTCATTATCCATGAGGGTCCTGAAAATTCAAAAACTAAATCCCAGTATCCATGAGGGTCCTGAAAGCTTTTAAATTAAATTCCATTATACAGGAGGGTCCTGAGAAATTTTAAATTAAATCTCATTATCCATGAGGGTCTTGAAAACTATTAAATTAAATCTTATTATCCATGAGGGTCCTGAGAACTTCTTAAATTAAATCTTGTTATCCAGGAAAGTCCTTGAGAATTTCAAAAATCAAATCTCATTATCCATGAGGGTCCTGAAAACTTAAAATTAAATCTCATTATCTATGAGGGTCCTGAAAACTTATAAAATTAAATTCCATTATCCAAGAGGATTCTGAAAATTTTAAATTTAATTCCATTATCCAAGAGGGTCCTAAGAACTATTAAAAATTTAATCTCAATATCCAGAAGGGTCCTGAAAACTTTTAAAAGAGATCCCATTATCTAGGAGGGTCCCAAAAAGCCGAGAATGAACTTACCTAAGCCATGCTCTCTTCTTGGAGGATTCTGAACTGAGTTTCTTGTCCCTGAGCCATGCCTTCTTCATGGGAGGGTCCCTGTGGATTAACAAATTTTCTTACCCTTGTATTAGACGAATAAAGTTTTGTTAGTTTGAAAACGTGGTGGTTTGTTTGTGGCATCATTGTTGAGTGTTTGCTTCTGCTACTGCCAGGATAACTTTGATTTCAGCCTAGACGACCTCGACTGTTATCGACTGCCCATTTTCTGTCAACCCTTATCACAAAAAACACCACTACTCTGTTCGTTCCCAGTATCCTCTATTTGTTGCAATATACTCATGGATTGACATTTATTGAACCCTTGCATTTCACAAGAATCCCAAAGCATGTTGACTGTTACCAACTCAATGCGCATACCACTTTCCCTGACTCATGCCACTTTGATGTGCTAGCCAAATTTGTTTTATGCTATTGGAAAGCTGGTAGCAAATTTTGAAGTTATTTCTCACTTGTTCTAACCAACCAGACTTAAGAAAGGACTCAAACAAAACGAGAGGAACAAAATACGAGGCAAGGGAAAAATATGATACCTAACAAGAAAATTACAAATTAAAAACTTATCATATGTGGATACCAACACTAATGACCATGACATGGACCTTTGGATTAAGTGGCATAATCTCTCAAGCAAGTCTGATATTCAACTCTTGTTGTACCTCTTTGCTATGAAACTGGGTTTCAGCGCTTCAATTGTCCCATTTGATCCACGATCCTTAGTCGATTTGTAGTGCCCTAAAGGTTTTCACCATCAAGCCTCTCTTATTTGCTATTTTCTCAACTCACTGTTGCCTTATGGTTCCCCTGAGGATTTTCACCGATAAGACACTCTCATTTTATCATTTTTCTCTTAATGTTGAGAAAAAAGGGTATTACCCATGATGCAAGAAGATGATACTTCCATCATACACTTGATTTGACATCCTCAAAGATTGATCGGAAGGTCTTTATTTGAACCGTAATGTAGGCTTTTGAACATAGTTAGAAAGAAAGGGTAACATGAAGGCTCAAAATAATTTATGATCAAAGGATTCAAAATTACAACTTTGGAATCAAGGTCTTTTGGCAAAATTTAAAACTTCTGACCCAGTTTCTTGGAGTTTGGGAAACTTTTTTTTAATTTTTGATTAGATTTCCAAGAAAGTCTTCCCCACTCTTGGCTTCGGGGGATTATGAAATATTTTATTTGGTATGACCGAACCGTAAGGCTACCTACGTATCTTGAGGTGACAAGAATCAGGTCAAACGTAATTCAAATGACAAAGTTGTGTTTTTTTTTCTTTTTCTCTTTTTCCTTTTTTTCTTCCTTTTTTTCTTTTTTTGTTTTCCTTTTTTTTTCTTTTTCTCTTTTTCTTTTTCTTTTCCTTTTCTAGTTCCTAACTCTATTTGTGATTCCAAAAGAGGGGTATCAAACAAAAAATTAAGGCTCAAAATAGATAATAAAGGATAAAAGTATTTGGGTAGCAGAATAAAATGCTTTCATCGTTCCAAACTTTAAAAATGCCAAGTACAAACATGAAATTGAAGATAAGCAAACAAATGATATGTAGTATCTATTGATGGCATCAACATAAACAAAAAGTGCCAAGGGCAATACCTTTGTCCCAATGAATGACCCTTTCCAGTTTGAAGTAGACTTGACTCAACCTTATTTTGATGTGGAAGAATGCATTTCAGCACTGACTGATTTGCCTCAAAATTACTGGAGAGATATATCACAGTTATTTGCTCTTATCAACCTCTTGATTTCCTTGACTTATTGCCTCAGTTTCACTCAATTAAAATTTCATATCATCTTAGAATGTATGAATCTTTAATTGTTTTCTCAAATGAATCCTTTTATCATATTCAAAATTGTGCCATTGCTTCATGATTAGACTAACTTTCGAGATCAGGCTGAGAATTATGCGTGCATGTCATGTCACTAGAGTCGGCATAAAAAGAACTATAAAAGTGTAAATGAACTAAACAAAAACTGACTAGAACTAATAGAAAATAGGAGATTGTATTAGACAGAGGATGAAAAGGGTTTGAATAAGACAAGAAAATAAGACGTGGGTTACAAACCCTGGAAAAATCCTAAATAACACCAGATGAGTTACTACAACTAAACGAACTAGGAAAAATAATAAGAAGAAAAGTTTAAGACACAAGATAATATCTGGAGTACAACCCTGAAATAACCCAAACAAATAGAAATGACAACGAAATAAACCACCAAAACTCCTCCCTGGCTAGCAAAGAAATGAGTGTCTTTCTAATTACCAAGCTTGACATCTTAGCCACAGGGTTACACATCAAAATTACTGAGACCGTCACCAATTTCAATATCATTAACTTCAGTCAGTAAGTTACCAAGAGGATCCTTATACTCTATGTCACCGTGCATCCTACCCACAAAGTGTGCATCGTCATGTGCAGGTAAAGGACTTTGTGCAATGTTATGGGTGTCACTATCCCGAACCACAATTATCCCTTCTTGAATATTCTTTCTATCTCCCTTTTCAAATCCCGACAACTTTCGACATTGTGTCACTAGGCGTTGGAATGGTATTCACACCTTTAGAAGGTTTAAAGCTTCTTGCATGTGCGTCCACATGATTCGGAGGAATGGGTGCAATCATTTCATAATGCTTTAATTTCTCAAACAAACTTGCATAGGACTCTCCTGTCAGTATAAAATTATCTTTCAACCTTTGTTTACCTCTATACCCCTTGCTTGGATGTTGGTTATGGGGTACCTTGAAATATTGTGGAGGTTGGAGGAGATTCTGGGTGCTGGCGCTCGCCTTCTAGGGTGTCTTAGTGGCTGGACAGAGGAGCAAATGTTGTTAGGAAAATAGTACTGAGGTGGATTATGTGGAGCTTGGAGATAGGTTTGGGGTTGGTATTGAGGCTGAAAATGTTCAGAAGGAACGCCAACTGGATCATGTCGTTGGCAGGGCTCAGCAACATCTTTTCAATCAATTGGAGAACTGACCCGAGCAATTTGTTCGTTCCATCTGAACCAAAACTCCCTAATACTTTCCTTGGGTCTCTTTCCTTGGGCATCAGGGACTATGAACACAGTCTCTAGAGGATCAAGGAAGGGTAGCTGGTGGAAGAGCTACAAAAATAGGAGCAAATGTTAGAGCACGGTATGGGGTTGTTTTAGATGGTGGAGCATGGAAAATTTGGGAGGAAGTGCCAGGCTAATTCTGGTAAGGGGTAAAGCTCGGGGCGTGTTGAGGGGAAAGATCAACAGTAGTGGGAACTTGGGCTTGTGATAGTGGTAGGATAGTGGCATGTTTTTTGTATAGTTGGTAGGGAATGAAGATGGAGGATGTCCTTTAATCCAGGCCTAATACATTTCTGCCATATGTTATTTCAACCTCTGGACCTCCTCTTTCAACTCATATTCTGACTCCACAAACTCCCTCGAGAGGTCAACAATTCTTGTGTCCAAGTCTTTCCTAGCCATGGATACCTTGCTCTTTGACCTTCTATTGTCCGGATAAATCGCCAAAGTGACACAAACTAACCACCCTCTTTGTGATAATAATGCAAGTAACAAAGTGGAGCAAAACAAAGCCAACATGTTAGGGTTAGAGCATTTATCAAATATAAATATTCACATTGCGTGTAATGCCCCTATTCACAATTAATGATTCTAGAATGACTTCGAGGGTACGAAGCTCATATGGCATCATTCCAATTTCACTCTTCTTGACCCATTTCCTTCTTCATCTTCCTTTCCAACACCGCTTGAATTTTCATTTCTTTCCCTTTTTTTCTTTCTGGTATCGCTCTTTTCTTTCCTCCCATTTTCACATCCCACAACTTCACTCTTTTTTTTCTTTTTTTTTTTTGTTGTTTTTTTTAAAAGATGATTCGATCGAACCCTATGTAGGTTGCCTAAGTATCATGTCCCTCATGAATCAGATCAAGCTTAGTTCTGAAAAAATAATAGACAAAATAAACTAAGAAACAAAAATCTTTTTGAATTTTTCATTTATAATTTTTTTTGGTTTTCAAATGCAGAACATAAAGTACAATAATGAAAGAATCAACAAACTTTTAAACCACCTAAGAGGCTCTAAAACAGGCTCAAAAATATAAAAAGTCTCCTTAAGTAACTCCTGAACGCAGTGGTCCTAGGATATCAATCATGCCCGAATTGTGGTAAATGAATCCATACCTGAATGATATAAGACCAAACATATTAAATGAATTGAGACACTATGTGAGACCATACCTCCCATTAGACATATGAAAGACAAGATTTGGCTATTTTTGAAAACTAACATGCATGGCCAAGAGTGGCTAGAAGTGCAAACTCAACATGGATGACTACTCAGATATGAAAATACCTCACTAATGCTTATATGGATTCAACTCCCAATAACCATAGCCCAAAAAATTATTTTTCAGAAATGACCCATTTCGCAAAAACGACCGATATGGCCAAAAGTGGCTAAAGATGCAAACTCAACAAGGACAGACCCTAAGGTAATATGACACCTGGTTGTGGACTTAAGATCCTAAGATATGGGCAATTGAACCATTTTTGCGAAAATGACCCCATTTTACTAGAATGACCGGTGTGGCCAGAAGTGGCTAGGCATGCAAGATTTGGCTAAGATCTCGCAAAGTCAAGAACCTAAGACACTAGGAAGATCGAACCCTATGTGGGTTGCCTACGTATCCCACCCCAAAAGACAAGAATCAGGTTCGCGTAGTTCTGCAGATTGGACACGGGAGAAAGCCTTTAAACAATGCAGCTCATTTGGAAATATCATATTGTTTGTCTTTTTTGAGAAATGATGGAAAATGTAAAATATTTTTGGATTTTCTTTTTCTCCTTTTTTTGAATTTATTTTTGGAAAATAATGGAAAAGTATAAAATCTTTTTGGATTCTTTTCATTTTCTATGAATTTTTGGAAAGTAATGAGAAAGTGTAAAATCTTTTTGGATTTTTCATTTTTATTCTTTTCGTATTTTTTTTTTGAAAAAGAAAAATATAATTAGGCCCTACTTGCTTCGTCTTTCATCCTTCTCTCCCAAGCATCAATCCGTCAAATGACTCTTTTACCCTCAAAGGTGCAACATGTATTACATAGGGATGATTGAATATCTTTCTTGGGCCACGGGCCTATTTTGACAAAATTTGGATAGGCTTCTACAAAGGGACACGGTGCCTGGGACCGAGCCCTACTAGGTGTAAATGACATGATGCAAATAAATATAACCTAAAGGCTAACATACGTTTGGGATTCACTAACAAGGCAATTCGGAAGAGTGTATGGTCGATGGTGGCTGCTCAAGCTTTCCACCCACTCCATATGTCCAACAGCCCCCCCACCTCAAAAAAAAAAATTAAAGGGTGACTCAATAAAGAGTTCATGCACGCGATGCGTACTTCGACATTTGTTGCAGAAAGAAGACCCATGGTTATATAAATGATGACAGTTTATAAAACAGTAATACATTAAGAAAAGCGATAAACAAATAGCCAACAAAACCAGAAAATAAGACAAACAAAGCAAATAAATAAATAAAATACATCTAGCGAATATCCTAAAAGCCAACAAGATCAAGTACCAGCTCGAACCTACAAGTCTCCAGTAGAGTCGCCAGAGATGTCACACCCTTTTTTTACAAAAAACTTTCACTTAACCCTCTTAAATTAATAAAAAGATTTTATAAAGCTTGAAAAGGGTTTTCCAATTTTGAAAGTGATAAAAGATTTGTGTTCAAAAGGAAACAACTCAGATTCGCCACATGGCATTTAATTTCGGTGTGCCAGGCCACCGATTTTTAGAAATAATTTTCCTTTTAGAAACACTTTGGACTCAAACCTAAGTCCACACCAAAGATTTGGGTAAGGGGGTTCATTTGACTTGGGGAGAAGATGTTAGGCACTCCCTAAGTCCGGTAACTAGTACGATTGCGTACTCGATCAAGTTGGCTTTTAAGATATTCCAATTGAGGTAAAAAACACACAAAAGAAAATAAACAATCAAAAGGCTCGAGGCCATCCCCACCTAATAAAATAAAAAAACTATATAAAATAAGAATAAAAGTACTAAGAGTTTTTCTTCCGGCCTCCAAATACAAATACCTCGAGTCATACTCCTAGCAAAAATATATATACAACTCCTTCGGGGCATTTTATGGATAAATTTAACTAAGGAAACGACCTCTCGCCTCGAAACTAACAAAATTCTAAGGCTTGCCTAGCCAGGTGATGACAGCCTAACCATGCTCCTAACGATTAAATTAGCTAAAACAAGGATTAAAGAGCAACACTATTATCTTGAACATAAATTTTCTTTTAATTTTACCTAACAACCCAATTTCTATACTGTGATAAAATCATGTTTAACTATAACCCAATTCGAGTAGTATACGAGTAGGTAACTAAATGAACAAACTCATAACAGGAGACAATAGCTAAACATATTATATAATCAAATCACCAAACAAGCAATTAGCATTCAGTTAAGATAAGATGAGTAAGGGTTGAAAAGTTGAACCTCAACGAGAGAAATGACCTTTTCGGTGTTAGTTAGATCTAAAATGACGTAATCCTTGAACTCGAACCAGAACCAACACGAATCAGCAAACTCAAGCTTACTCCGACTAAAAATTCCAATACGAGTTTAAAAATAGAGATCGAACCAGCGAGTTTAATTTGGTGTAAGGTCAAACACCAATCTATATAACCAAATCTTCACGTGTAACATTTGAAACACAGAATCTATCATATAATGAGTAATTTTCCTTTCAAAATTTAATTTAATACAGCATCTTCCAACAAAAGGTCAAATGGAGCAAATAATACATGCACCAAAATAAGACTTGGAGTCAAAATGAGGATTAAAGCGGCAGTCTAAAACGTCGACCAAAACCCGAATGATGACCTCAAACAAACATTTCCTTGGCTGGAAATTAAACTGGATTTCAGGCAGAAATTTTGGAAAAAGAAACGATACCCCTTTTCTTTGTTTTTTGATTTTTTAAAAATAGAAAATGAAAGTCGAATCAAGAACTAATCTCAAATTATTTTCATTCTTTCTCATTTCCATGTTCTATCCCATTTTTCTTTAGTTCTTTTTCCACCCCGTTTTCCTTCTGTCCACTCTCGTGTATGTGTTGTTGATGGCTGTGGCTGGCTGGCTGGGATGGTTGAAGCTACGGCTATGGTGATGGAGTTAGCAGATGGAGTCATTTGGGGTTGTTATTGGCGGATCTTGGTTCTGCTCTTGTTTCTTTGTTGAAGAAAATCAAGTTTCAGGGGGGCTGGTTCGTTGGTTGGGAGATGGTGGCTATTTTTTGTGTGTAGAGGAAAAAGAGTCACGTCAGATGGCTGGCGTTGATTCTCCGGCGGTGTGGGTGATGGTGGTTGTCGGCGGCTGTGATGTGAGGGACGGCGGCTGCTCTCTTTCCTAGGGTTTAGCTAGGGGTTCTTTATTTGTTGTTGTCTCCATTGTTGTATAATGTTCAAGGTTTTGCTATGGTGTCGTTGTTGTGTAGATGTCTTGTTCAAGAAGAAGAAGGAGCAGCCATGAGTGTTTTAGCTAGGTTTGTTCTTGTGTGTTCTATGGTTGAGGAGGAAGATCAACGATGGGGTTTTGTTCCAGCAGCTGCAGCTTCTCCGTCACCGATGTTCTTCAGTTCTGCTGCTGGATGTGGAGGAGACGGAGGTGGGAGCGACATTTTTCCGGCGAGTTTGGTGTTTGAAGAAGCAGAAGATGGGCGCACTCCCATGGGGTATGCGGCTGATGGGGTGATAGTTTTTGTTCCTAGGGTTTATGTGTAGTAGCTATTGAGGAAGAAGGTCCCAAAATGGTTGCCCCCTCTCTAGGTCTTTCTACGATTGAAGAATAAAGGGTTCAAGGGTTTATGGGATTGGGCTCAATTATTTTTTGTCTCAAATTCTATGGGCTAGACATTCTAAAATGAGCTGAAAAATGGATTGCTTTGATTGAAAGAAGACAAGATAAAATCAAATTCACTCACATTTTCAAAAATAAAATAAATAGCAAAATACTAGTAGATTACTAGTAATTGACTTTAACTAACATAAAATTTATATTGATACGAAACCATCACTATTTCAAAGATTATATATTAAAATGAAAGCAGGGAAAAGTTAATTAAAATGATAGAAAACTTAGATCAATACTACTATAAAAGACTAATGGCCTTAACTCAAATAGAAAGATAAAATATAAAGGTAACTTTTTTTTGAATTTTTGAATTTTATGTTCTACTATTAGACTAAAAGTTAAAAATAGGCTAAATCCTATTAAAATAAAAATAGGTAAATATTTCTAAAAGTACTACTTTTAAAAGTTGCACGGGTCAAAAATTACGTGCTTACAGATGTGTATTGAAGTATTTAGATTTATTTTAACTTTTTCTTGCTTTTTATTTGTTTAGCTATAGTTACTATTTATAATTCATTTGGTTGATTGTTAATGTGTAGAACCTTAATAATTGGCTTGCCTAGCTTTCATGAGTAGGTTCCATCACGACTTCCGATGGTGAAAAATTTGGATCGTGACAAGTTGGTATCAGAGCTCTAAATTGCCTAGGTCTCAAAATTCACAAACAAGCTAGGTAGAGTTTGAGGGATCGGTACAGATACGTCTGTTCTTATTCCCAGCGGCTACAGAGTTTAGGAAAAACTTCACGTCTATTCTCCTTCGTCGTGTGATTTGACTTCTCAATGCTAATTAAACTTCTACTTTCTTCTTTCGCAGATGGCTAGAATATGTGCTTTTTCATTCTTAGATCAGTAGCCCAAGCCACCAGTGGCAGCTCCTACGAGGTGTAGAGAATGAGGCCGGGGTAGGGGCAAAGCTCAGCCCAGAGCAGCAGCACCAATGGTGGAGCCTCAGGTAGAGTTTAAGGAGGAGGCTCCAACCCCGACCATTCCAGTAGGGCCAGCTCAGGTCCCGGAGGGGTTCATCGCCACCCCGGTACTCAAAGAAGCTCTGGTTCGTCAAGTGGGCCTTATGGAGAGTGTCACCCAGGTAGGCTTACTCCTCGTAGCACCAGCCATCTCTCAGGTTAGGGGAGGATCACAGACTCCCGCTACTCGCACTCCAAAGCAGATGGCTCCTTACTTTCCGACTCCAACAGCTTATCCAGTTGGGGTAGTTTAGCCGTGTGTTGTGGTTTAGACTGGTGATGGAGCAACTATGTCTGCTTATGATTTATGGAGGTTTGACAGGTTCACCAAGCTCTTCACTACTATTTATGGTAGTACATCTTCAGAGGATCCCCAGGACTATTTGGATAGTTGTCACGAGGTTCTTCGGAACATGAGGATAGTGGAGACAAATGGGGTCGACTTTGCTATTATTCGTCTGTCAGGTTCCGCCAAGAGTTGGTAGAGAGATTATTGTTTGGCTTGACCAGCTTGGTCACCAACTTTGACTTGGGATCAGTTCTCTTAGCTATTTCTGGAGAAGTTTCTTCCTATCAATAAAAGGGAGAGCTATCGAAGGCAGTTTGAGCATCTCCAGTAAGGTTCTATGACTGTCACTTAGTATGAGAGTAGATTTATTGTCTTGGCATACATGCTCTTATTATACTTCCTAGCGGGAGAGAGAGAGGGGGGTGAGGAGGTTCATTAAAGGACTTTTCGATTGCAGATAGCTTAGGAGATAGGGAGCGAGATTTCTTTTCAGGATGCGGCCAATGTGGCTAGGAGAGTTGAGATGGTTCTATCACAGGGGAGCGGTCAGGGGTTTGACAAGAGGCCTCATCATTTCGTCACATTCGGTGGTGCCTCATTTGGAGGCAAGGATTCTTTTGGTAGGGGCCATTCTCCCAGATCGTTTCATTCAGCACGTCAGGCTTCTCATTGTGATTCAGATGGCCGTGGTTGTCATATGCAGTATTCTGATCAGTTTCCCTATAGTGCACCACTAGCTCCTATCAGTGAACCTCCGCTCAAGAGATTCTAGGGTGGTCGCTCAGGCCATCAAGGTCAGCAGTCCCAGCAGCCAAGGACTTGTTATACTTGTGGCAACACGAGGAATATTGCTAGATATTTCCCTCGATCACTGAACAACTCTCAGCATCAGGGTTCCCCTTCCACGGTTCAAGCACCGAGTGTTCCATCGCTCGCTCAGCAAACTAGAGGTAGGGGTCGAGGTTGTCACAACCTAAATCTACGTGACTGAAACCCAGCCCACTACTCAACCCGAGTGAACCAACCCATATGATACACCCAAATCATATGCATGAAAACCAATTTAACTGCGAAAGCTCCTCGGAAACGATATACAATTTTAAGTTAAATGAAAATATTTTCCAATTCAAAATCACACATGACACTCTTTCATGATAATAATAGTGAGAGTAGGTAAAATAAATATACTTTCATGAATGTCATGTACAACCCCGTTACTACAATCTTTCATAACCATCTATGAAGCCTCTATAATAAAGAATAGAACCAACGGTTGGAGAAATTCCAACAAAATAAAATAAGGAAGAACATTATAGCGACCACGAAATAAAAGTGCTTCATAATACCTTGGAAAGAGAGTCATCCTGGACTGACTGCATGGGCCACCCCTGACTCTACTATCATTATAAGGGTATGGGTTCGAGACAAAAAAAGATCAAGGCAGCATATTCCATGTATCATACATCATCCTGAAACATGTAAAGTAAGCAGGGCCTAGAGGGAGCCCCTAAAGGCTGAGTACACCAGCGATACTCAATAAGTTTCATAGACTCTCTCTAACTTAAGTTCTTGGGACAAACTTTATAAAAATAATGCACCAATATTTGAAATAAAACGCTAAAAATTCTATCAATTCATGACACTTGTCATTTTAAGCCATAGCTAAGTGAAATATAACCCACAATATAAACTTTTAAAATGCTTACACCAATCCAAGATTTTGGATAAAATCATACAAATTCATTTCATTTGCTTTAAGTCATTAAATTTACTTATGGCTCCTTAGGCCTAAACATAAGAAAATCATCCTTATCTTTCACTAGGAGTGCCATACCATCACCGACATAAGAAGGTCAACTAGGTTATGTACCTAGCAGCAAGTATCATATATCCTACTTGCTCAGGTCGTCTCATCATAGTATCGTACGAATCGACTCAGCTATGCTAATATTAGCACAAAATAGTACCCTCTCGAGGGAGAGCACTTTGTCGTAGTCTATATCACAAAGTGGCCATTTATGCCTACATCGGCACATGTAGTTTCATGACGATGAACACAATATATCCGAAGTCAATCTTGTGAACAAAAGTAACTCCCAAAATATTTGATACTTCAAAAATATATTTATAACATAGTAGCTTCAAAGGATCTATTTTTGTCAAATCATAGCATATATATCTAAACCATTTGAACAAAAATTACATAAACAACCTTTTACATGCTAAAGCTTTTAGCAATTTAACATCAATCTTTAAAAGATACCACAAGGGATATCCTACACATCAATTTCCAAAAAAAAAAATACTTTCCATGAAGACTTTTCTTTAGCACTCAAATATGTATACTCTTGTAAATACATAAGTTTTGATAAAAACTTATAACATTTACCTTGAGTATCATTTAGCCAGCCAGATTTAAAATAAAAATTTTACAAAGTGTCATGACACTACATATGCAACATAATATTTTAATACATGGAGTCATCCATAATTATTTGCCCCCACAAGTACGAAAGTACATGTGCAAACAACTTAAGTATTAACTTGAATTATGCTTTTAGATAAAGTCCCTCAAGAAGAGTAAGTTTTAATCAACTTACCTCACTTTCGCTTTATTAATATTCACAAGCTTTCAATCATCTTCCATTATTCCAATATTGATTAAAAAGCTCAACATCACCAAAAGTCGATATCTATAACTAGATATCCTAATTACATCAAAATATTACCTAAGATATTAAGAAATACACATCTATGGCTCATAAAGTGGCTACAAGCCTCCAACAACTCAAATCGCCAAGTAAATTTATAGGCTAGACCATTCAACTTCATCCTTATATTGTAATACCCATTCAAAGCTATTAATGTTACTACATCCATTGCCCAAACGCCACCAAGTTACTATTCATCATCTTCCAAAATCAAAACTTGCACCATATATAATTCAGATGATTATTTAGTTGATCACTTCCATCTTTTGCGAACAGATAATTTCGTAGGTTCATTGTATTCAATCAATTTTATCCCTAAGATTCACCATTCATCTTCTCTCTTATTTCCTCAAAATTACTATTCATGTCATGAATTAGATTGTTATAATACAATCTTTCAATCAATAAAATGTAACAAATACTTCTAACTACTCATAATAAACAAGTTTGAAGCATTGGAATTACCAATAGTAGATCAATCTTAAAAAATCACAAGTTTGGTGATTTTGTGTTCTTGAAGATTTGATGATGAAATCTAGAAATTGGATGTTAGAACTCATGTATATTGAGTAATATCAGCCCAAAACATAATTAAAAACTTACCTCGGTTGATTGGACTTGATTTGAGCTCAAAATCGCCCCTTCACCTCAAGAACCCTAACCCCCAATACTCAAAATACTCTCTCCCCCTACTTGGTATTTATAGGCCCAGATTTCTGGGTTTCGGATGCGACCTTGGATGCTATGGCCGCACTTCATTTCCAATTAATCTTTCGGACGCAGCTCCGGATGCTTCGCATTTGCAGGCTCCTCCGCCAACCTTTGATAATTTGGTTACAACTTCTTCTAGGAATATCTAAATGACAAATGGTTTGAAGCGTTAGAAACTAGACTCAAACACCTTTTATTTTATAGGCTCTGCATCACATAACACTTTATATGTATGTAGATATGCTCGTTTAAAGTTAGGTCTTGTGCGTACTTATTTGGAACTTTAGTCTACCATGTAATTTCCAACTTGACTTGGAGTTAGGGCTATTCTTAGACCCCACATCACTTATAATATACCTCCGACACTTATTATCATATTAAATTTAATATTCATCATGTAATAGTCCTCATCTGCATATAAAATAATGTAATTAGCACATGTCAACTTTCTTATGGCACTTAAGTACTTCGAAATTTTCCAGGGTGCTACATTCTCCCCCACTTAAGAATATTTTTCCTTGAATATTTTATAAGTCACTTCTAATAATAGAGTTACCATCCATTTATCTCCAACCATTATTCATAGGCACTTATGACCACATGGGTCTTATTTCCAAAATCTCAACTTACTCATGGCCCTCAAAATTTAGTTATCTTTACAAATTCTTAAAATTTTTGGCTGAGTTTCCCCTATGACTAGGACTACCCAAAAATATTAACCTATTCATAACAAGCCCTCACACGGGCACCAATAACAATATCACTTAACAACCAACAATACACAATATAATGTACCATCTTTAACCCACTCGGTCGTACATATACCATAAGTGAATAAAATGTAAATCTTTAAAACTTTTAACTAGTGACATATATGAATACCATTCAATATCAATAATAGCTACTACACATAATCCCATATCATTATTATACCTGCATGCATTTTTTTTCATGCATATGTCAAGCTGTACCTGAAAAATATCTTCAATTAAACCAAAAATCTCTCTGTGATTGGTCGTCCTTAATAATTTTTTTATTATGTAGAATGGCACATTTCCATGCTGCCTAAATTCTCAACTTCCTCAAAGCTATAGCTCATGCTTGGTGAGAGAAAACTTATATCGGACACTTGGTATTTGTAAACTTATCCATCCTGACTCATAGTCTCAAAATTTTCTTATAACCAATACTTTAAAATTAGTCTGTTGCTTTTTTTTTTCTAATCCTGTTTCCAAGAAACACTCCCACTTAAGACTTTTAATATTCTCTAATCATCAAAATTATTTTGGAATATCCTTTTATTCCTTCCAAAGATTGATAAGATATCTTAGATTTATCCATCATATGGTAATTTAATACCCCTACTTTCGCCCATACCTTTAGATCTCATGCTAGATTCATAACTTGATAACTATTATTACTAAAAAATTTACTCTGAAAGCTATTCAACTCACTTCATTCGATTTCATGATACTAGTTTGCCACCTAATTGCGGACATCCGTGTTCTAGTTTTATTTCTTATCTTTAAACAATTCCTTGACCCCATTGAGTATCTTGTGATATTTTTCTACCAATACTTGGGATTTCATTTATTACTATGTGTACTTTAGATATGCTACCGTAGCCCGTATGTTTTCAACAGTCGAGAGTCACTGTACTCGTGATGGTACTTGCACCCTTTCAATATTAGTGCTCTTGTTCGAAACCATGCCCTTTATTGTGATGACCCGACCCATCGTCTCATGAGCTACCGCTTTATTTCCCCATTTTTCTACTTCTTTATACTTCATTATCAGTGTCTTGTGTGATCGAGTTGGCTTCAATTTTTTATAGAAGGAAATGAGACACTTAATCTCTTTAAGGAAGGCTTAGTTTGAATAAGTGAACTTAATGTTAAATTATGTATTAGAGGGCTCGGATATGGATTTTGATGATTCGGCTAACTTTGGGGGATGATTTGGGACTTAGGAGAGTGATCGAAAGTGATTTTGGAGGTCTTATGTACAATTAGGCTTGAATTGGCGAAGCTAGTATTTTTGCGAATTCCGGTTGATAGGTGAGATTTTGATCCGAGGGTCGGAATAGAATTCTAAGAGTGGCAGTAGCTCCGTTAGGTGATTTGAAATGTGTGTGCAAAATTTCAGACCATTTGGAGGTGATTTGGTCAGGTTTTTGATCGAATGCGTATTTCAGAAGTTTTTAAAGAACATAGGCTTAAATTCGATGAGAAATGATGGTTTTAGTATTGTTTGGGTTGTTTTTATGATTGGAACAAGTTTGAATGATGATATAGGAGGTGTTAGTGCTTTTGGTTGAGGTCCCGGGTGCCTCAGGGTAATTTCGGATGGTTAACGGGAAGTTTTGGTTTATGAACTTAAGATTTTTGCAGTTGCTTCTGGTATTTTCGCTTCTACATAAATGGGAACGCAGAAGCGGTACCGCAGTAGTGGTATGTGAGCCGCTGAAATGGCAGGTATCACAGGTGCAGAGTGGCTGACTGCGTCTGCGGAGTCACAGATGCGACGAAATGACCGCAGATGCGGAGATTGGAGAAGTTAGGGGAATGCAGAGTTCTGACCGCAGAAGCGAGAGTCGCAGATGCGGCTAAGGAGCCGCAGATGCAAAAATGACTGGTCAGTGCTATTTAATTTCTCCTTCTCAAAATTTAAAGGGTTTCATTATCATAAGCTTGTAAACTGGACAATGATAATAACGATGATTAAAAGCACTAACCTCTCAAAAACGTTACACAGGTCCTCCAAAGAGCTATAATGCAGGGTTGCAGTCTCTGCTTTGCTCCTTGTGAGGCCTTGGACAAAATTATTACTGTTGGGCTAATAATACAACTCTAAAGAGTGAGTTACTAGGTGAAACTCTTCTTCCTTATGTAGACCCGAAGTTCAGCCAAAAAAGGACTCAAAATCGTGTGGAATTCTGCTAGTGCAAGTAGAATCCTACTCTAGCTCAAAAGGATGACTTTTCTCTCAAGTTACTTTTTACCCAGGTCTATTCAGATTTTTAATAGGTATAGCAGGAGTCACAAAAACAATAAGAGGCTACAATTATAATATTAATTCGAAATTCGGATGAATTAAATCCTACTATAACTAATACTAGTTTGTTCCACTAAAAACTACAATTGAACTCCTCAATATGAATTTTAAAATTCATTAAAAAAATTTTAATTCCACGTGTTAAGATTATATATGCCAGTTAATTAAACAAAATCACTGATAATTTTATTTAATCAGCTAATTAAAACCTTTACATATCCACTTAAACCATTTCATGTGACGGATACAAAATTCATCGGCCGGGTTTTCACATAAAAACTAATAAGCTAACGTAAAGGAGTATTATCAAACTGAAAACTGAGTCACGGATGCTATTTATTATTGTCCAATCTACTAGGCATGCACTAACTCTGAAAGAGTTGTATCTTTTGATAAATCAAAACAATAAACAAATCACATTGATCATAATAACTATATCAAGATTAGCAGTATAAGCTCATTTAATGAATCAGAGAAAATGTAATATATACATTCTGCACAAAAACATATTTTCTCTTCTTGGTCCATTCGATATACACTAAGTATATTAGCATAAGAAGTTGGAGTAAAATCACTCTCATAATCAAGATAAATTATACTTTAATTTTGTGCTACAATCATCAAGATATTTTCCCAAAAACATCTTCAACTGTGAACATGGTTTATTAATAATGAGAAATGACAATTTAATCTTTTGTGCAAGAGCTAAGACTCTATACACTAAATGGTCTATTAGATAACTAGGGGAGTTGAGGCAGTCAGAGCGCCATAGAGACCTTGGGTACTGCAGGCCTAGAGGAGGTCTTAGGGGCGTTGCGTAGGATGAGTAGGGGTCGAGCGATCGGGCCTGACGAGATCCCGGTGGAATTCTGGAAGTGCATGGGTAAAGCTGGAGGGGAGTGGCTCACTAGGCTGTTCAATGCGATTTTCAGGACTAAAAAGATGCCAGATGAGTGGAGGTGGAGTATAGTGGTGCCCCTGTACAAGAACAAAGGGGACATCCAGTGTTGCAACAGTTACAGGGGCATCAAATTAATAAGCCACACGATGAAGGTTTGGGAGAGGGTGATTGAGGCGCGTGTGAAGGAGGCGACAACTATATCTGGGAACCAGTTCGGTTTCATGCCGGGACGCTCCACCACAGAGGCGATTCACTTAGTCAGGCGGATGGCGGAACAATTCAGGTTTAAGAAGAAGGACCTTCATATGGTGCTTATCGACTTGGAGAAGGCGTATGACAAGGTCCCGAGGGAGGTGCTATGGAGGTGCTTGGAGGCGAAGAGTGTTCCAGAAGCCTATATCAGAGTAATCAAGGACATGTACAATGGAGCTAAGTCTAGGGTTAGGACGGTGGGGGGCGTATCAGACCATTTTCCTGTGGTAATGGGGCTCCATCAAGGATCGGCGCTGAGCCCCCTGTTGTTCGCCTTAGTGTTGGATGCTCTGACCCGACATATCCAAGGGGATGTGCCTTGGTGTATGCTCTTTGCTGATGATATAATATTGATAGACGAGACGAGGGCCGGTGTTAGTGAAAGGTTAGAGATATGGAGACAGACCCTTGAGTCTAAGGGTTTCAAGATTAGCAGATCTAAGACAGAATATCTGGAGTGCAAGTTCGGCGACGAGCCGAGTGGGGTAAGCGGGGAAGTGATGCTTGGTTCTCAGGCCATCGCCAAGAGGGACAGTGTGAGATATCTTGGGTCTGTGATCCAGGGGGACGGAGAGATTGACGGGGACGTCACCCATCGTATAGGAGCGGGGTGGTCAAAGTGGAGGCTTGCTTCAGGGGTCCTGTGTGACAAGAAAATCCCGCACAAACTAAAGGGGAAATTCTACAGAGCCGTGGTTAGACCTGCAATGTTGTATGGGGCGGAGTGCTGGCCCGTGAAGAACTCGCATGTTCAGAGAATGAAGGTTGCGGAGATGAGGATGCTTAGGTGGATGTGTGGGCACACCAGGCTGGATAAGATCAAGAATGAAGTTATTCGACAGAAGGTAGGGGTGGCCCCGGTGGACGAAAAGATGCGGGAAGCGAGGCTGAGGTGGTTCGGGCATGTTCGGAAGAGGGGCTCTGATGCCCCGGTGAGGAGCTGCGAGCGGTTGGAGATTGTTGGTGGTCGTCGAGGGAGAGGGAGGCCTAAGAAGCATTGGGGAGAGGTGATTAGGCAGGACATGGCCAGAATGCAGGTTACCGAGGACATGACTCTTGATAGGGGAGTCTGGAGGTCTAGAATCAAGATTGTAGGTTAGGGGCTCATAGGTGATTAGTGTTTTAGTATGGTAGTTCCTGCTTGATATTACTGCATGCGACTGTATTTATGTTGCTTATATTTGCATAACTATTTACGTTACTTTTGTGGGAGTACCTATGCTTTATTATTTAATTTTGTCTTGCTTGTGTTTCTAATTTTATCTCTGTTTCTTAATGCAACGTTCCCATTTTTACTCTACTCGCCGAGGGTCGATTGGAAGCAGCCTCTCTGCCCTTTCGGGCAGGGGTAAGGCTCGTCTACAGATTACCCTCCCCAAACCCCACCTGGTGGGAGTATACTGGGTAGTTGTTGTTGTTGTTGTTGGTCTATTAGATAACTAAAGAACACACATATAACAAATGATCTATTTAAAATAATATTTATTGAATTCAATAAATCAAGTAAACAATTATTCCATAAAAAATAAAACACAATACTATATTTAAACCCCATAGTTGATAGTATATCCCAACACAAATAATAAGGAAACTTATCGTATTTTAGATTAAATAACAGTACTTGATAAGAAAATTCAGCTCGAATCATCATTAACAAATTAAGTCACGAGGTTATAGATTAAGGACGACATTGTATCTTTTACGTCTCAAAGAGGATATTGGCAGATTGCTCACCCGGTAACTATAAGCGGATTTAGAATTTAAAATTTATGAGTTTCTATCGTAATTTTAGATTAATATATAATAATAATAGATTTACAGTCCGATATTTTTCAATATTCAATAAATTTCTTAAGTTTTATTATTTTCGTTTGAAGTACAAGCATTTATGGGGCTTTTGGTGGGGAACAAGTTATCACGGGGTTACAATAATGTAATTATAATACGAGGGTTAAATAACGAAGCAATTAAGGGGCTTTTGGTGGGGAACAAGTTATCACTAGGTTACAATAGTGTAATAATAATACGAGGGTTAAATAGCAAGGGGATTATATAGTAGTGGATATACTTTTATTAAGGCATTGGCTCCTTGGACTAGAAATGAAATATATGGGATATAATATAAAATATATGTTTGGTATATATTAGATAAGTTAAAATAAATTTTTATATTTAATTTTAAAGTAAAACTTTTTAAAGGACTTTGGGAGAAGAGCTTGGAAAAAGAGCAACTTTATCATTGTAATATTTATCTCGGGATTAACTAATCCCATGATTATTATCCCTCTCAAATAGAATAATAACATAATTATGGTATAAATTATTCGAATTTAATTAAATGCGAGATAAAATAATTTAACATTTAATTTTGATTATTATTATTAGAATTACAAGAAAATATATATGACTTCACACTATAACAAAAAATGGCCCATGTTTTTAAGTTTTACTCCACCTAGCCTATACTGTACATATTTTAAAAACACTAGCTCTTGCATATTCAAAATATGTGTTTTTATAACCATTGCTTCTAAAAGCTATGGAGTTAAATCTGTGTTCTCACAATCATTATTTTCACTTTTTCTTCTTCTCACTTTTTTTTACATATGCTTCAAGGGGCCATCCGCCATTACTGCTTCTCTCTTATATCCCCTGGTTGTAATGTAAAAAAATTAAATGGTAGAAGCTACCATTAAAGGGCGTTCAAAGATTTCCTTTAGAAAATAGAACTTCTTGTAATTCTTAGTTGTTTAGATTGAGTGTTGTTCCAATTGATTGAAAATAGCAAAAGGAGTTCAAAGCTTAAATTTGAAGTGATTTGGAGTAGATTTGAGCAAGATTTGAGTTAAATTTTAGAGAAAAACGCAAGGGAGAAGACGAAGTCAGTTTTTTGTATAATTATGTATAATCTTGTGTAATAGTGTATATGAGTGTATAAACACATCATATATACTTTTATATACCTTTATACAAATGTCTGTAGACGAACTTCTTCCATGATTTTCAGTTGCAATTCCCGTTCAAAACCAATCCAAATCTTCATAAAATGACTTCAAATTTTATATACAACTTCCTTACTATTTCTAACAAGTCTAAATAACACTCACTCCAAATTTCTCACAAAATCAAAATTCGGAATTTAAACCCACATATTTAAACTTGTTAAAAATCTAATTTTTACCACCCAAACAGATTTGGTGGTTGAACTAATATTTGAGTCACAATTACTAATTCGAAAATTAACTTAAAAGCTTGAGCAATTCTTTTTAAAAATTAAATGATAATTTTGACAACCTATTGGAGTTGAAGTTGTATCTTAACCTATTATTTTTGAATTAGTTGATTATAAATTAAAATATAAACTATAAACTTAAAAATAGAGAGCCTAATTATTCTTATCTGAAATTATTCCACCAACCAAACGACCCGGAGAGTTTTTGGCAAGCAACTATGTTATCTTTAACAACGGCGTTTTTCTTCTTCTCCTCTTCTTTTCCTTTTTGGGTAATTTTGTTCAGAAAAATTGAGTGAATATAACTCCCACTATGGCAATCTTTACTTCTTTTTTACCTAGATGAAACAAAACACCATTTTCAATTATCACAAGTTTCTCAATTAGCTTCTTAATTTTGAACAAGTTCCTCATGTATATAGGTTCAAATAGGATTTTTTATTCGAAATAACTCATGCTGTCGTTGTTATTTCTTTATAGTGCATATATTACTTTATCAAATTTAGATTAATAGAATAAGAAGTAATCAAAAGTGTGCAATAAGAAGAAATCAAAATGGCAGATTTTGGCATTCACTGTATGTTTCCAGATCTGAAGTACAATCTTGTTTCTCTAGTCAAACACTTGCATTTTTGTCAATGGCTTATGTTCAACAAAAATAAGGGTTACAACTCAGGATGAACCAACTCAAGGAAAGGTTTCACATGACTAAAAAATAAAGCTGAAAGAAGATGATCAACCAACACTTGGGACAGAGCCATCACCTTTATGTACACCGTTGTTTCAGCCAACAGTACTGTTGCTCCTGTTGCCGAAAGACTCGGGAGACAGATTCCAGTAATTGAGAGTTGCTTACATACATGAAAAGCTGCTTGTCGCCCTCAACCTTTTACCAGAAATATGAAAAACTTGGTCTCTGCTTGTTTTGTTGATACAAGCAGCTGTAACTTTGTGATACTTTCCTGGGCAGTATGTTGTATCGACTTACAGAAAAGTGTGAAGATACCTGAACCAAAGCCAAAACTTTAAACTAAACCACTAGGCTCGAAAAGCTTGACATATGAGTCATCCACGAGACTATCTTGTGCTTGAACATATGCAAGTATGCATATTTACGAGTATATTCACCAAGTCAGAATGAAAAAAGCAAGCTCGTGTTTCCAGTTCTCTTTGTTTTTCTAGCCCATTATTCTTATTGGGGGACAGGGATGGGCCGGAGTTACTGAAGACAGATTTAGCAGACAAAGTTTCTTAAGCAAAAAAAGTTTACATACCTGTAGATAGGAGACCAAGACTGGTTCTCAAACAGATGCAACGGAGAGAAACTTCAAAGCATCAGTATTCTTAATTCACTAAATTTGATGCATAAATTCTCTCAACACAAGCTCTACTTCTCCAACTACCCCAAGTTTCTTGAACCAGCAAGCCAATATTTCTGAAGCTTCTCTACCAAGCACAATACCATCCCTCTCCAAATTCATCAAAACATCAAGTGCCTTGCTCAGGTTGTTTTCGGCTTCATAAGCTGACAACAGCAGTGCGATACACTTGTCATTAGGTTCTATGTCAGCTCTTCTCAAATTTTCAAATGCAATACAAGCCTCACCCAATTGACCAGCCAGAACATAGGCATTCATAAGCAGCCCACAGACGGTCGCATCAGGGATTATTCCTGCTAACTGAAGAGCATCAAAGACCCTTTGAGCTCCTTCGCTATCACCAATCATTGAATAGGCTCTCAGAATTGCTTTATAAACTTCTCTTCCAGCATAGATCTCTTGTTCTTCCATTTCCTTCAGTAAAGCCTCTCCCTCACCAAGCATTCCAGCTCTGACGTAGGCCATGATCATTGACCCGTAGGATCTCTTATCTAATGTTACTCCAAGCAACCTCATCTCTTCAAAAGTATCTTCAGCCATCATAAGTTTACCAGCCTTGCTATACATGTGAACTAAAGCCGTGAGAACCACCTGATCACATGTGAAACCTCTAGTCTTCATGGCTAAGAGTATACTTTCAGCTGCTCTCGGCCGATTCTGCTTTGCATAGCCATGAATTATCTTGGTGTAATCACGAACATTGGCTTCAAATGATTCTGCTAAGAGGGACACTTCAGCTACCTGAGATACAGAAAGTGCACCAAAGGTACTAATAAGTTGACTGAATTCCATTCAAAAAAAATTCATACTTTGATGAACAGATTAGTAAGCACATAGTTCACTGAAATCAAGAAAATTCACAATAACTGTGCCCCTGTTTCTGATTCCTATCATTTTTTTCAACCGGGATCAAGAGAAGAATGTGTCTTCACTTGTTCTTAACCAAATTGCGGTTCCATAACTGATCGATAGTGAGGCTCTACGGAAAAATCCAACAATTTTGGGGCTAGAGTGGTCAGAAATTAACATACTTGAAAGGTTTAATACTGAAAATGATATGGATAACTCTTTATAGATAAATGACACAATGGAATAGAAGAATCAAATTCTCTTTAGGAGTATACTAGAACTAGAGAACAATCCACAGATTAAATATTAGTCACCTAATGTATTTGGAAGATTGGAATTGCGACCCTCTGAAAAAGAAAATAGGAAGGCTTGAGCTTTTCATACCGATGAATTTTCTAGGTATAAGTCAAACACTGGCTTCAAATAACTCAACCGAGTGGGAAGTCATACCATAAACCAGTTCTAGCAATACCTCAAGTACATACAAGGATACAGATTAATATATACTACTACCATTTAAGAAAAGTTATGTTAAAATAATTCTATATTCATGGACTATTAATTAATTAGAAGATCTTCATGGTATTCTAATGATTCTACAGTTTCCTGATTGAAAGGGATTCCAAATAATAACACGGAAAGTATCTAGCGTGATCCATTTTCACATACTTCAAAGTGCAGTTTTCCTCCTTATAGTTTCTAAATAAGCTAAGCTCTTAGATTGCTGGTCTGTGCCCTCGCCCCCTACAATAAATCCTCCACCCATTCCCCAGGTTTAAATTAATGAAATTGTTTGAGTATGTGCTGTCATGGAGCACTTAGGATTACTAACTAAGTCGGAATTCTGCACGTTCAACTGTAAAAGAAACCAGCAACTTGCAGTAACAAATTGACACTACAACAAAAAGGAAACAAGGCAACTCAATAACCAGTAACAGAGGCTTTAGACAGCAGTAATGAAATAATATCATTTAATCAAGTAAGACTTATATGCCTGTACAGGGATTCGTATGAATTTTTTTAGTAATTTTTTGAATAGGTGGATAAGCATGAAATTTTAAGAATCCTAGTTTTAGATAATCTCTAATTTGCCTTGAAAGACAAATAATTAGTAGTGGAATGAAATGGACTTGAATAGAGCGGAATGGATACAAATTACTAATGTAGCCAACCACAACAAATTTGAGATCGAGGCATAATTGATTGAAATTGCTGGAGGGCTGGTTAGCTGTAACTAGGATCTTTGACATGTGCCAGTTGCCCTCATCTCCTCAGGAGAGGGGAGCAAGCTTTTATGAGAACAACTAAGTCACTGCATCAACTGTTTTACCACAAAACAGTAAGTTTATGCTAGAGTAAAAAGTACTAGCACCGTAGCACATCTATATGACAGATCTAGAAAGATGCCATGTCATCTCACAATAATGTTAATGGCAACTCGAGAAAGAAAAAGGGTGGTGATGGAAGACAATTGCTCTCCGGCATAAAAAGAGAAAAGAAAAACATGACCTATCACAGAGATTAAGAGTAAAAAAGTTATGATAGATTGTGTATATTTAGACAAATTGTTTGAAACATTAGTTTGGATATGTTAAAAGTAACTAGTTAGTTTGTAATATGCTGCATCAGCTCAGAAATAATTGTATATATTAGCGTGAACAGTAAAGGAGTGGAAATCGTCAAGCGTTTCTGGTAGACCAGAAATAAAGTCAATTGAGCTTTGTGAGAACAGGGAAGAGCAGTTTTTAGTTTCAATTCCAAAAAGCAATGAGGCAACCTTCTATGAGAATTAAGACAGAAGTCGAAGATACACCTCAAAACCTCGGGGAAGATATCTAAGTCATGGCCTCTCTGTTTAAAGATCAGTTGAAGAAAACAACCTCTCAACATAGCAACCAGTATAGAAAAGACCACAGACGCTGTAGAAGGCATATAGTTATTTAAGTCTTAGTAGGTCATTGTGCAACTTCTAATTTCTAATGTAGGTGAATAAATCTCTAATCTACAATCCAATGGATGATGATTGACAAAGTTAACAAATTCCTCCAATTTGGATCTAGCTTCCTGATTCCTGTTTAATTAAGATTAAAACTAGTGCGAGGGTACCAGCTTTTTAAAGGAGAATATCTACGAATCAAAAGCTTATGAAGAGGACACACACCATTTGACAAGATGGTGTCAAATTCTTATAGGACAAAAGTTTATCCAATGCAAAGTGATCACAGTACTACTTCAAGCCATTACTACAAACCTTTAGTGCTGAAATAGTGAAACCTCCAACTAAACTCCAGAAGGAAAGAAAAGGACAGACAAATCATGGGAATAGATTGAAATCTTCAACTCACAAAAAGGATCTTTAACTTCAATATTTTAATGGCAACAGAAAGATCAGACAAATCAGTGTCGGAGTTTAAGGCATGGAAGACATGGAATAAAAGAAAGAATGCATATGATTTGGCAGAGTAGATTCAAAACCACCCACGGAATTTGTTGGAAAGAAAAACATGATGAAGTTAGTAACAAGAGGCAATATCAACAGTTGTTGAACACAAATTTTTGGAGATGGTTCCAAATAACCACCCTTAAAGTGATATGAACATGGACGAGAAGTAAAAAAACAACCAATTACAAGCAGAGGAAAAGTTCCAACCGTTTCTGTCTACATCCTTCAAGTTTGATGAAGGAAATGTGATACTCAAGCACAATGCTGACCACATTTTGAGTTTAAAAAAAAGTGGCCAGAGTAATGGTTGCAGTTAACAATCTTCCACAATAGATAGATGATTGAGTACAGAGAATACTAATACAGAAAACTTTGACAAACTAACAATGAATGTGAACTGTATCCATCAGCAAGCAAGATTTGGGTGAAATCAAGAACTATATGGTAGAGGAAGAAACTGAAATTACCTCAAAATACAAGGGATGATTCGGCCTGTCCAATTCTTTGAGTACCTCAAGCCAATCAGCTCTCTCGGGCTTCATATTCTTCACCCAAGCCTCACACTACCCTTTTCAGGTGAATAGCAAATGATCTGTTGCATTAATGCCTTACATCTATTTGGCATCTTTGGTGGAAGCTTCAAAATAGCTTGTTTCTGCTCCTCAGTAATATCAGAGCCTATCTTAACCCAACTATACCTGGGTTTATCATTAATTTGGTTTTCAATACTACCCTTCTCAACTGCTACATTACTCACAGCTAATAATGGCTTAAAACCCAATTCGCGGCACCCAAAAATGGTGACTATTTGCAACGAAAAAGCACAATTTAAAGGGTACTGATGGATTCTTCGAATAGTATTGCTCAATGGAGATGTTTGAGTGGAACAAGAAAAGACACCATATGCCGTAAAACCCATGTCAAATTCAGATATTAATACAAGAATACTGCAAGATTAATGGGTTTCTCCCATAGAATTTTGCGGGCTCTCTTCAATCTGCCATCATCATAATCAGGAAGGAAAAATTGGAGAGGCTAACGCCTTACTGGCGAAGTGGATAACAAACGGGTTAATTCACTTTTACGGGGAGAGATTTGCACATATAGCCACTGTCAGCTCCTGTCTGTGTTTTAAATATCTTTAATTTTTAGCCACGGATTTAATAAATTTGTACATGATTAGACGAAAATACTCTTCTGCTATAACTTATACCTAGGCTTTTATTAACGAGAGAAGGGGCATCAGCAACAGTGCTATATTACAACACTGTGATCGTCGAAATTGCAGAAGATTCTCTTCCAATTTCAAACTATAAAATTCAACATTCTCGTTCAAAAATCGACATAGATTTATAGTAAGTTATACTTTTATGAGTTTCTATTGATTTTTATTTCGACATAGTTATACTTTTTTCGATTTCTATTGATTTTTATACAGTAAGTAGATATTTGATTTTTTTTTTTGAATTTCTGGATTGATAAAGTTATGGACATCGCGTCTCGTGATAATTTTATAAAATTGAGCACATAATATTAAGGACATAGTATCCTGAATTTACAAATTGAATTGAAAAGGTTAAGGACACAATGTCCTTAACTTTTTTGTTGTTCTTTTGTATATTAAGCACATACTGTTTTAGTTTTGCAAATTGTTTTGAAAAAGTTAAGGACACTGTGTCCTTAAGCACTTTCTTTTACCTCTGAGTTTCACGCTGAAAAGTTCACGACACTTGGTCCTGAACGTTGAATTACAAGTTCAATATTTTAGGATAGTTGGTCCTTAACTTACAGTTATTAGTGAAAAAGTTAAGGACAGGTAGTCCTTAATTTACAATTATTAGTTAAAAAGTTAAGTATACTTGGTCCTTAACTTTGGGTTTCAATTTCAAAAGTTTAGGACATGAATCCTTAAGTTTAACTTGCAAGTTCAAAAGATAAGGACAAGCAGTCCTTAAGTTTTAATTTCAGGTTCAAAAGTTAAGGACAGACAGTCCTTAACTTTGAATTCTAAGTTCAAATAATGAGGACACGTGGTCCTTAATTTTGGGTTTCAAGTTCAAAAGTTAAGGATAAGAATCCTTAAGTTTGACTTGTAGGTTCAAAAGTTAAGGACGGGCAGTCCTTAAGTTTTAATTTCAGGTTCAAAAGTTAAGGACAAGTAGTCATTAACTTTGAATTCCAAGTTTAAATGTTAAGGACACTTGGTCCTTAACTTTGGGTTTCAAGTTCAAAAGTTAAGGACATGAGTCCTTAAATTTAACTTGCAAGTTCAAAAATTAAGGACATGCAGTCCTTAAATTTTTTTTTACATTTTCAAAAGTTAAGGACAGACAGTCCTTAAGTTTGAATTCCAAGTTCAAATATTAAGGACACTTGGTCCTTAACTTTGGGTTTCAAGTTTAAAAGTTAAGCATGGGAGTCTTTAAGTTTGACTTGGAGGTTCAAAAGTTAAGGATAGGCAATTCTTGTGTTTGTATTATATTTTCAAAAGTTAAGGACACTTGGTCCTGAACTTACAGTACATGTTCTTAATTATACAAGTATTGCATTATAAAATATGTCCTGAGTTTCCCAAGAGTTAAAAATTATGGACAGGTAGTCCTTAACTTACAGTTATTAGTTAATAAGTTAAGTACACTTGGTCCTTAACTTTGGGTTTCAAGTTCAAAAGTTAAGGACATGAGTCCTTAAGTTTGACTTGCAGGTTCAAAAGTTAAGGACAGACAGTCCTTAAGTTTGTATTATATTTTCAAAAGTTAAGGACATGCAGTCTTTGACTTTGAATTTCAAGTTCAAATGTTAAGGACACTTGATCTTTAACTTTGGGTTTCAACTTCAAAAGATAAGGACAGAAGTCCTTAAGTTTGACTTGTAGGTTTAAAAGTTAAGGACAGATGGTCCTTAAATTTTAATTTCAGGTTCAAAAGTTAAGGACATACAGTCCTTAACTTTGAATTTCAAGTTCAAATGTTAAGGACACTTGGTCTTGAACTTACAGTACCTGTTCTTAATTATACAAGAATTGCATTAAAATATGTCCTGAGTTTCCCATTCTCTTGACTTGTAGGATGGAAACAATATGCATTATAATTTCTTTAAATGGTAGATGGATTGGAGACTATAAATATCTTGATCATCAAACAAAGCTTGTTCTACTACCTGAGGCAATTCAGTTTGAAGATTTTATTAAACAGATCTTTAAAGTTATTGAATTGGATAGACACAAGTTTGAAGCAGTAATATAGTTTGATATCAAACTTGGAACAAGCAAGGGAATGATTGTATCCAAAGATTTAGATCTTCACAAATGTATAGAGTTACTAAAAACTCATTCTCTCTTCAGGGGCTGTTGTTTCATTGTTAATATTCCAGAAAGATATTTTGGATCAACAAGCAACGAACATGTCAACACAGAAACGCAACATGAAAATCAAAATAAATGCCAAAAAATAATGGAAATAGATATGATTGAAGCTCAGCAATAATTGAAGAGGGGCTTCAAATACATGTCAACAGAGAAACTCAACATGACAATAAAAAAAAATGTCAACAGATAATGGAAATAGATATGGTTGAAGCTCAACCAATAATTCAAGAGATGCTTCAAATATTTGATTCTATTAAAGCACAAGGACAAAGCATTATAGAGATTGACAACAAACAAGCTTTGGGTATTTAATTCTTAGAGAGTGCACCGGTAATCGAAGAAGTTGCTGAAAAAACCTCTACTCAACTAACTAGATGAAGATAAAATTTGAAACAAAAATAATCCCAAACTACGATATTAAGATAAAATGCTTCGTTGGATGAAATAAAAGTTGCATCTGTATTTGACAAAAAGAAGAGTATAATTAACTGTTTTTCGAATATAGAAATTAAAAGACATTTTGAATTCAAGGTTGTAGGATCAAGATCAACAAGGTATTCGAAATGCAATGATGATAGATGTTGTTGGTGTGTGCGTGCTTTCAGAATTAAACATTCAAACACTGTTCAAGATAGTAAAGATTGAGAAAAAGCATGACTGCTCTGTTAACACTATGAAAACTGATCAAAGGCATGCTACTTCGAAGTTGATTAGTGGTTACATTATCGATAATCTTCGAGACCCATGGTTTGAAGTTACACCAGCTTTTGTCATGGCAGAGATGCAAAAATTGCATGGACTAGATATTGGGTATCACAAGGTGTGGCATGCTATTCAACTTGCTTCCGCATTAATAAGAGGAACCCCCGAAGAGAATTATGGATTATTGTCTTCATACTTGTATATGATGAGAAGTAAAAACCCTGGAACTTATACTAACATAAAGATAGACGACAACACTGGGTAATAAAAAAAAGTTTATTAGTACGTTTTATAAAATTTAGGACATTCTGTCTTTAACCAGTTAACTTTTGAGTTGTAACTAGAAGTTCAGGACTAGTTGTCCTTAACTTTTAAACTTGTAATTCAAAGTTAAGAATTGTCTGTCCTTAAGTTTTGAACTTTGAACTCAAAGTTAAGGACCGCATGTCCTTGACTTTATAACTTGAAACTCTAAGTTAAGGACTGACTATCCTTAACATTTAACCTTGTAATATGAAGTTCAGGACTACATGTCCTTAACTTCTGTTAACCTTCTTTTATATTATATTTTCAGGTTTCTTTATATGTTTTATGCATATGGATTATCAATAGCTGGTTGGAATCATTGTAGAACAGTGATCGTTGTTGATGCAAATTTTTTGAAGTCAAAATTTTGTGGTGTTTTAATGATTTCAGTTTCAAAGGATGCAAATAACAAAATTTTCCCACTAGCCTTTGGAATAGCAGAAGCTGAACATAACAATTCCTATAAGTGGTACTTTAGTCAGATTCTCAATGCAATTGGGAGCCGTGAGAATTTAATTTTTTTATTAGACGGGCATCAAGCTATTGCATATGGCATTGCAAAGGTATGTCCTGAAATACATCATGGGATTTGCATTTATCATTTGGAGCAGAACCAAAAGCGAAGGAAGGTGAAAAGTGAGGTCATAAATATTTTCCAAAGTGATGCAAAAGTATACAGGCGCAAAGAATTTGACCTATACATGTCAGATATAGCAAAAGTAGATAATAAGACTTATGACTACTTGATAGAAGAACCACTGGAAAGGTGGGCACATTCTTGTAGTCCACGTCGAAGTTATGACATGATCACAACAAACAAAGTTGATTCAATGAATTATGTCCTATTAGAAGCAAAGGAGCTGCCTATATTAAGTATGATGGATTTCATTCAAGTGAAGCTACAACGTTGGGTTTACGAAAGACGAAATGAAGGAGAAGGAATTTTTTATGATGTTTCTTGTTGGGTAGAGGAGGAATTGAAGGAAAAATAAATTTAGTATTTACTTTGAATGTAAGTATTATGTTCTATGTTTAGCTTATGATTTTAATATAATTTAACATAATGTACTAACTTATAATTTTTCAACATTGAAGGTCTTCCCTGTTGATTCATGGCGTTCCAAAGTTGAAGATGAATGAATAACTTTCTTGGTGGACTTAAACAAAAGAACATGTAATTGTTTTCAGTTTCAATTTGATGAATTACCATGCATACATGCAATTTCAACTATCGAGAAGAGAAACATCAAGAAGTCCAACTTTTGTTCGTACTGGTACTTAAAAGAATCTTGGCTGAAAACATATGATAGAAAAATACATCATGTAGTACATATTGATTCTTGGATTGTACCAGAGAGTGTTAAGTCACAAATTATTAAACCTCCAGATTTCAAAGTGTTCAACAGGTAGAAGGCAAAAGAAAAATCATATTCCTGCTACCGAGTTATCAAAAATAATATTCAAATGTGGTCGTTGCAGAAGAATTAGTCATAATAGAACATCCTGTATATATTCTCCGGTAGTACATCCATTTCAAAAAGCATAGAGAATAGTATATATATATCTACTTTTAAGTTTTTTCTATAAATTGGATTCATTTAGATTATTCTTATTTGAGTAGATGTTTGAATTTTCAAATTTTCTTTTTTCTTACCTTCTTTTTGTTTCTTTTGAGTTTAAAGATTAAAAGTTCAAGACATGAGTCCGTAAGTTTGACTTGCAGGTTCAAAATTTAAGGACAGACAGTCCTTAACTTTGAGTTAAAAGTTCAAAGTTTAAGGACTGTCTATCCTCAACCTTAGAAAAGTTAAGGATCGTAATCCTTAAGTTTTACATACAGGTTCAAAAGTTAAGGACATGCAGTCCTTAACTTTATGTTCAAATTTAAAAAGTTAAGGACATGCAGTTCTTAAATTATAGTTTCAAGTTCAAAACTTAAGGATTGTATGTCCTTAACTTTGAGTTTCAAGTTCAAAAGTTAAGTACATGCAGTCCTTTTTTTAGGCAAGCGCGTAGGGCTAGAATTCATTAAAAAAAGGAAGAACAAAATTACAACAATTAGGAAAAGATAAAATAAGGGGCAGCACCATAGTTGTTACCCATATAACAAACCCAGCGTAAACCTTATCCTACTAATCCTATTTAGGCAGATAAAAGCTCACCTACTAGCAAGCATGGAGAAAGAAAGAGCTAGCCATAACTAAGAAATGAAAGATCATCACAGAGTTTATAATGTACTCTGTAATGAAATTACAAATCATAAGACTAATGAGATGGTAAAATAAAATGATGAAGAAACCATCAAGGTGATCTCTTTCCTCTAAAATTGTGAATACTTCCAATTGAAAATTGATGTCTTCGTCCGCAAATTTTTTCAAAAGGACTTCAAAATTCATGAATTTTTTTTCAAGCGATTGGACTTTGAAGATATTGATTGATTGTGCTATTTTTGTTTTGAATTTCTCATTGGGGACCTCCTTATGTTAGCGACTTCAATCAGCCTACCGTCCCAATTTCTATCCCTTTCACGCGACTTGTTACTTCTTTCAGAATGCATTGGTGACAAATCACCTTTTCTTGAAGCTTCTGCCCGGCATTGCTTTAAGATATCATCTTCCTCCCCTTCTTCATATATATATGTCTAGCTGTCAATATTGGGTTCGGCGTCTGTTGAAAATCACCTTGTGATATCAAAGTTATTTCAGCTTGTACATTACCCAAAACTGCCTTGTTTTGTCGTTGTTTTTGCGATTTGTTCATACTCATATTCCCAAGAGTCGTATTGGAATTATCATGAGTTAAAGCGTTTAGTGGATCTGTACTTAGCATCACATCCAAGAGTTGTCTTTCCTCTAAAGAGAACACTGTATTAGAGGGTACGATCTGGTGCTGCCTCGCGTTTGAAAATGTTGTTGTGTTGCAATCAGCAGAAGGAGAGTTAGTTGAATCCCCTTGCTACTGCTGTAAAATATGACTCGAATACAAAGGTTTCCTCGCTCCATCGACAAGTTTCCTGTCCTCCATAGTAATGACTGGCTCAGTTGTTACAAGCTGATTCTGCTCGTTTGATGGCATCACAGTTGTGTTTCGATTAGCAGCTGTATTTTCAACTGAGTGTTGGTTGATTTGGATGCAATCTCCTGCTGCATTTTGGTCAAACTTTGGTGTTGCAGCATCTGAAATAACTGGTTTTGCAATATTTCTTGAAAGAAAAACTGGTGTGTTATGGTTCAACTTGTTGTTGAGGTTTCCTGCAGTTGCTGTAAATGCACGACAATTCAGACTGGTCGATGTTGCAGGTTTCCTATGAAATTTTTGTTTGATTGGAGCATCAATGTCCTCTCCTCCACTATCCTGATCATCTTCTTGATCGTCTTCATCAGATGAAAAAACAGCAATCCCGTCATAGCAATCGTCATCATCATCAAACTCTCGTTGATCTTTCCACAGCTTCGAGTTAATGACCATCTCCCTCATCTTAGAAATCGAGGGAGCATTTTGATCCTTGGCCTGCAATTTATCCAATGCCACTGTATTCAATGAGGAATTTTGAATCTTTCCATCGTCTTCATTGGTATTGTCAAGTGCAGCAAATGAGTTTTGATTTTTTGGTACAGCTGAACTGTTTTGTGCAATCTGCTTTTTTGTTGGACATTGGAATTCTTTTTTTTTTGTTAGAAAATGATGTCCAATTATCCTTAGCAATATATTGTCCAGCTTCCCTTGTGTGTTGTGTAGCATGAGTAGGATTTGATCTGTCATATTCAGCCCCCTCTAAAGCAACCCCACCTTGTATTAAGTCAGCATTAGAGACATCTGCAGCAGCTATTCCTTTAGAAATAGTCACACTGTGTTGTGTTTGAACCATATCAGGCTTTGGTGTTCTTTGAAGCGGTTGACTCACAGTATCCTGGTGATCACATCCAGTTACATCTGGATGATCAGGACAGCTAGGAACTGCAGCAACTGCATGTGTTGACTTCTCATGTGGTTCCACTGATACAACAATTGGTTCTGTAGTAGATTTCAAAGTATCAGAAGCCTCCAAGTTTGTAACATTTCTCTTCCCAAACAATGCACTGTTTTGATTGTTATTTTTCTGCATCAAGTGCTGCTGCTCGATGGCTTTATCCTGCACAGAGGAGTCTATCAAAAACTGGTCTGTCCTTTTTGCATTTTCATCTGCTGGTACAGTTGATGTAGCAGTAGGTTTCAAATTTTCCACAACCATATCTGACTGTTTTTCAAATAAAACATTCATTGGAAACTGCAATGGAACAGTAGATGAAGTTTTACAAAGCAGTGCAACATGAGCATTTGGCATTGAAAGTTCTGTAGAAGATTTTAAAGTATCAGAAGCCTCCAAGATTGTAACCTTTCCCTGCCCAAAAAATGCACTGTTTTGATTGTTATTTTTCTGCATCAAGTGTTGTTTCTAGTTGGCTTTATCCTGCACAGAGGAGTCTGTTAACACCAGGTCTATCGTTTTTGCATTTTCACCTGCTGGTATACCTGATATAGCAATAGGTTCCAAATTTGACACAGCCATATCTGAATGTTTTTCAGATAAACCATTCATAGGAGACTGCAATGGAGCAGTAGTTGAAGTTTTACAAAGCAGTGCAACATGACAATTTGGTTTTGAAATTTCTGTAGAAGATTTCAAAGTATCAGAAGCGTCCAAGTTTGTGACATTTCCTTGCCCAAACAATGCACTGTTTTGATTGCTATTTTTCTGCATCAAGTGCTATTGCTCGATGGCTTTATCTGCATAGAGGAGTCTGTCAAAACCAGGTCTGTCCTTTTTGCATTTTCACCTGCTGGTATACGTGATGCAGCAATAGGTTCCAAATTAGACACAACCATATCTGAATGTTTTTCAGATAAACCATTCATAGGATACTGCAATGGAGCATTAGTTGAAGTTTTACAAAGCAGTGCAACATGAGGATTTGGCATTGAAAGAGCTTCAGTAACTGGAAGAATTGAACCAGAAATTTGTCTTGCCTCATCAATCACACTAGGAAGAACCCCTTCAATTAGACGTCCTGCAAGATTAGCATTCAAGTACACCCTAGCATCACCTCTTAATTTAACCAAACTGCCCCGGCCTTCAGGTTCGTCAACATGAACTGCTTGTTCATTAAATTCCTCTTTACTCCAACTACACGATTTTACATCAGGCCTTGATGATTGCAACACATGCAGTATTTAGGTAAATTATCAAATACGATCTGCTGGTCGTATTCAACTATTTTTCCAGATTTCATATCTATTATCTTGATCTTGATTTTCTTCGGATGTTTGTCGAGTAATTTAATCAAGACCTTAACTCTAGCCGTACTAGGTCATGCTCGATCTTGAGTAGCCTTATCTACTGCAAGAGGTTTTCCCACAACAGATGCGATGGACAGTAATTACTTTTTTGCGAAGAAATTTGCTGGCAGTTCAGGAAACGAGATCCAAGTGACGGCTTTTGACGTTTCTTCATGGGGGTTAAATCCCATTGTCCATGGGAATGTCTTAAAGAAGAACTCGTCGCCTTTTGTCTTAACATAACCAGTTGTTTTTGACAATGCATTCGCAAAATCTTCAAATAGATCGAATCTTACCAAAATATGCCTATATTCTAGCTGTCTAATGTTGCAATTGCCTTTGATGTCGGAAATGTTTTGGCAAAATCCGACGCAGATCCTGAAGTTCAGGATTTCCATATGAAAATTTAATAATAACTTCTTGTTTAATACCTTCCTCCCTGGTGAATGAATTCACTTCATCTACTGTGAATTCAACAGTAGGTATTCCCTGCTCAATCGTAGCAGGACAAAGTTCCAGTTTTAAATTTTTTGCGGCAGATTTTTGTCCAGCAAGTTGCAATGCATATGTTTGTTTTTGTCGGTGAATTGTTTGATTTTCTGTATTGTTATGACAAACCTCTCCCACCGCCAGATGCTGGGGAAAGGGTGTATCATCCATTTGCGTTTTACTTCATAATAGTTCCTCCATATCCACGCTATGACGATGCTACGAAAATGCAGAAAACTGTATTGAACTCTCGATGCTACAGTAACTTCAACAAATTTATTACGATCTATTCTTGCTTTTAATAGCAAAACTCTATCCAAACAAATCAAACTATCAACAATCCATAAACTTCACATCACAAAGGAGTAACAAGAAAGTTTGCAGACTGAAAATTCGAATCTACAGTGAGCACGATCACTAATTTCAAGATATGTTGCGTTTGGTTTAGGCTTTGGAATAAAATCGAAGGGAGTTGTTCACCACAAAAGTAGCTTGTTGAGTGACTAATTTCGTGATAATAACTCACGGAATGTCCGATATAGTGACGGAATCACTATTCACCCTTCTTCCTAGAGAGAAGGCAGAGGATTCTAGAGAGAAGGCTTTGAAGGTGGACATCCAGTCCTTAACTTTGTGTTTAAAGTTAAAAAGTTAAGAACATGCAGTCCTTAAATTATAGTTTCAAGTTCAAAACTTAAGGACTGTCTGTCCTTAACTTTGAGAACTTTGAGTTTCAAGTTCAAAAATTAAGGACATCCAGTCCTTAACTTATAGTTCAAAGTTTGAGTTTGAGGCAGTCCTTAACTTTGAGTTTAAATTTCAAAGGTTAAGGACATGAGTCCTTAAGTTTGAAATTCAGGTTCAAAAGTTAAGGACATGCAATCCTTATGTTTGACGCGTTCAAAAGTTCAAACTCAAAGTTAAGGACAGGGAGTCCTTATATTTGAATTATACGTTCAAAAGTTAAGGAGATGTAGTCCTTAAATTTGAGTTCAAAGATTAAAGGTTAGGACAGGAGTCCTTAAGTTTGACATGTAGGTTCAAAAGTTAAGGACAAGAAGTCCTTAACTTTGTGTTCAAAGTTAAAAAGTTAAGGACAGACAGTCCTTAAATTAAAGTTTCAAGTTCAAAACTTAAGGATTGTCTGTCCTTATATTTGAGTTTCAAGGTCAAAAGTTAAGGACATGCAGCCCTTAACTTATAGTTAAAAGTTCAAAACTTAAGGACTGTATGTCTCTAACTTTGAGTTTCAAGTTCAAAAGTTAAGGATAAGAGTATTTAAGTTTGACTTGCAGGTTAAAAAGTTATGGAAAGACAGTCCTTAAGTTTGAATTATATGTTCAAAAGTTAAGGACATGCAGTCCTTAACTTTGAGTTCAAAGTTCAAAGGTTAAGGACTAAATGTCCTTAAATTTACAAAAGTTAAATTTATGAGTCCTTAAGTCTGACATGCATGTTCAAAAGTTGTGATGACCCGGCCGGTCATCTTAATAATTAACGCACTGATCCCCTATTAACTGCTTTTCCCAAGTTTATTTTTGCTAATTTGATTTGCGAGGACATTCAGTTTTGAGTTTCGGAGAGTTTTGGGACACTTAGTCCCTAAATGAAAGCTTAAGTGTTGGAAAATTGACCATAGTTGGAACAGTATAAAGACGGCCTCGGAATGGAAATTTTATGGTTCCATTAGCTCCATTAGGTGATTTTGGGCTTGGGAGCGTGTTCAGAATGTTTTTTGGAGGTCCGGTGTAGAATTAGGCTTGAATGGGCGAAACTGGTATTTTGGCGATTTCCAGTTGATAGGTGATATTTTGATAGGGGGGTCGAAATGGAATTCCAAGAGTTTTTGTAGCTTCATTATATCATTTGGGATGTGTGTGCAAAATTTCAGGTCGTTCAGATGTGGTTTGGTTGGGTTTTTTTATCAAAAGTGTATTTTGGAGGTTTTTGGAAACTTAAGCTTGAATTCAATGAGTTTTGGGTAATTTGATGTTGTTTGAGGTATTTTGATTATTGGAACAAGTTCGAATAAGGTTTTAAGATGTGTTGATACCTGTAGTTGAGGTCCCGGGGGCCTCGGGTGAGTTTCAGATGGTTAATCGGACCATTTCGTGCCTTCGAAGATTTTTCAAAAATCTGTTCAACTGTTGCAGAGAAATCCTTCATTGCGATCGCATAATGGTTGATGCGATCACATAGAGCTTTTGAGGGGGGAGGGGGCAGTCCTTTTGTTCTATGCGTTCGCGGTGAAGGGGATGCGATCGCATAGTTGGAGAAGTTTGGCCATCGCGAACGCGAGCATGTGGTTGCAATCGCATAGAGTTAAGCGGGCCAGGGTTCTTGGATGGTTTTGTTCATTGCGAACGCGGAGAGGTGTCCGCGATCGCATAGAGTAAGGAGCTTGGTCATCGCGTTCGCATGAGATTTATTGCAATCGCATAGTTGGAGAAGTTTGGCCATCGCGAACGCGAGCATGTGGTTGCAATCATATAGAGTTAAGCGGGCCAGGGTTCTTGGATGGTTTTTGTCCGCGATCGCATAGAGTCAATTATGGGAGTTGGATTTTTGTGCTTCACGATCACGTGGGATTTTCCGCAATCGCATAGAAGGAATATCAGTTCTTGACACAGAGTTTATAAATATTTCATCCGCTATTTGAGCCATATTTTCCACCATAGCTGAGCATTTGAGAGCTGTTTTGAGGGAGATTCAAGAGGAATCAAGGAGAATCGATTGGAGGTAATATTTTTGAACCTAAAACGTGATTCTATTGTGAAATTTACCCAGAAATTCATGGAAACTTGGACAAAAATGGAAGAACTAGGGCTTGAGACTTTTGAATTTTTAATCTAGGATTTGAGGGGTCATTTGAAATTTTGATTTTTGTTTTCTTATTATGTATAGACTCTTGAGAGTATGAGGTTTCCGAAAATATAAGTTTCATTCGATTCTGAGATGCTGGCCTGAAGGGCAGTTTGGTTATTTACCAAATTTCGCGCCTTAGCTTTGAATTTAATCGTAGAATCAATTGTTTGAGATGTTATTTACGATATGTAATTGAATTGAGTAGATTTGGGCCATTTGAAATCGGATACTCGTGGCAAAGGTATGATTTCTAGTTGAATTTGAATCAATTCGAGGTAAGTGACTTATCTAACCTTGGGGGGGGGGAGACCTTCCCCTTAGGATATAATATTTGTTAATTGAATGCTTTGTACGTGAGGTGACGAGCGCGTACTTGAGCTTATTGTTGAAAATTCGATTTTACTTCCAATATTTAGCCCGAGTTTTCTTTCTTACCTGTCTTATTCTACTTGCAATTACAGCATGTGTTAGTTTAGAAAAGCATGCTTAGTTGACCTAAATTGCCTATTTGCTTAAGTTTCTTTGATCGTACTACGTGAGGCATGTTAGGCTAGAACTACTTGTTTCCTAGTATTCCTTTTGCACTCTATTCCTGAATATCTTTTTGTTGTGACTGCGTATTTATACTGGGACTACAGATGTGGGATTCCGATAGCTCCCCCCCCCCTTGTTTGTTTACTTTGGGACTACGGGTTAGATTCATGATATATCCCCCTGCACATTTACTTTGGGACTACGGGTTAGATTCCCGGTAGATTGGGACTACGGATCAGATTTCGGTAGTCCCCGCGCATTGATGGTTGGACTATGGGATGGTATCCAGAGAGATCCTTCAGATGTACACATATGATGGACTACGAGATGGTATCCAAAGAGATCCTTGGACAGATGATGGAATGGACTACCGGATGGTATCCTATAAGATCCTCGTTGTTGGCACTGATATTGAGTTGTTTACTCAGTGTAACATTATTCCCTGTGTATTATTTGTTGCCTTGTATAACCTGTGTTACTTCATAGCTGTATTCATTATTTCTATTTTATTTCATACTGTTGTAAGACTTATTATTATGTTTATTCTCAGTAGGACCTTGACTTTCTTCGTCACTACCCGACCGAGGTTAGGCTTGGCACTTACTGAGTACTACTGTGGTGTACTCATGCCCCTTCTGTGCATGTTTTTTATGTGCAGATCCATGTACCTCCACCTATGCGTATTATCCTCTAGGCGGAAAGATCTAGTAGAGACTTCAAGGTACATCTGCCGCGTCCGCAGACCAGGAGTCTCTATCTTATTCTAGCTTTAGCACTTAGTTTTCCTTTCGTACTGTTATTTTAGACATTCTGGAGTTAGAGCAGTGTATTACATTCTGTTAGCTTGTGTTCCCGTGAATTTTCAGGTTTTGGGGTATCATTGTAATAGTTGAGATATTGTGTTGTATGTGCCAAGTCGCATTCTACATTCCGTTTTCCATCTTGTTAAATCTTGGTTTGAGTTGTAATTTCTGCAAATTATTTATTTGTCCGCATTGTTAGGTTGACCTAGTTGTAGGGACTAGGTATCGTCATGACATGTTCACGGAGGACGAACCGGGGTTGTGACAAGTTAGTATCAGAATTTTAGGTTCATAGGAGTCACAAAATACAAGCCAGTTTATTAGAGTCCCGCTGATCGGTACAGAGACGTATGTTCTTATCTACGAGAGGCTATGTAGTTGTTAGGAAAATTCCACTGCATTTGATTTCCTTGTCATGCGAGATTTTTTATATCACAACTAAAATTCTATCTTTCTATTCTCTCACAGATGGTGAGGACACATGTTACTCCAGATGATCAGGCACCCACGCCCCTTGCTGCAGCTGTCATAAGCCGGGGCTGGGGTAAAGGTCGAGGGTGCGCACGTGGTGCAGCCAGAGCACCTGCACGATCTGCTGCCGAGGTACCACCAGCAGGTCCATCCGGAGTCCAGGAACCTGACACGCCTACTACTACTACTACTACTACTGATACCACTACTCCAGCTCTCAAGGAGACTCTGACACAGTTCATGAGCATGTACACTATAGACATGTAATTTTTGACTCGTACAGTTTTAAAGTTAGTTTTAGTATTTTAGGTTTTAAAATAGCTACTTGAGTTATTATGTAATTTTAGCCTATTTTATTTTTAATTTTCAAATCAAATTAAAATAAATTTAATTTATCTTATTAGATATATTCATTTTAGTTTTTATTTATTTAAGTTCATTAGTATTTTTATGGTAGTATTATGCTAAGTTTGCCATGGTTTTTATATTTTTATTTTTATTATAATCCTTGAAAATACAAAAATAGTTTTATGTTTTATTTTACTTCTAGCTAGTTTAGATTATTAATATTTTTATCGCATTATATTTTATTTTTACTATGACTGTTACTTTAATGTTTTTTTAAGATAATAATTTACATAAAATTTACATATATAAAAATATATGTGGGTTCATAGTATGATATATTTTACTTTAATTAATCATAATTAATTTTAAATCATTTTATTTAAAAGAAGGGTTTAAGTTTTATTTGTTTATGGATTTGAAAAAGAAGTTAAAAACCGCAAATTTTTGGCCTAATCTTGTAAGACTTTGGGCCCAATTTGAACAGCCCTGACCCGCCAGCCAACACCCATGACCTGCCCCATTTTTAAATTTTTAATCTTGGCCGTCCAACCCCTCTAATCCTAAGGTCAAGATTAATTCCCTACACCAAATATATACTCAAGACGCCGCCCGCCGCCGGCAAACAACCACCGTAACCAAACACACATACTAACCACTTCATCACTGTAAATATGGCAAGAGTAGTCACACCAGAAAGTGGAATCCCACGAGAGCTAACCCCAAGACCCCTTATGCACTGGTTCACTGGAATGGGGAGTGCCCCGACGGTCATGCATGCACCACCGGAGAAGGAGAAGGAGGGTGCGGATGGAGCGACGATGGCCAGAAAATTCACCTACTCCACTGAACCAAAAATAGCGGAGAAACCAACAATGGCGGAAGTTGTAAAAGGCAATCGGACCCAAAAGCAAGGCATGCAATTGAAATTTTACCCTCCGTTGATGAAGGATGGTGTCAAAATTGCTAAGCTAAATCCGAAGGAGATAGAGAACCAGAATCAGAAATGGAGGTATGCCCTAATTGGTTATGTATTGGGAGGTAACCCTTCCTTCAAAGAAATATTGAAGTATGTCTATGGCGTTTGAAACGTGGTTACAACGCCTAACCTGCTACTACATGACGATGGGTATTTCATATTCAAATTCGAATCCATGGAGGAGAAGAATTTTATCATACAGAAGGGACCTTATACCTTCAATGGCAGACCTATGATTTTGAAAGAATGGGACCCTGCATTTCAGATTAAAAATGAGTCGATGCGAATTGTCCCAATTTGGGTCAACTTCCTTGGACTTCCGATACAATGCTGGGCAGAGGAGAACCTTGGCAGAATAGCAAGCTTACTGGGTAAGCCATTCTTCACTGATAGGCTAACTGCTGAGTGTGAAAGAATATCCTATGCGAGGGTGCTTGTAGAAGTGGATATAACTCAGCCTCTGCCTGAGGATATCCACATAGAGATTCCAGATGGGAAAGCATGGATACAAAGTGTTGAATATGAATGGAAGCCAACATTCTGCCTTGAATGCAACTCGTCAGGACACAAGAATGGTGACTGTCAGAAGGAACAACAGAATGAAGGCATCCAGAGGCAGAGAAGGAGGACAAAAAAGGTAACAAGAGTACAATGGAAACCAAAAGCTATTGCTGAGGTGACAGTGGAAGGGCAGCAAAGTGACAGACAAGTTAATGAGAAGCTTGCTGAGAAGCCTGCTGAGACTTTGAATATAGAAAACAATAACAAAGGCAAGCAAGTTGAAGTTGCTCGAGGCCCAAAGGACAAGAATCAAACAAGAATGATCAACTATGCAGAGGTAACCAGGCGGAATACCTTTGCAGCACTCACCATAGTTGAACCCCCTGATGACGACCAGGCACAGGGAGAATGCAGTTCAGAGCCAGGTGACCCAGGAGGATCCACTGTTTCTCTATGAGACTTATATGCTGGAACATTAGAGGGCTGAATAAGCCCTTTAAGCTGAGAGAGTTAGTCAAATTTCTAAAGACTAATAGAGTTGATATGATAACCTGTCTAGAGACTAGGGTAAAATAGCAGAATGCAATAGCAGTTTATAAAAAACTGGGAGATGACTGGACTGTAAGGAATAACTATTTACATGCCCCCAATGGCAGAATATGGGTACTGTGGAAAGAAGCAAATGTCCAAGTGACAATAATGGAGAGCATTGATCAGACAATTCACTGTCAAGTAAAGGACAGACATTCAACATTCACTAGCTTTATCACATTTGTATATGGCCTTCACACCACTCAACAAAGGGTAACACTCTGGAGGAGCTTGAGAGCTGTTCAGCAAACTGGGCCTTGGCTAATAGTAGGGGATGTCCTTTGGGAGTTGAAGACAGGATCAATGGACAGCCAGTACACCATTCTGAAATTGCAGACTTTCAAGGGTGTATTGATGACATAGGAGTTGGGCAGATTACCAAAAGGGGAAACTCTTTCTCATGGAGTAATAAAAGGGATGCTACTGACAGAATATATAGCCACATTGATTGGGCTTTTGGCAATGCCCAATGGTTTAACATGTACACATGAGTGGAAGCAGTTTATACGCTGCCCGGAATCTCATATCACACCCCAATTTTGATAGAGACTGACATTGTCAAAGCTAAAGTGAAGAGACCATATAGGCTGTTGCACACAGTTATGCAACAAACTGAGTACCAGGAAATAGTTCAGAGAATTTGGGATCAACACATACAGGGACACACCATGTACTCTATTTGGAACAAACTGAAGAGAATTGAAAAAGAGGCTAGAACTACTCAACAGGAACACTCATCTGTGGATACAAAGCTGCAACAATTGAAGGAAGATCTGAGAAGAGCCCAAAACAAACTGAATGATGACTGGTTCAATGAAACAGTGATCACTGAAGAGAAGAACTTATTGCTGAACATTGAAAAATGGGAATGTATCCAAGAACAGATATTGAGGCAGAAGTCAAGGGCACACTGGATTCAGTTGGGTGACAGAAACTCCAAATATTTCCATGCGTACATGAAATCCACACAAGCCAGAAACAGGGTGAGCAGCATACTTAATGATAGCCAGATGAGGATCACAGACCCATATCAGATCCAAGAGGAATTCACTCAATTTTTCCAACAGCTCCTAGGCACAGCAGCAGACCACCTACCTGGAATTGATATCAATGTGGCTAGGGATGGGCCATGCCTATCACTGCACCAACAGCAGCAACTCCTAGCTCCAGTAACACAGGAGGAAATCAGTTAGACAGTCCACAATCTCCCTGATGATAAGGCCCCTGGGATAGATGGATATCCAGCAGAGTTTTTTAAAAAGTTCTGGCCTATTGTGGGGGCAGAGGTAACAGATGTAGTGCAACAGTTTTTTCAGAATGGGAAAATGCTGAAAGAAGCCAACTGTACTACTATTACACTGATCCCGAAAGTGAAGAATCCAAATTATGTTAAGGAGTTCAGGCCAATTGCTTGCTGCTCAACATTATATAAAGTCATTGCAAAAATTCTCACAAATAGGCTGAAAATAGTGGTCGACTACTTGGTTGGGCAGGCACAGTCAGCATTCATTGAGGGGAGGAATATTTTGGACAATGTTATCATGGCCCATGAATTGATTAGAGCCTATTCCCAGAAGGCTGTCTCTCCCAGATGTATCATCAAAGTAGACATCAGGAAAGCATATGACTCTGTCGAATGGGGCTTTCTGAGAGCAGTGCTACTGGAGTTTGGCATACCTTACAGACTGGTCAATCTGATCATGGAATGGGGACCCAATGTCCCCCTATCAATTTGTCTTAGTCATGGAATATCTCAACAGACAATTGAAATAGCTGAACAAGAACCCAGACTTCAACTTTCACCCCAAATGCTCCAAATTGCAACTAACTCATATTTGTTTTGCAGATGACCTCCTCATGTGTTGCAGAGGAGATGAAACTTCCCCGAGACTTTTACTGAAAGAGTTCAACAACTTTTCACAGATGTCTGGGTTACAGGCCAATCTGGAGAAAAGTTCACTGTACATAGCTGGAGTATCACAAGAGACTAAAAATAGCTTACTGGCAGAATTCCAGCTTACAGAAGGACAATTCCCATTCAAATACTTGGGAGTCCCCTTGTCAACTAGGAAAATCACAATTGCACAATGCCTATCCTTGGTGGACAAGATAGTAGATAAAGTCAGATGATGGTCTTCCAAGACACTGTCCTATGCTGGCAGACTTCAATTGATCAAGAGTGTCATTTTTGAGATGCAAACATATTGGGCACAGGTATTCCTCCTTCCAAAGAAAGTCAGCAAACTGGTGGAAGGTATATGTAGGAAATATCTATGGACAGGGAAGCATGAAGAAAGCTACAGGGCACCCATAGCTTGGGATACAGTTTGCAGACCAGTGGCAGCAGGTGGCCTCAATGTGACATGTTTTGAACAATGGAACAGAGCAGCACTGTCCAAGCTATTATGGGCACTAATGCAGAAAAAAGATAGACTGTGGATCAAATGGATACACTGCCATTACATAAAAAGAAAAGAGGTGATCAACATGGAAGCACCAAAACAGGCAAGCTGGTTGGTAAGGAAAATATTTGGAGCTAGGGAATGGTGGGCTCATGACTGGGCAGCACTGCAATCTTGCTGCCAGAAGGGGAAATACAGTATCAAAACTGCCTATAGGTACTTCATCCCACAGCTCACCAAAGTTCCCTGGAAAAGTTGATAATTGTACCAGGCATTCTGCCAAAACAGCAGTTCATGTTATGGATGACACTACATCGCTTGGCAATAGTAGACAGGCTAGCAAAATAGGGTATACAAACTGACCAGGCCTTCTCTTTATGTGACAGTGGCAACACAGAGACACATGATAAACTTTTCTTCGAATGTCCTTACTCACAAGCATTGTGGCAAGGAATACTAAGGTGGCTCAACATCAATAGAATGTTATACAACTGGGAGTATGAGATACAATGGCTAACTGCTAGAGTAAACAGTAGGAATCCAAGGAAATCCATCCTAGGAGTGGTTTTTGCCGCAACTGTATATAATATATGGATGGAACGGAATGAAAGAAGATTCAGCCAAACCAGCACGGAGGCTAAGATTAGAGCAAGAATGATTGCCCAGCAAGTGCACATCACTGGCCGAAAGATACACAAATGGCAGCCTACTCTACAATACTTAATAGCTACCCAATATGTAATTCTTGAATGTAGTCACAGTTTTGTAGAATAGACCTTAGTTTTTCAGCCCTCGGGTTGTATAGTGGATACACAGGTTTTTGAGAGGTGTTCTATAGTCCCATAGAACACGCGATGTACAGTTTCATTGGTTGAAATACAATTTTTCATTTTGACCAAAAAAAATATACACTCACATTCCCCAAATCCCTAACCCTAAAAAAAGAACAAACCTCAGTTGCACCCCCACCCCCCATCTCCATGCTCCTGCCGCTTCCAACTCGCCCAAACATGCTGGAATCAGGCTAGTTCACCCTCAACGAGTCCCATGGTCCCCCCTGCTTCCCTTCTTTCACGTCACTCATCCCGTACAAAGTTCATCATTTCTATGAATTTTCTTCATTTATTTTGTTTTGGATGGGCAAAATCCGAACCCTTGAATAAATTTGGGAAGAATGGGAATCATTAGATGAAATCTCTGTCCAAAAATCTCTATTTTTCTGATTTTTATTTGTGAAAAGGATTTTCGGATTTTCATTCTGGGGTCCCATGTGATTTCTTGTCGAGGAAGAAGAAGTTTCTAGGGCTTCATGTATATTTGGGGGCTTTTGGAGGAAAAAGGAGGGTTCTAGGGTTCTTGAGGTTTTCTTCTGATTCTTCCGTTTTTTTTTTTTGTTTTTCGCAGCCAGAAATGCAAAAAAAGGAACAATTTTTTTTTTGCTTCTGTTTCCATTTGTCATGGAATCCGATTGAAGCATTGTTGGGTGCTGAAGGTTTATTCGCCAATCGAGGTGTTCATGTTCGCGTTCCTTGATCTGGTTTCCTGCTCTTTTGCTTTATTATTGATTTTGGATCTTCAGTAACTATTTTTTCGCTTTCAAGTTCGTCACCAAATCTTCTTCTGTTATAATCGACTCCGACAGAATTAATCGAAAGCTTAATTTCCAAGTTCGTTTTTTTCTCCACTCTTATTATGCAAGTATGATAAGGGCCATAGGTTGGTTTGAGGAAATTGGTTGGAGATAGTTACACATTCTTGGAAATCGAAAGCTTAATTTCCAAGAATGTGCAACTGTCTTTACGTCTGGATTCCAATCAGTTTGAATGTTCCATTAATTCGTCCACATTTTCAGTGATATGTTTCCAACCCAGGCTAAGATTAAGATCATTTCAATTTTTCAAGCATCAATGTCTCTTAACTAGATAGGTTAAACTTGGTAACTTCTATTTCTTTGTAATTATGTGCAAGTCTTCCCTCTTAAAAATGGAAATTGAGTCAGAATTTGTCATTGTATTGCTATCCTTGCGAGATTGATCAGGGTATGCAATTTCATAGTCAAAGGAGTAGTGATGTGCCTAAAAGAAGTTGACTCATGAATTAAATTTCGCGGTTGATTGTTAGTCCCTTAGCTATGGGTTTACATCTTTCTTTTTAATGTTTTCAAAGTGGAATTGATGGCTAATGTGCACTTTGGTTCTGCATATTTTTCAATATGTGCAAGTCCTTTATATAAAAAAGGGAAATTTTTTTAATTTTGCTGGCATGCATCAATATGAAGGTGAGCTCTTTTAAGTTTGTTGAAAGTTAATTAAGTGGAAAGCATGGAGTTCTGATGGTCGCGTAATTGATAAGGACGTATATAACATGGTTATACTTAGAGGAAATTTAGAGTGCAGGGTACATGGGTTATTTACTTTGGTTGGGATTGATTTTCCTATGTTATAACATAAAGAATTTATTCTATTGAGTGAGAAGAGCGAGAGGGTGAGGCGGTTTAGCTAGATTTAGATGGCCTTCATCATATTTTGGTTCACCATGTTTTTATTTCATTGTTAGTCCATATGCTCTTTTCCCATGTGATTTAGAATTCATCCTCCCTTGCTTGTTTGGCGTTTCGTATGATACTGGTGTTAGGGATATAGTAGATATGCCCTAGATCCAATATTATATTTGATAACTTGAACATATTTTTGTGAATGTCATTTGATATAAAATATATGGCATTTGATATTCTTTTATCATTATTATCAATTGTTTGATTATTTTGATAAGGTCCTTGATTAAATTTTGAGATTTGTCATCATGATAGAGATCATGATAATGAGAGAAAAGTCTTTTACAATTTAATCTAAATTTGTTCTTGATCGTAGGATTATTAATTTGGACATTAGTAATCCGGTTAGATCAATATTTATGTGATCGTCTTTATCGGATAAATATTAGTTGATCTCATTAACTAAATCACATAGATAGATGATGCATATAGAGATATGATCATTGAATATACTCATTGGATAATTCCTAATGGTTAGAATTACCATAAACTGTCAATAGGATATTTTCTTGAAGAATGTGATGTAACTATTTCCTTTGACTTGAGATCGTCATAGTAATTGACAAGTTATTTATTGTGCTTTGATACTAGACACCTATGGCCCTAGGGCGATAGTTGAAAGGATATTGGGTACGATTAAATACTTGTAGAATTAGTGATTGATCAAGACGGAATCTGTCAACTCTTGGTAATGAGTTTAAGCTCCATGTTGTCATGAATTATAAACGACCAAACTAAGACTTTGGCCAGGGCAATTGAATGAGAGAAGAAATGAGTTTCTTAGGTCATTCAATGGTCGATTATATTTGACGTGAACACATAGTTGATCGCCTATTAGGATTTGACAGTTGAACCATATCCTAGGGTGATGCAGAGTTATAAGGACAGAAGGAATTACTACATTATTCTTCTACTGGTTCTTGAGAGTAAATTGTATACTTCATGCTATCCGGTCGTTAAGGAGTGTTGCTAGACGCCACCCTTGATTAGTATATTGATATGATCAACTTACTACCGGTTTAGTGTTGAACCTATGGGGTCGCACACTAACGAGTGTTCTGATCTTTGCTAAAGGATTAATTAACTTATTATTTGATAATTAAATTAAAGAATTTAATTAGTCAAATATATTTAGTTATTAGTCCAAATGAAATATTATTATATTCTTTGCTAGCACAAAGATTATAATTAATATTGTGAATAAATTGAAGTTTCTATTTGGAATAGAAATTAATTAATATCTCTTGGTTGAAATATATGTGATATATATAATTAATATTATTTTATATAATGGATATATATAAAATATAATATTTATAAAGACTTATTAATAAATCTAATTTTGAATTGGATTATTAATTGAAGTTTTATCCTATTTGGAATGTGATTAATATTTTCAGTAGGAAATATTATATTAATAAAAAAGGTTTACAAAATTGGAATCCAATTTATAATTGGACAAAATTTCTTGACAGAAATTTTCGTCCATTAACAGTAAAGAAAGTCAATTTATAATTGGACAAAAATTTCTTGACAGAAATTTTCGTTCCTGGAAGTTTCGAAATTCTTTGCAAAAATTTACAAAGAAGGAAATTCGAATTTTTTATACAAAATTCCATAAAAGTTTATTTTTGGAATAAACTTTTACCCTAAGTAAATTATTACCACAACCAAATAGGAAAAGGGTTCGTAGGTAATGTTATATAAAGGGTGATGGAGAAAATTTGCAAAGTTTTGAGTTTTTAATTTTTCTTGAGAAGAAAACCTACTTTGTGAAAGTGAGAGTGCAATACAAAGCCAAGAGAGAAAATACAATTGCAAGAAAAGTGTTTCTTATTCTTCTAATTTGAGTTGAGATTTTTGAGAAAAATTTTAACACAATATTCTTCGTTCAATTTGTTCACGGGTTTCATTGATCAAAGAGTTGATAGCAATGATCGGTCTCGGTGTGGATACGCATAGAGTCTTCGCACTATCGAAGAAGTTTGAAACGAGAATCTCTTCGCCAGGTACGTCTTAGATCCTATCTTTGACACGTAAATAAATTTTAAACATGAAAAAATCTACCAAGGATTGTTATTATCTTCCGCTGCGTGTTACGAACACCTATACGCAATCCTTCAGTGGTATCAGAGCCATGGTTTATTGTGTCTAAAATTTATTTACGAAATATTTTAATATTATATTTGAAGAGTTCAAACCATAATAGATGTGCCTTGTGCAATAGTCAAATCGTTTGAATGTTGATATTATTTTATTGTGGATGAAATATGCATTCATATAACTATTGAGATCGTTCAAAACTTGAATTTGAAATTTTGTATTAGATACAATGGGAATCTATTATAGGTTAAATGATTCTATTATTAATTTAATTGTTATTAGTTCATGAGATGTTAATTAATAATAATATTCTAGCATGAATTCTTTTTATGTGATATATAAGATAAATATGTTAGAGGATGTTGAATTTTGTTTTATGCCATGTGCTTGCTCATTACATAATTTTGAATTATTTATTACATGTGATGTAAATTAATTTAGGGCTAAGCATGTAGACAATTGAATAAATTCACATGCTATTAAAGATTCGATCTTCGTGTTATTAAAAATAGTTTTTATGACAATTCCCTCTTATTGAAAAAAATTGAGTTCTTAAATAATAAAATATAAGATATTTTATTATAAAGCTATCCATCAAGGTAATTAATTTTACTTACTTCTTGTTTATAAGGAGCGGCCTGACTACCAGGAGACTTATAGTTCGAGAATATGTTAAAATTATTTATTGCATTAGATGTATGGATTGAAAGAATTATTCAATTTTACACTAAACGCCTGGACTACCCGGGGGAGTATAAAATTTAATAAGTTCTTTGCAATCATGATGGTTGAACTCAACTATGCTAATAGGAACGACCTGACTACCAGGGGACTATTTGACATAGAGCTATTTAAGGAAATTGTATGGGGATTGGTAAGAGTACCTACCTTTAAAATATATGTGAGAAACGACTTGATTTCCAAGGGGCTCATACATATTGTTAAAGGATTCCTTTACTCCACTGAAAGAAATAAAGATTTCGTAAACTATAATAAGGGTAAATACTTTAAAATAATTAGTGGAAATATCATTTAGATAAAAGTCCATTTCTTTATGATATATGCAAATATGTTCTTATATTACTGCTTTTTCTTTTCTATATTTTAGATTTCTCAATATGTCAGTTACATCACTGTGTGAAATACTTGAGACCAACAAATTGGTATGACCAAACTTTGATGACTGGTATAGAAATTTGAGAATTGTTCTCATGCATGAAAAGCTTATGGATGTGATCGATAAGCCTGCAAAGATAATCCCTCCAGAGAATGATGTTCCAGGCAACAAGGTTTATCATAAATAATTGGAAGAAAAACTGCTAGGAGTATCTTGCAACTCTAAAGGACAAGAAACAAGGTGAGACATTAATGAAAAATGTTTTCAAGGTTTCTTTAGCTACTACTATTTCTTCACTGCGGGTATTAGATATTGGCAGTGGTTATAACATTTGCAATATGTTGCAAGGGTTCAAGATAAGTAGAAAGTTGAAGAAAGGAGAAATTAATCTACAAGTTGGAAATGTTGCAAAAGTTGCGGCCGTAGCTGTAGGATCAATTTCTTTAATAATACCTACGGGCAAATTACTTATGTTGGATGATTGTTATTATGTTCCTAAATTTGTTTCGAACATAATTTCAGCTTCTATGTTAGACAAACGTGGTTTTCGCATTAATATAGGCAAGGATATTTGCTCTATTTATTATAGTGATAATTTATATGTGAATGGCTATCTCCAACATGATGTGTATGTCTTACCTAGTGTGAATGTTAATTCGATTATGCATGTTTCAATTCTAAAGAGGAAAAGAGATGATAATGTGAATCAAACATACCTTTGGCATTGTAGGCTTGGTCATATTGGAGAGAAAAGAATTAACAAGTTGTACAAGGAAGGGTACCTTAGCAAGTATAATTTTGAATCATATCCAACTTATGAATCTTGTCTCAAAGGAAAAATGACCAAATCTCCATTTAATGGAAGTGGAGAAAGAACTTCTGAATTATTGGGACTAATTCATATAGATGTTTGTGGGCCCATGAAAATTCAAGCTAGAGGTGGATATTCTTACTTCATCACCTTCACTGATGATATGTCAAGATATGAATTTGTGTATCTTATGAAACATAAGTCTGAATCTTTTGAAATGTTCAAAAGGTTCCGTAGTGAAGTTGAGAAGCAGACTGGTAAAAGTATCAAAGTACTAAGGTCTGATGGAGGTGGAGAATATCTTAGTGAAGATTTTACTAAATATCTCAAAGAGAATGGGATTCTCTCACAGTGGATACCTCCAGGAACACCACAACACAATGGTGTGTCTGAAAGGAGAAATAGAACCTTATTAGATATGGTGAGATCTATGATGGGGTTCACTGATCTTCCAATAAATTTATGGGGATATGCTTTGGAAGCAGCAACATACTTACTTAATAAGGTTCCCACTAAGTCAGTCTCTACAACACCATATGAGATATGGAAAGGATGTAAGCCTAACCTTAAATATATTAAAGTTTGGGGTTGTCCAGCTTATGTTAAGAGACTACAGTCTGATAAACTTGACTCAAGATCTTATAAGTGTAGGTTCATTGGGTATCCCAAGGAAACAAGGGGATATTATTTCTATCACCCTTCTGACCATAAAGTGTTTATGGCCAGAGGAGCAACCCTTTTGGAAAGGGAATTTCTTTTTGAAGGCAATTATAATGCAGAAATAGAACTTGATGAAGATCAAGAAACTAATGAATCAATACTTAAAGATCATGAGACCCAAGTTGAAGAACCTTTATTGGATGTTTTGAAGTTGCCAAGTAAATTGCCATCTTCAACGGTTGAAGTTCAAGAACTAAATGAAGTTCAAGAACAGGTTAATGAACCAGTTCCAAACCAAATTGAGCAACAACGAAATCCAACACAAGGTGAACAGGTTGTACAAGTACCTCTTCGAAGGTCTACACGAAAACGTCATGTACCAACTAGATTAAATTTATTGGTACAAGATGATTTATCAAATGAGGTTGATCATATTGACGATGACCCTAAGACCTATGAAAAGGCTATACAATGTTCTGATTATGAGAAGTGGCAAAAGGCCATGGAATCTGAAATGCAATCCATGAAGGAAAACAAAGTATGGACTTTAGTTGAACCTTCAAAGGATATAAAACCTATAGGTTGTAAATGGGTTTTTAAGAAAAAGGTTGTAGCAGACGGAAAGGTGGAGACCAACAAAGCACGTCTTGTTGCCAAGGGATATCGTCAGAAAGAAGGAGCCGACTATGACGAGATTTTCTCTCCCGTGGCAATGCTCAAATCTATTCGGATTTTGCTTGCTATAGCAGCATACTATGATTATGAAATATGGCAAATGGATGTGAAAACGGCTTATCTTAATAGTGAGCTAGAAGAGGATGTGTACATGACACAACCTGAAGGTTTCACATCTTCGTCTGATCATAATAAATTTGTAAGCTACAAAGATATATTTATGGATTAAAGCAAGCTTCTCGAAGTTTGAATATTCGATTTAACAAAACAATTGAAAAGTTTAAATTTTGTTAGATGCGAAGAAGAACCTTGTGTGTACAAAAAGGTTAGTGGGAGCACAATTATATTTTTAGTGTTGTATGTTGATGACATATTGCTCATAGGGAATGACGTACCGGCATTGCAGAATACCAAGATTTGGCTATCTGAATAGTTTTCCATGAAAGACTTGGGAGAAGCAGCTTATATATTAGGAATAAAGATCTATAGAGATAGATCTAGGAAGCTGCTTGGACTTTCCCAGTCTTTGTACATTGATACTATCTTAAAGAGGTATGACATGGATAATTCCAAAAGAGGGTATCTACGGATAGGCACTGAAATTTCTCTCAGTAGGGAGGATTGTCCTAAAACACCTGAAGAGAGAGAACGCATGAGTAGGATCCCATACGCTAGTGTAGTGAGAGATATCATGTATACCATGACATGTACACGCCCTGATGTGGCTTATGCACTTTGAGTGACTAGCCGATATCAGGCAAATCCTGGTGAGGAACATTGGAAGGTGGTGATGACCATTCTTAAGTACTTAAGAAGGACTAAAGACCAATTCCTCATCTATAAGGATTTTGAGTTGAAACTTGAAGGTTATACTGATGCAAGTTTCTCTTCAGATAGGGATGATAGCAAATCTATTTCTGGTTATGTATTCACCTTAAATAGTGGTGCAGTCAGTTGGAAAAGTTCCAAACAAGCTACAGTAGCTGATTCAGTGACTGAAGCAGAATATATAGCATCTAGTGAAGCTGCTAAGGAAGCTGTATGGATGAAAAAGTTCTTAATTGAACTTGGTGTGGTTCCTTCAATAGAAGGTGCGGTTCCATTGTTGTGTGACAACACTGGAGCCATTGCTCAAGAAAAAGAACCAAGATCACACTAAAAGTCCAAACACGTTCTGCGAAGGTATCACTTGACAAGAGAAATCATTGAACGTTGAGACGTCGAGATTCAAAGGTTGATGGAAAGGAAAATGCTGCAGACCCATTCACTAAAGCGCTTGGCACAAAGGAGTTTGACAAGCACAAGTAGAAATTGGGGATGAAGTACAAGAGCGATTGGCTCTAGTGCAAGTGGGAGATTGTTAGGGATATAGTAGATATGCCCTAGATCCAATATCATATTTGATAACTTGAACATATTTTTGTGAATGTCATTTGATATAAAATATATGGCATTTGATATTCTTTTATCATTATTATCAATTGTTTGATTATTTGGATAAGGTCCTTGATTAAATTTTGAGATTTGTCATCGTGATAGAGATCATGATAATGAGAGCAAAGTCTTTTACAATTTAATCTAAATTTGTTCTTGATCGTAGGATTATTAATTTGGACATTAGTAATCCGGTTAGATCAATATTTATGTGATCGTCTTTATCGGATAAAGATTAGTTGATCTCATTAACTAAATCACATAGATAGATGATGCATATAGAGATATGATCATTGAACCGACTCATTGGATAATTCCTAATGGTTAGAATTACCATAAACTGTCAATAGGATATTTTCTTGAAGAATGTGCTGTAACTATTTCCTTTGACTTGAGATCGTCATAGTAATTGACAAGTTATTTATTGTGCTTTGATACTAGACACCTATGGCCCTAGGGCGATAGTTGAAAGGATATTGGGTACGATTAAATACTTGTAGAATTAGTGATTGATCAAGACGGAATCTGTCAACTCTTGGTAATGAGTTTAAGCTCCATGTTGTCATGAATTATAAACGACCAAACTAAGACCTTGGCCAGGGCAATTGAATGAGAGAAGAAATGAGTTTCTTAGGTCATTTTATGGTCGATTATATTTGACGTGAACACATAGTTGATCGCCTATTAGGATTTGACAGTTGAACCATATCCTAGGGTGATGCAGAGTTATAAGGACAGAAGGAATTACTACATTATTCTTCTACTGGTTCTTGACAGTAAATTGTATACTTCATGCTATCCGGTCATTAAGGAGTGTTGCTAGACGCCACCCTTGATTAGTATATTGATATGATCAACTTACTACCGGTTTAGTATTGAACCTATGGGGTCGCACACTAACGAGTGTTCTGATCTTTGCTAAAGGATTAATTAACTTATTATTTAGTCAAATATATTTAGTTATTAGTCCAAATGAAATATTATTATTTTCTTTGCTAGCACAAAGATTATAATTAATATTGTGAATAAATTGAAGTTTCTATTTGGAATAGAAATTAAATAATATCTCGTGGTTGAAATATATGTGATATATATAATTAATATTATTTTATATAATGGATATATATAAAATATAATATTTATAAAGACTTATTAATAAATCTAATTTTGAATTGGATTTTTAATTGAAGTTTTATCCTATTTGGAATGGGATTAATATTTTCAATAGGAAATATTATATTAATAAAAAAGGTTTACAAAATTGGAATCCAATTTATAATTGGACAAAATTTCTTGACAGAAATTTTCGTCCATTAACAGTAAAGAAAGTCAATTTATAATTGGACAAAAATTCTTGACAGAAATTTTCGTTCCTGGAAGTTTCGAAATTCTTTGCAAAAATTTACAAAGAAGGAAATTCGAATTTTTTATACAAAATTCCATAAAAGTTTATTTTTGGAATAAACTTTTACCCTAAGTAAATTATTGCCACAACCAAATAGGAAAAGGGTTCGTAGGTAATGTTATATAAAGGGTGATGAAGAAAATTTGCAAAGTTTTGAGTTTTTAATTTTTCTTGAGAAGAAAACCTACTTTGTGAAAGTGAGAGTGCAATACAAAGCCAAGAGAGAAAATACAATTGCAAGAAAAGTGTTTCTTATTCTTCTAATTTGAGTTGAGATTTTTGATAAAAATTTCAACACAATATTCTTCGTTCAATTTGTTCACGGGTTTCATTGATCAAAGAGTTGATAGCAATGATCTGTCTCGGTGTGGATACGCATAGAGTCTTCGCACTATCGAAGAAGTTTGAAATGAGAATCTCTTCGCCAGGTACGTCTTAGATCCTATCTTTGACACGTAAATAAATTTTAAACATGAAAAAATCTACCAATGATTGTTATTGTCTTCCATTGCGTGTTACGAACACCTATGCGCAATCCTTCAACTAGGCTATGGGAAAGGAAATTGTCGCACTTGGACTGTCTTTCGTGTTTAGTTACATTTTCCATTGATTCCTCCTTTACTATGATTGATTAGTTAGTTTAAAATCTGACTTTTAATTTCCTTTGAAGGTTGCAAAGTGGTTCTGCTTCTATTCTCGTTTTTGGCTTTCTTGCTGTTTCATAATTTTCTCAATGTTGTGCCTAATTGTTTAAACTATATTATTAATTCCTCCAAAACAAATGGCAGCTTTGTTAATTACCCTTTTAAAATTAACTGAATAAAATTTCTCCTAGGTTACTACTCTAGCTCATAAAGTCTTGATGAATTCATAAGGCACTGTAAATTTCCTTGAAGGAAAAAATGGTCATGTCTGAATCCTTGGCTAATGGTTTTTTTTAGCTTAGGATATTTAGCTTAATTTATAATGTTTGAATATAAGGTGAGAGGTTGTCCCTTAGATAAATTCATTTGGGGGGAATGGCCCCGTGGACTTTGTAAATATTTTAATCCAGGGAATGCCCCGAAGTAAATGTAAAGGGAGGTCATGGCATCATCAATGGAGGCATAGTATAAGCTAGGAAGATTTACTTATTTCATTTTGTTTTTCTTTTATTAGTAAGGGACAACCTTAAACCTTTTGGATGTCTATTTTATTTTGTGTGTTTGTACTTCAATCGAATATTTTAAAAGCCAACTTGATCAAGTACGCAATCGTGCTAGTTACGAGACTTGTGGAGTGCCTAACACCTTCTCCCCGAGTCAAATGAATCCCTTTACCTGAATCTCTGGTGTAGACTTAATTTAGAGTTCAAAGTGTTTTGAAAGGAAAATTATTATTTTTTTAAAAACTGTGACCTGACACACCGAAATCAAATGTCAGGTGGCGACTTTGAGTTATTTCCTTTTGAACGCTATCCTTTGTCACTTTTTTATTAAAAATCCTTTTCAAGCTTTACTAAATCCTTTTATCTATTTTTAAAGAGGGTTAAGTGAGTTATTTGTAAAAAAAATGGGTGTGACATACACCACCTTGGCTCAGGCAGGATGTTTCCCCTGGCTGCAGCCACATCTTAGGTAAGGGAAGGAGCACAAACTCCTGCCACCTGCACTCCTGAGCAGTGAATGCATGTTGAGTCGGTCCCAGAGGTTATACCTGCGCCGCCTGCAGTACTAGATCAGCCCTATGATGGGGTAGCGGCTTCCAAGGATGAGCAGCTGAGGCTTGAGAGGTTCAAGAAGTACAAGCCTCATGTATTCAGTGGTCTGGCATCGGAGGATGCTTTGGGTTTTCATGATGAGTGTTACATCATTCTCCGTACTATGGGTATTTCAGGATTCAGCAGGGTTTCTATCACCACCTTCCAGCTTCGAGGGCCCGCCTATGAGTGGTAGCGCATGTATGAGCTAGATAGTCCAAATGAGGCTGATTTACTGACTTGGACTCAGTTTTCAGATTTGGTTTTGCGAGAGTATGTTCCTCAGAGCCTCAGGGACGCATGGCGCATAGAGTTTGAGCATTTGCGCTAGGGTACTATAACTGTCTCAGAGTATATTGTCTGTTATACCAGTTTGGCTAGACATGCACCAACCTTGGTTGCTACTGTTCGCTAGAGGATTCGCCGGTTTATTCAGAGGCTTATTCCTTGCATCAGATTTGGCATGGATCGTGAGCTGGAGACGGATATTTCTTATCAGCAGGTAGTGAACATTGCTAGGAGGATTGAGAGTATGCATGCTAGGGAGAGAGAGGAGAGAGAGGCCAAGAGGTCTCGAGAGTTGGGCTACTATTCTGGTGCCCGTACATGTCGTCATGATAGGGGCTATATGGTTCGACCCGTTCATTCAGCTCTTCAAGCAGCTAGCAGTGCTCCAGCTCCAGCTCCTTCTATGCCTCAAGAGCCTTATTATGCACATCCAGTTTCTAGGCGCCTTCTGCGTGGGGTGCTTCTAGAGGTCAGTCCAATAGACCAAGCCCTAGCCAGTCGCAACCACCACGTCCTCCCAGAGCTTTTTTTGAGTGTGGTGACACACACCACATGGTTAGGGATTTCCCCACACTTGGGAGGGGTGCATCTTTACAGACTTCTCAGCCACACCCGCAAAGTTCTCAGGCTATGGTTACAGCTCCAGGCGTCGCCACCCACTCAGCCATCTAGAGGTAGAGGTCGGGGAGGAAGATGTTGTCCTCGAAGGGGAGGCCAGGACAGATAGTATGTCATTCCCGCTTGTGCCGAGGCTGTTGCCTCTGATTCTGTTATCATAGGTACTATATTGGTTTTCCACAAAGATGCATCGGTTCTATTCAATCCAGGATCTACTTACTCTTATGTGTCCTCATATTTTGCTCTGCATTTGGGTATATTTCAGGATTCTTTGAGTTCCCCTATTTATGTTTCTACTCCTATGGGAGATTCACTTGTTGTGGACCGCGTTTATCGGTCATGTTGGTTACTATTTGTGGTTTTGAGACCAGAGCTGACTTATTGCTACTCAGCATGGTTGATTTTGATATTATTTTGGGCATGGACTGGTTGTCGCCCCATTACCGTGATGCTGGCTATGCCAGGTGTACCGCGTGTTGAGTAGAGTGGTACTTTAGATCACACTCCCAGCAGAGTTATCTCTTTTCTTAAAGCTCAGTGTATGGTTGAGAATGGGTGTGCCACGTATTTAGCTTATGTGAGAGATGTCACTGTTGATACTCTTTCTGTTGATTCAGTCCAGTGGCAAGATTATCCCGATGTATTTCTAGCTGATCTTTCAGGCATGCCACCTAATAGAGATATTGATTTTGGCATTGATTTGTTGCCGGGAACTCAACCCATTTCTATTCCTATCGTGTGGCTCCTCCTGAGATGAAGGATCAGTTACAGGAATTGCTTGATAAGGGCTTTATTCGGCCCAGTGTTTCACCTTGGGGTGCTCTTGTCTTGTTTGTGAATAAAAGGGATTGTTCTATGCGTGTGTGTATTGATTATCGCTAGTTGAACAAGGTCACAGTGAAGAACCGTTATCCCTTGCCTCGTATTGATGATCTTTTCGACCAGATTCAGGGCGCACGGGTGTTTTCTAAGATTGATTTGCGCTCAGGTTACCATTAGTTGAAGATTCGTGAGCCAGATATCCAAAGATTGCTTTTAGGACTCGGTATGGTCATTACGAGTTTCTTGTTATGTCATTTGGACTGACCAATGCCCCAACAGCCTTCATGCATTTGATGCACAGTGTATTTCGGCCATATATAAATTCTTTTGTCATTGTCTTTATTGATGACATTCTGGAGTATTCCCGGAGTCGGGAAGATCATGAGCAGCATCTGAGGACAATGCTCCAGACTCTGAGAGAGAAGAAGTTATATGCAAAGTTCTCAAAATTTTAGTGTTGGTTAGATTCAGTGGCATTCTTAAGCCACGTGGTATTGAGTGAGGGTATCCGGGAGGATCCGAAGAAGGTAGAGGCTGTGTAGAGTTGACCCAGGCCGTCCTCAACTACAGAGATTCGTAGTTTCCTTGGCTTGGCGGGCTAATACCATCATTTTGTAGAGGGGTTTTCATCGATTGCAGTCCCTATGACTAGATTGACCCAGAAGAGTGCTCCATTTCAGTGGACAGAGGAGTGTGAAGCGAGCTTTCAAAAGCTCAAGACAACTTTGACTACAGCCCCAGTTTTGGTATTGCTTACCGATTCAGGGTTTTATACCGTGTATTGTGATGCCTCGAGAGTTGGCCTTGGAGCAGTATTGATGCAGGATGGTAGGGTGATTTCCTACGCGTCTAGACAGTTGAAGATACATGAGAAGAATTATCATGTCAATGATCTTGAGTTAGCTGCCATTGTTCATACCCTGAAGATTTGGCGCCATTATCTATACGGTGTGCCTTGTGAGATTTATACTGATCATAGGAGTTTGCAACATTTGTTCAACCAAAAGGATCTAAATTTGCGCCAGAGGAGGTGGTTAGAGTTTCTGAAGGATTTTGACATCACTATTTTGTATCATTCGGGCAATTGTAGTGGCTGATGCCTTGAGTTGATGGGCGGAGAATTTGGGGAGTTTGGCTTATTTACTAGTATTGGAGAGGCCTATAGCAATAGATGTTTAGGGCTTAGCTAGCCAGTTTGCGAGATTGGATCTTTCGGAGCCCAGTCGGGTTCTAGTTTGCGTGGTTTCTCGGTCTTCATTATTTGATCGTATCAGGGAGTGGCAATATGATGACCCTAATTTGCTTGTACTTAAGAACAGGGTTCAGCATGGTAATGCGAGAGATGTGACCATTGGCAAGGACGGAGTATTGAGGATGCAGGGTCGGGTTTTTGTATCCAATGTCGATGGGCTACGGGAGTTGATTCTATAGGAGGACCATAGTTCGCGGTATTCCATCCATCCGGGTGCAGCAATGATGTTCGGGACTTGAGGCAACACTACTGGTGGAGGAGGATGAAGAAGGATATAGTTGGATATGTAGCTAGATTCCTCAACTGCCAGCAGGTGAAGTACGAGCACCAGAGACTGGGTGGGTTGCTTCAGCAGATAGAGATCTGGAGTAGAAGTGGGAGCAGATCACCATGGACTTTGTACTTGGACTCCCACAGACCTTGAAGAGTTTGATGCCATTTGGGTGATTGTGGACCGGCTTACCAAGTCCGCTCATTTCATTCCTATTTGTACCACTTATTTCTCGGAATGGTTGGCAGAGATTTATATCCGGGAGATTGTCCGTCTGCATGGTATTCCAGTTTCTATTATTTTAGACAGAGGTACTCAGTTCACATCACGGTTCTGGAAGGCCGTTCAGCAGGAGTTAGGTACTCGGGTGGAGTTGAGGACAACATTTCACCCCCAGACAGACAGATAGTCTGAGCACACTATTCAAATTCTTGAGGATATGCTCCACGCGTGCGTGATTGAGTTTGGAGCTGCTTGGGATCAGTTCTTGCCATTGGCGGAGTTTGCTTACAACAACAGCTATCAGTCCAGCATTCAGATGGCACCATATGAGCCTTGTATGGTAGGCGGTGTAGATCTTCGATGGGTTAGTTTGAGTCGACTGAGGCCAGACTATTGCGCACAGATTTAGTTGAGGATGCTTGGAGAAGGTTAAGGTAATTCAGGATAGACTCCATATAGCCCAGTCCAGATAGAAGAGCTACGCAGACCAGAAGGTTCGTGATGTTTCCTTTATGGTTGGAGAGTGGGTTCTGCTACGAGATTCATCTATGAAGGGCGTCATGAGATTTGGGAAGAAATGGAAGTTGAGTCCGAGGTTTATTGGCCCTTTTGAGATACTGAGGCGTGTTGGAGAGGTTGCTTATGAGCTTGCCTTACCTCCCAGCCTGGAAGGGGCGCATTCGATATTTCATGTTTCGACGCTCTGGAGATATCACGGTGATTAGTTGCATGTGTTGGATTTCAGTTCAGTCCAGCTGGACAAAGATCTATTTATGTTGAGGAGCCGATTGCTACATTGGACAGGCGGATCTGAAAGTTGAGGTCAAAGAATATTACTTAGTAAAGGTTTGGTGGCGGGGTCAGCCGGCCGAGGAGGCGACCTGTGAGATCGAGCAGGATATGCCCAGTTGTTACCCTCATCTCTTCACTACTTCAGGTATGTCTCTATGCTCGTTCGAGGACGTATGAATGTTTAAGTCTAGGAGGATGAGACGACCTGGCTAGTCGTCTTAAGAATTAAAGCATCGATCCCCTATTAACTGCTTTCCCTAAGTTTATTTCTACTAATTTGATTTGCCGAGACACTCGATTTTGAGTTTCGGAGATTTTTAGGACACTTAGTCCTAAATGAGAGCTTAAGTGTTGGAAATTGACCATAGTCGAAACATTGTAAATACGGCCTCGGGATGGAAATATGATGGTTCTATTAGCTCTGTTAGGTGATTTCGGGGTTGGGAGCATGTTTAGAATGTGTTTTGGAGGTCCGATACAGAATTAGGCTTGAATTGGCGAAATTGGTATTTTGGCGATTTTCAGTTGATAGGTGAGATTTTGATCCATGGGTTGGAATAGAATTTCGAGAGTTGTTGTAGCTTCGTTATGTCATTTGGGATGTGTGTGCAAAATTTCATGTCATTCGGATGTGGTTTGGTTGATTTTTTTATCGAAAGCATATTTTGGAGGTTTTTGGAAACTTAGGCTTGAATTCAATGAGTTTTGTATAGATGTTGTTTGAGGTGTTTGATGATTGGAACAAGTTCAAATAAGGTTTTAGGATGTGTTGGTGCCTTTGGTTAAGGTCCCCGAAACCTCGAGTGAGTTTCGGATGGTCAATCGGATCATGTCGTGCCTTAGAAGATTTCAGAAAGATCTATTCAGTTATTGCAGAGAAATCCTTCATTGCGATCGCATAGTGGTTGATGCAATCGCATAGAGCTTTTGAGGGGGGAGGGGCAGTCCTTTTCTTCTATGTTTTCGCAGTAAAGGGGATATGGTCGCATAGTTGGAGAAGTTTGGCCATCGCGAACGCGAGCATGTGATTGCGATCGCATAGAGTTAAGTGGGTTAGGGGTCTTGGATGGTTTTATTCATTGCAAATGCGGAGGTATGTCCACTATTTGAATAGATTAAAGAGCATGGACATTGCGTTCACAGGAGATTTATTGCGATCACATTGAGTGAATTTTGGGAGTTGGATTTTTGTGGCAATCGCGTGGGATTTTCGAGCGATCGCATAGAAGGAATATCAGGTCAGGAAAGAGAGTTTATAAACATTTCATCCGCGATTTGAGCCGTATTTTCCACCATAGTCGTGTATTTGAAATCTCATTTGAAGGAGATTCAAGAGGGAATCAAGGAAAATCAATTGGAGGTAAGATTTTTGAACCTCAAAATGTGATTCTATTGTGAAATTTACCTAGAAATTCATGGAAACTTGGACAAAAATGGAAGAAGTAGGGGTTGAGATTTTTGAATTTTTAATCTGGGATTTGAGGGGCCATTTGATTTCGATTTTTGTGTTCTTGTTATGTATAGACTCGTGAGAGTATGAGGTTTCCAAAAATATAAGTTTTATTTGATTCCAAGACGCTGTCCTGAGGGGTGTTTTGGTTATTTTACCTAATTCCGCGCCTTAGCTTTGAGTTTAATAGTAGAATCAGTTGTTTGAGATTTTATTTATGATATGTTATTGAATTTTATAGATTTGGTCCATTTGGAGTCAGATACTCGTAGCAAAAGCGTGATTTCTAGTTGTCTTTAAGTTAATTCGAGTTAAGTGGCTTGTCTAACCTTGTGTGCGGGACCTTCCCCTTAGGATATGATATTTGGTAATTGAATTCCTAATACGCAAGGAGACGAGCATGTATTTGAGCTTATTGTTGAAAATTCGATTTTACTTCAAGTATTTAGCCCGAGTTCTCTTTCTTACATGCCTTATTCTACATGCAATTACATCCTGAGTTGGTTAGAAAAGCATGCTTAGTTGACCTAAATTTCCTATTTGATTAAGTTGCTTTGGTTAGGCTAGAACTACTTATTGCTTGGTATTCCTTTTGCACTCTATTCCTGAATATCTTCTTGTTATGACTAAGTATTTACATTGGGACTATGGATGTGGGATTCCGGTAGCTCCCCCCTTGTTTGTTTACTTTGAGACTATGTGTTAGATTCCTGGTAGATCCCCCTGCACATTTACTTTGGGACTATGGGTTAGATTCCCGGTAGACCCCCCCTGCACATTTACTTTAGGACTACAGATCGGATTCCGGTAGATCCCAGCGCATTGATGGTTGGACTACGGGACGGTATCTCGGGAGATCCTTCAGATGTACATATATGATGGATTACGGGATGGTATCCTGGAAGATCCTTGGACAGTTAATGGAATGGACTACAGGATGGTATCCTATGAGATCCTTGTTGTTGGCACTAATATTGAGTTGTGTACTCCATATTACCTTATTACCTGTGTGTTTTTTGTTGCCTTGTATAACCTATTTTACTTCATAGTTGTACTCATTATTTCTGTTTTATTTCATACTGTTGAAAGACTTATTATTATATTTATTCTCAGTAGGGCCCTGACCTTCCTCGTCCCTACCCAATCGAGGTTAGGCTTGACACTTACTGAGTACCACTGTGGTGTACTCATGCCCCTTTTGCGCATATTTTTCATGTGCAGATCTAGGTACTTCCACCCAGGTGTATTATCCTCGAGACGGAGAGATCTAGCAGAGACTTTGAGGTATATCTGGCGCGTCCGCATACCAGGAGTCTCTACCTTATTCTAGCTTTAGATGTTAGCTTTCCTTTTGTACTGTTGTTTCAAACATTCTGGAGTTAGAGCAGTGTATTACATTCTGTTAGCTTGTGTTTCTGTGAGTTTTCGGGTTTTGGGATAGCATTGTAGTAGTTGAGATATTGTGCTATATGTGCCAAGTGGCATTCTACATTCTATTTTCCATCTTGTTAAATCTTGGTTTGAGTTATAATTTCCGCAAATTATTTGTTTTTCCGCATTATTACGCTGACCTAGTTGTAGGGACTAGGTTCCGTCACGACATGTTCACGGAGGGCGAACTGGGGTCGTGATAAAAGTTAAGGACAAACAGTGCTTAACTTTGTGTTCAAAGTTTAAAAGTTCGTGACAGGCATTCCTTAACTTTATGTTCAAAGTTCAAAAGTTACGGGCACTTCGTCCTTAACTTTAAATTTAAAGTTCAATTACACTTAGTCATGAACTAATACTAACAAACTCTATGCACAAATCAACACTTGAGAGAAAAAAGAAATTAATAACAATAATGACTTGACATTACTTCAGAAATTGTAATTTTGCATAGATGTAACAAAAAATTATGCTACGCCAACAAAATTTAAGTGCCTTTTAAGTTATTTACATAATATTTCAGAAGTTTTCTGAATTTGCGTAACTCATATGTATCATTTATAGCAATTTTATACAAAAGATCAACCATAACTATCTTTCTTTACAACTAAACTGCAACTCCTTTGGACAGCAAGTTTCATTTTCACTCTCATAAACATCACCAACATTTTATGATGGAGTATCATAACCAGAATTTCTTTTCCATTCATCATGTGCCCAAAGATTTGTGGCAAGTTCTTTTCTAAAGTCTTTTATTTCTTCAGGTTGGAATTTGTCCACATCCTTTCCAATCATCAACAACTACACATATTTGATCAATAATGCACCACAATCGGTCCTAAAGATGTAATAAATGCAGTGAATTAAACAATAAATCAAAAGTACGAATAAATAATTTAACAAATAACAATATATGATCCAGTTTGGTGTGGTGATCTTTGCCAATGAATATCAAATTTGTTGAAAGCATTTCCAAAAGACTTGTGATATTTGTCAAACTGTGAGAACTTTAGCAAGTGGGGAATCATGCGTGCATGCATTTCCATATGATTCATTCATGTCTCATATGGCTCACTATATATGGAATCGTATACATCAATTTTTTCGGATTCAAGTCCAAAACCCACAAAATAAAGTGTGTCGCAACATTCTCATCTTTTGAAGGAAGCCGGCATGGAAAAAAGATTTTGTCAACCTTTGTCCAAGCAATTTCACATCTAAGGCTATCCCCCCCAAACATATGGTGTCAGAAACAACTGCTCATCACCAGCACACCAAAAGTCATCAGTAGCATCTTCACTAAAATCTTGATACAAAAGCACCATATAGTTATCAAAGAAAATTATCAGTAGTTGTGCAATGAAAAGGATGGTCGTAAAGATGATAGCATTCCTTCTTTCTCATATAATATAGGGCAATGTCAATATGCTTCATAAAACGGCAAAAAATAAAATAAATCCATCAGTCATAAAATAATTAAGAATAAAGAAAATAAATGCCTTGCGAATTATCTAACTTTATCATCAAGTACAAATCTCATATCTGAAAGATCAAGGAAGAACATTTTGCTACTGATTTTTTTATGATACAATTTGTATGGATTCTTCCTCACACCATTATCATCAGTATATACATCTTTTTCTCCCCTGAAAATGTTGAAAATATCAAAGTTAGAAGTTAGTCCTGAACTTAGCCTTTCAAGTTGAAAAATTAAGGACAGATAGCCCTTAAATTTGAAATAGAAGTTCAAAATCTAAGGACACTTGGTCCTAATGTTTGAGTTTCAAGTTCAAAATTAAGGACAAATGGTCATGAACTTAGACTTACAACTTTAAAAGTTCAGGACTCTTTGTCCTTAACTTTGAGTTCAAAGTTCAAAACTTAAGGATTGTCTGTCCTTAACTTTGAGTATCAAGTTCAAAAGTTAAGGGCAGGAGTCCTTAAGTTTGACTTGTAGGTTCAAAAGATAAGGACAGACAGTCTTTAACTTTGAATTACAAGTTTGAAAGTTAAGGACACATAGTCCTGAACTTTGACTTACAAGTTCAAAAGTTCAGGACACTTAGTCCTGAACTTTGATTTCAAAGTTGAAAGGTTAAGGACACTTGTTCCTTAACTGTGATTTTCAAATTCAAAAGCTAAGGACACTTTGTCTTAAAATTAGTCTTACAATCACAGAAGTTAAGGACACTTAACTTTAACAATGTCAATATCAATACTGAAATACATTAACGGACTTACTCTTTTTTGCGACCTCTCCTTTTCTCCTTGCCCAACCACACAATGAATTTTTTCAATAATTTTGCATCATCTGTGGCATAATGAAAAATACGCCTACGAGTATATGTTGATTTTATCCAGCATGAACTCTTGGGAGTAATTTTATTGTCTTCCATCGATGTTCCTATTTTTCTTTCCTGATCAAAAGGAGATTTCAACTGCCAAATTAGCTTCTTGTTCCTTTTATCTCGACCAAGCTCTTCTTCAACCTCCATAGACAAAGCCCCATCAATGCTCATTTGTGTACTTGGAGGAGTAGGAGTAAGAATAGAAAATGACGGACCATCATAACCGATACTATCTCTCTTTCTTTTCCTCGTATATTGGTTAACAGCTTCATCACTCTTTTCCTGTGCAGTCAACACTATATATATATATATATATATATATATATATATATATATATATATATATATATATATATATATATATATATATATATATATATATATATATATATAGAGAGAGAGAGAGAGAGAGAGATAAAATTTCAATTATGAATATAATATTTAGGACACAATCAGTACATGTCTTCTTCACACTGCCTTCTTGTGTTTTTCCATCAGACAGTTGAACTAAGATATTGCTTGCATATTTTTCCTTATCTTGCAACTGCACATTTTATTTATCTTGAAATTGTTCACCATTGTCTTCAGTTGCAAGTTCACAAGATTCTAGAAAATATTTACAAGAGCTAACACAATTAGTACTTGTTACTAATCTTTGATTAAAACAAACATATATAAAATTTAAAAAATATTGTCTAACCATTTGCAATAGTCAAGATCACCCCAATTAAATCATTATCTTCACTAGCATTTTCTTGGGTTTCAATATTGTCTGTAAGAGAGGGAGATGTAGAGAGATCACATGTTACATCCATGCATTTCGAAACAATCTCACTTCTGCTTGTTCCTTCGGTATTTTCTACGTCTTGAGAGTGTACTCCACTTTTCTCTTGATACTCCACTCTAGCTTCTTCCCTTGCATCTCAAAAAGATTATATAATATTTGCAATTAATACCCATTCTAATAATTCACTAAAACTAATATTCAATACAACAACAACAACCCAGTATAATCCCACAAATGGGGTCTGGGGAGGGTAATATGTACGCAGACCTTACCCCTACCCCCAGGGGTAGAGAGGTTGTTTCCAGGAGACTCTCGGCTCAAAAAAGCAACAAGAGAAGATATATTAGTACTATCAATAGGCTCATAATAAAATAACATAGAATACATAATATAACATAAAATAACAAAATAACAGCAGTATAAGAAATATAGGAAATACGAAAAAGGTGGAAAGTATACTAATAACCAACAGATAAAGCCCAGAATCAGTAGCTGATCAGAAGCATCCTACGACTAACTCCTAACTGGCTAGTCTTACTCTAGTCCACTGTATAAAGATTCACCACTTTGCCCTAACCTACAACCTTAATGCTCGACCACCACAATAGCCTGTTAAGGGCCATGTCCTTAATAATCCTAAGTCGCGCCATGTCCTTCCTGATTACCTCTCCCCAATACTTCTTAGGTCTCCCTCTACCTCTCCCTGTGCCCACTGCATCCAGTAGCTCACACCTTCTCACCAGTGCATCAATGCTCCTCCTCTGAATGTGCCCGAATGTGACGACCCAACCCATCATCACGTGAGTTACCGGCCCGTTTCTCCCATTTCTATTTCCTTATACTTCATTATCAGTATCGTGTGTGATTGAGTTGGTTTGGATGGATTTTGAAGAAATGAGACACTTAGTCTCTTTAAGGAAAGCTTAGTTTGGAAAAGTCAACCAGATGTTGACCTATGAGTTAGAGGGCTCGGAGGTAAATGCTGATGATTCGGTTAGCTTCGGGGATGATTTGTGACTTAGGAGTGTGATCGGAAGTGATTTTGGAGGTCCGGTGTAGAATTAGGCTTGAATTGGTGAAGTTAGTATTTTTGGAGAATTCCGGTTAATATGTGAGATTTTGATCCGAGGGTCAGAATGGAATTCCGAGAGTTGTTGTAGCTTCGTTAGGTGATTTGGGATGTATGTTAAAATTTAGGTCATTCGAAGGTGATTTGGTTAGGTTTTTGATCGAATGCGTGTTTTGGAAGTTTTGAAGAACTTAGGCTTGAATTTTGTGTAATTTGATGGTTTTAATGTGGTTTGAAGTGTTTTAGTTATTGGAGAAAGTTTGAATGATGTTATAGAAGGTATTGGTGCTTTCGGTTGAGGTCCCGGGGTCCTCGGGGTGATTTCGGATGGTTAATGGGAAGTTTTGCTTTGTGAACTTAAGATTTTTGCAGCTGCTTCTAGTATTTTCGCTTCTACGGAAATGGGACCGCAGAAGCGAGATGTGAGCCACAGAAGCGATAGGTATCGTAGGTGCGGAGTGGCTGACCGCGTCTACAAAGTCGCAGATGCGATAAATAACCGCACATGCGAAGTTTGGAGAAGTTACGGGAAACCACAAACGCAGAGTTTTGACCGCAGAAGCGGGAGTCGCAAATGCGGAAATGACTGGTTAGTGCTATTTAATTTCTCCTTCGCAAAATTTTGAAAGGTTTCATATTTTTCACTTCGGACTTGGAGAAATTGGGCGAGTTGGAAGAGAGAAATCAAGGGACTTCTTTGAGGTAAGGATTTTTGAGTCTAAAACACAATTCTAAAGTGTTATTATATGAATTTAGACTAAAAAACTAAGGAATTAAGGAGTTAGAATGGAGGTTAGGGCTTGAAGTTAAGAGAGTTAAGAATAGGGATTTAAGGGGTCATTTGGACTCCGATTTTGGTAAGCTTTATATGTATAGACTCGTGGCGATATAAGGAATCCGTTGATGTTAAACTTTCTGATTTTCGAGAAATGGGCTCGAGGCTCGAGTTTTGCTAATTTCGAGATTTTTGCTATTTTTCGATTGTTTTCGATTGGGTATTGTTCCATTGGCATGTTGTGACATATTCGTTGTGGTTTTGATTAGATTCGACGCATGGGGAGGTCGGTTTGAGAGGCAAGGGCATAGTGAGCTAGGATTTTGGCCAGCTTGAGTTGAGTAATAGATGTAAATGATATCCTGAGGGTTTGGAACCCTGGATTTGCACATTGTAGTGCTATATTGAGGTGAATTGCACGCCGGATAGCAAGCGAGGGTAGAGCATCATTGGGGATTTTGACTTGGTCCATCCCGGTAGATGAATATATTGCGTATTTAACTGAAATTCACTTATTCACTATAATCTGAGCTGATTGCTATATTTAGGCTTCATGCCAATTAATTGAATCCTTCAAGGATTGCTATTACTGGTTTCTTACCATTTTACGTATTATTAAACTCAGTCTTAGTAATTAATACTATTTTTCAAACTCAGCCACTTTTTCTCAAACTCGAAACTTAAACAATATTTCTAGTGAAGTTTGGGCTGAATACTTATATGTTATTGTACCCGAGAGACTTATGTGATTCTAGACTAAGTACGGATCACGCTGCACACCACAGCGGTATTATATTGATATTGATATGAGGCCGAGGGCCTAGTTGATGCCACGAGATGGCTTATATTGCGCTTGGGCCATAAGGGCCCCCGCCCGGAGTCTGCACACTCCCAATGAGCACCGTCGACTCCCGCCTTTTTTATGTTTATTACTCACCGGGTCGGAGTACTCTGTGCACCTTGTGTGCAGATCCAGGTGCATCTGAGGCTGAGTGAGGACTTCCCTATCGAGCAACTCATTCGAGAGTATCAAGGTAGCTGCATGACGTCCGTAGTCCTGATTTTCCTTTACATCTTATTAATTCATTTTCACATTTCTTTAGAACGATATGTAGTAGGTTGATACTCATGTATTAGAGGCTCGGACTTGTGACACCGGATTCTTCGGGCTGTATAGTAGTATTGTATTTGGGATTTCCTCATGTTTTAACTCTATTTCAGAATTTCAGTATGATGACTTAGTAATTTATCTGTGTTAATTAATTCATGAACTATATAAAAAAGTGGTTGAGGTTATTAAATTGGTCGGGCTTGCCTGGCAGTGTGTCGGGCGCCATCACGACTGACACCGAACCATCTGAGTCTTACTTCCCGCATCTTGTCCTCCATGGGGGCCACACCCACCTTCTCTCAAATATCTTCATTTCTAATCTTATCCATCCTTGTATGCCCACACATCCACCTCAACATCCTCATCTCTGCAACTTTCATCTTCTGGATGTGTGAGTTCTTAACCGACTAACACTCGATCCCATACAACATGGCAAGCCTAACCACTATTGTATAAAACTTACCTTTCAGTAACGTTGGCAATTTCTTGTAACATAGGACTCCCATCTTTAGCCTCCACTTCATCCACCCCACCCATGTAGGGTATGTGACATCCTTGTCAATCTCCCCAGTCCTCTGAGTAACTGACCCAAGGTATTTGAAACTACCTCCTTAGGGATGACTTGAGAGTCAAGCCTTACTTCCACTCCCACTTCCGTCGGCTCAGCCCCAAATTTGCACTTGAGGTATTCGGTCTTTGTCCTGCTCAACCTGAAACCTTTTGACTCAAGGGCATGTCTCCAAACCTCTAGCCTCTCATTGATGCCATGTCGTGTCTCGTCAATTAGGACTATGTCATCAGCACCGTCTGCATCTTTGTTGATTGTAACAGTAGGCCCTGTAGCACGACAACGATCATCAACTCCATCTTTAGTAATTGGAACACTAGATTCTCTCTCTGTGTTCCTTTCATCAGGTTTCCCATAAATTTTCAACAAAGTATCAAGCTTTGATCCTAGAGTTTTCTTTAAATCCTGAGAAAGAAACTAAGTCAGAAAGTTAAGGACAGGTTGAAAAGTTAAGGACAGGTAGTCCTTAAGTTTGAATTACAGGTTCAAAAGTTAAGGACATGAGTCCTTAAGTTTGACTTGCAGGTTCAAAAGTTAAGGACAAGATGTCCTTAAGTTTGAATTCCAAGTTCAAAAGTTAAGGACAAACAGTCCTTAAATTCCAATTAGAGGTTCAAAAGTTAAGGATAGACAGTCCTTAACTTTGAATTCCAAGTTAAAAAGTTAAGGACATGTAGTCCTTAACTTATAGTTTTAAGTTATAAAATTAAGGACAAGCAGTCCTTAGCTTATAGTTTTAAGTTCAAAAGTTAAGGACACAAAGTCATGAACTTGAACTAACTGAAGTTAATGATATTACCATGATTTCATTCTCAATCTTTTTTTCTGCTACATCTATTTTTTGATTTATTCTTGTAACTTTAGCTTGCAGATCCTTCTTAAAACTTTCTGAATCAAAAGACATAAAAAAAGTCTCGTAAGTAAAAAATAATCAAATAAAAAACTAATACTATTCAAATGCAGAGAACCTACTTTATCAATTTCCTTAAGTATGTCTTTATCAAATTTGTGAAAGAAGGCATTGAGCTTTGATCTTGATAATTGGCTCGTCCAAACTAAGAGGCTCTATATCTTCTTCAACAGGAATAAATGGTGACACCTCGATCAACTTATACAACTATATATAGCGAAAAAATAAACATAAGTTTTCAGAACTAAAACAAATAAACAAAAAAATAGATAGTAATTAGATTAACTTACATTTTCATTATGAAAGTATTTTTTACACAAAGAATCAAACTGTGGAGATTTCATTTCCAAATAACATAACATCTGAGGATAACCAGATTCTTGGAAGTTCACAAATTATTTTTCTTGGAAAATAGAAATTACTTCCATAATCAAAACACAAAAGGCAAAAGGAAATCCAAGTATAGTGTAGCTATTCTTGTCTTTATCTTTCTCTTTCTCTTTCTCAGTCTCATTCTCATTCGTCTTCAAACAACTCTTCAATGATTTTAATAATGTTTCATAAGAAAGAGAGCCCCGGTTGAAAGAAGAGCAGAGTTTATCATTGTCTACAATTTTCATTATCTGCTCGGACGCATTCCTATTCTTCCACTTGCCCATCAAAACAGATTCAACAAAATAAATTGTTGCTAACTTTACAGCATCATCATTGCTGCCTACAAATATTGCAGTTGTACTATGTGGGTGACTAGTAATAAAATTAAACAAATCACCCAACTCAACTTTATCCTTTCCGGGAAAATAAACTTTCAAAAACCTATTCTCTTTTACATGTAAACTTTTGATGTCCGGTAAGGAATAACACTTCAAACCAGTAATTATATAAAATACGTCACGTGTAAACTTAATTTCACGGTCAAAAACCTTGAATGTCATCGAATCAGGGTCATTATTTATAATTTTTGAAAGCAATATACAGTGAATAAGTTAACCATAGAACTTCATACTTTGTAATCGGAAGAAGTTGCCAAAAATACCATCCCTCAACTTCTTCCATTACCTGTTTGACAAAAACTTTTGATTGTTTCCTTATACTGTAAATTTCCTTTCCAATACATCATAAAATTAGGTCAAACATCAAACTTGAACACACAATCTCCTTCCATTGTCAGAGTACAAAGAAGGAAAAAGAAAATAAAAATTAGGACTTACAGTTAGTTAGAGGAACTTAGTCTTTAACTTCAAGTTTTAAGTAAAAAAGTTAAAGACAAGCAGTCCTTAACTTAAAGTTTAAAGTTGAAAAGTTAAAGACAATAGGTCCTGAACTTCAAATTTGTAGTTCAAAAGTTAAAGACATTTGGTCCTTAACTTCAAGTTTCAAGTTTAAAAGTTAAGGACATGCAGTCCTTAACTTTGAATTCCACGTTTAAAAATTAAGGATAGTTAGTCCTTAACTTAGAGTTACAAGTTAAAGAGGTGAGAATAGGTAGTCCTTAATTTATAGTTTCAAGTTCAAAAGTTAAGGACACTTGGTCATTAACTTCAAGTTTCAAGATTAATAGTTAAGGACGGGCAGTCCTTAACTTTGAATTCCAAGTTCAAAAGTAAAGGACACGTAGTCCTTAACTTAGAGTTACAAGTGTAAACATGTGATTTTTTACCCTCCCCAAGATTTTACATATTTTAGCACTTAAATACTTAGTATAGGCTTAATATAGTTATCTCAGTTAATTTTGTCTCTTTTACATTATTTTTATCACAAAATTAAAAAATACAAAAAACAGTTCCATATTTCTCTACTTAATTCATGGATTAGATATTTTTAGAAGGATATTGTAACAATCCGACTGGTCATTTTTCATTTTAGAATCACGTTCCCTCAAATAAAATATCCATCACTTATTTTAGCTAATTTATAACTTGCGAGACGGTTGGTTCGGGAGTTGGAAGAGTTTTGAGTAAAAATATGTCCAATCATTTCTTTAAGATTCTCTTAAAAGACCAAGTTTCACTTAGGTCAACTTTTCGGAAAACGGATCCGGATTCATGGTTTTGACAATCGTGGAGGTCCGTGAAAATATATGGGACCTAGGCATATGCCCGGAGTCGAATTCTGAGGTCCCTAGCCCGAGTAATGAATTTTCATTGAAAATTATTAAACTGAAATCCTAAAAATGCTTGAACACATTGATATCAGGCTCGTATTTTTGTTCTGGATCCAGTAAAGGTTTGGTATAATATTTTTATCTTGTTCGTGAAATTTGGTGAGAAACGAGGTTGATTTGACGTGATTCGGACGTTCGGTTGAAAAGATAGAAATTTCGGTGTTTGGGAGGAATTCATACATTTTGGGGTTAATTCCGTGGTCTTAGGTGTTAATTAGGCGATTTGATTGCTTGAGCAAGTTTGCACGTTGTGTTAGGACTTGCGTGAGTGTTCGGAGTGGAGCCTTGAGGGCTTGGGTGAGATTCGGGCATGGTTGGAGGTAAGAAATCACAGCAGTTTTTGCTGGTATTTTGCTGCTGCGGGTTTCCCAATTGCGAGATGGCCATCGCAATTGCGAACTCGCAATTGCGATAAACGCTTCGCATTTGCGATATTGGCCGAGTTGGACAGTGTTCTCATTTGCGAACCATTTCTTCGCATTTGCGACCCACACATCGCATTTTCGATATTGGCCGGGCTGCATAGTGTCCACATTTGCAAGCATTTTCTTCGCATTTGCGAACCAAACAAGGTCCGCATTTATGACCTATGCATCGCATTTGCGATCGAGGCGGGCTAGGACTCAGTTCGCATTTACAAACCTTTTGTAGCAATGGCGACCTTACATTTGTGAGCCTAGTGTCGCAAATGCGACATCAGGGCTAGGCAGAGTTTTTAATAATGGGACTTAGAGCATTTATCTCATTTCTACTCTACACTTGGGCGATTTGAGAGCTTCCAGAGAGTGGATTTCAATATAGCATTTTGAGGTAAGTTATTTCTATTCATCCTTAGTTTAAATACATGTATATTAGGTAGATTAAACATCTAAAACTAGGTAAAATCAAAGGGTTGGAGATAGACCTAGAGTTTTAATAAAACTAAGATTTAACCACAAAATTTGTTATGGAATGAACTAGAATTCATATATTATTGATCCTTAGGTTATAGCGAACAACTTTCTTTGAAAAATCTCGGAATTCGGGCACGTGAGCTTAGGGTCGAAATTTAGGAAACTTGTGAAAAAGGTTAGAAAATCACTTAAATAGTTAGAATTCGACCCTATAAGCCTTTATTGACTAGTTCTTACTTTAACTAGTTTGCGATTGTTCGGCTCCGAATTGAGGGCTTGGGCATGTTCTTGATATTAGAATTGCACTTTGGAGCGAGGTGAGTCTCCTTTCTAACCTTGTAAGAGGGATTTTTCCCCGTAGGATTAATAATTGAGTTATTATTGCTAAATGTGGGGGCTAAACACATACTAGGTGACGAGAGTCCGTGCGTAGCTACTACTATGTTAATTATCCGGGTAGTTTAGGACCCACATCATGCTCATTTTATATAAATCTCTATGTTATCTTGTTAATACAAACACCTAGGATATGCTAGAGACTTAAAAAGGCAATAAGAAAGTACTTGTATAATTGTTGAAGTCTTGCTCGGCATTAATGACTACTGATGTGTCTTGTGTGATATACTTGGTATTTCTAGTTATTTTTGGATCGGGCCGAATGCCTCGGCATGAATAGATACATCTATAGGCGCGCCATCTACCCTCAGCAAGTGCACAGTTTATTTTTGTTGGATCGGGTCGTCACCTCAGAATATTTGCGCATGCTATTGTTGCTTGACCTGAGAGTTTTTAAATATTGATAACACCTTTCATTGCCCGACATAAATTGATAAATATAACAAAAGTAAGTGGTTAGCTGGAGATATAGTGGAGAGTATGACTTTTATGTCTTGTTATAACTATTGCTTATTATTGATTCTTCATGGATTGTACAATTACCTTGTCATATCATTCGACCCTAGTGAGTATCAAGTCGACCTTTCGTCTCTACTTCTTCGAGATTAGGCGGGATACTCCCTGGGTATATATTGTTTAGGTACTCATACTACACTTCTGTACTTAATTGTACAAGATCTGAGGTAGATACATCTGGTTACCAGTCCGGTGCGCGCCCTTGAGTTTGTGGCAGAGACTTCCACGATGAGTTGCTTCCTTCCTATACTGCTCAGCAGCCGCATGGAGTCTTCCTTTATCTCAGATAGTAGGATAGATATATTCTTTTGTGGATATTCTACTAGCTGTCTGTAGCTTATGACACCAGGTTCTAGCACACACATTAGTAGATTTATTTTTGGGTTGTATTATTATGCCGTTTACATTGTCTATCACTTTTTGTTTTGAATTCAAATTGGAGTGCTTGTTTAACATAAAAGTCTGATAAAAAGAAAATCAACATAAAAAGATTTAGAGATGTTTCCGTATTGGATTTCCTGGCAAAGGTGACAGACGCCTTCACGGCCTATTATGGAATTGGGTCGCGACAGATGTGTTACTTTGAACCTATTTTATTTTAATATAATTTTTGAAAATACCGAAAATAGTTTCAACTTTAAATTTAATTTTATTCGAATGTTAACAGTTTATTAAAATCAAGTAGTAAGAGTAATTTTATATCTTTTATAAGTATTCACATTATTCTTAAAAACAAACTGAATTTTTAGCTCTGTTAGCCCCATTTTGTAGGAAACTAGAACCCAATTTTGAAGCCTGAATCTTGTTAGCCCATACCCCATTTAGCATAATATACAAAAAATAAAAAAAACAAGACACAAGCAGCAGCCATGAAAAAACCCTAAGACCCCATTTTTTCCGGTGTTCACCTTCAACAATAGCAGTGACAGCCATCTCCACGTTCAAAAGCCAGTCATTTCCTCTTGAACACCAGCGCCGCCGCCAGCTTCCCCCAGCCTCATTCCGACACCACCCTCACAAAAAATACAACACCACCAGTCGTCTGCCTCGCTAACTACCAGCAGCCCTACACGACCTTCAGCCGCCCGAGCAACAACCATCTTCAGCGAAAGAGAAAGGGACCTCCATCAACGAACAACAGCTACGCCAGAAATAGCCACTACCATCGCCATCTTTACCACTCCTCCATCTATGAACTCTATCTCTGCCATTTACCTACCCTAAAACCTTCATCAAATTCACAAACACGCACACACCAGCACAGTCGAAAACCAAGACAAATGTAGTAATATTTTGGTTCCTCTTGCTCAAAATTGAATTCGGAATGGAGGTGAAGACGTGAAGTTGCATTGAAAATTGAATCAGTTTCGTCTAAGTTTAGTTTCACCTCAAAATCATAAATACTGATAAAAACAAACAAGTTTCATATTCTAGATTTTTTCCAAGATGGGTTGAAGCTGAGGAGGTGTTCAAATTTTGAAGATGCCGATTCGAGTTTCCGTCTGCGGTTCGTTAAATTTCATGTTCAACGCAGTGAAACAACTGATTTTAAGCTATATTGAGGTTTATTCCTACCTCTTCTCTGTTTGTTTACCTTTTGATTCATATATGTGATTTCTTGTTGATATAGTTTCGTTGATTAATTTTGTGAGACTTCTGTTTGATTGTTGATTTTTGTCATGGAAAATGTTTTCCCTAATCAAGAATTAATCAAGTAAATTTTTTATATATATGGGCCATGGGAGGTAATTCTGTACATGAAAAGAAATTAGATTTTAATTATTTTATTACTTTATTTTGTTTCTTCATATTATCCGCTTAAAGTTGCTAGTAACATGTTTAGGTCGGCGTTACTCAGGTAGGCAAGCCTTAGGATTTTGTTAGTTTCGAGGCGAGAGGTCGTCTCCTTAGTTAAATTTAACCGGGGAATGCCTCGCAGGATTTGTATATATTTTATCCAGGGTATTCCCCGAATTACATATAAATGAAGACCAGAGATTGGATGATGTGAGAAAGCGTAGAATAGAAATTTAATATTTTCTTTTATTTTTATTTTTCTTTATTAGGGGGAAAAGACCTCTAGCCTCTTGTGTGTTTATTCTGTTTTTGTATTTTTATCTCAATTGAATATCTTAAAAGCCAACTTGATTGAGTACGCAACCGTACTAGTTACGGGACTCGGAAAACGCATAACACCTTCTCCCTGAATCAAATGAACCCCCTTACCCGTATCTCTGGTGCGGACTTAGTTTTAGAGTCTGAAATATTTTAAAAAGAAAAATTATTTTAAAACCAATGACCTAACACACCGAAATCAAATGTCAGGTGGCGACTCAGAGTAATTTCCCTTTTGAACACAATTTTTTCACTTTCTAATTGAAAACCCTTTTGAGCTTTACAAATCTTTTTATTAATTTATAAGGGGGTTGAGTGAGGTTTGTTTAAAAAAGGGTGTGACATCTCTAGCGACTCTGCTGGAGAGTTGCAGGAGTTGCGGGTTTGAGCTGATACTTGATCTTGTTGGAATTTAGGATATTAGGTTAGGGTTTTTATGTGTTTATTTTGCTTTATTTGATTTTTATTTTGGTTATGTCTCTTTATTATTTGCTAGCTGTTTATTTGTTTACAGTTTGTTTTTATGTGTTACTGCTTTATAAACTATCATCATATGCATTACCCAGTCAATTCTTTCTGCAACAAGTCTCGAAGTGCGCTTCGTGTACACGAACTCTTTTTTGAGTCACCCTTATTTTAGGAGGGGGAGGGCGTTGGACGTATGGAGTGGGTGGAAAGCTTGAGCAGCCACCATCGATCATACGCTCCCCCGAATAGCCTTGTTAGTGAACCCCAAACTTAGGTCAGCCTTTAGGTCATTTTTATTTGCATCATGTCATTTAGACCTAGCAAGGCTCGATCCCAGGTACCGCATCCCTTTGTAGGAAGCCTATCCAAATATTGTCAAAATGGACCCCGTGGCCCAAAAAGACATTCAATCATCTCAATATGATACAAGTTGCATCTTTGGGGATAAAAGGATCATTTGACAGACCAATCCTAGGGAAAGAAGGGTGAAAGACGAAGCAAGTAGGGCCCAGTTACATTTTTCCTTCACAACTTTTTCAAAAAAAAAGACAAAAAAATGAAAAGGAAAAATCCAAAAGATTTTACACTTTCCCATTATTTTCCAAAAATTCAAAAAAAATAAAAATGAAGGTTCAAAAAAATTTTACACTTTTCCATTATTTTCAAAAAAAAATCAAAAAAAGGAGAAAAAGAAAATCCAAAAAGATTTTACATTTTTCATCATTTTTCAAAAATTCAAAAAAAGGAGAAATAGAAAATTCAAAAAGATTTTACATTTTTCCATCATTTCTCAAAAGATAAAAAATATGGTTTTTTTAAATTAGTTATATTTTTTAAAGTTCTCCTATGTCCAATCTTCCCGAACTACGCGAACCTGATTCTCGTCTCTCCGGGCGAGATACGTAGGCAACCCACATAGGGTCCGATGTTCCTAGTGAGTCTTAGGTTCTTGGCTTCGCGGGGTCTTAGCCAAATCTTGCATGTCTAGCCACTTTTGGCCACATTGGCCATTCTTGCAAAATAAGGTCAGTTTTGCAAAAAGTGGTTCAATAAACATGTCTTAGGATCTTGAATCCACAACTAGGTATCATATTACTTTAAGGTCCGTCCTGATTGAGTTTGCATCTTTAGCCACTTCTGGCCATCTCAGTCATTTTTGAAAAATGAGTCATTTGTGCAAATTAATTTTGGGCCATGGTTATTGGGATTTAAATCCATATAAACATTAATAGGGTATTTTCATATTTGAGTATTCATCCATGTTGAGTTTGCACTTCTAAGCATTTTTGGCCACGTAGTTTAATTTTCAAAAAATAGCTCAATCGTGTCTTGCATATGTATAATTAGGAGGTGTTATGGTGTCGCATAGTGTTTTGAGTCATTGATCTGTTTGATTTTATTTTTCTCATTCAGGTATGGATCCATGTACCACAGCTTGAGCATCACATACTCTAGGACCACTACATACAAGAGCTACTTGAGGAGTCTTTTTATATTTTGAGCATGTTTTGAATCTTTTAGGTGGCTTAGAGTTTGTCTAGTCTTCTGTTATCATATTTGATGTATTTGAAAACCAAAAAAGATTATAAATGAAAAATCTAAAAAGATTTTTATTTTTAGTTCACTTTATCTATTACTTTTCCAGTACTATGCTTGATCTAATTCATGAGGGGCATGATACGTAGGCAACTTACATAGGGTTTGATCAAATCATTTTTTCAAAAATCAAAAAAAAAAAGAGAATGAAGTTGCGGGACATGAGAAATGACGGGAAAGAAAAGAGCGATAATCAAATGAAAGGAAAGAAAAGAGAAGATTGAAATGAACAAATTGGGATAATGCCAAATGACCTTGTGACCCTCGAAGCTATTCTAGAACGGTTAATTGTTGCTAGGGGCATTGCATGTAATGTGATATTTCTATCTGATAAATGTCCTAACGCTAATGTGTTGCTTTTGTTTTGCTCTTCTTTATTACTTTCATTACAATAGAGGGTGGTTAGTTTATGGTACTTTGGTGATTTGTCCATACAACACAAGGTCAAAAGGCAAGGACGTCATGGCTAGCAAAGACTTGGATATATGAGTTGTTGACCCCTCGAGGGGGATTGTGGAATCGAAATCTGAATTAAATATGGAGGCCCAAATGCTGAAACAACAAATGTCTGAAATGTGTCAAGCATGGGCCAATGGTCAAGGACCACCCATTTCTTATACTTTCCCAGAGTTTACACCCATCTAGGCTACTACCACTCTGGTTTCATTGTCCGATCAATTCTATCCATTTAGGTTCAGTCTTTATCCCAATTGCATGACAATAGCTGGAACTTCTGTTGCATACTCCCAAAGTGTGCCATTGGTAACCAACCATACAACCACTATAGTTATGCATGTCTTTACCACGCCACAACCAGCGATACCGTTGGTGCAGAGAAAAACTCATGAGTCACAATTTGCTACCCAACAAGAACAACACCACTCCCCTAAGTACCACTCTTACCTATTTGATCTTCCCTCAAAGATTGAGAAGTTTGGCCCAGAGGTAGCATCGGAAGAAATAATCCAAAAACTGAAAAGCTTAGAACAATAGTTAAAAACATGCAAGGGCCGGTAGGTCAGGAGAATTCAAGGATCTATATGTTCCCCAATGTTTGTTTGCCACTTATTTTCAAGACTCCTAAATTTAGAATGTATGATGGACATGGAGACCCCATAGCCCACCTGAAAAGGTATTGCAATAAACTGAGAGGTGCGGGAGGAAATGAAGAATTACTGATGGCTTATTTTAGGGAAAGCCTTAAGGGTGTCGCCTCCAAATGGTTTATGGGTCAAGACACATCTTGCTTGTATGTTTGGGATAACATGGCACATGACTTTGTCAAACAGTTCCAACATAACATCGACATTGCCCCAGACAACAATTCTCTTTCAAATCTAAAGAAGAAACCAATTGAAAGTTTTAGGGAATATGCCATTAAATGGAGAGAACAAGCTACTGGATTTAAGCCACCTATAGATGACCACGAGCTAATCAATGTCTTTCTTCAAGTTCAAGAGCCCGATTACTTTCAAAACATGATTTACGCAGTCGGCAAATCATTCTCGGAAGCAGTTAAAATGGGAGAAATGGTAGAGAATGGCCTCAAGACAGGCAAAATTATAAGTCAAGCAACTCTCAAAGCTACAACTCAGGCTGTCTAAATTGAATCTGGTAATTTTAATGGCACGAGTGAGAAGGTTGAAGAAATCATGATGACATCAAGGTCGAGAAGAGGTCCTAGAAGAACATCTCGAGGGTATAACCAGCCTTGTTTGCTTTTTGACAATTCTCCTGAGAACCCACAGTACTCTGTTGCTCCACCCCAGTATGTTGTCCAGCCACCAAGACACCCTAGAAGGAGAGCACTATCACTGCAAAATCTCCACCAGCCTCCACAAAATTTTCAAGTGTCCCATAACCCACATCCAAGCCAGGGGGACTGAGATAAACAAAACTGGAAAGGTAATTTTACATCGATATGAGAGTTATATGCACTTGTTTGAGAAACTAAAGAAATATGACATGATTTCACCTATTCCTCCAAATCATGTGGACAGGTGTGCAAGAAGCTTTGACCCTCCTAAAAGGTGTGACTACCATTCCAATGCCCATAGGCACAATGTCGAAATAGTTATCGGAATTTGAAAAGAGAGATGTAGAGAATGATTCGGGAAGGAATAATTGTGGTCCAGGACAGTGCCACCCAGAACATTGCATAGAATCCTTTACTTGGATACGATGATGCACACTTTGTAGGGAAGATGCATGGAGACAATGAGTATGAGAATCCTCTCGGAAACTTGTTGAATAACGTCAATGATATTGAAGTTGGTGAAGGTCCCAGCAATTTTAATGTGCAATCTAGTGGCTAAGATGTCGAGCTTGATGATTGGAAAGACACTCCTTTCTTGGCTAGCCAGGGAGGAGTTTGGTGGTTTATTTTGTTGTCATTTCTGTTTGTTCGGGTTATTTTAGGGTTGTAATCCATACATTGTCTTGTGTTTCAAACTCTTCTTCTTCTTTCCTAGTTCGTTTTATTATAGTAACTCGTCTAGCGTTATCTAGGATTGTTCTGTGGTTGTAACCCATGTCTATTTTGATTGTTTTGTTCAAACCCTGTTCACCATCTGTCTAATGCAATCTCTTGTTTTCTGTTAGTTCTAGTCAGTTATTTTTAGGTCTATTTTCCTATTATAGTTCTTTTCATGACGAATCTAGTGATATGATATGCGCGCATAATTCTCAGCCTGACCTTGAAAGTTGGTCTAATCATGAAGTAATGGCACAGTTTTGAATATGATAAAAGGATGTGTTTGAGGTAGGGGTGTCAACCGGGCCGGGTTGACCCGGGACCGGCACGGACCGGCCCGGTCAAAACCGGCCCGGACCGGACCGGTTAAGGGCGGGGGGGGGCCGGGCTGGGTTGGGGGGGGAAGGGGGTTTGGACGGACAGCCTTACCGGGCAAATAACCCGGACCGGACCGGCCCGGGAAGCGAATTACCGGGCGAACCGGCCAACCCGGACCGGCCCGGACCGGTTTTAACGGTCAAATTTTTTTTTTTTTTAAAAAAAAAAATTTTTTTATACTTGTGGGGCCCACTTGCCCGTTGGCAACGGTCCAGAAGACCAGATCCGTTGGCCAACGGGTAAATTTTGCAAATTTGGCCATTTTTTGATTTTTTTTAGTTTTTATTTAATTACATTAATAATCCTTCTAAAAATCTATAAATACCCTCCCCCTCTTCTTCATTTCCTCACTCAAAATTATCTATCTCTCTCTCAATTCTCAAATTATCTATCTCTCTCTCAATTCAAGAATTCATATTCTACTTTCATAATTTTATTGTCTTTATTTTCCCGAATTAAATTTATCGTAATTTCTTATTTGGAAATCGGCAATTCGGCATTCGAAGCTTGATTCTTGAAGTTCAAGTGTTCAACATTCTTGAAGTTCACCTGTTCAAGTGCTCAATTTATTGTCGAATTCGGTGCACTCTCTCCAACTCTTTCTCTTATTTAATATTTTAATTGCATATTTGATTTTAGTTTAGCTTATATATTAAATTTTCCAATATGTTGAATGCTGCTAAAAGAGCGTGTAGAAAAGTTACTGGTAGGAGTGGAAGTGGAAGTGGAAGTAGTAAAAAAAGTCCTATAGCTTCTGGTAGTAATAGTAATAATGAACCAATAACACATGTTTCTGAATCATCGCCTAATTTGCAAGATGTAAATATTGATTATGAACAATTACACCAAGATTTCGGAATAGAAGATAACGAAATTGGAATAGAAGATGAGATACCATCTACACCTACTAGTGCAAATGTTGGTAGTGTTGGAGTTGGAGTTGCTAGTGCAACAAGGGGTAGAAGACCACCAGTCGCTCCAAAATCTAAATCTAATCGTAGAAAAAGAAGTGCTGTTTGGAAATTTTTTGATGAGATAGAAGATAGTGATAGAGTTAAGTGCAGACTTTGTAACGACACGTATCAACATTTGACCGGAGGTAATTTAGGGGGGACTGGCACACTTATTAGACATATGCAAAAGGATCATCCTATAGAATGGGGAAATAATGGGGATGGAAGTGAAACAACACCTAACACTACTACTGGAGGTCTGCGAAAATATGATAAAATGAGGGATCGAGAGGAATTAGCGAAAATGATTGCTTTGGGTTGTCTACCTTTTTCTTTTGCTTCTTCCTCTTATCTTGTTACGTATATTCAAAGGATATACAACCCTATGTTTAAAGGTATCCCTAGAAGTACCTGTAGATCTGACATCTTTAGACTTCACGGCCAATATCAAACGTACATACGTTATTTGTTTAGTCACCTTCCTTCTAGAGTATGTCTAACTTCTGATATTGGCCATGCTGTAAATGGAAATGATTATTTAACAATTACATGTCATTGGATAGATGACAATACTTGTATGCAAAAACGTATAATTGCTTTTAAATATGATGAAGATCAGAGTCATACTGCAACATTTATTAGTACTACAATTGTTGAAGTTGTCGAATTTTATAATCTAAACCAAAAAGTTTTGTGTATGTCTTTTGATAATGCTTCAAACAACAATGCTGCAGTTTCAATTTTAAAATTGAATTTACATCCACCTCTTGATGATATTTTTCATGTTAGATGTGCATGTCATGTATACAATTTAATTGTTAAAAGTGGGCTAGATTTATTTTTACATGAGATTACTCTAGTTAGAAGAGCTGTTGGAGTAATTCAGGGAAATAATAGACAATCTAGAATAAGAGAATTTAAGAACAAGTGTCAACAATATAACCTTAGACCTAGATTCATGCCCGACGAAGTAGTTACTAGATGGAACTATACGTATATATTTTTAAAATGTTGCTACAAATATAGATTTCCAATAACAGAAGTTGCTAATGCACATTGTACTAATCCTAGTCGTATGTTAACCGGTGATACCTGGGAGGTCATTAGTGATGTCATTAAATTTTTACATAAGTTTTATACTGCTACTGTTGTGTTTTCTGGGGCATATTACCCAACTATTACTTTGGCTTTAGTACATATAGCTGAAATTTCTTTGCTACTATTTGAATTTAAGAAGAACGATAGATATACGGATGCTATTGCAAGTATGCAAGCAAAATTTAAAAAATATTTCTTTCCAATTCCTCCTATTTACTTAATTGGTGCAGTTTTAAATCCTTCAATTAAAATGTCTGATTGTCAACAATTAATGAATGCTTTATACAATTATATGGAGATTGGGCCCACTGAAAGCCCAAATTTGTATGAATCTATGAACCAACTAAATGAACACTTACAATATCTATATACTTATTATGCAACTCAATGTGATATTGCTCGTGCATCATCTGCTGCAAATCCCACTATGGAATGTAGCACTTCTAATGTAGTCGGAGATGATGATGAAGGGTTTGATAGTTTTAATATTTTTTCAACTTTTGCTAACACTCAATCTAGTAGCAGGAATATAGATGAATTGCAATTTTACTTGCAGAAGCAAAAGGAGCCTCGCACCAAGGAATTTTCACCGTTAGGCTGGTGGCAGGAAAATTCAAAGCAATTTCCCGTTCTTTACGCTATGGCGCGGGATGTCCTGAATGTCCCAATTTCCACTGTTGCATCCGAGAGTGCATTTAGCCAAGCAAGACAACAACTTGGAGACACGCGGCACTCATTGGGAAGCAATGCTTTGGAAGTCTTAGTGTGTCTAAGAGATTGGATAAGATCTGAAAGAAGAAATCAAGGAAAGGAAGATCTGGATAGCCCGGAAGACGAAGAACTTGGAGATATCTTAACGCACGGAAACCCATCCGAATTTAACACTCCAGAAGAAGGTCCAGAGGTTCATATTAATATGGAAGAACTTGCTATTGCAATGCAAGCCATTTGATGTAAAATTGTAAATTGTAAACTAGTTATGATACATTTTAGTTTTTCAATTTGAAATTTTCAATTTAAGAAATAAAGTAGCACTTGCAATAAGTGCAATTTTTTCCCATCTTTTGTTGTGTTCATTCAATTATTACAAAGTATTAATATAACTTAATATTTAAACTATACGAAATACAAAAAAAAAAAAAAAAAAAAAGTAAAACCCGGTCCGGCCCGACCCGGACCGGATCGAACCCGGCCCAATTCAACCCGCCCCCAATTGAACCCGGACCGGACCGGCCCGGACCCGGACGGGTCAAAAAATCCGGACCCGTAACCGGCCCGGCCCACCCGCTGGTCAGCTATAGTTTGAGGAAACAATTAAAGATTAACATATTCTGAGATGACCTGAACTTTGAATTGAGTGAAACAGAGGCAGTAAGTCAGAGAAATCAAGAGGTTGATAAGAGCGTACAACAAGGAAATGTCTTTCAAGCAGTTTGAGGTAAATCAGTCAGTGGTTAAATGCATTCTTCCACATCAAGATAAGGTTGAGTCAAATCTGCTTCGAACTGGTAAAGGTCATTCATTGGGACAAAGGTATTACCTACTGGCACTTTTTGTTTGTGTTGATACCATCAATAGATACCATGTGTGATTTGCTTGGTTATCTTTAATTGTATGTTTGTATTGGCATTTTTGATTTTGGTATGACGAAGGCATTTTATTCTGCTACCCAAACACTTTTATCCTTTGCTACCCATTTTGATCCCTATTTTTTTTCATACCCCTCTTTTGGAATTAGAAATATTGTTAGGAACTGGAAAAGGAAAAGAAAAGAGAAAAAGAATAAGAAGAAAAAAGGAAAAAAGAAAAAGAAAAAAGAGAAGGAAAAGAAAGGAAAAAAAAACAAACAAAAAACAACTTTGTCTTTTGAACTACGTTCGACCTGATTCTTGTCACCACAAGATACGTAGGCAGCCTTACGGTTTGGTCACACTAAATAAAATATTTCATAATCCCCTAAGTCAAGAGTGGGCCAGTTTTTCTTAGAAATCCTATCAAAGCAAAAATTCCCAAACTCTAGAAACTGGGGCAGAATTTTTAATTTTGCCAAAAGATTTGATTCTAAAAGTTGTAATTTTGAACCCTTTCATCTTAAATTATTTTGAGCCTTCATGCCACCCTTTCTTTTCAACCCTATCCAAAAGCCTACATTACAGTCCAAAGAAAGACCTTCCGACCAATCTTTGAGGATGCCAAATCAAGTGTGTGGTAAAAGTATGATCTTCCTACATCATGGGTAATACCTTCTTCTCATCGCACAGAGAGAAAATGATAAATGAGAGAGTCTTATAGGTGAAAATCCTCATTGGCACCGTAAGGCGATGGTGAGTTGAGAGAGAGAGAAAAATCAGAGAGTCTTATAGGTGAAAACCCACATGGGCATCGTAAGGCGACAGTGAGTTGAGAGAGAGCAAAATTAGAGAGGCTTGATGGTGAAAAATCTTCAGGACACTACAAGTCGACTGAGGATTATGGATCAAATAGGACAATTGAAGCGCTAAAGCGCAGTTTCACAACGAAGAGGTACATTAAGAGTTGAATATTAGACTTGCTTGAGAGATTAGGCCACTTAATCCAAAGGTTCATGTCATGGTCATTAAAGTTGGGATCCACATCTAATAAGTTTCTACTTCGTAATTTTCTTGTTAGGTATCATCTCTTTACCTTTTACCTTATTTTGTTTCTCTTATTTTGTTTGCATCCCTTCTTGAGTCTGTTTGATCAGAACCATTGAGAAGTGACTTCAAAATTTACTACCAGCTTTCCAATTGCAAAAAATGAATTAGGCTAGACAATCAAAGTGGAATAAGTGTGGGAAAAGTGGTATGCACATTGAGTTGGCAACATTCAACATGCTTTGGGGTTCATGTGAAATGCAAGGGTTTGGTAAATGTCAATCCATGAGAAAAATGCAACAGATAGAGGATATTAGGAACGAATAGAGCAAAGGTGTTTTCTGTGATAAGGGTTGAAAGAAAATGGGTAGTCGATAATAGTCAAGTTCATCCAAGTTGAAATCAAAGTTGTCTTGGAGAAAAAAAATTTGTTAATCCACAGGGACCTCCCATGAAAAAGGCATGGTTCGGGGACAAGAAATGGGACTTAGTTTTAAGTTTTTAGGACCCTCCTGGATAATGGGATTTAATTTTAAAAAGTTCTCAGGACCCTCTTTGATAATCGGATTTAATTTAAAATTTTCAGGACCTTCTTGGATAATAGATTTAATTTTAAAAGTTTTCATGAACCTCTTGGATAATGGGAGTTTATTTAAAATTTTAGGACCCTCCTGGATAATGGGATTTAATTTAAAATTTTCAAGACCCTCCTAGATAATGGGATTTAATTTTAAAAGTTTTCAAGACCCTTCTGCATAATGGGATTTAATTTTTTAAAAAACAAGTTTATAAAGTTTTCAGGACCCTCCTGGATAATGTGATTTAATTCCTCCTGGATAATAGGATTTAATTTTAAAAGTTCTCAGGACCCTCCTGGATAACGGACCCAGTTAAATTTTAAGACCTTCATAGATAACAAGATTTAGCGTAAGTTCTACCTTTAGGAAATATAATTTAGCTTTAAGAGCTATCATTCTTAAGATGAGATTTAATTTGAAGTTTCCCTGGCCCTCCTGGATAATGGGATTTAGCTTTCAAGTTCTTAGAGCTTTTTTAGGTAACATGATTTGATTAACAGTCATTGATGTGCCCGGATTCCAAACTGGGGCAGAAAAATTTCTTTTGTTTTGTCTGTTTTATTGTAATGGCAGGCGCCCACCTAGATAACGATGATATACAAATTAAGTTTTGGTAATCATGCACCCACCTGGATAACGAGGGAATTTATTTCAGAATTTATTTCAAGTTCTAAATTAGTCGCAGGCGTCCACCTTGAGAACAAGAAAATACATTTCAAGTTTTGGAAAACAGGCGCCTACCTGGAGAACAAGGGAATACAATTCAATTTTTTGGTAATCAGACACTCACCTGGATAAAGATGGAATACAATTCAAGTTTTGGAAATCAGGCACCCATCCGGATAACAAGGGAATGTAGTTCAAGTTTTGGCAATCAGGTGCCCACCTGGATAATGAGGGAATACAATTCAAATTTTTGGTAATCAGGCACCAACCTAGATAACGAGGGAATACATTTCAAGTTGTGGGTAATCAGGCGACCACCTAGATAACGAGGGAATTCAAGTTTTTGGTAATCATGCGCCCACCTGGATAACGAGGGAATACAATTCAAGTTTTTGGTAATCAAGCACCCACCTGGATAATGAGATAGTACAGTTCAAGTTTTGGTAATCAGGCACCCACCTGGATAACCAGGGAATACAATCCAAGTTTTTGCTAATCAGGCACCACCTGGATAACGAGAGAATACATTCCAAGTTTTTGGTAATCAAGTGCCCGCTTGGATAATGAGGGAATACAACCCAAGTTTTTGTAATCAGGCGCCTACCTAGATAATGAGGGAATACAATTCCAGTTTTTGGTAATCAGGCACCCACCTGGATAACGAGGGAATACAAATCAAGTTTTTGGAAATCAGGCACCCACCTGGATAATAAAGTTTTTGGCAATTAGGCGCCCACCTGGATAATGAGGGAATACAGTTCAAGTTTTAGAAATTAGGCGCCCACCTGGATAACGAGGTAATACAATGCAGGTTTTTGGTAATCAGGCGCTCACCTGGATAACGAGGGAATATAATTTAAAGTTTTGGTAATCAGGCGCCCACCTGGATAACGAGGGAATACAATTCAAGTTTTTGGCAATCAGGCACCCACCTGGATAACGAGGGAATACAATTCCAGTTTTTTGGAAATCAGGCACCCACCTGGATAACAAGGGAATACAATTCAAGTTTTTGGCAATCAGGTGCCCACCTGGATAACGAGGGAATACAACTCAAGTTTTTGGCAATCAGGCGCCCACCTGGATAACGAGAGAATACAGTTCAAGTTTTTGGCAATCAGGCACCCACCTGGATAACGAGGGGATACAATTTATGTTTTTGACAATTAGGCGCCCACTGGATAATGAGGGAATACAGTTCAAGTTTTTGGCAATCGGGCACCCACCTGGATAACGAGGGGATACAATTCAAGTTTTTGAAATCAGGCACCCACCTTGATAACGAGGGAATATGATTCAAAGTTTTGGTAATCAGGTGCCCACCTGGAAAACAAGAGAATACAGTTCAAGTTTTTGAGATCAGGCACCCACCTGGAGAACAAGGGAAGTCATCTGAAGTTTTAAGTCACTGGCAGGCGCCCACCTAGAGAATAAGAGAATTTATTTCGAGTTCAAGTCGTTGGCAGGCACCCACCTGGAGAATGAGGGAATTCATTTCAAGTTTCAAGTTGGTCGCAGGAGCCCACCTGGATAATAAGGTAATCCATTTCAAGTTCTTTTTAGAGCCACATCAAGTTTCAAGTAGCAGGCGCCCACCTAAAGAACGGGGGAAGTCATTTTAGAATTCAATTCAAAATGTGAATTGCTCAAGATATGGTTGAAGTTATGAGTGTTGCATGCCTAGTCTTGATCCAAAGAAGTTGTGGAGAAATGAATCAACACCTGCAGCTAGCAAGCATCAAGGTTCAAATCAAAAAGTCTGCATGAAGAACCATTCAAGACTCAAGATCAAGCTTCAATAGACTTGTAAATAGGGATCTTGTAACTCATGGTTGATAGGTTGGATTAGTTATTTTAGATTTTGATTTGATGTAATAACAAGACCGTGGACCAAAACCTCGACGGAACGACACTTCAATTAGCTCTCCACCTCGGTATACTCCATCATCTTACGCACTTCTGAACTACACGTGTCCTGATTCCTTTATAGCCAAGGAAATGTAGGCAGCTCAGATACTAGGGCTCGGTCACATTCCCTTTTTCTCTTAAGTTTAGTCTCTACAAATAAGGGTCGGATCAGAAAACCTATCTAGTGAATCTTTGTCTGAAAATACTTCGTATTTCCAGTCAAAGAGGGGTAGTTGTTGACATGTAATTTTTTACTCTCCCCAAGATTTTAAATATTTTAGAATTTAAATACTTAGATTAGGCCTAATATAGTTATTTCGGCTAATTTTGGCTCTTTTACATTATTTTTATCACAAAATTGAAAAATACAAAAAATAGTTCCATGTTTCTCTACTTAATTCATGTGTTAGATATTTTTAGAAGAATATGTTACCTTGCACCTATTTTATTTTGAATATAATCTTTGAAAATAAAAAAAATAGTTCAACTTTAATTCTAATATTATTCGAATGTTAATAGTTAATTAAAACCAGTTAGTAAGAGTAATTTCATATCTTTTATAAGTATTCATATTATTCTTAAAAACAAATTGAATTTTAAGCTTTCTTAGCCCAATATTTGTAGGAAACTACAATTTTTAAGCCCAAATCTTGTTAACCCATACCCCATTAAGCATAATATATTAAAAAAATAAAAAAACCAAGACACAACTAGCAGCCATGAAAAAACCCTAAGACCCCTTTTTTTCTGGTCGCCTTCAACAACATCAGTAATAGCTATCTCCACGTTCAAAAACCAGTCATTTCCTCCTGAAGACCAGCGCCACTGCCAACTCTCCCAAACCCCATTCTGACACCACCCTCATAAAAAACACAACACCACCAGTCGACCGCCTCGCTAACCACCAGAAGCCCTACACGACCTTCAACCACCCGAGCAGCAGCCATCTTCAGCAAAAGAGGAAGGGACCTCCATCAACGAACAACAGCTACGCCAGAAACAGTCGCTCCCATCACCATATTGTGATGACTTAAAGGGGTCATCACTTGTTTCCTTACTTATTTTGTGCTTTCCAGGCCTTGAAAACCTTGTTTAGGATTGCCTCTATTTGCGTGCCCAGTCCGAGCGTGTAGCCGGGAAGCTTAACTATGAGTTATGTGAGAAAAATGCTAGATTTTGATAATAACTTGAATAAATTTGGCTTCGGTCAACATTTTGAGAAAATGAACCCAAACCCTGATTTGACGGTCCCGAAGGGTTCGCAAGAGAATATCGGACTTGGGCGTATGCCCGATATCAAATTCTGAGGTCCCAAGCCCGAGAAATTAATTTTTGTGTAAAATTATTTTTTGGAAATAATTAAGGAAATTAGAAGTGAAATTTGATTAAAATATTATGGTATCGGCCCGTTATTTTGGTTTCGGTATGGTTTAAATGCTTTCTGTAAAGTTTGGTTGAAAACGAACGTCTTTGACGTGTTTCGGACTTAAAATGGAAATTTGATATTTAATGGAAATTTGGAAGAAATCATGAGTTTTGAGGCTTAATTTGATGTATATAATGTTATTTTGGCAATTTCATCGCACGGATAAGTCTGTATGATGTTTTAGAGGTTGCGTGTATTGTTTGATATTATATATATTATGAGCAAAGAGTGTAAAGAATGAAGGGTGATGTCGTGCCGTACGATGTACCATTCTGTACTGATATTCATTGATTATACGTTGTGAGAAGAGAGAATAAAAGCATGAAGGGCAATGTTGTGCACATGATTTAATGATACGATTGGTTTGGTAAGGATGAGAGTAAAAGCACGAAGTGTGATGTTGTGCACTTGTTGATCTTTGTTCCTTAATGTTGTATGAGTTGTGCTTTTCCTTTATATTAATCAATTTTTACTTGAAACTGTTATCCCCCCCTACAACATGATTCCCCTCCCATATTATTCATATGTCTTATATTTCGATTCCGCTGTATATTTATAATCGCACAGGTTTATGTGGTAGTCCAGTGTAGCCTCGTCACTACTTCGTCGGGGTTAGGCTAGACACTTACCAACACATGGGGTCGGTTGTGCTGATACTACACTCTGTGCTATTTTTGCACAGATCCAGGTTTCGAGCAGCAGCAGCAGTAGTGTGGAAGCAGACTTTCAGTCCAGCAAGACCCGAGGTATCCTTACACGCATCCGCAGGCCGGCTCTTCTCTATCTTTTATTTTGTTTGTTATCTCATTGTATTCGAGACAAACAATTTATGTTCTCTTCAGACGTTTGTATTTAGTATTCTTAGCTGTTCGTGAGTATTGTGACTCCAGTCTTGGGTAGAGGCTTATATTGAGTTCTCCGCATTTCCATTCAGTTCTATATAATATAAAGACTTCCGCTCAATTGTTTAAATTTCATTTCTTTGCATTACTGCTGTTAATTATTAAAATGTATTAGATTATTAGTGGAAAAGTAATTAAAATTTGGCTTTCCTAGCTCTCACCGGTAGGCGCCATCACGACTTCCGAGGGTGGAAAATCTGGGTTGTGACAAGTTGGTATCAGAGCTCTATGTTACATAGGTCTCACAACTCACAGACAACCTTAGTAGAGTCTGAGGGATCGGTACGGAGACGTCTGTATTTATTCCCCAGAGGCTACAGAGTTAGGAAAAGTTTCACATTTGTTATTTCTTGTCATACAATTTGGTTTCTCAATGCTAAGTGAAATTCTACTCTGTTCTCTTGCAGATGGCGACAAAAGAAACGCTTCCTCTACTACCGATCAGTAGTTCTAGCCCCAAGCAGCTCCCACTAGGGGAAGAGGACAAGGTCGTGCTAGAGGCTGAGGTAGGGGCAGAGCCCAGCCCCGAGCAGCAGCACCACTGGCAGAGCCTCAGGTTGACTTCGACGAGGAGGTTCTGGCTCCAGCTCCATCAGTTCCGATGGGCCCAGCTCAGGTCCCTGAGGGGTTCATTGCCAGCCCGGTTCTTCATGATGCTCTAGTACGATTAGTGGGTCTTAGGGAGAGCGTCACCCAGGCAGGGTACTTCCTGTAACACCAGCCATCTCTCAGGCTGGATGAAGGGCCCAGACTCGTACTACTCGTACTCTGGAGCAGGTAGCTCCCCAGGTTCAGATTCCATTAGTTCAGCTAGCCATGGTAGTTCAGCTGGGAGTGGTTGTTCAGACCGGCGATGGAGCGGCTATGTTCGCAGATTCTTTGTGGAGGTTAGATAGGTTCACCAAGCTCTTCACTACTACCTTTTAGCGGTGCATCCACCTAGGACCCTCAGGATTATTTGGACAGCTGCTACGAGGTTCTTAGGAACATGGGTATTGTTGAGTCCAATGGAGTTGATTTCACTGCATTTTGCCTATCTGGATCCGCCAAGACTTGGTGGAGGGATTTTTGTCTAGCTAGGCCAGCAAGGTCTCTAGCCTTGACTTGGGACCAGTTCACGCTTACTTTTCTGGAGAATTTTCTCCCTGTCACACAGTGTGAGGCCTATCGGAGGCAGTTCAAGCATCTCCATCAGGGGTCCATGTTAGTCACCCAATACGAGACCAGGTTTATTGAGTTGGCGCGCCATGATATTGTCATACTCCCCACTAAGAGGGAGAGAGTGAGATGGTTTATTGATGGATTTATCAAGCCTATTCGTCATGGCCTGAGAGACAGAGAGTGATATCACTTTTCAGAACGCGACCAATGTGGCCCGGAGGATTGAGATGGTATTGCCACATGGGGGTGGTCATAGAGTATACAAGGGACCCCGTCAATCAGGCCAATTTAGTGGTGTCTCATCTAGAGGACGGGATTCATATGATAGGGGCCAGCCTTCTAGGCCTTTCAGTCAGCCCTCCAGGTTTCTCAAGGTGCCCTAGGTAGCCGTGGTTCTCACATGCACTATTCTGATCAGCAGCCATTCAGTACACCGCCAGCTCCCATCAGTGCACCACCACATTAGATCTTCCATGGTGGTCATTCGGGTCGATAGGGTTAGTCTCAGTTTCCTCAATAGTGGTTCTCACACGCACTACTCTGATCAGCAGTCATTCAGTGCACCGCCACTTCAGAGCTTCCATGGTGGTCATTCGGGTCGATAGGATCAGTCTCAGTTTCCTCAGCAGTTAAGGTTCTGCTACACATGTGGTGATCCTGGTCACATTGCCAAATTTCACCCTCGAGCACCAGGTAGTTCACAATAGCAGGGTTCTCGCACCATGGTACAGGCACTAGGTGTTCCACAGCCCACCAGTTAGCTAGGGGTGGGAGTAGAGGTGCTAGAGGTGGAGGTAGAGGTCATAGAGGTTGAGCTCATGCCGCCAGGGGTGGAAGGCAGCCAGCAACCGCTTGTCCTAGAGATGTGGCCTAGGTAGGTGGGGCCCAGCCTCGGTGTTATGCCCTTCCAGCCAAGCCAGAGACTGAATCTTCAGATGCAGTCATTACAGGTACTATTCTGGTTGGTGATAGAGATGCATCAATGCTATTTGATCCAGGGTCTGTGTATTCATATGTGTCATCTTATTTTGCACCGTACCTGGTCATGCCTAGTGATGTATTGAGTATTCCTGTTTATTTGTCTACATCGGTGGGTGATTCCATCATGGTCGACTGAATTCATCGTTCCTACGTTATAGTGATTGGGGGTCTTGAGACCCGTGTTGACTTGTTGCTTTTAGACATGTTCGACTTCGATGTCATATTAGGGATGGATTGGTTGTCCCCGTATCATGCTATCCTGGATTGCCATGCCAAGACCGTGACCTTAGCCTTACCAGATTTTCCACGTTTAGAGTAGAGATGGACTTTTGGTCATTCCACTTGCAGTGTTATCTCGTATGTGAAGGCTCGATGATGGTCGAGAAGGGGTGCTTGGCTTATTTGTCTTATGTCTGTGATTCTAGTGCTGAGGTCCCCTCTATTTATTTTTTTCCCACCATTCGAAAGTTTCATGATGTCTTTCCTTCAGACCTGTCGAGTATGCTGCCCGACAGGGATATTGACTTTTGCATTGATGTGGCTTCGGGCACTCAGCCTATTTCTATCCCACCATATCGTATGGCCCCGCCTGAGTTGAAGTAGTTAAAGGATCAGTTGCACGACTTGTTCGAGAACGGCTTCATTAGGCCCAGTGTATTGCCTTGGGGTGCGCCTATAATGTGTTAGAATATACGCTTAACGCTAGAGGGGGGTGAATAGCGTTTTAATAAAAATCAAGATAAATTTGCGGAATTAAAATTGCAGGAATAAAGTAAGTGCAGTAATTAAAGTAGTAAGGAGAGAACACACCGAATTTATACTGGTTAACCACAACGTGTGGTTAGTCCAGCCCCCAAGAGACTCTCTCGAGTTTTATACTAACTCCGTTAAGCTTACGGGTGCTAACAAACCGTTACACTTGCTCGTAGATATACACTCTACAAGACTTCAACTTGCTCGAGGATACCTCACCTCAAGACTTCAAGTCAAGGAACTAAACTTTCCTTCTTACAACAAGGGATTACAACTTCCCTTCAAGTGTATGCAAACACTTAGCACTCAAGACAAGACTCTCTTATAGAGTAGATGTGAGTAAAATTAATACGCTCAAGAACACAACAACTTCGTCAAGAATTTGGCTCTCAAAAACTATGAAATGAATATGAAATGATTGTTATGAAAGTATGTAAGCTTAAGCAAGAATTGTAATCAGTTGTTGTGCTTAAAAGAGTGGTTTTGAGGTGTATTTATAGTCCTCAAAGACCCAAAGACCGTTGCTTAATTGCCAATCACTAATTGCTGATTTTGTGTTAGAATAATCGATTATCTGATTTGCATAATCGATTATCTGCAAATCGTTCAAAAATCATATGCAGATTTTAAGCTAGAATAATCGATTATTCAAATTGCATAATCGATTACCTGATAACGTTCAAAAATCAGACGTTGATTTTATGCTAGCATAATCGATTATTGCCTTGTGCATAATCGATTATCTTTCAGCGTTTAAAAATACTTTGGCAACGGTCAGTGAATAATCGATTATCATATTACATAATCGATTATTTTGCTGTTTTGTAAATTCCGGTTATACAGTGTCTTAACATAATCGATTATCAAAAAGTCATAATCGATTATTTTGCTGTTTTGTAAATTTCGGTTTACACTGTCTTAACATAATCGATTATCAAAAAGACATAATCGATTATTTTGCTATTTTGTAAATTCCGGTTTACACTGTCTTAACATAATCGATTATCAAAAGAACATAATCGATTATTTCTGTCCAGATTTAAAAGACATGTTTAAAATTCATTTTGGCTAAAATGAAAGTGTTTGAAAATCATTTTGTTTTAAAACAAAGATGCATGGTTTGATGAAAATGATTTTACGAGAGAAGCCAAGACTTGAATCTATTGTTGGATCAAGATCACAATATAAAACGACTCATGTATATCTTCGTTGCTTTACTTGATCTTGTTCTTTGTTTCTCTTGTGCTTGGACTTCGGCATATGTCAATGTTTCATGCGCATCGGTTTGTCATTTATCAAAACCTACAAAGATGAACACACGTTTAGTTTTAGCGATTTGAGAACGTGTTTCAACATAATGTTTATCAAGAAGAAGGCTAGGTCAATGAGAATGTGTATTAATTATCAGCAATTAAATAAGGTAACGATCAAGAATAAGTATCCACTGCCGAGGATTGATGATTTATTTGATCAGTTTCAGGGTGCCAGGGTATTTTCAAATATTGACTTGCGATCTGGCTACCATCAGTTGAGGATTAGGGAATCTGATGTCCCTAAGATAGCTTTCCGCACTCGGTATGGCCATTATGAGTTCTTGGTCATGTCATTTGGGTTGACCAATGCCCCAGAAACATTTATGGAGTTGATGAACCGAGTTTTCAGGCCTTATTTGGAAAAGTTCATAATATTCTTTATTGATGATATTTTGGTATACTCCCGCATCTAGGAGGAGCACGAGCAGCACCTTAGAGTGGTTCTTCAGACTCTGAGGGATAGTTAGTTAGACGCCAAGTTCTCCAAGTGTGAGTTCTGGCTGAGTTCCGTAGCATTTCTAGGCCGTGTTGTATCAGTAGAGGGCATTCAGGTGAACCCAAAGAAGATTGAGCCAGTCAAGAACTGGCCTAGATCAGCATCAACTACAGATATTTAAAGTTTCTTGGGATTGGCGCGCTACTACCGTCGGTTCGTGGAGGGGTTTTCATCTATTGCAGCCCCGATGACCAGGTTGACCCAGAAGGGTGCCAAGTTCAGGTGATCAGACGAGTGTGAGGCGAGCTTTCAGAAGCTCAAGACGGCTCTGACTACGTCACCATGTTTGTTTCGCCCACAGGATCAGGGCCTTGCACAGTCTATTGTGATGCTTCCATATGGGCCATGGTGCAGTGTTGATGTAGGACAGTAAGGTTATTACCTATGCTTTGAGGCAGTTGAAGATTCATGAGAAGAACTACCCAATACATGATTTGGAGTTGGCAGCTATCATTCACGCGCTAAAGATTTGGAAGCATTATCTGTATGGCGCGGCATGTGAGGTGTTCATTGATCACAAAAGCCTTCAGTACTTGATCAAGCAAAAGGAATTGAATTTGACGGAGAGAAGTTAGTTGGAAATGTTGAAGGATTTTGATGTTACTATCTTGTATCATCCCGGAAAGACCAATATGGTGGCTGATGCGTTGAGTAGGAAGTCGGCTAGTATGGGCAGTCTTGCTTATATTCTGGTCAGCCAGAGACCACTTGCTTTGGATGTTCAGGCTTTGGCCAATCGACTCATAAGGTTCGATATTTCTGAGCCTAGCCGAGTGTTAGCTTGCAAGGTCACTCGTTCTTCGTTATTGGAGCGTATCCGTGATCGGCAGTTTGATGATCCCCGTTTATGTGTCCTTAGAGACACGGTGCAGCGTGGAGGTGCCAAGCAGGTGACCTTAGGTGATGATGGTATTTTAAGATTGCAGGGGCGAGTTTGTGTGCCTAATGTTGATGGGATTCAAGAGTTGATCTTAGCGGAGGCCCATAGTTCCCGGTATTCTATTCATCCGGGCACCGCGAAAATGTACCAGGATTTGCGGTAGCATTATTGGTGGTGTATAATGAAGAAAGATATTGTAGCGTATGTGGATCGATGTTTGAACTGTCAGCAGGTTAAGTATGAGCATCAAAGGCGTGGAGGATTATTTCAGAGTATTAAGCTTCCAAAGTGGAAGTGGGGGAGGATTATCATGGATTTTGTTACTGGATTTCCATTTACCCAGAGGAGGTTCGACAGAGTTTAGGTCATTGTTGATAGGTTGACCAAGTCAGCGCATTTCATTCCTGTGGCAGTTCCTATACATACGAGAGATTAGCTGAGATTTATTTTCGGGAGATTGTTCGCCTTCATAGTGTTGTGGTATCTATCATTTCGGATAAGGGCATGCAGTTTACCTCGCATTTCTGGAGAGCAGTTCAGCAAGAGTTGGGCACTCAGGTGGAGTTGAGTACAGCATTTCATCCCTAGATGGACGGTCAGTCCGAGCGGACCATTCAAATCTTAGAGGATATGCTCTGAGCCTGTGTCATTGACTTTGAAGGCTCATAGGATCAGTTTTTTCCCTTAACGAAATTTGCCTACAACAACAGCTACCAATCGAGCATCTAGATAGCCCCTTATGAGGCTTTATATGGTAGGAAATATCGGTCTCCGATTGGATGGTTTGAGCCGGGAGAGGCTCGATTGTTGGGTACAGATTTGGTTCATGAGGCCTTGGAAAAGGTCAAGATCATTCAGGATAGGCTCCGTTCAGCTCAGTCTAGGCAAAGGAGTTATGCAGACCGCAAGGTTCGAGATGTGGCATTTATGGCTGGTGAGCGGGTATTGCTCCCAGTGTCGCCTATGAAGGGCGTGATGAGATTTGGGAAAAGGGCAAGCTTAGCCCAAGGTTCATTGGTCCGTTTGAGATTCTTGATCGAGTGGGAGAGGTGGCTTATAACTTGCATTGCTGCCTAGCTTATCAGCCGTGCATCCAGTTTTTCATGTATCCATGCTTCGGAGGTATCAAGATGATCCAGCCCACGTGTTAGACTTCAGCACTGTCCAATTGGACAAGGATTTGTCTTATGAGGATGAGCCGGTAGCTATTTTAGATCGACAGCTTTGTCAGTTAAGATCCAAGAGTTTTCCTTCTGTTCGTGTCCAGTGGAGAGGTCAGCCCCTTGACGCATTGACCTGGGAGTCCGAGTGTAATATGCGGAGTCATTAACCTCATCTTTTTCCTGACTCAGGTACTTCTTTCTTTTGTCTATTTGAGGACGAACGGTTGTTTTAAAAGTGGAGGATGTGATGATCCAAAGGGGTCATAACTTGTTTCCTTACTCATTCTATGCTTCCTCGGCATTGAAAACCTCATTTAGGGTTGCCTCGATTTGCGTGTGCAGTTCGGGCGCATAGCCGAGAAGGTTAAATATGAATTCTGTGAAAAAAAATGCTAGATTTTGATATTAAATTGAATAAATTTGGCCTCGGTCAACATTTTGGGTAAACGGATCCGTACCCATAATTTAATGGTCTTGGAGGGTGCGCAAAAAAATATGGGACTTGCGCGTATGCCCGGAATAGAATTCCGAGGTCCCAAGCCCATGGAATAAATTTTTGTGTGAAATTATATTCTGGAAATAATTAAGGAAATTGGAAGTAAAATTTGATTAAAAGATTATGGTATCGGGCCCGTATTTTGGTTCTGGTACCCGGTACAAGTCTTATATATGGTTTAAGCGCTTTCTGTAATATTTGGTTAAAAACAAACGTCATTTGACGTGTTTTAGACTTAAAATAGAAATTTGATGTTTTATAAAAATTGGAAGAAATCATAAGTTTTGAGGCTTAATTTAATGTATATGATGTTATTTTGGCGATTTAATTGCACGGATAAGTCCATATGATATTGTAGAGGTTACGTGTATTGTTTGATATTATGAGGAAAGAGTGTAAAGAACGAATGGTGATGCTGTATCGTACGATGTACCGTTCCATACTGATATTCATTTATTATACATATTGTGAGGAAAGAGTGTACATCACAAAGGGTGATGTCGTGCCGTACGATGTACCATTCCGCACTGATATTCATTGATTATATATTGTGTGGAGAGAGAGTAAAAGCACGAAGGGTGATGTCGTGCACGTGTTGATCTTTGTTCCTTATTGTTGTATGAGTTGTGATTTTCCTTCATATTAATCAATTTTTACTTGAAACTGTTACTCCCCCCACAACGTGCTTCCTTTCCCATATTTTTCACTTGTCGGTATTTCAATTCCGCTGTATATTTATAATTGCACAGGTTTATGTGGTAGTCCAGTCTAGCCTCGTCACTATTTCGCTTGGGTTAGGCTAGACACATACCAGCATATGGGGTCGGTTGTATTGATATTACACTCTGTGCTATTTTTGCACAGATCCAGGTTTCGAGCAGCAGCGGTAGTGTGGAAGCAAACTTTCAGTCCAGCGAGACCCGGGGTAGCCTTGCAGGCGTCCACAGGCCCGTCATCTCCTCTATCCTTTATTTTGCTTGTTATCTCATCGTGACAAACAGTTTATGTTCTCTTTAGACTTTTGTATTTAGTATTCTTAGCAGTTCGTGAGTATTGTGACTCCGGTCTTGGGTAGAGGATTATATTGAGTTTTTCTCATTTCTATTCAGTTCTATATAATATAAAGACTTTCGCTTCATTGTTTAAATTTCCTTGCTTTATATTACTGCCGTTAATTGTTGAAATAAATTAGATTATTAGTGAAAAAGTAATTAAAATTTGGCTTGCCTAGCTCTCACTGGTAGACCCACAACTCCCAATGGTGGAAAATCCCGATCGTGATACATCTTCACCACACCTCCATCTCTAAACTCCATCTCCGCCATTTACCTACCCTAAAACTTCACCACATTTACAAACACGCACACACCAGCACAGTCAAAAACCAAGACAAATGTAGTAATATTTTGGTTCCTCTTGCTCAATGTTGAAAATTGGATAGTTGTTGTTGTTGCTCAATGTTCAATTCGGAACAGAGGTGAAGACGTGAAGTTGCGTTGAAAATTGGATCAGTTTTGATAAAAGCAAAACAAGTTTCATATTCTGTCCAAAATGGGTTGAAGCTGAGGAGGTGTTCAAATTTCGGAGTTGCCGATTCGAGTTTCCGTACGCTGTTCGTTAAATTTCATGCTCAAAGCAGTGAAACAACTGATTTTTAGCTTTATTGAAGTTTATTCCTACCTCTTCTCTATTTGTTTACCTTTTTATTCATATATTTGATTTCTTGTTGAGATAGTTTTGTTGATTAATTTTGTGGACTTCTGTTTGATTGATGATTTTTGTCATGGAAAATGTTTTTCCAAATTAAGAATTAATCAAGTGAATGTTTGATATAAATGGGCCATGGGAGGTAATTATGTACATGAAAAGAAATTGGATTTTAATTATTTTATTACTTTATTTTATTTCTTCATATTATCCGCTTAAAGTTGCAAGTAATATGTTTAGGCCGGCGACACTCGGATAGGCAAGCCTTAGGATTTTGTTAGTTTTGTGGCGAAAGGTCGTTCCCTTAGTTAAATTAACCGAGAAATGCTCCGAAGAATTTGTATATATTTTATCTGGGGTATGCCCCGAAGTACATATAAACGAAGGCCAGAGATTGGATGACGTGAGGAAGCGTAGAATAGAACTTTAATATTTATTTTTATTTTTATTTTTCTTTATTAGGCGGGAACAACTTCTAGCCTTTTGTGTTTATTTTATTTTTGTGTGTTTATCTCAATTAAATATCTTAAAAGCCAACTTGATTGAGTATGCAGTCATACTAGTTACGGGACTCGGGAAATATATTAACACCTTCTCTCAAAGTCAAATGAATCCCCTTACCTGGATCTCTTATGCAGGCTTGGTTTTAGAGTCTAAAATATTAAAAACCATTTTAAAATGGTAACCTGGCACACCGAAGTCAAATATCAGGTGGCAACTCTGAGTAATTTTCCTTTTGAACAAATTTTGTCACTTTTGTAATTGAAAAATATTTTGAGCTTTACAAATCTTTTTATTAATTTATATGGGGTTGAGTGAGGTTTTTATAAAAGAGGGGTGTGACAACAAGATAATAAGGTAAGAATAGGCAGTCCTTAACTTATAATTTCAAGTTCAAAAGTTAAGGACACTTGGTCCTGAACTTCAAGTTTCAAGTTAAAAAGTTAAGGAAAGGCAGTCCTTAACTTATAGTTTCAAGTCGAAAAGTTAAGGACACTTGGTCCTGAACTTCAACTTTCAAGTTCCAAAGTTAAGGACAGTTCGTCCTTAACTTCAAGTTTCAAGTTCAAAAGTTAAGAACACTCAGTCCTTAACTTTGAGTTCCAACTTCAAAAGTTAATGTTGTTTGATCCTTATCTTTCATATAGTTAACTAAAAATTCGTAAACACGGTAAGCTTATGAATTTTTACGACTATTTTTATGAAATGTCCTTACATAATAAAATATATTGAATTAACCACAAATACCTTTCATATTTCAACACCAAAAATTTCTGAATAACAACATCTAACTTCAAGTTTCAAGTAAAAAAATTAAGGACAAGCAGTCCTCAACTTAAAGTTTAAAGTTGAAAAGTTAATGACAATAGGTCCTGAACTTCAAATTTGTAGTTCAAAAATTAAGGACACTTGGCCCTTAATTCAAGTTTCAAGTTAAAAAGGTATAGACAGGCAGTCATTAACTTTGAATTCCAAGTTCAAAAAGTAAGGACGCTTGGTCTTTAACTTAGAGTTACAAGTTAAAGAGGTAAGAATAGGTAGTTCTGAACTTATAGTTTCAAGTTCAAAGGTTAAGGACACCTGGTCCTTAACTTCAAGTTTCAAGTTTAAAAGTTATGGACAGACAGTCCTTAACTTTGAATTTCAAGTTCAAAAGTAAAGGACACTTAGTCATTAACTTAGAGTTACAAGATAAAGAGGTAAGAATAGGCCGTCGTTAACTTATAGTTTCAAGTTCAAAAGTTAAGGACACTTGGTCCTTAACTTCAAGTTTCAAGTTAAAAAGCAGTCCTTAACTTATAGTTTCAAGTTGAAAAGTTAAGGACACTTGATCCTGAACTTCAACTTTCAAGTTCCAAAGTTAAGGACACTTCATCCTTAACTTCAATTTTCAAGTTCAAAAGTAAAGAACACTCAGTCCTTAACTTTGAGTTACAACTTCAAAAGTTAATGTCGTTTGGTTCTTATCTTTCATGAACACAGTTAACTAAAAGTTCATAAACACAGTAGCTTATGAATTTCTATTTTATGAAATGTCATTGCATAATCAAATATATTGAATCAACCACAAACACATTTCACATTTCAACACCAAAAATTTCTGAATAACATCATTACAAAAATACGCTACTTCTCCGACACTAAATCAACTTATAATGATTATTTTTTAAATTTCCCACATACTTGACACGCCATTGATCGTGATTACACATATAGAAAAACAAAAATGCATAAAATAAATAAAAAATTACCAGTTCGATCGTTCGATTCAGAGAAGATGAAGAAGGAGAAAGATTAACTGCAACTCGTTTGCATGCGAGGATGATACAATTTTTGTAACTAACAGGAAACATGCCCTAAAATATTCGGTCTCAAATTTTTCCTCTTCTGAATGAAAAAAATAATGTCTCGGAACATAAGCATTGAAGAAAGGGTAAAACTGTCTTTTTTATTAGTACTGACTATTTTTGTTGAGCATTATAATTAGTGAATAAAATTTAAATACACCCTTAATTAGTGGATACTACACGCCATTTTTACTTTTATGGGGCTTCTAAGGAGCTATTGAAAACATAGCGAATATCTGTAAAATATTTAAAATATAACCACAACTTCAAAAGTCAACTACCAAAGACACTCTATATATTATTAAAAGGAGAGGATAGAGCCCTCTCCTTGAGCCAAGTGACAACATAAAAAAAGTCACATGGCATAATTAGTTACTAATTAGTTTTTCACTTAATAATTAGTTACTAGTTATTATATTTGAATTTAAATATCTATAAAAATAAAAAAATACAAATTACCATATATATATATATATATATATATATATATATATATATATATATATATATATATATATATACTAAACTGGGACAGGATCGCTTCCGAATAAGGTTCAGGAAGAATTACAAGAACTATATTCGAGACAGATTACCAACCTTTAGGTAAATCATAAACCACGATGCTCCTCACAACTCTTCAACACGGCCTCCTGCCTAAACGAGTTTACGAACACCGTTCATTTACTGTCATGGTTAGTAACTGCCTGGTCTATATAATTTTTAACCTAACACTCCATCGGGGTGATACCGTTCATTTAGAGCAACAAAGCATGCTGTGTAAATAACCTTTGAATACTAGATTAACACTTATCTGTTTATTCTATCATTTAGGCTAACAGTACAAATAAAGAGAGAGAGTAGAACAGTACCAGAGACCGGCTGTTGGTGGCCAAGTGACCCATTTGATTTTTATTTCTGAATTCAAAATACTATCAAATTACAAAGAAATATTTACAAGGCTAGAGAAGGCTAGAGAGGTGTTCCGGGATTTTTCTAATGCCTCCCTTCTCCTAAACTATGAGGATCCTACAAAGAAAATAATTACAAACGGACAATCTACTTTATAAAAGTAGATTCCTTATAATGGAGGGGTTCGTATCTTTATTAAAGCCTTTTAACTTATTACCTCTATGATTGTCCTATGGAACCTTCAATAATTTAAGCTTTTCCCTTTACCTTCTTATCTTTTTTCTCCGAAGATTCTTCGGCATTTTCCTTTAATTTTGCAAGGAAATCTTCTATCTCTTCAATATTAACTTCTGTTCCGGAGGTGCTTTGAGCTTCCCCTGCTGCACATGCGTCTTCATCGAAAATTTTTCCTATATAGGCCATTGATATATCATCACTGACTTCTGTTCCGAAATTTTTTGCCAAATCTTTCTTTATTTCCTCAAAATATGAAGCGAGGATTTCTTTCTTGGATATGGCTCCTTTCTTTATTTGAAGACTTTTAGTAATTACCTCAAATGGGCTTATTTTGTCCTTTGCATTATTTGCTTTGTCTAATTTCACATATATGTCTATCTTGGTTTGAATATGTTGAATTAATTCATCACCAAATAGCTTGCCTTGGGTGTCTTTTTGTAGTAATTTTGTCCAAAATTTGCTATAAAAAATTCTATAAAGGCAAGGTATTCCTTCATTGGTATAACCAGTTTGAATATCCCATTTCATTATCCATGAAATTGAAAATTCTATGAAAAAATACATTGATGCAATACCATCATAAAAGATATTATCTTTTTGTAATGAAATAATTTTGGGAGATATCCACCCACTGAGTATATAAACTCTTAATTAAAGGAGGGAGTATTTCCAATGATGGACCATATAATTTCCACCATTTAAAAAACCAATTTGGAATATATTGGTTGTCCATATTGGAGCATAATTTAATAAACCATGAGTGTTTCCTATTAGGATTCTCATAGAGAAAAGTTTTATTAAAACCTTCTATATAGTCCCAATAATTTAATTTAACTGAGAATTTTTTATCAGGATGAGTGTATTCTCGATCCTTCAAAGTACTCATTCCCCACTCATCCGAAGTTATAACCTTCTTGATGATGATCTTTGAAAACTTATAAATTTTCCTTGTATTTCCAGGATAAAAGTGCTGAATTTCAGCTGATCCTGTCGTTGAGAGTATCATCTCATAATGTATCATGTATTTATAAGAAGGAGTAGCGTATGACGCTGTATCAAAATACCTGGTCATCAGTTGCCAGGGGTTATCCTTCCATTTAAGGTCGGATTGTTCCAAGAAAATTATTAACTCTTTTGTTTCTTTTTGGATATAAACCTCAAGATTTTCATTATTTTCCTCTGTTATGACTGAGGAATAAGATGGGGTGCTGGATGAAGTATCTTCACTCTTTTTGGATTGTATGAAATCCAAAAATTCCTTGTATAAAGGGTGATCAGTATTACCTTCTCTATATTAGCAGCTATTAGTCTTTTACTTCCCACTTGGGCTAGAATGTTATTCTCTCTACTATTGGTAGAAACTCTTCCTCTTCCTCGACCCCGAGGAGGCTTGTATGTATGTCTCATAATATGTAAATCAAACTTTAATAAAGAAATGTATTTGGAATAAAATTACTAATATATTCATCATCATGATTTGAAAATTGCTCTTCCGAAATATTATATATAATTTTATCAATTATAAGATTTTTTAAGTCCCTGCATAATTCAATCACTTTCAAAATAGTGATTAATGTTTCTTCATTGAAAAATATCATGTAATAATTCATGATTAGAATATATTAAAAATAGAAATTATGAGTTCAAATATTCTCTTGTAAGAAAATCAGGAATGGTGTTATCAGACCCTTTTTTCAAAATCAAAAGGGGCTAGTAAAGCTTGCCACCGTGCAAACATCTGTTTAGAAACATCATGTTTGAAATCTTTATTAAAGATAAACTTTGCAGCTTGGCAATCAGTTTTAATATGAAATATCTGATTGTAAAGATCTATTTGAAATTTCATAACACATTTAACTATAGCAAAATTTTTTTGGCTACTGTCGCATAATTTTTCTGGGAATTATTCCATTTTCCTGAATAAAATTGGACAAGGTATTCTTGTTTATCTAATGGAGAACACTGCATTAGTATTCCTCCATAGCCAATATCAGAGGAGTCAGTTTCCACAATTTTTTCTAAGTGGGATTGGCTAGACTTAAACATGGAAGGTTATGAACCTTTTGTTTAATCCTTTTTACTGTTTCAGTATGGCTATCAATTCAAGCTTTAGGATTCTTCTTTAATCTATCGTAAAGAAGAGTTGTGTCTTAGGCAAGATCCTTTATAAAAGGAGAAATATAATTTAGACTTCCCAGAAATCTCTGAAGTTGGGTTTTATCGGTGATTATATCGGGAAATTTAGAAGCAAATTCAATACTTCTATTGATAGGAATGATTCTACTTTTTTCCACGTTAAGACCCAAAAACCTAACAGAAGATTGGAAAATCATCATTTTTGGTCTTGATATGACTAAACCATTTTGGATAATAATTTTTCTAAATAAATCTAAATGTTTAAAATGAGATTCTATATTTTTTGAAAATACTATAATATCATCAATATAAACAATTATAAAGTCTGTATAAGGAAGGAAAATATCATTCATAATTTTTTGAAATTCGGAATGTGCATTCTTTAATCCAAAAGGCATAACATTTCATTCATATTGGCTCATTGGTACATTAAAAGCAGTTTTATACCTATCCGATTCAGATATCTGAATTTGCCAATAACCTGATTTTAAATCAAATTTTGAAAATATGATGGCATCATGTAACCTATCTAATAAATCATTTTTATTCGGGATTGGGTACCTGATCCATTTTAAAACCTTATTAAAGGTTTGTAGTTTATGACTAATCTAGGAACTCCAGGTTCCTGTTCAGCATACTTATTGATATAAAAAGCAGTACATGACCCTTTGGATTTTGAGGGTCTTATTAAACCCTTATGTTATAAGGAGTCAATCTCCTTCTTGCATAATTCCAAATATTCAAAATTCATCTGGCAAGGACGAGCCTCGGTAGGGATATGATCCTCAAAGAAGTCTTCTTCATAAGGAAGGCTTATAACATGCTTTTTTCTACTCCAAAATTGATTCGGATGATCACCACAAATAGAAATAAAAAATTGGTTTTTAAGAGAAGTAATTTTCTCTACTAATTTGGATTTTTAAATCATGTTCAATAGTAATAGAATAAATTTCATTTTTTAAAAAAGTAATTTGGTTGGTTTTTGAAGAATTTTTTCAGAAATAATTTCATTCAAAAATCTTTGGACTGGCTGTGTTATAAACTCAAAAGTAATGTTCTTACCAACGTAAGTACCAGTAAAGCTTTTTGTATCCCAATATAACAAAGGCATTAATTTAATAAAAAATGGGACACCTAGTATTACATCCTTGTCAATATCTTTGACCAAAACAAAACTTTCTGGAATACAGATATCCTGTTGGCAAATGTAAGCCTTAGGTAATTTATATGAAATACCCATTGAATTACCACTGGCATTTTTTAAGTGATGAGTCGTTTTATGAAAATATCTGGAGGGTATTACTCCTTCTTTTATACTATTTAAATCTGCACCACTGTCAAATAAAGAAACAAGCTCTTTTTTAAAATTGTAGTCTATTAAAAGAGTTATCTTTATCAAAAAAATTTGGGTGATAAAATATTGGAGTTTTTCTAGAAATTCACTTTCAGAAAAATCTATGGCTCCAAGAAATTTATTATCAATACTTTCTTCAGAAGAACTGGCAGTTGTATTTAACTCGGTAATCTTAACATTAGGGTCATCGATTATCCTAGAATTTTCCAATCTGAAGATTTTTTCATCTAAGGCTATATTTGAGGCCTTTAATTCCGAGATTTCTTTTTTGAGATAATTAATCTCAGTACTTAAATATTGGACGGTGGCCTCTCTTTCAGACCTGGATTTCTGATTTCAGACATGGTGTAAGGTCCTTTTTGAGATGGGATTTGTTCCACCTATGTTTCTTCCTCTAGGCTAGAAGGAAATTTGTCAATAATTTGGGACCTCAATTTAGGGTCTTTAATAACCCTTAAAAGATCAAGTATGTTATTACCTGACAAAACAATGATCTTTAAATCTTTAAAATGAGAATAAATATTAAAAAGTTCATCATCAGTATTACAACAATGATTTGAGCATTGTCCCTTATCACATTGCTCTGGCTCTTCTTCAGAAGATGAAGTATAAATTTCTTCATGAAGAACCCTGAGGTCTTCACTTGTTGATGATCCATCTTCCTCAGTTTCACATATTTCTAGAGAGGAATTTAAGAGAATCTTATATAAAGAATCTTTGATATGATCATCTAAGTCAAGTTCTCTAATTTTATTCTTGACCTTACATTCTTCAGCAAAGTGTCCTAATCTTCCACATTTATAACAAGCCTGAGGGTTTTTTGATTTAACAAAACCCTTCCTGGCTTTATGAAAAGCCTTTCTCTTTTGGGTCTTTTCACGCCGTTTTTCCGACGAACCCTTGATTCTTTTAAAATCCTTTTTCTTATGGGCTCTCTTTCCATTAGAAGTCATATCTATAGTGAAATGTCCACAAAATCCGCCCAATTGTTGTCTCTCAGTGAGACGATGTTTCTTTATTTGTTGGTTTAGCTTTATTTCATTACATAAAGCTAAGACTTCATGAGTGCATACACTAATCAATTTACCATATGAGTAAGTATCATAATTAATACTCATGCATGTCCCTCTAAGGACCTTTCTAATCCTTTCAGCAAATAAGGGAGGGAGTCCATCTATAAATTTAGACTTCCAATTAGTACTATTACTCTCTGGTAATTCCATCACTCTGGATAAGAAAACATCTTTGTACCATCTAAATGATGTGAGGGTTTTGCACCTCAAATTCTGGAGCATAGTCCTAATGGTCTCACTATTATCAGACCATCTTCCTGAAAAGTGTTCGATGACATTTAGAATTAAAGAATAGACTGAGTTTTGAACAGTCTTATCATCCTCAACTTTGGTTATGTTCGTGATTTGGTGACGCTGTTCATGATTGAGATAATTATTCCACTAACCTTTAAGTTGACCAGTAAAACCTGCAATAATCATTTCTGCTATTGCTCTATCTGTATTTTTATTAACCTTACATATAGTGTTGTACATTAGCATTCTATGTACTGTTGTATAGATTTATCTTTTAGCAAGACCATCTATATTCCACTCATAGATATCTGACCCACTATCCTTGATGGTAGTGGTCATTGTCATGTTCTTCTATTAGAACATCTTGAGGAGTTGGTCTAGGATAATAAAACATTCTTTGGTAAGGTTTACCAGCATATTTTTCAGAGATTTTATTAATCTCATCTTCTACCTATAATCATTTTTCTTTATCAGGTTTATGCTCTAGCGTTAAGGAACTAGCCCTAAATTCACCAAACTTCCTAGTAAGAAGTTCTTCCAAATCGTCAAGACTTTTTAATTTAAAGTCTTTTACCTCAGGTGGAGGTTGGATGCTGGTAGTAGCTATTTGTTCTTTACCTTTATCATCCTTCTGTTGAATCTTTTGGACCTCAGTTATAAGCTTCTCCAATTTGTCATGTATCGTAAAAACTTATTCTCCCAGAATACTAATATACATATTAGTATGATTATTCTGAGTGAGCATCATATTCAGGTTTTTAGATGTAATGGAAGCCATATCGTTTTCAAGCAATTTTGAAAAAATAGTGAAATATATAATTTTATCTCTTTCTCCCATCTGAAAAGATTGTTGGGGTGGAAAGGCTGATTTAGTTATTTTTCCATTCGTGAGCATATAATCTCTTTCTAATACTAAAACATAGTTATAAATATGTATAGACATAAACCATGGAACAAAATATATAATCTTATTCTTCTTGCTAATATACTGATAAAAATCATTTCTAAAAAATTGTATCAAATTATCAATCATGTTTTCATGAAACCATTTTCTGAAAACAGCCCATCGGGGTGTTAAAAATTCTTCAAGAATCAATTTTCTTGCCGGTGAACCCGGACTAAAAGCTCTTTGGTTTTCAATCATCATTAACACCATTTGAAAAATCCATTTCGGATGCAGTGGGTTTAAGATCTGAATTAATCTTGACTATATTATCACTATTGATACTGATATTATTTATCCTATTATTTTCTCTAATTTGAGATGTGGAAGCTCTAGATGGAAAATCCACTGCATAATCAATTGGAGAGATATATGAAGAATTTGATCTAGTTAACCTAGATGATAAACTGGTATTATCAGTTTAATAGATTCATTGAACCTAATCTTAATTGTGACATCTAGGTTTTGTTCTATTTCTATAACCTCAGTATTACCATTGTTTCGAGGGGCAACTGCTTCCTCTATGACTCATTCTTTGGGAAAATCAATTTCATCCCATTTGATAGGTCTTCTGGAATTGTTTCACTTTTGAAATCGATAACTTTACACATAGGATTCAAAGTATATAACAGTTTAAAATAAATTCTATAACAGATACATATATATATATATATATATATATATATATATATATATATATATATATATATATATATATTAATAAATATAATTATCTCATAATTAGTTATAATAAAAAAATCAAAAATATAAATATAAAAAAATAATTACCCATTAAAATTGTGTGGAGTAGTTTCAAGTTGGAGTATTAAAATAATTTTAAAATTAAAAAAACAAAAAAAAGAAAAATAAAACTAACTATAATAAAATAAAATAAAAATTACCCATTCAAATCGGTGAGTAGTTTCAAGTTGGAGTTTTAAAATAAAAAATAAAATTTAAAAATCTATGTATATATATATATATATATATATATATATATATATATATATATATATATATATAAGGAGAGGATAAAGCCATCTCCTTAAACCAAGTGGCAGCATAAAATAAACTACATGACATAATTAGTTACTAATTAGTTTTTAAGTTAATAATTAGTTATTAGTTATTATCTTCTAATAATAACCACCTAAATTAACTACTCAAATATCGGTGAGGGTTGGGTATATCGTATTGACAAATAAAATGACAATTAAAATTTATTAAAAATACGATCTAATAGGATCAAGCAAACCAGATTATAATTTAATTAATAGGTTTCTAATATTGACCGTGCATCGCACGAGTACGATTACTAGTATTATTAAAAGGATAGGATAAAGCAATCTCCTTAAACCATGACTTAATTAGTTACTAATTAGTTTTTTAGTTAATAATTAGTTATTAGTTATTATGTTTGAATTTAATTATCTATAAAAATTAAAATAATAAAAAATAATATATATATATATATATATATATATATATATATATCGGTTATTTTATTTTAATTAATAAATATAGATATCTAGTAATAAGTTAACTACCCATTCAAATTGGGTGGGAGTAGTTTTGTGTTAGAATTTTAAAAGAAAAAAAAGAAAAAAATTACTATAATAAACAACAAAAACAAAAAAAAAAAAAAGAAAAACTACCAATTCAAATCGATGAGTAGTTTCAAGTTGGAGTTCTAAAATTAAAGATGAAATTAAAAAACTAAAAATTACTATTTTAAATTGGGGAGTAGTTTCAAGTTGGAGTTTTATAGTTTTTTTTAAATAAAAAACAAAAATAAATCAATGCAAAAACTTTTGATTCATGTCACGACCCGAATTTTCCACCCTCAGGAATCGTAATGGTGCCTACTAATGTGAGTTATGCAAGTTAATTATTTGAACAATTTAACTTTTCACCTATTTTATATTCTTTAACCATTACGAAGATATAACATTTAAACAGCGGAACTTAACATAAGTGGAAGAAGAGTAATAATTATCTAAACATAAACACCTATAACAACTGTTTGAGTCTCGACTACCTAGATCTGGTGTCAAAGTTTCACAAACGGTCTAAAAATTCTACAAATAAAGGTCCGAAAGAATTAAATATAACATTGTCTTTGAAAATACATGTAAGAAACAATAAAGTAGGTAGAAGGAGACGCCAGGGCCTGCGAACGCCTGCAGGACTACCTCGTCGCCTGATGAACAAGATCCAGCAATCTCACTGCGGTCTGAAATCTACAACACTGGGGTCTGCACAAAAGAGTGCAGAGTGTAGTATCAGCACAACCGGCCCCATGTGCTGGTAAGTGTCTACCCTAACCTCGGTGAAGTAGTGAATATATATATATATATATATATATATATATATATATATATATATATATATATATATGGTGGAAAAGTAAACCGATAATAAGCAATTAGAGCTGGGGGAGGGGAACATGCTGCAGGAGTGACAGATGATCAGAATATCAAAGAACAATAACTATAAATTTAACTTTTAACACAGGTAAGGAGAAACAAAGGCAACTTTCACTTTCAATTTTCATCTTGTTGCAGGCGTGCAACCCGATTCCATTTCTCATATCTCGTGGTAGGCGTATTACCCGTTCCCATTTTCATATATTAATAGTTCTTGCAAATAAAATTACTCTAACAACCGTAACAATTAATGCAAATTCATAAGACAACAAAATACACAATAATTACGATTCACTGAGGAAAATAAATAATGACAAGTACCAATTAATTATGGACTTAATGAGCAAACATGCAATTTAATATTTAGTATGCTAAATGGCAAGTAGCAATTAAGTCACATAAACACATAGCAATTATATCATGAATTCAATAATAACTAGTGACACACTAAAGGAAAATGCCAATATAAAGAATCGCAGTAATTGTGGAATAAGAATGCACTCAAATTGATAACAAGGAATCATTAATAAACAGCAATAAGTGCACGACATCTCTTTTCGTGCTTTAACACTCTTTCGCCAAAATAATACACGGCATCACCTTTCGTGTTTTACACTCTCCCTCACCCAAGAAACAATTACATAGCAATTAGGGCAAGAGAATGAATGACATCACCATAAAGTCAAGTAACAACAGAAAATCAGTAAAATAATGTAAAGAACAACATAATCATACTACTATTGTGGAGCGCAACCCGATCCCTTATCAATTAACTCTGTTGTGGCGTGTAACTCGGTCCATATACATATATTTGTTGTAGCGTGCAACCTGATCCAAATAAGATATGTGTTACGGCATGCGATCTGATCCAATATAATATCTGTTGCGGCGTGCAACCCGATCCAATATAATATCTGTTGCGGCGTACAACCCGATCCAATATAATATATAAATATACAACTTACATTGATCATGACAATAGTCCCGGCAAGGGATTAACCATAATTTATACTATCTCGACAAGGGAGCTTAACAGTGCAAGTACGTCCCGGCTAGGGAGAATATCAACAAAATAACAAAACGTCCCGGCAAGGTAATAAATCAATAACTCTTTCTCTTTTTTTCATTTCCATCTCATAGTTCACATTATCACATGAGCCAGAAGGATTAATTATTTCATATACCTTCACGACCTGTATTTCAACTCGAGCCAGTGCTCCTCGAAGTTTAAAGTTCACAATTCCTTTCACGTGCTCTTTACAACATATAGAAATCGTCAATTAAGCATGGAAGTTACAACAAAATCAGAATATTCGCAATACAAGGACTCACGGTCATGCTATACACCAATGTATAGATACTCGTCACCATGTCTATACATCGTACTCGACAATTAGCAAGTAGCAAATAAGACTCCACGCCTATTCCCTCGAGCTAAGGCTAAACAAAACACTTACCTCAACTTTCACAGCCAAATCAATCCACAACAACCGCTTTCCCACTTCAATTCGGCTCCAACTCATTCAAATCTATACAATAATGACTTCATAATATCAATATATGCTAAATAAATCAAACTCAATGCCTAATTATAGATTTCCAAGATTTCTTCCCAAAATCTCAAAAATCAACCCCGGGCCCGCTTGATCGAAACACGAGGTTCAGACCAAATTCATATCACACATTCACCCACGAGCCCGAATATATAATTTGTTTTCAAATTCGACCCCAAAACGAGGTCCCCTAACTCTACTCAAATTCCCTAATTTCTACCCTAAATTACATGTTTTAGGCTAGGAATTCAATAGATATTGATGGAAAATGAAGAGAACGAGTCAAAATTTACTAACCCAAGAAGTTGTGGTGAAGAAATGCTTCAATGGACGCCTAAGGACCTTGGAGAAGAAAGAGCTTGTGAAAACTTATGAAAATCCTGTAATACACTGTTCTGGAAATTAAAAACATAACTGGGCAAAATTGCCCTTCGCATTCGCGGAAAGCAGCGCCGGTACGTAAAGGTTAGTACTCAACAGACCATCACATTCGCGAGAGGAAGGATGCGAACGTGGAGAGAAAAGGGCTCGGCTCTAGAAGTTTTGTTCTATGTGAACGCGTGGCTACCACACGATCGCGATATAGGAAGTATGGCAAGCTACGCGAACGCGATCCAATGTATGCGAACGCGAAGAAGAAAAGAGGCCTAAGACCTTAGGGTCCACTAACCCTACACGATCGCGAGAGAATGGATGCGAACACGACGAAGGAGAAGTCTAAAGCTTCACGAACGCGGAAGAGACGTTGCAAACGCGAAGAAGAAATTGCCTGCAATAGCTGAAGTCAAAAACATACTACTTTCCTAAGTTTGAAATCACTCCGAAACACCTCCAAAATACTCTCGAGCCCTCGGGGCTCCTAACCAAACACATACACTAACTCAAAAACATCCTACGAACTTAACCGTGCAATCAAATCACAAAATTAACATATATACATCAAATTAAGCCTCAAAATCCATAATTTCCTTCAAACTTCATAAACTTTCAATTTTGGAACTTTAAGCCGGGAATACGTCAAATGACGTCCGGTTTCAACCAAACTTTACAAAAGTATCTTAAATCACACATGCCACCTGTACCGAGCGCCAGAACCAAAATACGTGCCCGATACCAGTACGTTCTAATCAATTTTCATTTCACTTTTCCACAATAATTCCAGAAACATAATTTTATTTCTTGGGCTTGGGACCTCAGAATTCAATTTCGGCCATATGCCAAGTCCCATATCTCCTATGGACCCTCCGAGACCGTCCAATCACGGGTCCAGGTCCGTTTGTCCAAAATGCTGACCGAAATCTAATTTATTCATTTTAATATAAAAAAATTTAGCATTTTTCATAAAATTTCACATTTAATCTTTCTGGCTACGCGCCCGGACTGTGCACGCAAATTCATGCGACTATAACTGAGGTTTTCTAGGCCTCGAAAGCACAAAATGAATAAGAAAATTGGTGATGACCCTTTGGATAGTCACAATTCAAATTGTGGAGTAGTTTCTTTCTAATATTCTATATTCTATATATCTTCTATATATTATTAAAAGAAGAGAATAAAGCCCTCTCTTTATACCAAGTAGTAGCCTAGAAAAAAACTTTATGGAATAATTAGTTAATAACAAAGAAATTATCTATTAAAAATTAACAAAGAAATTAACTACTAAAACAAGGGGAGAGTTGGTTTAGGTTAGTTAATTTCTTTATTTCATTTTTTAAAATCATTTTTTTAATTTTTTAAAATAAAAAGTATATATATTCATTAAAATACAATATAAGAAAAATATAATAAAATTTAAAATAAAAATTATATATTTTCGGGAGTTCTAAGATATATATCTTTTATTATATTATAAAAAAATAGCAGAAAAATATATTAAACAAGTAATATGCTAATAATATATATATATATATATATATATATATATATATATATATATATATATATATATATATATATATATATATATATATTATTAAAAGCCAAAGAAAAAGGCACCACATTAATACAAGTGGTAGCCTAGAAAAAAGCCACATGGCATAATTAGTTAATAACAAAAAAAAATATTTATTGAAAATTAACTACCTAAATTAACTACTCAAATATCGGTGAGGGTTAGGTATATCGTATTGACAATTAAAATTTATTAAAGTAATACGGTCTAATAGGATCAAACAAATATGATTATACTTTAATTAATAATTTTTTAATATCGATCGCGCATCATGTGAGTACGACTATTAGTTCTTCTTAACGTGCGAACCGCATTGTTCAAACTTCAAAAAATTGTATCCTGAACGCATTTGCTTGTGCTTTACAAATGCAGTTCTTTTCTCTATTGTGTAAAAATTAAAATACAATTGATTGTTGATTAGTATACCATAACGAGTAGAAGTAAGCAAAAGATCCTTTATACTCTGCGGACTGCACTCGTACAAAAAAGTTGTTGTCAAGAACTTAAATTGCATTATGCAATTCCTGCAAAGAATAAAGAGAAGAAGAAGTTGAAACGCAGCAAGAAGAAATTGAAAACATAGCATTTGTATGGTGGTTTATTTTCTGGCAAACTTTAAAAGTTTAAATATTCACAAATAACAAAAAAATTTAAATAACTCTAAAAGTGGCTACTGGTCCGTCCATAGCCTCGTCGGCCAAGCTTCTCCCATCAAAGAAACTATTTGGTCAACCTTTTGAAAGAAAAAAAGTGGTTTGGAAAAAGCAAAAAATATTAATTTCTCTCCAAAAATAATTTTTTGAAATTACTTTTAAGAAAAATATACATAGAAATAACTTTTTTAAAGATTGGTCAAACATTATTTTATGCTTAAAAATACTTTTTCAGATTAATTAGCAGACACAAAGTGTTTGTTGAGAAAAAAGCACATATCAAAATAAGGCCAAATATTATAGTCCATTGACTAATTAGTTTGAAAAGCACTTCTGAGTAGCAAATAATGTTTGGCCAAGTTTTAAAAAAATGTTTCTAAGTGTATTTTTCTCAAAAAGTGTTTTTGGAGAGTAACTACTTTTTTTTGCTTCTGCTTCTTCTCAAAATCATTTTTTTTCCTTCTAAAAGCTTGGTCAAATACCTTAATTTTTTGCCAAAAGTGCTTTTGGCAAAAAAAAAACTTTTTGCAAAAATGAAGTTTAGCCAAACAGGTTATTAGTTTTATTTATCTTGTATATCCATATTCTTGTAAATTCAAATCTGAGCTTTTATAGTACGTTTAGCCAAGCATCTAAAATAAGCTTATTTTGAAAAGTACTTTTCTATTTTTGGTAAAAAATAATTTGTGTTTATTAGTTAATTTAAAAGGCAGAATAGCCTACTAGACCATTGTACTTGTTCCGGTTTGACATTCCGGTCCTCCTACTTCACGTTTTTTAATTTCATCCAGACACTTTAACTTGATTAAAGTCTATATTTTAAACCACTCTGACGTGTGTGTATCTCACTTGCTTGATGTGGATGACAAATTATATTCCACGTCATTTTTAAAAGTACAGGAGGGGGGTGAATTATTTATTTTTAAAGTAACCGCTACTAGTTGACTAGTTTTCTAATTAGTCGACTAAATATAATAATGTGATAACACTAAGAGCAGAATTTAAGATGCGGAAATTAAAGATACCAAATTTTTTATATTGATTCGGATTCAATGTGAGTCCTAGTCGAGTCCCCTTGAGTTTTAAGTGAGTTCTCTTTCAGTGAATGAGTTTCTCGAGTACATAGTGAATGGTGTGATCTACATCATAGCTCAGTTCCTATGTCACTCTTTTCTTTTTGATAAAATATCTCACTAGTGTTATTCTCTCTTCTTCTCTAACTTGTTACACAACAGGCAGTAGAATAAAAAGAGGGTATTTGGTTCGATCAAAGTATATTTGTATATGTGCTAAGGTACAGATACAAGTTTCAATACTTTGAGAGAGGCTTGAATTCTGGGTAGATTTCTCAACCCAAGAGATTTGATCCTTGAAAATTTATTGATTCTTTCCAAGAATAAGGTTATTCCGCAATGGCTCTAACTTGATGAGAGGCCTTAATGACTTCCCTTATGCGCGATCCTTGAATCTTGATCCTTCTAGTTTTAGATACTTGATTGTCTATCTTGCAAGATCTTTGATATTCTTGATCGATTCGATTCCTTCAATTTAGCGTTAATCGATTCTGTCAGTATCAACGATTCCTTTAATCACGTCTGCTTTCCTTGATTGTCCCTGATTAATTCCTTCAATCTTGTATGTCATCCATGAGTTCCTTGATCTTTTGCTAATTGATTTCTTCAATCTTGAATGTTATCCATGAGTTCATATACAGAAAATAAATATATTATTTTTATCATTAAAATCATATATAACAATTTTGCCCTTTTTGATGATGACAAATTAATATATATGTATAAACATCAGTTGACTTCCTCGTATTTTACTCTCCCTCAATAAGAGCAGTTGACTTTGTTTGGTGATAGTTGTTGAGGAATATGCAGTCGAATTGTGCAAGTTCTATGACTCCCCCTCAAAAGTGCCAAGCTGACTTACCCTTAATCGACTTATACTTGTATGTACATGTATGTACCTGTACAATACATATATCTTTTCTCCCCCTTTTTTACATCATCAAAGAGGAAATAAAAAAACATGGCATGCGAAAACAGGATATATAGTAGGGTGTACTAGCACATTTATAGAAAAACAAAAGAAAAACTATCCACCAACCGATTTCTCAGTCACAAAATAGCACAACAAAAAGATTATCTTAAACTTCCATATTAACAACGCAGAAAATAGGTTAGAATATTGCATATCCTTCCTTCAGTTGATCAAAGATGGCACTGGCTGAAACATTCATTCCATCAAGCCTATCATGAGCCTCCTTGAATGCCTTGCCAACGTTTTCCATTACTCTGAGAACTGCAAGTCGTATTTTGGAGACATCAGACTCTGTTTCATTAGAGATAGCATGAAAACTGACAACAATGAACTAAGTGGCAATGAGAAGATCTTTGATTGCAGAGAGCTGATTGTCAATGGCATTAAGCTTTTCAGCAAGGTCAGGATCACTATGGCAGGGATGGGAAGCAGAAGGTTTGGGTTTGGAGTCTGTTTGAGCATTTTGAGCATTCTTGACCCCTCCTTCTTGTTTCTTGGCCCATGAGCCTTTCACACACACATACATCATACTTGCAAAAGCTCAGGAGTTATAAAATTTTGAAATAGAGGTAAAGGGATATACAGGAATGGAAATATTGTGAGCTTCCAGAATATGGGTGATAGACATACCATAAGGTAGACTAGTGGGATCATTTGCACTCACAATCATAAAACTGATGACCCAGGAGGATGGCTTGATTTTATGTTTGGTCGCAAGGCAATAGACCAAAAGGGTTTCTCTAAAAGAGAAGGTGGAAAAAGAGCAGTACGAGGAAGCAGAGTGGTTGCAACAATGTAGTCCAGAACACGAGTTTGAAACTAACATCAGTCGGGCCTAACTGGTTCGGGAGAAATTCAGATGAACACTCAGCAATACACCTTTTATCTTGATCAAAGGAAATTTTAAAATCAATGGGCCAAGAATATAAAAAAACATGGGGAAACCAAAAAACACTTACACCAAAAAATTGAATCAAACATGGCACAATCAAGAACAATACGCTTTCCTAACATTAAGGACTCTAACTTATCGGACTTACTAGAGCGAAGATTGGCATAAAACATTCTCATTAGGGGTTCCTAGACTTTAGGCGGAGGAGCAAAAAAGAACTTTGACCACCATTGATAAAAGAAGAGATCTTTTACCTTACAGTTTAAGGATTTCATGTCATCAAGATCGACTATCCTCCCATGAGAAATAGGCTTGTCTTTTAGGGCGATGGAAAAGCCCATATTTGGAGATTCCCATAAATTGAGGTTCGACTCTAAGGAACTGGAAAGATGTAATTTTTATTTCTTTGGAGTGAAGAAAACAGGGGGTTCTTCCATAGGTTTTTCCCAAGGCTTTTTCTCTTAAGGGTTGAGAATGATCAGAGAATTCCGCCTGAGAAGAGGCAAACCCCTCAGAATGATCGGACCTTAGGTCTACCTGTTCAGGTGGTTGAGTAGGGGGTTTTGCTCTTGAGCAAGTGCTCTTACTAGTGGAGGCATAGGGATTTTTGGGTTGTATGGCCATTGAATAGATTTTTATTTGGGTAAGGCTTCATAAAAGGTTTCTTTGGCGATAGAGATGATGGAGATTGAAAAGAAGATTCAACATAAAAAGGAGGGTTTCTAATGATTGAGTACAAAAAAGGAAAAGACATCAGTTGATCAGATGTGATGATTGGCTTTCCTTCTTTGAACTCTTTTACTGATGTGAAAAGAGAGGGAAAAAGAGGAAAATCAGAGGCGAAAATAATGACTAAGAAAAGATATAGAACTTTTGGCATACAAAATAAAATAATGGCACATAGGTCCTAATATTAACTATTAATTCAAATCATGCCAAGTAATTCTCTTAGTGAACAAATCTTTCTTCTAATAAAGGATTGGTGAAACATCTGTTAATTGATCAGTTGTTCCAATAAAAGATATTCCTATATTTCCCTTAAGAACACGACCTCTAATAAAATGATGCTTCATATCTATATGTTTTGCCCTATAATGATGTACATGGTTTTTAGAGAGACATATAGCACTAGAATTATCACAAAAAATTGGTATAGGCTTAAACGATAGTTCATAGTCACCAAATTGATGAGACATTCTTAATAATTGTGCACAACATTTTCCAATACCGATGTATTCAGCTTCAGTAGTAGATAGTGCAACTAATGCGTGTTTTTTACTATTAGCAAAATCAATGCTTTGACAAGTAATTGACATGTTCCACTTGTGCTTTTCCTGTCTTCCTTATCACCTAAAAGATCAGTATATAAAAAACCTTCTAATTTAAACGTGTTAGATCAAGGATACCATAGTCCATGCGAGACGGTTTCAATGAGATATTAAATGGTTCTTTACACTGTAGTCAAATGTGATTTCTTATGAGCTGACAGAATCCTAGCACATTTACAGACACTAAACATAATATCCGGTCGACTAGCAGTAAGATAAATAAGTGAGACAACCATTCCACGGTACTTAGTTTCGTCAATAATGATTCCTTATTCGTCTTTGTCGGGGCTCATTGAAGGACTCATTGGTGTGCCAATAGCTTTAGCATTGCTCATGCCAAAATTTTGGATCAACTCCTTTATATATTTGGTCCGATATAAGAACGTTCCTTCATCAGATTGTTAGATTTGAAGTCCAAGGAAGAACGTTACCTCTCCCATCATTCTCATTTCGAACTCACTTTGCATAAAATTTGAAAATTTCTTGCATATAAAAGGATTAACACTACCAAATATAATAACATTAACATAAATCTGAATAATGAGATTACTTTCTGATGACCTTTTAATAAATAAAGTAGTGTCTATTTTACCTCTAGTAAAACCATGATCAATGAGAAATGAACTGATTCTTTCGTAACATGCTCGTGGAGCTTGCTTCAGTCCATACAATGCTTTGGTTAGCTTATATACATGATTGGGAAACTTTGAATATACAAACCTAGAAGGTTGTTTCACGTATACTTCATCTTTAATGAACCATTCAAGAATGCACTTTTAACATCGATCTGAAATAGTCTGAATTCCTTAAAAGATGCATATGCCAGAAGGATTTATATAGACTCCAATCGAGCTACTGGGGCAAAAGTTTCATCATAGTCGACTCTTTCTTATTTTGAATATCCTTGAGCAACTAATCTGGCTTTGTTTCTTACAAATTATCCATACTGATTCAATTTATTTCTAAAAACCCATTTGTTCCAATTACAAGAGCATTTTCATGTTTGGGTATTAGTTTTCATACTTGATTTTTGTCGAATTAATCTAACTCTTCATGCATCGCATGCATCCAAATTGAGTCTTTTAGAGATTCCTATATCTTTTTTGGCTAAATCTAAGAGATTAGTGCTATGTTTGCTTTTTCTTAGAGCACTCCTGGTTTTCATTCCTTCGTTTGGATCCCCTATGATGAATTTTTAAGGATATTCAGGTTCACTTCTCCATTCATTTGGAAGAACTGTATGAGTAGTTGAATCTTTCGGAGATTCTGGTGGATTATTTCTCGTTTCAGTAGTTGACTCTATCACAACATCAAATCCATCAGTCAACTTTTGAGATTTGCTTGTCTCTTGAATTTCTTGAGCTTGATCTTCATCACATGTAGTAATTCCTTTCTCGGTCGAGAAGTTATTTTCATCAAATATAACATGTACAAATTCTTCCACACATAATGTACGTTTATTATAGAATCTAAAGGATCTACTAATTAATGAATATTCCAAAAAATACCTTTATAATTTCTTGGATCGAATGTTCCAAGATTGTCCTGACCATTATTGTGAATGAAACACTTACTTCTAAAGTGATGAAAGTAATTGATGTCGGGATGATTACATTACCATGGTTCATAAGGTGTTTTCTTCAGATTGGTCCTTACGAGATATTTGTTGAGAATGTAATATGTTGTACTTACTCCTTCTGCCCAAAAATGATTTGGCAGTGAATGATCTAGTAACATAGTTCTTGCCATATCTTGTAGGGTTTTGTTTTCCTCTCAATGACTCCATTCTGTTGGGGTGATCTTGATGCGAAGAAATTATGAGTATATCCTTGATCATTACAGAAGTCCTCAAATGTTCTGCTTTCAAATTCTCCTCCATGATTACAATGGATTGTTATAATCAGATATCCCTTTTCTCTTTCAACCTTCTTACTAGCAGTTCCAGTGGGACCAAATAACAAAAGCATATTTACGAGATAAGAAAATCACCCAAGTGAAACGTGAGTAATCATCAACAATAACAAAAGCATATTATTTTCCTCCTATACTAGCAGTTCTAGCATGCCCAAATAAATCCATGTGAAGCGATTGCAAAGGTTTAGAAGTATATACAATATCCTTGTTTTTGAAAGAGTTTCTAGTTTGTTTTCCAATTTGACAAGCGTTATGTATATGATTTCTAGAGAAATTCATTTTGGGTAAACCAATAACTAACTCATACTTAGAAAGTTTTTCTATCAAATGCATGCTTGCATGACCAGGTTTCCTATGCCATAACTAGGGATCATCAGATATGGATGTTAAACAGATATGACCATCTATATTTTCAAAACCAACAAGAATGTAAACATTTCCATACCTTTTACATGTCTCATCTTCAATAGCACAACCTGTTTTTTTAAAATTTACCTCATACCCCGAGTCGTATAGCTGACTTATACTTAGAAGATTATAGTTAAGTCCATCAAAAAGATAAACCTTAGTAATATCACAGTTGTTATCGAAGGGAATTGTTCCAGTACCGATTATTTTTTCCTATAATTCATCACCAAATGTAATGCTTCCTCCATCTTTTTTGTAACCTCCTTGAACATGTTCTTATCACCTATCATGTGACAGGAATACGCATTGTCTAAGTACCATTTCCTATGTGACTTCTCCCATGGTGTTCCGTCTAAACATAGTGATTACTTTATTTAAGGTACCCAAGATTGCTTGGGTCTTGGTTGGATAGTACTACTAGGTTCACAATTGTTTTTGGGTTTCCAAATCCATCCTGAAATATTTCACTTACGAAATAGACAAAAATAATATTTATGTCCAATTTTATTGTAATAGTGACACATAACTCCTGACCCATTTTTAGGTCTTTTATTAGTGTTAGTATTAGTGGGCTCTGTTTTGGCTGGTCCTTCTCTAGTTGACTTGTAAGTCGCCTGGTTTGACCTAATAAAACTATGACTGGTGGATTTGCGTATGCCATTGAGTTGCATTTTCAATTTCTCGAACTCTCCTTGAAGTACTTCTTTTTCGATTTCACATACTTCATGTTTGAGCTTCCAGTCTTTTACTTCTTTGTTGAGTGTTTTTAGTTCATTCATCATTTTTTGAGACACTTTCAAAGTATGTGATGATTCGGCCGGCCGTCGTAAGAATTTATGCCCAGATCCCCTATTAACTGCTTTCCCTAAGTTTACTTCTTGTAATTTGATTTGCCGGGACGTTTGGTTTTGAGTTTCGAAAAGTTTTGGGACACATAGTCCCTAATAGAGAGCTTAAGTGAAAGTTTTCCCTAGTCAGAACAATGTGAAGACGGCCTCAAAATGTTAATCTGATGGTTCTGTTAGCTTCGTTCGGTGATTTTGGGGTTGGGAGCGTGTTCGTATTGTGTTTTGGAAGCCCGTAGCTAATTTAAGCTTGAAATGCCGAAGTGAATTTTTGAAGTTTCCGATCCGATAGTGAGATTTTGATTTGAGAATCGGAATGAAATTTCTGAAGTTGCAGTAGCTCCGTCATGTCATTTGGGATGTGTGTGTAAAATTTTAGGTCATTCGGACGTGGTTTGGTTAGGTTTTTTTATCGAAATCGTGTTTTGAGAGAATTTGAAGTTCTTAGGCTTAAATCATTGAATAATTCGAGTTTCCAACGTTGTTTTAGGTTGCTTAAGGATTGGTACAAGTTTGAATGATGTTATGAGATATGTCCATAGGTTTGGTTGAAGTCCGAGGGCCTCGGGTGTGTTTCGGATGCTCAACGGAGCATTTTGAAGTTGTGAAAAATTGCATAAATCCTTCAGCAGTTGCAGACCATTTTCTTCTTCGCGTTTGCGTCACATATTTCGGTTCACGAAGCTCTAACCTTCCCCCCCCCCCCTTTGCCTTCGCATGAAGCTTTCCGCGTTTGCGAAGCTTATCCTTTTTCCTCTTTCGCTTTCGCAATGAATTCATCACATTCACATAGTTCTATATGGCTCTGAGGGTTGAGCCAATTTTATTCATCGCGTCCGCACTACCACCATTGCGTTCGCGTAGCCTTGTCAGCACAGGCCTTCGCATTCGTGTACTGCTCCTCGCGTTCGCGAAGGGCAATTTGACAGCCTTTAAATTTTTCCTTCTTCTCGAGCCAGTCATATTATTCTCTGGGCGGGGAGATCTAGCAGAGACTTTGAGGTACATCTGCTGCGTCCGCAGACCAGGATTCTCTATCTTATTTTAGGTTTAGGAGTTAGCTTTTCTTTCGTACTGTTATTTTAGACATTTTGGAGTTAGAGCAGTGTATTACATTCTGTAAGCTTGTGTTCCCGTGAGTTTCCGGGTTTTGGGATAGTGTTGCAGTAGTTGAGGTATTGTGCTTTATGTGCCAAGTGGAATTCTACATTCTGCTTTCATTTTGGTAAATATTTATTTGAGTTATAATTTCCGCAAGTTATTTGTTTTCGCGTTGTTAGGCTTACCTAGTCGTAGTGACTAGGTGCCGTCAAGACATGTTCATGGAGGCCGAACTGGGGTCGTGACAAGTTGGTATCAGAGCTCTAGGTTCATAGGAGTCATGGAACACATGCCGGTTTATTAGAGTCTCGTTGATCGGTACGAAGACATCTAGACTTTTCTACGAGAGGCTATGCAACTGTTAGGAAAATTCTACTTCATTTGATTTCCTTGTCATGCGAGATTTTGATATCACAACTAAAATTCTGTCTTTCTATTCTCTCACAGATGGTCAGGACACGTGCTACTCGGGATGATCAGGAACCCGCCCCCTACTACAGTCGTCAAAGGCCGGGGTTGGGGTAGAGGTCAAGAACGCGCACGTGGTGCAGCCACAGCACCTGTGCAATCTACCGCCGAGGTACTACTAGCAGGTCCAGCTGGAGCCCAAGCACCTGGCACGCCTACTACTACTACTACTACTACTACCACTACTCCAGCTCTCCAAGAGACTCTGGCACAGTTCATGAGCATCTACACCATCTTGGCTCAGGCAGGGTTGCTTCCCCTTGCTGTAGCCACATCCCAGGCCGTGGAAAGAGCATAGACTCCCGCCGCCCGCACTCCTGAGCAACGAGTGCATATTGAGCAAGTCCCAAAGGTTATACCTGCGCAACCTGTAGTACTAGACAGCCCCAAGATAGGGCAACAACTTCCGAGGATGAGCAGCTGAGGCTTAGGAGGTTCAAGAAGTACAAGCCTCATGTATTTCGCGGTCTAGCATCGGAGGATGCTTTTAGTTTTCTTGATGAGTGTTACCGTATTCTCCATACCATGGGTATTTCAGGATCTAGCGGGGTTTCTTTCACCACCTTCCAGCCTCGAGGGGCCGCCTATGAGTGGTGGCGCACCTATGAGTTAGATTGTTTAGATGAGGCTGCTTCACTGACTTGGACTTAGTTTTAGATCTATTTTTGTGAGAATATGTTCCTCAGAGACGCATGGATGTAGATTTTGAGCATTTGCGCTAGGGTACTATGACTGTTTCAGAGTATGTTATCTGTTACACCACTTTGGCTAGGCATGCACAAGCCTTGGTTGCCACTGTTCGCGAGAGGGTTCGTCTGTTTATTGAGGAGCTTATTCCTAGCATCACATCTAGCATGGATCGTGAGTTGGAGACGAATGTTTCTTATCAGCAGATAGTACGCATTGCTATGAGGATTGAGAATATGCATGCTAGGGAGAGAGAGGAGAGAGGCTAAGAGGTCTCGAGAGTCGGGCCACTATTTTGGTGCCCATACAGGTTGTCCTGGTAGGGGCTATATGGGTCGCCCCGTTAATTCATATCTTCTAGCATCTAGCAGTGATCCAGCTCCAGCTCTTCCTAGGCCTCAGGAGCCTTATTATGCACCTCCAATTTCTTATGCACCTCCGGCGCAGGGTGCTTCCAGAGGTTAATCCAACAGACCTGGCCTTAGCCAGTCGCAACCACCACGTCCTCCCACAGCTTGTTTTGAGTGTGATGACACACGCCACATGGTTAGGGATTGCCCCAGACTTGGGAGGGGTGCATCTTCAAAGACTTCTCAGCCATAACGTTCCCCCACAGAGTTCACAATCTATGGTAACATCTCCAACCGCCGCCCCACCCGCTCAGCCAATTAGAGGTAGTGGTCGGGGAGGCAGAGGTCGCCCTCGAGGGGGAGTCAAGGCCAGATACTATGCCCTTCCCACTCGTGCCAGGGTTGTTGCCTCCAATTCTATCATCACATGTATTGTATTGGTTTGCCACATAGATGCATCGGTCCTATTTGATCCAGGCTCTACTTACTCTTATGTGTCCTCTTATTTTGCTCCGCATTTTGGTGTATCTCGAGATTTTTTGAGTTCCCCTGTTTATGTTTCTATTCTTGTGGGGGATTCACTTGTTGTGGATCACATTTATGGGTCATGTTTGGTTATGTTCGTGGTTTTGTGACCAGAGCAGACCTATTGCTACTCAGTATGGTTGATTTAGATATTATTTTAGGCATGGACTAGTTGTCGCCCCATTATGCTATTCTTGATTGTCACGCCAAAACCGTGAAGCTGGCTATGCCAGGTGTACTGCGTATTGAGTGGAGTGGTACTTTATATCACATTCCCAACAGAATTATCTCTTTTTTTAAAGCTCAGTGTATGGTTGAGAAGGGGTGTTCCACGTATTTAGCTTATGTGAGAGATGTCCTTAATGATACCCCTTCTGTTGATTCAGTCCCAGTGGTGCGTGATTATCCCGATGTATTTCCATCTGATCTTCCGGTCATGCCACCTGATAGAGACAATGATTTTGGCATTGATTTGTTACCGGGAATTCAAGCCATTTCTATCTCTCCCTATTGCATGGTTCCTCCTGAGTTGAAGGAGTTGAAGGATCGGTTACATGAATTGCTTGATAAGGGCTTTATCCAGCCCAGTGTTTCACCTTGGGTTGGTTATGTCTTATTTGTGAAGAAAATGGATAGTTCTATATGTATGTGTATTGATTATCGCCAGTTGAACAACGTCACGATGAAGAATGGTTATCCTTGGCCTCGTATTGATAATCTGTTCGACTAGCTTCGGGGCGCACGGGTGTTTTCTAAGATTGATTTGCACTCAGGTTACCATCAGTTAAAGATTCGGGAGTCAGATATCCCGAAGACTGCTTTCATGATTAGGTACGGTCATTACGAGTTTCTTGTTATGTCACTTGGGTTGACCAATGTCCCGACAGTCTTCATGCATTTGATGCACAGTGTATTTAGACCATATATCGATTCTTTTGTCATTGTCTTTATTGATGACAGCCTGGTGTATTCCTCGAGTCGGGAAGATCATGAGCAGCATCTGAGGACAGTCTTCCAGACTCTGAGAGAGAAGACGTTATATGAAAATTTCTCGAAATATGAGTTTTGGTTGGATCCGGTGGCATTCTTACGCCACGTGGTATCGAGTGAGGGCATTCGGGTGGATCCGAAGAAGGTGGAGGTTGGGCAGAGTTGGCCCAGGCCGTCCTCAGCTACAAATATTTGTAGTTTCCTTGGCTTGGCGGGCTACCACCGTCGTTTTGTGGATGGGTTTTCATCTATTGCAGCCCCTATGACTAGATTGACCCAGAAGGGTGCTCCATTTCTATGGACAGGGGAGTGTGAGGTGAGCTTTCAAAAGCTCAAGACAACTTTGACTATAGCCCTAGTTTTGGTATTTCCTATAGGTTCAGGGTCTAATACAGTCTATTATGATGCCTCGAGAGTTGGCCTTGGAGCAGTATTGATGCAGAACGGTAGGGTGATTCCCTACGCGTCCAAGATACACAAGAAGAATTATCATGTCCATGATCTTGAGTTAGCTGCCATTGTTCATGCCCTGAAGATTTGGCGTCATTATCTATATGGTTCCTTGTGAGATTTAAACTGATCATTGGAGTTTGCAACATTTGTTCAAGCAGAAGGATCTAAATTTGCGCCAGAGGAGGTGGTTAGAGTTGCTAAAGGACTATGACATAAATATTTTATATTACCTGGGCAAGGACAATGTAGTGGTTGATACCTTGAGTCATCTGGTGAAGAGTTTGGCATATCTACCAGTATCAAAGAGGCCTATGGCAATGGATGTTCAGGCCTTAGCCAGCCATTTGCGAGATTGGATCTTTCAGAGCCTAGTCGGGTTCTAGCTTGCGTGGTCTCTCGGTTTTCATTATTTGATCGTTTCAGGCAATGGAAGTATGATGACCCTCATTTGCTTGTCCTTAATGACATGGTTCAACGTGCCATAGAGGTGACCAATGGTGAGGACGGAGTATTGAGGATGCAGGGTCAAGTTTGTGTACCCAATATCGACGGGCTACAGGAGCTGATTCTAGAGGAGGCCCACAGTTCGTGGTATTCCATCCATCCGGGTGCCGCGAAGATATATTAGGACTTGAGACAACACTATTGGTGGAGGTGGATGAAGAAGGATATAGTTGGATATGTATCTAGATGCCTCAACTGCCAGCATGTGAAGTACGAGCACCAGAGACCGGGTGGGTTGCTTCAGCAGATAGAGATTTCGGAGTGGAAATGGGAGCGTATCACCATGGACTTTGTATCTGGACTCCCATGGACCTTGAAGAAGTTTGATGTTATCTGGGTTATTGTGGATCGGCTGACCAAGTCCGCTCATTTTATTTCTGTATGTACCACTTATTCTTCGTAGCGGTTGGCGAAGATTTATTTTCAAGAGATTGTCCGTCTGTATGGTATTCCAGTTTATATTATTTCAGATAGAGGTACTCAGTTCACATCACGATTCTGGAGGGCCGTTCAGCAGGAGTTGGGTACTTGGGTGGAGTTGAGCACAACATCTCACCCCCAGATGCACGGATAGTCCGAGCACACTATTCAGATTCTTGAGGATATGCTCTGCGCGTGCGTGGTTGAGTTTGGAGGGTCTTGAAATCAGTTCTTGCCATTGGCGAAGTTTTCTTACAACAACAGCTATCAGTCCAGCATTCAGATGGCACCGTATAAGGCCTTGTATGGTAGGCAGTGTAGATCTCTGGTGGGTTGGTTCGAGCCGGGCGAGGCTAGACTATTGGGCACACATTTGGTTCATGATGCTTTGGAGAAGGTAAAGGTAATTCAGGATAGACTCCATACAGCCCAATACAAACAGAAGAGCTACACGGACCGAAAGGTTCGTGATGTTTCCTTTATGGTTGGAGAGCGGGTTCTGCTTTGAGTTTCGCCTATGAAGGGCGTCATGAGATTTGGGAAGAAAGGGAAGTTGAGTTTGAGGTTCATTGGCCCTTTTGAGATATTGAGATGTGTTGAGGAGGTTGCTTATGAACTTTCCTTACCCTCCAACCTGGTAGAGGTTCAACCGGTATTTCATGTTTCGATGCTTTAGAGGTATCACGGTGATCCGTCGCACGTGTTGGATTTTAGTTCAGTCCAACTGGATAAGGATCTATCTTATGTTGAGGAGCCAGTTGCTATACTGGACAGGCAGATCAAAAAGTTGAGGTCAAAAAACATTACTTCAGTAAAGGTTCAGTGGCAGGGTCAGCCGACCGAGAAGGCGACCTGGTAGACCGAGCAGGATATGCGCAGATGTTATCCTCAAATTTTACTACTTCAGGTATGCCTCTATGCTCGTCTGAGGAGAAACGAATATTTCAGTGTAGGAGGGTATGACGACCTGGCCGGTCGTCTTAATAATTTATGCCCCGACCCCTTATTAACTGCTTTCCCAAGTTTAATTCTGCTAATTTGATTTGACGCAAAGTTCGGTTTTAAGTTTCAGAGAGTTTGGGGCACATAGTCCCTAATTGAGAGCTTATGTGTTGGAAAGTTATCCTTACAGAACAGAGTGAAGACGCCCTTGGAATGGATATACGATGGTTCCGTTATCTTCGTTAGGTGATTTCGGGGTTGGGAGCGTGTTCAGAATGTGTTTTGGAGGTCCATAGCTAATTTAAGCTTGAAATGCTGAAGTTTGAATTTTTGAAGTTTCTGGTACGATAGTGAGATTTTGATTCTAGTTTCGGAATGGAATTTCAAAAGTTTTAGTAGCTCCATCATGTCTTTTGGGATGTGTATGTAAAATTTAAGGTCATTTGGATGTGGTTTGGCTAGGTTTTTGATCGAAAGCGTGTTTTGAGAGAATTTGAAGTTCTTAGGCTTAAATTATTGATTAATTCGAGTTTTCGACGTTGTTTTAGGTGGTTTAAGGATTGGTACAAGTTTGATTGATGTTATGGGATATGTCTATAGGTTTGGTTGAGGTCTTGGGGGCCTCGGGTGTGTTTAGGATGCTCAACGAAGCATTTTGGAGTTGTGAAAAATTGCAGAAAATCCTTCAGCAGTTGTAGACCAATTTTCTTCTTCGTATTCGCGAAGCTCTGACCTTTCCCCCCTTCGCGTTTGCATGAAGTTTTCCATGTTCATGCGAAGCTTATACTTTTTCCTCCTTCGCTTTCGTGTAGTTCTATGTGGCTCTAAGAGTTTAGCCAATTTTATTCATCGCGTTCGCACTACCAGTGTCGCGCTCGCGTAGCATTGTCAGCCCAGGCCTTCACGTTCGCATACTGCTCCTCACGTTCATGAAGGGAAATTTGACAGCCTTAATTTTTCCTATTTTGCAAACGCGTGACTTCCTCCGCATTTGCGATTCATTAAATAACTAGGCAGATATAAACATTTCAAGACGATGGTTTAGCCATTTTTACCAAAACTCAAGCTAGAGATCTCGGATTTGAGGGATATTTCGAGGGGTTTTCAGAGGCATTAATTGGGTAACGATTCTAAACACCTTTTTGCTCATAACCCACTAATCTAATCACGAATTCTCCTTTTAATTTCGGATTTTAGATGAAAAATTGATAAAACTTCATAAACTCAATTTTTGAGTTTTGAGTGGGTGTTTGAACTCTGATTTGAGAGATTTATATATGGGTGGACTCGTTAGAGTACAAGAGTTTTGAAAATGTTAATTCCATCCAATTCTGAGACATTGGCCTGAGGGGCATTTTGGTCAGTTTACCTAATTTCGCGCCTTAGCTTTGATATGTAATTGAATTGAATAGATTTGGTCCATTTGGAGTCGGATACTCGTGGAAAAGGCGTGATTTCTAGTTGACATTGAGCCGATTCGAGGTAAGTGACTTGTCTAACCTTGTGCGAGGGACCTTCCCCTTAGGATATGATATTTGCTAATTGAATGCCTTATACGTGAGGTGACGAACGCGTACTTGAGCTAATTGTTGAAAACTCGATTTTACTTCAAATATTTAGCCCGAGTTTCTATCTTACCTGCCTTATTCTTCTTGCAATTACAGCCTGTGTTAGTTTAGAAAAGCATGCTTAGTTGACCTAAATTGCTTATTTGCTTTTGATTGTACTACTTGTTGCTTCAATTTCTTACTTGTTGCACCTTATTCCTGAATATCTTCTTATTGTGACTGCGTATTTAAATTGGGACTATGGATGTGGGATTCCGGTAGCTCACCCCTTGTTTGTTTACTTTGGGACTACTAGTTAGATTTGTAGAAAATCACTCTATCTATGATATGTGCGCTTTGGTTATATGAGCATGATTTTCAGGTATAGGTTTTGATGAATGACAAACAATAAAGTCAAGTATCAAACAACGATATCATATGACAAACAATCAAGCTTGAATGCCGAGAAGCATATTGATGAACAGATTGCAATGGAAAAGCCAAAGACGAGCTCAAATGTTCAAGACCAAAGACCCAAGGCGTAGGTCATTAGGTAGAACAAATGTAAGAGCAACGTTTAAGTTATCTCATCTTTTGGCTCAACATAGGTCATCATAAATATGCATAAAATCATTTTATTAAATTATATTTATCATAAACATATTTTATCATATTTATCATAAACATATTTTAAATACTTCAAACAAAATGATGTTAAAGTTTTCATCTTAACCAAAATGGTTTTTGAAGTAAGTTTTCAATTTTGCCTCAGAATAATCGATTATCAGTATATGCATAATCGATTATGCTGTAGACCGTTGCCAGTGTTTGACACTGCCTCAGAATAATCGATTATCAGTATATGCATAATCGATTATGCTGTAGACCGTTGCCAGTATTTGAACACTGCCTCAGAATAATCGATTATGCAGTATCAGATAATCGATTATTCAGCAGAAAATCAGCTTCTGATTTTCTGAACGTTGGAGAATAATTGATTATCAGATACTGAATAATCGATTATCTGGGCACAAAATCAGCATGATTGATTGCCAATTAAGCAACGGACATACACCATTTTTCACCTATAAAAAGAGGTCTTTTGAGCTGATTTTAAACACACAACACCTCCCAATTATATACATATTGGCATTATTTGAGCATCATTTTAGAGCTTTTGTTGAGCCATTTGAGAGACAACTTTGTGTTGTTCATAGAGCTTATTTTGTATCTCTTTATCTACTCTTTTGAGAGAGTTCTTATTGTAAAAAGAGAAAGGTGTTTGAGAAGAGCATATCTTCTCAATTGATTGTCGGGTTCGCTAAGTACCCTAAGTCTTAGTGCGTGAAGTCTTGTGGTGCGGTATCCACGAGCAAGGAGAAGTCTTGTAGAGTGTACATCTACGAGCAAGTGTAACGGTTTGTTAGGCACCCGTAAGCTTAACGGAGTTAGTGGAATCTCGAGAGAGTCTCTCGGGGACTGGACTAGTCACAAGTTGTGGTGAACCAGGATAAATTCGGTGCGTTCTTTCCTTGCTATTTTAATTACCAAATTTATTTTATTCCTGCAATTTTAATTCCGCAATATTTATCAATATTCTTGTGCCGCACTATTCACCCCTCCTCTAGTGACGGGCATAAATACTAACAAGATTCTTGGTAGATCCCCCTGCATATTTACTTTGGAACTATGGGTTAAATTTCCGGTAGATCCCCATGCACATTTACTTTGGGAATATGGATCAGATTCTGGTAGATCCCGGCGCATTGATAATTGGACTACAGGATGGTATCCCGAGAGATCCTTGGACAGTTGATGAAATATATTACAGGACGGTATCCTAGGAGATCCTCGTTGTTGTTATTAATATTGAGCTGCTTACCTTATTCTCTATGTGTTTTTTGTTTCCTTGTATAACCTGTCTTACATCATATATATACTCCTTATTTCTGTTTATTTCATAATGTTGCAAGACTTATTATTACGTTTATTCCCAGTGGGGCCCTGACCTTCCTCGTCACTACCCGACCGAGGTTAAGCTTGGCACTTTGAGTACCGATGTGGTGTACTCATGACCCTTCTACGCATGTTTTTTTATATGTTAAGATCCAGGTACCTCTACCCAGGCGTATTATCCTCTAGGGGAGGAGAACTAGTAGATACTTCGAGGTACATCTGCCGCGTCCGCATACCAGGAGTCTCTATCTTATTATAGCTTTGTAGTTAGCTTTTCTTTCGTACTGTTGTTTTAGACATTCTCGAGTTAGAGCAGTGTATTACATTCTATTAGCTTGTGCTCCCGTGAGTTTTCGGGGTTTGGGATAGTGTTGTTGTAGTTGAGATATTGTGCTGTATGTGCCAAGTGGCATTCTACATTTCACTTTCCATTTTGGTAAATCTTGACTTGAGTTATAGTTCCGCAAGTTATTTGTTTCGCATTGTTAGGCTTACCTAGTCGTAGGGACTAGGTGCCGTTACGATATGTTCACAAAGGGCGAACTGGGGTCGTGAAAAGTAAGATCAAGAATATCCTACAATTCATTACATCTTTCACAGTTATAAGAACTTACCTCTCTTGTTTCATCTCATGCCATGAAACAATTTTCATTGTTATCTTTGCATTCATTGTTTGAAGTGTCCTCATCCGTCTAGCATCCTAAAGATTTGTTCGTATCATTTTCCAGAATTGTCATGAAGCAAAGATTTGCTATTTCTTCATGTTATGAACTGTCTTCATCACTCCAGCTTCTAAATTATTTGTTCTTGTTGAAACCTCTGGAGATTTTTCTTTTCATATTTGGACACTCAGCTTGAATGTGTCCAAATCTTCCACACTCATAGGATTCCCCATCATTCTTATCTTGTTCGTTATAATGCCTGGATTGCCTAGGCAGAATCCTTCCTCTCCTCGTATTCCTGAATGTTCTCATTAAACCATCCATGTTTCTTGACATCATAACAATTTCTTCTTGAATAACTTTAGGATTATCATCGATATCATTTTTTAGCTATTTTAGTTATGAACTTTAATGCAACTGTTTTCTTTTTTTCTTCTTGGTTGGTTTTCTTAATATGTGTCTTTTTAAAAGCTTTGAGTTCTCCTCGAAGTTTATCATAAGGTAACTTATTCAGATCCTAAGATTCAAGTGTGACTACTTGGTCTGCCAAGTAGTTGGTAGGCTTCTAAGAATCTTTCTAACTTGATCACCACTTGAATATTGTTTGCTGAAAGCATTCAGATCGCTAATGATTTTACTGAATCTGGCAAACATCTCTTTAGCAGATTCTCCTTCTTTCATTCAAAAGAGTTCATAATCATGAACCAATATATTGATATATGCTTCCTTTACTTTGCTGGTTCATTCTTACATAACTTCAAGCATATCCCACATTTCTTTGGCTGTGTCACAACTGGAGATTTTGTCATACTTTTCACTATTTATAGCAATATAGAGCAAGTTTCTCGCCTTATTTTTGACTTGTACAACCGTCATTTGCTCATATGTATATGAATCTATATCTTCAGGATCAATAAGTAGTTGAGCGGCAGTCGGCAGAGGATCTTCTTGATAACTCTCCAAACTTTAATATTATACACCTTTGCATATATTTCTGCACACACTTTTCAGTGGGAAAAATGTTATCCATTGAAGTGTGGTGGCCTTACTTGCGATGTTCCTTCTTGGAAGAATGCTCCTATTATAACTTGATTTTCCATGATCTTTTCTCACAAACTGTTAAGCAAAAGAAAAATGTGAGTGTTTATCTGGTACTAATTAAAGGTACAAGAGGGGGGGGGGGGTGAATTATTTATTTTTAAAGTTAATCGCTACCAATTGACTAGTTTTCTAATTAGTCGACTAGATATAATAACGTAATAACAGTAAGGGCAGAACTTAAGATGCATAAATTAAATGCAGGAATTAAAAATACCAAAATTTTTATATTGGTTTGAATTTAATGTGAATTCTAGTCCAATCCTCTTGGTATGCAAGGGTGTTCTCTTTTAGTGAATGTGTTTCTCGAGTACACAGTGAATGGTGTGATCTATCCCGATAGCTCAGTTCGTATACCACTCGTTTCTTTTTGATATAATGCCTCACCGGTGTTTTTCTCTCTTTCTTGTCTAACTTGTTACGTATCAGGCCTAATAGAGATACAATATTTGTTTGCAGTAGAATAAATAGAGGGTATTTGGTTCGATCAAAGTATATGTGCTAAGGTGCAAATACAATTTTCAATACTTTGAAAGATGCTTGAATTCTCGAGATATTTGCCAACCCAAGAGACTTGATCCTTGGAAAGAAATTGAGTCTTTCCAAGAATAAGGTTATTACACAACGACTCTAACTTGATTAGATGCCTTAATGACTTCCTTTGTGCGCGATCCTTGAATCTTGATCCTTTCAGATTTAGATACTCGATTGATTATCCTGAATTTTTTTTGATATTCTCTATTAATTTGATTCCATTAGTATCTACGATTTCTTTAATCACGTCTGCTTTCCTTGATTGTCTCTGATTAATTCCTCAATCTTGTATGCCATCCATGAGTTCCTTAATCTTTTGTTGATCGATTTCTTCAATCTTGAATACTATCCATGAGTTTCTATATAGAGAACACATATATTATTTTCATCATTAAAATCAAATCTAATTATTTTTTATATTGTATCTACTAAAATACTTATTATATACTATTTTCTTAAAGAAAAAAGTAAGAAATTAATGCCTCCATCTCATCTTCCTCCTCTCCCTCCTCTCAAATTAGGGTTGGATGTCAAAATTAGATAAAAACATATGAATATCAGTAGTGCTAGTAGAAATTCCCCTCTTTTAATGGATCTTCATGGACTGTTTTTCTTTTATTTGGAGGAAAAGTAAGGGGATGGCTGTAGGGAAGAAGAAGAAAAAGAAGGGAAAACACAAAAAGGGAGGTGAAAGGCGGGGAAGAAAAATAAGAAAAAGCATACTAGGAAAATGGATAGGGTGTTGTGGGTTAGGGGTGGAAGAAGAAGAAAAAGCATATAGAATGGCTCTTTGTTTTTTTCTTTTACTTATTTTATATTTATCTTTTTATTTTATTTTTTATTCTTATTTTAATAATTTTTTTCTCCTTATTTTAATTATTTCTTCTTCAAAATCTTTATATGCATGCTCTTTGTCTGCGTGAATTATATGCACTTTGTCCAGCTCAACTATTTTATTGCCGTATGTGCTTGGTCAACGGTTAGAGGGGTTTAAAATATAGACTTTGATCAAGTTAAAGTGCCTGAATGAAAACAAGTGAAGTAGGAGGAATGGAATGTCAAACCGGAACAAGTACAATGGTCTACTAGGCTATTGCGAAATTAATAAGTATTTTCTTGCATTAATTAGTGTTTGACAAAACTTTTCAAAAGTACTTCTAAGTATATTCTTTTTCAAAAGTGCTTTTCAAAAAAATATTTAACAATAAACTATTTTTTATACTTTTTAAAAACTGTTTCTCCTTCCACCAGAAAAAAAAGAAAGAAATTCCTTCTGAAAGCTTTGCCAAACGCATTAACTTTGAAGAAAATACTTTAAAAAAAAAGACTAAGAAAACTTGGCCAAACAAGCCATTAATCCAAAACAATCATCTAATGTAATCATTAATAGTAGTCTTGACATTTAATTTAATAACACCCTTCTAATATTTCACTTAAATATTATATGTTTTGTCAGATTAATAAATAAATGTACATTATTATCTAGATAATTACACATCCAAGTAATTACATAACATAGTAAATTTAAGCATTAACAAGTATTTGTTTGTCATATTATATGGTAAAACGTAGTTGTTTGTCATATTATAATTGTAATATTATATATAAAGTTATATTTGCATACACAACTATAATCACATTACGTATATTACAAATTTCATTGCTAATAATTAAGAAAATAAGCCTTAACGAGTGACTCATTATATGTATTGACAAAACGATAAAAATTCTTTATTAAGATATTTAAAGTGTAAACTATTAAAAGCATATTATATATATATGTTAATTAGATAATTTATCGCAAAAATATTTTATAAAAGACAATGTTGATTGTTCATATTTGTGTTTATATTAATTTCGTACCACAAAAATTCTCTATAAATAAAATATTTTTAGAGAATGTAAGCAATAGTTTACCTTTTAGTTAGCAATATCGTAAGTTTGAATATCTAGAGACTTTCATATAAGGAAAATTCACTTCTTTTTCTTTTTTCAAATTCATTTCCTAGCAGAGATTGATAAAGCAGCAGTACCTAGTACGGTACTATTAGGCGTCTTCAAATTTCCTAAAATCCAAGCACCAAGCAACCACCATGTTCATTTCCTAAACTGCTCCTATGGTCAAACCATCGGGCTGCACACCACTTGTTTGATAATACTCCTACAATACGAAAAAAATAATCAAACACACATCGCGATCTAGATTCGCTCCACTTTCTATCACACTCCATTACTCCATTCTCCTACACCGGATCCACACATTCTGGCCGCCCCTCGTCACCGCTGCAACTCCCATTACGACGTCCTTTTGAACGACCCTCCACACCGCCGGGCAATTACGAACCCAGATCCAATCTAACCCAAATCGGGAATGGCTTCTTCGGAAGCCGATTCCCGGCTAAACCAAGTGCTTCTCCCAGCCCTTGAGAAAATTATTAAGAACGGATCATGGCGTAAACATTCAAAGCTATCCCACGAATGCAAATCCGTTATTGAATTCCTAACTAACCCATCGTCGACCCCACCCACTTCCCCTTCTACCCAATCCGATCCTGATTCAACTAACCAACACCCCGGTGTTCTCCTAGATCTCTCTTTTAATGATTCAGAGCTTATTCTTAGCCCTTTGATAAACGCCACAGTTTCAGGTCATCTTAAGATCGCTGAAGCTGCTCTTGATGCTGTGCAAAAGCTCATTGCTCACGGGTACCTTCGCGGTGAAGCGGACCACACTGGAGGCCCCGATGCCAAGCTTCTATCCAAATTGATTGAGTCTGTTTGTAAATGTCATGATTTAGGAGATGATGCCGTGGAATTGCTTGTAATTAAGACTATTTTATCTGCCGTAACATCCGTTTCTATCCGAATCCATGGGGATTCTTTGTTACAGGTTGTGAGGACGTGTTATGATATCTATTTGGAGAGTAAGAATGTGGTGAATCAGACTACGGCTAAAGCTTCCTTGGTTCAAATGTTGGTGATTGTTTTTCGGAGAATGGAGGCTGATTCGTCTACCGTGCCATTGCAACCTATTGTAGTGGCGGAGTTAATGGAACCAGCTGAAAAAGCTGATGCTGATGGGTCGATGACATTGTTTGTTCAGGGGTTTATAACCAAAGTGTTGCAGGACATTGATGGTGTTTTTAATGCTGGGACTCCGAGGGCAGGTGCTACGTCTGCTGGTGCTCACGACGGGGCATTTGAGACAACTACATCGACTGTGGAGTCCACTAATCCTGCTGATTTGTTGGACTCCACAGATAAGGATATGTTGGACGCCAAGTATTGGGAGATTAGCATGTATAAGACGGCACTGGAGGGGCGAAAAGGGGAGTTGGTGGATGGGGAGGGAGAAAGGGATGATTTGGAGGTTCAAATCGGGAATAAATTGAGAAGGGATGCATTTTTGGTGTTTAGAGCTTTATGTAAGCTCTCTATGAAAACCCCACCGAAGGAGGCAGCAGCAGATCCACAGTTGATGAGAGGTAAGATTATGGCATTGGAGCTGCTCAAGATATTGTTGGAGAATGCTGGAGCAATATTTAGGACAAGTGACAGGTATTTACCAGCTATTATACTCAAATCTATTCTAAGGACTATGCCTCAATCACTTATGCAATTGCTCGTGTAATTACTGTATATCACTTCTTATTTCGATGTATTGGAGTATGTCTCTGCCAAACCACTAGTTCATTTTGGGTGGCGTAAATGTGTAAATGGCACATGTTTATTTTGTTACTGGATCTAACTTATAAAGTACTGTTCATTTTTAATTATTTAGATAGTACTATTCTCAATGTTTCACATGGAGATGGTTATTTGTTGCTCTTATATGTGCTTAACTAAGGTAATACCAACCGATAATACGACGGGTCCAAGAAGCTGCTCAGAGATAGTGATAACATTCCCCTGGTAACATACATGGTAGCACTTTATCTTAAAAGAAATTTGAAATGTGCTCCTATTGAGAATCCCACGGGAATACCTTTTTTTGCTATTGGCCTGGGTAAAACAAGCCGAAGTGCAAAGCACAGACTTCGGTCTATCCATCTAGTTGGGAATTCGATGATTCAATACAATTGAGGTTCTGTGATTAGATCTTTTACTCCTCCTAGTATCTTCAGAAGCTGAGCCTTCTTTCAATTTCCAGTCATAAATCTCTCATGAAAAATAATATCCAACCATTCGTAACTTTGTGCTGTATAAAAGTACCGAGAAGCAAAAGAGAGAACTGATGATCAACAATGTACAAGAATGACTCCTCATGATTGGTGATGTCTAATGCACAAGAGAAGCTTCTTATGTAGCAGTCTCAGAATACCTACAAAATAATTTGTAATTATTTTCTATGTCTAGTAAGGTAAGTGGAAATGCTACTAATAAATGCATATCATTATATGATATATTAGGGATTAGCATGAAATATTCTGCAGTATTCTGGCTTACGTTCAATAAATCAAGCCTTGTAAGCTGTAGCAATTTGAAAAAAAAATCAAGCTTGATAATGTAGACACATGTAAGTCTATTAATTCTCTTGACTCCCACCAAACTGAGCTACCGTTTTGCCCATGTTAGCTCCGAAATTAAATAGGTCCAGGAACTGATGTTTGAGGGGATATGTCCTAATCATTCATCAGGCCCAAAGGGTTATTATCTACCATCGCAACTCTGGATGAATTTTGATAGTACTCATTCTGAAGGTTTCTTATGTGTTTCCATGCCCAACACCTTAAAGCATGATTCCTAGTTTGTGGCTTTGTGCACCATGGATCTTGAGCTCCATATTTAGCTTGTACAGATCTTTCTTCGTGATACTTTTTGTGGGTGCTGTTTTAGTTTTTCTGAGAAAGATCATTATTACTTATAAAAATGTTTCCAGCTTCCTTATCACTTTATGTTACTGAACTCTATTTTTTTTTATGAAGATGTTACTGTACTCTATTTGAATAAATAGATTTTTTTTGTTGAAAATGTACTGGAATATTTGAGTAATTAGAATTTTTCGTCACTTTTTTCCATCCAATAGGTAATCCCTCAAAAAAATTTCCAACTTTATCTGTATCTTTCTTGGAATAGACATCATTTAAGTGGACAGACCAAAGAAAAAAAAGACATGTAATTGGGGAGTTAGTTATTTGTTGTGTTAAAAAAACGTTAGCAGGTAATGAGTCTAGCACGCTATTTATAAGTAGTAGTCTCTCACCAATTGGATTTTCCTACTGGACAACCTCTTTCAAACTTCTCCACGATCATTCTTACATTTAAATTTTTTTCTTGATAATAAAAAAAACACTATTAGAAGTAGAGGAGCGGGCTTATCCCTACACCAACAAACTAAGCCTGGTATTTAAGTGGAGAAGGGTAGAGGGGCAGGCTTATCCCCGAGTTTCGAAGGCTGTGGTTGGTCCTAATTTGTTACTGAGTTAATGGTACCAATTTATTCCTTGCTCCGAGATGCATGCCCAAACCACACATAATCTCAATCTTACATCTTATATTCTTTCTTAACTCTTTTTGTCCGTGGAGTTCATTTAGAAGTTGGAAAAATAGCTTTTTGCTAGATTTATATGCAGGGGACCCATGAAATTATGACCCGCTCAAGTTATTTAAAACTGGACGAGTTTGGCTGGGATATATTTATTGTCTTGTCAATTTGGGCTACCTATGCGCAGCCCTAATTAACCCAAACTTTTAGGATGGTTTGCTTGGGTTGCGCCTAAATTAACTTATTATTTTAGCCGAAATAGACCCAACATGTTGACCCACTGGATGAGTTATGGCCCAAAGAATTTATTGATTTGACTTGTTTTTACCTCCTATAGTTTAGCCCAACACATCCATTTGGCACTCTTACTTAAGTGCAAGCCTGAAATAGTCTAAAAAACCAACATATTTACTGTTACAATCTATTTCTTAGTTATTTTATGGGTCGTTATGTAACAGCCCATGGACTGTTGGCGGTTAAACTTGAAACGGGGTTTCTAGCAAAACTTGCCTTGGGCAAATCTCACATCGGAATGGGAGGGGTTAGTTACGGACTGTATAAGGGTGAGTTTAGGATTCTAATTCTGTTTGGGATGATAAATGACCTACTTAACTCAGTGGTTAAATTACTGCTTTCATATGGCGAGAGTTGATGCGATGGTTCAAATCCAATCAAGGAGACAAAACCATAAGGCCCAAAAACCTTGAGGTGGTGCAGAGGAGAGCTAAAGTGGACTATACCTTGATAGTTGGGTCTGGGCCGTGGCACGTTGAAGTTATGATGGTGGTTATCTTTTCACTGGTTAGGTGCTAGTCACAGTGTAATCACCACTTCTCATTTTTGTTATCCTCATTTCTGCAATATTTTTTTTCCTTCTGGTTGTCTGCTAGATTTTTGCATAAGTCTCATAACCTCTCTTTATTTGAAATTCTAATCAGTGCCTACTCTTAGGTCTTGACTGTCTGATTATTTGACCTACTGCAATCAGCAGGCTACTTCTTGTGCACCTTTCAATTTCAATGACGGTTGCTCTAAATTCATGGTTATATTTGGTTTTCATTGCTTTGTTCTATTCTTACAGGTTTTTAGGTGCTATTAAGCAGTACTTGTGTTTGTCGCTTTTGAAAAACAGCGCTTCAAGTCTCATGATTGTCTTCCAGCTTTCATGCTCAATTTTTATAAGTCTGGTTGCAAGATTTAGAGGCGGACTCAAGGTAGAAATTGGAGTTTTCTTTCCCATGATTGTTCTTAGAGTATTGGAAAATGTTGCTCAACCAAATTTCCAACAGAAAATGATAGTGCTTCGATTTCTCGAGAGGCTCTGCATTGATTCACAGATTCTGGTTGATATATTCCTCAATTATGATTGTGATGTCAATTCGTCAAACATATTTGAGAGGTATCTTTCAAATCCTGTTGTCTGTGTCTTACATGTTTAAGAAATTTCACCTTAGTCTGATTATAAATTTCATCTGGTTCCTGCTTTGTTGTCCCACACAATTCTCCCAGAATGGTCAATGGGCTTCTTAAAACTGCTCAAGGGGTACCTCCTGGTACAACGACAACTCTGTTGCCACCACAAGAGGCAACGATGAAGCTAGAAGCAATGAAGTGCTTAGTGTCTATCTTGAAGTCATTGGGAGACTGGATGAACAAACAACTGCGTATTCCGGATACTCATTCAACAAAAAAGTACGAGGCACATGACAGTAACTCGGAACCTGGGACTCTTCCCATTGCAAATGGCAATGAGGATGAGCATATTGAAGTATCAGATTCTCATTCTGAATCCTCTAGTGAAGTTTCGGATGTTTCTACGATTGAGCAGCGTCGCGCTTACAAGCTTGAGCTTCAGGTAGGTGATAAGTATATTTGTTCTTTGGACCAGTAACTATTTTGATTGCCAAAAGAATTGTCATGAGCAGTGTCTGCGACATGGTCTAACTTGAAACTTGTGCAGGAAGGTATATCTCTCTTTAACAGGAAACCCAAGAAAGGCATTGAATTCCTGATTAATGCTAATAAAGTGGGGAGCTCACCAGAAGAAATTGCGGCATTTCTTAAAGATGCCTCTGGTTTGAATAAGACTTTAATAGGCGATTACCTTGGGGAAAGGGATGACTTAGCATTGAAAGTAATGCATGCGTATGTGGAATCCTTTGATTTCCAAGGAAAGGAGTTTGATGAAGCCATCAGGGCCTTTCTACAAGGATTCAGATTGCCTGGTGAGGCCCAGAAGATTGATCGAATAATGGAAAAGTTTGCTGAACGGTACTGTAAATGCAATCCAAAGGCTTTTAGTAGTGCAGACACTGCCTATGTCCTTGCTTATTCAGTTATATTGCTTAACACTGATGCCCACAATCCTATGGTCAAAACGAAGGTATGCTTTTCGTTTTGCTGGAGATGACTATTTGTTTATGCCCGTTTTCAGTAATTTGGCCTGATATCCCATTATTCTGTAGATGTCAGCTGATGATTTTTTAAGGAACAATCGCGGAATTGATGATGGAAAGGATTTGCCAGAGGATTATTTGAGATCTTTGTATTTGCGGATATCGAGAAATGAAATTAAAATGAAAGATGATAACTTGGCTCTCCAACAAAAGCAGTCTTTGAACTCTAACAGAATTTTAGGTTTAGACAGCATTTTGAATATTGTTGTCCGTAAGCGAGGAGATGGCAGTATGGAGACTAGTGATGATCTAGTCAGACACATGCAGGAGCAGTTCAAAGAGAAAGCTCGCAAATCCGAGTAAGATTCACTTGATAATTCTTCTATGCCTGGACGGGAGAAGTTATATTCTTGAAGTATTATCTTACTTCCATCATTTTGTCTTTATTCTTAACCGCTCCTTTTCTTTACCCTCTGTAGCAGTTTCATGTAAATAAGATATAAGAATGAGAGCTTTAAAAGAATTACATATTAATCTGCTGCTGAAAAATGATTATACTATTTACTGTGTTGTATCTTTTTGTGAGATCAATCTTTCACACATTCATATTCATTAGGAAGCTTTAGAAGGATATGTCATAGTATCATTGCTTATGATCTCTTTTAGGGAAGAAAGAAATATGTAATTTATTCATTATTCAAGGTCAATCTTGTTTACCACCTTTCATTCCGTTGCGTGATTAACCTAGATCACTTTGAATTCAACTTGCCTTTGCAGATCAGTTTATTATGCTGCAACAGATGTGGTGATCCTCAGATTCATGGTAGAGGTCTGCTGGGCTCCAATGTTGGCTGCCTTTAGTGTTCCTCTAGACCAAACTGATGATGGAGTTGTGATAGCTCTGTGTTTGGAAGGATTTCGTTGTGCAATCCATGTTACTGCTGCAATGTCCATGAAAACACATAGGGATGCTTTTGTGACTTCTCTTGCAAAATTTACTTCTCTTCACTCACCTGCAGACATCAAACAGAAAAACATAGAAGCAATCAAGGTTTGTGTTTGCTCCTAGTATTGCATGCCCATGATTCTACTGTACTGAGTTAATCTGTTTTGTTGCTAATCTGCTTTTTGGTGTTGCTACCAAGCTTGCAATTTGATTTTCTTTTAATTTTTATTTATTGTATAGAGACTCTGCATAATATTCATGAAACCCCTTTTATGTACGCATTGTTGTCAGGACTTATAGTTTCCTCCCGAGCTAGCAGCTTATCCTATCTCCAGCATCGAAGTGAATGATGGATTTAACAAGAGGACTTCCTTTGTGTTGGCAGCTGATAATACGGTTTAGTAACATTAGAACGTTGATGCGGTGAATTTTAGAACAAGCTAGAATGAGTCTTAACAGATTGGAGTCATACTTGGTGGCTATTGTCTATAGTTTGGAACTGATTGTTATAGGATAAATTGTAGGGCAAATTGTTGGAATTCATCAATAGAGCTGATGTACCTTCTATTGGGTAAGGTTGTGTTGAAGTGTCATAAGTTCAACATACCCCTTTAATTCACGTCCAAGGATACTATTAGCTTGTGAAACCACGACTCACTGATAATGAAACAATATGGTTTGACCTAAAATGATGTTTGAGTCAAATAACTGTCAATGGCACTGGGAATTGATCTTAGTTTGATTGTAGCTTTCACCTTTCTTTTAGGCATAATATTTAATGTATCAAAGGATAGTTTCACAATATTTTTTATATTTAAATGAGTTTAGACTTCTCAACTTCAAAATTCTTTTATTCACCATACCTAAAAATAATATTAAGTTGTAACCTTTTGTCAACACCTATTCCTTTTTTTTTTTGGTTGAGAAGGTAACAAATTTTATTATACTAAAAAGATAGTCTTTAGCACGTACAGTGTTACAAGACCCAAAGTGTGGACATTAGGAATAAAACCTATTCTGACAAGTAGGAATAAAACTCAAAACTCTCATATTGATAACCGTCCAGGCGAAATGTGGACATTCATCTGGTAGTAGTTAAATTTTGACAAAATTTGGTTATAAACATAAACAAGCCAAACAGGAAAACCACCATTTGACTAAATTTTATTCGAGAATGATCTTGGATGATGATAGGAATGCAAAGGATAAGGTCTTGGTCTGCTTCATTAAAAAGGATAAGGTATTGGTCTGCCCTAACAGATATCAGTGCCTTTGGAAATGAGAATAAGACTAAAAGTAAACTTTCTAATGATAATAGTGCCTATCTGCTATATATTTTTTTTGGTAGGGTACTTTCTTGATTTTTTTCTATGCTCTTAAGAAATTTTCACACCCTTGTCCCTCTTTCAAGCCTAACTCCAGAGTTTTGCGCATTCCCATTATGATATTGAACAATCTGTGGTCTAAAATTAGTTTTCCGCTCCTCTTTACTACCAAACTCCTTGTTCCATTATTTCTTAAATTATCTCTCTTTTACTCACAGGAAATATTTTGGATACTGCTGCAGTTATCCTATTTTCATTGACCTATTTCTGCTCAAGTCTGCCCAAAAGTGACTTAATCCTAGTTAAAAGTTTACGCATCCAATAATTTAAATTCTTATTAACTATGAGGCCTGGATGCTCGGCAAAGCCATGCTCAGCTCCATTAATTTTGGTTAACTTGGAGTTTTGGTTCTTAATTTTTTTTTTATTTTTACTTTATGAAAGGAACTTTGGTTCTTCATCTTTGGGAGAAAACATCTCTAGAATTAGTCTCGAGTTCAATAGCTGATCTAAATATGGGTTTTTATTTTTACTTTATGAAAGGAACTTTGGTTCTTCATCTTTGGGAGAAAATATCTCTAGAATTAGTCTCGAGTTCAATAGCTGACATGGCAACCCGCAGACTAGCCATGTCATGCTTAATCACCTCTCCCCAATACCTCTTAGGTCTCCCTCTGCCTCGCCGTACACCAACCATCGGCAGCCGCTCACAACTCCTCACCGGGGCATCAAGACTTCTCCTCCGCACATGCCCGAACCACCTCAGCCTCGCTTCTCGCATCTTCTCATCCACCGGGGCACCCTCACCTTCTCTCGAATAACTTCATTCTTAATCTTATCTAACCTGGTGAGCCCGCACATCCACCTGAGCATCCTCATCTCCGCAACCTTCATTCTCTGAACATGAGAGTTCTTCACTGGCCAGCACTCCGCCCCATACAACATGGCAGGTCTAATCACAGCTCTATAAAATTTCCCCTTGAGTTTCTGTGGAACTTTCTTGTCACACAGGACTCCTGATGCAAGCGTCCACTTTGACCACCCCGCTCCTATACGATGAGTGACGTCCCCGTCAATCTCTCCGTCTGCCTAAATCACCGACCCAAGATATCTGACACTGTCACTCTTGGCGATGACCTGAGATTCAATCATCACGTCCCTGCCTACTTCGCTTGGCTCGGCGCTAAACTTCACTCCAGGTATTCTTTCTTTAGATCTGCTTATTTTGATACCCTTGGACTCGAGAGCCTGTCTCCATACCTCTAACCTCTCAATAACACCGACCCTCGTCTCGTCTATCAAGACTATGTCATCAGCAAACAACATACACCAAGGCACATCCCCTTGAATATGTCGGGTTAGAGCATCCATCACCAAGGCAAACAAGAGAGGGCTAAGCGCCGATCCTTGATGGAGCCCCATAACCACTGGAAAATTGTCTGAGTCGCCACTCACCGTCCTAACCCTAGTCTTAGCTCCATCGTACATGTCCTTGATTACTCTGATGTAGGCTTCCGGCACGCTCTTCGCCTCCAAGCACCTCCATAGCACCTCCATTTGGACCTTGTCATACGCCTTCTCCAAGTCGATAAGCACCATGTGCAGGTCCTTCTTCTTATCCCTGAACTGCTCCACCAGCCTCCTGACAAGGTGGATAGCTTCTGTAGTGGAGCGACCCGGCATGAAACCGAACTGGTTCACAAATATAGATGTCATCTCCCTCACCCTCGCCGCGATCACCCGCTCCCAGACCTTCATGGTGTGACTTATTAATTTGATACCCCTATAGTTGTTGCAGCACTGGATGTCCCCTTTGTTCTTGTACAAGGGCACCACTATACTCCACTTCCACTCCTCCGGCATCCTTTTGGTCTTGAAGATCGCATTGAACAAACTGGAGAGCCACTCCACTCCTGACCTACCCATGCATTTCCGGAACTCCACCGGGATCTCGTCAGGCCCGGTCGCTCGACCCCTACTCATCCTACGCAAAGCCCCCATGACCTCCTCCGCCCTAATGCGCCTGCAGTACCCAAGGTCTCTATGTCGCTCTGAATGCCCCAACTCCCCTAGCTCTATGTTACGATCCCCCTCCTCGTTAAGTAAGTCTTGAAAGTACGCCTGCCACCGCTGCTTGACTTGAGACTCCCCCATCAGAACTCTACCATCCTCGCCCTTGATGCACCTAACTTGGTCAAGATCACGCGCCTTCCTTTCCCTTGCTTTAGCTAACCGGAATAACTTCTTGTCCTCGCCTTTCTCCCCTAATTCCTCGTACATGCGACCAAACGCCGCGTTTTTAGCTTCCGTAACCGCCAGCTTTGCTTCTTTCCTCGTCACCTTGTAGATCTCCATGTTCGCTCTCCTTTCTTCCTCGCTTGTGCTCCCTGCCAACTTAGCAAACGCCGCCTTCTTCACCTCCACTTTTCCTTCGATTACATCGTTTCACCACCAGTCGCCCTGATCTCTGCCTGAATAGCCCTTGGCTACCCCGAGCACATCCCGTGCTACCTCCCTAGCCAAGTTCGCCGTCTCTGACCACATAGCGTCCGCTTCCCTGGAACTTCTCCAAGCTCCGCCCTCAGCTAACCTCATCTCCAACTTCTGTGCTTTTTCCTTAATCAAAACACCCCATCTAATCCGCGGTTGTCCCCGAGCACCCCTCCTGAGAATTAAACTAAATTTACTTAAATCCAAGAAGAAAAAAATCCTTGTGCGAGTTTGCCTGCACCTCCTTGCAGATATGTGATTTCATGTGTATAATGAAGGGGTTGTTGGCAATTACACTGCTCGTGGGTTTTAGGCTCTAGATTTGTCATATTTTGGTGGGACTTCATGTATGTTAATAGACCGCTCCTCACTGACCAAGTGGCAAATGTAAAAGCAGGACCACATTTCTTGTCAATGTAGCAGGTAGTCTGGACCTTGTTTGACCTGAGTGGTTAGTTTCCCTGTGTCAGTGCTATTAAGTTGCCGTGTTATCTTCTCCATAGAAGACTATACAGTATCCTTGCAAGTAAAGGCTGGTGGTCATAAGTTCTATACTCATCCTTTCCTTGAGTTCTGTGAGAAACTCATCGACTTTCCTTTTTGTTTAACAGGCAATTGTTACGATCGCAGATGAGGATGGAAACTACCTGCAGGAGGCATGGGAACATATTCTGACATGTGTTTCTCGGTTTGAACACTTGCATCTCTTGGGGGAGGGTGCCCCTCCAGATGCGACTTTTTTTGCACTTCCTCAAAATGAATTTGACAAGTCAAATCAAACTAAGTCTAGCATCCTTCCTGTCTTGAAAAAGAAAGGTCCTGGGAAGATTCAAAGTGCAGCTGCAGCTATGAGGAGAGGTTCATACGATAGTGCTGGTATTGGTGGCAGTGCTGCTGCAGGCATCACATCTGAGCAGATGAACAACTTGGTCTCTAACTTAAACATGTTGGAACAAGTTGGTGAAATGAACCGCATATTCATAAGGAGTCAGAAATTAAACAGTGAGGCTATAGTGGATTTTGTTAAAGCTTTATGCAAGGTCTCCATGGAAGAATTACGTTCTACTTCGGATCCACGGGTTTTTAGTCTCACAAAGATGGTTGAGATTGCGTACGTTCTTTGGTTTCTTTACATAAAGTGTATATTTTGCTTTCCCTTTCTCTTCCTGATAACTAGCAGAAATTGATTCATTTTCGTTAAACAGGCACTACAACATGAATCGTATCAGATTTGTTTGGACAAAAATCTGGCAAGTTCTTGGTGAATTTTTTGTGACCATTGGCTGCTCCGAAAATCTTTCAATTGCCATATTTGCAATGGATTCTTTACGCCAGTTATCAATGAAGTTCTTGGAGAGAGAGGAATTGGCTAACTATAATTTCCAGAATGAGTTTATGAAGCCTTTTGTGATTGTTATGCGCAAGAGTAGTGCTGTTGAGATTAGAGAATTGATCATCAGATGTGTCTCTCAAATGGTTTTATCTCGAGTCAATCATGTGAAGTCCGGATGGAAGAGCATGTTCATGGTATAAACCATCTTTTGATCTTTACTCCATTATAGATTACATGTTAATACTGAATATTCATTCTTTTCTTAAATTTCTAGTTTGTTAATACTGAATATTCATTCTTACATGTTAATACTGTATATTCATTCTTTTCTTAAATTTCTAGTTTGTTCTTTTCACCTAATGTTTTTTTTCCCTTTCTGATTACCTAATGTTTTCAGGTCTTCACCACTGCTGCTTATGATGACCATAAAAATATTGTGCTGTTGTCTTTCGAGATAATGGAAAAGATTGTGCGAGATTATTTTCCATATATTACAGAGACTGAGACCACCACATTCACAGACTGCGTTAACTGCCTTATTGCATTTACTAATAGTAGGTTCAACAAAGATATTAGTCTCAATGCCATTGCTTTCCTTCGTTTATGTGCGGCAAAACTTGCTGAAGGTGATCTTGGCTCCTCGAGGAACAAGGACAAAGAAGCTTCTGGGAAGCCTTCACCATCTTCACCTCATAAAAAAAAAGACCACAATATTGAAAATGGAGAATTGACAGATAAGGAGGACCATCTGTATTTCTGGTTTCCTCTGTTGGCTGGTAAGGACAAAGACATTAGACTTAGACCACGATTTCATGCCTGTAAAGCAAATGCTCTCTTTCACTGTTCTTTGTAGAGACATTTTTTAAGGCTAGGTTAATATTTGTTATACTTGTTTAAGAAATTATTCCTTTTCTCTTACAGGACTATCTGAACTTAGCTTTGACCCGAGGCCTGAAATCAGAAAGAGTGCTCTGCAAGTGCTGTTTGATACCTTACGCAATTATGGGCACCATTTCTCTCTATCTTTATGGGAAAGGGTGTTTGAATCTGTCCTATTTCCAATCTTTGACTATGTTCGACATACGATTGATCCTTCAGGTGAAAACTCACCTATGCATGGAAATGATGATGAAGAGGGTGAGCCTGATCAGGATGCATGGCTTTATGAGACCTGCACACTGGCACTCCAACTGGTCGTAGATCTTTTTGTTAAATTTTATGACACAGTCAAACCTCTTCTGAAGAAAGTGCTGTTCTTATTGGTGAATTTTGTCAAGCGTCCTCATCAGAGTCTTGCTGGTATTGGCATTGCTGCATTTGTCCGTCTTATGAGCAATGCTGGGAATCTTTTCTCTGAAAACAAATGGCTTGAAGTGGTTTTGTCCCTTAAAGAAGCTGCTAATGCAACTCTTCCCGACTTCTCTTTTCTTCTGAATGAAAATAACAATTATTGGTCCCAGGAAGAAGATATGGCTAGGAATAGCAATGCTGAAACCACTGGGACAGATTCTCCAGAGGAGGACTTGGAGAACCTGAGGAGGCACCGTCTATATGAAGCTATTTCTGATGTGAAGTGTAGGGCTGCTGTTCAGCTATTATTAATTCAGGTATCCAGCATAGCCGTTACTGTGGGTTTAGTTTTAATTCATTTATATATGCTCTCCTGAAGCAAGTAAAGATGGTATACAGTATGTTAATGGACAAGATAAAGGGCTTGATCAGTACATTGCTTCATGTTCCTACATAAAAATCATTAGTGTGAGGGACTCAGAAAGCCTAATGAGTGTCGTACTGTTTAAAAGATCTTTTGCATATCTCGTGGTTTGACTTGACATTGTTAGACACAAATTGAAGGCGGATAACATGTCAAGTTAAGTGGGAGAAATGTGGGGTTGCCATATAGTTTTGGCTTTAAAATATATAGGCACAGTTAGAAATTTTGGACGCATGTATATCTGCTGTGCTAGTGTTTATTCAATCTCTTAAGCTAGAAATGTATATATGGATAAAAAATAACAGATTTATGTTGGAAACTGAAGCTATTTTTAAATGTCTAGAAGGAGATACCATATTCGAATTTGAGTAATTTGATGAAGGTTGGGCTACGATATTTTAATAAGGAAAGATAACTGGATAAGTACTCCACTTGATAAACAACCTACCATTCATGAGTTACTGATTTACGGTTGCGTTATCTTTTCTCACAGTTTTTAATCAATCTGAGAGTAGTACTATTTTATTTTTTGATATTAGAACTATAACTAGTAACACCTTCATAGAAGTTAGTACCTATGTTATTTCATCATAGTTTCTTTTACGTATGACTAGAACTGGGGAAACAGAATGAAATTATAATTGGCTAATACTATGAACCCTTGATGCCTTCTCAACTTTCAGACAATCTTTCTATTGCTGATCTCTGTAGTTTGAGATTAGAGACTCAGAATATCTCAGAATCCTGTAGGACGATCTTTGATATGATCGGTGTTCGTGTTTTTGGTGTTTGGCGGTTGTGTTTCTCTTTCTAGGTGTCTACTTGCACTCAGGATATCTTTGTATTGTTATTTTGGTCATTGCTCAAGTATGGGGGCCGTGTGCTTCCTTAAAATGTCATGTCTTCAGAAAGAACATCGATATTATTAGAAACCTTGTATGGTCACTTTGATTAATCTTTCCTGCTTTTCGTGTATATTTGGAGAGCATAATTACTACCATACTGGTCTCTTGCACATTGCAGGCTGTGATGGAGATCTACAACATATACCGACCTCAGCTGTCCAGCAAAAATATCATTGTCCTCTTTGATGCCATGCATGGTGTGGCGTCTCATGCTCATAAGATAAACAGTGACGCAACACTGCGGTCAAAGCTTCTAGAGTTCAGTTCCATGACCCAAATGCAGGACCCTCCATTATTACGGCTTGAGAATGAGGCATATCAAATTTGCCTCTCATTTTTACAAAATCTTGTGCAAGATAAACCTATTGGTTTTGAAGATTCTGAAGTGGAAACTTACCTCGTCAACCTTTGCAGCGAGGTCTTACACTTCTATATTGAAATTGCACGTTCAAGACAAATGTCTGAGTCATCTCTTGGTGCACAACTTCGTTGGTTAATCCCCCTTGGCTCTGGTAGAAGGAGAGAGTTGGCTGCACGTGCACCTCTTATCATTGCAACCCTCCAGGCAATATGTAGTTTAGGAGATGCATCATTTGAGAAAAACTTGTCTTGCTTCTTCCCATTACTTTCAAGCTTGATAAGTTGTGAGCATGGCTCAAATGAGATTCAGTTAGCCCTGAGTGATATGCTCAGCTCATCCGTGGGTCCTGTTTTGCTTCGATCATGTTGAGCTTAGGGTACTCATATGTTTTTTTTTCTTCGATATATGGTAATATTTCTTGTATTTTTGCAATTTTTGCTATTATCTAATATTGCAGAAAGATAGTTATGGTGCTTCAAAAACTAGTGATTGTTTATCTGCCCAGGCATTTAGAACCTTCTGCAATATACTGAGGAGCTTAGCTCTTTGTAGAATCATTAGATGTTAGCAGGAGTTCTGGTGTTGTATGTGTAGCATTTTCCTCTACATTGTATGAGCAATTTCATGTCTAAAGTTTGCTTGTTCTGTATCGGCTCAGAATCATTTTGTGGGCTTTGTTTATCTGATTAGTTGCAGGGGTCTGGTAATTGATGTTTGATTTTACAGCTCTGAAGCGGTATAAGATCATCCATGGCGATGCTGTTGGTTAGAAGACAGATGTTATTTGTGTTTGATGCACAGGTATGCTTTTGTTGGATTGATGTTTACTTCTTTTTTCAATTTATTTTTTGATGGTAATAGTTTTCGGGCCAGCTTGCATGTACCTCGGCTAATACACCGACAAGCACACTTGATGGATTGGCCTCTCATGAGCAGATGGCTTAAACTAAATATTGTTGCTGGGATTCAGACCTAGGGTTTTTAGGTTGTTACTTCTATGCTTCAACCATAGCACATTTCCTTGGGGATGGGTGCATGGCTACCTTTTCATAATTGCTTTATGGAACATATTTGAAGAGGGCCTCTGATTTTTTACTGAACCTGCGAGGAAATATTTTCCCTGGCATAGCCAACTGTTTTTTTAATCTTATTAAGCAATGACCATTCAGGGGCTCCAGAATTTTCTCTGAAAGGCGTCAGCGTACAGACTGTCATTATTCTTTTACAACTCAAAGACATACTTTGCTGGTGATCCAGTTCTTTCCCGTTATCATGGACTAACAGAATAACTAAGGTTTCTGAACCCTCGAAAAAGGTCCCTTTCCTCTTTATGCAAGTTTTTGTTTCTGCTATGTCTGGGTGATTAATTGTGGTCTTTATGCGATGTGATTTTGGAGAGCTGCCAGTCCACTTTCCACGTTGTTTCTTAACCTGTTTTCCTTTTTCCATGTAGAGCTTCTGTTGAAAAACAGACAGATATCATTGAGTGGTTCATTCGTATCCTTTTTATAGAAGTGCTTTTTTACGAGGAAACGGTCTCTTATAGCCACTTATAATTTCAATAGATGAAATGACATTTTCATATCTCTTATGTGTAGAAATAAAGATAGCTGGTAAGAAAGACATAAAGTTACAAACATAATTTTAAAGGACTATAAAACCAATTGGAGTAGTAATTTTCCTTATCTTCAAAATCTAGTGGTGACATAGTGCCTCTTACGGTCGTATCAGTGATTTGCAACTTTCATTTATCCAGGGAACTCTGTTTTTGAATCTTCCCACGTTGTTTAATTTCTGTTCAGCTATATAATTACAAATGACTGAAAGACCCATCTTACTGGTCTTAAAGAAATGTCTCTCTTTTTTTTTTCTTTTTCTGGTAGATATCAATGTGAAGGGAGACACAAAAATTTTCCCGTCCAAAAAATATCACTCATCGCTTTTCAAGATTCAAAACAAGATTTTGGGCGTGCGTTTAGAGTGTTTTACCTGTGATTTTAACGCGCATAGGTGTTGGCTTAAAAGTTTCTTAGAATTAATTTAATGTAGTGTAATTCTAGAAATCGGTCAATTGACTATGGATAAACTAAAATGTCAAATTCGATTGGAGAAAGATAAGATTCATCTATTACTAGGTGACTTCTAAAACATTGCACCTTGGTCCCTACAGAATCCCAAGTACCTTCTCTTGCTGTTGGAAAGAGTATTTGTGTCTTAATTGCCGTCTGACATGTAAATTCCAAGAGATTGTTCATTAACACTTAATTCGTTCACAAACGGAGGCCCCAAGAGCCTAAAAGAGAAAGGAAAAAAAAACATGATGTATTGCCGGCAATTTTCCTTATTCTATTATAAATTAAACTTGGCTACTAGCACAGCAAAGACATTGTCGACATGATTTCTTCCACTTCTTTCTTCTGCTGCTTCATTCTAACTTGGAAAAGGTTCAGAATTTTTCATTTTAATAGAAAGAGAGAACGAAATCTGAGTACTTGGAAAATGCAGGTTGCTTTCTGTAGGACCACATGAGGACTATAGTATGATTAGAAAGTGACAAATGACTCAGTTTCTTTTCCCAAATTCCATGGCACATGTAATGTCACATGATACTTCTCTTACATTCATTTGTGCTTACTAGTTCTACTTCTTGACTATTGACAATAATTCAACTACCACTATTTTTCAGTCTTTTACTCTTATCTTTTCTCTTTTTCTCCAAGATCCTAGTTAAAAGATCACTATGGATTCTTTCAGAATATGGTTCAAGTCTTTGCATAACTCTGCTGGAAAATTTCTTGGACAATCTATGTACTGGAAAAAAGAGAAAAAGAAACCAAAGAGAATGGTTTCTGATTTCAGTTGGTTATCAGGTTTTGCAGCTATGGAAATCTCTAGTCAACTTAAATTAGTCTTTTAAATTCATAGATGCTAATGGAGATGGAAAGATATCTCCACTGGAGTTAACTGAAATTTTGTCGAGTCTTGGACATGAAAAAGTAAAAGCTGCTGAAGAATTAGCTGAAGTTATGGTAAAAGAAATGGATAGTGATGGGGATGGATTTGTGGATTTGGATGAGTTCATGAGTATTATGGGGGTAGAAAATGATCAAGTTTTTGGTGATTCTACTAAGGATATTGATGAGCTTAAGGAAGCTTTTCTTGTTTTTGATTCTGATAAAAATGGAGTTATATCAGCTAAAGAGTTGAGGAGAGTCCTAATTAGTCTTGGTTGTGTAAATTGCAGTGTGTCGTAGAATGATTAAAGGGGTTGATAAAGATGGTGATGGATTTGTAAATTTTGATGAGTTTAAAGAGATGATGGGTGCTGGTTGCAATCTTTAGTATAGTAAGCTCATAATCTTTTTTTTATTCTATTTTTGTATTATTTGGGATTTAAAGGGGAGCTTAGCACAGGTTAAGAGTTGTCTTTGCGTGATCACGAGTTTACACTGTGAAAACAAAACGTTGATTGACCCAATATGGTTTGGCTTTTCTCCGAACAAGACGCATACAAAGAACTTAGTGTATCAGACTGACTTTTCTTTTTAATGTTTGGAATTCTTCATTTATAATGATAAGCAACCCCACTTCCAACTTAGAGGTTGTGAGTTCGAGTCTCCCCAAGAGCAAGGTGGGAAGTTCTTTGAGGTAAGGATGTCGGGGGTCTATTTGGAAACAGCCTCTCTACCTAAGGGTAGGGGTAAGGTCTGCGTACATACTACCCTTCCCAGACCCTACTAAGTGGGATTAGACTGGGTTGTAATTGTTGTTGTTATGTTCACCGTGAAAATTCACCTTTTCTTGTAGTTAGATAGACTTAGTATTGTCATGCTTGTATTTTCTCGTCATATTATTAAGCTCGACTCTTTCATTGCCTCCAATAATTTCAGAGATCAGGGTCAAGATCTGAAGATAAAGTATGTACGTACAAGTATACCTGATACAAACACAGCTATTTATTAGCTGCCTCCTCACGTGACACGTTTCAATTGTTATATCCTTTGAAAGGATTAAAAAACTATCAAAATTGTTTACTCTTGAGTCTTGTCGCAAGTTCTTGACCTAAATTGGTCTCCTTTTTCTTGGGGTCTTTAAAATATTTAAAAATAGAATATTTCACAGCAATGATTTTTTCTCTTTTATTCTTCTACGAAAATTTTCATTAACGAAATTCATGTACTAAACTTTGTTAATATATTACATTTTGATTAAATAAGAGAAGAAGTCACTATTCCGTTTATCAGATTTTGTGATTAAAACTGAAAAGCTCCTTTTTCATCAAACGAAATGTTTATGATTGAGGCGAAATCTAGCATTGGTGTTTAACTGAATCATATTTTTTGACATTGAGTAATAAATATGGGTGAAATTTAAAAATAACCAGATTTACAAGTGGTAACGAAAAATAGCTATAGTTTTAAAAGTAATTAAAATTTAATCACTTTTCATGTAAAGATAAATCTGGACGAAAACACTCTTCAAAATTCGGAAAATATTCCAGCATAATATACTGGAGTACCAGCATAATATATCGGTCAATCATAATATGCTGAAATTCCAGCATAATATACGGGTCCAACATAATATGCTAGAAGTTCATACATTAATGCTCCAATCTCAATATATTGTGCTAAAACTTTCTGTGTATTGGTGTTGGAGTTCCAGCATAATATGCTGGAAGTTCATATACATGTACACCAATATATTATGCTGGAATTTTTCGTGTTGCAGCAAAATAATAATTATTTTTCAAACACCGACTAACTATTTTCAATTATCAGTCTAAAAACTTCGAAAACTAATTAGTCCGTGTTGTTTTCACATAAATATATATGTGAGAAGTTCTTAAAATGTTGCTAAATGTATTAAATTTGGAGCCCATAATTTAAAATTTGGATTATTACACAAGTAGCTAACTAGCAGAGGAAGACTTTTATGGGCCATTCCTTTTTTATTTGGTTTTGGGCTGGATTCGTTCATTAAACTTAAGAAGAGCGCACTACTTTTATTTCTTGAGATTTTTTTATTTCTATACACTATTAAAAATTTTATTAACCTAAATATTCATATTTAATAAATTGTCTTACCTACATAAGTTTTATTAACAAAATATATATATTACACCTTAAAAGGCTCCCAATTCATTATTAGTGCAGAGATTTAGTATCCAACACACACAATTATAAGACATTGAACATGTTAACATTAAACGTCTACCAAGAAGACGTTGAGCATAGTATCCAACACACACAATTATAATATTTATTTATGTTAGTGCTGGCCGTACCTCGGGTAAACTGGAAGCTTAGAAAAATTTCATAGTAAATAATGGCGCCTTCCTAACATTTGGATGTATTATGTTTCGTCTTTCACCTATTTCACTGTGTCTACAAGTATTTTGCAAAAGAACTAACAGAGGGGAGGGGAGGAAAAAATATTTCTGTGCAATCCTTTAAGAATATCCAGTTAAATATAACTACATTAACATATAATTTAAATGCAAAGTTTATACAATATATCTTCTTTATATTATGTATTTGATTTGTACATAGTAAAATTAAATTTCATACAACTAATTATGTATTATGCTACAATTAAATAGAATTGGGATATAAAAATTCAATGTACCTAGTTTGTAGATATTTGGTAGATAAATTATAAATTATTTGTATTCTAATTGTAGGTGCTTTGTGTTCTGTTTTCACAAATAAAAAACGACAAAAACTTCTACAAATCTTCTGCAAAAAATGCAATTATGTCGAAAATACCAATTATGCTACAATTGAAATGGGAATTGGGATATTAAAATTCAATGTATCCAGTTTGTAGATATTTTGTAGATAAATTAAGATTATTTGTGCTCTGATTGTAGATGCTTCTTTCCGAATTTCAGTCAAACCCAAGTCTAATCTTCACCAAAACCCCTCAAAATTGAGATATAAACTCCAAAACATATTCCCAGTTATTTTTAGCAATACTCAATTAAAATAAATAATGATTTTTGAAAATCCAAATTTAAATTCAAAGCTTCAAAGCTTCAAAGCTTTTTAATGGTTGTCAATGGTAGAACTGCTGCTCTTTTGTCTCTTTGAAGGTTTGTTCTTCTTCATTGAGAAAATAAAGCTGAAGGTAAATGTGTGCATGAACTTTGAAGATTTGACTTTAATTTTGATGAACTTTGTTGTTCTTCATTGATGAACTTCAACTGGAGTAAAATGGGGAACCAACTTTGTTGAAGAGTTTCTTCAATTTTCTATGAATTTAGATGGAGTATTTGGTTTCAGAAGATGAAAAATTGTAAAAAGAACGTGGGTATGAGTAAACGTGGGTGTGACTGAGGGGTTAGAAGAGAGAAACGTGCAGATTCCTTTAATTAAGGAGTAAAAAATGTACAATTAATTATACTCTTAATTAATTATGGTATAGAATTAATAATTTGGTATATTAAATATAATTAAGTCAAACCTATTGAGAGTGATAAAGTTTCCTATGTGGCATAAGGATATAAAAATTCCTTATTTCTTTCTTCTTTCTCTTTCACTCTTTTTACTGCAACGAAATATTAGTTATGACTAATTAAATAATCATGCCACAGCGGGACAAATTAAATGAACATATAGCCATTTCCAGAGATGCTATTCAGAAATTAATCAGTACTTATTTTATCATAAAATTTTAAATTAAATATTTTTAACTTTAGGACAATTAAAAATACTTTTGTCCCAAAAAATTAAACTGAAATAATTAGAATTCAAGATGTATTGATTAATTCCTAAAGGGATTGTTACACAAATAGCATATCAGATTCAATGTATACTTTTTCTAACCGGTATAATAAATTATACATTGTTATATGAACTATATATACATTATATATATCGGCTACTTTTAATTTAAAAAATTAGATGGGTGACTATTTGAGTTAATTCTTCATTCCTAAATAGTACCCATTTATAGTGGCTACCGGGTGTCATTTCTTATCTTAGGGGGTAATCAAGCCGGTACTTGTGGATTCAGGGGATGCATCAAATAATCCCTCCTAGAATTTTTTGTTCCCCGCATTTATCATATACTTCCTTATGTCTAGTATTTAGACAAGTGAAGGAGGCTGCTAAGGTTGAGCCTTACTAATTTTAAAGAGTCATATTCAATCACCCGAAAATATTCGCATCTGCAAATAGAATGAATAGCAGGCAAAGTTCTTGTTAGGAATTCCGGATAACTTTCTGTATTCCTTAAGGTTACGACTACAACCTTAAATAATGATAATTTGAGGAGTCTATCTTATACTATCGGATTCTCTAACCCTGCTTACTTACCTTCTAGCCTACTGCCACAGCCCATTGTATTATTACAGCCCAAAACAACTTTTCTGTTATACCTCCAACCGTCCAACATTGCACTGAATCTCTCCTCACTTTTCATTAAGTTTTTAGCCTTAACAATGTAAATTGCAACAAAGACCAACATAGTCAGTTTGAATATCTATCTTTATAATCCAGATTGTAGCCTTCAAGTATAAATCACCACTCCTCGCTGTTATGTTTCTATATTTATTTGGTTGAACGCTGGGACATGGTGTATATTAATATGGAATTCATAAATGGAGTTTAATTTATCTTTGCGCATAATGCACTACAAAAAAAAAAACTCAATTACCAATAAAAAAAATGTTAGTAAATTGATCAAATTGGTTGGTATTTTGACTTATTAATCGATTACCAACGGAAATTAGCCTGTTGCTAAAAGGCTCGATGGTAAATTTTACCAACCATATTGAATTGGTTGATAAACTTACCAACTAAAAATTAGTTAGTGAACACCAAATAAATTTGTTGGCAATTGTTGAATCTTGAGTCCAAGATTTTCGTTGGTAAATTTATTAACAAAAATTCAGTTGAAAGTTCGTTAGTAAATTTACTAACATATAGAAATTGAGTTAGTAAAATTGGTTTTTGATTATTTAAATTGTGTTTGTAATTGGTTGGTAAATATAGTAACAAGAAAAGTTCCATTAGTATTATGTTAGCAACTATACTAATGGATATCAATTTGGTTGGTAAATCCGATAGTATATTTTTAAAAATACATTGGCAATCGGTTGGTAATTTGTCTATAGAAAAGTTCTATTTAGTAAATTGTAGGCAATTTACAAACAAATTTCAAATTCGTTAACAAATATGGTTATAATAATTGTATTAATATTCATTTAAAGCTTTAAAAGATCCCGAAAAACGAAAACAAAATAAAAAACATACTAAAACTTTATAAATAATAATATCAATTATGAAGTTGAAAGCAGAATCCAAGATGTGTCTAACATAAAAGAAGCTAACATAAATCTAAATGTGACTCGTGTCATTTGGCGACGAGTTGCAGAATCCAAGACGTGTCTAACATAAAAGAAGCTAACATAAATCTAAATACGACTTGTAGGTAAGCCACCTATGAGGACCGACAGACGGTTTTGGAGTAGTTAATCAACTTGCTCGCGCACCTCTTGCTGCATTTCGTGTCTCATTTCTTCACGCATTTCTTCTCTCATTTCTTGTCTAATCTCTTCTCTGATCTCGTATCTCATCTCATGCTTCATCTCTTCCTTAATTTCTTGCAAACAATGTCCTACACATTCACTCACCCGAGTAATGAAGTCTAGATCTTGAGGTGGAGATATTGAGCTGGAGGAAGCACCAACATGCCCATAGAAAGGAGCTTGAGAACCTAGACCATAAATGCGCGTCTTCTTAACACCGACTTCCTCCAAATATATTTGTGAGAAATCAACTTCAGGAGGCTCACTGGACCCATCTTCAGGCTGAGACGCAGATAGAATTTTAGACATTATGGCGTCCGGGACAAAAAGGCTCTCACATCTATTTTTTGCCCATTCTTTTTCTTGTTGTCTCTGATGGTTTATGGAAATAGATGGGGTCTTGGTGGTTGTGAAGTTGAAGAAGAAGAAGGAGGAGGAGTTTCTACTGTTTCCAAATATTTCCTTTTCAAAAAATTCTCCCCTATTTTTATCGCCTCAATTTTTTGTTCTTTTTTTTCCTGTGTATGTATAATGTGAGCTATATATAGAATTTGTGATGATGAAAAAAGAAAAGTCAGGACGTGGGTTTGTGTGTGTGCGTGAAGGAAAATGGGGTATGGGGTTGGGACGACGTGAGAAGTGTTGTGGCGAGTTGGAAAAAATATGAAAATTATCTTTTTGTTTTGCCAAACTTTATCTATTCTGCAAGTAAGTTAACTTCATTTTGTGTGCTTTTTTTCTTTTCATTTTTTGTAGTTTATTGAATTATGAAGATAAGAAGATTAATTAATATTTTTTTATATTATCGAAAAATTATATATTTACATGTACTTTAAAAGATACAAAGAAAACTTCTATTGCTTACTTATTAAAATTCTAATTGAAGAAACTAAATAATTTTGCAAATTTCTTTTTCTCTTTACAAATAAAAACGAAATATATTCTATAATTATATGAATATAAATATATAAGATTAAACCTAAAGAAATATGTAAGCTAAAATTTAGGTGTGGTAAAAATTTAGGTGTTTACAGAAGCATAACAATATAAATGAAATGACACGGTATCACCCTTCGTGCTTTTACTTTCAATATATGGCTCGGCATCACCCTTCATGCTTTTACTCTCAATAATATGGCAGGGCATCACCCTTTGCGCTTTTACTCTCAATAAAATCCATAAAATCTTCAAATATTAATTTGAGTTTCGTAATTTTATTTTTGATTCTTAATTAAACTATGTTAATACTAACTAATCACATGAATTATACATGTATCGTTTGGTTATTATATTATCATACAAATTAATAAATTTTAATTGCACCAAACTATTTGTATAAATAATGAAATTTTAATTGCACTCATGTTTGAATTATTAAATATAAACTAGGTCCAAACATAATTTATAGCTAATTACTTAATGTTCGAATATGCAATGAAATTATTTCTAATTAATATTAGAACTAGTATTATTATCCACGCCGATATGCGCGTCCACTGACCATGTCAAATATTAGAGTTGTTTAGGTTATATATAAATAATCTTAAAATTGAAATAACTTCTTGATAAAATTAAATATAGATAATCATTGGATATTAATTAATTAAAAAAGCAACGTGAAAAAAGATTAATTGTTTCTCAAATCTCATACTTAATTATTATTATATTTTATTTTTTAGTACCATTCTCGCTAGTATCATAGATCCTAAAAATAATGAGAATCGAATAATAACTCATATTCATCACAAAAAAATCGAAGGTTTTAGACTATGAAGGACTCTTATATATACGACTTGACTCTTTTACTACTACTTAAACTCTTATTGGTGTCACAACCCATTTTCATAATAGGTCATGATGGCGCCCCATCAACGTTTCCGGACAAGCCAAGTGCGGAAAATATTTCCAAGTTTATCAAAAATTATAATTTTTAAGAAAAGATAAAGGATCCCAATGGGGTTTTAGAAACCAAATACAGTAAGAATTGTAGGAAGCATATAATGATACAGCCCAAAACTAGTCTACTAATGTGTGTGCCAGAACCTTGTGTCACAAGCTACGGGAACTAGTAGAATATACACAAAATAACACTATATTATCCTACTGTCAGAATCGGGATAGACAGAAAACAAATTACAAATTAAAGAAGACTATTCTTCGGCTGCAGATCGTCACGAAGGGGAAGCAACTCACCATAGAAGTCCCAGATGGCCCACTGATGCGCACCCAAGTGATAACCAGATTCACATGCCTCAGATCCTCTACATTTAAGTACAGAAGTGTAGCATGAGTACATAAGTAACATGTACCCAGTAAGTATCCCGTCTAATCTTGAAAAAGTAGAGACGAGAGGTCGACTTGATACTTACTAAGATCAAATAATATATGAAATATTTTATAAGCATAGAAAGCTATTAGTATCAGCAGTTTATGGCAAGATGCATAAGTCATGTTCTTACAATGATTTACTATTTCTATTTTTGTGTATAATAATGAACAATGTGAGTATAACTTTTCACAGAATAATCATCCGCACGTTATGCCGAGGCGACTGCCCGAACCAATAGAAATAAATTGTGCACTAGCCGAGGGTCGACGGCCGCCTATAGATGCATCTATTCATACCGAGGCGATCGGTTCGATCCACACACGAAGGCACATAAATATCCAATTATGGCATACAAGAGTTCAATAAGTATACAAATTTACTTTTATCCTCTTTCAAGTCCCTAGTATATCCAAGGCGATATCATTGACATAGAGATTTCATAAATTAGGCATGATGTCGTGGGTCCTAAACTACCCGGATAATTAATATAGTAGTAGCTAAGCACCAACTCTCGTCACGTAGTGCGCACGTATCCCCCGCATTTAGCAACAATTATTCATTTATAAATCCTATGGGGACACTTCCCTCTTACAAGATTAGGAAAGAGACTCACGTCCTCGCTCCGAATTGAAGCGCACTTCCAATATCAAGAATTAGCCAAAATCCTCAACACGAAGTCGAACGAGCACAAACTAGTTAAACAACGTAAGAACTAGTCAATAAAGGCTCAGAAGCAACCCAGAATATATGTATACACACAGAAAGAAAAATAGAGATAGATAATTGAATATAACACTAATTAAAGCGTATACTTTAAATTGAATTTAAGAAATAAGTAAAAATAATACTCAAAAATATTATTGATAATTTCAAAATAATAAATGTATTCAGAGAAATCGAATAAAAGTCTAAAAGATATATAATTTTTTGTTTCTTAATTATTGAGATAAAATAATTTTTAATGTATGATTTTGTTAAAATGTATGATTTGATGTACTCGAACAATTCAGATCGATCATACTTTCGTTTATTCTTTAATTAATAATGTAAGTATCATAAGTAATATTAATAATTAATTTCAGTCTATTAATAAATTACAAACCAAAATCTTGATCTATTAATAAAGTTTTCCAACCGATTAAGTATTAGTTGGCAAATTTACTAACAGATACCATTCGGTTGGTAATTTACAAACGCATTTTAAATTAGTTGGTAAAATTAGCAACAAAATCTTTCAGTTGGTAAATAATTGGTTGGTAATTCGTTACTAATCTGTTAATAAATAATACTTCATTTTTTAAACCATATTTAACAACGGATATGTACTCCGTTGGTAATTTTACCAACGAAAAATATTTATTGGTAACATTTGAGTTGGTAATCCATTAGTATGCAGTTGCTATATTAGCCGCCTATTTTTCCCGCCATATTTACCAACTAAATTATTTAGTTAGTAACATTTTGGTTGGCAATTCGTTAGGAATCTGTTACTAAATTCTGAAAAATAAATTAGTTACCATTTGGTTAGCAATTTGTTGCTAATACACCAACAAATTCGGGGCGTTGGTAAAATCTGTATGCAATTGGGGTTTTTTTTATAGTGATGGAATTTAATTTGTTTTATGAGATTAACATCTGAGTCACGTAATGTGACTCTAATGAGAACATGCTAATTTTTCCAGATGCAATATAGAGGGCTTTTGAACTTTTAGCAGTAAATCAAATCATAGTTTTTCCAACTCCAAGTTTACCCCATCAAGGTTTTTATTTTATTTTTCACCATAATTTCGAAAATGAACACTTGAATGATCTTCAAAAGTAAGTAAATATATCTGATACATATAAATGTGATTAATTAATCTGAAAAATTGTCGAATATACAACCTAACTACCATTAAGAATTTAGTCTTTGAACCAAAAATAAGCAAGAGGTGGAATACCACAATTCCACAAAGATAGTTAGAATAATCCAGCCAATATTAGGAATTAAACTAAACATGATTCGGAATAGAAAGATTTTAATCATTTTTATTTGTTTTGAAACAAGAAGAAAAGAGAGGTAATTAATATTCATAGCTAGCTATATATTAATCCGAATTGATATGCATCTAAGTAAGAATTTAAGTAATTTGCATTGGCAATATATAAGTTCTTTTTACACGGTTAGTGTAGTGTAGCAAATTATAACTGCTTGGTAGTCATTTTTATCACGTTTTCAATTACGTATTACTTTTATAGAGATTTACCTCTATTGTTAAACTTATACTGAAAAGATAATTACACGTATTTTTTTATTGTAATCACGTAGGAATAATGACGGGTAAAATAAAACAAATAATTAACCAGCTACTAAACATGTTAAAATTCAAAGTTTAAAATATATTCTTGAATTTTTAAAACTGTCAATACTTACCTGTAGTCATCTGTAGGTTGATCACTCCTCCTCAAACACGGTACTTATTTACTTGTAGCTGCTGGGCAACTACTTCTGAAAGATTTCTATACGAATGACTCAAAGATCAGTCTTAAGTTAATATCTTCATCGTAGAAGATAAACAAAAATTCAATCATACTTTGAGAAAAACAAAACACAAATTTAAAAAAAAAAAATTAAAAAACCGAAATGGAAACATAGCATTAGGTTCCGATGTAGAAGGTACTAAGAGTAGCGAGGGGATCGAGCAGTGACAAATACATCATTAACGGGTTTTCAGGTTCGAAAAATACACATACAAAAAATACATTAGTATAAACTAGTATATATCACAATCTACTCCTTCAATTCAAGATTTATAACGTCTAAGTTTTGAATAGAAGGAGTAGAGGTCGAGGGCAGATTTAATAGGCGAATATAGTGTAACTCCCACCCCTCTATATATATATATATATATTAAAAAACATACTAAATAAGTACAATAGTAATCCATTAGTTTCATATTAAATGAATATTTTTCTTTTTAGTCTATTCTAAAACAAATAACATATTTTCGAATTTGGAAATAATTCAATTTTAAACTATTTATCATTTACCCTTTTGCCCTAAATGAGAAGCTTTTATTGCCACACAAATGACATGACCTCATAAACTTTTTATCCTTTAATCTTTTAAGATCATAAGTTTCAAAAATCTTTTTCGTTGTTTTAAAATTTCGTGCCGAGTCAAACTACTTCAAATAATATGAAACAAAAGAAGTAACGTATTGTAAACCTACTAAAATAAACCAAATATGACAAACATTTTAAAATCTAAACCCATCAAATATAGATTTTAGATGTGCCTATAGGTGGTGTGCAGTTAAAGCAAGGAGAGGAGAAGTTGTGTGCTAGCTAGTTGTTGTGGGTAAAGGCTTGGTATGGAAGTGAAAGTGTTAGTTGCCTCGAAAAGGAGCTAAGTTCAGAGAAGTGCACGTGTAACTCCCCACTACCCAATGTTCATGTCTGCCTACCTAAGGCTAAGCTACTCCTGCTCTACTCACTCTTCATAGTATTAACCCTAAATATAGTACTTATCTCAGTCAAAAAGCAAAACTCGAAGAATACTAAATGTGCCCATACCTCTCTGCGTAATTCATCACTCGTGCCCATTTTTCTGCATGTTCTCTCATTCTTTTCTCTATTTTCCACTACTTTCTTTCTTTCTGCTTCCAACCTACACTTTTCCTTTTTTCTCATTATAACATCACCATTGCGAGCAACTGATGTTATAATGGCGCCGCTTTTGTTAATAATGATTCTGCCTCCTCTCCCCATAAAGTTCCTCCATAATTAGAACAAACAATGAAACAAGATAATGAACCCTCATATTGAAAAACATTGAACCTGAACTATATTATTTTCTGTTAATAAAATATACGTAGTAATCCAAAAGAAAAAAGAAGAGGCTTTTTCCTGACTGTCGGAAGTGAAAGACTGATTATCTTCTATGAGGAAAAGAAAGTGAGAGATGAGAGAAGAGGCAGTTCATGTCATGCAGACTTTTGTTTACATCTTTAATTTCTACCATTCACATAAAATAAAAACAAGAATGAGAAAGAAAAGAACCCATAAAGAGTTCTTGAAATTTTTACATACCTCACTAATAATCAAAAAGTAAAGATCACTACTAAACAGATTAAAATGACTCCACAAACACGACTAACACTTTAGAATAAGTAAAAGGTGATCAACAAAAAGTGATGGAGAAGAAGTTGTAGTAGCACTACTGTACTAGTAATGATATTGGAATTCGGAAACCATGTCCAAGATTAATGCAAAAAAAAAAAAAAAGATTAAAAAGACAACTAGTTTTTGAAGTTTCCCAAATAGTTTATCAATAAGGAGGACGACCTGCTGTTCCCCAATAAGCATCAGCTGGTAATTGACATGAATTTAGAAGATTTGGTGGCAACCCTTGTAGTAAATTAGCATTTGGATCACTATTACCACCCATAATTTGCTGTTGATTATTTACTATTGGTAAAGCCCCACTTCCCTGCTGCCCCACCGGTGATTCTTCGTCTTCAAGTGGAAGCCTTTCATATGCTGCATTTCCAAACGAAGCTGCCATAATCACCACCGGACCCGATGCATTTAGCGGCCCCACAACGCTACCGCCTACTACTTGGCCTTGTCCTCCGGCCAAGTATATTGTCAGCCCAGATGCTGCAGGCGGGGCTGGTGGTGGCAAGTATGAACCAGATAGAGATAAAATTTCGAATCTTCCATGTAAAGTTACCACCGCACCCGGAGATGCTGGCTGCCTAGCAGATGAAAATTACAGTGAGAATACATATCATTTAGCAATTAAAGCGGTGGGAAAAGTATAAAATTTTTACCTTATCGTAACGTTTGTGACAGTTCCACTACCACTTAATATGCAAACTCCTCGTTGGCGCCTGGTGGCGAAAGTGGAGATACTTTCTTGGATATCACAGCCGCTGGCGATTTCCATAACGTGAGATCTAAGAGCATTAGCGCTATCGCGAGTGATTATGATGGGTGGTTTTGGTTTGTTTTTGGAACCAGCTGGTCTTCCTCTTGGTCTTCTAGTGACTTCACCACCACCCTCTCCAGAATTTCCTTTGCTGTCCGTAGAGGCGGAGTCAGGATTTAAACCTGGTGAAATGCTAAAGTTATCGTCACGATCCCGTTTCTGGTTTTGGTGTCCGCTTTGTTGTTCGTCTTCAGTTTTGGGTTGTTGTTGCTGTTGTTGTATATGATGGAACTGATGAGGGTGATTCTGTAACTGAAGATCTCTTGTGTGAAAAGGAGGTGGTAAAGGTCGGCCATGAGCTGTTAGTTGATCCATCTTTTCTGGGAGCTTCTTCTTCTTCTTCTTGAATTAGAACTGAGTATTAATTTCTTGGAACTTGCAAATTCTAGCTGAACTGAATAGAAGTAAAAACAGAAAATTTGCTTAGAGGGTAGAGCTGAAGTATCAAATCAATGGGTTGCTCCTAACCTTCACTAGAAAAAAGTAGGAAAGGAGAAGTGAAGTCGGCCAACAAATTTTCAGGTGAAAGAGGTGAATCAACCATATTTGAGCACTATAATAAGCTCATGTAGCAAAAGAGTAGAATTACCCTTGGTTTGTTCGTTGCACAGTTTCTAATCTTCCTTCTCTTTTGGTGAGGGTTTGGGGGAAAATGAAGAGAGAAGAGAGAGAGAAGGATGAGTTGGAGGAATTAGATACTTTTATTGAAAGTTTTTGTGAGGGGGTTAGGGTTATAGTAGTAGTATTTGGGTTAGGGTTAGGTCGATGGAGGGTGAAGTGGGGGGGGGGGGGGGCTAGTTAGAGTTGAGATGGGGGATGATGGGTTCGGTTGTGGTAAGAGAGACAGCGTGCGTATGGGCGGTGGGAACATGGGTCCCTTCTCTTTTCCTTCTTTCTCTCTCTTTTGTCTCTCGTTTAACAAAACTCCTTATTTTGGGTGGCTGGGGTGAGCTTTGGTTTGGTTTCATTATCTGTTAGTAACATGTAGAAAAGCTTTTCGCTTTTGCAATTGTAAAGCACACATGCCTATTCAACAAGCTTATTTGGCCTCACTATATTTACTAAGTCCGTAAATATATTATAAGTAATTTTAATATTGATTAAATTGTAGTAATTGCTTATATAGTACTCTCGCCGTATTTAAAACTTATATATATATATATATATATATATATATATATATATATATATATATATATATATCATCTTCTTCAGCATTGTTTTTGTCCATTTTTCTTCCTCCAATGATAATGGAAAATTCCCATCTGAACAGAATCAACATGTCGAAATTAAAGGTGTACATGTGATTGTTATATTTAGTGTTGGTTCTGTTTACTTATTTTCATTTGTCCACTTTAGATTTTTCATATTTCATAAGAAAAAATAAATAAATTATGTATTTTATTATTTTATCCATAATAATAATATTTTTAAAAAATTTGAGAAATGATTTGGGGAATGAACGAGTAATTTATGATAAGGGTAAAACAAAAAAATATTTTTCTCTTGATTTAGTATAATAGACAAATAAAAGTAAAAATATATTTTTAATATAGTGAACAAGTAAAAATAATTGGGACTTTGCGATTTCTCCTCACAAGTCAAATATTGATATTCTTATGGACTTTTTTGAGAGAGGGCAGTACCGGGGGAGTAGTTGAAAAGCGTTACAAAAATTTGGACCCTGAATTCAGTAGAGAGAGTAAGTGCCATAACAAGGGAGCTAGAAAAGAGAATAAAAAACGAAACTCGTAGTTTAATGCAAAGAAAAAGATGAAAAATTAACTGAGGTTCGTTCGTCTTTGCAAAGGTGATAAAGACAGCAATGACAAACTCAGAGTCAGAGAAGAAGATGAGAGTGTATTTGGCTGCTCCCCCAGAAGACACGGTCTGATCATCTTGGGTGGCTTTATTGTTTTTTTGGGGAATTGGCTCTTTCTCTCACATCTCCAAACCCCACTTTTCATTTTGTTTTTTTGATATCCTTAGATGGATGTCAAATCATTTACTACTCAACCTCGTTTCATTTTACATAACGGCTTTGACTCTACATGAAAATTTTAACTCAAACACGAAGATCTCAAAAAAGTGGAAGAGTCAAGATATAAATAAATGTTTATATAGATAAATAAATAAAAGAGAGAGTAATTAAATGCACTAATCGAAGTTTATAATGTCGCGAAATGCACTGTATGTGTCTAATACTACTCCCTTCCAAATAAAGTCCACTACCGATCGGGTGTCAAAATGGACCATTTTTCTAACAATTTTTACCTACTTAAACTCACATATCTCGAGTGATCTAACGTGCAAAGTGGGAAAGAAGGGACATAAAAATACACTTTTGTCATCAAATAAACAATCACATGAAGAATTGCGAACGACTAAACAAGTGTGGGGCTGTCAGATTGCTCTATAATATTAAGGTAATTAAGTAAAATATTTTGATTTTTGAAAATATCATCTTTTATTTCGTCGAATTCCCATATCGGTATGAATATAAATTAATTATTGGCTTGAACAATCCTTATCTCGTGAATTAGTTTTTAAAGTTGTGTTAGATATTAAGGTCCATTTTCTTATCAAAGGTTTGTCATACTTGATTTGAGTATTAATGATTGTTCTCATTGGTAATTAGCATACAATAATTTCTTCAAATGGTTATATATTAACTCCGCTGAGGATGAGAACTTTTAATCCCTTAATAACTCAATCTTTTATACGACTATATGTTTAACTCCCAAATGATACATGGTCATTTCTAAAGTCTAAAGGGTATCTTAATCCTTACTGTAAACTCGTGATTCTTTTTTCATTTAACGAATTTGAATACTCCGAAACCAGCTCAGCGTGAATAAGCAAAAAGAAATGTTAACAGCATAAAATAAAATATCTGAATTTTGTGCAACAATACCATAACTAAGCTGTATTATACTGTCACTAGCTAGTCCTATATATATATATATATATATATATATATATATATATATATATATATATATATATATATATATATTTCGGCCTTCTAGTCACAGGCATGCAGTGGGCATTTTCAATGCTAAAAGAGAGGAGTTTGAGGAGAGTTATTGGTCAAAGGGAATTAGTGATGTGCTATTGGAATTAGAAACCAAAGAGAGTGGGTTGCACTGACCACCTGACACCTAAAAAGTTGCCACGAACGCCCTTCTGCTACTTGCATTCTGCATCTTTCTTCTGCTGCACAATGTTGTTGTTTTGGCCATGGCCAATGCAACTTGTTCTAATACAACTCTCCGCGATAAATGACTATTTGACATACCCTTTTAATTAGAAAATACTAACTCGTAAAAAAAGTATGATGACTAAATTATTTTTAATTAAAACTTGTATATTATTAATTTAACACATTAATAGGTAAATAAGGGTAAATTTTGAAAGACTAAAGTTTAATTCATTTTGAATATGTAAAAATGCCGCTTGTTCTAAACCAAAATAAAAAAGCCAAAATATCACTTTTTATGAATCGAAAAGGAGTATTAATTTGCTAGAACAAAAACGTTATAGGAGTATATTATTATTATTGTGTATTTTAATGTTTTCTGAAAGAAAATTCTTGGTGTAATGATAAAATTTGGCGTCATATGAAGGTTCAAGCATGAAAACTAGATTAGTTAACTACTCAAGTAAATGAGTTGCATACCATAGACCTAATTTTAATCGGTTTATACACAAATCATAAGTATTGATTGAGATTAAGTTAGGATTTGAAATTAATGGTTTAGAGGTTTAGTCTTTTTAAGTTATTAGGTTTTAAAATAATAATTTATATATTTTTAATAAATCTTTCTACATAAATATAAGATACTAACCAAAGTTACTGAATTCATCGAAACTGTAACGATATGCTAGCTAGTGCACCAACATCTCTATGTTTTTTACGTGAATATTTGCGTGTATTTAGTGAAAAATTAATCGGTCAACAACAATGAAAATAATCGCACCTGTTACTAAAAGTTAGATCTATCACAGTTAAACGATCATATTTTATAATCCAATAGTATTATATATATACAGCTTGGTTGTGATGAGTTTGTTGAATGTGTGCAGTGTGCCTGCCTATTTTCATACCACGGCAATTAAATTTCTTTGACAGCTTACTGGTTGTGCAGTGATTATTACTCTCTTCCTGCAAAAAGCCCCGCACGCCCTCCCTCAAACTCATGCACTTCCACTTTCTTTCCATCATTAATTTTCTCTACTTTTTAATCCATGTACTTACTCTCTCCCGCCATTTGATGTTTTAACAAACAGACATAAAAATTTTGTGTTAATAAAGGACAAAATTGACTTAATTATCTTTAGTTTCTTTTTAATTAAATGTATAAAATGGCTATATGTTACAGTCAGTAAGAATTAGTGGAATTTGAAAAAGAATAATGTATCCTTTGTTTTCAAAAGAATGAGTGTCAATCTCAAAATGCTATATAAATTTCAATTTTATTTAAGCACTAGTTACAATTAAACAATATATCTCATTATACATTTAGAAAAAAAAATTTAATTTTTTGTTCGTTAAGAAAAAAAAAAGTTAAAAAATTTCGTATAATAACCATAAGTGATTATCTGTGAAATTACCCCAAACGAGAGAGACTAGTACTATAATTTTTTCCATTTGTATTTATTTTGTGAGAGATTTCTGGGTGCCATGGTGCAACGACCGACGAGCTTAGAGTAAGATATATGGACTTATATTTACATACATATGAATAATATATGGATAAATTATATGTTATGTGCTATCTTTTGGTTTGGCCTAATTTTGTGGTCTTATGGACATTATGTTAAGAGGGAAAATGTATTGTCATATAAAGTGTAGGACTAATGTGTAGATACCCAAAAGGGTAACCTTAGTTAATGATGGGCTAACTAAGGTTACATATATGTAACTATGGTTACATGCTTATGACTCTTGAGTTTCATAACTCATTTATTATAGGTGGGGGGGTTATGGTTCCCACATTATAGCAAGACATTCTCTTCTTCTTCCCATTGAATCAAGAGAGCAATTTTTGTTGTCTTGCATATCTTTGTGGAAGCCATACTCCAATTTTGGTTATTGTGATATTATTATTGTTGTGAAACCAATACTTCAAGAAGGATCAAGGAGACAATCTTGAAGGAAGGACTAAGGAACTTTCTAAGGCACACTTTGGACAATCTTCAACAAGAGGATTAAAGTTTTCCACATATGGATTCAGGTACGCTTCCGCTTATGTTGTTCACTCCAAATTATTCGATATGAAGGTTATTGTGTTTTAGTCGGAATCATAATCCTAACAATTGGTATCAGAGCCTCCTTCATATTTGGATAATTTGGAAGTTCATAAAATTCATGTTATATGAAGTTCATGTTCAAGTTAAGTTAGAATTTTGATTATAAAATTCTAGTACCATGATATAGCATGATTTTGTGAATGTTATGTTATTTATGAACTTTGGTGTTTCAATATTTTGTGATCTATATATGTAATGGAATATTGAAAATTTGCATGATTTTGGTTGATGAACAACTTGATTCAATGTTTAAATTTTTTGTTGAAAACCATTTTAAGTCGTTGGACAGAACGGGACAATAATCGATTATCTTGATACAATAGTCGATTATTGCTTTAAAGTTCACCAAAATTTTGTAAAACAGAAGCAGCAAATAATCGACTATCATTTTTGAATAATCGATTATTTCATTTTTGGTCATAAAAATTTTTGAGACAGCACCTTAGGTAAATCGATTATTGCTCAGACAATAATCGATTATTGAAATTTTTTTTAGGATAATCGATTATTGCAGCTGGAATAATCGATAATCTGTAGATTTTCAGCAAAAATTTGAGATTCCAGAAGGCCCAGATAATCGATTATCAGGCTCAGATAATCGATTATCTGGCCATAAATTGCAAAAACGTTTTGTTTTTGGCTGTTAAATGAGGACATAATGTAAGAAACGTTTTTCATAATTAATGAAACATTTTAAGTCTTTTAAGTTTCAGATTTTAGTTGAATATTTATAATATGTCAATTAATTTTAAGTTTTTATAATTATTAATGTTTTATACATTAATATTCAGTTTTAATATTAATTGTTTTGGTCCATCAAACTTCAGATTTTGGAATTGTCCAATTCAGTCTATAACAATTAATATTCAGATGTTGCATGTCAAAACTTGTAACATATTAAGTTAAGATTCATAATATGGCTTAAGGAACTAAAGTATTTAGCATCTAATATTTTAAATTAGTCAATTGAAGCATTATGTTGCCAAAGTAACCTCTATTGTGTAGATTGATTAACCTTGAAATATAAGATGACTGTGGATGTTAGTCTTCCATGCGTTTAACACCGGCCCAAAGGAAGGTTGTTATTTGGCAGGAATTCGAACATGATTGTGGTGATAAATATGTGACAATTATTTGGTTTTCCATGTGAATATTAAGTCGGCCCAAAGGAAGGCTTGATATTTGACAGGAGTTTATTGTCAATATTTGGTCACTACACCAAGAGTACCAATTACAAGTTGATTTTCTGTCCAAAGACTAAAATCAATGTTGTGCTAGGTATCTTGCAATGGGATTTGCCTATTTTGAATCTATAAAGTAAAGTTAAAGTTCAAGTAATTGTGAGCATGTATTAAGTAATCCTTTGTTCTGTTTCAGTGAATTCTTCAGCTGCTTCGATATCTGCTAATATAAACAGCATCCCTGTGCTTAACGGCACAAACTTTAAGGAATGGAAAGAGAATATTATGATCGTTCTCGGTTGCATGGATCTTGACCTTGCACTTCGGATTGAGCAACCTGCTTCTCTTGAGGATACATCCTCTCCTGATGAAAGGAGGGAGATGGAAAAGTGGGAACGCTTGAATCGCATGAGTCTAATGATCATGAAACGTGCAATTCCAGAATCATTCAGGGGCACTATGAATGATGAAGCTAATGCCAAAGTTTTCCTTGAAAACCTTGAAAAGCGTTTTGAACAAAACGAAAAGGCGGAAACAAGTACACTATTGAGTAAACTTGTTTCCATGAGGTATAAGGGCAAGGGAAACATTAGGGAGTACATTTTGGAAATGTCTCATCTTGCTTCGAAACTTAAGTCACTCAAGCTAGTATTACCTGAGGAACTGCTTGTGTACTTAGTTTTGATATCTCTTCATGCACACTTTAATCAGTTTAAGGTCAGTTACAACTGTCTGAAGGAGAAATGGACTCTTAATGAGCTCATTTCACATTGTGTGCAAGAGAAGGAAAGGATAAAGCAAGATAAGACTGAAAGTGCTCATTTGGCATCCTCTTCTAAGGATCCTAAGAAGAGGAAAGGTAAGGAAGTTGCGGTTGCAAGACCCAAGAATAAGCAACATAAGGAACCTAAGGTTGAAATTACTGAATTAGGTTGTTTTTTCTGTAAGGGGACTAATCATGTGAAGAAAGACTGTACCAAGTACCACGCTTGGCGTGCGAAAAAAGGTACATTTCTTTCTTTTGTTTGTTCTGAAGTTAATTTAATTTCGGTACCTAAGGATACTTGGTGGGTAGATTCTGCTGCTACTACTCGCATAAGTATATCTATGCAGGGTTGCCTGAACTGCCGAAAACCAAATGATGGTGAAAGATACATCTATGTGGGTGACGGAAAGAAGGTGCCAGTTGAGGCTATTGGAAATTTTAGGCTGTTGTTTAAGACCGGTTTTTATTTAGATTTGGATGAGACTTTTGTTGTACCGTCTTTTAGACGGAATTTAATTTCAGTTCCCAAATTGGACATATCCGGTTATTCATGTTCTTTTGGTGACAATAAAGTTAGTCTCTTTCAAAATTCAAATCTTATCGGTACTGGTCTTTTATCAACATTTGATAGCCTATATTTGGTTGACACAATAACCTCACATAATGAAACTTTGCATACAAGTTTAAGTGGTACCAAAAGAAAATTAACTAATGAGAATTCTATTTCACTCTGGCACAAACGTTTGGGTCATATATCCATTCAAAGAATTCAGAAACTCGTGTCTGATGGAATTCTTGATTCTCTTAATTCCTCAAATTCGGATATTTGTGTTGAGTGTATCAAGGGAAAACAAACAAACAAGACGAGATTAGGTGCTAAGAGAGCTTCGGACGTCTTAGAATTGATACATACGGATATTTGTGGGCCATTCCCTACTCCTTGTAGGAATGGTCAACAATACTTTATCACATTCATAGACGATTACTCTCGTTATGGGTACCTATATCTTATTCATGAAAAGTCCCAATCCATAGACGTGTTCAAATCATATAAGGCTGAAGTTGAAAATAAACTAAGCAAAAGAATTAAATCCGTTAGATCTGACCGTGGTGGTGAATACTATGGTCGATATGATGGTTCAGGTGAACAACGTCCAGGGCCATTTGCTAAATTCCTAGATGAGTGTGGGATCGTCCCTCAGTATACTATGCCAGGAAGTCTAACGATGAATGGTGTAGCTGAGAGACGAAATCGGACCCTTAAGGATATGGTAAGAAGTATGATTTGTCGTACTACTTTGCCAGACTCACTCTGGGGAGAAGCATTAAAAACCGCAGCTTATATTCTTAAAATAGTTCCAACTAAAGCTACAATCAAAACCCCATATGAACTTTGGACTGGCATAAACCCAGTATTAAGCACTTACACATTTGGGGTTGTCCAGCTGAGGCAAAGCCTTATAGGCCGAATGAAACGAAACTGGATGCTAAGACGGTTAGTAGCTATTTTGTTGGATACTCTGAAAGGTCCAGGGGTTTTAAGTTTTATGATCCCACTTCTAGAACAATTTTTGAGACTGGTAATGCTAGGTTTTTTGAGGATATTGAGTTTGGGGGTGGGGAGATAAAGTTGTTAGAGATTTTGTCTTTGAGGAAGAACATGTGTCTTTCCCTCAAGTTGTTGATCTTGGTCAGGGTGTTCTCATTCCTGACACTGATCACACAACTCCAGTTCAAGACAATCTCGAAAATCTCCCCCATCTGGACCCTGATATTACTAATGAAAATCAAACTCAACAACCTCAAGAAACTGAAGTGCCATTAAGGAGATCCACTAGAGAGAGGAGAAATGCAATTCCGGATGATTATGTTGTATTTCTCCAAGAACAAGAAAGTGATATTGGACTTGAGGAAGATGATCCAATCAACTTCCGTCAAGTCATTAAGGGTTCTAACTCTCAAAAGTGGATTGATGCCATGAATGATGAGATGAAGTCTATGAGCGATAATGACGTTTGGGAGCTTAATACATTGCTCGAAGGTATTAAACCTATTGGTTGTAATGGATTTTTAAAACCAAAAGGGATTCAGGGGGCAATGTTATTAAGTATAAAGCTCGTCTAGTCGCAAAAGGCTACACTCAAAAGGAAGGCATTGATTGTAAAGAGACTTTCTCTCCAGTTTCATCGAAAGACTCTTTCAGGACAATAATGGCACTAGTAGCACATTTTAATCTTGAGCTTCATCAGATGGATGTTAAGACAGCGTTTCTCAATGGTGACATTGAGGAAACAATTTATATGGTGCAACCTGAAAACTTTGCTTCGGATGAATCAGAGAAAAAGGTTTGCAAATTAAAGAAATCCATCTATGGGCTCAAGCAGGCTTCCCGTCAATGGTATTATAAGTTTCATGCAGTCATTACATCTTTTGGTTTTGAACCGAATGTTGCTGATGACTGTATATACCATAAGTTCAGTGGGAGTAAGTATATTTTTTTGGTTTTATATGTCGATGACATACTGCTTGCCTGTAACGATATAGCATTATTGCATGAAACTAAGAAATTTCTTTCAAAGAAATTTGAAATGAAAGATCTTGGTGAAGCTTCTTTTGCATTAGGAATTCAGATACATCGAGATCGCTCAAAAGGTGTTCTCGGTCTGTCACAAAAGGGCTATATCGATAAGGTTCTGAAAAGATTTGGCATGCAGGATTGTAAACCAGGTAACACCCATGTTGCTAAGGGAGACAAGTTTAGTCTCAAACAGTGCCCAAATAATAATTATGAAATTTCAGAAATGCAGAAGACGCCTTATGCTTCGGCTATAGGTAGTCTGATGTATGCTCAGGTATGTTCACGACCTGATATAGCATACATTGTTGGGATGTTAGGCAGATATCTTAGCAATCCGGGAATGGACCATTGGAAGGCAGCCAAAAGGGTCATGAGGTACTTACAGAGAACAAAGGATTACATGCTTACATATCGAAAATTGGACCAGCTTGAGATCATTGGGTATACCGATTCCGATTTTGCTGGATGTCAGGATAGTTTGAAGTCTACTTCAGGCTATATTTACATGCTTGCTGGCGATGCTATCTCTTGGAGAAGCATTAAGCAAACTCTTACGGCCACTTCCACCATGGAAGCAGAATTCATGGCATGTTATGAAGCATCCAATGAGGCATTATGGCTGCGGAATTTTGTTGGTGGACTGCGGATTGTTGATAGCATTAAAAAGCCAATTAGGCTATTATGCGACAACAGATCGGCAGTCCTTTATGCTAATAACAACAGTAGTTTGACGAAAGCAAAACATATGGACATCAAATTTCGGGTTGTTAAAGAAAGAGTACAGAATGGACAGTTGTGCATTGAGCACATCAGTACAAACTCCATGCTTGCGGATCCGCTCACTAAGGGATTGACACCAAAAGTATTTCTTGAGCATATTGCTTGTATGGGTGTCAAATCAGTTAAGGATTGTGTATTTTTAGTGGGAGTTTGTATTATACAATTATGTATTGTCCATTACATTCAGTAATTCAGTTATATCTGCGCAGATATTCAGTTTTAAAGTTTTTGTACTCTTACAGTTTATGATTGATCTCAATAAAGAGAACCAGTTGGAAATAGACATTCTATTGATCACACTTTATGTTATTTCCATGCTACATACCTACACTTGATCCATGTCGTTGGTTATATTGATATACGTGATCTATGTTGGTTCTAGTTACGAATGAGTAACTAAGAGCTCTTAGGTCCTATGTTGGTTTGATTGATGGACCGGATTGTTCATGACAATTTTATTGTGATAGCAATTTTATGCTCATAAGGTTATATTGTAACATATAATGCTAAAGTTTGTACATATGTATGAATATCTCGTCCAAGTGGGAGATTGTAAGATATATGGACTTATATCTACATACATATGAATAATATATGGATAAATTATATGTTATGTGCTATCTTTTGGTTTGGCCTAATTTTGTGGTCTTATGGACATTATGTTAAGGGGGCCAATGTATTGTCATATAAAGTGTAGGACTAATGTGTAGATACCCAAAAGGGTAACCTTAGTTAATGATGGGCTAACTAAGGTTACATATATGTAACTATGGTTACATGCTTATGACTCTTGAGTTTCATAACTCATTTGTTATAAGTGGGGGGGTTATGGTTCCCACATTATAGCAAGACATTCTCTTCTTCTTCCCATTGAATCAAGAGAGCCATTTTTGTTGTCTTGCATATCTTTGTGGAAAGCCATACTCCAATTTTGGTTATTGTGATATTATTGTTGTTGTGAAACCAATACTTCAAGAAGGATCAAGGAGACAATCTTGATGGAAGGACTAAGGAACTTTCTAAGGCACACTTTGGACAATCTTCAACAAGAGGATTAAGGTTTTCCACATATGGATTCAGGTACGCTTCTGCTTATGTTGTTCACTCCAAATTATTCGATATGAAGGTTATTATGTTTTAGTCGGAATCATAATCCTAACACTTAGCATTAGCTCCTTCTCTGGTACCATGCGTGGTCCTTGCGCTGCTATAATAAATATAACATAATAATAAAAATAATTCATTAATGTTATAAATACACTTCTATTTAAGGTGAATGTCTTTAATTAGAGAGATTCTAGAGTTCTATTCTTGGTAGATAAATCATCCTCCTCCCTATAAATAGAGGTGCCCTCTACCATTGTAAATAACTCCTAACATTCTCTAAGTATCAATAAGAAGAACTCTCTCTACTCTTCTCTCTATTTGCTCTTGTTCTTGAGTTATTGTTCTTGTCTTTTATATTATTTCATAACACGTTATCAGCACGAGACTCTACCGTCTCAAGAACCATTCTCGAGAAATCTAAGGTATTTCCCTCTTCCTAATTTAATTTTCGATTATGTCTGACATTACGAAAAGAAAGTTCGTTGCCCTTGAAATTTCGGGCAAGAACTATATGACATGGGTGTTGGATGCTGAAATCCACTTAGATGCTATGGGTCTCGGAGACACCATCAAAGATAGAGAAAAAGCATCCACCCAAGAATGTGCGAAGGCCTTGATTTTCTTGCGCCATCACCTTGATGAAGGTTTGAAGATTGAATATCTCACCGTCAAGGATCCACTCATCTTGTGGAACGGCTTAAAGGAGAGATATGACAACCTGAAGTTGGTCACGCTGCCACAAGCACGATATGATTGGGCTCATCTGAGACTCCAATACTTTAAGTCCGTTTCTGAATATAATTCTGCAATGTTCAGAATTACTTCTAAATTGAAGCTATGCGGGGATAATATCTCCGATTATGATATGCTTGAGAAAACGTTTACAACGTTTCATGCCTCCAATATAGTACTGCAACAACAGTACAGAGAGAAAGGCTTTACAAAGTACTCTGAACTGATTTCTCTTCTACTAGTGGCTGAGCGAAATAATGACCTGCTCATGAGAAATCATGAAAATCGACCCACTGGGTCTACACCACTGCCTGAAGCAGATAAGGTGCACTCTCATTATGCCAAACATGAAAAGGACCATGGTCATGGTCGTAAACGGGGTCATAGCCAGGGACGTAGACAAGGAAGAAATTCCAATGAAGTCCGTCACCCCCCGAAGAGAGATAACCGCCGAAAGCAGAAACGGGGTCATGAAGATCCTAAGGAAAATGGTTCAGAAACGATATGTTATCGTTGCGGTGGGAAAGGGCACTGGTCAAAGACTTGCCGTATACCAAGACACTTGGTTGACCTTTATCAAGCATCTCGAAAGAGAAAAGGCCCTGAAACAAATTTTGTCTATGACGACAATGAAGACATCACCCACCTGGATGTGGCAGACTTCTTTGAGCAACCCGAGGGGAAAATAGACCACCTAATCGGCGATGGGTCCGTGATGAAAGAAGATGGAGTTATTTGATTTTGTTCTACTTATTTGTATTAGTTAGTGAATAAACTAATAGTCATTAGTATTAGCTCGTATTAGTTAGTTCATAAAGCAATGTTAGCAGTAATTCTTTAGAATATCTTCAATATGTTCAAATATCAATAATATTTTTATTTTCCAGTAGGGGTAATCGACTAGCCTGAAAAACTAGTCGATTATCTACTATTTTCGCATTAAAGCTGAAAAACAATTGATCAACAATCGATTGTCTTTGGCTAACAATCGATTATCGTTAAGACAGTGTAATCTGAAATTTTTCAAAAATCATCCACAATCGATTGTCTTTGTCTAACAATCAATTGTCGTTAAGACAGTGTAATCTGGAATTTTTCAAAAATCATCCACAATCGATTGTCTTTGGCTAACAATCGATTGTCTTGAAACAGTGTGTTCTGGAATTTTTCAAAATAGCCAACAATCGATTGTCTATGCATAACAATCGATTGTCTTAAAACAGTGTGCTCTGGAATTTTTCAAAATAGCCAACAATCGATTGTCGATGCATAACAATCGATTGTCAATGTTCAACAATCGATTGTTCGTAAGTAACAATCGATTGTTTGAAGAAAACGTTTAAACTGAAATTTTCAAACTGCAAAGTAATGGATAACATATCTGATATTGTTAGTCAACTGTTAGCAGCAGATTTTGAAAATATTATGTGACACAAAAGAATTGAACTTGTTTATTCTTATGTTCTTGTATCTCTTTTGTATGTCAAACTATGGGATAGCAAATATGGATATCTCACAAAGCGAACTTGGATCAACATCCAACTGTAAAAGTATCTGCCTAATTGATTCATGTACTACACATACAATACTCAAAGAAAGGAAGTATTCTCTCAACTAAATATGTGTAAGGCAAACGTTACTACAATATCTGGAAGTAGTAAATTGATTGAAGGCTCCGGAAGAGCAATTGTAACTCTGCCCAAGGGCACGACGTTAATCATAGAGAATGCAATGTTCTCCTCCAAGTCTAAGAGAAACTTGTTGAGTTTTAAAGATGTACGCCGGAATGGCTATCATATTGAGACAATGGATGAAGATAATCTTGAATATCTCGTCATCACAAAGAATGTCTCCGGCCAAAAGAGGGTTATTGAGAAATTACCGTCTTTATCTTGTGGCCTGTATTGGACAAGAATTAGTGCAATTGAGGTAGATTCAACAGTAAACCAAAGGGTTACTGATTCCAATACCTTTGTACTTTGGCATGATCGATTGGGACACCCAGGATCGGTCATGATGAGACGGATTATAGAAAGCTCATATGGGCATCCGTTAAAGAATTTCAAAATTCTTTTGAATAATGAATATCCTTGCACTTCGTGTTATCAAGGCAAGTTGATTATCAGGCCAACAAAGGTTGGGATTGAGTCACCCACGTTTCTGGAACGTATACAAGGGGACATTTGTGGACCTATTCACCCACCTAGTGGGTCGTTTAGGTATTTCATGGTCTTGATAGACGCATCCTGTAGATGGTCTCATGTGTGCCTGTTGTCATCACGCAACCTTGCGTTTGCGAAATTAATGGCACAAATAATTCGACTACGAGCACAATTTCCAGATAATCCAATCAAGTCCATTAGACTGGATAATGCTGCTGAGTTTACATCCCAAGCATTTAATGATTATTGCTTATCAATCGGGATAAAAGTTGAACATTCTGTAGCTCATGTTCACACTCAAAACGGTCTTGCAGAATCGTTAATTAAACGCCTGCAGTTGATTGCAAGGCCATTACTTATGAGAACGAGGCTGCCCACTTCGGTATGGGGTCACGCCATCTTACATGCAGCAATGCTAATTCGTCTCAGACCGACGAATTACCACAAGTATTCCCCGTTGCAATTGGTTTTGGGTCATGAACCCAATATATCCCATTTAAGGATTTTTGGATGCGCAGTATATGTGCCTATTGCACCGCCATCCCGCACCAAAATGGGTCCGCAAAGAAGGTTAGGAATATATGTTGGGTTTGAATCGCCCTCCATCATTCGCTACCTCGAAACATTGACAGGCGACTTGTTTACTGCACGATTTGCAGACTTTCGATTTGATGAGACACTTTTCCCAAAATTAGGGGGAGAAGTTGGTGAAACCAAACGGGAAATTTTGTGGAAAAATGCATCATTATCTCATCTTGATCCACATACCTCTATTTGTGAAAGAGAGGTACAAAAGATTATCCATTTGCAAAGAATAGCAAATCAAATACCTGACGCATTTACGGACTTGAAAAGGATAACGAAATCCCACATTCCCGCGGAAAATGTTCCAATCCGTATTGATGTCCCTGTTGGACAATCATCTAGTGTCATAACCAATGAGTCAAATGCACGCCTGAAGCGTGGCAGACCATTAGGTTCCAAAGATCGAAATCCTAGAAAGAGGAAAAAGAACGATAAAAAAAATGACACCACAAAAGAATCTCATGATTTAACAAATTCTGAGGTTCATGAAGAATCCATTGAGCCCGAGACTCTGGAAAATACGGAACTATCCCTAAATCCAATTAATATTGAGGCAAATATTAATCGAGTGGATATTGTGGTGGATAATGCCTTTTCTTATAATGTAGCATCTAGCATTATGCAAGAATGTGAGGATCTCGAACCTCAATCTGTTGAAGAATGTCGAAAAAGACAGGATTGGCCAAAGTGGCAAGAAGCAATTCAATCAGAATTGAATTCGCTGGCAAAACGTGAAGTTTTTGGCCCTATGGTTGAAACACCTAATGGTGTTAAGCCTGTCGGCTATAAATGGGTCTTTGTACGCAAAAGAAATGAGAAAAACGAGGTACAAAGATATAAAGCACGCCTTGTTGCACAAGGTTTTTCTCAAAGGCCTGGTGTCGATTATGAAGAGACATATTCGCCTGTAATGGATGCGATAACCTTTCGTTATCTCATAAGTTTTGCTGTCCATGAAAAGCTTGACATGCACTTAATGGATGTAGTTACTGCCTATCTTTATGGCTCACTTGATAATGAAATATACATGAAAATTCCCGATGGACTCAAGGTGCCAAACGCGCACAACTCAAAATCTCGGGAAATGTTCTCAATTAAATTGCAAAGATCCTTGTATGGTCTAAAGCAATCTGGACGAATGTGGTATAATCGTCTTAGTGAGTACTTGTTAAAAGAAGGCTATATAAATGACGCCATTTGCCCGTGTGTTTTTATAAAGAAAACAACATCGGAATTTGTTGTACTTGCCGTATATGTCGATGACATAAACCTTATTGGAACCCCTAAAGAACTACAAAAGGCAATTGATTATCTAAAGGATGAATTCGAGATGAAAGATCTCGGAAAGACTAAACTATGTCTTGGTTTGCAAATTGAATATTTGGTAAACAGAATTTTTGTTCATCAATCTACCTATACAGAAAAGGTACTGAAACGGTTTTACATGGATGAAGCACATCCTTTAAGTACACCGATGGTTGTTCGATCACTTGATGTGAACAAAGATCCATTCCGACCACAAGAAATGAATGAAGAGCTACTTGGTCCTGAAGTACCATATCTTAGCGCAATTGGCGCACTAATGTATCTTGCAAATACTACAAGACCTGACATATCCTTTTCAGTTAATGTCTTAGCAAGATTTAGCTCGGCTCCTACGAGGAGACATTGGAATGGGATCAAACACATATTGCGGTACCTAAATGGAACTACCGATATGGGCTTATTTTATGGCAAGAATTGCAGCCCGGATCTTGTTGGTTATGCTGATGCTGGATATTTGTCCGACCCACACAAGGCTCGATCTCAAACGGGTTATGTGTTTACCTGTGGAGAAACTGCCATATCTTGGCGATCGACTAAGCAATCAATTGTGGCTACTTCATCTAATCATGCCGAGATAATTGCTATTCATGAAGCAAGTCGGGAGTGTGTGTGGTTAAGGTCGATAATACATCATATCCAAGACAAATGTGGTTTGAAGAGTGATAAACTACCCACAACTTTGTATGAAGACAATGCAGCATGTATAGCTCAATTGAAGGGAGGATTCATAAAAGGAGATAGAACGAAGCATATTTCACCAAAGTTATTCTTCACACATGATCTTCAAAAGAATGGTGATATCAATGTTCAACAGATTCGTTCAAGCGAAAATATGGCTGATTTGTTCACAAAATCTCTACCAAAGTCAACCTTCAAGAAGCTAGTTCACAAGATCGGGATGCGAAGACTTAAGGACATAAATTGATGTTCTTATCAGGGGGAGTTAATGCGCGTTGCACTCTTTTTCCCTTACAAGGTTTTGTCCCACCGGGTTTTCCTTGCGAGGTTTTTAACGAGGCAACCAATAGGCGCATATTCAAACATGTGTACTCTTTTTCCTTACTTTAATTTTTCCCATTGGGTTTTGTTTTAAGGTTTTAATGAGGCACATCATTGAATAGACATTCAAGGGAGAGTGTTATAAATACACTTCTATTTAAGGTGAATGTCTTTAATTAGAGAGATTCTAGAGTTCTATTCTTGGTAGATAAATCATCCTCCTCCCTATAAATAGAGGTGCCCTCTACCATTGTAAATAACTCCTAACATTCTCTAAGTATCAATAAGAAGAACTCTCTCTACTCTTCTCTCTATTTGCTCTTGTTCTTGAGTTATTGTTCTTGTCTTTTATATTATTTCATAACAATTAATAATAATAATACGGAATATAATTTGTTTATTATTAATCCGGTTATAATAATGGTTGGCAATTGGATAATGAAGAATCTAAATAAAAGGTGGGGTCGTCCCCCAGGATAACCGGCCAGCATTCTTCTCTAATCTCTTAGAAGCACGGAAAATAATTAAAATAAAAAGAAAGGGAAAACTAAAATGTTGAAATTACAAAATAAAAAAATAAAGAGAAAATGAAATGCCAAGCTAATAATACAGCAAAACCATCATTTTCAAGAGCAGTCAACGATTCTCCCACCACCTTTCCAGGAACTGAAATTAATGCCATCCTGTTACATATGTATTCTTTATCCATCATTTTTTTTCACTTGTTGTAGTAAAAAAATATATTTGGATAGTTTCCCAAATGATTGGCATTTCTGTTATTCTCTTTTTTTAATCTAGTTTCTTACCTTTGCTTAACTGGTTCAATAGATAATTTTTTAATAAGATTTAGTATCTCAAACTAAATTTGTTGATAATTGATTGTATAATTTTTAAATTATCAATTTAGAAGATAAACTGATCTTCTGAATTATATCATGAATTTTAAGTCCTAAAATATCACTTTCAATGCTATACTATATGTTTCTCCGATCCATTATGAAGTCAGAGGGGGCGATTTAAATGCCATATTAAACTAAGTTAAATATCATCGTCCCAAGTTATAACAAGTCTAACCAATTAAGCGGCAAAAATTGTCACAAACAACCCAAAAAAAAAGTGAGTTCTTTTCATAATTGTTTCACTTGTAATATAGGCGTCGATAAATCTCTCATTTAGTACTTATTAAACTAAAAAGACACCCCCTAAAAATCAACAAAAAGGGATATTATACCGTCTCCAACCCTAACATTAAATTTCACATTAAAATGGTGTAACACCAAATTTATTCTAATTATTACATCATTTTTACATCAAAAAAGAGTATTTCTTCTCTCTTTTCTATATTATATTATTATCTTCTATTTAAAATTTTTTTATTTCCTTCAAACAAATTCTATCCTTTTTTTCTTCATATTCATCATATATAAGTCACATTCACCACTTATATGATCATTTATTATAAATTATTTTAAATCAATAAAAAGTAAAATCATTGATAAAGGATAATTAAATAAATATTACATCATAGTCAAATTTAGTTTAAGTACTACATAGGATAATTATTTTGATATTCTTGGAAATGCTGCAACATATAAATGTTCATTTGAGTATTTTGCATGAATTGTTGCTGCTCAACTTCATCATCGGCAGTGAAAGATGATGATCATAATTTTTGAATTCATCACAAGAGCAAAAACGAATAATCGATAAAAGAAGTCAATAGTTTCAACAACTACAAGCACAACAATCTTCTACCTCATTCTTTTATTTTTTTTGGTAAATTTGGTACACCTGAAAATGACATAGGAGATTACTAAATATATGTTATATATTTTTTAATGTATCCTCCTTTGATGTACTTTAATTATAATGTATTTTTATTTTATGTAATGTTAATTTTCTTTTTAAATTTAGTTTTCACTTTTTAATTTTAGCAACATTAGATGCCTTACATTTACATTTTTTATTTTTAAATAATGGTTATATTTCTTTTTATACAACTATAATAATAATAAAATTAACTTATAATTTTATATAAATATAATATATATAAAATTAATTTATCAAAAAAATAGGATATAAAATTAAAATTATAAAGATCTTAATATAAAAATTAATTATATAGACAATATATGATAAATTAAAAGTTCAAAAAATTAAAAGATGAATAAAATAATAATAAATCAAATTTGATGTTGATAAATAATGTTGAACCAAATTTGGTGCAACCTTATTCATGCACTAATGATGCAAGATTTAATATTCCATTGGAAAGATAAACACCAAATTTAATTTTGATGTAAAAAATAGTGCACCCTTGAAGATGCCCTTACTTTTTTCAAAATAAACAAGAAGGGAAAATGTGATATTTAATTTCTAGCTAGCACTTTCACGTACGAAGCAATTATTAATGTTGTAAACGAATTAAGTGCAATTCTCCATATTAAAATTACCTCACGTCCATTACTTATATAAGACGATCAATTTCCAAAGATGCACCAACCATATTGTCTTGTGTTGAATCTTGGGAAAGTTGGAAAGTGGGGTCTTCAATGAAGACATGGTCTTCTTCTTCCCCTAACATTTGATTTCAAGAAAATATAAAAGAAAAAAAAAAACATAGGAAATTGTTGCCAATTAGATCGATTGGCCAACCACGACAACGAAGATATATTAATAATTATATTGTCCTAATGTTTATCTTAATCAAGTACTCATTGTCTTATTAAACAACTTGAAACCCCATTACCTTACCCTTAAATAAACAATAAATTTAGACAAGCTAATCTTGCGGCAGAAACATGGACCACTAATTAATTAGCTCACAAAGAAAGACATCATTTTTGCTTCATGTGAAGAGCACCTAACTAATTAGGGTTTTTGGCTTTCGGAATCTTTTTGACTCAAAAATGTTCTGCATGTTCTCACTTTCTAGGAATTCGCTCTTGAATTAGTGGATTCTTATCCCATACAACTTATTATAATTTCATTAGTGGGGTTTGGGGAGTATAATATGTACGCAGACTTTACTCCTATCCTTAGGTAGAGAGGCTGTTTCCAAATAGATCCCCGACATCCTTCCCTTCAAAAACTTCCCACTTTGCTCTTGAGAAAACTCGAACTCACAACCTCTTGATTGAAAGTGAGGGTTGCTTACCATTAGGGCAACCCCTTGCCTCTTATCCCATAGTCATGCTTGCTTATTGCACTTGATGTAGATGCAACTATTTACCTTTTCACGGGGAGATCAGTTTTATAAATATTCCCTATGTTCCATGATAATTGACTCTTTTATTTTTTTTATTTTAATCTAAAATAAATATTTATCAACATAATTAAGAAGAAATTAATTTTAACTGATCCCAAGAGATCATTACCTCATGGCACGTAAGATTACTTGCTAAAACTATCATTTATTTCTCCTTGAGTATTCACTTGATTAATACACTTCTACTTGGAACAATAAGGGTTAGAGTAGATTATAAGGGGAAAAAATTATATATAACTTTTTACTTTCATAAAACGCTAGAAATTTTGAAACAAAATAAAACAACTGATGAGAGTGTATATTAATGTAAAATCGGCACGTATTGTCACAAAAAAAAAATATAGGTACATTGATACTTCGTACCAATTTAAATTTCTGAATCTAAGTTACCAAAAAAATAAATTTCTGAATCTGGCTCTTCATTCGAAAAATGCAATAACGCAAGCTATAAAAGTATTGTACTGTATCTTTTAACAGTAATACCTCGGTCTAATTAATTACATTAACACAACGCTAATCATTTTTCATGTAAAAAGAATAAATAGAGAGATCTAAACTTATTTTGCCGTATACTAATTTGTCATTTGCCTCCTTTTACCAATAGGTAGCTCTCAAGTTGAGATTAATTAAAAGCAACTTGGCGACTTTAATTGGAATATTTAAAGTCCTAAACAGCCGACCAAATTAAGAGTTATCCACGTGAACGATCAGAATGATATCGATTTGGATTCGACTCTTAGTCATGCCCACCTGCTACCCTTTGTTAGTCATCTCAATTTTTTTAATTAATATATTGTTTTGGTTAATATCCATTATTTTGGCTTTAGCATTATGTCAACGTCCTCTTCTCATATCAATATGATTGACATTATTGATCATATTCATCTTGTTTTCACGTAGAAATGATTCATTGCTCTTTAGCTAAGTAAAAATGTTGTTGGATTTGATGATGTTAAAAAGTCTTTGTATTTATGTTAATCTCTCGGATAGTTAAATAAAAAAATCTCCTTCACCTATAATAAATCAAAGAAGATATGACCATGGTCGGAGGATTGAATTTTATTTATAACCAGATATTTTCGTATTTTATTCCTTTTAATCAGTGTATCCTGCGTCTAAATTTGAATTAATCGAATTAATGACTCCCCACACTGAATTTAAATGCGAAAAAAAGTTCCTTTCGCCTTTCATTAAAGAAAGGCCTAATACATATTTTATCTATCCAAATTACAATCAAATCCTTGTTACACACTTGTTGACCTCGAATTTCATTTTATACACCAAATTTTTCAAAAGTGTATCAATTACACATTATTTTTGACCAGTATTTGAGACGTGTAAAACACGACCAACATATCGTGTGAATAGTTATTTTCTGCCTGAACTGACTAATTAAAATGGATATTTATTGAAAATGGACCCATTTTCAATACTCTAACACTCAAATCTTCATCTTCCTCTTATTAAAAGCCACTATTTTCATCTTCATCATCTTTAAAGGTGGCAAACAACTTTCTGAAAAATTCAATCCCATCTTCACCTTCCACATCTAATATTTAGAAGCTGGTTATATTTAGTCAATTAAAATGCAATACATTATCATTCTTCCCAAATAAACCCTAACTATTTCGACCCATCCATCTAAATCAGAAGGGTTGAACAACCTTAAATGCGAATACTAAACTAAAAAACTGAAGAAGAAACAATAATTAGCAGATTTGTGCTCGTCAGATTAGCTTCATAGGTTAGGGAGGAAGAACATGATTTTGAAATTGGGTTTCTGCTTGTTAATCTGGTCGCGTGGGTGTTTTTAAGTAATTGGATTGGGTCTTTCATGGGTCTGATTTAAAAAAAGGTCGGGTTAGCTATTTTAATTAAAGAATCATTGGTTTTTTTAATTTTTAAAAAAAGCGTGTAACCAACGCATTGAATATTGAAGATGTTGGTCTAAAGTAGTGTGTAATTAATACACTTTTGAAATATTTAGTGTGTAAAATAAAACCCGTAATCAACAGGTGTATAACAAAAATTTGGTCGTAAATTGAATAGGTAAAATATGTATTTTGCCTAAAGAAATACTGCTGTTTTATTGAGTCAATCGTCGTGAGAAACTAATGAAATTTCAAACGCCCATGGAAAGCAACTAATCATCATACCAATCAGTGAACAACTATATGAGGAGATGCCAATTTCTTTTAAACCCACTAATTAATTAGGTATTGGCATACCGTTTGAGACCTGTAATTCAATACTATGATCAATTCTGAGCTGCTTAAACATATACTTCATTCAAGCCTTTTCAATTTTCTATACTTTAAACGTTAAATTAAACGCCATGTTTTCATTTTAAATAAGGTCAAAGAAAATGTTATTTAGTTTGGACAAGTGGTATGATTTTGTCAAGACAACCATAGCCATTAAGGAGCAACAGAGGAAGAAATCAGAGTAAGCAAAAAGAAGAGAACGGAAGAGCTGAATATGAAAAATATCGAATCTAATTATCATGTACTGTATGTGTATATATAAAACATCTAACCCTCTACTAATGTATTAGATGTTGATAGCTGTATATGTATCCCACTAACTAACTCCTACACTGTACACCCTTCTCAACACTCCCTCAAGCTGAAGGATGAAAGAGGTTCTTCATTCCCAACTTGCTAATCAAATGCTCATGTTGTGGCTTTCATAGGCTCTTGGTGAGTAGATCAGCCGATTATTCTTTTGTCCCTATGTGTTGTGCTGAATCTTACCACTCTGAATTTTCTCCCTTACAAAGTAACAATCAATATCAAATTGTTTTGTTCTTTCATGGAATATGGGATGTGCTGCAATCTGTGTAGCAGCCTTGCTATCATCGAACATATGTACAGGATTAGTTACTACATTTCCAAGCTCTCCAAATAAACCAATTAGCCATGTAACTTCTGCAACAGTAGCTTCCATACTTCTAAATTCTGATCATGCCGAGCTTCTGGAAACTATGCTTTGTTTCTTAGACCCTCCATTGATTATATAACCAGTGATGGACTTTCTTGTTTCCACACATAAACCCCAGTCTGAATCACAACAAGCAACAAGCTCCCTGTTACTTTTTGCTGGCATAAACAGGCCCAAACTAGCAGTTCCCTTGATGTACTTAAAAACTCTTATAGCTGCCTCCAAATGTGACTGCTTAGGAGCATGCATATGTTGACTCAATACTTGAACAACAAAGGCAATGTCTGGCTTTGTCATTGTCAGGTATAAAAATCTCCCAACAAGTCTTTGATAGCTTCCTGGGTCCTCAAGTTGTACATATGTAGAGGGTTCCCCTTTGTTCATAAATTCATCATATGCTACTGAGGTGAGTTTATGATTAAGCTCAAGAGGTGTAGCAACATAATTACTGCCATCCAATCCCATCTCAGACACAAGCTCAAGAGCATATTTCCTTTGATTCATCATAATGCCTTCCTTAGACCTAGAGAACTCAATTTCGAGAAAGTACTTTAATTCTCCTGAGTCCTTCATTTTAAACTTAGCCTGCAAGTCTGTTTTGACCTGATGAATGAGCTTCACATTGTTCCCAGTGACCAAACCAATAGATCATCAACATACACTAAGATTACTATTAGATCATCATCTACTATTTGTGTGAAGAGTGAGTAATCATAATGAGATTGAACAAATCCCATATCCTTGAGAGAAGCAATCAGCTTCAGGTTTCACTATTTGGGAGCCTGTTTAAGTCCATACAAGGACTTATGTAATTTACACACTTTCATCTGATGACACTCCTACTGGCTGACAAAGCCATCTGGGATTTGCGTATGGACTTCCTCAAGAAGATCTCCTTGGAGGAAAGCATTGTGTACTCCATTTGAAAATTGAACCACCCAGAATTTGCAGGCACAACCACAACAGACCTAACTGTCACCATTTTCTCCATAAGAGAGAAAGTCTCCTTGTAATCCAACCCTTCAAGCTGACTATAACCCTTAGAACCCAGTCGAGCCTTATGCCTCTCCACCTCCCCATTGGACTTGTACATGACTTTGAACACCTACTTACAACAATAGGGGACTTACCAGGAGGCAGATCAACAATGGACAGGGTCTGATTTTCCTCAAGAGCTTCAATTTTAGCCTGTATAGCCTCTATACTTAGGATCATTGTTGGCCTCTTAGGAGGTAGGTTCAAACACAACAGAATATGCAGCAATACAAGATTGATAGGCAGGAGCCAGCTTGTCATAACAGATATATTAAGAGATAGAGTAATTGCAAGCAGCTCTTTTAGAGGGAACAACATAATCATTTAGCCATATGGGGGGAACATAGGTCCTGGATGATTTCTGATAGGAGGAGGAACAGAAACGAGAACAGGATTGGATGAGAGATGATAAGAAGATGGCTGAAGAGAATCAACTAATGCAGTTGAAGGAGTAGAAGGAGAGTCAGATGGAGAAGAACTAGGAATAGAAGAGGATTGAGGGGAAGAACAAGCAGGTTCTATAAGATCCAAGACATGAAACAAATAGGAGGAACCAGAGATGGCATATTTGAAAGGGAAGATATCTTCCTGGAAAACAGTATCCCTACTTACAAAGAAGGATTTGGAGTGAAGGTCATAAAGAATGTAACCCTTTTGTACAGAAAAATATCCAAGATGAACAGTGGAAATAGCTATGGGACTGAACTTATCAGATTTACTAGTAGAAGAAGCATAACAAAGACTTCCAAGGACTCTCAAGTACTGAAGAGAGGGTATCTTACCATAAAGTTTCTCAAAGGGGGAGGCCCCTTTCAATAAAACAGTAGGAAATCTATTCAAAAGATAGACTACTGTGGAAACACACTCACCCCAGAAGGGAAGTGGAATAAAAGCTTGAAACCTCAAGGCCCTTGCCATGTTGAGAATGGACCTGTGCCTTCTATCAACTTTACCATTCTGCTGAGGTGTATACACACATGAACTCTAGTGAATGATTCCATGCAGCAACAGAAGACTAGTGACCTACTCATTGAAGAACTCAGTGCCATTTTCAGATCCTAGACATCTAACCTTGCTATTAAATTGAGTTTGAACTAGTGCTAAGAACATTTTCAACACAACCATAGATTCTGCCTTTATATTCATCAAGAAAATCCAGATATACTTAGAAAAGTCATTCACCAATGTCATGAAGTACCTTTTACCATTATGAGTTGGGACCATGTATGGACACCATACATCAACATGCACAAGTTCAAAAGGAAGAATAGAGCTAGAGGTGTTGTGAGGAAATGACAGTCTAGATTGCTTAGCAATAGGACAAACTATACAATGATGATATTGCATGGGAATGTAAGGTAGCCTACTAATTTTCTGTAGAAGTTTTAGAGGATCATGTGCCAATCTCTTGTTCCATAAAGACACACTAAAATTCTTAGTAGACTTGACAAAGACTTCCTTATTGGAACAAGAGCTATTATTTGCAGAAGATACTAACTAGTTGTTGTGCTTGTCATTCTGCTGCTGTACTGATTCTTCAGGAGTATCTGACTTCAAGATGTAGAGTCCACATTCTTTCCTACCAATCCCCATTACCTTCCCACTCAAGAGATCCTGAAAAAGACAGAAATCAGGAAATAAAGCAACAAGACATCTTAACTCCTTTAAGCTTTGAGACTGAAAGAAAGTTGTATTTCAAACCTGGAACCCAAACTTGATGTTTAAGTATCATGGAACACATGGTCATAAAATTGAAGAATGCAGGAAGCTAAAAGAGGAGGTAGCTCGGTTGTTCAATGAGGGTCACCTTCGAGAATTTCCAAGTATTCGAGCTAATAATCACTTCAGGGAAAGAGATGCAAGTGAAAATGAACAAGAAGAACCACAACATGTAATCCACATGATCGTTTGTGATGTCGATTTACCACAAAGACATGTACTCAAATGCACCAAGGTATCAATCACCAGAGAGAAACTTACTCGGAGTTATCTGCCCGAGGATGCCTTATCGTTCTATGACGAAGATGCAGAAGGCATATCTCAAACTCACAACAATGCCTGGTAATTTCTATCCTATTAAATAAAATTCAAGTTAAATGTGTTTTAGGGGATCCAAGTAGCTCAGTAAACATAATTAGATCGAGGGTCGTTGAACGACTCGGCCTACAAGATCAGTTCGTACCTGCATCCGGGGTCCTAAATAGTTTCAACATGGAAAGCGAAATAACATAAGGAGAGATTATCGTGCTAATAAATGTATCTGGGACCATATAATATACAAAGTTCCATGTCATTGAAAGTGACATGAGGTATAATGCACTCATCGGGAGACCGTAGATACACAACATGAGGGAAGTACGTATAACTCTTCATCAAATTATGAAATTCCCAACATATGATGGAGTAAAAATGGTCTACAAAGAGCAACACGCTGCAAAGGAGATATTTGTAGTCGATGAAGTGCCGTCGATACTAGAGCCTTCGGCCTCGAGAAAGTTGAACACCAAAAATAAGCAAACGGACAAACAACAATCGCTAATCCCAGTCCTGATCGAGCAAGAGGAACAGGTAATCGAAGAAGAATGAGAGGATTTCTTCACTCCTCGAACTTTCGTCATTCCAGAAGATTCCGATGAAACCAAGTCAACGACCGAGGAATTGGAGCAAGTCATATTGATCGAATATATGCCCGAAAAAGGTATAGTTGGGAATGGGATTAACCCCCGAATTCAGAAAAAAAACTCTTTCAATTTCTTAGTGATAATATGGATTGATTTTCTTGGTCCCATTTTGATATGACAGGAATTCCACCGAAAATAACAACACACTAACTAGGCACCGACCCCAGGTTCAAACCGGTGAAGCAAAAGAGAAGGCCCTAGTCCGAGGTGAAGCATGCATTCATATAGGACGAGGTAACCAAACTTCTTAAAATAGGGTTTATTTGTGAGGTAAAATACCCCGAGTGGTTAGCCATCGTAGTTGTATTTCCTAATAAAGGAAACAAGCTTAGAATGTGCGTAGATTACAAGGATTTGAACGAAGAATGCCCAAAAGACTCTTTTTCATTGCCTAACATTGATCATATGATCGATGCCATAGCTTCCCTCGAGATCCTAATTTTTCTCGATTCCTACTCCGGGTACAATAAAATTCAAATGAACCCCGAGGATCAGAAAAAGACCTCGTTTATCACTAAGTTTGGAACTTACTGTTATAATGTAATGCCATTCGGACTAAAAAAAATGCTGGAGCCACGTATGACTACCTAGTTAACAATATGTTCAAAGAAAGAATAGGTAAAATGATGGAAGTTTACATTAATAATATGTTAGTTAAGTCCCTGCGCGCAGAGGACCATTTAACTCATTTGCAAGAAACGTTCAAAATCTTTAAGAAGTACAATTTGAAGCTTAACCCGGAAAAATGTGCCTTCAGAGTTGGTTCGGGCAAGTACCTCGGCTTCATGATATCTAATTGAGGAATTGAGATCAACCTCGACAAGCTCAATGCCATCGAGGATATCACAATCGTGGATAGTGTAAAGGTCGTAGAAAGATTAATAGGATGTATAGCCATACTGGGTCGATTTATCTAGGGGTCATCGGATCGAAGTCACAGGTTCTTTTCCTAGCTCAAAAGGAAAAAGGAATTCGCATGGACCTCGAAATGCTAGCATGCCTTAGATGAATTGAACTGATACTTATTGAGCTCGCCTTTGCTTCAAATCCCGAAGGTAGATGAAAAGCTTTACTTATATTTGGCAGTGTCTGAGATAGTGGTAAGTGGAGTACTAGTTCAAGAAGAGCAAGATGTGTAATTCCCTGTTTATTATGTAAGTCGAACTCTGAGAGATGCTAAAACTAGATACCCACACTTAGAAAAATTGGCACTTGCATTAATCAGAGCATCTAGAAAGTTAAAGCCATATTTTCAATGTCATCTCATATATGTATTAACCACTTATCCTCTCTGAAATGTCTTGCCTGAGCCCGAATTGTCGGATCCCAAAGAATCAAGGCTCTGCGAACCAAAGCTGCTAGGTTCATACTAGATGGGGATGGAACGTTATACAGAAGAACGTTTGATGGGCCATTGGCGATATGTTTAGGATCGGGGGATACCAATTATTTCTACGGGATATCCATAAAGGCATTTATAGGAATCACTCTAGCGCCGAGTCTTTGATTCGTAAAATTATTAGAGCACAGTATTACTGGGATAGCATGGAAAAAGATACTAAGGAGTCTGTCAAAAGATGTGATAAATGCCAATGGTTTGCTCAAATGATCCATCAGCCTGGATAACAACTCCACTCGTTCCTATCCCTGTGGCCTTTTATGAAATAGGTGATGGACATAGTCAGCCTGAGGCCTTCGAAAAGGTCATAGAAAAGGAAGTTATTGACTTTATATGGGACCACAACATTTGTCTGTTCAGGATACCTACTGATATTGTATATGCCAATGGAAAACAATTCATTGGCAGCAAGGTAATGGAGTTCCTCGAAGAACACAAGATAAAGAGGACCTTATCAATACCATACCACCCAATTAAAAGTGGACATGCTGAATCAACAAACAAAACTATCATTCAAAACCTAAAAAAAGGTTGCACGATACAAAGGGAAAATGGAGAGAATTTCTACCCAAAGTCCTTTGGGCATATCAAACAACATCGAACTCTAGTAGGGGGCTACTTTGTTTTCTTTAGTATATGGCTTCGAGGCTATTATCCACGTCTAGGTCAGAGAACCCAGAGCCAGATTTTGACATGCATCGACTGAGTCAAATCAAGAGGCTATGAATACTAGCCTCGCGCTTTTAGATGAAAAATGAAAGGCAACACTTGTTCGGACGGTCGCGTAGAAGCAAAGAATTAAGATATATTACTAGATCAATCTTCGACACTTTGGAATGGGGACTTAGTTTTATGTAATGTCACGCTCAACACTCGAGACCTGAAAGAAGGGAAACTGGGCCCGAATTGGCAACGACCATACCCAGTCCTCAGAGTTGTCAGAAAAGATCTTACAAACTTAGCACAATGGAAGGTGAACAATTGCCAAACAATTGGAATATATCCCTACTCTAACTATACTATTACAAAGGTATAACTTTCTCTTCTTGTCCATTTGAATTTGAGACTAACCCATTGCAGGCATTTAATCAAAACTATCGAAGACACCTTTTTACACGAAGGCCTTAGGTTTGACAACATGTGTTGCACTCTTTCTCCCTCAGATCGGGTTTTGTCCGAAATGGGTTTTACCTGCAAAGTTTTTAACGATACAACAACTAAGTTCTACCTAAAGGATACTCAACGGTATCTATGTCTTCTTTTCAATAAACATCAAATAGGAGGTTATATTTTCAAGGAAAATACTTCATGCTAAAGAGGGCCTCGATAGGAGAACTTTGTAATGGGCCAAACGGTCAGATGAACCGTGTCCATATAGTATAGTCGAGCCCCGATGGCAAAAAATGTACGCATATATCAATTATTCAAAGAAGCATTCGTTCTATATCAAAACACTTCATGTCTCAAAATAAGTCTATTATCTTATGAGCTCTACACTTATAATCCTACAAAAAACGGCACAAGGGTCAGAACGCAAATACCCCCCCCCCTCCCAATACTCAGGACTGTCATCGATAGGCAACACATCTGAGACATCAAGAACTCGAAATAATAAGACCTCAAAGAGGCATCCCCTTTATGTAAAGGCCAAGGCCACATACTCGGGGACTAACCTTTAAAACAAGTTCGAAAGGTTATTGGAAAATAAGTCCAAGAGACATAGCCGAAGGCTACGACCATACTAAAAGACTATGGTCATATAAAGGCTACAGACATATAAAGGCTACATCCGAAATAATGTGGCTCGAAGAAGTCCTACTTTTTCCATAAATTAAAGGCCTTTGAACACTTTGAAGAAATCGGATAAATCAGGCTACCCTAGGAAAAAGTAAATGATAAAAAGCTTCGATAAAATCAGCCCTCAAACAACTTAAAGGCTTCAATAATATCAACTTTCAAAAAACCCTCAAGAGGTATTCAAGTATGTTTACACAAACAAATTACAAATGAGTTTCCAATCGATCGAACCTTAGAAAAGCCCCACGGTTACAAAAAGAAATGCTAAGACATTATTAAGTCTTTTAGTAGAAAAGAGGAAAATATTATTGCCGTTTTAGAGGCTGAATTAGCCTACTTTAAAGAGCCTAAGGGCCAACTAAAATAGCCTAAGGACCAATAAAATAAATCCTATGGGTCAAAATATATAGAGTTCGAGACATTGCTCTCACTCAACTTGAACTCAAGAGCCCCAGCATTCCGAGCTCGCATCCAAGTAATTTATGCTTAGCTCGAGAATTAACAAAACCATTAAGAGGTATTATACTAATCAATATAAATCCTAAGGGCTTATTATGTTTTGAGTCCAAACTAATAGTCAAATTGATCCTTAGAGGCATACAATCAAAGTTTTCACAAATGAAGACGAAACAAAATTCAACACAAATCGAAGATGAAGTAAAGAGGTTCTTCATATTTATAAGAGATATTTGCAAAAGATATTTACAATACCCACAAGGTATCCTTAAGCAAAAACACAAAAACAAAATAACTAAACCTAAATCTACTCCAGGGTCACGACTTCGGCAGTTGCATCTTTAGGAAGCTCGTCTCTGGGAACCTCCTCCTCAAGGCCTCCATATTCGTCTCCTCCGCACTCGGAGCAACTAGCTGAATCATCATCGTCATAAAGCAAAGCAGCAACCTGTTCTTCCAAAGTCTTTGCTTTTTCAATGTCGGTTGAGAGCACATGATAGCTTAACTTTGGCCGCAGTGGAGATCTCATTTTGCCTGGATATTAGTGGTTTCAGCATCAGCTTGATATGAAGACACAAATGCCTTTGCCTCGGATTTAGCCTTGGCAAGCTCAGCAGCAGATTTAGCTTCGAGCTCTTTGATTTTGCGGCTTCAACCCAGGCTTTCCTCCTTTACACTTTGAACCTGGAATTTGACTAAAGCTAGCTACTCCTGAAGAGTATCTTTCTCCGAGGCAAGAAAGTTATACCTTGTCTCTACCCAAGGCTTTTGGTCTCCTTCATCTTGAGCTCCTCCACCGACTCGCCCTTTTGCTGAAACTGCAAAATTGAAGTATTAGTCATCAAAACAAGCAAGTGCATAGCAGAGACTCAAAGGCTATATTACCTTTTCAGTGATCTCGGTCTATTATTGATGAACCTTCATCAATTCAACTTGGAGATCGTTCATCTCCCCCTCTTTTTTGACATAGAAGATCTTAAGGTTGTCCCTCTCCTCCACGAGCTTCTTAAGTTTGGCTTTGCATCAGGCAAGCTCGAAACATGATTTGGAGAATGCTTGTCGGTGAAGTGACACGACCTTCTCACAACAAAAGAAGTCAAACTTAGAAAGATGAAGATTAAACTCGAAGTAATATAAGATAAAACTTACTTGTTTGAGAAGACTTTCGGCCTCCTAAAAAATAAACGAGGCATCAGGATCGCAACCTTCTTTAATCCCCGCAAGACACTCCCAAAAAATATCGTTCCTTTTTACGGGTCGTTCCCACACTGAGAGTCCTCATGGCCTGAGCATCTCGGAATTGCCCTTCGGAGAAGATTGGGCCCTGCGACGAGTCGTCTATGTTGATTACCCCAAGTGGTTCAGTTGGGATATAATCTCGTCTTTGAAGAGTCTCGGAGTAAGGCTCTTCGAGCTCATCCACCAAGTGCCCCCGAGGCAAGGCACGCTTTTTCGACCTGATGACTCAAGGACTTTGCTCGATCGCCCCTCCAAAATTTCTTCTGTTCGAGATCGAACTGCCTTTGACACCATTAGTTCAGTGCATTCGAAGCGTCAGAGACTCCTTTCTCTCGAGCTACCAGCAGACAGTCGTCATCTTTCCCGTCTTCTTCTTGATCCCGAAGACGTAGACTTTTTTGGAGATAGGGCCACGATGTCAGCCTTGGGCTTTCGAGCTTTGCCTTTATTTGACTTCGGGGAATTCACAAGCAACCTCATTCTTATTTTCTTCTCCTTGGAAGGATTTGGCATCTTTTCTTCACCAGGTGGGGCTAGCTGCACATCTTTGAGGCCTGCATAAAGATGAAGTAAGTATTTGCCTAGGAAAGACAAGTATGCAAACAAGAAGACTCACCATAGTTTTTTGCCTCCTTTTAACCTTTGGCCAGGTCACGTCAGTTGCGCTCCGCATATGAAGAAGTAAAAGCTAATTTTCGAACCTAACCTTCGAGGTCTGGGACCGCACCGAGAAACCAAGCAACATCTACACCATTGGAAAGGGGTTAGATCGAGAAAAAATAAGGTCGAAGAAGATAAGGGAAAATTAGGTATAAATGTCACTATCAATAAGCATGTACTTACGTTTCATGTTCAATTCCTCGGGGAATGGCATCCTCTCAGCAGGAATACGGTTAGAGGTCCTGACTCGGAAAAATCGGCTTATCCATCATCGGTCTTAATCCTCATCAATGCCAAAGAAGAGAGATTTCGATGTTCAGCATTGCAGCTTTATCAGGCCACCTCGATAAAGGCAAGGGTTATACAGACTGATGAGATGGTTGAGGGTAAAAAGCATCCCTTTGATCCGGCTCGAGAACTATTAGATCAGATTGACATTTCACTAAAATAAGGGGTAGATTTGGCCAAGCGTCACTTAGTAGTGTTGGCAAAAATCAAAGATAACTGGATTTATGTGACCCAAATTTAGGTCGGCAAGACCCAGCGTGAATGGGTAGGTATACACGCTTAAGTACTCCGCTTTATGAGTTGTGATATCCTCTTCAAGGGAAGGTATCACTACATCCTTGTTATCCCAGTAGCAGCAATTTTTAACTTGCCCGATCTCGTCTTTGGTTATCAATCAGATGTATCGGAACATAAGCTCGCATCGGCCTAGTATCGACGTAAGTTTATCGATATTGAAATCAGATGTTATTTCGCATGATGGGGGAACATACTCCTCGATGCAAGATGGAACAACCGGTTTGCTTCTGGAAGGTCATGATGACGAAGAGACTTTTTTCAATTGGGGAACAATTTTAGATGTTTTAGCCATTGTGGTGCAAAAATTCAAAGAGAAAGGGTAAATGATGAAGTTAAGGCAAACTAAAGAGAAAGATGAACTCAGAAAGGTTGAAGGGGCTAACGAAGGTTTGAAAACGATTAGATAAGTAAAGTTTGTAAAATGGTGAAGCTGGTCTATTTATAAGGGCCACTAAAGCGTGTTAGGGAAGCCAAATAGCCGGCCGTCAACCGCCTCCAATTAATGGTCATGGAAAATTGTGCAAACGCGACCCCTCAGTCACTTCAGTCGCTGATGTCACGATATTGACATCGTGATCGAGGCATTGAAGGATCGAGAATCAAATCGTTTCTCATTATTTTATTCTAAGAAACGCGAGGACTATCTGTATACGATCGAAATCAGGTATGTCTGATATCCCAAGCTCGAGGGGTTGCTTTAAGCTCGAGTTCAGGTAAGGTCGAGTTCGAGCTCAATGGGGTAGACTCTAGCTCGAAGACAGAATGCAATGCCCGAGGATCGAAGTACACAAGTAACCTTAGAGCCAATCATGACCGACTCTGAGATAGTGTCGTTGTAAGTTTGTTAAATAAGGACAAGATTCTTGCCACGTCCCCAAGATCATAGCGTAAATTTCGCAATAGATTTTTACTAATTAGTATAAATCCGTACTAGGCGGTACAGTTTTCCCCATAAGATTCTTTACTGTAAATGAAAATGTACCTTATGTAGGCTCTCCTCCTATATAAAGGGGACACCAATCATTTGTAAACATCATCTAATCATTGGCAAAGAATATACTATCTCACTTTTCTCTCTTGATGTTCATCAATATTGTCCTTTATATTTATTGTTCTTATTTTATCGTTAGTTCATCTCGAGGTCACTAAGCTCGAGGTCATCTCTGCTGAGTAAAATTGGTTTGATTCACTTGTTTTTTTCATTTCTACTTCTTATTTTATGATTATTAGTTGGTATTGAACTAAATCACATATCTTTAGAACCACAAATCAAATTTGATTGTTACTCGTATCTTTGAGATAGACTAAGTTGTTGGAACTTTTGATTCAACATTTATTTCCTTTCGCTTGCCTTCTTTCACCTAATTAGGAATGGCAGAAATATTCATCCCCTCGGCTAACTAAAAAATCCAATCGGTTGTTTGAAATTAAAGCTCAAAAATTTTGGGAGAAAAAACAAGTGAGATTTTCTAAGTTACTACATTAACCGAAAATGTTATTACATAGGTTCATTATCCGACAAGGAAGTCATCTGGGTCAAAGAATTATATTGTACCCTGTTATTGTTATTAACTCAAGATAATTAAATAATGCAGAAAAACCATGAACTATAGTCTATACTCTATAGCCAATTTTCCGGATTAACCTGAGTTAAAACCAAATAGATACAGGTTTCACGCTCCTGCCAACTTGGAATAGCTAGCTTGATTATTGTACGAAGGAGCCTTTAATTAGCAGCAAAGTGAAAATTAAATTTATTAATATAGTAACTTTATACTCAATAATTAAAGGTCAGGAAAGTGTATGTATCAATTAACTAGTACTAGTAATAATATAGATGCTTGTTTTTAAGTGTAAACAATCTGTCCGTAATGATTACATTTATTGAAGTGTTATTGAGAAGCTTTCTAAACAATGTAAGCTAAAAGGTCATCAACTAAAAATTAATTAATAATTAGAGGCTACAATCTTGCTCCATTTTATTATATCTTCTTAGAATAAAAGATAAATCGAGTTTACAGCATAATCAGCAGTAGGATTTAGAGAGCAAAGAAATCAGAAACTGAATAGTTTAACTGAATAATATGATTGCCTTGAACATGACTTTTTTACATATGATTGCCATGAACATGACTACTTTACTTTACCTATATTAATGTATAAATAATCCAATAAACAAATCAAATATCTTTCTTTATTCCTCAATAAACATTCTAGTATCCAATGTATCCAGACTATTTTATTCGAAACTAAAAAGCCATTTACTTCTTTCGGATTCTTTTCATTCTTTTTTTTAGCCGAGAATTTTCGTAAACAACCTATCTATTTATATAAAATATGAGTAAAGTTTGTATATATATTATTCTTCTCAGACTTTATTTATAATATTATATTGAATTTGATATTATTATTATTTTCTTCTTAAACGTGATAGATGAACAAAGTTTAATTAGACACAGAAAAGGAAAGGTCAAACACAAACAATAATTTGAAATAGTAACCTATTCAGGAGAGCATTTTTTTCTTTAAACAAATGAGTACATAGTATTTCAATTGTTATTTCTTGAAAAAAATAATGTTGGGATTGGTAGAGAATTTCATGTTCCGTACAAGAGCAGCACATAAAATAGATGAAAAAACTGAAGGGAGAAAAGAAAAGAGCAAAATAGGGCATGCTGCGACATGCCTAGATAACGACCAATCTAGATCATATAAGTATATAACTGAATTAAATTTTATACTGTTAATTAATCCTGACTTTCATGCCTACAACTGTACTTTTTTCTTGAAAAATAATACGTTCAGAATAGTTCTTTTTTTATACAAGACTGTATTGAGGATGTTGGAAAAGTGCTGATTAAGTTACTCAATAAATAATGGGAAGACAGCACTATATTCAATATGGCTTTGTTTCATTGAATATAAACTTAGCTAGTGTCCTAAATCTGATATAACCATGTCCATAATTGGAAATCCAGCATAGCCCTCTTTAGGTTTTGTTATGTTAATTAAAAATAAGAACCATTTAGGCTGCTAAGATATTCTGAACATGTTTAGACAATAAAATCTTTGTTCTAGAGCAGGATTTAAAAATATGAATTACTTTGGTGCTGCCATTGTTCGACTTAAAATAAATACATAAACGACATATTTTATGATCTTTAGTACTTTTTGCAGACTCTGGCAATTTTGAAACGCATTAAAGTAGTAAACTAGGTTAGGCTAGAAAAGAGAGGGGGAAAAAAAAGACAGTTCACCTTTATCATTTGGTATAGGCCAAGATCCTGTGCTGAGAACAATTCCAAACTCATTTAATTAGAAGGGCAATTTACTAGCATATACATACACTCCACATGAATGATTATAATAAGAATTATAAACAATTGAATTCAGTGCATCGTCGTGTTACATATTAATTTAAAAAATAGGTGGTTTTATGCTACTGAAGTGCTGGTAAAATAGCATTGAAATTTTCGAATTTCATGCTTTATTTTTGTTTTTCTAGGGGTAAGGCTCGTCTACATATTACCCTCCCCAGACCCCATCTGGTGGAAGTATACTGGGTAGTTGTTGTTGTTGATGTTGTTGTTGTAGTTTCATATTCTTAGCTTTGTTTTTTTCTCCCTTCTGTATTAAAAAAAATTAAGTTCATGTATATTGAATTTATTTTAAAGGTGACGTATCATGATACATAGATTGGTCAAAAAACGAGGACCAACAAAGAATAAAGAGGCATGAGTTACAACATATACAAGCAGAAGACACGAGCGGCGATTCAAAAGACTCGACGCTCATACATACTTACGATCAAAAGTTAAAGAGAATGAACCTGATAGCAAAAGATGGTATGGATACAATATTTAATAGGTATTAAATACTGAGAATGTTAGAGAATTTGTTGTTTAATTACAATGATTACCATTTATAACGTAGCATTAAAGGCCTTTAATTGTCTATAATGGCCTTATTATGACAAAGACAAAACGTATCTCCTAGAAATAGTTAAAAAAAGAGAAGACCGATCATTTGTAAGGATACGAAACTATTGGAATATACCAATTTACTTCGCTTTTTATTCAAATTTTATTTACATCAATTATTCTAATTTCTATTCGATTATCAGTAACCCGAGTTCTTCTAAAATGAGATTTGACTAAATTTTACTTTTTGGTTAAACAAATTGGTTACGTTACCGGGAATTATGAAAATCATTTTGCTTTCTTATGTCAATTCTCTCATCAAATAACTTACTATGTCAAATATCAATGACAACAGTCAACGAGTACTACAACAACAAGAAAATGATAAGGCTAACGGGACTCCACGCCCTTCACCACGTGATTCACAACGTCAGTCACGAGAAGGAACTCTAGATAGTTCTGAGACAAATAATGGGGTTGCAAATCAGACCGGAGTCGAGCAATTCAAAATACTGGAGTTGTGAACGAATTAGCACTCGATGATACCTTAAAAATCTAATTGCTCAACAAGTCAGTAATGCTCTCCATAATTTTACTAGCCAATTTCCAGTCACGCCACCAACACCGAATCAGAATACACTGGAAAACCCACATCCAGGGCTCGTTCATTCAGGCACTGGTGGAACTTCAAGCGAGTCTCGTGATGGCGAACCAGGCAACATAGTTAATTCTGATTCATAAAATTTAATCCCAACCCTGTAGAAGCAACTAAAGGAACAAAGCAAACTCATAGAACAGATACCTGGGTATCGCCCGTGATCAAAAGAATAGACATGGACAAGTACTCACAACAGCCATGAAAGCCTAGTGCTGCTTTGGTACCTGTTCCAAAGAAGTTTAAAATGCATGATATTTCAAAATATGAAGGCACAACTGATCCACAAGATCACTGTTAGAAAATACGCTTAACGCTAGGGGGGGGGTGAATAGCGTTATAATAAAAATTAACGTAAACTTGCGGAAATTAAAAATTACATGAAGGAAATAAGTGCGATAAGTAAATAAATAAGAACGAACGCACCGATGTATCCTGGTTCACCACAACCCGTGGCTAGTCCAGTCCCCGAGTGACTCTCTCGAGATTTCCACTAACACTGTTAAGCTTACAGGTGTTCAACAAACATTTACAAACTGAGGACACAAGCCTCAACAACCTTTGCTCGAAGATACAACACTCGAAGACTTCAACCAAAGGAAACACAAGTTCCTTCTTACAATACAAGGGACTAACACTTCCCTTCAAGTGTATAAAACACTTAGCACTCACTTAAACAAGACTCTCTTAATAGAGTAGATATGAGTAAACAGATATGCTCAAGAACGCAACAACTTTCGTCAAGAATTTTGGCTCTCAAAACTTATGTAATAAATGGAAAGTGATGAACAATAGAGTATGCAAGCTATAGCAATAATATGATCAGTTGTTGTCTATAGAAGGATTTGAAGCTGTATTTATAGTTGTAAAACCATGCATTACCGTTGCCTAATTGCCAATTAAGAATTGCTGATTTTACTCAGTGACAATCGATTGTCAAAATGCCACAATCGATTGTTTGCCAATCGTTCCAAAAATCATTCCCAGATTTTACGCTTAACAATCGATTATCTAAGATCAATAATCGATTACTGGCAACGTTCAAAAAATCATTTCCAGATTTTACTTAACACAATCGATTGTCAGAAATCTACAATCGATTACTTGGCAACGTTCAAAAAATCTTTTTCAGATTTTACTTAAAACAATCGATTGTCAGAAATCTACAATCGATTACTTGGCAACGTTCAAAAAATCTTTTTCAGATTTTATTTAAAACAATCGATTATTAGAAATCTATAATCGATTACCTGACGGTGTTTGAAAATATTTTGGCAACGGTCAATTACACAATCGATTATGCTATGAGAACAATCGATTATATATCAGTCTTTGAAAAATCAATTAGACACTGTCTTAATGCACTCGATTGTCAAAGGTACACAATCGATTATTTTATGACTTTGAAAAAAATCTGATAGACACTGCCTCAACACAATCGATTGTCATAAGTTCACAATCGATTATTTTGTAGCTTTGAAAAACTTTGATGTACACTGCCTCAACACAATCGATTGTCATAAGGTTCACAATCGATTGTCATGCAGATTTGAAAAATCTGATGGTCACAATCGATTGTCATGCAGCTGACTTAACATAATCGATTATCATAAGTACATAATCGATTATCTTAGTCCAGATTTTAGAGGCATGTTTAAAAATCATTTTGACTAAAGTAAATATGCATGATTTAAAATCATTTTGCTTTAAAGTAAATATGCATGATTTGATAAAAATGTTTTTACGAGAGAAGCCAAGTCTTGAGTCAAGTTATCGGATCAAGATCACAATTAAAGAACGACTCATGTATAACTTTATATCTTTGCTTGATCTTGGTCTTGTGCTTGAATCTCGTTATATATCAATTGCGCGTTTGTGCTTGGACCTCGTCATATGTCCATTGCGCATAGTTTGTCATTCATCAAAACCTACAAATATGAACACACGTTTTAGTATAGTGCCTTGAGAACGTGTTTCAACAATTTCCCCCTTTTTGATAATGGCAAACTTTAGTCGGGATATGCATATTTGATAATTCATGATGACGATTCAAGACAAGTAAAGATATGCAACAATATGCAGCAAGTCTCTAGATGTGCAATTAGTTCCCTCTCAGCATATGAATTCCCCCTCAATTTATGCCAATAAATACTAAGGGCATAGCCCCTTATTCTTCCCCATTTTTCCATTAGCAAAAAAAATGCCATAAGTAAATAACTTGTTTATTTATTAATCAAAAATACGAATACAAAAGAAAGACAATAAAACATAGAACAATAAGCTAAATAAAGAAATTATTCATCATCATTTCCCGCCTCGTCATCCGGCACTGCTTCATAGGGAACAAGTCCAGCATATGGATAGTAAATGTGATCAAAATATCCATGGATCTCATAAGTCAATCTATTGACGGGGGTGGAAAAAGAAGCAAGTTGGTCGGAAATAGATTGAAGAGTAGGTTCTTGAGGCTGACGCGATCGACGAGTTGGAGGAGGAGCAGGAGTTACATGATCGCCGTCGTGGGGAAAGGAGGATTCGGAAATTTTCCATTTCTTGGTGCTCTTTTTGAGCGGGCCGATAGAGGTGTTGAACCCGGAGGCTTCAAGAAAATTCATTATGAGAAGGGCATAGGGAAGGGGTCTATCGTCGCCAATTGCATCAAGCATGTGAATCTTGACGAACTTACACCAATTGATGTGAGCTCCGGTTATAATGAATGCATGAGCTTTGCGTCCTCTTGGGAGAGAGTGGTATGGTTATGTTTGCAAGGCTTGAGGACTCGGGTTATGAAATAGAAAATCAAACGATATTCGGGGAGCATTCCCGTAATGGTAGGACGTCGAGTAGATAGATTAGGATCATAAGCTCCAAGTCCTATTTGGTTTAGGAGAATTTTCTCATCAAATAAGGCGCCGGCTTCTCTAATGTAGCGAGAGATGTTTTCCCCACTTCGAGGCAGGTGAGAAATAGAATGTAAGTTTTCGTTGGTTAAAAGAATTTCAACACCATTAATGTTTGTCACAAGCTCACCCTCGTCGTCCTCATGAAGATTAGAGTAGAAGGCTTGAATCAACAGAGAATTAATGTGAGGACAGGATAGATATAGGAAATCAAGAAGTTGGCATTCCCTAAGCATGTTTGTAGCGGGGGCGCATGATTCAAGATATTTGCTTGTAGAAAAGCGAGGAGGAAGAATGTCACGCTTTTCGAATTTTGTTAAGAATCTAGTTAACTCGGTTTCAGAATTGAATTGTAAAATAGACCCATCTTGGTAAGGGAAATTTGGAGGAGGAGGAGCAGCTGAAGAAGATGCACCATGTCTACCTGAACGAGAACGTTTAGTGTGTCTGCCCGACATTTTGAATAAGTAGAAATGGCCTTTGTAAGAAGCTTGAAAGATTTTTGAAATTTTGGGAGCTAAGATTGATGCTTGAGTGAAGAAATTGAAGGCATATGGTACCTATTTATAATGAGGAAGATGGCATTTCATTTATGGTGAAAATCTGCAGAAATTTATGAGCTAAAACGGTCAGAAACGGTAAGAAAAAATTTTCACTGACCGTTACACAATCGATTGTGGAATTGAAACAATCGATTGTTATGGAGTTTTGACTTGAACTCGGAACTGACAAAAATCGATTGTGGGAATCTGGCAGGACCCAAACGGTAACAAATTTTTGAATTACTGACAAAAAATAATCGATTGTTGAATTATGGTAATCGATTGTTGTGACACAGTACAGGATTTTCTGACTCGGAAAATAATCGATTATATTTTTGAAACAACCGATTGTTTTAGGAAAGCAGTACTGAATGGCCTAGACGGTAATCGATTATACAAAAAAAATCGATTAAAAAAAACTGCATAATAAGCATAAAATGTAAATAGTCGATTAGCGATACTTGCTAATCGATTGTCCGCACAGTAAACATGAGACATAAGAAAAAATAATCGATTATTTGCTGTAACAATCGATTGTTCTATGCCATTGCTTTATAATTCCCCCTACCTTTAGGGCGATACCTGCAAAAGAAAATTAGACGTCTCCGACGCTCAAGTTAGTAATTTGTAAAGAAATAATGACTTAGATCAATGTGGCCAAGTGAGAACGTGATCTCTTAAGAAGTGTGTCCTAAGGTGTTCTTAAGAGTGTTTCGGGTACTTACCTTTTCTCCAACGTCGCCAATTACCTGTTCGAGAGGGTGATCTTTGATTGTCCTCCATTCGTTAGGCATTTTCGTTTCTTTCTCCAATTGTGGCGCTTCCTCCGATAATTGATCCAAGATTTCATCTTGAGTTTCCTTCGGAGTTTCCTTTTGTACTTTGTCTTGAGGACTTAGTGAGTTTAAAATACCTGCAAGATCAAAACCAGAATCCTTTCTCGCCAAGCGAGCATTATTTTCGGAAAACACAATATGAGGGATTCCTCCATAGTTCCGGTTCTATTATTGAATACTCTATATGCTTTGCTACGTGAAGAATAACCAATAAAAATTCCTTCATCGGATTTGGCATCAAATTTTCCCAATTGATCTTTTCCATTGTTATGAATAAGCATTTACAACCGAATACTCTAAAATGGGAGATGTTTGGTTTCCTTCCCTTGTAGAGTTCATAAGGGGTTTTCATGAGTATTGGCCTTATGACTACTCTGTTCAAAACGTAGCATGCGGTACTCACGGCATCCGCCCAAAAATGTTTGGGAATCTTAGCCTCATCGAACATGGTTCTAGCCATCTCTTCGAGACACCTATTTTTCCTTTCCACCACCCCATTTTGTTGTGGTGTTCGTGGAGCGGAGAAGGTGTGCTCGATACCCAGTTCGTCACAAAAGTCCGCAAAGAGATTGTGATCAAACTCTCCCCCATGATTACTTCTTATTGAAGTGACGGTTGTGTCCTTTTCGTTTTGAACACATTTAAGAAAATATTTGAAATTATGAAAAGCTTCACTTTTACGAGCAAGAAATAGAGTCCATGTAAATCTAGAATAATCATCAAGAATAACAAAAGCATAACGATTTCTACCAAGACTTTCAATGCGAGATGGTCCAAATAAGTCCATGTGAAGTAATTGCAAAGGTCTAGTAGTTGAAACAATATTTTTCGATTTAAAAGATGCTTTTGTTTGCTTCCCTTTTTGACAAGAATCACAGATAGAGTCTTTTTCAAATTTCAAGTTTGGAAGACCAATAACTAAATTTTGTGAAACCAATTTGTTCAAAATATGCATGTTGATGTGGGCTACTCTACGGTGCCATAACCGCGTATCATCTTCTTTACTCATAAGACAATCTACATATTCAGATGAAGAGTTTTCGAGATCAACCATATAGATATTATCCATTCTAAATCCACGAAGAATAATTTTAAAATCGCTACGGCGAAAAACTAAGCATCCATTTGAATCAAATAAAACAAGATTTCCCTTGTCACATAATTGACTTATGCTCAAGAGATTATGTTTTAAACCCTTAACAAGCAATATATGCTTAATGGAAGAGGAGTCATCCAATGCCGATAATTTTTCCTTTGTTGCTATCACCAAAAATAACGCTTCCTCCTTCCTTATGTTCTAGTTGAAGGAATTTGGATTCGTCTCCAGTCATGTGCTTGGAGCATCCACTATCAAGGTACCAAAGTACACTTGACCCCTTCAAACACACCTACAAAACAGATTAATGAGTTTTAGGTACCCATGCCATTTTGGGTCCTTGGGGGTTAGGCAAATCATAGTGATGTGATTGAGTGTTATGTCTATGTCGTGTAAAACAAGCAGGAGCAATATGTCCAATTCGTCTACAATAATGACAAACAACATTAGGATTATGCATTCGTCTAGGTTGATAGTAATTGGACGGACGAAATTCATTTACTCTATTCTTGACAATATGACTATTGCGCAATTCATGAAAATCATTTCTCCTACTATTTGTTCTAGGATATACAGCATTTCTAGGATAGTTGTTTCTAGGTTGAAAGCCATTTCTAGGTGTTCTACAAGGTTCAAAATTTCTTCTAGTGTTTGGCCTAGAGTATGCATTATTTCTAGAATGATTATTTCTAGGTTGCGATTGTTGAAAGCCATTTCTAGGTTTGTTATATCTAGGATGAGCGTTTGTTTTATTAATCCTAGGTTGAGCCTTAGGTTGTTGGGGGTTGGCTTCAACCTTTTCTTTAGGCTCACTCTCAAAGTCTATGCCATGCTTGGTCGACTTCAAATTAACAAGAACTTCATTCAAATTTTTATGAGAAGAATTAAACTTATCTAGGGTGCCCTTAAGTCTTGTACCTCATTTTTGAGATGCATGCAAGAAGTACAATTTTTACTAGAGCTCTCGGGTTTGTCGGCGCTTCTCTTGCCTAAAAATTTGTTTTCTTCTTTCAACTTCTCATTTTCCAAAATCAGTTTTTCCAAAACCTTTTCTTTCAAAAAGAGTTGTTTTTCAAAATATTTTTCTTTTAAAGAGGCATTTTCTTTTATGCTTTTAACAGTTTTGGAAGCTTTAATAAATTCGCTATACAACTCATCAAAAGCATTTTGCATTTTCTCAAGAGAATAGAAATTTTTGGAGGAAATTTGACATACCTCTTCTTGATTGTTTTCGTGAGCCATGAGACAAAGATTTGCGGCTTCGTCTTCTTCTTCCTCACTCGACTCGTCACCGGAGTCGCCTCCCCAAGATATGTATGCTCGTTCTTTCTTGAAGGGTTTCTTCTCCTTTTTGGCATTTGGACAATTTGTTTTAATGTGCCCGGTTTCTCCGCACTCATAGCACTTTATTTGATCTCCTTGCTTTTTGCCCTTTCGTTCATACTCTTTTCGTATGAACTTTTGAAATCTCTTAATAACGAGTCTGAACTCGTTGTCTCCGTCCTCATCATTTTGAGGTTGGCTTGTGCTTGCCTTGAGAGCGATCTTTTGTTTCCTTTGATCATCAACAAGAGGGTTAAGTATAGTAGATTCATAAGTTTTAAGATTACCACTTAATCCGTCGATGGTGACATTTGAAACGCCAATAGATTCTTGAATCGCGTCGGCCTTGGATCGCCATGCCGGAGTGAGACTTCGGAGAATTTTTCGGACAAGTTCCTTATCCGTGAAGGTCTTCTTAAGAGCATGTAAATCATTAACGATTTTTGAAAATCGTTCGAACATCTCATCGACCTTTTCGCCTTCCTTCATGTGAAACAATTCATATGCATGGGTTAGGAAATGAATTTTAGCTTCCCTTACCTGGTCCGTACCTTCATACGTAATTTCCAGCTTGTCCACATTTGCTTCGCCGTTGTACAACATGATATTTTCCTGTAATCATCAGCATTTACAGCACAATATAATAAATTAATGGCATTAGCATTGTTTTGCACCTTTCGGATATCATCCACATCGTATTCATCTTCGGACTTTGGAACATCTTTATTTTCAACCTTTTTGGTTGGAATTTGTTCTTCCTTCATTATAACCTTCCAAAGATGAAAACTATTTGATTGAACAAATATTCTCATCCTCTCCTTCCAGTACGTATAGTTTGTACCGTCGAATAGTGGTGGTCGGGTGGAGCATTGTCCTTCACCTATTCCTGCAAAAGAATCACGAGTAGAAGCCATGGATTGTTTCTCTCAAACGGTTAAGTCTTCAGAGAGTTGGGCTCTGATACCGATTGATAGAAAATACGCTTAACGCTAGAGGGGGGGGGGTGAATAGCGTTATAATAAAAATTAGCGTAAACTTGCGGAAATTAAAAATTGCAGGAAGGAAATAAGTGCGATAAGTAAATAAATAAGAACGAACGCACCGATGTATCCTGGTTCACCACAATCCGTGGCTAGTCCAGTCCCCGAGAGACTCTCTCGAGATTTCCACTAACACTGTTAAGCTTACGGGTGCTCAACAAACCTTTACAAACTGAGGACACAAGCCTCAACAACCTTTGCTCGAAGATACAACACTCCAAGACTTCAACCAAAGGAAACACAAGTTCCTTCTTACAATACAAGGGACTAACACTTCCCTTCAAGTGTATAAAACACTTAGCACTCACTTAAACAAGACTCTCTTAATAGAGTAGATATGAGTAAACAAATACGCTCAAGAACACAACAACTTTCGTCAAGAATTTTGGCTCTCAAAACTTATGTAATGAATAGAAAGTGATGAACAATAGAGTATGCAAGCTATAGCAATAATATGATCAGTTGTTGTCTATAGAAGACTGATTTGAAGCTGTATTTATAGTTGTAAAACCATGCATTACCGTTGCCTAATTGCCAATTAAGAATTGCTGATTTTACTCAGTGACAATCGATTGTCAAAATGCCACAATCGATTGTTTGCCAATCGTTCCAAAAATCATTCCCAGATTTTACGCTTAACAATCGATTATCTAAGATCAATAATTGATTACTGGCAACGTTCAAAAAATCATTTCCAGATTTTACTTAACACAATCGATTGTCAGAAATCTACAATTGATTACTTGGCAACGTTCAGAAAATCTTTTTCAGATTTTACTTAAAACAATCGATTGTCAGAAATCTACAATCGATTACTTGGCAACGTTCAAAAAATCTTTTTCAGATTTTATTTAAAACAATCGATTATTAGAAATCTATAATGGATTATCTGACGGTGTTTTAAAATATTTTGGCAACGGTCAGTTACACAATCGATTATGCTATGAGAACAATCGATTATATATCAGTCTTTGAAAAATCAATTAGACACTGTCTTAATGCACTCGATTGTCAAAGGTACACAATCGATTATTTTATGACTTTGAAAATGTCTGATAGACACTGCCTCAACACAATCGATTGTCATAAGTTCACAATCGATTATTTTTTAGCTTTGAAAAACTTTGATGTACACTGCCTCAACACAATCAATTGTCATAAGGTTCACAAGTCATGCAGATTTGAAAATCTGATGCACACTGCCTTAACACAATCGATTTTCATAAGGTCACAATCGATTGTCATGCAGCTGACTTAACATAATCGATTATCATAAGTACATAATCGATTATCTTAGTCCAGATTTTAGAGGCATGTTTAAAAATCATTTTGACTAAAGTAAATATGCTTGATTTAAAATTATTTTGCTTTAAAGTAAATATGCATGATTTGATAAAAATGTTTTTACGAGAGAAGCCAAGTCTTGAGTCAAGTTATCGGATCAAGATCACAATTAAAGAACGACTAATGTATAACTTTATATCTTTGCTTGATCTTGGTCTTGTGCTTGAATCTCGTTATATATCAATTGCGCGTTTGTGCTTGGACCTCGTCATATGTCCATTGCGCATAGTTTGTCATTCATCAAAACCTACAAATATGAACACACGTTTTAGTATAGTGCCTTGAGAACGTGTTTCAACAATCACGTGACTGCGTGAAAGGAAACGACTTAACCAAACAAGAAATCGAATCAGTATTGGTCAAGAAATTCGGGAAAACACTCACCAAGGGAGAATTGACATGGTTTCTCTTTTACCCAAAAATTCCATAAATGCTTTTGCTAAGCTTGCAGATTAGTTTATAAAAACACATTCGGAAGCTCAAAAGGTCGAGAAAAGAATGGAAAATATTTTCAAGATCAAGCAAGGGGACTCAGAGTTTCTTAGAGAGTTCGTGGATAGGTTCCAGCGTGAAAGAATGATGTTACCACGTGTACTAGACAATTGGGCAGCTATAGCCTTCATCTGTAATTTGAATGGAAAAAGCTCAGAAGCCACGAGGCGACTCAAGGAAAGTATTTGTGAGTTTCTAGCAATGACTTAGAATGACATTTACAATAGGTATAGCACAAAGCTAAGGATAGAAGATGATATTATGCACGGTCTCAAAAGGAGGAAAATGTGAGTTCGAGACACGCGGAAATCGAAAAAGGTCTGGTAAAAACAAATACGAACCATATATGGGCCCAGCGGGAAAAGATTTACGATCAAAGAAGGACAATTAAAGTTTTAATCATAGATCGAGGAATAGAGAGTGGGGTTATTCATCAAGATTTGGGAACGATCGAAACATGCGAGAAACGGGGGATGATGATAGAACTTCAAGGCAAGATTTGGCAGTTATAATTTTAACGTAAGCACTTCCGAGCTCGTAGCTATTTTAAGAAGCATGAGTGATAAGGTGCGGTGGCCAAAAGAAATGAGATCAAATCCAAACAGGCGCAATCTTGATCACTAGTGGGAATTTCACAACGATCATGTTCATAAAATGACAGATTGCAGAATTCTACAAGGTGAAGTTGATCATCTGTTGAAGCAAGGGTATCTCACCAAATTATTCAGTGAGAAATGTAAGAACAGGCAGGAGACCCCTAAGCTTCCTCCTCCCAAAAAGGACCGTTAATGTCATAAGCGGAGGTAAAGAAATCAATAATGTAATGTACATAGAAACCAATAAAGTTTCCAAAGTCAAAATTACCCACAGAAAGCGGGTGCGACATATCTTAGAAGAAAAAAGCATTATATTTGACGATGCAGATGCGGATGGCGTGTTAACTCCACATAACAAGACACTAGTAATATCTCTACTTGTACTTGATACTAATATGAAACGAGTTTTGATTGATTCAGGTAGTTCCGTGAACATTATTCTGCTAAGACTATTACACGAGATGCAAGCAGAAGATAAACTAGTACCTAAGGCACATACTTTGTCTGGATTCGACAATTCAAGCATTTTCGCAAAAGGAGAGGTAATATTTACAACGTTTGCAAAAGGGTGGTTAAAGAAGTGAAATTTCAGGTGGTAGAGATGGAAATAGCTTACAATATGATTCTCGGGAGACCATGGATCCATGAGATAGATGTCATTCCATATACCTTACATCAAGTTATTAAATTTCTATCACCATGGGGAATATGTCAAATCTGTGGGGATCAACAAACATCCAGAAGCATCAACTTTGTAGCAGATTCAAATACGAGAAACGAAGAAAAATAGCAATTATAGCATCTAGTTGAGGATACCACAATACAAACCTTAACTGAACAAAGGCGAACAGAGGTGGACTCACGGCCCGATTCCATTCAAGAACCAGCGGAAAATGAAAATATCAAAACAACCATTGAGGAAGTGGAAGCTGTGGATTTATTTACACAATGGCCAGAAAGAAAAATCTACATTGGGGCTAACCTGAGCCACGTTATGAAAGGTAAGTTGATTGAATTTTTAAAAACCAACGTTGATTGTTTTGCCTGGATCCATTCTGATATGACAAGAATTTCACCGGAAATAATTACTCACAAGTAAATAAAGACCCATTGTATCCACCCATCAAACAAAAGAAGAGAAAGTAGGGGACTTTCAAGAATCAGGTAATTCAAGATGGGGTTCACAAGCTATTAAAAATTGGGTCTATCCACGAGGTAAAGTATCCTAATTGGTTAGTTAATACTGTTGTAGTGCCGAAAAAAAATAGCAAATGGCGAGTTTGTATAAATTACACAGACCTTAACAAAGCTTGTCCTAAAGATTCTTTTCCATGACCATATATCGATCAATTAATTGAAGCCACTGCAGGACATGAATTGTTAAGATTTTTAGACGCATATTCAGGGTATAAAAAGATTAAAATGGATCCCTTAGATGAAGAAAAAACTTTATTTATAACAGACATGAGGACTTACTGTTATAAAGTAATGCCTTTTGGCCTCAAAAATACAAGTGCCACATATTAGAGGTTGGTTACCAAAATGTTTCAAGAACATTTGGGAAAAACTATGGAAGTATACATAGATGATATGCTTGTCAAGTCTCAACAATCAAGAGATCACATATCCCATTTAACTGATACATTTCAAATTTTATGAAATTTCAGTATGAAACTAAATCTCGAGAAATGTGCATTTGGTGTTTCATAAGATAAGTTTTTGGGTTTTCTTGTTTTAACCGTGGTATTGAAGTAAATCTCGACCAGATTAAAGCCATTGAAGAAATTCCTGACATGCTTACAAATAAGAAAAAGGTGCAAAGACTAACTGGAAGAATTACAGCTTTAGAAAGATTTATTTCCAAACCATCAGAAAAATATTTTAAATTCTTTTTATCTCTTGAAAAGCAAGATCAGTTCGAATGGATTGAGGATCGTCAAAAGCACTCAAAAACCTGAAGACATACCTTACAAATCCATCATTGCTCGCAAAACCAAAGGTTGGGGAAAGATTGCTAATCTATCTAGCTTTATCAGAAGTAGCGATGAGTGTTGTTTTAGTTCTTGAATACCAGGGTAAGGAATCTCCAATTTATTATGTTAGCAAATCATCATTACATGCGGAGACATGGTACCCTCAATTAGAAAAGCTTGCACTTGCATTAATCATGGTATCTAGAAAACTAGGGCCTTATTTTTTAATGCCATCCTATTTCAGTAATAATTGATTATCCATTGCGCAATATATTACACAAGCATGAGTTATCAGGTAGGTAAGCCTAATGGCTATAGAATTAAGTGAATATGATATCATATACCAACCCAGAATCGCAATAACATCTCAGGTGTTAGCAGATTTTCTAGCTGATTTTAGCCATGAGATACAATTAGAAGCTGAAAAAGAACTAAAAGTATTTAGCAGATCTAATCTGGGAATTTGGACCTTATTTGCTGATGGCTCGTCTACTGTGAAAGGGGCAGGTTTAGAAAATATTTTGGTACAAACTACGGGTAAAATCATTTGACAAGCCATAAAGTGTCATCCTATAACTAACAATGAGGTAGAGTATGAAGTAGTAACTGTACGTTTAGAAGTAGCACGAGAGCTTAGAATTGATCAAATTATCGTCAAAAATGATTCAAAACTCGAGGTTAATCAAATGCTAGGGGCTTATACAGCCAGGGAAGCACGAATGTAGCAATACTTGGAAAAGGCACGGGATTTGATTAGACAATTCAAATCTGGAAAGTCACGCAGATACCAAGAGATGAAAATATTGAGGCAGATGCCCTAGCTAATCTCGCATATGCGGTATACGTGGAAAGCAATGAAAATTCTTTTGTAGTTCATTTGTTTCATTCAGTACTTGATCCTGATAAAAATGAGGTAAATTTCAATAACTTAACCTGGGATTGGAGAAACAAAATTGTCATTTTTTTGCAGTATGGTGCGTCCCTGAAGACAAGAAAAAAGCCCACGTTTCGAAAAAAAGGTTGCTTGATATTATTTAAAGCAAGGCAATCTTGATCGAAAAATGTTTGGTGGCCCCTTGGCAAGATGCCTCAGGCCTTCTCAAACGGAATTACGTAATGAGAGAAATACATGAGGGGCATTGTGGAAATCACGCATGAGGGAGATCACTGGTAAGAACCATGATTAGAGTGGGTTATTATTGGCCTTAAATGGAAAAGGAAGTGGGAAAATTCGTGGCTAAATGTGATCAATGCCAAAGATACGATAATAACATGCATAGACCTGTAGAGTTGTTACATCAGGTCGTTGCACCGTGGCCTTTTATAAAATGGGGGATGGATATCGTAGGCCATCTACCACAGGCAAAAGGTAAGGTAAAATTCCTACTTATACTCACTGACTACTTTACTAAATGGGTAGAAGCAGGAGCATTCAAACAGATACGAGAAAAAGAAGTCCGAGATTTCATTTGGAGAAATATCATATGTCAATTTGATGTACCAAAGGAAATTGTGTGTGAAAATGGCCAATAATTTATAGGCACACAAATTATAGAATTTTTTCAAAGTTGGCAAATCAAAAAGATTACCTCAACACCTTATCATCTGGTGGGTAATGGACAAGTTGAGTCAACAAACAAAATTATTATCAACAATTTAAAGAAACGATTGGAAGAATCCAAAGGCAATTGGCCAGAATTGCTACCTGGTGTTTTATGAGCATATCGCACCACAGCAGAAACAAGCACGGGTGAAACACCATTCCAATCGGTGTACGGTGCTGAAGCCTTAATTCCGGTGGAGATAATGGATCCAAGCACAAGGTATACGCAAGCGTCAGAAGAATATAGTGAAGAAGAAATGCGCATAAACCTTGACTTACTTGAAGGAAGAAGGAATGCTGCATTAATAAAAATGGCAGCACAAAAACAAGTCATGGAACGATATTACAATCGAATGGTACGTCTCATATACTTCAAGATTGGGAACTTTGTACTCATGAAAGTTTTTCAATCCACAAAGGAAGCTAATGCGGGGAAATTAAGTCCAACCTGGGAAGGACCTTATAAGATTCATGGTATTGCGGAGAAAGGAGCATACGAAATGGAAACAATGGATGGCAAGATATTACCCCCACACTAGAATGTTGTTCACCTATAGAGATACTATTTCTAAGGAGTACCCGCGGGCAGGTATCCTTATTTTAAAATTTAATTTTTGAATTGTTAAAATTTTATTAACGATTTTAGATGATAAGCAAAAAGCTAGCACGTAGTAAATTATGATTTATGACCTGCAAGACACGTGGAATAAATTAAAATTCTCAGTCTATGGTTACACCTATTCTTATAGAAATTGATGCGGGTTAAGCAGTCTTCATCTATTATCGTACCTCCAAGTCCCGTATGTTTTATTCCTTTACAATAAAAGGACCAAATAAGAGGAGTAATCAAGTGCTTGATACTTCAGACTTCAAAGATCAAATACTTGGGCGACTATGTAATAGTATACATGGATATATATAGAAATAAGGCAAAGAAGATTAGGAAATAATCAAAGTTCAAGCCTGAAAGTTTACTCATTAAATGAGTCAAGTGCAGAGCAAAGTTAAGATCTAAGGCCAAAGAAAACCTTATCATAGTTAGGTTAAAAGCAATATACTGAAACAGGTTAAAAAGAAAAACCTTATAGCCAAAGAAAAATCTTATCATAGTTAGGTTAAGGGAAATGTACTGAAATAGGTTATAAAGAAAAACCTTGTGTGTTATTTTATTTTTTGAAAATCTATTGTAAGAAAAACAGTTACGAAAATGTTATAAAAGTTACTTAAATACATGTAAAGTAGGAATTGACAAAGTTTAGATAAAAATTTGTCAAAGTTATTCCAAAAAATATGTGCATTCCTATTTCTTGTATCGTATATTAACATCATTAGGAAGTTGAGACGTCTTCTTCATTAAGTGTGGAATATAAAAGGGCCCTCTTTTATCAAATTCATGATTGATTTAAAACAATCATGGAATTAAGAAAGCATTTTACAAAATAAAAGTGCAAATTATCGAATAAGTCTTCAAATATAAAGGCAAGACAGAAGTTCAAAAATAGTTACAAAAACTCCTTAATATTAAAATTTTTAGACTAAGTATGAACTTAGTCATAAATTATGAGTTGCTTATACAAAATGCCCCGAAAAGGGTTTGGGGACTTAATGTTTTCAAACCCTCAAAAAGGACCAAGGGTTGCAACCATATTCCACAAGTCACACATCATTGACTTGTCACTGAGGAGTTGAAGTAGGAACCAAAGCAAGGTCATCAGCAGTAGCAGGCTCAACTTGACTTGAAGGAATTGGAGTACCCATATCAACTTCAACAGTGCCAGAAGCTTCAGCCACGGGAGAAGGAAAGTCTTGGCTCTGTTGAGTCTTTTCAATACTCTCTTTGATTTTGGCTAACTTAGATTCCAAGTTAAAATTCTCCTGGCTAACTTCAAAAAGAGTATCATGGCGAGAAAATAAAAACGCCCAACTCACTTCAATTGCAGTTTTATCTTCGAGAATCACATAATCTCTTTCTCACTCAGCAATCTCATTCTTAACCTTCTCATTCTCAACCAAGGAAGAGTCATAAGAAATTTGAAGATAAGAATGTGATATTTCTAAGGAATGAACCTTATCAGAAGATTCCCGAAGGTCTTCTTGAGTATTTGTCAAAGTTTGTACGAGTTCACCAGCATAAACTTTCTTCTTACTTAAGAGAGCTTTCAACTTTCTTATTTCTTCACTAGCCTTGGAGAGTTGCTATGAAAAAGAAGCTTCAAGAATATTTCTGTCTTTGTTAGCTTGATTTAATGAAGCTATTTCAACCGCTAATTTCGAAGTTAAAACTCGCAGCTGCTGCTCTAAGGTGCGCTTATTCTCTTCTAACGCTTCCATATTGATTTGAAGACACTCATATTGCTCTCTCCAGTTATCTGCTTCAACTTGGTACTCATGCATCAATTGCTCCGTGTGAGAAACCCTCTTCATCATTTTTGTACCAACGAGTTTGATCTAAAAAAAGGAAGAGAAAAATATAAGAACCTTATAAAAAGGAATAGCAAATCATTAAAAAGGAATATGATTGTATTCTGTCATTCATCAAAATTAAAGAACTGTGGCTTCAAGCTTAGCCTTCTCTGCTGGACAAATTAAGGGTTTCAACCACATGTCAGCCCCACCTGATTTTCTCAAAAACTTACCATCGGCAGGGACCTCGATGATAACCTATTTCATGGCTCAACTTCTACTTGAGGAACCAACCTCAGTTTGTTGAACAGTTGTAGGAGGAACTGTATAAGGAGTCATAACAGCCGAGGGAGGAGCAGTAGAAGGAGTCAAAATAGAGGGGGGGAGGAGCAGCAACAACAACGGTCATAACTGGCAAACGAGATATCATAGGAACAGATAAAGGAAAAGAAGAAAGGGATGATTTATCAAAAACTGGTCCTAAACTCTCACTACCAAACCGGCAGATAAAAAGTTGCAACATAATCATGGGCAGCAACGGGGGTATCATCATCATAAATCACCAATGAGGCTTCAACAAGCTCGGTGAGAGGAGTAGAACGGTGGGCAGGGGGAGATGCTTCATCATCTAAAATAATTCGTCTTCTAGCCCATGTCGTTTTTTATCAAAGAACCCCCGTCTTGTTCTTCCTCTTCCTCCTCATAGTTTTGATTGGTTGTAGCCTTCCTTTTCGATGAAGAGCCCAAAATTATTTCTTGGACCCTTTCCAAGGAAATTCGGGAAGCTACAACAACCTCACCACAAATACCTCGAATTGCAAATCCTGATAAAAAGAAGGATTAGAATAAATTCTAGAAGAAGAAATAAGAAAAGTTATAAAAAAGACTCTTGCCGTGAGTCTTCACTTTCCAACCAAATAATTGAGAGAGAGTTCTCCAAGATCTACCCTCTATTAGGTCAGTATTTAACAACTTTCCTACCCAACCACAGAAATTGAGAATTTCATCAACAGTTCCTATGGTTGCTAGAAAAAAGAGAGAGAGAAGGAAATTAAAATGACAACTAACAAAACTAAGGAAAATGTATATGAAGGTTATTAAAAAGAAAACTCACGTGAAAAATTCCACTTCTTAGGAACGGGAATATTTTCATCACCTACTAAACCAATAATGGGGGTAGCAACAAACATGGCATTCCAGCCACGGTCCTTATCGTCTTCTGGATTGACCAGAACTCTTTTGCTTCTTGCTACTAAAGTAAAAACTCCTTGGTGAAAGAGTCTGGGAGAGTAAAGGTGAATTAAATGGGATAGAGTAAAAGGCACACCAGCCATGTTGGTTAAGTGTCTCAAACAAACAACAACCCTCCACACAATAGGGCTAATTTGCCCTAAACAGCTGTTGAAAAAATGACAGAATTCGAGGATAACAGGGTCAATAGCAGGTTTGAAACCCAATGTGAAAGGATATGCATAGACAAAAGAAAATCCAAGTAAATAAGAGGTGATTCTTTGGTTCGCATTGAAAATTATAATAGGGAAGTCATAACTCCAATGACAGTCTTTACCAACTAAAAAAATCAGACCTTCAATAATTTAAGTTGGGTAGATGTCAGCACGATTTAGTGAAGACAGTTGGTTTCTGATAGATTCTATATTATTATAAAAAGATAGTTCAACGGGAACAATCTCATCTACAGTGGGTTCACGAAGAGGCTTAGTAGGTTCTTTACCCCTAGACGAAAACCTTTGAGAAAGGGAACCTCTAATTCTGGAAGGTAGAGTAGAACCGGACGAAAGTAGAGAAGAACCTCGTGCAGATGAAGACCCTAGATTACGAAGTCTACCTCCTCTCCTGCTCCTAGCAGGAGCAAGATGAAGATTATCAACAATGAGAACTCTCCTTAGGATTAGGGTTTGATGAAGACATGATAGTACGAGGAAGATGCGAACAAGAATTGAATCTTTTGAGAACTTTGAACTTTATGTGAGAAAGACAAAGATGAAAACTATTTTTATACTTAGAAGCAACTGCTAAAGGAAAAGGTACAATGGTGAAAACGTCATGATGAGAACTGTCATCTCGTAATTGGTAAAGCCGTAAAAAGCCTTAAAAGACGCTAAGAAATCGCAGAACCAATCAAAAGATGCCACGTGTAATAGGCATTAAATGGAAGTGACAAATGAAGCGCCAGGAGAATTAATTGCGGTAAATATTCCCACATTATTAAAATCCACTTTCAAATATTCTATTAATGAATAAGTGGCAAGTGGAAGGACTATCTGTATTGGAAAAACTAAGTTCATATATATTGGATTTATTTTAAAGGTAACGTGTCATGACACGTACATTTATCAATGAACGAGGACCAGCAAAGAATAAAGAGGCACGAATTATAACAGACACGAGCAGAAGACATGAGCAGAGATTCAAAAGACTCGATGCTTATACCTACTTATGATCAAAAGTTAAAGAGAATGAACCTGATAACAAAAGATGGTATGGATACAATATTTAATAGGTATTAAATATTGGGAACGTTAGAGAATTTGTATTTAATTATAATAATTTTTATTTAAGGACAAAGGCAAAACGTATCTCCTAGAACTAACTATAAAAAGGAGAAGACTGATCATATTTAAGGACATGAAATACTATTGGAATATACTGATATACTTCGCTTTTTATTTAATTTCTATTTACATCCATTATTCTCATTTTTATTCGATTATCGCTAACATGAGTTCTTCTAAATAAGCTTTGGCTGAAATTTTATTTTTTTGTTAAACACCTTCCGTCTTGTTTCAATCAAGTACTTGAAATATGTGGTTAATGATTTTGTTACATTAATATTTGCGGCAATTTTTAATTTTTTCCCATTTAATTTCTTCTTCACATGCAAATACAAGAACATTGATCTAATAAAGGAAATCAGTTCTGCGTAGATCCATTTGATTAATACCAGTTTCAATATTACGATTCAATCTTGATATTATAATTGCGGCTTTACATTACATCATCTAATAGGGCTAAAATCTTACTACCACCACCACCAACCCCCCCCCCCCCTCCCCCACAACCCCAACCCCAAACCTTTCGAACATATCTCACCATTGGGGCCTTCTATTTTTCTACCTTTTCATTTTGCCTATTCAAGGGCATACTATATTACTCCGCAGAAAAATCTGAAAAAGGAAAATAGAAAGCATGAGATTATATTTGATCTACCTTGAAGTGGATTTCTTTATACTTTTTTTATTATAGTTCCTTCGTATAGGGCAGCTGCTATCTGGCAGTCTACCCATGTTCGAGCTTCTTTTTAATTTATTATTTATTACTACTATTACTTATATTGATCGTTTCGTAGTAGTGTTTATTTTTGCACTCATAAAGTTGTTTATATTATAGTTGTCATATTTAGCTCAATCTAAATAAAAAAAGAATAAATAATAAATTGAGTATATATATATATAAAATTTCACAAACTCACAATCAAGATAGGGTCAGCAATATGAATACTCTGCGTCTTCCATTTTATTTAGGTTAAAATCAAAATCATTAACTATATATACATAGAAACACGCACGCGCACACACATTACAAAGTGTATTGCAGATATTAAAATTGGTATTTCTATCAATAAAGTTTAAGTTCCTTTTTTCTAGCTCGTTTACTAGTCAAGGCCCTAAAATGGCAATACAACAGACCCTCACCAAAAATGCAAGTCGATATGAATTTGGTTGGTATGGATCGGCTTCATTTTTCTTTTCTCTATATAATGTCAACGAGAGATCACAAATTCCATTATGCAAAGATAGTCTATTTATGACTACCACAGAAATATACTCGTCAAGTCCCAGCATTCAACCAAATAAATATAGCAATATAAAAGAGGGACTGATGATTTTTTACTTGAGGCTACAGTTTAGATTATAAAGATAGATTTTCAAAGTCATGCTCTTCTTTCTGCAAATTACTTTTTTTTTTTTTAAGTAAAGGCTAAAAACTTATTGAAAATAAAGGAGTTATTTAGTGTGCAATAATTAGAAAGGGAAAATGATAAGAGACTAATGGAGAGAAGTTGGAGCCAATCTGAGTTGTCATTTGTCACTGAAGGTTTCACCGGCTTTCTTCTACCTCTTCTCCTTCACCCAACCAAAAGAAAGAGAGGAAAAGGTTGGGGTGGCTCTCTTTACACATTTACAACGGATTGGTGGAGGTACTAGTCCCCAAACTCAATACGGTCCCACAATAATAGAACTTACACTTGATGGCCTAAATTACTATAGGACGTGCAGTTTAATAGCACAGCATATCATGCACAACATCATAACCTTCACTTGGCAGGTTTTAACTCAAGATGTTTGACATTTTTTCCATTTCTACAAACAACAACATAACGATATTCGGCAATCAATAGAAGACAGACAAGGGGGAGAGGGTGGTCATTGGAAAAAACTATAGTCGTTTCATTATATCAATCAGAAATCAAGTCTTCCGTAAATGAAGAAAAAACAATTTCATTAGTTATATTATAATTACATGCTTACAAAAATACAATATTGAACCTGAAGCAACTGCTTTAGGGATGGATTCTTACCCCAGAACCCAAAGAAAAATAAAAGAATGTAAGCTTCTCACTGACTTAAGAGCACATAGAAATACTACACGCTAGAAGCTATATAATGTTGATACTTTTCTTCTAAGAGGATTTTGCTTGATGCACTCCTCGATGCAAAATTGTGAGCAATCACTTTTCATGAACTTGTTCATGTACACTATGCATTTCAAGAATTAGGTGTTGCCTCAATACCCTGAAGTGAAACCAATAACTCAACTATAACTCTATCCGCAAGCGCCGCATTTCAGCTAGGAAAGTCGGACTTGAAGTCAGAGTTCGACGTGCAAGAGACCTTATGTCATCTCGAGAGCAATCACGTGAGATACGATATAGCTCCCAAAGGGCTCCCCCACTGATCATGTCTTTTGCATTGACCTCTGAGGATAAGAAGAGACAGGTGAAACGTAAAGTTGAAGTATAGTATTGAGAAATACAATGCATGTATCCCAAACTCTTCGGTAGGATAGGATTGCTTACCATGTTGTGCCAAGTGGCAGAGAGCCAGTTCAACATGACGCCTGATCATTGAGGCTTCATTATTGGAATTTTGAACAATCCATGGAAGTGCACCATCTTCTAACAGTGAAGAACGTCCAGCTTTCTGGCCTATCGTAGCAGACCAACCTTAAGAAACATGGTAATTTGATAAAGAAGATTGACATGCGCAGCAATTACCTTGAGCTGAAGATCTGGATTCGCACTTTGCAAAATTGGCAATTCCCCGTGCAACTTGCGACAAAACATCTCGATGTCCACATCTCACCATCCCTAATAGTGCCTTGATACCACCTTCAGACCTCAGTCTTGTCTGTAGTTTATCTGGAATACAATTATTACAAATATATACCACAATCAAGGGCTGGATTAATTGATGGAAGAAGAAGGATTACATGACCACAAAGTAAAACTTGGATGGAATCCTTCAAGGAAGTCACGGGACCATACTGAAGCTAAATTCACTGAATACAAGAACGAATTGCAGTTTGATAGAGCCACTTAAATCGGTAGGGCCTCATTGGTTTCACGAATACAGAGAAATGAATGAATGCTTCTTGATTCAACATGCAAAAAAGATTTTGCTGGACCACAACTACAACGACAAAAATTGATGAAGCTATTCCAACCATGATCTGAGAGGCTGAGTGGGGATGGGGAGAGGGGTAGGCCTACAGAACAGTGAATGAGCATACCGTTGCCACACAGATTAGCAATGGCTCCGGCAACCATGCGTAATGTTTGAGGATCCTCAGCGTCAGCAGCTGTCACCGCTAACAGAGCAATCCCACCTTGAGTCATTATAAGTTCCTGGTTTGCTTCTGAAAAGACAGAAACTAATCTCAGAACATAGTAGTTTTACCAGACAAAGGGCCTCGACAAGGACATAAAGTACCCTCTGCAGGAGAAATAAAGAGGAAAAGAAAATGAGAGCTATAGATTGAGAATCACCACTCATTGCAAGATTTGCAAGTGCACCAGCTGCTATTCTGCGAATAGTTTCATCCTCTGAACTACCAAGAAGCATCAGTAATGAAGTCAGACCACCAGCTTCTACGATCTTTTCCTGATTCGCTTCTGCAAGTATATTGAAGGCAGGATTAAAAATGTATCAAACTATGACAAAGAGAAGTATACCACACATAGAGCCCTATACTTTTTAGGCAAAATACCTTAAACCACCCCTAAACTTGGCTTAGATTATTAGTATCCTCCCCGAACTATGCCCGGTCTTAATTACCTCCCCCTACCCCCCAGACGCTGATGTGGCAAAAAGTGTGGGTGCACTCGCCTGCCACATGGATTTTTCTGTCTATGTGGCGTTTTTTTGAAAAATAAAATATATTTTTACCTTTTTAAGAATATTACTTTTTTAAATAATTTTTTTCGAATAAAATATAAGATAAAACTTGAATATAATTATATTATTTAGGCTAAAAAAAATTTTTGCCAAAACAATAAAGTTTTAGTTAATCTTATTTTAGATTTGATCTGAAAAAAAAAAGATTTATACAATTGAAATAAATAGTTAAGACTTCTAAAAAGTAATAAAATACATAGTTGAAATAAATAGTTATTGCATCAAAAGAAGAAATAAAAAGAGTGTACAGCTGCACTTGTAATTTCTTGCAATTATAAACTCTTTTTGTTTCTTCTTTTGATGTAATAACTATTTATTTCAACTGTGTATTTTTATTTTTTTAGGTAAAATCTGTAAAAAAAAAAAAAATAGAGCACCGTAATTTAGAGCTATATAAAAATTACAGCCAAAATAATTAATTTCAAACTATGTATTTTTTATAACTTTTTAGATGTCTTGATTATTTATTTCAATTGTATCAATTTTTATTTTCAGGTCAAATTCGAAAAAAGATTAACTAAAAATTTTATAAATATTTAGCCTAAATAATGTAGTTCTATCCAAGTTTTATTATAAATTGTATTTGAAAAAATTATCTAAAAAGTAATATTCTTAAAAAAGTAAAAAATATATTATTTTTCAAAAAAATGACACATAAACAAAAAAATCCACATGGCATGTGAGTGCACCCATACTTTTTGCTACATCAACATCTAGGGGGTAATGACTCTCAAAAAGGCCAAGTTGAGGGGGTAATTAAGACCGGGCATAGTTTGGGGAGGATACTAATAATCTGAGCCAAGTTTAGGGGTGGTTTAAGGTATTTTGCCTACTTATTATCCTTGATTCCATCTAAGAGGCGAAGGTTGTGAACAATAAGAGACACTTTTAAGTGACCTACTGAAGCCACCAAGTACAAAATGTTAAACTTGATGGATAACATATGAAAACACTGAACAACCAAGAAGTTGGATTAATTTACTGAATTGGTACAAAGAAACAAAAAATGAGCGATACACTTCTTTTTCTAATAAGTCAAGTAAAGTGGCAAGGTAGAAAATATGTCGTCGCTAGACTTTGCTTTCTGCACTTGGGAACATTGGGTGGCAAAATAGATTACCTTCAGCTGCTAGATTAGCTACCACTTTCACCGCATGAATCCGCACTGTAGCATCTTCAGACTCCAGCAGTGACAAAATCTTATGTAATCCAACTGTAATGCCCACGACGAAGAAATGAGAAAATTGTGTTCAGTTGCTTTGCACATTAATGGGACATACTCTGAAGAATATATTGGAACCTTGCTCATGAAGATTGGTGATTGAGGATCTCTCTCCATTAGAAGCATCTTTGCAATGCAGATTTTTAAGAGGAGACAGAGAATCTAGCCCAGGAAGTCCAGTGCCATTTCTGCTTCTACCCAGATAGCTTGTTGTCTACAACAGGCAATTAAAGTGAAAGTGAAACTGATTGGAAGAATTACAAGGAAAGGAGAGGAAAGAGAAATGGAGAGACGCAAAAGGTGACATAAGCGTATCCATCAAATCACAAATTCTCACAAAACATAGAACTTGTCAAGTGCAGCAAACAGAACAAGATATCAGCAGTAAGTAGAATAGATAGCAAAGACCTAATCAAGCTTATAGCCTTATAGGCAAGTTAAAGACTTTACTTGACCAGCTTCCAAAGTTAGCTGTGAAAATTGACGTAAGACAATCACTTCTTCTTCCAATCTCTTCTTCTGACGAATCTCTTCTTCCAGCATGCTTTGGAGGTTTAGAATATCAGAATTTCCACCTGCTGACTACAGTGCACATTGATCAGTCATATTCATCAGCTCAGTCCTAAATTACATTCCAGAGCATTCAAGCAGTTCTGTTTAAAAAAAGATTATCAATGAAGAGCATACCCCTGGGTTTAACATGTCCAGTTGATCCTTGAGTTTGTTTATTTCCTCTTCTGCCGCCTTTCTTGTTAGCAGTTCATGCTGAAGCAACATCTTAAGTTCAGAGATTTCCTCATTACCAGAGTCCATCTGGCCCTGCACAAGAAGCAATTTTATCATTGGAAACAAAATAAAGAATCAAGCAGCAGTATGTTGCTCTTTCCTCCGAAGTAAAGCCCAATTTATGCCTTGAATCAATACATGCTCACGCAGAGACTTATAGAGGGCTACTGACGCCTAAGTTCTATTATAATTTCAGACACTCTTCATGATTTTGTTGATCCACCATAATCTTGAGGACTCATTAGAAACACGAAAAGGAAATTTCCAACAACAACAGCAACAACTAAGCCTCAATCCAAGCTAGTTGGAGTTAGCAATATGAACCCTCACTATCCAATTCACTCTCACTTAGACCAGTCTCCGTCCATATTCAATAAATAAGGTTCTCTAATCCTAAAAGTTCTCTGCAGTTTCTACTGCTATATACATCAATATTTACCCAGTCGACTACCCAGGTGTGTGTGTGTTCCCTGGTGGAGGTAACTCTAGATCCACAACCGTCACATGGGAAACAAAAAGCAGATAAGATGCTATTTGTTTCAACAATAAAACTAAATGGTACGTGTTCCTACTATAAAATTCCCTTGTGGAGAAACAGACTTTTTGTGAAGTCCAGCCTAAATAATTGAATTGTATCAACTTTAATAAAAAGAAATTTTGATACGGTAATTGTATCAACTATAGTACTAGATGCTACTTTTGAATTAAAATATTTCCTTTTCCAGAAACCGACTCTTTGTGAAGTATAACCATGATACTTATACAACAGACATTAATGATAGCCATCCTCAACAACACAACAAAAATAAAATTAATAATGATGATGATAAATAACAGAAAAAAAGCAGAGTAACAAAAACCAGATGACCTCTGTGATACATGTTCCATCAGTTCTTACATTGTTTGTGTGCTTTTGTTGATTAAGGCTCCACTTCTCCTCCAACTTCTTGATTGATTCCATATATTCCATCTGACATTTTATTTTCTCCTCCTGCAAGTAAAGCAGAATTTTTATTCCAGAATAGTTGAATCATAATTCGAGAGGTACGTTCTCGAATCCTAGTCAGATTCCATCAACATACAACTCAAATCTTATTCAATATTAGTGTTATGACGTACTAACTTTTTAGTGGATAAGTATTACGACAGTAATACTTTAGTCGACCAATGAATTCATCTTCATTTATTTGACTTTGGCGTCTCTCGTCTTATTAGTTTAACCAATCAACTTTATAAAGACAGCTCCGTATATGTGAGTTTTGCATAGCGTAGCCGGTCCCACGTCCAAATAAAGGAGGAGGGCTGCGGTAGCCAAGCTACCAACATAAAAGTAATTAAATAATGATGATATAGCTTAACCCAACTAGTTTGGGATTGAGGGGAAGTCGATTGATATACACTTTCTAAAGTCAAAAGACAAACTAAATGAGATTCATTAAAGAGAGCAAAATATCTTTACCCGAGCAAAACTAACAGCAAAGCCCTGACTGATTTACATGCATCAAAAGAGAGCATTTCCTTCTTTTAACATAAGCAATTGGCAACAAAACAAGGCACATATAATCAAAACTATGACAGTAAAGTGGTGCACTCCACCAACATGTGGTTCTTGATTTAAACCAACTCCCAATCTAATTAGTAATTACAAAAAAAAACTCGCAACGTCATGAGAACAAAGAAAGACAAACTACCTTCAGGGCTTCAGCATAGTTCCTTTCGGCCTCTGAGACATGCTTCTGTGCTTCTAATCTAATTCGTTCAACCTCAGCCTCAAAAGCTTTCTGTAGTCTTTCATTTTCAGCAATAAGTTTGTCTACTTGCAACTCGAGCCGTTTTGACAAACTTTTGTAATCGAATTCTTCCTTAATCTTCAACATGTTTTCCACCTTCATAGCCTGCACGAAAGGATAAAACTATCTTGGCACACATATGCAGTAGTACAACCTATCGACACAAATCATTCCGAATGGAGAACTCACTCTCTGTCCAAACAAAATGGTACTTGATGTTTCTGCTCTATGCCTAGGTGATGGCCCAATGGTGATAACTAATGAGGTTCTTGACGTTCCTGGAAAATCAAAGGAAGTAAACCAACATGATTGAACTTCACAGGAAGTAAACCAACATGATTGAACTTTAAGTAAACCAGCATGATTGAACTTCTTTAACAACTAAGATAGTGACTCCTAGCTCTTTTTTTTTTTTTTTGGTGAATAAGTAAGAAAGAATATGGCCACCTAGCTCTTGAAACAGTTAAAGAGCCTCTTGAAACAGTTAAAGAGCATATCTTAATAAAAATGTTGGCATCCTTGGGTAAGAAAAGGCCAAACCAGAATGTACACAATTCTACACACTGGTATAGCCCATTTGTAAAGGCAGTACACTCAGTTATATCAGTTGATATAAAGATACCTCTAAACATTACCAAGTACATGTACAGACACAAGAAACAGCAAAATATAGCCCACCTCCAAATGAATCTTTAAGCAACCGCGTGAGCTTCGAATCTCGGACAGGTACATGAGCACCATTTTCTGCCAAGGCATTTATGCACTTCCCTAGGGCACTTAGTGAAAGATTGATGGACTTTGCTTCCTCCAACATGTGCCCTTCGCTTCCTACAGGACATAAGGAAAGGACATGTAGTCAGTTTACAAATCAAAAGACCAAATTACATGCAATAATAAGAAGACTTGCTACATCTACATACCTCCAGCAATAAAAACCTCTATTTTTTATTTTTATATTTGTTTAGGTTAATAAATTATTCTTCCCTTTCCATTTCTCCCCTTCTAATATTTTTATGTTATGCAAAAGTGCATATTTCTTCTGTTCTATTACAACCATATTTCACTACAATTTTTCTTCTTTTAAACCATATATCCTGCAGAATGACCGCTGACACACCTTGCAATACCTATAGTTAGATCAAGACTTTATCTCGATGTTGCTCTAACAAACAATGAGTACAGGATCTTCTTGCAGTCATGTTTTTCTCTTAATCTTTCACAAAAAAAGCAGATGAGCCAATGTGAATCTTTACACCCACACGACAAAGAATATAAAATTAAAGATTAAAATTAAAAGAAATAAAGCATACAGTAAAAGCACAAGGATAGAAATATTCTTAAATTAGAGAAGAGATTACTCAGAAAAATCTCAAACCAGTAACTAAGATTTACTACTCAATTTGGGAAGCCCACTGTTGAGTATACCTGACTTGTTTACACGCTCAGAACCAGCAAGATCTACAAGAACTAGCTTGCCTTTTCTCAACATAGGTGGCTTATAATTGGTTGCTAAGTGAGAGGAGTGATCTGTTTCAGCAGAAAAATCAGCTTCTCTTCCAGGAACTGACCTCTTAATATGTACCTACCACAAAATAACAACACAAATTCCATATGAAACATGTTTATACTGATATACTTTAATACAGATTTGTAGTTAGAAACCTCTATCTTTAGAGAACCCTAATAATTATTGAATAGTGCAAAAAAGGGGCCCGAATAGACTGAAACAGACAGAAGACTTAAACCACCGACAAAGCTACTGTTGATTGATTGATATTGATAAATAATGCAATTAAATTGGAGAGGTGAAATATATAATTCCTGATTTACCAAGAGAATAGCATGACTTCGGGAAGATTCAGTATTCAGCTTTGTGTTAGCAGCATATCTATGAGCTTCCCCAACCCGAAGCAGTTCAACAAAACTTTGCTGGTCCCGGACCTCCACTATGGTTGCCCCTGGTAAAGACACATCACCAGTTTTTTGGTCTTCAACTATGGGGATGTTGTCATTAGCAGGATTTAGGAGGTCCTGAATTGTTTCCATATAAAGCTGCATGCAAACCAGGATATTCAGATTAAACTTGGCACATCTTTTCGTTGCAAATAGATTGTGTCAATGGGCAGTAGCAAGCAAGCAAAAGATACCAAGAACAATGTAGTTGTTAGATATGTAAATATAGTAGAACTCTAAATATAGTAGAACTCTAGTCCAAAGTGTATTAGGAGTAGGTTAGGTTGTGTGTATTATATATAGGGCTCATTGTATCATGTTTAATATCAATTATATATTTTTCTCCCGTGTTTTCTCACATGGTATCAGAGCTTTGGTGAGAATATTATAGTTGTGCGTCATTCCAGCTACTTCCGGGAAGAAAGACCTCGTCGCCGTGCAATTTTCCGGCGACTTAAGAGGCTGTCCGTAACTAAAACTACTTTTTTGTTGGTTTTGTGCAAAATCCGAGACCACCACGAGGTTCGGAAGAGAATTCCGACCAATCCCAGAAAAAATCACCGGAAACCAACCAGCCACGCGCCCCCACGCGCCGGCAATACCCTCGGCGCGTGAGCCCACGCGCCGGCGCGTGAGGGCCCTTCCGGCCACTTTTTCAGTTTGCTCCAGAAGGACAGCTTGGTCGGCCTTCAATTCCGACCCTACCCATCCTTTTTTCGTTCGATTCCGACAACTTGCAGTTTTTTCCGGCGACTTTATTGACTTTTCCGGCATCTACAGTACTTTCCGGCCAGAATTTCTTCAGGACAGTTTGCTCAACCTTGAATTCCGAGCCTATCCATATTTTTATTTTTAAATTCCGACAACTTTGAATTTTTCCGGCAGCTACAATGCTTTTCCGGCAGCTACAGTGTTCCTGTTTTCCGGCAGCGCCAGTTTTCAGGTCTCTGTTTCAGTTTCAGCAAGTTTTCAGTTGATAATACAAAGATGTCTTTGGGACTAGATGCTTTCGGGTCCAGAAACCAGGGTTCTGGCAGTTCCGGTATTATGATTACCTCAGAACCTTTAATGGGAGGTTCAAACTACCTAGCTTGGGCTTCGTCCGTCGAGTTGTGGTGTAAAGGCCAAGGTGTTCAGGATCATCTAACCAAGGAGTCTAGTGACGGAGATGAAAAAGCCAAAGCACATTGGGAGAAGATTGATGCTCAATTATGCAGTATTTTGTGGCGATCTATTGATTCCAAGTTGATGCCCTTGTTTCGTCCATTCCAAACATGTTATTTGGTTTGGGAAAAGGCTCGTACTTTATACACTAATGACATATCTCGTTTCTATGATGTGATATCGCGGATGACAAATTTAAAGAAACAGGAATTAGATATGTCTACTTACTTGGGTCAAGTGCAGGCAGTTATGGAGGAATTTGAGACGTTGATGCCAGTTTCTGCTAGCGTTGCAAAGCAGCAAGAGCAACGACAAAAGTTGTTTCTAGTTCTTACTCTTGCTGGGCTTCCTAATGATCTTGACTCAGTACGCGATCAGATTTTGGCTAGTCCGACTGTCCCCACAGTTGATGAATTATTCTCTCGCTTACTTCGCCTTGCTGCAGCACCAAGTCACCCAGTGAGCTCAACACAGACACTTGATTCATCTATCAAGTCTCCCGATCCGTGGACAATCGGGCTTCTCATACTATGGAGTTAGACTAGGAGGAGGTCGTTTTGGAAGATCTCGACCCAAGTGTTCTTATTGTTATAAACTTGGTCACACTCGTGACGTGTGTCATTCTTTACATGGTCGACCACCAAAAAAAATGCTTATGTTGCTCAGACCGAGCCTACAGGTAACCAGGGATTTTCTGTATCTGAAAGGGAGTATAATGAGTTCCTTAAATATCGCGCAAGTAAGCAGACATCTCCACAAGTAGCCACTGTTGCTCAGCCTGATACTTCTGTTGCTGGTAATTCTTTTGCTTGTGTTTCCCAGTCTAGTCCTCTTGAACAATGGGTTGTGGACTCAGCTGCTTCTGATCATATCTCTGGTAATAAATCCCTTTTGTCAAATATTGCGTATTCACAGTTTCTTCCCAACGTTACTTTAGCTAATGGGTCTCAAACTAAAGCAAAAGGAGTTGGACAAGCAAATCTTCTACCCTCTGTCACTCTAGATTCCGTTCTTTATGTCCCTGGCTGTCCTTTTAATCTTGCATCTGTGAGTCGTTTGACTCGTGCCCTCCATTGCGGAATATATTTTATTGATGACTCTTTTATTATGCAGGACCGCAGTACGGGACAGACCATTGGAACAGGACTTGAATCAGATGAACTCTACTATCTTAACTCACTTACATCCTCTAAGGCCTGTCTAGTTGCAGATCCTCCAGACCTACTTCACAGTCGTTTAGGACACCCTAGCTTGTCCAAGCTTCAGAAAATGGTGCCTCGTTTGTCCAGTTTATCCAAATTAGAGTGTGAGTCATGTCAGCTCGGGAAACATACCCGTGCCTCCTTTCCTCGTAGTATTGAGAGTCGTGCAGAGTCTGTTTTTTCTTTAGTTCATTCAGATATATAGGGTCCTAGCAGAGTATGTTCAACCTTGGGATTTCGTTATTTTGTTAGTTTCATTGATGATCATTCAAGATGTACTTGGATTTTCTTAATGAAAGATCGTTCTGAGTTGTTTTCTATATTCCGAAATTTTTGTGCTGAAATTAAAAATCAATTTGGTGTTTCTATTCGCACTCTTCGCAGTGCTAATGCCTTAGAATATTTATCCTCTCAATTTCAGCAGTTTATGTCTTCTCATGAAATTATTCATCAGACCTCTTGTCCTTATACCCTCAGCAAAATGGGGTTGGAGAAAGAAAGAATAGGCACATTATTGAAACTGCTCGCACACTTCTCATCGAATCTCATGTTCCGCTGCGTTTTTGGGGCGATGCAGTTCTCACATCTTGTTATTTGGTTAATCGGATGCCTTCATCTCCCATCCAGAATCAGATTCCGCATGAGGTATTGTTTCCCCAGTCACCCTTATACCCTGTTCCCCTCGTATCTTTGGGAGCACTTGTTTCGTTCATAACTTAGCTCCTGGGAAAGATAAGTTAGCTCCTCGTGCTCTCAAGTGTGTCTTCCTTGGTTATTCTCGTGCTCAGAAGGGCTATCGTTGTTATTCACCTGATCTTCGTAGGTACCTTATGTCAGCCGATGTCACATTTTTTGAGTCTAAACCTTTCTTTACCTCTTCTGACCATCCTGACCATCTTGATATATCTGAGGTTTTACCTATATCGGCCTTTAGGGAGTCTACTATATCTCCTCCTTCACCTTCCGCTACAGAAGTCTTACCCATTCCAAACGTTGGACCATCTACTGTGGCTCCTCCTGGACTCCCTGCACAAGATACTCCACTATTGACATATCATCGTCGTCCTCGCCCAGCATCCGGCCCGGCTGATTCACTTCCTGCACCTGACCCTGCTCCTACTGTGGACTTGTCTCTTCCGATTGCACTTCGGAAAGGTATACGGAACACCCTTAATCCTAATCCCCATTATATTGGTTTAAGTTATCATCGTTTGTCATCACCCTATTATGCTTTTCTATCTTCTTTGTCCTTTGTTTCCATACCTAAGTCTACAGGTGAAGCATTGTCTCATCCAGGGTGGCGACAGGCTATGACTGACGAGATGTCTGCTTTACATACGAGTGGTACTTGGGAGCTCATCTCTCTTCCTTCAGGTAAATCTACTGTTAGTTGTCGTTGGGTGTATGCAGTCAAGGTTGGTCCAGATGGTAAGATTGATCGTCTTAAGGCTCGTCTTGTGGCCAAGGGATATTCTCAGATATTTGGGCTTGATTACAGTGATACCTTCTCTCTCGTGGCTAAGATAGCATCAGTCCGCCTTTTTCTCTATATGGCTGCTGTTCGCCATTGGCCCCTGTATCAGCTGGAGATTAAAAATGCATTTTTACACGGTGACCTTGAGGATGAAGTTTATATGGAGCAACCACCTGGGTTTGTTGCTCAGGGGGGGTCTCGTGGCCTTGTATGCCGCTTGCGCCGATCACTTTATGGTCTAAAGCAGTCTCCTCGAGCCTGGTTTGGTAAGTTTAGCACTGTTATCCAGGACTTTGGCATGACTCGGAGTGAAGCTGATCACTCTGTATTCTATCGGCATTCTGATTCACGTCTCTGTATTTATCTAGTGGTCTATGTTGACGACATTGTTATTACCGGCAATGACCAGGATGGTATTACTAAATTGAAGCAACATCTCTTTCAACACTTTCAGACTAAGGATCTGGGCACACTAAAGTATTTTCTGGGTATTGAGGTCGCACAGTCTAGCTGAGGTATTGTGATCTCACAACGGAAGTATGCCTTAGATATTCTTGAGGAGACAGGAATGACAGGTTGTAAACCTGTTGACACTCCAATGGATCCGAATTCTAAACTTCTTCCAGAACAGGGGGAGCCTCTTAACGATCCTGCAAGATATAGGCGGTTAGTTGGTAAATTAAATTATCTTACAGTGACAAGACCCGACATTTCCTTTCCTGTGAGTGTTGTGAGCCAGTTTATGGGTTCGCCATGTGATAGTCATTGGGATGCAGTTGTTCGCATTCTTCGGTATATAAAATCAACTCCAGGTAAAGGTTTGTTGTTTGAGGATCGAGGCCATGAGCAGATTGTTGGATACTCTTATGCTGATTGGGCAGGATCGCCTTCTGACAGACGTTCTACTTCTGGATATTTTGTCTTAGTAGGAGGAAATTTGGTATCTTGGAAAAGCAAGAAACAGAATGTGGTTGCTCGGTCTAGTGCAGAAGCAGAATATCGAGCAATAGCTATGGCGACATGTGAGCTAATTTGGGTCAAACAGTTGCTCAAAGAGCTGAAATTTGGTGATGTTAGTCAGATGGGACTTGTGTGTGATAATCAAGCTGCTCTTCATATTGCGTCAAATCCAGTGTTCCATGAGAGAACTAAGCACATTGAGATTGACTGTCACTTTGTCAGAGAAAAGATACTCTCGGGAGATATTGCTACAAAGTTTGTAAAGTCAAATGATCAGCTTGCAGACATTTTCACCAAGTCCCTCACTGGTCCTCGTATTAACTACATATGTAACAAGCTCGGTACATATGATTTATATGCACCAGCTTGAGGGGGAGTGTTAGATATGTAAATATAGTAGAACTCTAAATATAATAGAACTCTAGTCCAAAGTGTATTAGGAGTAGGTTAGGTTATGTGTATTATATATAGGGCTCATTGTATCATGTTTACTATCAATTATATATTTTTCTCCCGTGCTTTCTCACAGTAGTTACTGATAGATTTAAGAAAAATATTCCAACCTGTAAGTATGAGACTGAAACTGAATCAGTCTCGAAGCAGATATTTGCAAATATGTCTTCCATTGAACGAACCATGATACCGCGAGCAGAGGCATCTTCATCACCTAATCGTCCAAGGGTATAAGTCTTCCCTGTGCCGGTCTGACCATATGCCATCACTGTTCCATTGTAACCGTCCAAGACACTCTAGTAAAATGGCAAAAAGAGAAGAAAAAGTGTTCATAAAACAGTATCACAGAAAGAGAGCATACAAATATGGTAAAATTTACATTCTCAAGGCGTCCTTACATACTTTGTCCAACCGTTTGTAAGTATTTAATCATGTTAATTATAACAATGAATACATCAGCACCTGCTCTGACTATTTCTGACTTGTATGAACTTTCACATCTCTCATAATAGATTTATGTAACATGATACGTACTGTTACCACAATCAACATCGTCATCATAAAATCATATATTTTGTTGCACTTAATGTGAAGTAATGGTCTACAACGTTGAAGAATAGCTGCACAAACAATAAGCTATTGTGTTAAATCCACCTATACCTAATTTCAGGATCGAAACATAGTTTGTCAAAGATGGATACTGAAGGAGCCAAAAATTGTCTTCTAATCTGGGTCCCCACTAGCTATCACCTAGTTAATGGGATATGAATTATTCCCTCAGACCTCCATTATTTAAGAACTTTCTTTTTGTCAAAATTACAATTTATCATCCACAAATATCACCCCTGGAAAAAAGATTTATGTTGGGGATGGGCTAGTTATTTCATATTTGGCATCAGTAGTTTCTTCTCTATGCATAGTCAGCCCCAAATTGGTCAACGTAACAAATATAATACTAAAGAAAGCAACCAACCCTCTTATCAAAAAAGAAAGCAACCAACCTCCCTTATCAAAAAAGAAAGCAACCAACCTCAACAACAGGTTTTGCAACAACTTCATAGACACGCTTTTGGGATGCAAACTCGGTGAACACCTCATCAAACTCGTATGTATCTGAATCCCAATTGTTTTTCCTGAGTTTCAACCTTTTGAGCTGGCAGGGAAAAAGAATAAATTTGCATCATACTCAAGCTACTCACTCAAAAAAGCTTCTCGGGAAAATGAAAAGGGGGACAACCTCCGGCTGTATCTCAACGCAATCAGCAAAATCTGCATCTGCTGCCAATTCCTCGGCATTTCGAGGACGTAATCTGATAGCAACTCGAACTCTTCCAGACACTATTTAGACAAACCAAAACAAATATTTCATATTCACATATATCGAAGCAAGAGAAAACAGAAGGATCTGAGTTGTGCAGCTTAAGCCAGCAGAAAGGATGACCATAACATAAAATACTCTTAGCAACAAGAGAAATCACTAAAAATCACCATATCTGCCATATAGTTCTTGATGGATATCGTTCCAGTAAGTAATCCATATCTGTACAGTTGTTTATTATGTAAGTATGTCTGACTGACTTCAACTTTCAACCAAAACAAACCTTATTTTCTTAATCTTGTTATTCTGGGAGATTAATTTATTAGAGGAACATTTCAAGCAGTATGCAACCATACACAATCAAGCATACAAGACCAATGCATTTATCTGTGCTAGTTAAACGGATTAAATAAATAAGACTGAAGGGAATAATAAATTATGTTCTCTTTACACCAGTTCCTATATTCCAAATAATAAGACCTCAACCCTTCGGAAATTTATGAACCTGTTCCTTGCAATTTACTTTATCAGAAAAAGAAATGAACTTGTTCCTTAAATGGTAGACCATGTGTTCCAATTGATCTAATTCCAAATTATTTACAACCCCAAATGTCTATTCATTGGTTAACATCATTCTATTCATAACATAAAACAAGTTCTACCACAGTTTTGATTATGCTTATCAACTATAACTTTTATCTTTGAAAACATTTACTAAAGAAAGTAATTGATGCTCTAATAAAGGAAGGGCCCATCCCCCATTTCCCTGTCAACGACCACACATAGTTCAACACAGTTACTTTTGTTCAAATCCTTAGCATCAAAGCCATAATCATTGGAATTTCTAATTTAACCCCTGGTAGCTAATCTACCACACACCACATTCCTATGCATATCTAGTGAAAGTACATCCATAAACCTCAGCAAACATAGACAATGATCAGGTGCATGGGAAAGTTGAAAGACTAGAAGTACATGTTTATCTACAACAACAATAACAACCCAGTAAAATTTCACTAGTGGGGTCTAGGGAGGGTAGTGTGTACGCAGACCTTATCCCTACCCCGAAGGAGTAGAGAGGTTGTTTCCGAAAAACCCTCGGCTCAAGATAACAAAAAGAAAAAAGGAGACAATATTTGTATTACCACATACATCATAGGAAAAATAGGAACAACATGAAATACAAAAGAAAGATGCAAAGCAAAAGCGATAGCTAGTAAAAAAGTCTTGCACTGAAAATAGCAAGACACAACATTGCCACAAGCTATCTTAGAAAAAAACCTACCAGACTAGTCTCAAAGGTACGAAGTAAGGCAAAACTCGACTACCTCCTAACCTATAACCCTACTACTCAACCTCCATATCATCCTATAAAGTGTCATATCCTTGAAAATCTGAAGCCTCGTCATATCCTACCCGATCACCTCTCCCCAATAATTCTTAGGCCACCCTCTACCTCCTCTCGTGCACTCCACAACCCGCCGCTCACACCAGCCTCTGGGCTTCCCCTCTGAACATGCCCGAATCATCTAAGTCTCGCTTCCCGCATCTTGTCATTAATGGGAGCAACATACACCTTCTCCCGAATATCATCATTCCTAATCTTATTCATCCTAATGTGCCCGCACATTCACCCAACATCCTCATTTCTGCTACTTTTATCTTCTGAACATGTGAGTTTTTAACAGGCCAACACTCAGCCTCATACATCATTGCCGGTCTAACCACCACTTTATATAACTTACCTTTGAGTATCAGTGGCACTCTCTTATCACACAAGACTCCAGATGCTAACCTCCACTTCATCCATCCTACCCCAATACAGTGTGTGATATCCTCGTCGATCTACCCTACCCCTAGATAACCGACCCAAGATACTTGAATCTGCCTCGACTTGGGATGACTTGTGATTCAAGCCTCACATCCATGCCTACTTCCCCTGGCTCAGCGCTGAACTTACACTCCAGGTATTCCGTCAGAGTCGCCTCCTACTAGAGGTGTCAATAGATATTTGAAAACCGACAAAACCGACCGAACTACTGCACCGAATCGATTTTTAGGTTTCTTTTTAAGAAAATGTAGGTTTATATATAAATCTATAACCGCACCGATAATTAGGGTAGTTTTTTTATTTGATAAAAATAAAGCGAAAAAATACCGAACCATAGAATAAATTTTACATGTAAAAATATATTTATCTAGTAAGTTTATATATAATAATATATTAAATTTTTCTTTGGGCCTTGAAATTATGAAAACTATTACAAACCAACAAATAATTAAACTCAAAATACTACAACAACAACAACCCAGTATAATCCCACTTAGTGGGGTCTGGGAAGGGTAGTGTGTACGCAGACCTTACCCCTACCCTTGGAGAGAGAGGTTGTTTCCAAATAGACCCCCGGCATCCTTCCCTCCAAGAACTTCCCGCCTTGCTCTTGGGGAGACTCGAACTCACAACCTCTCGGTTGGAAGTGGGGGTTGCTTACCATCAGAGCAACCCCTCTTGTCTTAAACTCAAAATACTTAACAACAACCTAGTATAATCCCACTTAGTGGGGTCTGGGGAGGGTAGTATGTACGCAGACCTTACCCCTACCCTTGGGTAGAGAGGCTGTTTCCAAATAGACACCCGGCATCCTTCCCTCCAAGAACTTCCCACCTTGCTCTTGGAGAGACTCGAACTCACAACCTCTCGGTTGGAAGTGGAGGTCGCTTACCATCAGAGCAACCCCTCTTGTCCTATATACTAATTCCTAAAATATATTATGCTACTTCTACTTAAACTAAGTTATTTCAAGTATCTTTATTAGCAAGACACAAAGTATTCTAGCGATTATGAGTAGCAAACTACATGTATTGAATATGTTTCCTTTCTTATAATTTCAACAACAACAACAACAACTACCCAGTATACTTCCACCAGGTGGGGTCTGGGGAGGGTAATATATAGACAAGCCTTACCCCTACCCGAAAGGGCAGAGAGGCTGTTTCCAATCGACCCCCGGCTCATAGGATAAAAGGAAAAACAGCAGTAAAACAAAAACAAAGACAAAAACAAAAACAATAGAGCATTAGTAACTCCAGCAGAAATAGCGTAAATAACGTAAATAATTATCTAAACATACGAAACATAAATACAATCGCATGCAATAATATCATACATTAACTACCATAACTCACAGCCATATGGGGGACATAAGCTAAAACACAAATCATCTATGGGTAACCCTGCTGACCCACACCCAACCCCGGAAGAGGCGTACGAAAAACTCTAGGATCCCCTATCCTACAACCCTGATTCTAGACCTCCAGACTTTCCTATCGAGGATCATGTCCTCGGAAACATGCATTCTAGTCATGTCCTGCCTAATCACCTCTCCCCAATACCTCTTAGGCCTCCCTCTGCCTCGCCGACCGCCAACAATCTCCAGCCGCTCGCAGCTCCTCACTGGGGCATCGGGACTTCTCCTCCGCACATGCCCGAACCACCTCAGCCTCGCTTCTCGCATCTTCTCACTCTAGCCATCTATTATTTTTAATTCATCACCCTTTAAACAGTAAAAATGTCTAGAGTGTTTTGTTAAGTCCTATAAAAGAACGTATGTTATTACATTCTACTTCTATTGGTGAATTTTACATGATATTTAAAAAAATACCAAAAATTAACCGAACCGTATCTATACCGAAGAGAAACCGACATGATTGAGACGGTTTCGAAAAGTCTAATTTTGGCTATACATGATAGAATAACCGAAAACTTGGTACTGTACAAATTTTATAAAATAACCGGCCGAACCGAACCACTGACACCCCTACCTCCTATTATCCTAACCCGAGTCTTAGCCCCATCATACATGTCCTTAATTGCCATAATGTAGCAAACTGACACACCTTTGGCCTCCAAGCATCTCTAGAGAACTTCTCTAGGAACCTTATCATACGCTTTATTTAGGTCAATAAACACCATGTGCAGATCCTTCTTCCTCTCGGTGTACATCTCCACTAGCCTCCTAACAATGTGTGTAGCTTCTATAGTAGAACGACTCGGCATGAACCCGAACTAGTTGTCGGATACAAACACTGACATCCACACCCTCTCCCACACTTTCATGGTATGAATCAGTAACTTAATACCCTTATAATTGATACAACTCTGGATATCACCTTTGTTCTTATACAATGGAATCACCGTACTCCACCTCCACTCATCTCGCATCCTCTTCATCTTAAAAATAACATTAAACAACCCAATCAACCACTCCAAACCTGCATTCCCCACACACTTCCAAAGTTCCACCGGAATCTCATCTGGCCCGGTCGCGCTGCCCCTACTCATCTTACGCATAGCTTCCACGACCTCCTCAACCTTGATATGCCTGCAGTACCCGAAGTCACGGTGACTCTCGGGATGCTCCAATTTGCCTAGCACAATATCACAATCCCCTTCCTCATTCAGAGGTTTATGAAAGTAAGTTTGCCATTTCCTCTTAATTTGAGCATCTTTATCAATACTCTACCATCTTTGTCTTTGATGCATCTCAGTCCAAATCCCAAGCCTCCCTCTCTCTCAACTTGGCTAGCCGGAATAGCTTCTTCTCTCGCCTTTTTCCCCAGTTCCTCATACATACGATCATAAGCCGCAGTCTTAGTCTCCTTGACCGCCAACTTAGCTTCCTTCCTAGCTACCTTATACCTTTTCATGCACGCTCGTCTCTCCTCCTCGCCTATGCTCCCCACTAACTTCAGGTACGCCGCCTTCTTCGCTTCCACTTTACCTTGGACCACTTCATTCCACCACCAGTCTCTTTTGTGCCCACCAGAAATACCCTGCGAGACCCCTAACACCTCTCTCGCAATCTCCTTTATACAGTCTGTTGTTGCTGACCACATAATTGATAGAACTTGGAAAGAAAAAAAAACAAAAGGAGTTGTTTGTTTAACTTTCAAATTAACCAACTATAAATAGAAGTAGCAACCTAGCATATAAATCAAGCCCCATTGTCAACTAACAAAACCAGTCCACTAGATCACATCATCCAATAGAAGGAAGCCAGTGAAAGCGAAAAGGCACAATTTCTAACACAACTCTGAAAATCCAATTAGAAAAATTAACTCGATCCTCAACCAGATTGAAACTACAATGATGGAAACCCGTTCATAAATCAGATAATCTTCACCTAGAATCAAAGCGATAATTACTGGAGATTTTTATTTAACGACATACATAAATATGTGCCAACTTACACATTGATTAGGTGCAGGTAAAAGTTTTAAGGCTTGAAGCACAAATATACCTCATTGGCAATATATAACAACAAAACAAAACAAAATGCCACTTCCGAAATTCACAACTACAAAAAAATACCAATGCAGCCTTTAAATCAAGCTTCAATATCAGTTATCAACTAGCAAAATGTAAACTGTAACTTCAAATCGTGCAATTAACACTAAACTAAACCAGTAAAAAGCACAATATTTCACACACACAAACAGACACAGAGCAGTATCAATTAGTGAATTCGACGACTTGAAAAAACAATTGGCGAAATGAACTCGATCCACAACCAGAAAGCAACTAGTACATTTATCGATCTTCTAGAAAATTCGGAACTCACAGGCGTCAATAGTACTACTGCGGCGGCCGTTGGAAGAAGCCGAGGTCGGAGGCTTCGATTTGAAGGAAGACGAAGTACGGAGATTCGGCGCCTTGTGAGTGCCGTTTCTGTAACCACCACCTGACGCCATCACTGTTCACTCTCTCTCGAAATGGAGGTGTTTGTTTGTAGAGAGAGAAAAACAGCGAGGAGGAACAACTTTTCTTTTTACTGTTTTTAGGTTCAAAATGAAGGGTAGTAATATAGATATAGAGAGAAATATGGTGTGGGGTCGGTTGCGGTGAATAGTTAAGCAGAGAGTGAAGGAACAGAGACTTGTCGGGTAACTGAGTTAAGAAGAGAACTAAGAAGTATGGTGATTAGATTTTTAGATGGAAGTACGAAAATGCCATTGATTTACCAAAATGATACTCTACACTCCAAATTTAAGATATTAATCTATTTTATTGTTATAAATAGAACTCTAATTATAGTGAATGTCTATCTTATAGAAGAGTTTTACTTTGAGGCTAAGTCTTTTCTATGCCTATAAATAGAAGGTCTTACCCCATTGTAAATCATCCCAAAGTATCAATAAGAATACTCCTCTCTCCCTCTACTTTTCTCTCTCGATTGTTCTTGTTCTTATATTATTTCATAACACGTTATTAGCACGAGTCTCTAACCAATTGAATTTAATATTAAGCAATTATCGCTCTCAGATCTCGAGTTGCAATCAGATTCATCCATTCTAATTCGTGTTCCGTCGTTTGGATTTTTCTATTTGAGTGAAACGAGATTTGTGATATTTTGGTTTCTGAAATTCTTTAATTTTTTTTCTTTCTCGTTGTTTACTTTTGTTTTCTTTTTGAAGGTGAATTTCCAAGCAAAAGAGTGTAATAACGATTGCTACTGCTCCATATGAGAATTTCTATACGGAAAAATAGAAGAGATGGTATCATCATAAAATAATGCAACGGGATGGAAACCCAAGAGGTATATTTGATATCACAACATTTATTGGTATACCTTAAAGGTAAGTATTTTAATTTTCTCTTTCAAATTCTTGAAATTCTACGATTTGATTTCATATACAAACAAAGACAACAAAGTTTGATTATAACTCTAATGGAGTTTGTAAGAAATTACACTCACATGAAGTGGTAAAATTTCTATGCCTTGCCATGATCAAATTCATGTATGATTGTGGGCAAAGAATTAAAAAATCCGTCCAATTGAATTTGCTCCATTCCCTTTAGAGAATGTGGTAGCAGTATGTGATAAGTCTGAAAGAAGACAAAATCCGTCCAATTGAATTTGCTCCATTCCCTTTAGAGAATGTGGTAGCAGTATGTGATAAGTCTGAAAGAAGACAAAATTATTACCATGAAGGTATCAATGAATGTGGACGAGGCAATAGACGGAATTATAATCGTCATCATTGTGATAATGAGAATAATAAAGATTCTCAAAATAATCTTTCACTTTATGAAAGTAATATTTGACATGAGATTGTATATAACACATACAGATGATTATAATCCATTCCCTGAAGTGAATGTGATAATAAAGCCCGTAAGTATGAACACGCTCTTGATGTAATTTTGTTTCATGTCTGACATTATGAAAAGAAAGTTCGTTGCCCTTGAAATCTCGGGCAAGAACTATATGACATGGGTGTTGGATGCTGAAATCCATTTGGATGCAATGGGTCTTGGAGACGCCATTAAAGACAGAAATAATGCATCCACCCAAGACTATGCTAAGGCCTTGATTTTCTTGCGCCATCACCTTGATGAAGGTTTGAAAATTGAATATATCACAGTCAAAGATCCACCTATCTTGTGGAATGGCTTAAAGGAGAGATATGACAACCTGAAGTTGGTCACTCTGCCACAAGCACGATATGATGAGAATCCAAAAGCAAATAGTTCATAAACTATATATTATCGTTGCGGTGGAAAAGGGCACTGGGCGAAAATTTACCGTGTACCAAGACATTTGGTTGAGCTTTATCAAGCATCTCTAAAAGGTAAATGCCCTGAAACTAATTCTGTCTCTGACGACAATTTTGACATCACCCACTTGGATGTGGCAGACTTCTTTGAGCACCCTAAGGGGAAAATAGACCACTTAATCGGTGATGGATCTGTGATGAAGGAAGATGGAATTGTTTGATTTTATTTTACTTATTTGTATTAGTTAGTAAATAAACTAATAGTCATTAGTATCAGCCCGTATTAGTTAGTTTATGATATAATGTTAGTATTAGTTCTTTAGAATGTTTCAATATTCTTAAATTTCAAAGATATTTTTATTTTTCAGTAGAGTTAATCGACTAACCTAACAGTTAGTCGATTACCTAATATTTCGCATTAAAACTGCAAAACAATCGATTATATTAAGACAGTGTGATCTGAAGTTTTTCAAAATAGCAAATAATCGATTATGTATGTTTAACAATCGATTATATTAAGACAGTGTGATCTGGAGTTTTTTTCAAAATAGCAAATAATCGATTATGTATGTTTAACAATCGATTATATTAAGACAGTGTGATCTGAAGTTTTTCAAAATAGCAAATAATCGATTATGTATGTTTAACAATCGATTATATTAAGACAGTGTGATCTGAAGTTTTTCAAAATAGCAAATAATCGATTATGTATGTTTAACAATCGATTATATTAAGACAGTTGTGATATGAAGTTTTTCAAAATAGCAAATAATCGATTATGTATGTTTAACAATCGATTACATTGAGACAGTGCTTAAACTAAAATTTTCAAATTGCAAAGTAATCGATTATGGAAAACATATAATCGACTATCTGATTTAGTTAGTCAACTAACCTCAGCAGATTTTGAAATATTATTTAAATGTGAAACCAACGGATTTATTTATTCTCATATTCGTATATCTCTTTTGATTAATTGATTCATGTACCACACATACGATATTCAAAGAGAAGAGATATTACTCTCATTTAAGTATGTGTAAGGCAGATGTTACTACAATTTCTGGTAGTAGTAAATTGATTAAAGGCTCCGGAAGAGCAACTATAACTCTGCCTAAAGGAACAACATTTTAGAGAATGCAATGTTCTCCTCCAAGTCTAAAAGGAACTTGTTGAGTTTTAAAGATACCATTCAAAATGGATATCAGATTGAGACAATACATGAGTATAATCTTGAATACCTCATTTACTCATGAAAACGAGGCTGCCCACTTCGGTTTGGGGTCACGCCATTTTGCATGCAGCAACGCTAGTTCGTCTCTGACTGACGAATTATCACAAATATTCCCCGTTGCAATGATTTTTGGGTCATGAACCTAATATATCCCATTTAAGAATTGTTGGATGTGCAGTAGATGTGCATGTAGCACCGCCATATTGCACCAAAATGGATCTGCAAAGAAGGTTAGGAATATATGTTGAGTTTGAATCGCCCTTCATTATTCGCTACCTCGAAACATTGACAGGGGATTTGTTCACTGCACGATTTGCAGACTGTCAATTCGATGAGACACTTTTCCAAAAATTAGGGGGAGAAGTTGGTGAAACCAAACGGGAAATTTTGTGGAAAAATGCATCATTATCTCATCTTGATCCACATACCTCTATTTGTGAAAAAGAGGTGCAAAATATTATCCATTTGCAAAGAATAGCAAATCGAATGCCAGACGCATTGGTATTGAATATACCACACTCACCCCTAGAAGGAGGTTTGAGATGATATATGAAAATAATGTCATTGTTATGGCATGAATGATCGTTGGTCACGTACCTATTGTACGCCAAAATATTTTGGAAATATGACTATTAAAGGACAACGATAATGCAAGAAACATATCTTGCATATAATTTGACCATGACCATAATGGTATAACTTTCTCTTTAAAAGAGATATTCACCACATGGATGTTGATGAATCTGTGGTAGTACGAAATTATTTGAGAGCTCTAGAAGAGCCAATTATTACTATGTTGGAGAAACTCAATTGATTACCAATAAGGTATTTTGTGGTAGTAAGTCTCAAAGAAACTTATTCAGTTTCCAAAGTATATGCGAAAGCGATTGATTATATTGAGACTATAAATAAAGGAAAGATTTGATATCTTCTATTACTACAACTTGTAGCGGGATAATTTGTATATGAAAAGCTACCCGCTTTATTCTCCAGTTTGTACTACACAAACAAAAGAATGCCACAATAAAGTGGATATTTATTGGTATAAAAACCCATACCATAATAAACTTGAAGTTTATTGATAATTGCACATGTCATGGTGTAAATTTGAAGTTTATCAATATTGATAATTTATTCAGTTGGCATTCGAGTTAGCCATCTCATTTTAAGTATGATGTGCAGTAATAGAGAATTCACATGGGTAAATATTAAAGAACTAGAAAGTTCTTTACGAATTCTCTTATATTACTTGTTCTCATTAATTGATTGACCAACTAAAGAGTTCGGGTTGAATCCCATAAATTCTGGAAATATCAAAGATGAATATGGGCGCATTCACCTGCCATGTATACCACATATGATGCATCTATGATATGGTTACATGTGTGATTGTTATTAACCCGCAGCCTGGCCGGTGCTTGCGAGGTAAATTGCTCAGTAATATAACTTCGAGCATAATTTCCAGATTTTCTATTCAAGATAGTTCATCTTGATAAGTTGGTTTATATCATAGTTGGTTTAGCAAGATAATTATTGAGTGCCTCCACTTAATAGCTAAACTGTTTCTTATGAGAACAAAGTTATATATATCAGTTTGATATACGTTGTATACGAGAGTATATTATATTCTCCCCTCACAAGTGGTTCAGGGTCAGGAACCAAATAACTCCATCTTATTATTGATGTGCGGTGTATATTTTCATTAACACCATAATGCACAAAGATGGACTCTCAAAGTTGAGGAAACACGTTAGCTTTTCTAACATGAGGGGGAGACATGATAAACACTTGAGAAAAGGTTACATGGGATGAATTATCATTTGTATATATAGATCCTCGAATATCATAATATGAACCTGAAGTTCATAAAAGGGTAATTCAATTGCAACATATTGCAAAGCATGCTATACGCATTTGCTGACCCAAAGAAAGTAACTATATTCTCACTGCAAATGCTCATATTAAGTCCTAGAAGGACAAAGTCTTTGATACGCTTAAGGCGTATAGACAAATCGGTTTCAAAAAGAACTTCTTAATAAAGAAGATGAGCAAATGATCAATGTGATCATAATAAGGAGGCAAGTGATCTAGAAGATCACATGACATAACACTTCATAAAATCTCATGAGAGATTCAGGTACTTGAATATATGAATAAAGAGATCTCCATGTTATGTCTTTATGAAAATTTATTGGAACCGATATAAACTGTTCGTCGACGACATCTATGATAGCGCTAAATATCGATGAGGATCTTATGTTTGTCGAATACAAACAAAAATATTGGCTAAATGGAAGAGATACAATTCAAGCAGAATTGATTCCATATGAAAGACATGTAGTTTTGGACATGTAGTTCAAATACTTGAAAGTATAAAGTCAATGGTATGTGTAATCAGTTTTCGATATCTTATTTGTTTAGCATGACATGAAAACTTGATATGCATCTAAAGTCTATTATATGGCTTATATGACTTAACTTATATGTCAATCCATGAAAGATTGAAGTTGCTTGAAGCATATACAATTCTTGGTCCTGAAGTACCACATCCTAAGTGCAACTTGTGTACATATGTATCTTGCTATAACTATAAGCACGATGGCATCGAGAATACCTCTATGGAGATATTGAAGAGTCATTCCACGACATTATATGAAGATGTTCATATCTATCAAGAATGATAATAGGCGCATATTCAAACATATGTACTCTTTTTCTTTTCTATAATTTTTTTCCCATTGGGTTTTGTTTTAGTTAAGGTTTTAACGAGGCACATTATTGAATAGACATTCAAGGGGGAGTGTTATAAATAGAACTCTAATTAGAGTGAATGTCTATCTTATAGAAGAGTTTTACTTTGAGGCTAAGTCTTTTCTATGCCTATAAATAGAGGGGTCTTACCCCATTGTAAATCATCCCAAATATCAATAAGAATACTCCTCTCTCTCTCTACTTTTCTCTCTCGATTGTTCTTGTTCTTATATTATTTCATAACATTTATAAACTTTTAGAGTGACTGTTAAAATCTAATTGGATAAGTAGCTGGTAACATATGATACTAAAATTTAATATTTGTAAGCGATGCGAAACTTTCAAGAATTATGAATGCCGTATTGAAATGGTGAACTTTTTGAAAAGTTTCTATAATATTTTATTAAAAATAAAAGTGTTATTCAAAATATAAAATCAATCGTTCAACTTTTAATTTTAACGAGAACAATTTTTCTAAAGAAATACATGATACATATCGAAAAACACAAAAGAGTAATATAAATCATAACTTTTATAATATAATATATTAATACAAAAAGAATACTAATAAAGATAATTCTTCAATTCTTCAGACAGTAAAGCATCAAATTTATAGAACATAAAGATAACTCGTATAATTTAGTGAACTATATTATTAATTTAATGTAGTTTTAGATTGTTTTACCTTCATATAATTTTTCATTATATACATTTTTATTCTGAAATTTACACCATCCACGTTGTCTGAATTTATTCCAAACATAAACATGTAGATGGCCATATTCTGAATTTTACCGATAAGAAAACATATAATTCAGCAGTGTTTCCTTCAAAAGACCGCCCTCGTGGGTGTGACTTTGAACGGCGCCGACCGGTCGAGCATGCGGAAATTACCAGATTGGGCTTCTGCGGAATAACTGCTTTAAAAGTGGTGCCCGGGATATCTAGGCGTGAAAGTCAAGTGGGGTTCGCGTTCGATCGTGTACTTTGTGCGGGCCATCGTGTCCAGCGCACTACTTTATATTTTCAGAAAAGTGCTGTCTGATTAGATGGGTACGGACCTTAAATAGGCCCAGATTAAGAAAAGCCCAGTATTCCAAGCCTGTGAAAAGACGAGGTACATAGACCGAGTTGGTTCGGATTTTACAATTATCAAACTAAATCAATTGTCGGGTTATTAAATCTAAATATCAAACCTAACCATAAAGCTCGGGTTTTTCGCTCTCGGATTTTTTCGGGTTTTCGGGTTATTCGGATTTTTTCTAAATTTTTTCCAATAAAATCTTCATAGAACAAAGCATATAAATTATGCTCAAAATATTTCTTTAATCCTAGTGAGATACAACTATATAAAGTATTTTTCAAGAAAATAATACAAATATGAGATGCGTCATGGCATTATCCTAAAATATTCAACAATAAATACAATAAAATTGTGCAATATCAATATTGCTGTTATGAAATATTAGATTATGTTGGATGTCCATAACTCCTATAACACCAACTACTTTTATCCATTATCTCCATAACTCTCACTATTCCAATACTTATGGTTGTAACTCCCACACCTCCATGATCTCCCCCATGATCTTCCTCCATGATCTCAAAAGCTTAATGACATATTTATGGAATTCTTTTAGTATACCTCTATGTAGTACTATAAATAGAGGATGAGAAATCGTTTTGTAATACACTTGGATACATAAAAGAAATATATTCTCTTCTCTATTTCTCTCTACTTTGTTGTCTATCTTTTTGTTTATTACTTTGAGCTAAGTTTTGTAACACGATATCAGCACGAAGCTCTACTATCTCAAGAATCTCTTTGAGAAAATTAAGGTATTTTTTTCTCCTCCTAATTTTGTTTTAATTATGTCTGACATTATGAAAAGAAAGTTTGTTGCCCTTGAAATTTCGGGCAACAACTACATGACATGGGTGTTGGATGCTGAAATCCATTTGGATGCAATGGGTCTTGGAGACGCCATTAAAGACAGAAATAATGCATCCACCCAAGACTGTGCTAAGGCCTTGATTTTCTTGCGCCATCACCTTGATGAAGGTTTGAAAATTGAATATCTCACAGTCAAAGATCCACTTATCTTGTGGAATGGCTTAAAGGAGAGATATGACAACTTAAAGTTGGTCACTCTGCCACAAGCACGATATGATTGGGCTCATCTGAGGCTCCAAGACTTTAAGTCTGTTTCTGAATATAATTCTGCAATGTTTAGAATTACTTCTAAATTGAAACTCTGTGGAGATACTATAACTGATTATGATATGCTTGAAAAAATGTTTACAACGTTTCATGCCTCCAATATGGTTCTGCAACAACAGTACAGAGAGAAAGGTTTCAAAAAGTACTCTGAGCTGATTTCTCTTCTCCTTGTGGCTGAGCGAAACAATGACCTGCTCATGAGAAATCACGAAAATCGACCCACTGGGTCTACACTATTGCCTCAAGTAGATAAGGTGTATTCCCATTATGCTAAGCGTGGAAAAGGCTATGGCTTTAATCATGGTCGTGGTCGGGGTCATGGCCGTGGACGTGGACAAGGAAGAAATTTTCCTGGTGTTAGTCACCCCCCAAAGAGATATAACCACCAAAAGCGGAAATGAAATTATGAGAATCCAAAAGCAAATAGTTCAGAAACTATATGTTATCGTTGCGGTGGAAAAGGGCATTGGGCAAAAATTTGCCGTGTACTAAGACATTTAGTTGAGCTTTATCAAGCATCTCTAAAGAGTAAAGGCCCTGAAACTAATTTTGTCTCTGACAATAATTTTGACATCACCCACTTGGATGTGGCAGACTTCTTTGAGCACCCTGAGGGGAAAATAGATCAATTGATCGGTGATGGATCCATGGTTAAAGAAGATTGAGCAGTTTGATATTTTTATTTTTACTTATTCGTAGTAGTTAATGGATAAACAATTATCACAGTTTACATAAGTTATCTATTATTGTGATATGGTTCAAATTTTATATTTTCTGCTTTAAGCTAGTAAAGCTAAGTTTTATATTTTAATCCTTTCTAATCTGCTCGGTGTTAATGTGTTAGCACATTAAAGGTGCTATTATGCTAGTAGTATTATGAACCTGAAACAGATTCACTGCCAACAGCAATTAACTCAATTAGTTGAATCATTATAGGTGAAACATTCAGTTCAAAACAATTCAATCAATGATCAAATATCGATATGTACCTTAAGAGTTTTATCAACTTGACAAATAATCTGTATTATGGTTTTAAAATATATAACTTTAGATTACACATTCATCTTATGCTTTATTTGTAATGATTTTTCAGTAAGTTAATCGATTAACATAACAGATAATCGATTAACCAATATATTCTATTAAACTGGACCTTTTCTGCAAGGCATGTTAGTCGACTATCCGATTTAGTTAATCGACTAACCTCAGCAGATTTTGAAAATATTGTTTAATTATTAAGCAACGGATACAAGAGTATTAAAAGGAGAATAACTATGATAAAAGATATTTTTTTTTCATAACGACCGCACTGAAACTATTATGTTAAATCATAGACTTAAATTTGTTTATTCTCATATCTATAAAAAAATACTAACATTTTTCGTATATTTCTTTTGTATGTCAAACCATGGGAAGCAAATATGGATATCTCACAAAGCAAACTCGGATCAATGTCCAATTGTAAAAATATTTGTTTAATTGATTCATGTACCACACATACGATATTCAAAGAGAAGAAATATTTTTCTCATTTAAGTATGTGTAAGGCAGATGTTACTACAATTTCTGGTAATAGTAAATTGATTGAAGGCTCCGGAAGAGCAACTATAACTCTGCCTAAAGGAACAATATTTATCATAGAGAATGCAATGTTCTCTTCCAAGTCCAAGAGGAACTTGTTGAGTTTTAAAGATATCCGTCAAAATGGATATCATATTGAGACAATAGATGAGAATAATCTTGAATACCTCATCATTACAAAGAATGTCTCTGGCCAAAAGAGGGTTATTGAGAAGTTCCCATCTTTATCTTGTGGCCTGTATTGGACAAAAATTAGTGCAATTGAGGCACATTCCACAGTAAACCAAAAGGTTACTGATTCCAATACTTTTGTACTTTGGCATGATCGATTGGGACATCCTGGATCAATTATGATGAGACGGATTATAGAAAACTCATATGGGCATCCATTAAAGAATTTAAAGATTCTTTTAAATAATGAATTTTCTTGCACTTCTTGTTATCAAGGCAAGTTAATTATTAGACCATCACCAACAAAGGTTGGAACTGAGTCACCTACGTTTTTGGAACGTATACAAGGGGATATTTGTGGACCTATTCACCCACCTAGTGGGTCCTTTAGATATTTTATGGTCTTAATAGACGCATCCTCTAGATGGTCTCATGTGTGCCTATTGTCATCACGCAACCTTGCGTTTGCAAAATTAATGGCACAAATAATTCGATTACGAGCACAATTTCCTGATAATCCAATTAAGTCTATTAGACTAGATAATGCTGCTGAGTTTTCATCCCAAGTATTTAATGATTATTGCTTATCAATTGGGATAAAAGTGGAACATCCTGTAGCTCATGTTCACAGTCAAAATGGTCTTGTAGAATCTTTAATTAAACGTCTGCAGTTGATTGCAAGACCATTACTTATGAAAACGAGGCTGCCCACTTCGGTTTGGGGTCACGCCATTTTGCATGCAGCAATGCTAGTTCGTCTCAGACCGACGAATTATCACAAATATTCCCCGTTGCAATTAGTTTTGGGTCATGAACCTAATATATCCCATTTAAGAATTTTTGGATGCGCAGTATATGTGCCTGTAGCACCGCCATACCGCACCAAAATGGGTCCGCAAAGAAGGTTAGGAATATATGTTGGGTTTGAATCGCCCTCCATTATTCGCTACCTCGAAACATTGACAGGGGATTTGTTCACTGCATGATTTGCAGACTGTCGATTCGATGAGACACTTTTCCCAAAATTAGGGGGAGAAGTTGGTGAAACCAAACGGGAAATTTTGTGGAAAAATCCATCATTATCTCATCTTGATTCACATACCTCTATTTGTGAAAAAGAGGTGCAAAATATTATCCATTTGCAAAGAATAGCAAATCAAATGCCTGACGCATTCACGGACTTGAAAAAGATAACAAAATCTCACATCCCCGCAGAGAATGTTCCAATCCGTATTGATGTCCCTATTGGACAATCTTCTAGTGTCATATCTAATGAGTCGAAAGCACGCCTAAAACGTGACAAGCCATTAGGTTCCAAAGATCGAAATCCTAGAAAAAGGAAAGCAAATGATCAAAATGACACTACGAAAGAATCTCATGAGGAAATTCACGATTTAATAAATTATGAGATTCATGAAGAATCCATTGAGCCCGAGACTCAGGAAAATAAGGAACTATCAATAATACAATTGATATTGAGACAAATTTTAATCGAGTGGATATAGTGGTGGATTATGTCTTTACATATAATGTTGCATCTGTTGGACAATACGCTTTACGCTAGAGGGGGGGGGGTGAATAGCGTTTTAAAGATATTAAGCGTTTTAGTGCGGAATTTAAAAGCTTTGCAGAAATTAAAACAAGTGCAGTAGAATAAACTTACACAATGATGTATCCTGGTTGGCCACAAACGTGGTTAGTCCAGTCCCCGAGAGACTCTCTCGAGATTTCCACTAAACTTGTCAAGCTTACGGGTGCTTAACAAACCGTTACAGCTGAGGACACAAGCCTCACCTAGGTGCTCGGGGATCACAATCCCAAAGACTTCAATTGCTCGGGGATACCAATCCCAAAGACTTCAGTTGCTCGGGGATAACAATCCCAAAGACTTCAATTGCTCGGGGATAACAATCCCAAAGACTTCAATTGCTCGGGGATAACAATCCCAAAGACTTCAACCGAGGAATCACAAGTTCCTCAACAAACGAGAATCGCAATTCTCTTACAAACACAAAACACACTCACTTTACAAAGCACTCCTTAATGAGTAGATATGAGTAGAAATAGTACGCTCAAGATCACAACAACTTAGCTCAATAGAATGGCTCTTCAAAAAGCTTTATGGATGAATGGAAAATGATGATCAATGTAAGAAAGCTTTTAGCAATGAAAATACTCAAAGTGTATATGTTGTTGTTGTGAAAACACTGAGTTGAAGCTGTATTTATAGGTGAAAAACTCAGTCTTACCGTTGTCTGATTGCCAATTAAGGATTGCTGAAATTACTCAGTGACAATCGATTGTCAAGACTAAACAATCGATTGTTTGCCTATCAGATCAAAAATTCAATCCCAGATTTTACGTCAACAATCGATTACTTCAAATCAATAATCGATTATTTATAACGTTAAGAAATCCTTTCCAATTTTTGGCATAAAACATCGATTGTCCGGAAATCAACAATCGATTATTTTAACAACGTTCAGAAAATCTTTTCCAGATTTTACGCAAAACATCGATTGTTAAATATCAACAATCGATTACCTGACGGTAATTGAAAATATATGACAACGGTCAGCTTCAACAATCGATTATCAAATGGAATAATCGATTATTAATTAATTTCAAAACTCTCTGTCTCATATATAATCGATTATCAAAAGCCACAATCGATTATCATTTTATTTAAAATCACTGGGAGACATTTTTCTCATTCTAATCGATTACCATTAGTTCATAATCGATTTTTATGAGTTTTGAAAGCTTTGCCTCAGTTAACAATCGATTATCATAAGTACACAATCGATTGTTATGCAGTTTGCAAAAACCTGATGTTAACTGACTTACTCACAATCGATTATCATTAATTCACAATCGATTGTCATGCAGTCTTGGCTTAGAGATACTCGATTATCATAAGTACATAATCGATTATCTTAGCCCAGATTTTTGAGGCATGCTTGGAAAACATTTTAACAAATGTAAATATGCATAGTTTAAAATCATTTTGACACTTAATTTAAATATGCATGATTTTGGAAAAATAATTTTAGTAGAGAAGCCATGTTATGAGCCAAGTTGAGGAATCAAGATCACAATTAATATTGACTCAATTATAACATTTCTAAACTTTGTCTTGAGCTTCTTGTAATGCATCCATTTTGTGCTTGTCCTTGAGCATTGCTATATATCGCTTTTTGCTTTGTTTGACATTCATCAAAACCTATAAAAGAACACACGTTTAGTATATTGCATTTGAAACGTGTTTCCAACAATTTCCCCCTTTTTGATAATGGCAAACATAAGCGGGATATATGCAATAATTATTTTGATAATCCAAGACAAGTGTAAAGTATGCAATTTGATGTTCCCCCTCAATTCATGTTCCCCCTCACTTTAAGCATGAATGAAGTTGAGAGTGATATAGCATACTTCTTGATATCCCGTTTCTTCCCCCTTTTGCCATTAGCAAAAATATATACAAGGGAAGAATATGCAAAAAAAAACATATGAAATAAACAAAAGTTTATTTATTGGAAAATAACATTACATGGGTGGAGCCAAACACAATAAAACGAACAACAACTAACCAACCAAGGAAAAACAAATCAGAAACAACAATTTCACATCATCAAAAACAACAATTTCATCATTCATCACCCCCATCCCCTTCATCATCATTGGGAGGCGCTTGATATGGCACCACCTGAGCATAGGCATAATGCACGTGATCAAAGTAACCATGGACCTCACGGGTTAATTGAGTAATTTGGTCAGAGATAGTCCGGAGGGTAGGCTCCTGAGGAGGATGAGCACGACGGGCTTGTCGATTTTGAGGAGGAGCGGGAGCATGATCACCATCATGATGAAAGGAAGACTCAGAAATTTCCCAGATTTTGGTGCTCTTTTTGAGAGGACCATTAGCAATATTGACCCCGGAAGCTTCAAGAAATTTCATTATTAAGAGGGCATAGGGGAGAGGTATGTCATCTCTGGTGGCATTGAACATATGAGATTGAATAAGCTTGCACCAATTGATTTTAACACCGGTGATAATGGCATGAAGAAATTTGGCATCCTCTTGGGAAATGGTGGTGTGATTGAGTTTACGGGGTTTGAGAACACGAGTGATGAAATAGAGAATGAAACGATAATTCGGGTCCATACCCTTTATGGTGGGACGACGGGAAGAAGACTCATCATAGGCGACTCCGGCTTGGCGGAAGAGATTAGCTTCATCAATCATGTCCCCGGCATCATTTATGTACTGGTAGATGTCTTCACCATCATGCGGAATGCCGGCAATGAGGTGGAGGTTATCTTCAGAAATTAGAATGGAAATGCCGTTAACATTGGTAACGAGTTCACCCTCATCATCTTTGTGAAGGTTGGAGTAAAAAGCTTCAACCAAAGTAATGTTGTAGTAGGGGTGAGTAAGGAGTAGGAAATTGAAAAGTTGGCACTCTCTTAGCATATTCACGGCTGGAATGAATGGTGCAACAAGAGCGTTTGTCGAAAAGCGAGGAGGGAGAATAAGGCGTTTCTCAAATTTGGTTAAGAAACGGGTGAGCTCTTCATCGGATTCAAAGAATAGAACCGATCCATCTTGATATGGATGGCGAGAAGAAGAAGCACCTTGTTTGGAACGAGCACGTTTGGAGTTGCGGCTTGACATTTTTGAAAAAGATGTGCTAGGATTTTTCAAAGATAACAAGATAATTTGATGCTTGGGAGGCTTGAGTGAGTATACAAGAGCATATGTGCAGCCTATATATAGAGAAGGAATGAATCTTACACTTATTTGAAAAGATTTGAAGAGATTTGAAGAGCTTTGAAGTCTGAAACGGTAAAAATAAATTCACTGACCGTTCAATAATCGATTGTTTGAATAGAATAATCGATTGTCATTAATGAAAATGATCTGACACATCGATTACACGCCAGAACGGTAAAAAAAAATTTGAAAAAGATAGTCGATTGTCACACTTGGTAATCGATTGTTTTTCATATTTATGACCTGACAGGAATCGATTGTAGAGCCAAAACGGTAACATAAGTTTAAAACAGATAATCGATTGTCAATATATAGTAATCGATTATTTCACTCACAGAGAGTTTGGATTTTGGCAAATAATCGATTGGCAGAACAAATAATCGATTGTTTGGAAGGGGGATGCTAAAATGATGAGACTTAATTCTATCAAGCAATGTAAACATTCAACAAGATTTCATGACAAGAAAATTGAATCAACAAATAATCGATTATTGATACTGATAATCGATTGTAAGCATAAATAATCGATTTTGATCGATTTTTCTTGTATCAAGACAATTTATACTTTCCTCTTACCTTTTGGGGGATACCTGCAAAATAGAATTAAACATCTCCGACGCTCAAGTCAGTAATCCATAAATGAAATAATAACTTTGAAACTAGTGTAGTCGGGTGAAAAACGTGAACTCTTAAGAATTTTGTCCTAGGATGTTCTTAAGAGGGTTTAGGGTACTTACCTTCCCTTCGACTTTGCCAATTACCTGATTTTGAACATCCTCCGTTCATTTTGGTCTTTTGGCTCATTCTTCAATTTAAGAAGCTTCTTCCACAATTTTGCCTTTGTCTTCCTTGTATTTTGTCTTTTAAATTTTTCGAGAATACTTCCGATTTTGAAAAAAATGCCTAAATCGACTTTTCCGTCTCTTCCTCCTTCTTTGTGCTTTAATTGAAGGAATTTTGAATTCGTCTCCCGTCAAGTGTTTGGAGTATCCACTACACTTGATTCCTTCAAGCACACCTGCAAAACAAATCAATGCTCTTTTGGTACCCATGCCATTTTGGGTCCTTGAGGGTTATGCATACTATAATGATATGTTTGAGTAGCATGTCTATGTCTAGTAAAGCATGCGGGAGCAATATGACCAATTCGTCTACAGTAATGACATGTCACATTTGGATTATGCATGCGTCTAGGCTCATAGTAGCTAGAATAATGCACATTGTTTACTCTATTTTCATTTCTCCTAATTTGAGCACCATAATCATTTCTAGGTTGAACATTTCGGGATCTTCTAGCATGATCACTGTTGTGCCTAAAATATGCATCAAGTCTATGGTGACGATTGCTAGGCGGAAGGTCATGTCTAGGTCTCCTAATATTTTGTCTAGCATGCATGTTTGTTTTAGGAAAGACATTTTTGTTATTAATCCTAGATTGAGCTCTAGGTGGTTGGGTTTTTGCATCAACCTCTTCTTCATTTATGAAGCCTATTCCATGCTTGGTTGATTTCAAGTTATCAAGCACCACATTCAAGTTTTTATGAGAGGAGTTGAATTTATCTAGTGTGCCTTTTAATCTACCTACTTCATTCTTAAGGTCTACACAAGAAGCACAATTTTTTGTAGAACTCTCGGGCTTGTCAGAACTTCTTTTCCCATAAAACTTGTTTTGTTCTAGTAGCTTCTCATTTTCCAAAACCAATTTTTCTAATTCTTTTTCTTTTAATGAAAACTGTTTTTGAAAATCTTGTTCTTTTAGAGAAGCACTTTCTCTTAAACTAGTGACGGTTTTTGTAACTTTGAGAAATTCAGCATACAATTCATCAAAGGCATTTCTCATGTCATCAAGAGTATAAAAATTTTGAGAAGAGATTTGACTTACCTCACTTTGATTTTCTTCCTGTGTCATGAGGCAGAGATTTGCCGCTTCTTCATTTTCTTCTTCACTGGATTCGTCTCCGGAATCTCCTCCCCAAGATATGTATGCTCGTTGCTTCTTGAAGGGTTTCTTCTCCTTTTTAAGATTTGGGCAGTTTGTTTTGATATGCCCAGTTTCACCACATTCATAACATTTAACTTGCTCACCTTGCTTTTTCCCTTTGCGGTCATATTCTTTTCGCATGAATTTTTGGAACTTTTTGATGATGAGTCCGAATTCGCTATCTCCATCCTCTTCAATTGGTGATTGACTTGTGCTCGCCTTTAGAGCAATCTTTTGCCTTCTTTGTTCATCAATAACAGGGTTAAGAATAGTGGATTCATAAGTCTTAAGATTACCTCTAAGAGCGTCTATGGTGACGTTCGTGATTCCAATTGACTCTTGAATCGCATCGGCCTTTGATCGCCATGCCGGTGTTAGACTCCTAAGGATTTTTCGAACTAGTTCTTTGTCTGTGAACGTCTTCTTGAGCGCCTGGAGATCATTCACTATTGATGAGAACCGCTCAAACATCTCGTCTACCTTTTCGCCTTCCTTCATATGGAACAATCCGTAAGCATGAGTTAAAAAGTCAATTTTAGCTTCTCTTACCTGGTCAGTCCCTTCGTAAGTGACCTCAAGCTTGTCCCACATTTCTTTCGCTGTTTTGCAGCAGGAGATTTTCCTGTAATCATTAGCATTAACAGCACAAAGTAATAAATTAATAGCTTTAAAATTATTTTGGACCATTCGATTATCCTCGGCGTTGAATTCCTCTTCTGATTTTGGCACCCATTCTTCTTCCACCTTTTTGACAGGAACCTCATTTCCTTTGGTGTACACCTTCCACAAGTAAGGGCTGTTTGATCTGACGAATATCTGCATCCTTTCTTTCCAATATGAATAATTAGTCCCGTTAAACAAAGGAGGTCTTGTGGGGCACTGTCCTTCATCAATACCTGCAAAAGAGTCTAGAGTAGAAGCCATGGAAAGATTCTCTCAAACGGTTAAGTCTTTCAGAGAGTATGGCTCTGATACCAATTGTTGGACAATACGCTTTACGCTAGAGGGGGGGGGGGGTGAATAGCGTTTTAAAGATATTAAGCGTTTTAGTGCGGAATTTAAAAGCTTTGCAGAAATTAAAACAAGTGCAGTAGAATAAACTTACACAATGATGTATCCTGGTTGGCCACAAACGTGGTTAGTCCAGTCCCCGAGAGACTCTCTCGAGATTTCCACTAAACTTGTCAAGCTTACGGGTGCTTAACAAACCGTTACAGCTGAGGACACAAGCCTCACCTAGGTGCTCGGGGATCACAATCCCAAAGACTTCAATTGCTCGGGGATACCAATCCCAAAGACTTCAGTTGCTCGGGGATAACAATCCCAAAGACTTCAATTGCTCGGGGATAACAATCCCAAAGACTTCAATTGCTCGGGGATAACAATCCCAAAGACTTCAACCGAGGAATCACAAGTTCCTCAACAAACGAGAATCGCAATTCTCTTACAAACACAAAACACACTCACTTTACAAAGCACTCCTTAATGAGTAGATATGAGTAGAAATAGTACGCTCAAGATCACAACAACTTAGCTCAATAGAATGGCTCTTCAAAAAGCTTTATGGATGAATGGAAAATGATGATCAATGTAAGAAAGCTTTTAGCAATGAAAATACTCAAAGTGTATATGTTGTTGTTGTGAAAACACTGAGTTGAAGCTGTATTTATAGGTGAAAAACTCAGTCTTACCGTTGTCTGATTGCCAATTAAGGATTGCTGAAATTACTCAGTGACAATCGATTGTCAAGACTAAACAATCGATTGTTTGCCTATCAGATCAAAAATTCAATCCCAGATTTTACGTCAACAATCGATTACTTCAAATCAATAATCGATTATTTATAACGTTAAGAAATCCTTTCCAATTTTTGGCATAAAACATCGATTGTCCGGAAATCAACAATCGATTATTTTAACAACGTTCAGAAAATCTTTTCCAGATTTTACGCAAAACATCGATTGTTAAATATCAACAATCGATTACCTGACGGTAATTGAAAATATATGACAACGGTCAGCTTCAACAATCGATTATCAAATGGAATAATCGATTATTAATTAATTTCAAAACTCTCTGTCTCATATATAATCGATTATCAAAAGCCACAATCGATTATCATTTTATTTAAAATCACTGGGAGACATTTTTCTCATTCTAATCGATTACCATTAGTTCATAATCGATTTTTATGAGTTTTGAAAGCTTTGCCTCAGTTAACAATCGATTATCATAAGTACACAATCGATTGTTATGCAGTTTGCAAAAACCTGATGTTAACTGACTTACTCACAATCGATTATCATTAATTCACAATCGATTGTCATGCAGTCTTGGCTTAGAGATACTCGATTATCATAAGTACATAATCGATTATCTTAGCCCAGATTTTTGAGGCATGCTTGGAAAACATTTTAACAAATGTAAATATGCATAGTTTAAAATCATTTTGACACTTAATTTAAATATGCATGATTTTGGAAAAATAATTTTAGTAGAGAAGCCATGTTATGAGCCAAGTTGAGGAATCAAGATCACAATTAATATTGACTCAATTATAACATTTCTAAACTTTGTCTTGAGCTTCTTGTAATGCATCCATTTTGTGCTTGTCCTTGAGCATTGCTATATATCGCTTTTTGCTTTGTTTGACATTCATCAAAACCTACAAAAGAACACACGTTTAGTATATTGCATTTGAAACGTGTTTCCAACAGCATCTAGCATTATGCAAGAAAGTGAGAATCTTGAACCTCAATCTGTTGGAGAATGTCGACAAAGACTTGATTGGCCAAAATGGCAAGAAGCAATCAAATCAGAATTGAATTCACTTGCAAAACGTGAAGTTTTTGGGCCTATAGTTGAACACCTAATGGTGTTAAGCCTGTTGGCTATAGATGGGTCTTTGTACACAAGAGAAATGAGAAAAACAAGGTACAAAGATATAAGGCACGCCTTGTTGCACAAGGATTTTCTCAAAGGCCTGGTGTCGATTATGAAGAGACATATTCACCCGTAATGGATGCTATAACTTTCCGTTATCTCATTAGTTTTGCCGTCCTTGAAAAGCTTGACATGCATTTAATGGATGTGGTTACTGCCTATCTTTATGGCTCACTTGATAATGAGATATACATGAAAATTCCCGATGGATTCAAAATGCCAAACACTCATAATTCAAAGTCCCCGGAAATATTTTCAATCAAATTGCAAAGATCTTTGTATGGTCTAAAGCAATCAGGACGAATGTGGTATAATCGTCTTAGTGAGTATTTATTAAAGGAAGGCTATATAAATGATGCCATTTGCCCATGTGTTTTTATAAAGAAAACAACACCGGAATTTGTTGTACTTTCCGTATATGTCGATGACATAAACCTTATTGGAACTCCCATAGAACTCCAAAAGGCAATTGATTATTTAAAGAAGGAATTCGAGATGAAAGATCTCGGAAAGACAAAATTATGTCTTGGTTTGCAAATTGAATATTTGGCAAACGGAATTTTTGTTCATCAATCTGCCTATATAGAAAAGGTATTGAAACGGTTTTACATGGATGGAGCATATCCTTTAAGTACTCTGATGGTTATTCGATCACTTGATGTGAATAAGGATCCATTCCGACCGCAAGAAAAGAATGAAGAGCTACTTGGTCCTGAAGTACCATATCTTAGTGCAATTGGCGCACTAATGTATCTTGCAAATACTACAAGGCCTGACATAACTTTTTTCAGTTAATGTCTTAGCAAGATATAGCTCTACCCCCACAAGGAGACATTGGAATAGAATCAAACATATATTGCGGTATCTAAAAGGGACTACCGATATGGGCTTATTTTATCGCAATAATTGCAGTCCTGATCTTATTGGTTATGCTGATGCTGGATATTTATCTGACCCACACAAGGCTCGATCTCAAACAGGTTATGTGTTTATCTGTGGAGGTACTGCCATATCTTGGCGATCGACTGAGCAATCAATTGTGGCAACTTCATCTAATCATGCTGAGATAATCGCTATTCATGAAGCAAGTCGAGAGTGTGTGTGGTTGAGGTCTATAATACATCATATTCGAGACAAATGTGGTTTGAAATGTGACAAACTACCCACAATTTTGTATGAAGACAATGCAGCATGCATAGCCCAATTGAAGGGATGATTCATAAAAGGAGATAGAACAAAGCATATTTCACCAAAGTTATTTTTCACACATGATCTTCAAAAGAATAGTGATATCAATGTGCAACAGATTCGTTCAAGTGATAATATGGCTGATTTGTTCACAAAATCTCTACCAACGTCAACCTTCAAGAAGCTGGTACACAAGATTGGAATGCGAAGGCTCAAGGATGTGAATTGAGGCTCTTTTCAGGGGGAGTTAATGCGCGTTGCACTCTTTTTCCCTTACAAGGTTTTGTCCCACTGGGTTTTCCTTGCAAGGTTTTAAACGAGGCAACAAAAATGCATTTTGTTAGATATGTGTACTCTTTTTCCTTTTCTAGAATTTTTTTTTCCCATTGGGTTTTATTTTAGTTAAGGTATTAACGAGGCACATTATCTTTGGACATCCAAGGGGGAGTGTTATGAAATATTAGATTATGGTGGATGTCCATAACTCCTATAACACCCACTACTTTTATCCATTATCTCCATAACTCCCACTACTCCAATACTTATGGTTGTAACTCCCACACCTCCATGATCTCCCCCATGATCTTCCCCCATGATCTCAAAAGCTTAATGACATATTTATGGAATTCTTTTAGTATACCTCTATGTAGTACTATAAATAGAGGATGAGAAATCATTTTGTAATACACTTGGATACATAGAAGAAATATATTCTCTTCTCTATTTCTCTCTACTTTGTTGTCTATCTTTTTATTTATTACTTTGAGCTAAGTTTTGTAACAATTGCTAATTAAAAAGCCACAATAAAAATATTGTTAGCTGAGTATAAGATGGATAGTTAGTATATTTGATAAGATTAGATAGTCAGCTGAGTATAAGCTGGACTATGGCATTGTAAAGCAAGATCTTTGGTGATTAATAAAATTTAATTACCAAATAAAAGCCACAATAAAAATAAAAATAATCTAAAAATACTAAGTCATGCTAAAATAAGTAGACTAATAAGGAAATACTAATTACATGACTAAGCGCTAAAGAAAAATAAAGCCAGGTTGTGCATTTATCTAAATTATTGCAAAACAAAAAAATAGATATTCAATACATTCTCGTTCATAGTATTGAATTGAATATCTTTTGTTAGCATTAATATTGATTTGATTTTGGTTTTAATTTGACTTTTGTTAGCATTATTTAATTTACTAATGTTAATGGTTATAAAACTTATTGGAACATTCAAAAAGTTCTAAGTCCAACCTTGAAATATACCTTAAAATATAAAATTCTGAATTTTTAAGAAATATTTATAAATTACATCACAATAAGTATATTTATATATTAAATATATCTAAAAGTTCTATATATTAATGTCGGGTTGGTTCGGTTTCGGTTTGACTTTCTTTAGTTGAAACCAAACCAAACCAATTATGGTCGGGGTTTTTTTCCAAAACCAAACCATGGTCGGGTTTTCTTTCTCGGTTTGACTCGGATTATCGGGTTGGTGCGATTTGTCGGTTTCTTTTGTACACCCATACTTTTAGTTATTAATAATACATATATTTATTTTTAAGTCATTATTTAAAATATTTTTATTCTTTAGTTATTATTTTAATAAATTTTAATTGTCCAGGCGAAAATACTTTTCTGTCATATTCTTAACTTTTGAACTTAACTTCAGGACTACATGTCTTTAACTTTTGAACCTGTAACTCTAAGTTCAGGACTACATGTACTTAACTTTTTAACTTGGAACTCTAAGTTGTCCTTAACTTTGAACTTAACTTCAGGACTTCATGTCATTAACTTTTGAACTTGTAACTATAAGTTCAGTACCAAGTTTCTTTAACTTTTGAGCTTGTAAGTTCAGGACCTATTGTCCTTAACTTTTAGGTTTCTTAGCCTAAGTGCACGACCTATTGTCCTTAATTTTTTGAGCTTGCTAGTCTAAGTTAGGACTTTAGGACCTACTGTCCTTAACTTTTGAACTTGTAATTGTAAGTTCATGACATATTGTCCTTAACTTTTGAGCTTGTTAGCCTAAGTTCACGACTTCAAGACCTATTGTCCTTAACTTTTGAACTTGTAACTCTAAGTTTAGGTCCTATTGTCCTTAACTTTTGAGCTTGTTAGTCTAAGTTCATGACCAAGTGTCCTTAACTTTTGAATTACACAACTGAAGCTCACAAACCAGAACCAACACAAATTAAAAAGAAGAAAAGAACAACGAAATGAAGAGGACGTGCCAAGAAACGAGCACCCCTACTGTTAGATCCACATCTTCTACTGAAAGTAGGTGGAAACAGAAAGTACTAAAATCTTTGCCGGTCTTCTGACAGAGCAGAGAACGTATACTATCTTCGTTAGAGGAGAGACGTGCATCGCTGGAACTGTCACTGGAGAAGGAAAGAAAGAGATGGTTCCAGTGCAGTCGCCATTGGAAAATCCTTCTGTCTCACAGATGACGGCATAGTTCTTCTCCCTAACACATGAAAGAGATAGAAAAAAGGATAACGTAGTCTTTTCATATTAATTTTAATAGACGAGTGGTAACTATTGCTATGTATTAAAAATATTAAATAAAAAATGTTATAAAATAGAAGTCTATTTAGAGTGAATGTCTAAGAGTTTTAGCTTGAAGTTAAGTCATTCTCCTCCCTATAAATAGAGGTGCTCTCTACCATTGTAAATCACCCCAAGTATTAATAAGAATACTTCTCTCTCTCCCTATTCTCTCTCTATTTGCTCTTGTTCTTGAGTTATTGTTCTTGTCTTTTATATTATTTCATAACACGTTATCAGCACGAGACTCTACCGTCTCAAGAACCATTCTCGAGAAATCTAAGGTATTTCCCTCTTCCTAATTTAATTTTCGATTGTCTTAACTTTTGTTTGTGTAGGGTTTTTCTTCAAAGGAAGAAAGGAAGAAAATATTGAAAATATATTTGGTATACCTTAAAGGTAAGTAATTTACTTTTCCTTTTCAAATTCTTGGAATTCTATAAATTTTATATACAAAGTTTGATTATAACTCTAATGGAGTTTGTGAGAAATTATAACCACACGAAGTGGTAAAATCTCTATGTCCTGCCATGATTAAATTCATGTATGATTGTGGACAAAGAATTGAAAATCCGTCCCATTGAATTTGCTCCATTCCCTTTAGAGAATGTGGAAGCAGTATATGATAAGTCTGAAAGAAGACTAAAATATTACCATGAAGGTATCAATGAATGTGGACGTGGCAAAGAATTCCGTCCAATTGGATTTGCTCCATTCCCTTTAGAGAATGTGGTAGCAATATGTGGTAAGTCTGAAAGAAGACAAAATTATTACCATGGACGTGGCAATAGACGAAATTATAATCGTCATTATTGTGGTAATGAGAACAATAAGGATTCTCAAAATAATCTTTCACTTTATGAAAGTAATATTTGACATGAGATTGTGTAAAGCACATGATTTCGATCCATTCCCTGAAGTGAATGTGATAATTGTAATAGAGCCCGTAAGTATGAACACGCTCTTGATGTAATTGTGTCATATGTCTGACAATATGAAAAGAAAGTTCGTTGCCCTCGAAATTTCGGGCAAGAACTATATGACATGGGTGTTGGATGATGAAATCCACTTAGATGCTATGTGTCTTGGAGACGCCATTAAAGACAGAAATAGTGCATCCACCCAAAACTATGCTAAGGCCTTGATTTTCTTGCGCCATCACCTTGATGAAGGTTTGAAACTATGCTAAGGCCTTGATTTTCTTGCGCCATTACCTTAATGAAGGTTTGAAACTGTATGAAAGCCTTGATTTTCTTGCGCCATCACTTTGATGAAAGTTTGAAGATTGAATATCTCAACATTAAGGATTCACCCATCTTGAGGAAAGGCTTAAAGAAAAGAGATGACAACATGAAGTTGGTCACTCTGCCACAAGCACGATACGATAAGAATCCAAAAGCAAATAGTTTATAAACTATATATTATCGTTGCGGTGGAAATGGGCACTGGTCAAAGGATTGCCGTATGGTTGACCTTTACCAAGCATCTCGAAAGAGTAAACGCCCTATAACGAATTTTGTCTCTGACGACAACTTGAATGTGGCAGACTTCTTTAAGCAACCCGAGGGGAAAATAGACCACCTAATCGGCGATGGGTCCGTGATGAAAGAAGATGGAGCTATTTGATTTTACTTATTTGTATTAGTGAATGAATAAACTAATAGCCATCAGTATTAGCTCGTATTAGTTAGTTCATGATGCAATGTTAGCAGTAGTTCTTTAGAATATCTTCAATATGCTCAAATATCAATAAAACTTTTATTTTCCAGTGGGGGTAATCGACTAGCCTGAAAAACTAGTCGATTATCAACTATTTTCGCATTAAAGTTGAAAAACAATTGATCAACAATCGATTGTCGTTGACTAACAATCGATTGTCTTGAAACAGTGAGGTCTGGAAATTTTCAAAAATCATCCACAATCGATTGTCGTTGACTAACAATCGATTGTCTTGAAACAGAGGTCTGGAATTTTTCAAAAATAGCCAACAATCGATTATCAATGCATAACAATCGATTGTCTTAAGACAGTGTGATCTGAATTTCAAAAAAAAAATAACAAATAATCGATTGTGTGTGTTTAACAATCGATTGTCTATGTTCAAACAATCGATTGTGTGTTTAATAATCGATTGTCTTATGAAAAACGCTGAAAATTTTCAAACTGCAAAGTAATCAATTATGGATAACATATCTGTTTTTGTTAGTCAACTGTTAGCAGCAGATTTTGAAAATATTATGTGACACAAACGAATTGAAGTTGTTTATTCTCATGTTCGTATATTTTCTTTTGTATATCAAACCATGGGAACTAAATTGATTGAAGGCTCCGGAAGAGCAACTGTAACTCTGCCCAAAGGCATGACGTTTATCTTAGAGAATGCAATATTCTCCTCCAAGTCTAAGAAGAACTTGTTGAGTTTTAATGATATCAATGTTCTCCTCCAAGTTTAAAAGGAACTTGTTGAGTTTTGAGAATCCATTTTAGAGAATGCAATATTCTCCTCCAAGTCTAAGAAGAACTTGTTGAGTTTTAAAGATATCATTCAAAATGGATATCATATTGAGACAATAGATGAGAATAATCTTGAATTCTTCATGAAAACGAGGCTGCCCATTTCGGTTTGGGTTCACGCCATTTTGCATGCAGCAATGCTAGTTCGTCGGCTGCCCACTTTGGTTTGGGTTCATGCCATTTTGCATGCAGCAATTTTAGTTTGTCGGCTGCCCACTTCGGTTTGGGGTCACGCCATTTTGCATACAGCAATGCTAGTTCGTCTCTGACTGACGAATTGACACAAATATTCCCCGTTGCAATTGGTTTTGGGTCATGGACCTAATATATCCCATTTAAGAATTTTTGGATGCGCAGTATATGTGCCTTTAGCACCGCCATCCCGCACCAAAATGAGTCTGCAAAGAAGGTTAGGAATATATGTTGGGTTTGAATCGCCCTCCATCATTCGCTACCTCGAAACATTGACAGGCGACTTGTTTACTGCACGATTTGCAGACTGTCAATTTGATGAGACACTTTTCCCAAAATTAGGGGGAGAAGTTGGTGAAACCAAACGGGAAATTTTGTGGAAAAATGCATCATTATCTCATCTTGATCCACATACCTCTATTTGTGAGAAAGAGGCACAAAAGATTATCCATTTGCAAAGAATAGCAAATCAAATGCCTGACACATTTATAGATTTGAAAAGGACAACAAAATCACATATCCTCGAAGTGAATGTGACAACATTTGATTCACGAATACATATTCATTATTGGAAGAATATGAACATGAAATTGGTATTAAATATACCACACTCACCCCTAGAAGGAGGTTTGAGATGATACCACACTCACCCATAGAAGGAGGTTTGAGATGATATATGGCATGAATGATCGTTGGTCACGTACCTATTATACGCCAAAGTATTTTGGAAATATGACTATTAAAGGACAACGATAATGCAAGAAACATATCTTGCATATAAGTTTGACATGACCATAATGGTATAACTTTCTCTTTAAGAAAGATATTCACCACATGGATGTTGATGAATCTGTGGTAGTACAAAATTAATTGAGAGCTCTAGAAGAGCCAATTATTACTATGTTGGAGAAACACAATTGAGTATTGTGCTGTAGTAAGTCTCAAAGAAACTTATTCAGTTTCCAAAGTACACGCGAAAGCGATTGATTATATTGAGACTATAAATAAAGGAAGGCTTTGATATCTCCTATTACTACAACTTGTAGCGGGGTAATTTATATATGAAATGCTACCCGCTTTGTTCTCCAGTTTGTACTACACAAACGAAATAATGCCACAATAAAGTGGATATCTATTGGTATAAAACCCATGTCATAATAAACCCGAAGTTTATTGATAAGTGCACATGTCATGGTGTAAATTTGAAGTTTACCAATATTGATAATTTATTCAGTTGACATTCGTGTTAGCCATCTCATTTTATGTATGATGTGCAAATTCACATAGGTGAATAATAAAGAACTAGAAAGTTCTTTACGAATTCTCTTGTATCACTTGTTCTCATTAATGAACTGACCAACTAAAGAATTCGGGTTGATGCCCATAAATTCTGGAAATATCAAAGGTGAATATGGGCCCATTCACCTGCCATGTATACCACATATGATGCATCTATGATATGGTTACATGCGCAATTGTTATTAACCCGCAGCCTGGCCGGTGCTTGCGAGGTAAATTGCTCAGTAATCTAACTTCGAGCATAATTTCCAGATTCTCTACTCAAGATAGTTCATCTTGATAAGTTGGTTTATATCAAAGTTGGTTTAGCAAGATAATTATTGAGTGCTTCCACTTAATAGCTAAACTATTTCTTATGAGAACAAAGTTATATATATATCAGTTTGATATAAGTTGTATACGAGAGTATATTATATTCTCCCCTCACAAGTGGTTCAAGGTCAGGAACCAAATAATTTCATCTTATTATTAATGTGCCGTGTATATTAACATGATAATGCACAAAGATGATTTCCCAAAGTTGAGGAAACAAGCTAGCTTTACTAACATGAGGGGGAGACATGATAAACACTTGAGAAAAGGTTACATGGGATGAATTATCATTTGTATATGTATATCCCCGAATATTATGATATGAACCTGAAGTTCATAAAAGGGATAATTCAATTGCAACATATTGCAAAGCATGCTATACGCATTTACTGACCCAAAGAAAGTAACTAAATGGAAGAGATACAATTCAAGAAGAATTGATTCCATATGAAAGACATGTAGTTTTGAACCTATAGTTCAAATGCTTGAAAGTATAAAGTCAAAAGTATGTATAGTCAGTTTTCGATATCTTGTTTGTCTAGCATGACATGGAAAACTTGATATGCATCTAAAGTCTATTATATGGCTTATATGACTTAACTTGAAAGATTTAAGTTGCTTGAAGCATATGCAATTCTTGGTCTTGAAGTACCACATCCCAAGTACAATTTGTGTACATATGTATCTTGCTATAACTATAAGCATGATGGCATTGAGAATGCATCTATGGAGATATTGAAGAGTTATTCCACGACATTATATGAAGATGTTCATATCTATCAAGAATGATGATTTCAAGGTGCGGAATATTTATTCAAGTCAATATGGTTGATTTATTTATCAAATCTCTACCAAAGATCGTTTTGAAGATGATGCACAAGATTGGAATGCAAATGCTCAAGGATATAAATTGATGTACTCATTAGGGGGAGTTAATGCGCGTTGCACTCTTTTTCCCTTACAAGGTTTTTTCCCACTGGGTTTTCCTTGCAAGGTTTTTAACGAGGCAACCAATAGGCGCATATTCAAACATGTGTACTCTTTTTCCTTTCTTTAATTTTTCCCAATGGGTTTTGGTTTTAAGGTTTTATGAGGCACATTATTGAATAGACATTCAAGGGGGAGTGTTATAAAATAGAAGTCTATTTAGAGTGAATGTCTAAGAGTTTTAGCTTGAAGCTAAGTCATTCTCCCCCCTATAAATAGAGGTGCTCTCTACCATTGTAAATCACCCCAAGTATTAATAAGAATACTTCTCTCTCTCCCTATTCTCTCTCTATTTGCTCTTGTTCTTGAGTTATTGTTCTTGTCTTTTATATTATTTCATAACAAAAAATAAATATCACTTTAAAAAGTGACTACCGCACACAATTTTTACGATAATAGGCTTGAGTGGAGCTTTTGCAAGGGAGATGACGTTTGATGAATATTTTTTGAAACCATCATTTATATTTTGACCTATTAAGAAATATACTGAAAAAATATACTGTGTCGGAATTTTAAGCATGCTCCCGATGATCTCCAATTTTAGAGCATCAAGAATTCTAACGATCAGTACAAGGATCCATTAGGATTTATAGCAAAATCGTGATGATCACCGTAATTGAATTGATGTTAAGGAAAATCTTGTCTAATGTACTTTAAAATTCTGATTCAAAGTTTTTCCCCAGAACTTCTGTTATCATAGTAAAAAAAAATTAATAGTAGCACAATAATATCTTATTTTTGTCATTCGCTCATTTTGCAACTCATTTTTACCTGCCCCACGGGGTGAGGAGTGTTCTCTTGTGATAATAAGAGGAGATTGAAAGTGAATTATTGATTTGTTGATGTCCAAATCATAATTAAACTAATTGTCTCCTACTCTAGTAATATTACATGTCTTGTTAGGTAGTACCACATATCAATTACCTTGATAAACAATCTCAATTAAGTTTAACTTGTATAAATTGACATCTTAAAATAAATTACATGTGATAAAAGAATAAAATACATAAATAGAATAAATATTTTTCGCACTATCAGCCAATATAAAATAAATCCATCTAAAATAGAGGACCGAGTCCACGCGCCTACTACATATTGGGGGTTGAAGGCAAGCGTAAGGTTACCTGACTTGGTAGCTCGAATAGCTACCTAATTCAATTTCTGTGTTAAAATGTCATTTTATATTAATTTAAAAACATTGCAACGAGATTTGAATATCAGCCATTTTGCTCACTAGAATGCTATTGAAAATTTTTCAAATATATCAAGGACCATTAGCTATAACCTATTTCAGTTATCTAATATTTATATGAAATAAAGTAATTGATCACTGACTACTTCTGCCGGTTGACACTAATTAAATTATTAAATAAATCTCTAACTATCTGAACATTTTTCAAATATATGAGTTTCGCATGGGTTGGGTTGAATTTTGTTAGAAAAATCCATTTTACAACATTTATGTTTTGGAATCTTTACAGAAATAATGTTTATTTTGTTTTAGTTGTATACATAAATTATAGATAATTATATATTCATCAATTATTTTTAATTTAAGGTGACAGGGTATACGGGCTATCTTAAGTTTTTCTTAAGCTCAATAATTATCAGGCCAAGATAATTGGACCTCATAATACATTAATGAAATTTGGGATTTTTTTCTATTTATACCATATATGAAATCTTATTATTAAAAATATGCATATTTTCATTATTACCCGCCTGTTTATATTTTTGCTACAAAATTTATATCATTCATTAAATACCCAATATTAAAAACTGACTCCTTCCAAATTAGGCGCCTACAAATCTGGGATAAATATTTGAATAGCTTATTCCTTCCAAATTAGGCGACTAAAATTTTGGGACTAAATATTTTTTCATATTTACATCAGATTTGTTTCCTCCTTTTTCCGCAGGCTTCTCTTTCCTCATTTTTCAAGTATTTCTGTTTCTCTAAGTATATACCAATCTTCCTTTTCTAAAGCTCAGGATCTTTTTGATTTGGTTCTCCTCTTTTTTCTTTTAGGAATTTCTGAGTATATTTAAATATGCAAGGCTCTGTTTTCGTCAACTACTCAAAGGGAGGAGCTCTTGTTCTTGACGGGAGTGAGCTGATGCGCAGCTGCTTTGGTCAATAAATTTTGGACAAAAAATCTAGAAATAAACTACAAATCAGTTTAAGTATGTATAAAATAATATTGTTTTAATGGTATCTATAAATTACTACATTTATACTACAATTAAACTGCAATATATATTGAAAAAAAATTTTGACTACAAAATTTTCTCCTAATCTATAAATTTTCTACACAAATCTACAAATAATCTACAAATCAGTGTACATACGTATAAAGCAGTATTGTTTCGAAGGGTATCTACAAAATTACTACATGTATACTACAATTACACTACAATCTATGTCGAAAAAAAATGTTGACTACAAAATTTTCTCTTTATCTACAAAATTTATACAAATAAACTACAAATCAGTTTAAGTATTGTATCAAGTTGTATTGTTTTTAAGAGTATCTACAAAATTACTACATTTATACTACAATTAAGCTACAATTTTATGTGGAAAAAAAAAGTTGACAATAAGATTTTCTCTTCATCTACAAAATTTCTACAAAAAACTACAAATAAACTACAATTGCACCCACACTGTCACACTTATATTGGGTCAGATGTTTGTTAACCAAGTTTTTTTCTAGTTTGGTCAAGAACTTGTGTGTCAATGCCGGATAAGTGTAACACTTGAAGAATCTCTATCTTTAAAGAACCTCTAAAATGCCTAAAAAGATAATTTATTTAATATTGAAATAATATAGACAAAATGAAGCCGGGGGTTACAGAAGATTCATATGGCTACCCCACAAATTTACAATTGAGAATTGTTGATTGATCGATTGAGTAAGTCTTTTATATCATATATCTACTATCGATCTCGTAGTTGTTAAAATTTAAAACAATATCTGACAATTACCAAAAATTACAATAATCGAAACAGTGGGTTTCATATTGACTCTTTTTGGCTAAAAATATGATTATACTCAATGGGTCTCATCTCTGTATTTTTTGAGAAGAAGAAGGAATGGAAAAGAGAAAGAAATGTGAGGGAGAAAATAATGTTGGCAGATCTTGGGAATTAAGGGAAGAGAGAAACGTGTGATATATGGATACATTTAATTAAGGAGTAAAAACTGCCCATTAATTACACCCTTAATTAAGTATAGTATAGGATTGGTAATTTAGTATACCGGTTTGTAATTAAATCAAACTTTAAACATGGAGGGTAAAAAGGTTTCCTATGCGGTACAGGAATGTAAAAATTCCAAGAAATTTTTACCTCCTATAGCAAAGGTTAACACCTTATTTATTTGGAAATTTTTCATAAAACACAATCTCTTAATAGCAATTAGCCATTTATAGATATCATTTGCTATATTACGGATAATAGATACCTTTTATGCGGTTATAAGATTTACATGTGTTTAAGCTATTGTATTCGTGAATACAGTAGCAAAAATATGTGTGAATTAGAGAAGTCCAGCTAATCAGTTATTGTATTTGAGTGTATTCGACTGTATTCATGGAACATGAGATTACAACTGAATAACTTATTATATTTGACTGTATTCACGGCTTGAAATAGGGGATTACACTATTTTTAAAAATGAAAGTGAATCAATTGACATAATAGACTTCTAATATAACTCAACAAACTCAATTATAACACATAAATTTTGTATTTTCAGTTATAAAAAAGATTCTCAACCGAAAAATACCCAAAAAAAATAACAATCTTCAGAGAAATTATATAATACATCTGAATACATAAATTATATTAATTAAAAAAAACTTATGAATATATTCATGGTATATAGCGAGTCGGGATACATTGAAATACAATGAGAAAAAAAGAAGGTGAATACAATGAAATACATGGAATAGAACGGGATATATTGAATTACAATGAAAATACCCCCTTAAATGAATTAAACAACTATACGTTTCGATATAGTTGTTTTAGAGATTATCTAGAAGGAAAAGATCTCAATCTCGCGAAGCGCGACAAGCGCTCAATCAAGTGAACCCAACTGAGCAAGCCTTATCAAACACTTCCTACCAAACTCAATACGAATAAGGAAATCATGCTTTCATTATTTAGATAAGAAAAGACAATGTGTTCAACTTTTTTAGTTCATTTTATATCACAACATTAAACCGTAGATAAGTTAGTTTTCAAGGTTCCCATAGGGTTACAATTTGTAGACCACATAAGTTTAGAATTACAACATAGTTTGTGGACCCATTCAACACCCGTACATAACTCACATATCTGTCTACGGAGCCTTTAGGGATACAAAAGATAAGTATAACAATGCCAGCGACAAGGCCCCGACTATACCTCAAAGTGAGAGTCCACAATAAAAGATGTGCATAGCTCCTTGAAGGAGAACGGGGCTCACCAAGATCTTGAGAGAAGGATGATCCGCTACACACGATCGGCACTATCCGCTATGGAGCCACCTACATTCATTTAAAAAAAATGTAGAGCCCCCGGCAAAAGGGATGTTAGTACTATGGAATAATACTCTTATGTATAACTAAATACCATTTTACTAGAAAGAATTATTAAGCAAGAACAAGGGAACCACATCATCAAATAGACGAAACATATAATCTTTCACACAATTTTTCATAACTTAGTTTGGGGCATTACGTTCATATGTTCACCACTGTTCTCAATACCACCGCCATCTTGAGCGAAATCCGATCATGACCCGATCGACTAGGTTGCCTCATTTGAGACATATAGCTTAATCACCATTTCCTTTCCCTTTTTCGGGATTCAATATTAGCACATCACCACCATGTGTGCGGCATGATGTCCGATCACGGTCCGATCAGCTAGGCCGCGTTACCTACGCGTTGTTCTTTTCTCACCAATCATCCCATTTGAACTTTATTTTACATATATCATGCCCATTAATTGGAATTTAGGGCCTCAATTATCATATCTTTTCCATTTTCAACGTCCATCTTGCAATTTGTGATCTTGGGAACATATAAAAGCAATTCAAATTGCAAACATAAGTAAGATTTCACATAGTTAGCATGTCAATCTTTTAATCTTGGATTATATCCAGGCATGTCAACACATGATTTGAATTCTTCACACATCTTTAAATATCAAGGATAGTTCATTACACACGTTGAAGCGCATCATTCATGTAGATATATATAATTACAAACCAATTCATGTGAAATAATAATCAGTACATCAACAAATTCTAGTCTTACCACATTTACGTAAATGCCAACGGAGCTCAATTTCTAATAAAAGGTGATTTTAGCCATACATACCTCAATATAGCTTTGGTTACTCTTCACAAAATTCTGGAACTCTTAGCACTTCGATCTATCGTGTAAGAATTACAAATTGAATCGAGAATTAGAGACGGGATTGAGATTCTAGTTTGTTTTGAGCATATTATCAAACACCAAAGGTGCATTGTGATCTTAGGTCCCTTTTTAGAGAAATTTCTATCATTATACACCCCATCTGCATTCTTTTTTAGTTTACTTCCTCCTAATACCCTAAGGTTTGATATGCATGCAAGGAATCCATTCTTATGCCCATGAATTACCATACAAATGATCCCTTATAGTTGAGTGTAGAAATAAGAGCTAAGGTGATGAAGTCTTACCTCTTGGGATGAAGATTTAGGTGTCCTCACTTGGTTATCTTCAATGTTTTAGCTAGATTTCATGGAGAAATGTCGATGGGAAGCACTTTTCCTCTCTAAGACCCTCTCTCTCGCTAAAAGCATCAGGAAATATGCTCAAAATGAGCCATAACACCGAATATATCGATACGGGGTCGGGTTTAAAATTTAGGAAATTGGAGCCCCGAGTTGGATCTGCGATCCCATTTGCGATCACTAAGTCGACATGCAGTTATAATAATGGACCGTAAAATCCTTCCCCAAAATTGGACACACTGGTTGAGTTTGCGGCATAAATGCAGTCCGCATTCACGTTCTGCGGTCACAAAGTGGACCGCATAACAGACCCTCACAAAATCTCAAGGAAATTATGTGACGACTATGCGGTCCGAATTTTGATTATGTGATCGCATAATTGACCGCATGGTCGACTTCAATTTGGACAACATACTGACTCATTCTGCGGCAGATATGCGATCCGCATACCCGGTATGCGATTGTATTCTGGACCGCATAACTGCACTTTTCTGGAAAACTTTAGTTCTTGATTTTTAAATGCATAGATCAGTACAAAAGGATTTGAATCGCGGCGAGCTGAAGAATTTTACATATTCCTAACCCATATTCATAATTTAGCACTACGAGCTTTTAAATTTTGAGTTGAAATTTTCACGGGGCCTCACAAGTAAAAGTGTGACATTGCATCCGAGGAATTAGTGTAAGCTCTGTCAGAGAAACATCTAAAAGAAAAATCCGAAGACATAAAGAACAGCTGCACTAGTCAATTTCACCGAATAACAGCACACCGAGTCTCCGAAACACATGTAAAGGAGGATGCATAAGTTCAAAGGGGGAGAAATCACAAGCGAACTAGGCAGAGAAGAGGAAGAGAATAAAAAAATTTAATGGGATAGAAAAAGAGAATGGGATATATCAAAGTAGAGAGAGAAAGAAAATATTGTAACTGATTACGTATTTAATGTCTTAGAGCTAGGAGGTAACTAAAATTAAATATTTTACTATAAACCTTAAAAAGTATCTATAGAATATAATTTTTTTAAATGGTATTTATTTAAAATAAATAAGGTTTTAACCTTTGCTATATGAGATAAAAATTCCTATTTATTTTAAATATATAACATTTAAAAAAATTATATTCTATAGATATATTTTAATGTTTATTACAAAGTATCTAATGTTGGCTACCTCCTACTTTTAAGCCACTAAATACGCTATTCAGTTACACTATTTTCTTTCCCTCTCTACTTTGATACGCTATTCAATAATGAAAGCAGTAAGTTTCCTCTTTATCAATTCGCCATCTTAAACTGCTCCAATCTGAACCAGCAAATTCACTGTCACCGAGGCCGCATAATATTCAAATTCAAGTGACGATGACTCGCCTTCGTCGTATTGATATGGGCATATCTGGTCTGATTTGAATTCTTGTGAAGGCTAAAACGGAATGAACCTTGACGATTTGTGGCGCACACATGCAATGGTTTTTCTTCTGATGATGATTTTGTTGGCTGCTATTCTGACGTGGTTCATGGTGGTGAACGGAACGACGAGTTCGCTGAAAATTAGAGTTTGTTCTTGAACAAAGACGATGGAGTTTGGGGCTAAGAAACTTGATTTTTTGTTAATATCATTATATTCATTGTCTTTTTTTCACTGTAATTTAATGTATCTCGTTGTATTCCACATATTTCACTGTATTCAATGTCTTTTTTTTCATTGTATTTCAACCTATTGTGAATACTGCTTTTTTGGAAAGTGTTTTGGTAATTATGGTGTTTAGATAAGAGAAAAATTATGTTTCATTTTATTCACTGTATTAACAGTGTTTATATATGATCATTTCAATTATAAGTCGATGTATTCAGTTTTTGTGCATCTGAATTCATCTGTAATCAAAAGGTTGTTTTCATATATATTCAACATATTGTATTAATATGTATTCAATATCTTGCATTCATATGGATTCAATAGGTTGTATTAATATTAATTTAACAGGTTGTATTCAACTGTATTTCAAAGGGTTGTATTTATCTGTATTCACCAGGATATATTCGCATATTTTTCACATGTTTTATTCATATGTATTTTACAGGTTTTCTTCATATATATTTAGATATATTTACATATATTAGGAGTCTACGAGACCTTTATACAGTACATATTTAGACATTCATATGTGTATAACAAATTGTATTATATTCATTAAGTTGTATTTATCTGTATTCACTAGGTTATATTCAAATATTTTCCACATATTGTCTTCATATATATATTTAGATATATTTAAATACATTAGGAGTCTATGAGACCTTTATACAATACATATTTAGGCCTTCATATGTGTATAACATATTATATTAATATGTATTCAGGAGTATTTGAATATATGTATTTAATATTAAGAGATCATATACAATCCCTGATACAAAAGTCATTTTGTATTTATATTTATTCAGAAAAAGAGTTAGTTCTAATGAATGAAATATTACATCTTTCTACAATACAATCATATTGTATGTATATAACAGATTGTATGCATCTGTATTCATATATATTCAAATACGTATATTTAATATTCAGAGATCATATACCAACTATGTATTCATATTTTATTCATATGTAATACACCACGAATATATCCAGAATATATTTGCGAAAAAAACCAACATGTATCATTGGTTGACCGATTTCTGTATATAAACGTAACAATTCTCTATTTTATTTGTTGAACACAGAAGCACACACGAAAAAAAGAAAAGAAAAGGGAAGAAACAGAGTATCGGTGAATGCTATGTTTTGATTTATATAACATTTTAGGGAAAAAATGCCGATTATTCGTGTAAGAAAACGACTATGGGTGATTTAATTGGGTTAGTTGAGTTATATTAGGAGTCTATTATGTTAATTTATACACTTTCCGTTAAAAAATTCTGAATAGACCTAAAAATTGCGCATAACGCTACGACATACAGTCGAATACAGTAACATATACTCACATATATTTGTCTATCCAGCGACTGCCCTATGTTTCGCGTCAATTTTTGCTATTGTATTCATGAATACAGTAGCTTAAATACATCTTATAACAACAGAAAACGTATCTATAATCCGTAATATAGCAAATAGTATCTATAGATAGCTAATTACACTAAAAGATAATGCTTTATAAAAATTTCTCTACATTAATTCAGGGGCAGCGACATGTCTTATAGAGATCACACTTTGCCGGAAAATTACACTGTGTATACAGGTAAAATATTAAGTTTTAAAGGTATATAATAATTATTGCACACTTTTTGTCGGAGAAGTTTTTTACGTTTTTCAACTTTGAATACCCTTGAGAAAATTTTTGTTATCGTGTTAATTTATATATTTATGTTTTACAATTAAAATTGCCGTTGTTCCTGTTAATTTTTAGTATTATCCATGTCTGGTTGGTTTGAAAATAGAAGAAATTGGAGGTTGACAGGATTTATCGCTATTTGTATTTATTATGATTACTAATATGTTTTCATCTGAATACATATTTGATTATATTAAAATATTTAAAATCTCAATATTTAACAATTGTGCGGTTGGCTGTAGTAATTGTGCAAATGTAGGTTAGTGTTGGTGGACATGCGGCGGAGCCTGTTGGTTGTTGGTTGAGCTGTGGTAATGAATAGAGTAGTAATGAAATGCCGCGTTCACAAGATTCTTTAAATAAATAATAACGATTTTAACTCTTTACAAGATCTGCATAATGAATTAAACCTATAAGAATCACATAAATGATTATAAAATAAAAAAGACAATGGTTCATATTAAAATCTCCATAAAATGAAAAATAAACCTTAAACTTGTTAACTTTTCAAATTAACTAAAAACCAAAAATTTCAAAAATATTTCATAAAAACTTAGGGAGGTACAAAATATAGACATAAAAACTTGCTAAAGTTTATATTCAAGGTACGGACACATCAAAAACAAAAGTGCAATAGCATAGATTAGAAACCCAATGACAGAAAATCTAAAGGACATATTCTGCTTGTGCATCGTGAAAATGCATGTATAAATGATCAACATCCTCGGAACCAAAGAAACCTCCGAAACTTCATAGTAAGTCATTATTCCACGTAGTAACAAATCGAATACAAGATGATAGAAATAAAATACAATAAACCAACTAGAATATGGTCAAGCTATTAGCTATCATACTATATAAAGATAAGTATTTATGCGTATATTAGTTATTGTTCTGTTTAGAGCTCTAGCATCATAATATAATGCTAACTTAGTCACTAGTATAATTAAACGTGGTTAGGTGGTTGAAAAACTTGTTGAAGCTGAGAGAACAAGGCTTTGTTTTCTTGATAAAGAAGAAGAGCTTTTTTACGCAACCTTTCATTCTCTTCAATTATGGTTTTATTCTCTTTGTAGAGCTTCAAGTTCTTCATCTTAATTGCTTTCTTCAATTTCCTCAACCTCGACCTTACCTTTGCTTCCTTTGATAATCTCCCACCATTTCTACATATTACAAATCAACTCAAATGTCAACTCTTTTTACCTCAATCGTCAGAACATTCATTTCTTTTCTTCCCACAAACTGATATCAATTGCACAATGAAAATAAATATTATTTATTTAGTTCGTTTAAGATGAAAAAAATATTATGTAACTTAATATATACTGACAGTATAAATGAAACTGATTATAGCATGTCATTACTTTATTCATTTTTGCTATTATAGTTGTTGATGATGTGAAAAATTTGTAAGAGCACAAAATCTTGCGCTACTAACCTTGTTAGCTTTAGCACATGTATGTTGGCTGTTTTAGATAAGTGTGGCCTGTGGAAATCAGTGTAGCAAGAGGGCTGAAAAGACTCTAACTGTGATATTGCATGGCACATTTTGAGTTTCAGTAAGAGAAATGGAGATCAGAAGAAGGAGAGGGTCTTAAAATTGGATTAATATATTCAAGTTTGAGCAGAGAAAAAAGTGCAAGAGGATGGATATAACTTAATTATAGTGAGGAAAAAGAACTTAAAGGGAAGAAGAGAGGGAGAGGGAGAGATATATTTTTCCACAGCAATGATGACACAAGGTTCTCATGATTACAAAAAGCCAACAAAGTAGCCAAACCATATCTTTAGAAGAAGGAAGAAAATAAAAGAAAAAAAGAGAGGAAGAGCAATACAAATAGAATTACTTCAAATGTTGCTTTGGACTTTTCGAAAACTGTCTCAGTCCAAGATTTAAATTTGGCACACAGGAAAATAATCCCAAGACCAAACGTTAATTGTATTACTGGCCAAAAAAATAAAAAGATATTGCATTACAGGCTACCACGAGAGATGTGGTGAGATAATTTAGATTCCTTTATTTTAAATTAGTTCTCGATCCACTTTAATTAATTTTTTTTATTTTTATTAATATTAAAAAAATCTTTTAGTATTAATTAACAATAAAATTGATCATATTAACCTTAATTTGTTTATTGAAAATATAAAAATACTTCTAGGCTCTTTACTCTAAGGAGAATTTTGGAAAAAAGAAATTAATTCCTTCTTGATATTTAAAAAAATTAAATATTATGAACCACAATAAAAAGATATTTCAGAAAAAGTATAATTTTTTATCCGAGATCTCGGATTAAAAGACTTTTTGCTAGAAAATATTTTATCATTTTAAGGGATTTAATCAGCATAAATAAATTAGATCAATTTAACCCAAATATCAAATGGTTAAATCAGTGGAAAAAAATTGGATTACTAGCTACAACTTGCATGTCACTTTGTTGAAATTAGGACGTTCCCCCTTTTGGTATCATGATTACACTCCATTATCTAGTTTGCGTTTTACATTGTTTTAGTAAGGAACCCACTTCCAACTAGGGGTGTCAACCGGGCCGGGTTGACCCGGGACCGGCACGGACCGGCCCGGTCAAAACCGGCCCGGACCGGACCGGTTAAGGGCGGGGGGGGGGCCGGGCTGGGTTGGGGGGGGAAGGGGGTTTGGACGGACAGCCTTACCGGGCAAATAACCCGGACCGGACCGGCCCGGGAAGCGAATTACCGGGCGAACCGGCCAACCCGGACCGGTTTTAACGGTCAAATTTTTTTTTTTTTTTAAAAAAAAAATTTTTTTTATACTTGTGGGGCCCACTTGCCCGTTGGCAACGGTCCAGAAGACCAGATCCGTTGGCCAACGGGTAAATTTTGCAAATTTGGCCATTTTTTGATTTTTTTTAGTTTTTATTTAATTACATTAATAACCCTTCTAAAAATCTATAAATACCCTCCCCCTCTTCTTCATTTCCTCACTCAAAATTATCTATCTCTCTCTCAATTCTCAAATTATCTATCTCTCTCTCAATTCAAGAATTCATATTCTACTTTCATAATTTTATTGTCTTTATTTTCCCGAATTAAATTTATCGTAATTTCTTATTTGGAAATCAGCAATTCGGCATTCGAAGCTTGATTCTTGAAGTTCAAGTGTTCAACATTCTTGAAGTTCACCTGTTCAAGTGCTCAATTTATTGTCGAATTCGGTGCACTCTCTCCAACTCTTTCTCTTATTTAATATTTTAATTGCATATTTGATTTTAGTTTAGCTTATATATTAAATTTTCCAATATGTTGAATGCTGCTAAAAGAGCGTGTAGAAAAGTTACTGGTAGGAGTGGAAGTGGAAGTGGAAGTAGTAAAAAAAGTCCTATAGCTTCTGGTAGTAATAGTAATAATGAACCAATAACACATGTTTCTGAATCATCGCCTAATTTGCAAGATGTAAATATTGATTATGAACAATTACACCAAGATTTCGGAATAGAAGATAACGAAATTGGAATAGAAGATGAGATACCATCTACACCTACTAGTGCAAATGTTGGTAGTGTTGGAGTTGGAGTTGCTAGTGCAACAAGGGGTAGAAGACCACCAGTCGCTCCAAAATCTAAATCTAATCGTAGAAAAAGAAGTGCTGTTTGGAAATTTTTTGATGAGATAGAAGATAGTGATAGAGTTAAGTGCAGACTTTGTAACGACACGTATCAACATTTGACCGGAGGTAATTTAGGGGGGACTGGCACACTTATTAGACATATGCAAAAGGATCATCCTATAGAATGGGGAAATAATGGGGATGGAAGTGAAACAACACCTAACACTACTACTGGAGGTCTGCGAAAATATGATAAAATGAGGGATCGAGAGGAATTAGCGAAAATGATTGCTTTGGGTTGTCTACCTTTTTCTTTTGCTTCTTCCTCTTATCTTGTTACGTATATTCAAAGGATATACAACCCTATGTTTAAAGGTATCCCTAGAAGTACCTGTAGATCTGACATCTTTAGACTTCACGGCCAATATCAAACGTACATACGTTATTTGTTTAGTCACCTTCCTTCTAGAGTATGTCTAACTTCTGATATTGGCCATGCTGTAAATGGAAATGATTATTTAACAATTACATGTCATTGGATAGATGACAATACTTGTATGCAAAAACGTATAATTGCTTTTAAATATGATGAAGATCAGAGTCATACTGCAACATTTATTAGTACTACAATTGTTGAAGTTGTCGAATTTTATAATCTAAACCAAAAAGTTTTGTGTATGTCTTTTGATAATGCTTCAAACAACAATGCTGCAGTTTCAATTTTAAAATTGAATTTACATCCACCTCTTGATGATATTTTTCATGTTAGATGTGCATGTCATGTATACAATTTAATTGTTAAAAGTGGGCTAGATTTATTTTTACATGAGATTACTCTAGTTAGAAGAGCTGTTGGAGTAATTCAGGGAAATAATAGACAATCTAGAATAAGAGAATTTAAGAACAAGTGTCAACAATATAACCTTAGACCTAGATTCATGCCCGACGAAGTAGTTACTAGATGGAACTATACGTATATATTTTTAAAATGTTGCTACAAATATAGATTTCCAATAACAGAAGTTGCTAATGCACATTGTACTAATCCTAGTCGTATGTTAACCGGTGATACCTGGGAGGTCATTAGTGATGTCATTAAATTTTTACATAAGTTTTATACTGCTACTGTTGTGTTTTCTGGGGCATATTACCCAACTATTACTTTGGCTTTAGTACATATAGCTGAAATTTCTTTGCTACTATTTGAATTTAAGAAGAACGATAGATATACGGATGCTATTGCAAGTATGCAAGCAAAATTTAAAAAATATTTCTTTCCAATTCCTCCTATTTACTTAATTGGTGCAGTTTTAAATCCTTCAATTAAAATGTCTGATTGTCAACAATTAATGAATGCTTTATACAATTATATGGAGATTGGGCCCACTGAAAGCCCAAATTTGTATGAATCTATGAACCAACTAAATGAACACTTACAATATCTATATACTTATTATGCAACTCAATGTGATATTGCTCGTGCATCATCTGCTGCAAATCCCACTATGGAATGTAGCACTTCTAATGTAGTCGGAGATGATGATGAAGGGTTTGATAGTTTTAATATTTTTTCAACTTTTGCTAACACTCAATCTAGTAGCAGGAATATAGATGAATTGCAATTTTACTTGCAGAAGCAAAAGGAGCCTCGCACCAAGGAATTTTCACCGTTAGGCTGGTGGCAGGAAAATTCAAAGCAATTTCCCGTTCTTTACGCTATGGCGCGGGATGTCCTGAATGTCCCAATTTCCACTGTTGCATCCGAGAGTGCATTTAGCCAAGCAAGACAACAACTTGGAGACACGCGGCACTCATTGGGAAGCAATGCTTTGGAAGTCTTAGTGTGTCTAAGAGATTGGATAAGATCTGAAAGAAGAAATCAAGGAAAGGAAGATCTGGATAGCCCGGAAGACGAAGAACTTGGAGATATCTTAACGCACGGAAACCCATCCGAATTTAACACTCCAGAAGAAGGTCCAGAGGTTCATATTAATATGGAAGAACTTGCTATTGCAATGCAAGCCATTTGATGTAAAATTGTAAATTGTAAACTAGTTATGATACATTTTAGTTTTTCAATTTGAAATTTTCAATTTAAGAAATAAAGTAGCACTTGCAATAAGTGCAATTTTTTCCCATCTTTTGTTGTGTTCATTCAATTATTACAAAGTATTAATATAACTTAATATTTAAACTATACGAAATACAAAAAAAAAAAAAAAAAAAAGTAAAACCCGGTCCGGCCCGACCCGGACCGGATCGAACCCGGCCCAATTCAACCCGCCCCCAATTGAACCCGGACCGGACCGGCCCGGACCCGGACGGGTCAAAAAATCCGGACCCGTAACCGGCCCGGCCCACCCGCTGGTCAGCTATACTTCCAACCGAGAGGTTGTGAGTTCGAGTCTTTCCAGGAGCAATGTGAGAAGTTCTTGGAGAGAAGGATGCTGGGGGTCTATTTGGAAAAGCCTATCTACCTCAAGGTAGGGGTAAGGTCTGCCTACATACTATCCTCCCCAGACTCCACTAAATGAGATTATACTGAATTGTTGTTGTTGTATTGTTTTAGCAAGGAACTGTGGAAAAAGCTAAAGAATTGCTTAATTTTCATGTTTTACTAACCAAAAACAAAAGACATGACTATGGACTGATGGAGTACGGTGAAATTTAACGAATTGATGTAACCTTAGATCGAGGCAAAGGCTATTTATTTGGTCGAGGCATTCAAAGTCCAAAAGGGAAAAAGAAAAGTTACATTGGGTTGTGGATGTCATTACAAATACTCGATTGATTACAAATGAGAAAGTAGTACTTCGGATTTATTTTTTGACTTTTTCCTTTTGATTTAAAATATATAATTTTTTTAGATTTTAAGAATGAATTATTATATTTTTATATTATTTTGAAGTAAATAATATTAGAATATATGTTTAGGAGTATTTATGTGAGATAGTAAAGGTTATTATGGTCAATTCTATTGCTCATTAATATTAAACGGTAAACTTTTTAATCCGTGTGAAAATATTCAAAAAACCACATTTTCTGAACAGAAGGTATCTCATTTGACCATTACACTTTTAAGATAATAACTATGCCCACAATCACAGTCCTGAGAAGAATATAATATGCATGCAAATTTAAAATTATTTTTCAAAGACCATCGATTTAATAAAGCAAAATAATAATAATTATGAAAAAAAACTACAGAAACGAAATACTAACCATAGCCTAAAAAAAATTAAAAGGAAGCAAAGGACGGAACACTTTTAAAGAAAATGCCAATAAAAAGCCTCGACAAAGTTGGATTTAGTTGTTAAAGAATCCCTTTTGGATTTAATTCCATTTAGTAGTCAAAGATGTACTTTGACTATTGTATTATGACATATAAGATGACAAAACTTTGCTAAACGAGTTATTACATTAATATTTGTGAGTAGACAAGAAACTGTTAGAGATTCAATTGTTCTTAAGATTACCAAGCAATTTCACTTTGTTGTCAAAGTTTACAACTTTTTAACAATTTCTTCCTCTGTTCCATTTGAATTGAAGTTTTAGCTTCTTCTTTTTTATGCCTATTAAGAAATACTAAATACAAGGCATAATTTGCTCAACTCTATTACATATTTTTTTGAGAATTGTTAAAAGAATGAACATTGGGCCTAACTCAACCCCAAAAGCTAGCTTATGAGGTGAGGATTGCCCAAGCCATATAAGGAGACCAAGGACCTCAAATCCCTCCGATGTGGGACAACTCAACACCCCCCATCACGCCCAGATCTCTGGAGCGTGGACAACATAAATGGGGGCCCAACATCGGCAACAATAATTGGGATGGGCCTGGCTCTGATACCATGAAAAGAATGGATGGGCCTAACTCAACCCCAAAAGCTAGCTTATGAGGTGAGGATTGCCCAAGCCATATAAGGAGACCAAGGACCTCAAATCCCTCCGATGTGGGACAACTCAACACCCCCCATCACGCCCAGATCTCTAGAGCGTGGACAACATAAATGGGGGCCCAACATCGGTAACAACAAATTGGGATGGGCCTGGCTCTGATACCATGAAAAGAATGAACATTGGGCCTAACTCAACCCCAAAAGCTAGCTTATGAGGTGAGGATTTCCCAAGCCATATAAGGAGACCAAGGACCTCAAATCCCTCCGATGTGGGACAACTCAACAAATTGAGCTAGTATTAGAAAGAACTATTATATCTTTAATAATAACGGTATAATTAGAAATAATATCAAATGTAATCTTAAATTCCTAAAATAATAATTATTTTGAAATAATATTTTTAACCAAAGCAACAGTTAAAATAGTGCAGAGGGACTAGCTTTCAAAGTTTTGGACACACTAGCCATTAATTTTTTGAACTTCCTGATTTTGTAAGAAATGAAGAAAGATATTTCAATCGTCTAAAGTTATTTTTGGTTGAAGAAATGGCCGGACAGTCATCCACTATAACTTACTCAAAGGAAAAGATTATATCATTAGGGTCGTTTCGTTGCTGGTTAGAATTATGGATATACTAGTAATACAGATATTAATTATGTAGGAATCATTAATTATATAGGAATTAGTTATGTAGAGTTTAGTTTTGTACAGGGGTTTAATTATGTAGGATTTTGTTTTGTAAGATTTAATTATAAAGGGATTAGTTATTTAAAAGATTAATATTGCATGAATTAGTAATTTATAAATTGTAATGTAGAGAATTTATAAATTGTAATGTAGAGACTATATTTTGTTAAATGTTTACTTTACTCTTTTTTTTGGTAACTAACTTCTTTTTATTAATCACCAAATAGTAATTACATAATAAAGTAAAGTTAACACAACTTGTTAATCTTTTATTTACTCCTTATACTAATCTTCCAAGAAACATAAACTATACACATAATGTTTATTCTTAGGAGTGACTCTAGCACTAACTATATATGCTATTTCTTTTGAAATTTGCTCCACATTTCTGCTCTTCTTCTCGAATACTCTTCTGTTTCTTTCAAGTCATATATGATAAACTGCTTCTGCATACATTATTCTGAATATCATCGCATAAGCAAACTTCCCTTTTGCTTCATTTATGGACCATTGAAGAAACTATTGCAGTTGCCATTTCCCAACTTCTGTCTTCCAAGCCATTTGCACATTCTGTTCCAAACTTGGATTGCATAATCACATGCTAGAATAGGTGATCTCTTGTTTCTTTTTCTTTTTTACACATCACACAATCTGGTTCTACATTGACCTTCCAGCTAACTAACCTGGTACAGGTCATTAGCCTTTCCTGGATCATCAACCACATAATGAAGTTTGCTTTTGATCTTGCTTCATTTTGAAACACCACTGTCTTCCATTTCATTCTTCTGTAATCTCCTAGTAGGTGCATGTATGTTTGTCTGATCATGATCTTCTTCCGAATTTATGAGAACTGCACCTCTTCAAGTATACTGTATGACTCGATCACTTTCCTTACCATCCAGCATGGTTGTTGAGGAACTTTCGTTGTCTTCACTTGCTGATTCTTGACATAATAAGCATGTATCCATCTGATCCATGGCATGTCCGCTTGTGAGCTAAATCCCAGCATGTCTTTGCAATAGCTGCCTTGTTCCATAACTTCAACTTGATTATGTTGAGTCCACCACCTGCCCCTAGTAAACATACTTTATCCCATGCTATCAAAGCCCTTTTTGTAATCGCATTTGTCCCGAACCAAACATATGATCTACATATCCCCCCTACCACTTTAATCACCTTAGCTGGTATGATAAATAGTTGTGCCCAGAATGCTTGTACCCCAAATAGAACACTCTAAACTAGCTGCGCTCTACCTGCATATGAAAGAGTTTTAGCTGTCCAGGAACTAATCTTTTAGTCATTTTCTCAATAAGTGGTTGACATTGCATTAAACTCAGCTTCTTTGTAGATAAAAAAATCTCCTAGATATTTGAATAGGAGTTCTCCGCTTGTAAGGCCTAAGCACTGCAATATTTGGTGTCTGTTTGTCTCTTGAACACCTCCAAAATATGCTTCACTCTTGCTTAGATTAGCTTGCAATCTAAATGCTTTAGTGAATTGTTTGATTTTCTGTTACAGTGCTTGTATAGATTTCAAATCACCCACTAGCAAAAAGTAAAAGATCATCTGCAAAACTTAAGTGAGTGATCCCAAGCTTTGCACACCTATAATAGAATATGAATTCTTTCTCCTCTTTTAAACTAGCTAGGTTCCTGCTTAGATATTCCATAGCAATAGCAAACAAAAAAGGTGACATGGGATCACCTTGCCTTAACCGTTTGCAGCATTGAAAGGTCTTGTAGGTTCACCATTAACTACAATAGAGTAGTTAACTGTCTGCACCACATTCCATAACCCATCCTATAAATTATTGGGAAAATCCTAGATTCTCCATTACTTGTTTCATAAAGCTCCACTCCATCGAAGCATAGACTTTTTGAAGGTCTATCTTGATCATAACTCTAGGAGACATATTCTTCCTAGTCTATGCCTTCACTAGTTCATGAGCTAATATGATGTTATCTGCAATCTTCCTTCCTAGTATGAATCCTGCTTGTGCTTCATTTACACTATATCAATCACTTTCTGAATTCTAGCTGCGAATATCTTTGAAATCAGCTTATAAAGGACAGTGCAACATGCAATTGGTCTGAATTCTCTTACAGTTTTAGGCTTAGATACCTTGGGCACTAGTGTTATAGTTGTACACATTCTATATAGTTTAGCTAACGTGAGCTGAGAGCATGGCTAAGATGAGTTGCTTTTATTTTATTAATCTGGCTTGTTTAATAAATGGGAGCAGATTAACTGGTCCTTTGCTCTATACTTTACTTCAATTATATAGAATGTGTAATATAAAATATATGAGGGATTTTTGGTCATTTAATTATTTAATCCATGTATTACTATTAATTATTCCACATTCTACCTTGTATAGATAATTCATAGATTTGTTGTATAACTTATCTATATATTACTTATATTCCTAATGGAAAAAGCAATCAAATATAACACTAGTTATGCTGTAACCAACTACCAAACGACCCCTTACTGTATGAAACTTTTTGTCTTGTGGGATGGGGGATTCTTTCTCTCCTTGTTCTTTTTTGTTGCTTCCTTCTTGTTTTCGTGTTTTTTTTTTCCTTTGTAGGGTCTCAACTGCAATCAAATGGCCACCAAAGAAATATTGAAATGAGAATGGATAGCGAACAAAAAAATTAGAAAACTTTTGATGGAGAATTAGCTAGATATCACATGATATATTATCTACGATAACGGAGAGAAATAAAAACGGAACTAGGTGGTAAATCATGGACTATATAAACCTTTAAATAGATGAGGAAGAAAAAAAACTGGGTTAAGAATATTAAGTAGTTAACAAATAAAGCACTGGAATTATAAATTTTATACTGATCTGTTTTCTACACAAAGACACGTGAAGCAAGTTCCAAATGCATGTGAATGTGAGTCAAAAGTGGTGAGAAGAAAGGAGCCAAAATGAGGTTCATTTATTTCTCCATTGCCATCATTAACCTATCTTTTTATTCTTTCTCTTGGAGTCTTGTTCATGATTATGGGGGAAGAAGAAGACGGTGGTGCTTATCCAATTTCACGTGGACAAATTATCAAATGGTCCCTTAATTGAAGGGTATGAACTTAGCTGTTGCTGCTGCTACGACTACTACTAACTCTTTTATTATAGTAATTTTATTCTTGAGTCTTGAGATGCGTAGTTTGAATGTTGACCAAGAAAAAAAACGAAAATACCATATGAAAGTTGAAGACAGTAATCAACATGACGGTGCCAAATTTATCCGTTCATGGATTATTAAAGGATTCTAAGACATGGATTTAGATCAAGCTGAATCTACACAAATAACTCGACAGAATATTGATTCTGATCAAGTTTTAGTCGAAATTTAACTTGCTTATTTAAATGATATTTAACAAGTTGAGACAAGTCGACAGTATTTATGTAAGGTTTCGTATTAGTTTCTCTGCTTTGTTCATACTGTTTATTTATTTTACATATATTATTTAAATTTCAAATAGTTAATCTCCTTCAATATACGAACATTTCGTAATTTCTCGGGGTTTCTTCGTTTGTATAGTAGGCTTCGTCGACCTCTATTTACACGACCAAGAACTACGCCAATAATAAGTATTATTTTCCCTTGAACTCTCTAAAAACTGGTCGCACTAAGGGCATTGTTGTAAATAAATCTTAAGAGAAAGCAGAAAGGAAGAGAATACAACAACAACAACTACCCAGTATATTCCCATCAGGTGGGGTATGGGGAGGGTAATATGTAGACGAGCCTTACCCCTACCCGAAAGGGTAGAGAGGCTGTTTCCATTCGACCCTCGGCGCATAGGATAAAATGAAAAGCTGCAGTAAAACAAAAACAAAAACAAAGACAAAATTAGAAACAAAAACAAGACAATAGAGCCTTAGTAAATCCCGCAGAAATAACGTAAATAATTATGTAAACATAAGAAACATAAATACAGTCGCATGCAATAATAACAAACCGTAACTACCATACTAACAACCATAAGGGGACATAAGCTAAAATACTAATCATCTATGGGTGACCCTGCTATCCCACACCCAACCTCGGGTGAGGCGTACGAAGAACTCTATGAGCCCCTAGCCTACAACCCTGATTCTAGACCTCCAGACTCCCCTATCAAGGGTCATGTCCTCGGAAACCTGCATTCTAGTCATGTCCTGCCTAATCACCTCTCCCCCAATGCTTCTTAGGCCTCCCTTTTCCTCGCCGACCGCCAACAATCTCCAGCCGCTCGCAGCTCCTCACCGGGGCATCGGGACCCCTCCTCCGTACATGCCCGAACCACCTCAGCCTCGCTTCCCGCATCTTCTCATCCACCGGGGCCACCCCTACCTTCTGTCGAATAACTTCATTCTTAATCTTATCTAGCCTGGTATGCCCACACATCTACCTAAGCATCCTCATCTCCGCAACCTTCATTCTCTGAACATGGGAGTTCTTCACGGGCCAGCACTCCGCCCCATACAACATCGCAGGTCTAACTACGGCTCTGTAGAATTTCCCCTTGAGTTTGTGTGGAATTTTCTTGTCACACAGGACCCCTGAAGCAAGCCTCCACTTTGACCACCCCACTCCTATCCGATGGGTGACGTCCCCGTCAATCTCTCCGTCCCCCTGAATCACAGACCCAAGATATCGGACACTATCCCTCTTGGCGATGGCCTGAGAACCAAGCATCACGTCCCTGCCTACCCCACTCGGCTCGTCGCCAAACTTGCACTCCAGGTATTCTGTCTTTGATCTGCTTATTTTGAAACCTTTAGACTCGAGGGCCTGTCTCCACACCTCTAACCTTTCACTAACACCGACCCTCGTCTCGTCTATCAATACTATATCATCAGCAAAAAGCATACATCAAGGCACCTCCCCTTGGATATGTCAGGTTAGAGCATCTATCACTAAGGCAAACAACAGGGGGCTCAGCGCCGATCCTTGATGGAGCCCATTACCACAGGAAAATGGTCTGATTCTCCACCCACCGTCCTAACCCTAGTCTTAGCTCCATTATACATGTCCTTGATTACTCTGATATAGGTTTCCGGCACACTCTTCGCCTCCAAGCACCTCCATAGCACCTCCCTCGGGACCTTGTCATACGCCTTCTCCAAGTCGATAAGCACCATGTGAAGGTCCTTCTTCTTATCCCTGAATTGTTCCGCCAGTCGCCTGACGAGGTGAATAGCCTCTGTGGTGGAGCGGCCCGGCATGAAACCGAACTGGTTCCCAGATATAGTTGTCGCCTCCCTCACCCGCGCCTCAATCACCCTCTCCCATACCTTCATCGTGTGGCTTATTAATTTGATACCCCTATAGTTGTTGCAGCATTGGATGTCCCCTTTGTTCTTGTACAAGGGCACCACTGTACTCCACCTCCACTCATCCGGCATCCTTTTGGTCTTGAAGATCGCATTGAACAGCCTAGAGAGCCACTCCCCTCCAGGCTTACCCATGCACTTCCAGAACTCCACCGGGATCTCGTCAGGCCCGGTCGCTCGACCCCTACTCATCCTACGCAACGCCCCTAAGACCTCCTCCACCCTAATGCGCCTGCAGTACCCAAGGTCTCTATGCTGCTCTGAATGCCCCAACTCTCCTAGCTCTATGCTCCGATCCCCCTCCTTGTTAAGAAGGTCCCGAAAGTACGCCTGCCACCTCTGTTAGATTTGAGATTCCCCCATCAGAACTCTACCATGCTCGTCCTTGATACACCTGACTTGGTCTAGATCACGTGCCTTCCTTTCCCTTGCTTTAGCCAACCGGAATAACTTCTTCTCCCCACCTCTCTCCCCTAGTTCCTCATACATGCGACCGAACGCCGCGTCTTTAGCTTCCGTGACTGCCATCTTAGCTTCTCTTCTCGCCTCCTTGTAGATCAACCTGTTCTCTCTCCGCTCCTCCTCGCTTGTGCTCCCTGCCAACTTAGCGAACGCCGCCTTCTTCACCTCCACTTTTCCTTTGACTACCTCGTTCCACCACCAATCACACTGATGTCTGCCTGAATATCCCTTAGCTACCCCCTAACCAAGTTTGCCGTCACTATCCACATAGCGTCCGCTTCCCCATAACTTCTCCAAGCTCCGCCCTCCACTAACCTCCTTTCCAACTCCGGTGCTTTCTCCTTAGACAAAGCTCCCCATCTAATCCGCGGTTGACCCCGGGCGCCCCTCCTCTTCTTCCTCACCTAGAGATCGACATCCATCACTAGTCTATGGAGAGTTGAAAGAGACTCTCCCGGAATAACCTTGCAGTCCTTGCACAAACCCCTATCGCTCCTCCTGATGAGGATGTAATCAATCTGAGTCCTCGCCGCCGAACTCTTGTAGGTGACCAAATGCTCCTCCCTCTTCCGGAATGTCGAGTTCGCAATCAGGAGCTTGGAAGCCCTGGCAAAATCAAGCAGCGAAGTGCCTCCTCCGTTCCTGGCCCCAAAGCCAAATCCACCGTGCACCTCATCATAGCCACCAGCCTCAGCCCCAATATGACCATTAAAGTCCCTCCAATAACTAACTTCTCAGATTGGGGAATACTACCCACCAGATCATCCAAGTCCTCCCAAAAGCGCCTTTTAGCCTCCTCGTCTAAGCCTGCTTGTGGCGCGTAAGCGCTGATGACGTTGAGGACGCCACCCCCAATAACCAGCTTAATAGACATTAACCTATCATTCACTCGCCTAACCTCGACCACGGACTCCCTTAGGTCCCTATCAACCAAGATGCCCACTCCATTCTTACCCCCCACGAGCCCAGAATACCACAGCTTAAACCCATAAACATTCCGCGCCTTCGTCCCTTTCCACCTAGTCTCCTGGACGCACGCTATGTTAACCCTCTTCTTCTGAAGAACCTTCGCCAACTCTATGCACTTACCCGTCAGAGTGCCTATGTTCCATGACCCAATCCTTAATCTATGGGCGTCCGCTGCCCTCTTCCCACCCTGACCTCCCGCCCTGCCCGTATGACCACCCCCTACTCCCCTACTTACCCCCGCTACCACCCCCACCCCCTGAGGACATGACCTTACGCTATCATCCCCCGCCGCGGCCACTATCCCACCAACCGATATGGGGTGCAGTGGCACACACACGCACTATAGCGAAAAACGCAAATGTAGCAAACTAGATAACAACAGAATAGACCACACTCGAAATGCTAGCTAAAATACGTAAAAAGGTGCACAAAGTAAACAAGTGAGCGGGAGGTACCAACTCCCGGTGGAAAAACCTGAAAGTGTGCTTTGATGCGCCCAAGTCTTCCTGAAGCTTAGCAGAATGTGCAGCTCTATTGCGTCCTGCCGCGAGTCTGAACGAGAGTTGCCGGAGATCCTCGCCGGTGAAATAGGTACCTGTCCAAGATAACAGAACACACCCACAAAAGCAGAGGAGAGAATAAAAAGGAAAGGTGCAGGGGTTGCCAGAAAAATTCCGGTGAAAACAAAAATTCCAGACCTCTAGGCAGCACCGAGATCCGTTGTGGGTAAGCAGTGGGAAAAATGGGAGGCTAAGTGGACAGTGTAAAATGAAAGTGACCAGGGAGATATTCCGGAAGTACCGAGTTGGTCGAAATTGTGGGGGGGAAAAACTGTCCAAAAGGAGCCGGTGGAAAAAGTGACCGGAACAGTGTTCACGCGCGTGGCACGTGGGTGTCTATGGCGGCGCGTGAGTGGTCGTCGGCGGCGCGTGAGGCAGCTTCCGGCGACGAAATTTGCAGAGGGTGTGCGCCTGACGCTGTGCGTCTCGACGGTGTAGGAGGTGTCGAAGAAAGACCACCGTGAATTATCGGAACAGTGTTTCGACAGCACTGTGCAGTCGGAAAAGCCGAGAGAGGAGAGAGAAGAGAGAGAAGAGAGAGAAGAGGAAGAGGAGAGAGACGTACCTGTCGGAACCGGCGACGGTGGTCGCTTCAGACAGGAAAAGAGAGAGATTGAGGAGAGAGAAGAGAGAGAGAAGAGAGCCGTTAGAAGAGAGAGAAGAGTCTTGATACCTCCAGAAAGGAAGAGAATATTCATACATAATACTTGTCTGCAAAATTTCTAACCCCATTTCAGAAGGCTACTTTTTGCGGTAAATCTTCCTATTCATGCACAATCTTTTGATCGTTTCTTCACATAGACTCGCAGTAGTACCCCACTACGCATTTAAGTATGCCCTCATTTCAAATGTTTAGCTTACACAGGGGTTGAGGCACTCAAAACTCCTCTGGGAAAAAAATAAAATTCTTGGCGGTGAAGTTTAACTACGACCAAAACTGTAAATTACATGACCACCAAGTACTTGTGTACTTTGGGGAAAACTTAACAATAAAAAATTATTAGAAAAAGAATAAGCTGGTCAACACTCTTGAGAATTTACTTGAGAGGTGCCAAGCAAACAATCAACACCTAATGCACATTGATTTAGCCTAACCAAGATTTCTAGTTCTAGAAAGTTCTCTAAATATACACACATAAAAAACTTCACGCTGACATCTTGAAGTGACTACATAAAGTTTAGAGATACACTACCTGGCTACCTTCTGTACATGACCCAAGCCGTCTGAAATGATAAGTTTGAGATATGATATCAGAGCACGAGTCTCCCCTTCCTCCTGTTTAGGGAAGCTTGGCGTGTGGCTTCCGACCCATGGTAATATTATGCTTCTAAATCCCGAACCTATCCTAGAAGAACCAGAAACAATACTCAGTTCAATACACATGTATGCCACCTATCCAACAGAATCTTCTTGGGTGGCTTCATCATCTTCTTCCATCGCATCCTCATTCACTTTCTCACCGTCAACTGTCTCTGCGTCAGATACTGCTTCAGTATTCATTATGTTATCCTCATCGACAGTGCAACTTTCTGTAGCAGAATCAGAAGCGCCTCCTTCATTTCCTCCTCCATCACAGTCACTACCAACTGCATGACTGAATTGCTCCTTCAAATCAGGAGCAACAATTCCAATCATCTCGCTCAGTGCTTTACGATCATTATCCCATCTAGGAGGAGCTTTGGAAGTAGATGTAGCGCATTGACTCTCACCCCCTGGAGCACCTGAATCTTGTAAAGCTGCAGGACATGCATCGTTGTCTTTACTCTTAGGAGTATCATTCTCACCATGGACAGAAGGAGCCGTGCTGCACGCCCAGCTCCCAGCTACCTCTGAAGCCAAAAGATCAGCTGTCCTGATGGTTCCTTCAGCTTCAGTATCTTCAATCACGTTATCATCCTCGGCGAGATTATTTTCTGGGGAAGGAGGCATACTCTCATCACAAATTGCAGGATTCTGCACCTGAGCTTCTTTCCCTGGAGTTCCATCATCCAGCTGCATTGTGTTCCCAGCTAAAGCACAAAACTTGTTTAAATCTATATTTCTTTCACCATTGATTCCCAAGCTCTCAGTCTCTTGCACGTGTTCCGTTCCAACAAGGTCACCCTCCATATTGGCTGCTACACCAGCAGTATCACTTTCAGGGACTAGCTCAGTTCCCACAGCATCTCCCTCAATGGGTGCTGTCCCGACACCATCGACTTCAGAACCAAATCCACCCTTCACCTCACATTCAGCACCAGCAAATTCCACCTCCTGCGTGTCTTGTCCCCCTTCTTCACTTCTGTTATTGCAAGCACTTGCCTCATCACTTGATAACTCAAATAATTCCCTGACGCGTCTTGTGTTGGCAGCACTGCAGCCAGCTCCAGTCACATTGCGACTTCCATCTTCTACTTCTTTCTTTCTTACTAGGGATCCATTCACGTTCCCATAGTATGCATTAAGGTCAATATCGACAGAGGTATTCTCATAATTTTCCTCATCTTCTAATGTCCTCTGCATTGCCTTTAATTGCTCTTGCTGCTTCGCAAACAAAACTGAGATCTCCTCGGTAGTAGAATAGAAAGCCCGGAGTTGTGTTTCTATGCATAGCAACCATGCAACCACCAGTATAAGTGGAGAGAGGCAAATGTCAGAAAAGGAAAGGCAGTAGCAAACACTAATGTCTCCGACTAACATATAAAGAGGAATATAAAAGCTCAGCACAGTACTGTATGAATCATACGTACATGCTCTCTCGGTAAAATGAATACATGTAATATCTTGTATGGTATAAATAATTCTGTTTGTAGAGTTCTTTCTTTAATAAAACGAACTTCTCCATTTAGATACACAAGATCTTAAAAAGAGTGTTCTTAACAAATAGTAAAAGATAAAATAAGAAATATCCTACATTTCTTCAAACTGGTAAACCTAATTAACATTAGTACCAGCCGTACAGTTTACATCTTACCGTAGCATTATTCTTTCTCTAGCACCTTTAAGTCTACGCCTCTCAAAATCAAGATCCCGCATTGCAGCACTGATCTCTAGTTCAAGAGCAGAAACTTTGGCCCACGCCTCTTCCCGAGCTGCCTGCTACCGACAGCAAAAGAATTGATAGAAAGAACAAAAGAAAAGAAAAAAAAGATCAGAGTTCATATTTGACATTCTTTCCTGCACATACATGTAATAATTTGAAGAAATAATACAGATCCACTTCCAGCAAGGCACGAGACAGCTTTCATTTCTTCCCATTATCAAACATAAATATGAAAATATCATATAAAAGAATAGTTTTTTATCTTTGATCGCTTTTGGTGTACTCATATAGCCCCTACTTGTATAGAAGACTGTGTGTCTTTTGTAGAGAATCATGTTTTGATGTCAATTCTCTACTTTTTGGTATACTTCTTGTATACATGAGTTTTTTCTCCATTTTCATTAATACAATTTACCTTATCAGAAAAGAATATCACACAAAAAGAGACGTAGGCTATCTTATCTTTCCTTTCCACATCCAAGGGACTCAATCGATTAGCGAACAAAGGGGAATATCTCAAGATCCAAATTTCAATAATTAATGCCAGAAAATTGTATGGTCATCCTACCTTTTCACTTTCAAGCTCTTTGCTCAACATTTTCCTCTCATGCTCAAGTTCCTCTATTCTCTATGAAAAAGTAGAAGATGCGAGATGTTAGCTTCTCAAGCAAGGAACTGAAAGGGAATCGATATCCTGACAACAGATGTTTACTTTTTTCCTACAGGCTGAAGATAATTGCTCCTCACGAATTTGAGCATCAAGCTGACGAACTTTGTTGTCAGAAATAACCAATTTCTGCCTGGTGTCTTCCTGTTACAAGCTAATGAATTAGGAGCCAAGGTGGTTTACAGTAAGTAAAAGGTAGGTTAGACATTATTACCAACTTGGATCTCAAAGTTTCCACCAGTGAACAACTTTCCTTCTCTGACTCCTGCCATTATAAGCTGAATGAGAAAGAGCGATGGGACGCTCTAAAATTCTCTTGCATGGTAGAGGTTAAATTTCTACCTGAAGCTTATTAATAATTTCTTGCTGCTCTTTTTCTCGTCTAATAGCAGATTCTGAAAGCCGTTTTATTTCCTCCTGGGCTTCAGCCTGCACCCTCTGTATAGAGGTTTTTAGATCCAAAGCAGCCTTTTCGCGTTCTTCTTTCCTCTGTTCACGCTCCTCATCAAGCAAAGCTTTCAGTTCGGAAATTGATGCTTTCTGGCTGAAAAAGCAAACACCGCTTCAAACTTTTAACTCACTCTTCCTAAAAATGATCATAAGCTAATTCAGAAGGCAGTGTGTTGCCAAATAATAAACACCGGGAAATTGACAATAAAGTAGTATAAGCTTTGCAAGGAGGAGGAGGTAAACAATAATGAACTTGAGATTTTCGAGCTTATTTACTAGTAGAGGAAGTGGACAAGAAAAACGAGAAAGCACAATGTCATTCATGATTCCTCATAATTAAATCAATGGCATACTAGAGCCATTACCTGCTTATTATTTCATTGGCTTCAAAACAGGATTGCTCAGATGCACCAAGTCTTTCATTAAGGTCTTCCAAAGCATGATTCTGCTCTGCAGATATTCTATTTGATTCAACTAACTCCTTTTCTTTGGCTTCCAATGATTGCTGTAATTCTTTGAGTTCTTCAAGGTATGGTTTAGAAACCGATTCCCTCAATTCTTTCATTTCCTGCAAGACAAAGGAAAGCTCACTGAGACAGGTGGAGGGATAGAATCTGTCAACCAATAAGTAATGGGACAAAAACCATAAGACAACACAAGAAACAGGAGTCAATCAGGGAAGACTGATCAATTTTCATTTACTCACACCAACAGATGGACCACCATGTCAAGGTTTATTATAACATCCTCCCTCCTACCTCCACATACCTAGCATCTTTTCTCCAAAAAACATACCTAGCATCTTTGATCATCAGAATTGGATGTACTGGAATCCGACAGATTTTAAGGTAAATATTATTCAAACTATCGAAAGTTTCAGACACCGAAGAGCTCTCCAGAATAAATAGTTTGCAGCAGAGAATATACAGCTTCTTTGTAGGTCGCACTGCATTTTCAAAAACAGACAGATTCTGAAGAAGACAGTATTTTATCAGGTCCTACTTCTAATCTCTGGTACTACATACTAGCACAGATCATTTCACCCTATAAAAGATGAAAGGATTCGGAAAGCAAATGTTATTCAACCAAAAGGTGCAAGATCTTAGAAACAAAAATATTACTTAACATTCCAAAGGTGCAAAAAAAATTGAAACAGCAATGAAAGCAAAAAGATTTTAAAGAAAAGAAAATATAATTCACACCTTAAAATGTTCCTTATACGGTTTCTGTCTCGAATGACTGTCTTCTTCATGGTGTATAAAGCTTTTCTTAGGCATAGTGCACTACTCTTTTCTAAAATGAGAAAAGTCATGTAGTATTAGGAGTGATTTAGTTTTATATCTAATGATCCTACTGTATTAGCAAAGAAACAAAATTTCAGAAGCTTTCTAGTTAAAGCTGTGTACATATTTTGAAGTTGACCTAACAAGCATAGGCAAAACACTGAGTTTTCTGACCCATCTAAAGTTTTTAGTAGTACAACTAATTATGTCAAGAATTAAGCATTTCAATGGTTGTGTATTCTCAAAATTGTATGAGTAAACATACCATCTCATGACGGTCCATAGCAGCACGGTTTTCAGTGCGCAAGGAATCAATAGTTGCGACATGACTTTCCAGTTGCTTCCGCAGTTCCTAAAAGAGTACCACATCCAAAATCACAGAAAGGTAGTATAGGAGTAAAAATACGACCTAAGACTGCAAAAGAAAAACTGATGTCTTTGATTAATGAGAATGCAAAACTACCGTGTTTGACCGCTGCAGGCTACGAAAGTCATCCAGAGAAATGGGACCTTCAGAAGTGCCAATTCCAATTCCCTTGAATCTTTTGCTTTGTGAACCATATTCCTCTTAACCAGCAAAGACAAAAGCAAGTTAATAAAACTACCTTTTCCCAGCTTATCAATAATAGACAACAAAACACAGTAACAGATATAAAAGTACAACATTAAACATATCATAATGATAGGTATCAACCCTTTGATACTTAATGTAAAACAAATTTATAAAAAACAACTAAATGTGATGATTGATCATTAGAATTCAACCAAAAACGTTTAGGAAGATGTTACATCAGAATCTGGCAAATTCAGACATTCAAAAAAGACCGCTCATCTATTTCTGCACCCTCCGCGATGGTTCAATGAAAACAAAGTCTTCAGGAAGAAGTCGAGAGATCATGTTTCCAGATACACTGTGTGATAAGTACTTGGCAAGAATATGAATCATATTCCAAATAAATTAAACAAGTTCGGGCCGAGATAAGTGGGTATCCTTCAGTTTTCTAATAGATGCACAAGCATTCTTTATTCTTTAGCTAGATCAACATACATTTGAGTCCAAAAACAGAGTTGTCAAAGGTGAAAGAAAAGCGAAGAAATGCACTAAGGTATGCTTGAGCTTAAATTGCAAAGCACTATTGAAGCATGGATTTAGATCAGAAAGGTGCAGATGAAGAAAAATTTAAACTAAACAAAAATGCAATGCAAGTTAAAAACAACTGCAATAAGACACAACACTCTGAAAAAAGGAATTCTAAAAAACACAATTAAAGGAAATATCAAATATTTAAAGTAAATATCATGTCATTCAAGTTCAAAAAAACATAAATTTCTTATTCAGATGCAATTATAAATTTCTCATTTTCCTTCAATGATTAATTTTTCTTATGCTATATTTCCATTTTCATACTTGTAAGTTCTGATCACATAACATATTTACCTATAACTTCCCTCACCAATTGTTATAACATACCAATACCAGATTTTTTTATTGTTTACTTCCATTCTCCTCGATTGGGAGCTCATGTGGCACCTTGTTGTACATCATAGCGCTTTGTTGCCTGTATTAAACTGTTGCTAACTGAGGTAAAGCATACGTTGCACTATACCTCGTTTCAGGGCTTAAGAGCCTCATGTGTGATTTTCAACAGCACTTCTCAAAAGTCCACTTCAGGACCAAAGCCATGAAAACAAGGTGACAAACCAGATAACGATGAACTAGACAGCATTGAGTAGATGAAATGCACACAAAATTAGATGAAATGCTCCAAAATGACGGTACGATGAAGGCACAATCATTAAGAAAATCTACCTGCTTTTCTCTTTTGAACAGCAGCATCAACTGAAGAAACAGATATGAGAACTTCCCGGAACACAAAGGCAAATGAAAGTTCTGCAAACATTACAGGGAAAAAGATATTTTACTAAGTCCCATCATTTTTGTAAAAGAATATCATGCAATAAAAACCAAACAAAATTTCCGCAATCAATCATAGCACAGAGAAATTTATGCTTTTTTATTAAAATAAATTTTATTCAGAAAGAAAAAAGTTAGGTTCTATCTTAAATAAATAACAAGAGATAATCTTTTTTCTTTTACCCACAAATATCCCCAGAGTGGTGGGATGGAGGTTATGATGTTATCCTGGTAGAGAATTTTAACCTGAAGATACAATGTCAACGGGGAGGAAAGGGGGAGAGGGAGGGTGTACAATTACTGTAGAGTGTAGTCTCAAAGTCAAAGACTAAAACCAAATTTCTATATGCAAGACATTGATGACAATCAATTTTTTTTTTGTGGTGGGGTGGGGGGTGGGGGTGGGGTGGGAGAGGTGTTAGTGGCTCATAATAGCTGTGTTTTCATCTGGTCAACTTTACCTAGAGACTTAGTAAAGACCGCATGTTTAAGACTATGGACCTTTTTCCTATCCATCAAAGTCTTGCATAAATGTTTAAAATTAAAATTAGAACTTTCAAGGATTTGAATACACAAATCTAAAAGGAGAAGACCAATGTAAGCCAATCAAACTAAAATTGTTAATCATCTTTTGGTCGAGAATGATACACATATGAAGCAAGCAAGCAGAAACTTTATAAAAATAGCTACTCTACCATGCTGTGGAGCAAACACAATTGAGATAATATCACCATGACGTAGTCTGGCTTCAGGACTACTTTTGTTCAACTTTTCCCAATTCAGATACGTCCCATTTGTGCTGCAGAGAACCAAAATAAGTCAGTAAACTCCTGTGTCAAGTTGCATCAAAAAAGTTCCACAAATGATGTTCAACCTTGAATCTTTCAGAAAGACTGCAGTGCAACTGTTGGCAGAATGCTCCGCATCTTCGCCGACAACCTTTTTCCTGTAAATCTTGCAATGGTTGAGCACTAACAGCTGGAGATAATATCTGGAAACGGGTATCATCTACCAACCGACCAATGCAATGTTCTTCAGATGTAAGAAGCATATTCATTCCCTATTTTAAGGACAAATGTCAATATATAAAATTGTTTGCAAAAAATGCTTCAATAATGTAAAGCATGATATGCTGCATCATATAAAAGTGACAAAAGGGCCTTTTCTTATCTAGTAAACTGCCACTTCATTGATTGTTAAATCTCAAACTGCAATCAGACTAAATGGTGCAGACTACCCCCTTCTCTTCTAGTAACAAAAGGGCCTTTTCTTATCTAGTAAACTACCCCCTTCTCTTATTTATTTCTCGCTCGGATCTCATTTATCTGTCTCAATTTCTCTCATAATCCCATTCTCTTATTTTCCAACTTTCAAGACTTGAGTTATTCAATAATTTCAATTCATCTTATAATTTTATTTGGCTCTCTTTTCTTGAATTTAATTTATCGGAATATGTCATTCGGAATTTGAAGATTGAAGTTCAAAATTGAAATAATTGCTTGACGTTTGTTCGTTGGTAGCACCGGAATTGCGTAATCAAGTGCTCAATTTATTGTCAAATTCGGTGCACTCCCTCAAACTCTTTCTCTTATTTAATATTTTAATTGCATATTTCATTTTAGCTTATATTTTAATTTTTACAATATGTTTAGTGCTGCTAAAAGAGCGTGTGGAAAATTTACTGGTTGTGGTGGAAATAAAAAAAGAGGTAGTCCTGGAGCTTCCGATAGTAATAGTAATGAACCAATAACACATGTTTCTGAATCATCGCCTAATGATAATGTAGAGATATATTATGAACAATTACAAGAAGATTTTGGAATACAAGATAATGAAATTGGAATAGAAGATGAGATACCACCTACACCTACTAGTGAAAATGTTGGTAGTGTTGGAGTTGGAGTTGGAGTTGCTAGTGCTACAAGGGGTAGACCACCAGTGGCTCCGAATTCTAATAGTAGAAGAAGAAGTCTGGTATGGAAACTTTTTGAAATAATAGAAAGTACTCATAGAGTTAAGTGCAAACTTTGTAACGAAACTTTTAAATATTTGACCGAAGGAAAATTTGGGGGGACTGAGATACTTAGTAGATATATGAGATCTGATCATCCCACAGAATGGGGCAATAATGGGGATGGAAGTCAAACAACTATTAACACTACTACCGGAGGTCTAGTAAAATATGATAAAATGAGGGATCGTGAGGAATTAGCAAAAATGATTGCTTTGGGTTGTCTACCTTTTTCTTTTGCTTCTTCATCGTATCTTATTGTGTATATTTAAAGGATTTACAATCCTTTATTTAAAGGTATCCCTATAAGTACTTGTAGAGCAGATATATTTAGACTTCATGGACAATATCAAACATACATACGTTATTTGTTTAGCCACCTTCCTTCTAGAGTATGTCTAACTTATGATATTGGCCATGCTGTTAATGAAAAATGATTATTTGATAATTACATGCCATTGGATAGATGATAATACTTGTATGCAAAAATGTATTATCGCTTTTAAATATGATGAAGACCAGAGTCATACTGCTATGTTTATAAGTAATACTATTGTTGAAGTTGTTGAATTTTATAATCTAAACCAAAAAGTTTTGTGTATGTCTTTTGATAATGTTTCAAACAATAATGCCGCAATTTCAATTTTAAAATTGTATTTGCAACCACCTCTTGATGATATTTTTCATGTTAGGTGTGCATGTCATGTTTATAATTTAATTGTTAAAAGTGGCCTTGATTTATTTTCGGTTGAGATTACTCATGTTAAAAGAGCAGTTGGTGTTATTCAAGGAAATAATAGACAATCTAGAATAAAATAATTTAAGACTAAGTGTATCCAGTATAACCTTAAACCTAGATTCATGCCAGACGAAATTGTTACTAGATGGAATTATACATATATATTTTTAAAATGTTGCTACAAATATAGATTTCCAATAACTGAAGTTGCTAATGCACATTGTACTGATCCTAGGCTTATGTTAACAAGTAATACTTGGGAGGTCATTAATGATGTTGTTAAATTTTTACATAAATTTAATACTGCCACTGTTGTGTTTTCTGGCCCATATTACCCCACTGTTATTATGGCTTTAGTAAATATAGCTGAAATTTCTTTTCTACTATCTGAATTTAAGAAGAAAGAAAAATATAAGGATGTTGTTTCAAGCAAAATTCAAAAAATATTTCTTTCCAATTCCTCTTATTTACTTAATTGGTGCAGTTTTAAATCCTTCTATTAAAATGTCTGATTGTCACCAATTAACGAATGCTTTATATACTTATATGGAGATTGGAGTGTTAGTACTTATGCCGTTCACTAGGGGGGGGGGTGAATAGTGAGGCACGAGAATATTGAAATATTGCGGAATTTAAAATTGCAGGAATAAGTAAATACGGTAATTGAAATAATCAAGAAAGAACACACCGTATTTTATCCTGGTTCACCACAACCCGTGGCTAGTCCAGTCCCCGAGAGACTCTCTCGAGATTCCACTATCTTCGTCAAGCTTACGGGTGCTTAACAAACCGTTACAGTTGCTCAAGGATACCACACCTTAAGACTTCACTTGCTTGAGGATACCTCACCCCAAGACTTCAACCACTAAGACTTTGGGTACTTAGCAAACCCGACAAATGAGAAGATATGTTCTTCTCAAACAACTCTCTTTTACAACAAATACTCTCTCAATAGAGTGGATAAAGAGAAACAAAATAAGCTCTATGAACAACACAAAGTTGTCTATCAAATGGCTCAACAAAAGCTCTAAAATGATGCTTGAAAATGATCAATATGTATATCAATATATGCAGGAGTTGTGTGTTTAAAATCAGCTCAAAAGACCTCTTTTTATAGGTGAAAAAGTAGTGCTGACCGTTGCTTAATTGACAAATCAAATCCCTGATTCTGTGCTCAAACAATCGATTGTTTGGAGGTGACAATCGATTGTCTGACCAACGTTCAAAAAACATTCCTGATTTTAGGCTAAACAATCGATTGTTAAACCTGAATAATCGATTGTCTTCAACATTCAAAAATCAATTTAGGATTCTGTGGGAACGGTCAAAATATAATCGATTGTATGAAGGGACAATCGATTGTTGATAATCGATTGTGGACAAAGACAATCGATTGTTTTGATATTTAAAAACTTCGGTTGCACTGTCTCAAAATAATCGATTGTTGAAGTAGACAAGCGATTGTAAACAATCGATTGTTAAAGTATACAATCGATTATGTTGTTCCAGTGTTCAAAACTTTGGCAACGGTCGATTATATACACTTGATATACACTTGATATACACTGTGTATACTAGAGTATACCAGAATTGAAAACTTACTTCAAAACCCATTTTGGTTGAAATGAAAACGTTAAAATCATTTTGTTTGAAGTATATATTAAAAATATTTATGATATATATAATTTAATAAAGTGATTTTATGCATGTTTATGATGACCTAATGTTGAGCCAAAGGATAAGATAACTTAAACGTTGTCCTTACATTGGTTCTACCAAACGACCTACGTCTTGGGTCTTCGATCTTGAACTTCTTTAGCTTGTTCATGCAATTCCGTCATCATTATGCTTCTCGCCATTTGATTATACACTTGACTTCATTGTTTGTCATTCATCAAAACCTATACCTGAAAATCATGCTCATACAACCAAAGCGCACATATCAAAGGTATACATGATTTCCAACAATTCCCCCCTTTTTGATAATGACAAACAATGGAAGATATGCATATTGAATTCCCCCTAAATTCATGCTATATCTCAACATACAATTTATGCAAACAATTCATAGAAATCAATTCAATATAATTCCCCCTTAATTGAATATTCCCCCTCAATTAAGGCATGCATATCGCCCATATTCTTCCCCCTTTTGGCATTAGCAAAAAGACTATACCAAAAAAATTTAAACCATTGACGATACCAATCGTTATAAACAAGATCATATCAAATGTTAGTAAATGGCATACTAATGATAACTGTCATTTTTCTCAACAATATCAATTGTTATTTTAAACTAAGAATGTTCGTCAAAACATGAATCAATCAATTATTATAAACCAAATTGATACTAATTGTTATTCAAAAAGAACTGATTAAAGCATGTATCAACCAAAACTGATATAGATTATTTGCACATATCAACTCATTGTGTTTCTACTCAAAATACGATAACTAACCGACGTTCCCCCTTAATGCATTAAGGTTTCGTGCTTGGTGCATCCACTATAATTTTGTAGTCTTCAAGCACACCTGCAAAAGTACCTAAAAATAGGTTTTTGGTACCCAACTTCTTTTGGGTCCTTGGGGGTTAGGATAATAATAATCGTAATCAACACATAAATCTCTATGTTTAGCAAAACAAACGGGTGCAATGTGTCCTACCCGATTACAATAATGACATATAGCATTAGGATTGTGCATATGTCTAGGTTGAGCCAAATGCGTTCTAGGTGATCTAAAGTCATTCCTAGACGCGTTGAAATTCCTAGAGTCATCTCTAGGTGGTCTAGAATAATTATTCCTAGACTCATTAGCAAAAATCCTAGAATCATTTCTAGGTTGCGCAACTCCATTTCTATCATGATTCTTATTCATTTTACGCCTATAGTTATTCCTAGGCTTTTTCTTCTTTGTTTCAGCTTTAGGAATATCAACACTACGTGTTTCTAGTGCTTTCCTAAGTTCTGTGTTCTCTAGTTTAACTACAAGAAGAACAATTTGAACATGTATCAATAGAAGAAGCTTCATTCAATTCCTTGATTTTATTTTTAAAAACAGCAATGTCATTTTCCAAAAATTTGTTTTCTTTTTCTAAAACTTCAATTTTGTTTTTAAGAACACCATTTTCATTAGTCAATTTTTCAAAATCTATTTCTTTCAAAGAAGAGGATCTTTCAAAATCTTTTTCTTGTAAAGAAAGTGTTTTCTGAAAATCTGTTTGCAAAGAAAGTGATTTCTGCAAAGAAAATGTTTTCTTCAATTCTTTTATCAATTTGGAAGCATTGACAAATTCACCATACAATTCATCATAGGCATTTTGTAAATCTTCAAATGAGTGAGAGTTAGATGTACTTACCTCTTCTTCTCCGTTTGCCATGAGACATAATGCGCCGGCTTAATTGCCCGAGCTGTCTGAGTCCCGTGATACGTGCCTATGGTGTTTCCTCTTTTTCTTGTCCTTCTTCAAAGACTTACAAAACTTTTCAAATATATCACTGGAAGTATTTTCATCATCCCTTTCTGAATCACTTACCTCTTCTCTTTTAGAGGATGAGGCTTTGAAGGCAAAATTCGAATCACTTCTAAGATAAGGATTAAGAATTGTGCTATCATAAGTTTCGAGGTTACCTCTTAGTCCATCAATTGTGATATTCGTGTATTCCATCGACTCTTGGATGGCATTGGCTTTGGAATGCCATTCGGGAGTGAGACTCCGTAGGACTTTTCGAACAAGATCTTTGTTCGTGTAAACTTTTCCGAGAGCATGGAGATCATTGACGATTCTTAAAAATCGTTCAAACATAACACTAATAGGTTCCTTCTCCATTTTAAAAGTTTCATATTTATGAGTTAGAAAATCAATTTTGGATTCTCGGACTTGAGGCGTACCTTCATAAATGATCTCGAGTTTGTCCAACATCTCCTTGGCGGTTGTGCAGCAAGAGATTTTCCGATAGTCATTCGGATTCACCGCACAATATAATACATGGATGGCCCTTGCATTATTTTCAACTATCTTCATGTCCTTGGCATCATATTCATCTTCCTTCTTTGGAACCGTGATTTCTCCAACTTTCTTTGTCGGCATTGGTTCACCGTTTTTGATGATTTGCTACAAACGAAAATTGTTTGCTTTGAGGAAGATACTCATCCGCCCTTTCCAATATGTATAGTTTGTTTCGTCAAATAGTGGAACGCAAGTGGTGGATTGTCCTTCATTCATCATTCCTGCTTTCAATATTCTATACACAAAAATATATATAGCTCTCAACCGGTTAAGGCTTTCAGAGAGTTAGCTCTGATACCAATTGTTAGTATTTATGCCGTTCACTAGAGGGGGGGGGGGGTGAATAGTGAGGCACGAGAATATTGAAATATTGCGGAATTTAAAATTGCAGGAATAAGTAAATACGGTAATTAAAATAATCAAGAAAGAACACACCGTATTTTATCCTGGTTCACCACAACCCGTGGCTAGTCCAGTCCCCGAGAGACTCTCTCGAGATTCCACTATCTTCGTCAAGCTTACGGGTGCTTAACAAACCGTTACAGTTGCTCAAGGATACCACACCTTAAGACTTCACTTGCTTGAGGATACCTCACCCCAAGACTTCAACCACTAAGACTTTGGGTACTTAGCAAACCCGACAAATGAGAAGATATGTTCTTCTCAAACAACTCTCTTTTACAACAAATACTCTCTCAATAGAGTGGATAAAGAGAAACAAAATAAGCTCTATGAACAACACAAAGTTGTCTATCAAATGGCTCAACAAAAGCTCTAAAATGATGCTTGAAAATGATCAATATGTATATCAATATATGCAGGAGTTGTGTGTTTAAAATCAGCTCAAAAGATCTCTTTTTATAGGTGAAAAAGTAGTGCTGACCGTTGCTTAATTGACAAATCAAATCCCTGATTCTGTGCTCAAACAATCGATTGTTTAGAGGTGACAATCGATTGTCTGACCAACGTTCAAAAAACAGATTCCTGATTTTAGGCTAAACAATCAATTGTTAAACCTGAATAATCGATTGTCTTCAACGTTCAAAAATCAATTTAGGATTCTGTGGGAACGGTCAAAATATAATCGATTGTATGAAGGGACAATCGATTGTTGATAATCGATTGTGGACAAAGACAATCGATTGTTTTGATATTTAAAAACCGGTTGCACTGTCTCAAAATAATCGATTGTTATAGTAGACAATCGATTGTCAACAATCGATTGTTAAAGTATACAATCGATTATGTTGTTCCCGTGTTCAAAACTTTGGCAACGGTCGATTATATACACTTGATATATACTTGATATACACTGTGTATACCAGAGTATACCAGAATTGAAAACTTACTTCAAAACCCATTTTGGTTGAAATGAAAACGTTAAAATCATTTTGTTTGAAGTATATATTAAAAATATTTATGATATATATAATTTAATAAAGTGATTTTATGCATGTTTATGATGACCTAATATTGAGCCAAAGGATAAGATAACTTAAACGTTGTCCTTACATTGGTTCTACCAAATGACCTACGTCTTGGGTCTTCGGTCTTGAACTTCTTTAGCTTGTTCATGCAATTCCGTCATCAGTATGCTTCTCGCCATTTGATTATACACTTGACTTCATTGTTTGTCATTCATCAAAACCTATACCTGAAAATCATGCTCATACAACCAAAGCGCACATATCAAAGGTATACATGATTTCCAACATGGAGAAACTGAAACCCCAAATTTATATGTTTCTATGAACAAGATAAATGAATAATTACAACAACTATATAATTATTATGCAAATGAATTTGATAATGCTGCTCGTGCTTCTGGCAATGTTAATCCCGATATGCAAAGTAGCAGTTCTGCTACTATGGATGATGAAGAAGGCCTTGATAGTTTTAATATTTTTTCTACATTTTCTAACACTCAATCTAGTAGCAGGTATATTGATGAACTTCAATTCTACTTGCAGAAGCAAAAGGAGCCTCGCGCAAAGGAATTTTCACCGTTGTGATGGTGGCATGAAAATAGAAAGCAATTTCCTGTTCTTTTCGCAATGGCTCGAACGTGCTGAATGTGCCAATTTCTACTGTTGCATCAGAGAGTGCATTTAGCCAAGCAAGACAACAACTTGGAGACACCCGCCACTCATTGGGAAGCAATGCTTGGAATTTTTAGTATGTTTCAGAGATTGGATTAGATCGGAATGAAGAAATCAAGGAAAGGAAGATGTTGATAGCCCAGAAGACGAGGAACTTGGAGATATATTAACACATGAAAACCCATCCGATTTAAACACGCCAGAAGAAGGTCAATCGGTTCATATTGATTATGATGAACTTGCTAGGGCGATGCAAAACATTTGAAATTACTACTTTACTAGTTTACTTGTTAGAAAAAATGTAAACATTTCATTTTCTACTTTTTAAATTTAAAATTAAGAAATAAAGTAGCACTTGCAATAAGTGCAATTTTTTCCATCTTACTTGTATTCATTCAATTATTACAAAGTATTAATATAACTTACAATAGTTATACTATACATAATTCCAAAAAAAAGTGAAAATATACTAAACCCGGTCCCCTCAACCCCTAACCGTTATGGTTCAATTTTTACCCGAACTAACCCGGTCCGCTACGAACCCGTTACTGTGCAACCCATCCCGGCCCGGCCTGGAACCCAGACGGGTCAAAAATTAACCCGGTCCGGCCCAGCCCACCCGTTAAACAACCTTGGCTTGAACCGCGTTGTTCTTTTTTTTAGATGAAGAGCGTATTTGGTTAGGAAAATCTACACAAAATATCCATTTGGGCCAAACTAATTACCTACTCAAATTTTTTATATAGGGATTTTTACTTTTTTATACCATATATAAAATCTTATTACCATCAATGTTTAAGGTTTCAGTTAATTACATTCCAGCATACCAAATTACCATTTTTATATCATAATTCAAATTAGGGATATAATTAATGGTGCATTTATTTTAGGTGCTAATTTAGGACCGTATCTACCCACATTTAACTTAACCCTTCTATCTCTCCACACTCCCCACGTTTTACCTTTACTACATCAGTTTTACCGTCTTTTTTGTTCTGAACAGAACACAAGTTCTACAATTTTCTCCAATTATTTTCACAAAATCTCAAAGATATCGCTCTCCCAAATTGAAGATCCATCTTATTCAAGTTGAAGATAAACAATGAAAAACATACCTACAAAATCTACTTAGGTGATAGCCCCTCTTTTGATTTGGGTGTTTTAATACCAAAATCACCCCAAAAAAAGCTAAATATACACATGCAGTGGAACCTACTACTAACATTCATCTTGTAGAATACTCCGTGCCGATATGAGAACAAATCTATTGCATGATGTAGATGCTACATGAGGTGCTAAACCTGTCGCCAAACCACAGAAACGAAAGGGGAAAGAGTTGTGTGATGATGACGATTTTGTTGAAGATGTCCCAGAAATTCCATCTGTTAAAAAACCCAAGGTGTCCCCTGCTTCATCAAAACAAAAAAAGAAGAAACATTCGAAAAAACTCCCAAAATTTGTTGAGAAAAAAAATCCTGTGAAGGTAAACATTAATTATGTTCCTTTCCAATTTTTAGGTTGCTTTTGGAGTTAAAAATTTCTTGTTTAAGTGTTTTGGAAAATTGTAGATTATTTGTCATAATTTTGTAGATTATTTGTAAGTGTGATTTTATACAGTTCATAATTGTAGTTATATTGTAGTGGTTTTGTAGTCTCTTGGGTAAATTGTAGATAAGTTATCTTAATCGTATTTTTGGTACTTTGGACAGAATTGTATTCTTTGTATATCATCTTAGTAGGTAAATTATAGTTAATTTGTAGTAAATTGTAGATAAGTTATCTAAACTGTGTAGATTATTTGTCATTCTCATTGTCTACAGTTCATAATTGTAGTTGTTTTTGTAGTCATTTCTCACTTATATTATCGTTCATTGTAGTTAAGCTGTAGTTAATTTGTAGTTAAAATGGGGTAAATTGTAGATAAGTTATCTAAACAGTGTAGATTATTTGTAATTCTCATTGTCTACTGTTCATAATTGTAGTTATTTTTGTAGTCATTTCGTACTTATATCATGTTCATTGTGGTTAAATTGTAGTTAATTTCTAGTTACTTTGGGGTACATTGTAGATAAGTTATCTAAACTGTGTACATTATTTCTAATTCTCATTGTCTACAGTTCATAAATCTAGTTATTTGTCTAGTCATTTTGTACTTATATTGTCGTTAGTTGTTATATTTTTGAAACAGAGATGTGGTTACCTTTTTATCTCTTCATGTTTCTAGATAATGTTTATATATGTAGATGTCCTGTAGTGTTTTGTAGCTAAATTGTGGGTAATTTGTTCTTTTGTAAGGTATATTTGTAGTTATTGCATAGTTATATCAAGTTTAATGCTTCTCTTTTATGCATGATACTAATGTTAAATAATTTATTATTTTCTGCAGAATGGTCATTATTTTGTACCACGTAATGTGGATTATAGGGTGCTTAGATTCCACACTTTATGTGATCCGAGCATTTCTAGCTAGATAAAAGCGTTACTCTCTCCAAATGTTTTAAATCTTTTAAAAAACACTTGCTTTGGTTACTTATTTTCTCTCCCTTCCATTTGCATGCAAAACCAAGCAAGTCATCTTTTGATGAAGTATGAGTTGTCCAAGTCTAATGAATCCTTTTATCAGTCCTATTGAAGGGTGAAAAATTGAATTTTGGATTGAGAGACTTTGGTTTAGTTACTGGTCTAAATTGTGTGAATAAGTTTTCTGATTATGGTTATACTTCTACTTATGCTAGCCATTTAATGAATACCTATTTTCAGAATAAAAAAAAGGTTGAGAAGTGGCATTTGAAAAATGTAGTAACAAATAGAGCTTGGAAAAACGATGAGGATGCAATGAAGTTGTGCATTCTTTATCTTTTGGAATTTTTTCTTTGTCCTTCTGATAAAGAACATGTGTCTTTCATACACCAGTTTAGGTTCTATTTGGTAGAGTCTCGTAATTTTGAGTCATACCCATGGGGTATTAAGTCCTTAATCAGGTTATGGAATATGTCTGACATCGTCTAATTCCCCGTGTACTTTTTTATCTCATACGAGGATGCTCATTAGCCTTGCAAATGTGGCTTTATGAGTGTTGCTCGACCGTCGGCACTGAGCTTGCTATGAGGTGTTCTGACTCAATACCTCGCATATTAAGATGGTCAGCAAATAAGGGTCAGATTTGGCTAACTGTATTTGAAGAGAAGATGATCAAGCCTCGGTGGGTTAAGGTTAAGGCTGGAAGTTGGGCGGTTCTGGAACCGGAACCGGACCGGAACCGCGGTTCTGGCGGTTCCGGTTCCGCGGTTCCAGGCCTAGCGGTTCCCCGGAACCGTGATGTCGCGGTTCCACCCATTAGAACCGTGGAACCGGAACCGCCAGAACCGGAACCGGAACCGGACCGGTTCAGGCGGTTCCATCCGGTTCCAAACGGTTCCGCCAACGGTATGATAGAAGTAGAAGTAGACTTAGAGAATATTATAAAAAATGTGACGAATATGGCCTTAGAGAAAGAAAGGTTCCTAAACCTTGCCCCACTAGGTGGAACTACATGTATGAAAGCTTAGTAGTGGCATACGAATATAGAAACCCAATAAACGCTACTTATAATTCTAGGGATTGTGAGGATGAAGATAATGACATGCTAACTAATCAAGATTGGAATAACGTTAAGATTCTTTTAGATTTTTTAGAACATTTTATTGTGGCTACAACTGCTTTATCTGGCCAATATTATCCTACAATTTCAAACTGTTTAGTATATATTACCGCACTTGCTAATTTATTTGCTGATTTTAACGAGGGATGGGAAATTTATGTAAATGCAATATTTGAAATGAAAAAGAAATTTAAAAAATATTTTTTTCCAATCCCTCCTATTTTTGGTGTGGCTGCTATGTTAAATCCTACTATGAAAGCAGGAGGTCCTAACTTTTGGTATAATAGTATTTATCAATCTTTAGATCTTTCACCAGAAGAAATGGCAACACTATCTGATGCGAAAGCATCAATTACAGTGAATGCTCAAACTGTTTATAATGCTTATAAACAGGCGTTAGAGCATGCTAGGCCTACTATTCCAACCCCAACTTCGTCCACATCACAAGCGTCTAAAAGAGTTGCTGGCTTAACAGCTCTTAAATCGTGGACGGAGTTCAGGGGTACTCAAGGTGAGAATTTAGATGATATTTCCCATCTAAACGAACTTCAAGTTTATTTGTCGCAGGGGCTAGAGAATGATAATCCAGACGGATCTTTCGACCTTTTGGATTGGTGGAAGACAAGGGAAAAGCATTTTCCCGTTCTTGCAAGGATGGCTCGGGATGTTCTATCCATTCAAGCGTCAACTGTTGCATCGGAGAGCGTATTTAGTCAAGTCAGACTACAAATAGGAGATCATAGAGCGTCGATGCGGGACAGCTTGGAAAAATCAGTGCTCTTCCGAGATTGGATCCGCTCTGAAAGAAGGAACTTTGGGCTAGCTGAATCTCAACCCGAAATAGATGAGTGCTATGAAGAAATGCTAGCAGAACTTGCTCAGGAAGCAACTTCACCCGGAAGTGGTGATGAACAAGCTTCATTTCCACCACCGCCAACACAACCACCTCCAAACCTTGAAGGTTTTATGAGATTTGTTAGAAATAATACATAAATTATCATGTAACTTGTACATTGGCATGTCTTCTTTTAGTTTTTTTCCTATTAATGGTGGTATTAGTACCATGTTGTGCTCATTCCATTGGGGGAAGGAAGACTAAGAAAGATATGCCATTTTGGTCAATAAATACGCTTTTTATCATATCCTTGAATATATTTGTCTCAATATTTATTTGTCTTTACTTCTATATCAATCCTTGAATATTTATATAATATATAATATATAACATACAACACATAATACTAACGACAACATTCTTTTATCAATATGTACTACTTATATAAAATTTATACTAATTACTAACTACTACACAATATACAAAATATACACTACTTATACACAATATATTAATTTTCAAACACAATATATACTATACTAAAAACATAGTACACCATATAAAAATATATTGTACAATATACTAATCACTACTATACAAGATATTGATTTAAAAAAAAAAATTTAAGTCGGAACCGCCTGGAACCGCCAGACCCGCGGTTCCGGCTCCGGAACCGCCAGAACCGGAACCGCCAGAATCGCGGAACCGGAACCGCCAGAACCGGAACCGGCAGAACCGGAACCGGCAGACCCAAATAGACCCAGAACCGGAACCGGATACAGCCTTAGTTAAGGTATATTTTTCAGTTTTATATGTTGCTACATTTACCTCCATAATAACTACAATTAATCTACATTTAGTTATTTACTTTAACTAACTGTTTTCCATCATTCAGTTCACAAGCATGACTGAAACTGGTGAAGAAATTGGAGTGCTTACTCTGCCAGACAAGATTCATTATGAACATGAACAAGGTGCACAATCATCACAGGTTCCAAATGTTGGTTCTCCCACATTGCAACCCAAGCATACTGATTGTCAAGAGGATAATGAATCTCTGGATAGCAAGCTCAGTAAGCTAGAAAAGGGGATTGAACAGGTAATATAAATAACTACAATATTTATACATATTTGCTACATTTTATCTACATTCAATGAATAATTAATGTATGTATATAGTGTAGCTAAAATGTAGTGAAATTCTATAGTCAGCCCTATTAGTATTGCACATTTTACTTAAATTGTACTAGAACTGTAGCACTTTGAATAAAATTATCAACTAACTATATTTTTAACTTTTAGGTTGATGGAAAGTTAGAGGATTTTAAGAAGGATGTATCTGAGCAACTCAATGACCTTCGAGTGTTTATAGATGTTTCTGTGAAAAATGTTATGAAATTGATAAACAGGAGATATGATGTGGATGAGGAAAAGGTTAGATGACATATGTTTATATACCAAAAAAAATTATGATATATGAAACAATATACTCAAACTAATATAAAATGTTTAGTTTGCTGGTAGTTCAACCAAAAACAATGAACAACAACAAGGAGAGAACAACCAGCAATTTCAGTTTAATATTGGTGATCAATAGCATGCAAGCACAAGCAATACAAGTATCTACAGCATGCCTACAAATATATACGGTTAGTATAGTTGTTTATAGGACATAGTTTTATTATTCACATACTTATTTGCAACTTCCTACATATATCTACAACTTTAAAAGGAGCATTATCTAATTATATTTACCCTTTTCACTATGAATTGCAGCTGCAGTTTCTCCAGAACATGTTCAAGCACATTTGACTTATATCCAGATTTTCAAGAAGCGGCTTATGTATAAAAAACAGGTATAATATCATAGTTTCATTATAATAAGTTTACAAAGCTAAATTTTATAATTCACATTTTAACTATAAATTCCTACATATAACTACAATTTACAATATTTCAATTATTAATTCAAGCTGAAGTTTCAAAAGAACATGTGCAAGTACATGTTCAGGAAGAACAAGAATTTCAAGAATTAGCTGAGGTCAAACAAGCATGTATAATACTATACTGTCATTATATTCACATTTTTATCTACAAATACCGACATATATCTACATTTTGAAAGGCATGATTAGCTATTGTTATTTACATTGTCCTCATTATTAATTGAACTTCATGCAGAACAAGCATGTATAATATCATAATGAATAGATAATTTTTGCTTATACAAATTTGAACTGTAGTTAAGCAAGTTAAATTTTTATGTAATAGATATTGAAGATAACAATGCACTGTCCCCAATTCACGGTGTGACTGTAGAAGCACGGGCAGAACAAGTCATTGAGAATCCGGTAAATGAAAGTGAAGATGGAGAGCATGTGAAAGGAGTTGTTCCTGAAGGTTCAGGCATTAACAAGAAGGGTATGACATTGGAATACTTTGAATTGCCAGACAACTTAACACAATTGGTTATGTATGGCGAGCGCATACCAGATGAAGCAACTCCTATTCATCCGGGGAGAACCAAGCAAACGGGGAAACATGCATGATCACCTTTCACACCTCTATATAGTTCTGGAGGCAGTAGCTCTATTGCACCTAAATTTTTCTATCTCAAGCATCCCTTCACAACTGTTATAGGTAAAAATGTAGATTCTGATTTGATAGATAGGTTCACTAAATGGTTATACCACCGTAGTGACAAAGTATCTAAGAGGTATGAATGCTTAATTTGACACTTTCAACATTTTTAAAGTTTAAATATGCAATTAATTCTATCTTTTTAACGATGTAATTTGATATTTATTTGTTGTTATAGGAGGAAGGAATACTTTTCCAAAAAGGATAACCAAATCAAGCCATGGTTAGACCTTGGTTTTGAAAAGGTGGATAAAGAAGGACATATTTTATTCCGTTGCTCATCCTGGACAAGTCATCAATAACATCGTAAGTATAAAGAATAAATTCACAATATATGTTTTGTTCGCAATTATTTTGTGTAATTGTAGTTATATTGTAGACATGAGATATATGTGACCATGCTGTTTACTATGTATTGTAGTTATAACGTAGACATTTCATATAAATATTGTTTCATATTATTTGTAGTGTAATTGTGATGTTGTTGGACCTTATGTCTCATATTTGTCGATGATTTGCAGGTACAAATTGTATTTTTGTTATTATGGACAGAACTTGAATCTTTGTATATCATCAATGTAGTTAAACTGTAGTTAATTTGTAGTGAATTAGTAGTTAAATCCTTGCTTATAATATTAACTGCAGTGTGAATTTGGATATTATTGAGACCTTACGTTAGTTGCTGCGTTGCATTTGCTGCTCTGTATTATAGCTAAAGTCTTGAAATATGTTAGATTATTATGAATGCTCCAATTGTAGTTTAAAGTGTAGTTGTTCTATAGATAACTGTGGTAACACTGTAGCTTATAATAGATTATATTTTATTTTGCAGCACATTGATATTATTATGTATTACCTGAGAAACAGAGGTAAATATGGTCCTAACAACAACACTAGGTTCACAACAACAGATTGCTTGTTCAAGACCAAGATTGAAAAAATCTATGACAAGTTCATAAGTTCTCCGCCACAACAGAAGTATTCGATTGTTAAACCCGATGATGATGTTGCATAATATATTATTGGGTATAGACTTCTTCCTAATGTTGTTTGGGATCTAGTTGACTATGTCATCATGCATGTGAACATTTTAGAGAATTTCCATTGGTTGTTGCTCGTTTTCGACATAGGGACATGCAACTTTATGTGTATGATTCTATGGTGTCTTCTTCTTTTTCTTTTTTTTGGGTAAACATTCCATCCATTAATATCAAAAGGTATTTACAAGTTGAAGCTTTAGTAGAGTTTGGACTACTCCTACTCATTTACATCAATCTTCTATACTAAACTCTAACTAGCTCTAAGTACATCATAGGTTCCATGGTGTCTTCACACCATCATAATGTTGTTGAATCATTAGTTGATAAAATTTCAATCATTATCCCTCTCGTATTTATCTTGCACTAGTTTCTACGGGAAACATAAAGACATTGATTTCAAGACAACAAATGCATACATTGAGAAACCAGTTACAGACTCACCATACAGTGGATGGTTGCGGAGATTCCACAGCAAAAGGAATGATCACTATAAAAAAACTATTCTCTCTTTCTAGATATTTAATTATTTTTTTATAATCATTTGTTAAATAATTAAATTTTTTTATTTTATGAAGCGGTTGTGGTGTATTTGTGGCTGCTTTTGCGGAGTATGTTAGCCTTGGAGATTTGTCAATCCCTTCAGAAGACCTTTCAGATATCGACCAACACCATATATGATATGGAGGTCTTCTATAGGACTATGCTACAAAGAAGAAAGAAGATGGGTCAATCAGTGAAAGCGAGGTAACGGGAAGACTAGCAAGGAGGAAGGGTGCTCCTGCTAAAAATGAGAAGACTAGAGTACAGAGAAAGAAGAAATAGAGTCTTATGTTCCTAGTTTAGTTGAAGCCATTTTGCAGTTGACGAAGAATACACTGTAGAAAATATTCCATTTAGATTATTTACAGCACTGTATCTTCATTATATTAGACTTGATTGTCTCTGTTTTGTTATAATACAATTTGCCTACAATTAATCTTCACATAATTTTTATGAAATACCTTCAAGTACTAGGTAATATCTGTATATAACTGTCATTTGAAATAAAATTACACAGCAAACATATGAATAAATACTCCAACCATTGAAATAAATTATCCACAATTTATCTACAAATCATCTACAAATTGTAACCAATAATATAACTTAACTACATTTACCCTACATTTTACCTACAATCTGGAGTCACTTTACATTAATATTACTTTATTAATCAGTTTAGCTAAACTATATAATAAATATTAAAGTTTAGCTAAACTATGTAAATATTAGATAATACAATAATTCATAGAAAGACTACTTTAGATAGTAAATATTAAAGTTTAGCTAAACTATATAAAAGACAAATTTAGATGCTTAACATATTACATAAAATCATGTCAAGCGCTGATACACAAATTGTAACATACTTCATAATGATCTTAAAAAACTTAAACGATTACACGAAAAATCTGCTAACTTGAACTCGCTAACACTTATTTTGAATTAGTATTCTAGCTACATGATATTCATTTCTTTTTGGGCGCATTCTTGCAAGTTCTTTTGTTATGCCTTTCACCTCCACAATTTCCGCATGACATCTTGTACTTCTTTGACTTTATTTCATCATATGTTTTATATCTTTCCTTTTGAGGTCTCCCTGGCTACTTTTTTATCTTTCGCCGGTGGCTTTACTACCTTATCCAAAATATGTTGTGGCACGTTCCATTTGCTTCATCAGGAAGATGATTTACTGGTATTTCATAGGTATGCAGAAGGCTCTTCCTTGTGTAATACTGAGAGCAATAGTCTTCATATTTTTCATTCATGTGCCTTAATGCTGCCAATGCATGCGCACATGGAAGTTCTTCAAGTTGGAATTGTCCACAACTACATTTCTTATTTTTTAGACACACAATATACTTATTCACACCATCTAACACAGTATGTATATGATATGTTTAAGCTCTCATCTACAATTGCAGAACAAACAGAAAAAATATTATATGAATCATAAAAATAGATTATCTATAACTTATATACAAATCAACTACAAATATTCTACAACTTACCTTCAACCTACAATTTGCCCACAATTTGACTACAACTTGACTAAAATTATCTACAATTTGACTACAATTTATCTACAATATGGAAACACTGTATATTAGGTAATTTATTTTTCTGCACTAAATAGACAGATCTTACCCTAAGCTTGTAAGATAATATTCTGTTTTCATCCAATTCTTTGTTGTATTTGTACCTAAGGTATGTGAAAGTACACTTTGCCTTCAATAACTTCTCTTTCGTCCAACGTTCAAGAAGTGTCCTCATATACTCTAATAGGTCAAATATTGGCAGCTATCTTGCCTCTTTTGTTACAGCATTCAACAACTCGGCAATGTTAGATGTCATAGTAAAAGTTATATTCACCGTGCATGTACTCTTGACCATCTATGATAGCCAATATCATATAGGTAAGATTTTACACGCGGGTCTACCTCTTCAATCTTCGACATCCTTTCATTAAATTCATCCAGAGTGTATATCGTGTTGTAGAAAAGTACAATTCATGTAACTGTAGATGTCACTTCTTGAATTTAGATCATATATTTGTCCAAATATGCCACATGCAAAAGTAGTGTGGCATGCCATGATAGACAATTGATGTTGCCTTCAGTGTACTCTCATTCCTATCTGAAACAACACACATTGAAGGTCTTTCACCATATGCCTGCTTGAATTGATCAAAGAACCATTGCCAAGATGCGTCGTTTTCATAATCAACCACAACATATGCCAAGGGCAATATTGTACCTACGTTATTAATTCATAAACTATTAATTGGAAGCTTTGAAAATGTATATAAAAATATTATTAAATAACAACTACAATATATATTCAGAATATAGACAATTTATCTATATTTTATATAATAACTACAAATTTACTACAATTTAACTACATTTTATATAATTTCTACAAAACAACTACAAAAGTTTTACAATTTTTACCTGCTGCATCCATGGTGCTTGCTGTCAGCATAATCCCCATGTAGGCTGACTTTAAGAATGTCTCATCAACAACTATTACTGGCCTACAATGTTTCCAACCACTAATTGATGTACAAAGAGCAATAGATGTGTGTAAGAAGCATTCCTCTGATGCCTTCTTCAATATAACAACAGAATCATGATAAGTCTCCTCAAGAATATAAAAATATTCGGGTAATTTGCTGTAGGAGTCAGCCGGATTCCCTCTCAAAAACTGTACAGCCTTTTCCTTTGCTCTCAATGCTTGCATGTAGCTTAGGTTCAGTCCATGTTCGGATAATATGTCAGTTTGTATGTCCTTTGGGGTGTAATCAGTCTTAGGATCACAATACTTTGGAACGGCCATGCTACCAACTACAGCTGCAGTATGTTTGGCTGTATGAAGGTTTCGTCCATTAAGGAGCATGTGTGTTGTCGGATGAAACTCCTTATATTGAAAAATACAGAATCATTAATTGACATTGCCTTGAAGTGCCATTTACAGTTTTCATCAACGCATACAAGACATTAGCTACAAAAAAAATACAATATTTAATACATAATTTAAATGTAGATGCAACAAAAGGACAGTTTTCACATAAATCGTTATAAAATACAATTTAACTACAATTGTACTACATTCTAACTACAATTTGTAAAGACCATATATATTCAGTAAAAATCCATACCTTCTATGACTAGATCTTTTTACTCTGAACTGGAACTTATGCATAACAGAAAATTTTTTCATTGTAGTAGATATAGTTTGCTTGTCCTGATACACTTGTCCTTCATCAATATATGTTTGTGTAGATTCTGTTATTATTTCACTGTGATTTTCCTCTGTAGCTGTAGAGGATGGAATATCAAGTAACTGTAGGCATCCAAACGAACCTGCATCAACATACAGTTAAATGTATTAACTAGGTAGATAATTTTGAAAACAACATTGCTCTACATTCTTCAGTACATTATTTTTTGTAGTTAATTGTATGTAATTGTAGTAATATTGTAGATACACAAAACCCATAACTCTGCAATGTCGAACTACATAAACCTGCAGTTGTGCTATCGTTCGTGATTGTCAATTCCATATTGAAATCTCTTACACTTATACATAAATGATACAAACCTAAGTTTTTATTCTCCTTTTTGGTCTCCATATACACATGAACCCCCATAGTATTCCTAATCTCCATTGGAGGAAAATTATCGTTCACCATGTATTTGATTTCTACAATTTTATCTGATGTATTAATGGATAATTATTCTACAATTGAAGAAATAAGAATTCTGTAGCTTGCATTGTCATCTACCACAACTTCAAAATCTCTAAATCTGCCATAGTTATCCCAATTCCCATTAAATTTTAACATGATTGAGATTTTTGACATAATTTCGTGTAGTTGATAGAAAAAGGATGCAGAACAGAGAACGATCGCCAATTTGATTACTGATTGAAGCTGTGCGTAATTCTTTGAATTGTAGTAGAAGAGACAATTACGCAGCTTTAGATATTTTCTTTCCGTTTCAAACTGCGATTTTAATGTGGAATAAATCAAGCCCTGATTTTGTGGCCGATTTTAAGCGCGCTATAAATAGAAAATTCTGCCTAATTAAAGATTGGTATAAAAATTGTAGTTAAAGTGTGGATTTGGCGGGTAATATACAAAATATACACGTTTTTGTAATAAGGTTTCATATATGGTATATATAGGAAAAAATCCCTTTTACATTAACATATCTATGCGGTCCAAAATATTTATTTAGGGAATTACGAGCTATGTCCATTTATAAGTAACTCATTATAAAAATTGGTCAATGCAAAAAAATATTAAATTTTTGCTTTGTTTTGAGTGGGTGTTATTAGAATGATTAGACACAACTTAAGGAGCATGAATATCAGTTTTGGGATGATTTGGTAAAGTTTTGAGGTGTTTTTAATTGAAAATTCAAAGTAAAAGCTGAACATGAAATAAATGATATGTGTATCACACTGTATATCATTTTTGTATCAAGCATGTATCAATTATGTATCACATGTATATCCATGTATACTTGTGTGTGAGATACATGCCTGATACATGTTTGATACATGTGTCACAGAGGACTTTTTCGAACTTGATTTAATTACGAATTTTGATACAAAACCAGTCCAAATCACCTCCAATCTTCCTCAAATTTTGTATATTGACTTATCTATATATTTTCAATGAATTTCATCTACACCCATTAAAAAAATTCCCTTTTTGTTTAAAATTTTGGAATATTATACAGATTTTTGTATTTCATCACCTTATTTGCTACTCCATCTATGAAATTTCCTTTCCATCTTGTATCTAATGTTGCTAATCACGCTTAAAAATATGGAAGGTGATTTTTGTATGTGATTATTTGATAGAAAGAACCCTGTTGTTTAGTTTTTCAATCTTTGTTGGCTAATTTTGGTAAGTCTATGACTAATGGTTAGAGATTGATAAATTAAGATTTATTTGAAATATTTGTGTAAGTTTCTCTATTTATTTTCTCTTTCTCCCATTGATTACTTTCTCCCCTTTTCCCATTAATTACTTTATGTCCTTTTGGTTTATTTCTTCTCATAGTTTTTCTACATTGCGTGCTATTAATCTATTCAATGTATGTGCTTTTGTTTGAAGACTTTAAGAGCTTCTTTGTATTTTTTTTCTGCTGAATAGATCAAGATGCCCCCGATCCAAAACATCTCATTAGTGACCTTCATGGATAAGTTAACTCTTCAATTACACACAGAGGTGGTCCCAAGATGCAGTTTTAATGGATTCACCTTTTAAGGTTTTAACATTGAACTTATTATCCTATTAAAATTATGGGTTTAAATTTAATACTTATTGAGATTTTAATAAGTTTTTACATATAAATTTATACTCTGTGTCGGAAGTTATGGGTTCAATTAAACTCATATCCGATGCTACATCTGCTCGTAACCACACATTGAAATTAACTAACTCTGAGGAATATTGTTACTAGAACTTCTTATATGATACACAATCTAATAACAAAGAAAAAGTAAAATAAAATAATAATAAAAAACTAACAAAATGATATATTGTAATAATATGCAATATTTCAGCTGAAACTTGAATAAAAACATATTTACCCAAAGTATACCACTATAATATCACATTATATAGTAAGAGTATACAGTTATAATACAATAATATACTATAATAATATACATATATACCGAACGATATACTATAATAATATGCAACTTTTCAGCAAAAATTTAAATTAAAACAGAGTTGCCCAATAATATACTACTATTATATATCACAATATCTTGTAAGAGTATACTATAATAGTATATATATACCGAAATATTATATGGGTAGGGTCGCGCAATTATTTTGTAGGGGTAGAGTGAGGGTAACTGTTTTATTTTTTATGGGTAACCCTGTATATATCCCATTTGGCTAAGCTTATAAGCTGATCAAATTGACTTATAAGCACCTTTTAGCTTACTTACGTGTTTGGTAAACATTCAAATACTTATAAAACCAAGTGCTTATAGGCTAAAATCAATCATAAGTCATAAGTGAAATATATAATGTAAATTTTGAATTTTAAATCATTATTGTACTTAGAGATAATATTTATCTTTTATATCAGCATGTAACTATAAAAGCTCATTGTATCTGCAATAATATTTATCAAGAATTATTACTTGTTTCATGTTATCAGAAGTCTAGGTTTTCTCCCCTTTGTTGACTCATGGCTTCCAACACCTCTCCTGAATCAGTTACGTCTTCCCCAACCTCCATCACTAATACTTCCTCCATTATTCCATCTTATCCCTCTGCTATTTCCATCTCAAACATTAAAAATCTTATTCCTGATGTTCTTGACTATACAAACTATATGTTATAGAGAGAGCCATTCGCAAATGTCACGGTGTTTATGGCTTTATTGATGGAAGTTTTCCCCGTCCAGAGCCTACTATTCTTCGTGATAATGGTAATTCTATCCAGAACCCTTCCTTTCAACAATGAATTCAACTTGATTCCATTGTCCTTTCATGGATTCAAGCAACAATTTCCCAAAGAGATTCTTCAAGCTATTACCAAGACAAATCATTCTCTCACTTCTAGAGACGCATAGCTTCAAATCTAGCAATTATTCTATGATCAAGTTAGTTCTCGAATACTTCAACTCAAAGTACAGTTTCATAACCTTAAGAAAGGTAACCTTTCAATTAATGAATATGTCCATCGTCTCAAATCCATTACAAATGTGTTGACGTCCATAGGTAATCCAATATTTGAATCTGATATTGTTCTACAAATACTTGCTGGATTAACTCCAGAATATATGTCTGTGAGCACCTCTATCTCTACTCATGTTCCTCTTCCTACCTTTGTTGAAGCATGCTCCTTACTTCTCCTTCATGAAGCCCAATTAAGTAGTATCTCTAATTCTACTACGGATAATTCCACCACTTATTTTATGGACAAGCAGCAATTGTCTCCCTCTTATGGTCGTCATAGAAATAGTGGGAGCCACTCTAATGGTGGACGTGGTCGAGGTCGCCATACTCAAGAGAATACCAAATTTTTTAATGTTGGGCCTCAACAGTTCACTTCGAGTCCCCGTCTTCCTTCCATCTTAGGTCCTCCTCCAATTTCTTATCCTGTTGCTTTCAATCCATCTCAACCTAATAATGTGACGCTTTACTGCCAACTCTGCTGTCATCCACACCACACTGCTTGAGATTGTCCTTCTTTAAATTCTATGGCCTTTATCTGAGATATTAGTTCTAACTACTCATGTTCTTCACCTAGTGATACCTCTTGGTTTGTGGACAGTGGAGCGTCTTCTCACATGACTCCAAATGCATCCAATTTATCCTCTATTACTCCATACAATGCTCACATCGTGTAGTGAACACCCTACACTAGACATGGTATTTTCTCTACTTCTGATTCTCTTTTTTCTCTTAGAGATATTTAGTTGTTCCTCATCTTTCCACCAATTTACTAAGCATTCATAAATTTGTTTCATATAATAATTGGTCTATGGAATTTGATCCTTTTGGGTTTTCCATTAAGGAACTCAAGACGAAGAGGCCTCTTCTTTGGTGCAATAGTTCTGAACTACTTTATGCCCTTACTTCTTCTGCTGGCTTTGCTGCAACTCGTCGTCCTGCTCTTGCTGTTGCACATGTCTCTCCAAATTTTTTGCCATCGTCGTTTAGGGTATCCAGGCTCAGCTGTTTTAGCTAGTTTAATTAGGGTCAATAAGTTACCTCGTTATGCATTTAAAGGTTTTGACAATTTATGTAATGCTTGTCAACTGCGCAAACACCAAAAATTGTCATTTATAGATTCTTGTTCCTTTTCTTCATCTCCGTTTGAGTAAATTCATAGTGATATTTGGACCTCCCATGTTCTTTCTTTTAACTTGATTTCGATATTATATTTTATTTCATGACGATTTCACAAACTTTTCATGGGTTTTTCCTCTCAAGCGTAAGTATGATGCTTTTACTACATTTAAGCAATTTTATGCCTATGTATTGACCCAGTTTTCAACGAAATTAAAAGCATTTCAATGTGACGGGGCTACTGAGTTTGTTAAACTTCAAGTTTTTCGATCATTCCTTAATGATAATGGTGTTTCGCTTCGCATTTTATGTCCTCATACTCATCAACAAAATGGCAAAGTTGAACGCATGCATTGTACTATTTTAAATATGGTTCGTTCATTATTATTTCAAGCATCACTTCCCTCTCGATTTTGGATTGAAGCCCTGCACACTGCTGTCCATCTTTTAAATATTCTTCCTTCATCTAAGTTCCATTTTAAGACTCCCTTTGAAGTTTTTTTGGCAAGCCTCCTACGTACAAGCATCTACGTGTCTTTGGTTGTTCATGTTACCCAGACTTACGTGACAAAGTTGAGTCCTCGTTCTAAACATTGTATCTTTCTTGGCTATTCATCTTTGCCAACTGGACAAAACACTCCTAACACTACTTCAATTGTGCAACAACGTTACACATCTGATTCTCCTCCAAATGTTGGACAAGTCACTTCTTCATCCACCCTAACCATACCATCTCACATTCACCCATTACGACCATCAACATATCTCCAATTCAAAGCCTTTACTCTTCTGTTTCTCAACCTCAAGTTCCACTTCATCTAATACTAAAACACATCAATGATCACTCGCAAACAAACATGCTCTCTTAAGCCTCTCATTCTCCCATCCTTAATCTCTCACATTTCATCACTTCCACCTGAACCAACTTGTTTTACGGAATCTAACAAACCAGCTCATTTGAGACGTACAATGGCCGAAGAATACAATGCTCTTATAGCCAACCGCATTTGGGATCTTGTGCCTGCACCACCTACTGCCAATGTTATGGGTTGTCGTTGGTTTTATCATATTAAATAAAAATCTGATAGTTTTGTAGAGCGTTTTAAGTCTCGTCTTATGGCCCAAGGCTACAAACAACAAGAAGGACTAGATTATGATAAAAAATTTAGTCTTGGTGGTGAAACCAGTAATTATTCGTACTATTCTTGCCCTTGCTGCATCTAAGCAATGGCATGTTCATCAATTAGACGTTAAGAACGCCTTCTTGCATGGAAATCTTAACAAACTTTTATACATGAAATAGCCTGTTGGCTTTGTTCATCCACAATTTCCTCATCATGCTTGTCGGTTTAACAACGCACTTTATTGCTTGAAGCAAGTCTCTAGGGCATGGTTCCATCGGTTCACTTCTTTGATTCTAAGTACTGGATTTCAAAATAGCTTGTATGATCCCTCTCTTTTTATTCATAAACATAACTCAGACATTGCTATTCTTATGTTAATGATATTCTCCTCACTGCCTCTTCTACTACTTTTTTCAATCTTTAATTCAGACTCTTAAGTCCGATTTTTCAATAAATGACTTTGGATTAGTAAATTAGTTTTTGGGTGTTTCTATAAGTGCTCATGATAGAGGTTTTTTCTATCTCAATCCAAATACGTGAAAGAATTCCTTGGTCGTGCAAATTTCTTTCTTCCAAACCAGTTTAAACTCCTTTCTCCTAAGTCGCTACAGCATTCGGATAATTCTTCCTCTCTTTCTGATCCCACACTTTATAGAAGTCCTGATGGTGGTCTTTGATACTTGACATTTACCCGTCCAGACTTTGCCTTGCAGTTAATCAAGCATCTCAATTTATGCATTCTCCCTTTGACATCCAGTATACTTGTCACAACCCAAAATTTAACCCGTCAAGATGGCGCCTATCATGGAATTAGGCCAGCATCAAACTAACGCAATCCAAAACCTCAGTGTAAATATAAAAAAATATCATTTGCGGAAGACTTTCATCATTTTTAAAACAGATCGCTAAGACATAAGAGAAAGATTCATATTACAATACATTCGTCCCAAAACCACGGTGTCACTGAGATCATGAGCGTGCCACGTAAATACATAATCTATCAAAGTGTCTAAGAGCCAACAGAAGAGTACAACTAGAAATGAGAAAGAGAGCCAAACATCTGCCACTGGACCCGAAGTGCATGAATCTTTCTGTACATGAGTTACAAGGGGTAAAGTGAGTACACCAACTCAGTAAGTAACAAGTTCAAACTATAGACTGAGAGGTATTGACAAACTCAACCTATTCATAGGATAAACAGGAATATCGTACAAAAATATAGGCATGCTTTTAGTTAATTAAACAGCTCATAACAGGGAAATAGAGCAAGTATGGACATGACAAAGGAGTATAAGCTCTGCTAAATCTACATGACAATGCACATACTAAATGAAATGCACTATGCCAAGTACCTCATGTGCCCAATAGCTTGATGCTTGTCCACTCAGTATTGTATATGGCTCGTACGGCCTAGGAAAGATCCATCCCGTATATATATACGTCTCTCACAACAGTCACTCAGTATTGAGGAAGACTAATCCATCATACGGAAAAGATCTATCTCCTAGTAATAGTAATGACAACTCACAACCACTCGGTAACGTGTATGGCTCACAAGGCCCAGGGAAGGTCCATCCACACACACACACACACACACACACACATATATATATATATATATATATATATATATATATATATATATATATATATATATATATATATATACATATACATATACATATACATATACATACATCACAGATTATCAGTCTCCGGCATTGAGGAACATGCCAATCCAGCTTCATGGAGAAGATCCCTCCCCATACCAATACTTCGGACAAGATCCATGTCCAGGGAAGATCCATCCCTCAATATCATCATCTACTGCGCTCACTAGGGTGTAAAGACTCTGGAGGGGATTCTCTAAGCCCAAGAGCTATATCAATGCTAGTGAAGTCATGATCAATATCATTGTTGCGACGTGCAACCCAATCCCCATACTATCAATCAATATCCGACTCTCGGCCTCACTCAGTCAATATTCTCTAGTCTTACACACATGGGCTAAGATGTCATGATACAAGCCCGAACAATGATATGATATGTCAAATAGAAATAATCGAGACTGAGGCATGATATAATATGCATGAACATGATTGAGTATAGAATGCACTTGAATCAATGACATGACAGCAAGAAACGATCTCTCCGGTCTCAACAATATCGGCGTGAAGCCTTAACATGATATTAGGCATGATTTGTAGCTTATCAACTTAATCAAATGATTACAACACAATATCAACATGAAAGAGTAGCTAAGCAGTGCCATGGAATGATGACAATGATCCAGGCCACATTTCTCAACGCGCACGCCCACACCCCCATCAGTTGTATTGCGTCTCCTCAATAGTACTCATAGAACACATAGTTCGAGGTTTCGAACCCTCAGAACCAAGTTTGAAACCGTTACTTACCTCAAGCCAAGCCAGAACTCTTGCTCGTGATGCCTTTTCCTCTCGAATCGTCCTCTAATTGCCTCGAATCTAACCGAAATCAATATATAACCATCAAATATTCTAAGGGAGCAAAGTCGACTTGAAATTATTCAAAATACAATACAAATTCCGAAATTAACCAAACCCGCCCCCCTGGCCTAAGTCTCGAAATTTGATAAAAATTATATAAATAGAATCCTTGTCCTCCCACGAGTTTATACATACCAAGAACATCAAAATCGGACCTCAAATATACCCTCAAATCAGCACGCAAAATTCTCCAAAACTCAAGCCCTAATCCGTCATTTTAGGCTTTAAATCCACTAATTTCATGGTTAAACAACGGAAAATCATCATAAAAACAATTAATAAGGCCCAAGTAACTTACCCCATTGAAAATCCTTGATTTCTCTTGCAAATCACTGCACAAAGCAAATTCCGGACAACAATGGTGAAGAAATGATTGAAAATCGCGAAGGAGCCTTTATATATAATCTGCCCAGCACTTCCGCATTTGCCCGTTTCTGCAGTCCCCACTACGCATCTGCGGGGCTGCATCTGCACAAAATCCTCTACTTCTGCAAAATTTCATTAAAAGGCAATTTCCGCTTCTGCGATTGCCAGACTGCACCTACGGCCATCGCAGGTGCGGGGACAAAACCACACCTGCAACCCCTGCTACGCACCTGCACTGGATAATCGCTTTTGCAGTCCTTGCACCTGCGGTCCCCAATCCGCTAGTGCGGAAATAACAGGAACAACAAAATCAGCAGCACAACTCAAATTCCAACTTCACGTCAACTACTCAAAACCATCCCAAGCCCCCGGGGACCTCAACCAAAAATACGAACAAGTCGTATAACATCATTCAAACTTAGAACAACCTTCAAAACACCTCAAACAACATCGAATTAACCAACGGATTCAAACCTGAGGTTCCAAGAATCTTCCGAATTATGCTTTTGATTAAAAAATCTATCAAACCTCGTGCGAATGACCTGAAATTTTGCACACACATCCCAAATGACACAACGGACCTAGTGCAACTTCCAGAATTCCATTCTGACCCATATATCAAAATATCACCTATCAACAAGAAACCACCAAAATTTTAATTTCGCCAATTCAAGCCTAAATCTACCACGCACCTCCAAATTACATTCCGATCATGTTCCTAAGTCCCAAATCTCCTAAAGGAGCTAATCAAATCATAAAAGTCCAAATCTGAGATCAAATACTAAAAAAGTCAAGACTGAGTCAAACCTTTCAAATTTAAAATTTCAAGGTGAGAATCATCCTTCCATATCTATTCTGATTAATCTTGAAAACCAAAACTGACGATTTACATATGTCACAATGCATAATATGGGGCTAGTCATGCCCAAGAACTGGCCAGCGAAGTGCAAAAGCTCAAAACAACTGGTCGGGTCATTACATTCTCCCCCACTTAAACATACGTTCGTCCATAAACATGTCCATAGTTGTTCCAAAAGACAACAAGTCGCTGTATAACCTTACCATGAAAATACCCAGGGGTGATCCCACGTAACCCTATCTCATATAGGTCCAATAACACAATGTAACTGAAATTTTGCAATCCAACCTAGCCCATGAACCTTAGAACCACATTTCCACTTCTGAAATCATCTACAAGGTTAATATCTCACATTTATACTCTGAATAAGTCCGGACAAGCTGTAATAACCCATACTTGCAACCTCAGGTGCAATTACATGACATACTACATAACTCAAACACTGGTAGCGATAACTTCTAATCACATCGGTTGCTTAAAACATCCAAATTTTGATAATAAGCCTTTTATCAAATAAAGCCTCATCCTAACATTTCTGTATACTTCCAATGACAAATGAAACACATGGAAAGTCATAACCACTCCTCAAATCAACCATTCGTGAAGCCACTTCTCATTCAGCAAGGACCATAGTAAATTTCTGAGCCAAACATCGATATTATCCCTCCAACACGCTGATATCGAACCATTTTTATTCATTCTAGATCCCAACAATCTCATCTAATTCCAACACAACTCCTCAATGACAATACAATCTAAGCCACAACTCGTGAAATACGTGCACCAATAAGCAACAATCTGAACGTACTCAAATCATGAAAAATGACTCAAATGAGAGAGCCGTACCGCAAGCTCACCAGTACAACCACACAAAATGCTTAAAACCCATCACACATCGCAGAAACAGAACACGCGAATCTAACTCGAAGGGTCATATCTCCACATAACTTCGTTACAATACACGACCCTATCCAAACACCTGGTCCATATGAAATACCTCAAGTCACTGTGCTCAAAATCGACAATCGTGAGCAATTTGATACCTAGAACCCAAGAAAATCATCATAACTACGGTGAAGCAGTTGACATAGCATTGCAAAAAACCCCAAAGGACACAACTGATACACTATCCATCGAACAATGCCTAATACTCTTCCCGCTCAAATTCCACTGAGAGACCCCAATAAAATCGCACCTTATGTGCCTATAACCAACAAATCGTAATGCCCCACAACACGGAAAGGTAACCCATACATTTCCCCGAACACAAATAAGCTCAATAACAATCAAATCAATACATCCCTCAATAATACAACTTAGAGTCAACCAAGTCGAATCGATGTAGAACACACCTCCATATTGGCCTACCAATGAAACCCTTATCAAGGAGTTCCTGAAGTTGCTCCTTCAACTCTTTTAACTTCGTCGGTGCCATACGATACAATGCCCGACACCAAATCAATACTGAAATCAACAATCCTGTCCGGCGACATGCATGACCGTAGGAAACACATTTGGAAGAAATCCATCACCACCGGAACTAAATCAATTGTAGGAGTCTCTACATTGACATCCCTCACAAAGACCAAATAAGAAAGACAAACCTCCCCGACCATACGCTGGGCCTTCAAAATAAAATCAACATACTGGGACAAAATCCACCGAACCTCGCCACTCAGTCTGTGGCACCCTTGGCATAGCCAACGTTGTCGTCTTAGCGCAACAGTCCAGAATAACACGACATGGAGACAACCAGGTTATACCCAAAATCACGTCTAAATATATCCTACTAAGAAATAAAGGAGCCACTCGGTTCTTCAAATCCCCGATAGTCACAACACAAGGCCAACAAATGTGACCCACAACTACAACATAATTTGTTCATGAGAATTCCCGCTCTCCAAATCTATATAGCACACGAATCACCATATGCGATCCCCATTCCATTGTCCAAATATATATAACACACTTCTGATTCTCGATCATTCCACGAGGGATACTCCTATGACTCTACTATGCCACTAAGCAAACTCGAATATCAGCAGTCGATCACACAAGAGAGTGCCGTAATACCAATGAAGTACCCTTAAATCGAACACAATGCCCTTTATGAAATGTTTACCCTCATCAAGCCACACCACTTTGTAATATCATTTGCCTAACCATTTGAACTGCCTGTGCTACATAAGAACTTACATCCTTCCTTCCAGAACTGAACTGTGACCTTACACCTAAAAATCTGAACCCTACACAACATACCGCATATAGTATACCACTATTTGATAAATATAAGAATTTCATAATTCATTCTGGGTCACACGCAACTACATACTCTACTTGCCAAGAACTTTTCATTTGATCCCATCTAGAAGAAAATCATTGTTCATTACATGGTCTTTATTCCAGTAGAAAATATACCTCTCTCACCGTAGTAGAAACCATCAAGAACTCTCTGAATCCTATTTGCACAAAACCAAACTGTCAGGACTGAATCATTCTAACTCAACCAAGCTATGCAGATCACCAAAACCCAAGAGCATTGCCACGAAAACACCTGTAGAAACTCGTCACCTCGTAAGCACCCAAATAATAATCATATCCTTACCATGCCGATCCGGCCTACTACCAAGCTGTCCTATCTATCCAAGTTCCTTCTGATTTACCTTCAACTTGATACTTCTTCTTGCTATAACACCACAATTCCTCAACCTAGACTCACCGCACGAGACCCAAGAATAAAACCACACCGCCTAGGTTCATACACCATTGAATACTCTTTTAAACATCCTTAAAAGCACCACATTCAAAATACCTACCCTGAAGAGACTTCGTGCAAAATTAAAGCCATTACCTTCACCTTCATGATACTGATATGCAAAATCCCATAATCGATATAGAAGTGCCACGAGTCTTGACACTCGCTAATGCAAACCTCATTTTCTAGCCAAATATATAACCTGAAAATCTACAGTTGTTACATATAAAAAATCTTGAACTTATTAGAACCATTCTCAAGAGTTATTCACTCTTCTCAAACCGCAATTAAACCAATCATGCGGACCGGATGACCTGTGCTCCATTAGCACTCTGACACCACAGAATGTAACCTCACCTTAATGCAACCAAGCAACTTCTTGTTCTTTTCATCGTACATCCTTTTCGACTAACAACTCAAATCATTCCATAATTCTCATACTTCCATAAAGCATAACATAACCTTTATTGAAATTTTCTTTCCTCGAGCCATACTCGGTCTCATCTGCCGTAAGCCATAACTGATTAACCATTATGCCTTAAACTAGAACCCACATAGCACATAACCGTGCAATAAACTAATCAATACCAGACTCCCCCACTTGGCTCAAAGCCATGGATCAAAACATGCAATAACAAATAATGCATATACTCTATCACCGCCATAATACCATAGTGAGATTAAACTCAATCCTTCATAAGCTCGTGCAACACAGACCATCTAGTACTCCGAATCTTCTGAAAATCTCATATTCACCCTCTTAACAGTCAAACCACTCTCTTAGGCGACCCATTTTCAAATTGCAACACATATATTTCAATGGTAATAGAGATTTTCCAATGAACGACATAAAGGATCACACAACTTCAGAACACTTTGCAGGAGATAACCCACCTACTTATCCTCAAACTAACATCTCCTTATACCCTTCCACCGTCATAAACATTATGCAGTCATTTAATCATACTGAGTCTAAACTCATAGCTCAACGTGAAATTTACTACACTTCCCAACTAGGCAACATGAAAAGATCCTTCATCACACCCACAACTCGGGGTTTCCCATCAGATTGCGATGGAAATCAAGTACCAGATAGTTCTTGCTGCCCCAAAGCAGACCTTTTTCGTCTCATTCGATTCATATGAACACACATCGCAGTCACATCACACTCATCACGTAGACCTCCAGTCATCACTTCCTCTAATAGGGACACTATCAAACATATAAATCCCAAAATAATGTGCTCACACAATCAACACCTCAGTGCTCAAGCTAAAGGAAAAGCCCGGCCTTAAGTCCTCCAGACTGGACCAACATTATCAGACAAATATCACATCTCGTCCCTCGATCAAGGAATCACAAGCTGTCAACGCACGACCTATATCGAGCGCTCATGGCGCATACGAATGCGTGGAAGGAATTCAAAGAGTTATATTTCAAGATGAATCAAGGACGCACGATAAGAATTCAAGAATGTGAAGTTTTTCCTAAAGGTTCTGCAGCCTTCCGAGGATAAGTACAGACGTCTCTGTACCGATCTGCGAGACTCCACTAAACCCGCTCATGACTGGTGAGACCTAAGTAACCTAGGATCTGATACCAACTTGTCACGACCCAAAACCCAACCCGTCGTGATGATGCCTATCATGGAATTAGGCCAACCTCAAACCACCGCAGTCCAAAATCACGGTGTAAATATAAAAAAAATCATTTGCAGAAGACTTTCATCATTTTTTAAACGGATCACTAAGCCATAGGAGAAAGATTCATATTACAATACATTCATCCCAAAATCACGGTGTCACTGAGATCATGAGCGTCTAATGTAAATACATTCTATCAAAGTGTCTAAGAGCCAACAGAAGAGTACAATAGGAAATGAGAAGGAGCGTCAAGCCCTGCAAATGCCTCGCAGGTACTTCAATAATCTTCTAAGTCAGAAGTCTCGATCAAACATCTACCACTAGATCCAAAGTGCCTGAATCTGTACACGAGGTACAAGAAGTAACGTGAGTACACCAACCCAGTAAGTAAAAACTCCAAACTATGGACCGAGCGGTAGTGAGAACTCAACCTATTCATAGGATAAACATGAATATCGTATAGAAATATAGGCATGCTTTCAGTTAATTAAACAACTCATAATAGGGAAATAGAGCAAGTATGGACATGATAAAGGAGTATAAGCTCTGCTAAATCTACATGACAATGCACATATATAATGAAATGCACTATGACAAGTACCTCATGTGCCCAATAGCTCGTACGGCCTAGGAAAGATCCATCCCGTATATATATACGTCTCTCACAACAGTCACTCAGTACTGAGGAAGGCCAATCCAGCCTACATAGAAGATCCATCTCCTGGTAATAATAATGACAACTCACAACTACTCAGTACCGTATGTGGCTCACAAGGCCTAGGGAAGGTCCATCCTGTAATATATACATATACATATACATATACATATATATATATATATATACACACACACACACACACATCATAGACTATCAGTTATCTGTACCGGGGAACAGGCTAATCCAGCCTCACGGAGAAGATCCATCTCCATACCAAAACTTCGGACAAGATCCATGTCCAAGGAAGATCCATCCCTCAATATCATCATCTACTACACTCATTGTTGGTGTAAAGATTTCGAATGGGCATCTTTGAGCCCAAGCGCTATATCAATGCCAGCGAAGGCATGATTAATATCATTGCTACAATGTGAAGCCCGATGCTATACTGTCAATCAATATTCGGCTCACGGCCTCACTTAGTCAATACTCTCTAGTCTCACACACATGGGCTAAGATGTCATGATACAAGCCCGCACAATGATATGATATGTCAAAAAATAATAATCAAGATTGAGACATGATATAATACACATGAAAGGACTGAGTATAGAATGTACATGAATTAATGACATGACAACAAAAAACGACCTCTCGGGTCTCAACAATATCGGCAGTGAAGCCTTAACATGATATTTAGCATGATTTGCAGCTTATAAACTTAATCACATGATTACAACAAAATATCGACATGAAAGAGTAGCTAAGCGGTGCCATGGAATGATCCAGGCCACATTTCTCACGGTGCACGCCCACACCCCCGTCAGTTGGTATTGCGTCACCTCAATAGTAATAACCAAGTTTGAAGTCGTTACTTACCTCAAGCCAAGCCAAAACTCTAGCTCGCGATGCTTTTTCCTCTCGAATCGTCCTCCAATTGCCTCGAATCTAACCAAAATTAGTATATAACCATCAAAATATGCTAAGGGAACAAAGTCGACTCGAAAGTATTCAAAATACAATGCAAATCTGGAAATCAACCAAACCCGACCACAGACCCACGGCTTGGAATTTGATAAAAATTACATCAATAGAATCCTTATCCTCCAACGAGTCTATACATACCAAGAATATCAAAATCAAACCTCAAATAGCCCATCAAATTAACATTCAAAGTTCTCTAAAACTCAAGCCCTAATCCTCCATTTTTAGGCTTTAAATCAAACTCCGTTCATGGTTAAGCAATGAAAAAATCATCACAAACACAATTAATAAGGCTCAAGTAACTTACCCCATTGAAAATCCTTGATTCCTCTTGTAAATCACTGCCAAAAGCTCAAATCCCGGCCAACAATGGTGAAGAAAAGACTGAAATCGCAAAGAAGCCTTTATATATAATCCTCCTAGCACTTCCGCATCTGCGATTCTCATTATGCATCTGCAGGGCCGCACATGCGCAAAATCCTCCGCTTCGGTGGAATTTAATTACAAGGAAATTTTTGCTTTTACGGTTTCCAGACCGCACCTACGACCATTGCAGGTGCGGGGACCATACCGCACCTACGACCCCTGCTACGCACCTGCGCTCCAGAACCGCTTGTTCGGTTCCCAATCCGCCGGTGCGAAAATAACAAGAATATCAAAATTTGCAGCACAACTAAAATTCCAACTTCTCGTCAACCACTCAAAACCATCTTGAGGGCCCCAAGACCTCAGCCAAAAATACGAACAAGTCGCATAACATCATTCAAACTTAGAACAAACTTCAAAACACCTCAAACAATGTCTAATTAACCAAAACACATCAAATTCAAACCTAAGGTTCCAAGAATCTTCTGACTTATGCTTTTGATTAAAAAGTCTATCAACTCTCGTTCGAGTGACCTGAAATTTTGCACATGTATCCCATATGACACAACGGACCTACTGCAACTTTGTGAGTTCTATTCCGACCCCTATATCAAAATCTCACCTATCAACTAGAAAATGCCAAAATTCCAATCTATCATGCACCTCCAAATTACATTCCGATCGTGCTCCTAAGTCCCAAATCTACTAACGAATTTAACGCAATTATAAAAATCCAAATGCGAGATCAAATACTAAAAAAGTCAAGACAGAGTCAAACCTTTCAAATTTAGAACTTCAAGGTGAGAATCATCCTTCTATTTCTATTCTGATTAATCCTGAAAACTAAATGCCGATTTACATGTCACAATGCATAATACGGGGCTATTCATGCTCAAACATTGGCGAGCGAAGTGTAAAAGCTCAAAACGAACAGTCGGGCCGTTACAATACTATTGTAAAAAGAATTTTGCGATATTTGCATGGTTCATTGAGTCACGGTTTATTTATTCCAGGTGGTGCTATTGACAGTTACATTGCTATAGTGATGCAGATTGGGCTGGTCGCTCTATAGCTCGTCGATCCACTTCGGCCTACTGTATCTTCCTTGGCCCGAATCTTATTTCATGGTACTCGAAGAAGCACAATGTTGTTTCCCACTCAAGCGTTGAAGCTGAATATCGTGCAGTTGCTCACGCACATGGTTACATTCTCTTTTAAAGGAACTTCATGTTTCTTCTTCTACGCCTTCCACAATTTTCTATGACAATATTAGCATCTTATATTTGGCATAGAATCCGATTCAACATGCTTTTACCAAGCATGTCGAGATTGATATTTATTTTGTTCGTGAAAAAGTTGCCGCTGGTATTCTTCGAGTTCATTATGTCCCTAGTCAAGATCGACTTGCAGATTTATTAACCCAAGGCACTTCCTTCATCGCGGTTATTGTTTTTGTGCAACAAGTTCTGCATTCTTCCAACCATGCATCGCTTGCGGGGGCGTGATAAATATATAAATGTAAATTTTGAATTTTAAAATCATTATTGTACTTAGAGATAATGTTTATCTTTTAGATCATCGGGTAACTATAAAAGCTCATTGTATCGCGTTATTCTTTTTTTTATGGACGAAGATGGTGTTTGGTTAAACTTATAAGTTAGTCAAATTGGCTTATAAGCACATTTTGGTTTATCTACGTGTTTGGTAAATATTCAAAATGCTTATAAGTCAAGTACCTATAGGCTCAAATCAATCCTAAGTCATAAGTTAGTCACACCCAACTTATGACTTTTCAACTTAAAAACACTTTTAGTTTGACCAAGACTTTTATTAGTTTTTCCTTAATAATATTTTTTAACTTACAAAATATTTTGTCCAAAATAATAACTTTCTCTTCATACTATATTTGTTGTTCATCGTATTTTTTACGAAGAATTTTTTTTATTTGTAATCTTTTGTAAAGTTTTAATGATATTTTAGTCATTTTAACAAAAGAATAGCTTATCTGCATTTTTTACAAAACACATAACTTCTAAACATATAAATACTTATTTAAAAAATTAATTTCAGTGCGTAAAAATATTTTTCACATCTCAAAATCATTGAAATCCATTCGGCACTTTAACTTCCAAATGTTCTTTGTTCGAGCCCTTGTGGCTTGTGTTATGAGTCCGCAATGCATTCTCAAAACTCAGGATGGTGGTTGGTGGCTTATTTTCATCTAAACTATTAATCTGCTCCTTGCCTGTTAATAAGTAATATTTTCCATTTGATAATCACGTTAAAAATTAGAGCATTTCCTCCCAAAAGCAATGCAAATAGAGTGCCACCCGCATCATTTTTAAAAACCACTATTATTTAGTTCTATTAACTTCTTATAGATATCGTATATATAATTATTTCCTATAGCTACTATTCATTTGTTACGGTAGTATATTCGCTACAGCAGCAAAAAGCGCCTAAAAATCAAGGTGGTCCAGCTGTACGCGCATGTATTCACATGTATTCGCGTAATATATTTATGAATACAGCAGCAAAAAACGCCTAAATCAGAACAATAAAAAGTACCTAAAATCAGAACAGTCCAGTTGTACACTCATGTACATACATGTATTCACATGTTTTTGCACCATGTATTCATGAATATAGCATCAAAAGCGCCTAAAATTAGGGCAGTATAGCTGTATGCGCATAATGTATTCACGCTGCTGTATTCATGAACACAGAAGTCAAAAGCGCCTAAACGCCTAAAATCAGGGCAGTCCAGTTGTATGCTCGTGTATTCACACATATACAATAACAACAATCACCTCAAAAATAACTATGTCCAGCTGTCTAAAGAGAGGAAAAACATACATAGCATATTTCATGCCTTATTTCAGTCTCAGTGCTAATATATACCATATTACTTATTTTGCTATAAAACATAAAAGGTAGCTATAGGAAAAAATATTAAAAATAATTTTAATTTATAATAATTAAGGTGTATACATTTGCTATATGAGCTAAAATTTTCATTTTCAACAAAAGAAATAAATTAGCTTCAGAAAATTGTATTAATATTTTAATACTATCCATTAAGACAAGATCCTCGAGCAGGGTACTTTATTGAGACCACAGATCTTGCCTGTTGCAGAGTAGAACTCAATTTATAAAAGAGTTCATTGCAGAGTCAATAGAAGTATTGTTGTCGTTACACAGACACTAATTAATGTCTATTGGAACGAAACATTCTAAGGTTAAAACGAAGACGTGGATCATTCACACCAACCAAATAAACAAAATTGGTAATATTTCTAAAAACATTTTGTACTTGAAGTGATCGGGGAAGGTTGGGTAGTGACCACAGTGATAAGAGTTCCTCCTTTACATTCTATAGGTGTAAAATCCTTCATTTCTTATTCCTATCAGGGACCTCCACCCCTACCTACCCCGAAAATAATAGCAATAGCAATAATAAGAAGAGGGATATCGCTGTTGTAATCTCTAAGGCGATTGCTGTGTGTTTCTTCTGAAGGATCATAACAGAAGACCATTCTCTCATTCCCGGCCCCTGCACCCTGTAATATGGGGTAGAAAGCAATGTGGAGGGTATAGATGGAACTCGAATTATGATGTTCAACATATAAATTTTCCTTATCCGTCCTCAAGGATCTCTTTGTGCACGTGCATGCATGCGCTGCTGCAATACTTGTAATTATATCTGTGAAAGGGAACCTTGCCAGCCAATGACCCGTAACAGCAAGAACATAAAATGTCACTTGCCGAGCCACTTGGAGCAGAAACTGAGCTAGTGCCTTGAGCTTTGAGGGCTACCGCAGCAGCTAATCTTCTCTCAGCTGCAGCTGCTCTTTTTTCCCTTTCAGCATCTTGAGCTCTCCTTAATTCCTCCTGATTGGCAAAACAAAGAAAATATATCAGAGATCAGCACTTCCAACACCAATTCCCATTCGAGCAGTTATAAGTGCATAACAAGAATACAGCAGAAATATGTTCTATGACCTCTTTTGTTATTTTTGCTGAAAGACTAGAATGAGAATATCCTTTAAGAGCTGAAGCAGCAAGCATTCCTCTCCCAGATTCAGATGGAGCAGCTTGGACTCGAGCAGCTCAGCCTGCAAAACTAATGTCAGAATGATACGAGATAGAGAGAGATAATAGGAGAATAAACAAATTAGCCTGTGTATGGGTGCTTAAGAGGCAAATAAAACTTCTAGGCTACTTACATTTACTCTTTTTTAACTCATCAGAGGGAGAACAAAAAAGAAGGAAAAGACACATTTGATGAACGTAGAAGAGAAAATTTCATGACAACCAAAAAGCACAACTCTAGAACTTTGCTTCTTAATTCATACCATGCAATCTGACTAAAGCAAGAAGATGAACCAACAATTATTCTCCTATTGTTAGGATTCATAAACTACTAGGAAAATAAAATATACATCACCTGAGCCTTTTTTTGCTTTGCTTTCCGCAATTTCTTCAACTCCTTTGCCCTAGCTTTCTTCTTAGCGTCTTTCTCTGCCTGGGAAGAGAGAAATACAATTGTACATATTAGATAGGCACAATGCAAGCATAAAACATATTTTCACCGATTGGCTTATTCAAAAACAGATTATTTGCAAAACAGTGTCATTAGGAACAATCAAGTACACTTCAACACATCTATATTTGCAATGTGCCTAATACAGTACTTTTTAAATGATGAAGAAGCTCATAACATTTTCTGACTTCCTTGACATATTAAGAAGAGAAAGTGACCAATATTATAGAGAGTTCAAATAAAGTGTATTAATCCATTTTTGATACACACCTAATGACACTGTTTTACACTTCCTAAATGAGAGAAACATTCTTACAATCTTCACAAACATTTCTGAAAGTGTATATTATCGCTTGAACTTTCTAATTCAAATCCCCCAACCCTGACTCAGAGATCGGAAAACATCAGATAGAGCATCTGCAGAAGCAACAAAAGTAATAATGACGACGTCCAAATCAATTTCCTATATATTCCTATGTCCTAAATATAGGATCCTCTTCAAGAATATTATGTTAACATCCTTAAATATAGGAACCTCGGCAGAAAATTACACCGGCGATTTGTCACCCCCTAAAATAATGAAGAAGTTACCTGTTTAGCAGCTTGAGTTTCCTCCATTTCTTTAGTCAATGCGCTAGGCACTTTATCAGCATGCCAATCCCACTTGTCAACGTTTGATGCCATGAAGCGCCTAAATGTGTTTCTCACTTCTTTTTCAGTTGCAAGCAGATACGGAGTTCTCCCTCTCTCGTCTTTGAGGCAAGGATCCATACCCTGTTCTAGAAGTTCCAAAACCTTTTCAGAGTCCCCGCACTTTGCTGCTTCATGTAAAGGAGTGGACATACCAATTGTGTCATTATCACTATGACTGTCACTTGATTTGATGGCATCGCGAGATGGTGTAACACTAGAACATGCTTTGGTAATTTCCCTAGTCTCCAAATTTTCCTTCAAAACTTCCATGGACTCATTAGACTTTCTGTTCAGATCACTTGCACTTAATAGTGACGCATCTTCACAATCAGGTGCAATTCGCTCATTTACTTCAAAGGATACTTGAGTCAACAAGCCATATATTCGTCGAGCTTCCTTGTAGGTAGGTCTTCGGACAGTCAAAGGAATATTTCTAATAACATTAGGCTGACAAACAAAATATGGTCGATCTCCATCAAAAAACAGTTGGCGGTTGTCAGAGGGAGCACATAAGAAGATACAGGATGAAACAGCAAAGTAAGGCTTCCATGATGTGAGCAAATCTTGGATTTCCTGGTTATCAAACAGCAAAATTATCATCACAAAATATGATGTTAACCCAGCTAAAAATAATTCTAGCCCACAATTGGTTATCGTCTGACTGCACACGATCAAAGTAGCTTGCAACATTTTCCGAGTCCTTCATGTGCAAGAACTCAAAATATGCATGGAGTGTTTGTAACCGGACCCGCTTCATTCGATCGTCACCTTTGTAGGCTTTCTTCAGAATAACCCACGCTTGGTTTGACGTCTCTGCCGCTGATATTTTTTCGAATACCAGTTCATCGACAGCCTGAATGATAGCGTACAATGCCTTCTGGTCCTTTTTTCGAGTTTCAATTAAAGAGTCTTTTTCCTCCTTCAACGCCTCGAACGCTTTGGCGTCTGAAACTTCGGTGTAGCCATTTTCCACAACTTCCCATAAAGCCTGTGATCGAAAAAATACTTTCAATTGGATAGCCCAATTGTGTTTATAAGTCAAAAATAAGCTAAAAGTCATAAGCAAGTATCCAACTTATCAAATTTCAGCTTATAAGCACTTTAGTTTTGACCAAAATACTTATTATTCTATCCCTAAAATACTTCTTTTTAAAACAAACTCTTCGTATACCCAATTCTTTAGCTGCTTATTACTAATTTCAGCACTTTTAACCAAACACGTAACTGCTTATTTTTTAAATTAGCTTCAGCACTTAAAAAGTGCTTTTCATCACCTAATGTTTATCAGCTACTCTAAATTAGCTAAGCAAAACGGGCTCTAAGTCATTGGATATTGTAGAACAATTTTAATTCAATATTTGCGAGTATCTGGATGTGGTTTTCCGAGAGCTTTTTATTTTAAAAATCATTATTAAAACGTTTAACTACGTTTAAGGCCTAAAATTTCTCTCTATTTATAAAAAATCAGTTATCTACCTCGTTTCACTTTTGTATTATTAAAGTCCCGATGTTATACTTTAGTTTTTAAAATACCCGTCAGCCGTAAGTTTATTAATAGGATATTAATTAATACATGTGTAAATATTCTATAGGTCTAAAATCATCCGCCTCATATCTAATTAAAATCTAGTCGACCCAACCCTTTTAACCCGACGCACCTAGCCCTTCTAACTTAAATCCTCTTACTCACACCCTCTAACCTAAATCGATATGCAGAACTCAGAAAAGAAGCCATTTTAGGATTCTTCCACAAAATAAATTGGGCGCTCCAATTCTCTTACTCTCACCTTATCTATTGTCCGAAAATTGATAGGTTAGAATGCAGTTGTTCATCAAAGTGGAAGTGTTTTTGTGGAGAAATTGCTAATAATTTTACTTCGACGACTCCTTTAAATCCTGGGAGAAGATTCAGTGCCCTAAACCGGAAGTAAGTGATTATACAGTTTGAAAACTTTTTTTTTTTGACTGATTTGTTTCGTTGATGTTCATAAGTAATTTTTTTGGATTGTTTTTAGGATATTTTATGTGGTTATGGGAATGGGCAGAGGATCCTGTCCCAGGCAGAGCACTCGTTGTAATTAACAATTTGGAGTGTGAATTGGATGTGACTAATCTTAAAATCAGTAATTTGAAGTCATTACTGGATGATGGCGAGATTGAAATGGACAAATTGAAGGAAAAAGTAGTTGCGATGAAGGCAAGAAATAATCTTCTAGTAACGAAACAATTCGAGTTGGAAGATAGAATTCTCAAGATGAAAATCTTCATTATGAATTCATGTGCGCTTTTTGTAGGATTTATTGTTGCTATTATAAAAAATTGAAGCTGAATTGGGAATGGACAGTGAAAGTTCTTTTCTTGTAGATGTATTGTTTCTCATGAATATTTGCAGCTAAATATCGGATGATATATTTTAAGCCTTAACTTTTTGTATCTTACTTTTTGTAACTTGTTTAAGCTATAATATTGGATGACGTATCTTACTACTTAAATCTATTTGTTCCTATTTTTTATTATGGCTGGATATAATTGGCAATTATACTTTGCAATGTTATAATTTTAGTTCTTTGGAAGTTTAAAAAGTGATGCCTTAGGGATGACTGCAAAACCCTATATCAATCACCAAATAAAGGTTAAATTTACAGCTGAACGTATGTTGAAGACAACCATATGCTTATATTTTGAAGACAACCTAATATTCAATGTATTTAATGGATGAACATATATCTCCCTATATCATAAATACACATGGCATATTCAGTGTATCGAATAACTGAGCATATGTAGAAGACAACCTAATAGACAACAACATCTAAATCAGATAACAAAGGTAAGCTTGTTTAATCTTGGAGAAATATTTCACATTTTTGAAATAATTTCTTAGGATAGTGCCCAGCACGATTCAAGGCAGTTGGTGTATTTTCGCTCAAAAATCATTTATTGCAGTATCATTATAATTGTTGTTATTTTAGGTGTCAGTTCCCTAAAATTTACGAAACTATGAAAAATAATACTGATATTGAAAATACTACTGATACCACCAATATTGGCGTTATGTCCGCTGCTCCATCCCTAATTGCACTGCCATATTTCAGGCCATTTCCTGATGTGTTAAATATTAAAAATTTTGCCAATGAAAATTTCAAGCGTTGGTAAGAATATATTTTCTCATTATTTGATATCGATGTTATTGCACATGCATTGTTGCACCCACAACCTAGTACAGACACTAATAATAAAATAGTGAAATTGTGGCAACACGCCAACAAGGTATGCCGTTATACTATATTGCAAATTATTTCTAATGAACTGTTTGACGTGTATTATAGTTATAGAGAAGCAAAAGCTGTATGGGAAGCCTTAATTAAAAAATTCAATGCTGAAAATGCTACAAAACAAAAATTTGTAGTAGGAATCTTATCAGTGGCAGATAAGAGATGGTAAGGAGATGAACGTACAAATTAATAAATTTTTAAAAAATTTAGAAGACTTAAAGGCCGAGGGAATGTCTTTACCAGAGAAGTTTACTGCTGGAGTGCTAATTGAGAAGCTGTCTGACTCATAAAGTGACTACAAAAATAACTTAAAGCACAAACAGAAAAATTTCGCCATTGAAAAAATTGTGACCCACATCCTAATTGATGATTCCAACAGAAAAGAATATGTCAAAGCTAGGATGATAGCTCTTAAAGTAAACTTAATGCAAAGCAGTAACAACAATCGCAAAAGGTACGAGAGTAAATCTCAAAGTTGCAAGCCTAAAAATCCTAACCTTAAAAGTAAAAAAGGCTCTTGTTTTGTCTGTGAAAAACTGGGCCATCATATCTCACAGTACAAGTACAGAGCATGAAATGACATAGGAAAAACTAATACTCCTAAGGCTAACTTAGCCGAAGGAGGTGATATTATTGCAGCTGTCATTTCTTATGTAAATATTGTAGCATATGCAAAATAATGGGTGATAGACTCTGGGGCTACTCGGCACATTTGTGCAAATCGAGAAGCATTTTCCTCTTATACACTTGTAGAGAATGATAGAGAAGAGGTCTACCTTGGAGACTCAAGTACTACCAAAGTTCTGGGTAAGGGTAAATTTCTCCTGAAATTCACTTTGGAAAAACCCTTTTTGATGTACTGCATGTTCCTACTATGAGGGCAAACTTGATCTCTGTACCCTTATTCCAGAGTAAAAGTGTCATTTGAATCTAATAGGATCATAAAGACCAAAAAAAATGTGTTTGTGGGAAAGGGCTGTTATATCTAAAGACTCTTTGTACTTAATATTTCTGATGTTATCAATGGAAATGTATCTGCTTCTGTTTATAAGATTGAGTCTATTTCTCTATGGCTTGCTAGACTAGGACATGTTAATGTCACATATATTAAAAAAATACAGTCACTAGGATTAATATCTGATTTAGACTCAAATAATATTAACAAGTATAAAATATATACTGAAGCTAAAAGTACTAGAAAGACTTATTTTCCCGTAAATAGAGAAACTGAATTGTTATCTTTAATTCATACTGATTTAAGCAACTTGAAGTAGAGTATGGCTAGAGGTGGTAAAATATATTATATAACTTTTATTAATAATTTTTGTAGATATACCATGTTGTATTTGCTTAGAAATAAAGATGATGCATTTACTTATTTCTTATAAAACTGAGGTTTAAAATCAACTTAGTAGGAAAATCAAGAGAATTAGATCAGATAGAGGTGGAGAATATTTATCTTTAAATGAATTTTGTGAAAATAATGAAATTATTCATGAAGTAACTCTGCCTTATTCATCTAAGCCAAATGGAGTAGCTGAAAGAAAAAATAGAACATTGAAAGAGATGATGAACTCTATGTTAGTTAGCTGTAATGCTGTTGATAACTTGTGGGGTGAAGCTATTTTATCTGCATGTCTCTTACAAAATAGAATACCACATAGAACTAGCAAAACTCCATATGAATTGTGAAGGGGCTATAAATCTAACTTGAAATATTTAAAAGTATGGGAGTGTCTTGCTAAAGTTCTTTTGTCTGAACTTAAAGAGAAAAATAGGTTCTAAAACTGTTGATTGCATGCTAATTGGATATTCTAAACAAAGTGATGCATATATATTTCTTGTTTTAAAAAGTGATGTGCTTGATGGCAATACTACAATTGAGACAAAAAATGCAGAGTTCTCTGAATAAATTTTTTCACTATCTGATAAAATTTCTCATACATCCGTTGAAACAAATAGTGACATTACCTTTAATGAGGAATTTAAAAGGAGTAAAAGGCCTAGAAAAAATATTTTTCACATGAAAATAATTTTCAAACATTTTTTGTCGATAATGAACCATCAATTTTTTTCGAAGTTGTATCTTCTTCATATGTTAAATATTAGAAAGAGGCAATAAAAGTTGAAATTGATTCCATTAAGAAAAATAATACATGGATTTTAACTGACTTACCTCCTGGTGCAAAACCTATTGGTTGTAAATGAATTTTCAAAAAGAAATTTAATCCTGATGGATCTTTAGATAAATACAAAACTTGGTTTAGCAAAAGATTTTTTCGAAAATAAAATATAGATTATTTTGATGCATTTGCACCAGCGACCAGAATTTTTTCTATTCAAATTTTAATTGCTTTAGCTTCAATCCTTAAGCTTTTTATCCACCAAATGGATGTGAAAACTACTTTTCTGAATGGTGATTTTGAAAAAGAGATTTATATGGTTCAACTTGAAGGGTGTGTCATCCTTGGACAAGCAAATAAAATTTATAAATTAATTAAATCTCTTTAAGGGCTTAAACAAGCTCCTAAGCAGTGGTATGAGAAATTTGAATAAGTTTTATTGAGAGACGATTTTTCTTCAGTTGAGGTGGATAAATGTGTTTATACGAAAGTTATAGACAATGATTATGTGATAATATGTATATATGTTAATGACATGCTTATATTTGGTACAAATTTAAATATTATGCAAATTACAAATTTATTTATGTCAACTAATTTTGATATGAAAGATCTGGGTGAAGTAAATACAATATTGAAAGTTAAAGTTATAAGGAGTGAAGATGGAACAATGTTATCACAAGAACATTATATTGAGAGATTCCTTAAGAAGTTTGAATATTTTAGTATCACATCTGTGAGCACTCCTTTTGATGCTAACTTTAAGTTGAAAAAGTAAAATGGTGATCTAGTTGCTTAGTCTAAATATGCTCAGATTATTGGGATTCTGATGCATTTAATAAATTTTACAAGGCTTGACATAGCCTGAGTAGATATACTCATAATCACAACAAAGAGCATGGTCTGTATTAACTAGACTAATGAAATTTTTGAGTGGAACCATGAATTATAGTATCCTATATAGTGGATTTTCTTCTATTTTTGAAGGGTACAGTGATGCAAATTGGATCTCTAATTCAGATTAGATAAAATCCACTAGTGCTTATGTATTGACCCTTGGTGATGGTGTAATATTTTGGAAATCAGCGAACAAATGTTCATTGCTAGATCGACTATGGAATCAAAGTTTGTAGCTCTGGAGTTAGCTGGTTCTGAGGCTGAGTGGCTAAAAAACTTCTTAGCTAATATCCCTTTAGTAAAGGACATATTGATCCAGTGTCTGTGCACTGTGATTTCCAAGCGGCAATAGCTATAGCAAAGAAAAAATCTTATAATTATAAAAGTAGACACATGAAATTAAGACATGATGTCATAAAGCAACTGCTGAGAAATGGAATAATATCCATTGATTATGTGAAGTCAGAAATTAATTTGTTGATCCTCTGACTAAACCTGTAGGAAGAGAATTAATTCTTCAAACATCAAAAGAGATGGAGTTAAGGCCGATATGTTGTCAATAGAGATAGTAACCCAACCTATGTAATTGGAGATCCCATGAAGTAAGTTCATATGGGTAATCTTTATTGGCACTGATGCACTAAAAGAGAGTGCTTGACTGCTACTAATTGGAGATCCCATGAAGTAGGTTCATATGGGTAATAACAAGTCGATAACTCTTAATGAAATTCATAATTCTAATGGATGGTGTATTTAAAAGGAGTATACACTTGATGACTTCACTTATATGAGAGTGGAGTGAGTCGCTCTAATGAGATTTTTGGCCTAGTCTCTAGAGCTCTCATGAATAACCAGGCACGTACATGGTCTATTGGCGCAAAATCGCATTGAATAGCAAAATTACCGGGGGTCAAAATGTAATTGATAAAATCTCTAACTTAAAATAAGAATTATTGGTTCATCGATATATCATATTTCACAAGTAATTCTGTGATTTAAATTTTATTGGTCTAAGTTTAGTTCATAGTCTAGAAGACACCAAACTTATTACATTTGAGCCATGCAAATCCAACAAATCTATTTCAAAAAGTCTTTAAAATAGTGGAAGGACTGTGGCAATATTTTAAACCTTTGTTGACAAATGTCTTGAAGAAGGCCAGATGAAAGCCCTCTAGAAGAGATAAATGGCAAGATACATGCAAGAGAATTTAAAATGGCAAGAGAATAGACAAATGGCAAGAAACTTGACAAATGACAAGAAAAGCCTTAAACTTTTTTACCTATAAAAAGGTCTTCCCTTAAACCAATTTCAATCACGAGACAACCTTTTCATATGTATCTCTTCTTCCTTCCAATTCATTTTCTATAATATTTAATTAACATTACACACTAGTTCGTATTTCTTTTTTCTTACTAGCTGAATTTATATAATATTTAATTTTGTTGAGTCCTATATCTTTTAAATAAAATAAAAGTAAACTTGTTTAATTCATGAAAAATATTTCACATTGATAAAATAATATTTTAGAAGTCAATTAGTATATTTTTTCTGTTCAAAAATCATTTTATAGTAATGTATTATTATCGTTGTTATCATTAAAAAGATGTTATTGGAACTTGCCTTGCAACGGCAATATGCTCAGGAGGCCATAACATTACCTTCTACCACTATATTTGAAATCCATATCATCCCCAAAGTAACGTTCCATTGGTAAGTATTGAAAACCAGGGACAGATTTACCTTTGTTCGAGAAGTGTCAATCGATATCTTTTTGCTGAAAAATAATATTATGTATATAGATATTTTTAAAAAAAGATTGAATATATAAAGAAGTTGACGACCTTTTAACACAAGATAAACTTCGAGTATAATGGCCAAGAGGTATCAAAAGTTAGTTGTCTGCGATCCACACTACTATAGTGTTGTTTGTTTTATTGGAAAGACAAATCCACACGCAAATACATGATTCTCAACAACCATTAACCACTTGCATACCATCAGATTTTATGATTCTACAAATTGAGCTAAAAAATCTGCAATGTTCGTGCTCATTTATAGCCATTTGAATCTAAAGACACTGTCACCTTGAACTGATATCACCTTAAGGTTAGGACCATTAGGCGCACTCCGTCTTAATATTTGGCCAAAAGCTGAACATATCACTAATCACCGGTTTGGCCATAGATTTCGGATACAATTTTTCAAAAAAAGTTTTGAAAACAGTGTTTGTTCATGAAAAAATTCTTTCTTCCATTCATAGAACTTAAAAGTTTTAATGTTTTTTTCAAATAAGATGTATGTCCAAACACAACTTCAAGTCTAAAAATTAATTTTCAACACAATTTCAAAAAAAAAAAAAATAAATTTCAATCAAATATACGCTTATTAAAAATAAAAGAAATCTGGGGTTTACTCTTCACTTCTTTGTTGACTTCAACTGATTCTTCAAAATAATTAATGTCCAACTTCTTATAAGTCGCGACGTTCTATGGTGATTTTCAGTTTCACTTTTGAGGTAAAAAGCATAAGTATTCGAATTGATATTTTTACCAACTAATTCAATCAACGCAGTTTTTTACCCATTCAACAATGGTTCTGGAAACTCCAACCTTTTGTATTTCACTTTTGTTTAATAAAGAGTTTATTAAGCAAACCAACCAATGCACTTCACCAAAAGAGGCAACAGCCATCACAAAGTGGGCCCCAAAACCAATGCTTTCTTCATTTGCTTAGCTGTCACTCATTTTCTTTCATAGTATCCATCCACACACACCGACACTACACACCAATAGCAACACAAGTAGAACATTATTAAAGTATCACAGCACTAAAAATAAGAAAAGGATTTAACATAAACAAAAGTACAGCAACTGAACAAAAAAAAAGTAAAAACAAAAACAATGCCCTCCTTCATAAGCTCAACGACTCACTCACTATTAAAGGACATTTAAAAATTATAAATCAAATTAAATAAAATCTTCTCTGCAAGCAGTCACAATTAAAAATATGACTCCAGAAACCCAAAAACAAAAAAATAAAATAAAACAAAAGCCCGTAAATGACGATCTAGGACAAATAAACGGACACAATTACCGACACTGACACTGTAAGCAGAACCTTCAGCAATGCCGGAGCGTTAGCGTTACCGGCGTTTTTCTTCGCCGTACTGTTCTCGGAATCAGCAGCAGGACCATCTGCCGGAGCACCAGCCGGAGACGAGGTGGGCGGCGCCGGAGGAGACATCATTGGAGAAGGAGAGCTGGCCTCCGGAGCAGGACCAGGGGAGGCTCCCTCAGGTGCAGGTGCCGGAGAAGTCTCTGGTGCAGGTCCCGGTGCCGGAGAAGGAGATTTCCCGAACAACTCCTCAGGGAGAAGTACACTGTCGACGGTGAAAATGCAGAACGGCGTAGAATCAATCACAGTTGAAGCGATTCTTGATGAGTCAACGCCGGTGTCAAGCGTCACCTGGTCACCAGCTGTAGAAGCGCTCAAATCATACTTACTAGCACCATTAGTAGCTAGAGTAGAAATAGGATCCTTCTTAGTTTTCAAAGTCCCAATAGGAGTGTAACTCGGAACAGCATGATACTGTAACAGCGAAACCACCTCAGCACTTTTCAGCTTGTTCAGATCTGGAACTTTTTTGCCCTTGAACGCCTCATCATTTGGTGCAAAGACAGTTAAACCCGTCTCAATGGCAGTTTGATACGTCTTAAGAACCCCAGATTGGACAAGTAATGCAGCAAATGTTTTACATCCAGCTTTCTCCAGCGCCGCCGTTATGTTAAAGTCCGAAGCCGACGGTGCCGGAGCAGTCAAAATACCCGGAGCAATAATCGGAGAACTAATCTCCAACACAGATATATTGTACTCGATTTGCTTAACGGATCTGGTGTACGTGGACGCTAACGGCGAGTGGGAAACAGCTGAGCCGAAACCCACTTTACCACCTTTAAGATCGGTGATGTTAACGGAACCTAAGTTGCCGTTAGCATTACCAGTTGTTTGGTAAAGGGTAGTGGTAAGTGTAGTGCCGTCAGAGATCTTGTGGAGTTTAGTGTTGTCAAAGTAATCAAGCAAGATGTGAAGGGAAAGAACGTTTTTGATAACAGAAAGTGGGTGTTTGCCGACAACATCGGCCATGGCTCCATTAGTTAAAGCTAAGACAGTAATAGTTGTACGGCTGTTGATTTCGTCGGCGAGTTTTGTTTGTGTGAGATAACTGTTGAACTCACTGTACTCTGAAAATTTGCTTAAGATTTCAGTGATATTGTGTGCGTGGATAGAAATAGTAAAGGACATGAGAGTGAAGAGGACAATGTGTAGTGCGCCCATGGTGTACGTTAGCAAAGAGAGGAAAAGCAAGGCACTGAATCTTCAAAGGGAGTGAGGGGAGAGATAGAAGTGTGGTATTAAAGGTGGAGGAGACGGTTGACTAGGGTTGAGGAGAGGGTAACTGTGGTTAAGTTAACTAGGGTTAGGGATAAGGGAGAGGAGAGGAATATATGGATAGCATGTGAGACAGAAGAGTGTGAGGGAATTCCGTTCAACTTTTTTTGCGAAACAGCTGGAGATATCTGATGTTGTCGGTATTATCATGTTTAAACTCTTTTGGGTTTTTTGGTTTGAATATGACTTATTATGGATAAGTTATATTAAGATAATTTATATATTATAATTAATTATTTTATATTATTTTTTATTTATTATTTGATATGTTACAATAAAAATAATAATTATATAATTTTTAATAAAAAGGTATTAATTATGTTGGTATTGATTACTCTACCTCCAACTAATTTTAAACCCACAATAATTTACACTAAATTTGTTAATTAAATAAAATATTAAAATAATATACCAACACTATATTTACTCGTACCTGCTAAACGATCCCTTTAAAGGTACAAGTTACAAACACTATCCTTGAACTTTTGGTTGTTTGGGTTGGGCTTTTTATAGTGACATCTAAATATAGCAGTAATTCACGTTAAATTATTGATTATTATAACGGTTGGTTGTGTCTTTAAGCTGGAGTTTCGACCAGACGAACGAAGTGGCAGGGAGAGGGGAGGGGACCTTAGGTCATGTAATACTGTAATTAGAGATTACTCCTATAGGAGTAACATTAGCCACCCTAATATTAAAAAAGTGTAGGTAACCTCGATAGCTTCAATTAGAAATATATTCATTAATGAGTTGCATGATTTTAAGTTGGATATGCGTTAAATTACGAGTTACTCCTTCAGGTTCAATTTAAATAATTTTTTAAAATAATTTTTACTCATATTAAAGATTTACCTTTTAATATTGATTAATAATGAGATTGACCATAATAGTCTTACTATACTTATTGAAAATATAACAAACTACTTTTAAGCTTTTACTCTAAAAGTAATTTGAAAAAAAAAAAATTAATTCCTTCTTGATATATGAAAAAATCAAATAGTATAAACCACGAAAAAAAAATTAGAAAGTCAATTAGTGAATGAGATGGATTTTTTTTAAACCCAAAATTGACTCAACATCTTGGTACAACTTAAATTGTGATCGATTGAATTATGATCTATTTTAATGGCTCAATTAAATTTTGACCGTCAAGAGTACTATATCTTATGAATTTGACACTCCTAGTATCATGTGAGAATTAAGCAATGGACGCGTTATTCATTGAAACCAAAAGATGTATTTCTCCGTCAAACAGTTTAAAAGTAATTCTAGACAAATGGCTTCTCTAAGTACATGTGTTCGTAAACAACAAAGTTTAAAGTTGTCAATTTATTGAAGTCGATCAAAATTTACTGGAGAGGTAAATGAATCCTATATCTTCAACGAGAGGAAATTAAATTCTCATGCGACAGTAATCTTTTGTGGCATTAATTGCTGGAAAATATACCTTCTTTGTTTTGTTCAGTTGTATGTAAGGATAAGGAGAGACGCATATTTCCTCTTGATTTGTCAAATTCTTTTCATGACATGCTTTATGTTAGTCATGTTCTACATGAGTGGCGTTTTGGGGTGGTCCTAGCTAATTGCTTTGGTAAAATAAAAAATAAATTAATCTCAACGTCTGGGATATCTATTTAAATATGATGACACGTAGGAAAATATCACTGAAAAGTAACGATAATAATAATATTTTAATAATATTATTTGTCAGCAAAAATATACTAACTGGCTTGAGTTGTACTGGGCACTGTCCTAAGAAATTATTTTAGCAATATAAAATATTTTTCCAGAATTAAACAAGCTTACTTCTATTTTATTTAAAGATAATCAGCAAAATTAAATATTATATAAATTCAGCTTGTATGAAAAAAAAGAATAACTAATGTGTAATGTTAATTAAATATGATAGAAAAAAATTAGAAGAAAGAAAATAGAGATATAAGAAGGATTTCTGATGATGAGAATGAATGTATAATAAATGTTATTTATAGCCATAAGTTCATGCTTCTATCATTCTGAAAGATTGTTGCGTGGCTTTCTTCATTTGCCACTTCTCCAAATAAATGTTCCATTTATCAAAAGACTTAAAGGATAGCTGCCACATTTTGGTAGTAAGACCACTTGTCTTTTACATTACCATTTAAAGATATTTGTCAAATGCTAATTATATAAATTCTTTTTAAAATACCAATGTAATTTGACTGACAATCCCCCACAGTATTTTAAAATAATTTTTGGAAATAAAAGTAAAACTTGTTGGATTTGTATGATCTAAATGTAATAAGTTTGATGTCTTTTGGACTATGAACCAAGCTTAGATCAATAAAACTTAACTCACAGAATTACTGGTGAAATATAATATTTCTATGCACCAAATAATTCTTGTTGTGAGTCAGAGATTTTATCAATCACATTTTGACCCCCGATAATTTTGCTGTTCAACGTAATTTTGTGCCCAATAAGCCATGCGCGTGCCTGATTATTCATAAGAGCTCTAGAGACTAGGTCAAAAATCTCATAGGAGCATCCCATTCCACTCTCATATAGGTGAATTCATCAAGTGTATACTGCTTTTAAATACACCATCCATAAGGACTATGAATTTCATTAAGAGTTATAACGCACCCTCTCAATTAGTAGCAGTCAAGCACTCCATTTTAGTCATTCTTCTTGTATACTTGTAGTCACTTGCTTCCTTCTAGTTCGATTCGTTGTCGGCTCTTCACTAGCGAGTCTTTTTTAGATTGGCCGTAGGTATAGCAGCTGTAGTCTGGGATGATAGATTATGGAAAACCCTGCTCAGATATATTTGTTATCTTAACTTTTGCAATTGAAAGAACATCGACGTGTGTTGGTCAAAACTTTGAACGAGGCAAATGTCTCAGAAAAGGCAACAGTGAATCAACTAGAAAAAATGGTTGAAAGATTCTTTGAGGTGAACAAAATTTCTTTCATGATTTTCCTAAAGAAGGGACTGGGCACAATAAAGCTTTGCATCTTATGGTTAAATGTGAAGGGAATTACGTAAAAGGGGTCATGATTGATGGAGGCTCAAGTGTATATGTATGCCATCTTTCTATTCTACAACAACTGAACATTGACACTAACAGAATTTGAACTAGTAGTGTCAGCATCAGGGCTTTTGATGGTTCAAAAAGAGACACTATGGGGGAAATCCAACTCAGCATGACAATTGGCCCGATTGATTTTAACATCGTATTTCAGGTGTTGGATATGAAAACCTCCAATAATTTTCTCCTGGGAAGGTCGTGGATCCATATGGCCAGAGCTATACCATCCACCCTGCATCAAATGGTCAAATTCGAATATGACAGGCAAAAAGTTGTTGTTCATAGGGAGAACGACTCGTCCGTCTATAATGACCTGTCCATTCCATGTATCGAGGCCAAGGAAGGATGTGAATCCCTCATATATCAAACATTTGAAGTCATTGAGGTAGACCAAGTGGAAGAAGGAAAACCAATTCTGCATCCTCATCTTTCAGCCACATCTATGATGGTAGCTTCACTGATGTTGAGGAACGGCTATAAACCAGGAAAACGATTAGAATCATTTATGCAAGGAATTATGAACCCCATTGCTCCCTTTTCGAAGAAAGATACCTTTGGCTTGGCTTTTTAACCAGCATCAGCTGACATAAACAGAGCCAAGGCCCGCATAAAGAATGGTTGGAGCTTGTCAAAACCAATCCCTCACATTGCCTACTCTTTTGTCAAGCCACAATCTGAAGAAGTCCAAAATCTTTCTACTCAAGATGACATTGATGAAGTTTCCAGGGTCTCAAGGAGATGTTCAATGGAATCAACAGGGTTCAAGTTGGTGAAGGCCTTAGCCGTGCAAGTGTTCAGCTGATTGGCCCAGATACCTCGCTCAACAACTGGGAAGAAAATCCTCTTCCCATCAGGAAGGAGTCTTGGTAGTCTGTTTTGTTGCTTTTTCTGTATTTGGATTATTTTCAGGGTTGTAATCCATATAATTTAGTTTAATTGCTTTGCTTTGATGTTAACCCTTCTATCCTTTCAAGTTCAATGAAATGAAGTTCCAGTTTCATAGTAGAATTTTGTCTTTTCTTTCCCTAAGTTTTGTTAATTTCTCATCATTTTCAGTTTCATTAATGTTGGCTTTAAAAACATGACATACACGCGAAATTCATGCCCAGATCTTAAAAGGTTGCCTAATCTAGAAATAATGAATCAAGAAGTTTAGTATGATGAAGATGAGGCCTTTAAGGAAATAAAAAGAGAATTGGATCAATTTGAGAATAAGCCTTAGCCTAACTTAAATGAAACTAAGGCAATTAACCTGGGAAGTCCTGAAGAAATCAGAGAAACAAAAAAAAGAATTCATACTGAACAAAGGACGAGAGATGCCATAATTCAAGTTTTGTTCGAGTATAGAGATGTATTTGCTTGGTCGTATGATGACATGCCGAGTTTGAGTGCTAATTTAGTGGTTCATAAGCTTTTCACATATCCTAATTTTCCACCAATCCAACAAAAACAAAGGAAGTTTAAGACAGATATGAGTGATCAGATTAAGTAAGAAGTCACGAAGCAACTAAGTGCAGATGTGATCAGGGTCGTCCGACTACATGGTTAGCAAATGTTGTGCCAGTGCCAAAGAAGGATGTGAAAATCAGAGTTTGTGTTGACTATAGGGATTTAAACAAAGCAAGTCCAAAAGAACAACTTTCCCTTCCACAATATTCATATCCTTGTTGCAATTGTGCTAAACAGGAGATCCAATATTTTGTGGATTGTTATGCCGGGTATCACCAAATTCTGATGGATGAAGAAGATGCAAAAAAGACCGCCTTCACCACTCCATGGGGAACCTATTGTTATAGGGTCATGCCATTTGGTTTGAAGAATGCAGGAGCAACTTACATGAGGGCCATGACTACCATATTCCATGACATGATGCACAAAGAGATTGAGGTGTATGTTGATGATGTAATCATTGTCACACCTCCTTTTTTACACGGCTACCGCGAAGGATAAAACGTACAAGGAAGTTTTTTCCAATTGAAGTGATATTATTTGAAATGGGATTAGTTATTTATTTAGAGTCGCCACTTCGGATAGGTTTAGCTTTTGGTGTCCCAAGTCACCGGTTTATTTAGAATACCAAATCGAGGAAATGTTTCGACTGCCCAAATGGAGTCTGCGAACCAGAAATTCTGAGTAAGAAATTCTTTTGACCCGAGGGAAGGTGTTAGGCACCCTCGGATCCCGTGGTTCTAGCACGGTCGCTTAAACTATATACTTGGCTTGTTATCTGATTTTATACATGTTTTAGCCTATGGTATAATTTTAAGTTAGTCACCGCTTTTAACATTTTTTTAAGGAAATTTGTAATGTTGTTAAAACATGTCATGAACTACGTCACATAAATGCGCACGCAGTTCTTGACATATTTCAACTTCATTGAGATTTGATTTGGGTCACATAAATGCGCACCCGATTTAAAGAAGGTAATATTATTAAATAACGCGCCTAAAGCAATTTACGCATTATTAGCTTTGCGAGGGCCATGCATTTGGAACTTTATTCGGCATGGCACGCCTTAAATTATTTTAAAAGAAATTTTATTGAATTAAAGTGAACTACGAACGTTCAAGGGGTGTAGTAGCAGCTAGGAGTGTACATAGACCGGGTTGGTTCGGATTTTACAATTACCAAACCAAAACAATTGTGTCGGGTTATTAAATCTAAAGACCAAACCAAACCAATAAATTCGGGTTTTTCAATATCGGTTTTTCTCGAGTTTTTTCGGGTTTTCGGGTTATTCGGGTTTTTTCAAATTTTTTCCGATAAAATCTTCGTAGAACAAAATATAAAACGTATGCTCTAAATATTTCTTTAATCCTAGTAAGATACAACTATATAAAGTATTTTTCAAGAAAATAATACAAAATATGAGATATGTCATGACTTATGACATTATCCTAAAATATTCAACAATAAAAAATAATAAAATTATGTACTATAAATATTGCTAATTAAAAAGTCATAATAAAAATAAACATAATCTAAAAGCACATATTCATCCTAAACTAGATAGACTAATGAGGGAGTATTAGTTATATGCCTAAAAGCTAAAGAAAAATAAAAATAGGTTATGTATTTTTATCTAAATTATTACAAAATAAAAAATAGACATTTAATATATTCCCGTTCGTAATATTGAATTGAATATCTTTTGTTAGCATTAGCATTAATTGGTAGCATTATTTAATTTACTAATATTAATGACTATAAAACTTATTGGAGCATTCAAAAGTTCTAAATGAAACCTTGAAATAATACCTTAAAAGATAAAATTATGAAATTTTTTAAGAAATATTTATAAATTACATTACAATAACTATATTTATATATTAAATATATCTAAAATTGCTATATATAATGTCGGATTGGTTTGGCTACGGTTTGAATTTCTTTAGTTAAAACCAAACCAAACCAATTATGGTCGGGTTTTTTTTTCCAACACCAAACCAAGTCAAACCAAACCATAGTCGAGTTTTTTTCTCGGTTTGACTCGGATTATCGGGTTGGTGCGGTTTATCGGTTTTCTTTGTACACCCCTAGTAGCAGCAATATAAACATATAAGACTACTAAACTACAAACAAATAAGTTGCAAGGATGCAGAACATTGAAATAGGTAGCCAGCAACTCAGTATCGCTATCAGATCTAAGCAATTTTGCATCTGTACTTCCCTAGTCCCATGACAGGTTGCAAATTATTGTTAACATATAAGTAGCAGCAGACAACTAGGAGGATATGGAATTTCAACAACAAGGAAATAGGAATAGAGAAGTTGCCAACTTTAACGAGAATTATCAGCAAGTTATTTCCATGGTTTAACCACATATCAAAGGGCCCATTACTAGAATAAATCAAAACCAAAATCAACACAACCAAACTTGTCAAATTCATATTAGCGTAGCCTATATGTTTTTGATGTTTAAATCAGTGAAGCATTTATTAATAATTCATTAATAACATTCTGTTTGTTCACCCAAGTAAAATATTATTTTTGTAAGTACACTTTAAACCATACCAAACACAAGTATAAGTCATGATTCTAAAAGCATTAAACTTCATAAACCCATATGCTTCAAGAAAGTATGCATATTGAGCCGAAACAACTTATCACTTCAACTAAACCCATTATTTCACATTCTATAAAGTTTATTAGTCTAATTCAACTGCAAACAGAAACGAGTTAAGAACTACAGGCTTCATATTACGGAAATGGTGCGACAGTTTATAACATTATTCAAAATTGCAGTTAGCAGAACTGTATAATATGATACTACTCGAGAAACATCACCCAAAATCATAGACAAATAATACGGGAAGCATGTAAAGAAGAAGAAAATACTTAACTCGAGCAGAATGATAAAATAGGAGACGCGCTTACCTAATTGAAAGCGAAATACCGAAACAAGCCCAAATAAAGTGAAATCAGCAAGTGTAACTCCAACAACAATTTCCACAGCAATAATTATTCATGAATATGCCTCTCAATACAATCTCAAAGCCAAACGGACAGCAAATTCAGACCAAATTGGACCTGCGAATCTCAACAACAAACTCGAGGCTAATCTGGAGCTCAACCATGAACTGAATCAACAGCGAAAATCAACAGCAATCAACAGAGTTTGAATCCTGGAACATTTTTAATAAAATTCCCTTTTGAATCCCGTTCTTCTTTTGTTTTTTTCCCCCTGATTTTGAGCTTATTGTGTTATAGATCTAGAATCCGAAATTCAAAATCGAGGCTGCTTCTATGAGTCTGAATGTATGTGTGTGAAGGAGTGAAGAAAAAGAATGAGGAAGGTCGTCTAGTTGGAGGAGGGAGCAGCGATTGAGAGAGATGAAGAAGAGGGGTCGTCTCTCTTTCGCTTGGGAGGAGATCTGGCGATTTTTACATGTCCCCCCTTCATGATATCGTCTAGCTATAATTAAAGAAATGGGGAGCGGGTCAAGCGGGTTGGGTATGGTCTTTGGGCTTGGAGTGATAGGAAATTATTTTAGCTGAGGGATTAATTTGTAGAAGGGAAGTTTTTGGGCTGAATTGGGTACATGGGGCTTGCCCGAATCGGAAAATGAAACCCCTTTTTCTCAATTTCTTTTAATTCTAAATCCATTTTCTTTTCTTTTTCCTTAATTAAAATCCTAAATCATCTAAAAATGTACAATTAAACTAACTATCTAATTATAAAAATTATAAAAGACACTTAATCCTAAATTAAAAGAGAAAATCAATAAAAGGAAAAGGTGTAAGAATGAAGCATTTTTTGTGATTTTTAATTTTTATAAAACAAGTAACTATCTATTTAATCCTAAAAATATAAAATAAAGCCTAAATGCCATGGGTGATATTTTTAGTATTTTTCATGATTTAAATAAAAATTAAACAAGCAAGAATAATGTAAACAATTAATAAAAATCTACAAAACTCCTAAAAATGGCAAATAAGTAAGAAAAATCTATTTTCTTGGGATTTTGTAGGAATAATTCATACAGGGAAAAAATCACGTGCTTACAATCATTAAGTCTAGAATACGAGATGATCATGTGCAAGACTTGAAAAAGTTCTTTGAAAGGCTACGAAGGTACAATATCAAACTCAATCCAGCCAAATACGCATTCGGAGTTCCTTCTGGGAAGCTTTTGGGTTTTATAGTTAGTCGAAAAGGCATTGAGTTAGATCCCTCCAAGATAAAGACCATTCGGGAGCTGCCTCCCCTCCCCCCCGAGAATAAAAAAGAAGTCATGAGTTTGCTCGGGAGGTTGAACTACATCAACAGGTTCATTGCACAGCTTACAAACACATTCGAGCCTATTTTCAAGTTGTTGAAAAAGAACGCTATTATCAAGTGGACAGATGAGTGCCAAGAAGCTTTTGATAAGATCAAGGAATATTTGTCAAATCCTCCTATTTTGGTCCCTCCAGAACCCGGTAGGCCTCTGTTTTTATATCTATTAGTAACAAATAGTTCTTTTGGTTGTGTTCTGGGTCAACATGATGCCACAGGAAAAAAAAGAACAAGCAATATATTATTTGAGCAAAAAGTTTACCACTTATGAGGCGAAATAAACTCTTTTAGAAAGGACGTGTTGTGCCTTAACCTGTGTCGCTCAGAAGCTTAGGCATTATCTTTTGGCCTATACAACTTACCTCATATACCGAATGGATCCCCTAAAGTACATTTTTCAGAAGCCGATGCCAACAGGCAGAATGTCAATGTGGCAGATCTTGCTCACAGAGTTTGATATTGTTTATGCCACTCGCACTGCCATGAAGACGCAAGCTTTGGCTGATCATCTGGCAGAAAACTCGGTGGATGATGTTTGAGCTGGATAAGCAGGTTGCTGCCTTTAGAGCCGGGAAGGCGCAACAGCAGGCTAAACTATTTACTTCTCATACTTCTGCCGATCTTGGTGCGTCATGGGAGTTGTATGAAATGTGGGTTCCTGCTGAGGCCAACTTCACATATACAGGTCTCTGAAGATGGCTGGACAGATTTTCAAGGCGAAATTTGAGGATATTCGTGGCAAGGCACGTGCAACTCGTGATGCGTGTGGTTATGATCCTAGTACGCCCGACGAGGACAATGATGAAGGCGCCTTAGATGGGCTTGCCTGTGACCCTTGATACGACGATGAGTACGCCGGTGACGTCAGTGATGGGAGGGACAATGCAACGTGAAGTCTTTGTACTTGGTTTTTGTTCTTTGTGTTTTGTTTTTTCTTTTTGTGGGGAATCTTTCAATCCCTTTGTAAAATGTATTGGAATGGAATAGTTGTCTTTTGTAGTGTATCTTCAGTGCTTCTTTCTTTTTTCTTCCCCGTGAGTGTCTTCTTTTGTGAGGAAGTCATTGAATTTCGGTCGGGAGAATGTAAGTTGATTCGAACGAGGTTGGATATAGATTGATTCGAATAAGGTCGAATTTACGTTAATTCGAGCAAGGTCGAATGTAGACTTGGAAAATAATTCGAGTGATATCGAATGTAGATTTCCTTTGTTAATTCGAACGAGGTTGAATGTAAGTTAATTCGAGCGAGGTAAAATGTAGAGTTGAAAATAATTCGAGTGGTAGAATGTACAGTTCCTTTGTTAGTTCAAACGAGGTCGAATGTATATTAATTCGAGCGAGGTCGAATGTACATTTCCTTTGCGTTGGCGTGATGTATAAATTTGGTGGACTTATGTAAGAATGTCATATACTGCTTTGTTTTTTCATTGGAGAATATTACATGTTTCTGTTCGGTCCGTACATACATTCGAGGAGTCCCAGTCTATCTAGTCCTTTCATCGCTCGGCCTAGAAAAGTAGTCGATAGGCAGGGGGATGAACTAAATACCTAAACTTCGAGTCGCCCTCTTCATTGCCTCATTAAAAACCTCCCCGAGAAAACCTAATTGGGACAAAACTCGGGAAATGGATAAAAGGTACGACTTGGAAGACGACTGTCTTCAGAAGTTGAAGTATTTGACATAGGTGACATTGCAATTATTTTGTAGTAGTTTTCCCTCCATTGTTTCTAGTTGGAATGACCCTTCGTTTGTTGTTGCCGTGATTTTGTATGGTCCGTCCCGATTGGTTCCCAGTTTGCCTTCCTGTGGGTCTTTACTCGCTTGCGTTTTTGCTTTGAGTACATAGTCCCCTACCTTGAGTTGTCTAACTTTGGCCTTTTTATTGTAGTACTATTCTGCTTGTTGTTTTTGAGCTATCATTCTTACGTAGGCCATGTCTCTTCGTTCATCTGTTTCGGCAAAGTATTGCTTTTTTCTTGCATCGTTACTTGGTCCACTCTCGTTAGAGTATCTCAAACTTGGTTCCCCGACTTTGAATGAGATAGTGAATATGGCATTTGTCTTGTGCTTGTTTTTGGTGTGGTGCAGTGTGCCCATAGCACTTTCGATAGCAATTTCGGCCACAATCCTTTGGCGTCATCAAGCTTCTTCTTATGATGTTTCGTATTGTTTTGTTGGAGAACTCCATGCGAGATGATAAGGCATGGAGAGTATTCGCTTGATGTGCCATTTCTACAAGACTTTGGCGGTCTTTTTTCTGGTGAATTGGGGTCCATTGTTACAAACCAATTTTTTTGGGATGTCGAAGTGGCATATGATGTTCCTTAATATGAATGTGATGACTTCCTTTTCACGTATTAGGGCAAATGCACATGCTTCTACTTACTTGGAAAAATAGTCTGTTAAAACCAAAAGAAATTGTACATTACCTCGTCCTGCTGGAAGGGTTCCGACGATGTCCTTTCCCCATTTGATGAGCGGCCAAGGCAATGTGACTTAGTGGAGGCGCTCGCCCGCTTGGAGGATTATTAAAGCGTAATTTTTGGCATTGTTTGCACTTTCTAACAAAGTCAGCGACTTCCCTTTTCATGGTGGGCCAGTAATAGCCTTCCCGTATGAGGATTCTAACGAGCGCCAAAATTACCGGTATGGGTTCCCCAGCGGTCTTGGTGTACTTCTTCGAGGACGCAACTAGTTTGGTTTGGTCCTAGGCATTTTGCAAATTGACCGTCAAACGTTTTTTTGTCAAAGACATAGTTGATGATACTATATCTGACCGCCTGCATTCGAAGCTTCTTGGATTTTTTGGTCGGGTAGGAGCACTCCATCCTACAAATATGACATAATATGGTTACACTAGTCCCAAGTCAAGTTTATAGTGCTTACCTCAATTTGTTCTATTGATGAATGGAGGAGGGTGACCATGTTTTCTTTTTCGCTTATGTTCTTGGTGGCCATTGCTACTTTGGCGAGGTCGTCTACTTTGATGTTTTGTGCTCGAGGTATCTGGTCGAGTTAGCACTCGTTGAACTCAGGCAATAGCTTATGAATTTATGCTTGATATTTTGTAGCCTCTGTTCTTTGATTTGGAAAGACCCTGTGACTTGGTTGACGACGAGTTGTGAGTCACATCGGAGGATGACTTGCCGTGATCCATACTTGAGAGCTAGTTTTTTTCCTGCAATTATGGCCTCATACTCATCCACATTGTTAGCCATGTCGGAACACCGTATGGACCGACAGATGATTTCGCCCGTTGGGACCTTGAGCATGGGTCCTAGTCCAAATCCTAATGCGTTTGAGGCATAACCGGTTTACAGGACCCATAGGTAGGATGACTTTTGGGAGGTGCAGGAGGCTTTGTGCTCGGCCTCAAGCCTTATTTTGGTGCTGAAGCCATCGAGTACTTGGAACTTTATCGCAGTTCGCGACTTATATGTTGTATCTTGCTCACTTAATTCGATGTCTCAGTTGGCTAATGTACCCGAAAGCTTGGGTTTATGTAGGATACTTCAAAGGGGGAAAGTCATGACCACCGAGATGGTGTGGCATTGAAAATAGGGTCTATGCTTTCGTGAAGCTACAATTAATGCCAGAGCTAGTTTTTCAAGGTGGGGATACCTTGTTTTGGAACCTGACCAGGGTTTTACTAATGTAATAGATTAGAGATTGATTCCTTTATTTTCACAGACCAAATTTGCGCTTAGTGCAATGCCGGATACGACCAGGTAGATTAACAGACGTTCACAAGGTTTTGCCTTGGTAAATAGCAGTTTAATGACCCGATGGTCTTTTTGAGATTTAGCACGTTCTTCGGTGGTTTGAGGTCAAGAGTAGCTTCACTTCAGGTATTATGACTTGTATGTTAGGTCGGAATCGAATTTCGGGAAGTTCGGATTTGGATTTGGAAAGGAAATTCTCATTTCAAAAGCTTTAAGTTGGAAGAATTGACTAGGATTGGATTTTTGAGTAAACGACCTCAGAATCAGGATTTGAAGGTTCTTAGTATAGATATTTCAAACTTAGGCGTATGACCGGATTGGGTTTTGGGTGACGCGGGAGCGTTTTGGCGCCTATTGTGGAAGTTAGCATTTTTGGAAGAACTAATAAATTAGGGTTAAAGTGCATTTCAATGCTATCGATGTCTTTTTGGGATTCTGATTTTGGGAATAGATCCGTATGGTGATTTTAGTATTGGGAGCACAATCAGAAGTGTATTTGGAGGTCCGTACGTCATTTTGGAGCCATTTGGCGAAAGTTAGAAGTTTGAAGGCTTTTGAGAAGTTTGACTGGAGGTGGACTTTTTGATAATAGGGTCGGAATCTGATTGCGGAAGTTGGAGTAGGTCCATAATGTCTAATATGACTCGTGTGCAAAATTTGAAGTCAATCCGAGGTGTGATTTGATAGGTTTAGGCATAAAATGAGGAAGTTCAAGGTTCTAAATTTTATTAAGTTTGAAATGGTGTGTTATTTGTGATTTCTTGTTTATTGTAATTTGAGGCCTCGAACGGGTTTGCATAATAATTTGGAGATGGTTAGTGTGATTGGACGGGATCCAGGGGGCTTCGGGTGGAATACAGGTGGTTAATGAATCGAAAATAGAACATATGGAATGGCTGAAGTGCACTAGTCCAGGTGTAATAACACATGCACAAGTTTGACCGCAGATGCTTAGCCACAGAATCAAGAGAATGATCACAAGTGCGGTTTGGGGGAAGAAGGGCAGTGATCACAGGTGCAGAGATTTACCCGCGATGAGGGTACACATCTGCACTGAGGAGACAGGAGAAGTGGGTTTTGTACTTGAACCTGGGACCGCAGAAGCGGCACATGCGCTGCAGAAGTGTTCTATGCACCGCAAGCGCAAAAAAGGTAGTAAGGTTTCTTTAAAACTGGGGTTTGGCCCATTCTTTTCCATTTTACTCTTGTCTGGACGATTATTGGAGAGCTTCAAGTGGGGGTTTCATCATCAATGACAAGATAAGTTATCCCCACCTATCTTGAGTTAAATACATTGATTATGTAGATTTTAGTATGAAAATTGATAGAAATTTGGGAGTTTGAGGAAAACCTAGAAAATTGGTATTCTTGGATTTTTACCTCGATTTTGAACATGAAGTTGGGAGTAAATTATATATTTGAGTTCGTGAGGTTATGGGTAAACTTTATCTTCAAAGAATTTTGGAATCCGGGCATGTAGGCCCGAGGGCAATTTTTTCGACTTTTCGATCGGGGTTAGGAATTGTTATAAATTTGATTATAATGAGTAATTGATCAGAGTTTACATAATTATTGGCTAGTTTTGGAGTAATGTGCATCGATTTGAGTCTTCGGAAGGGTGTGGAATTCCAGTTATGGAATTTTGGAGCGATGCAAGTCTCCTTTCTAACCTTGTAAGAGATAATTGTCCCTCTATGTGAATCAATTGGATATGTGCTCCTATTTGTGGGGGATACATACACATAAAGTGACGAGAGTCCATGCGTAACTACTATCATGCATAAGTCTGGGTAGTCTAGGACCCAAAAGCATGCTCTACTTGAAATATTTGGAATCTTGTTGTCAATTTAAAATGCATAAGTAATATTGAATTGGTAAATAAATTTCTAAAGGAATTAAAAATTATATTCTTGAGCTTTAAAGAGAATGGCCATTTCTTTGGTTAATTTTTTCCCCCGATGAAGTCTTGATTGAATGTTTAAAATGCGTGTTTCTATGTGTACCTACATCATATGTATGATTCACAATTGGGGTGATTTTTTATTTATATTTGACTGCGTCGCATGTATTATTCGCGAGTGGGGAAATAGATGCATCTATGGTTCGTGCCATTTGACCTTCTGGCAGTGTACAGTTTAAATATTATTGGATAGGGACGTACGTCCTCGGCATGATTTACGCATGCTTGTATTTCTTTCCTTGATATTTATAAATGAGGATATTGCTTCACTGGATTGATAATAAATGTATTAATGATGAAAATAGATTTGGGAGTTTTCTTTGAATAAAGAATTATTTTCTTGCTTCATGCTATTGAGTTACAACTATTTTTATAAAATCCTTGATTTGCTATATTGGAATATCATTATTGGACCACTAGCAAGTGTCGAAGTTGACTTCTCATCTATACTTCTTTGATATTAGTCGGGATACTTACTGGGTACATGTTATTTTCGTACTCATGCTACACTTGCTGTGCATTTTTGTTGCACGGTACATGCATATCTAGTGGCCAGGTTTGACGCAGTAGCATGATTGATACAGAGATTTAGGTGAGCTACACTTCTCGAGACGATCCGCAGCCTGCAGAGTCTCCTTCAAAGTATTTTATTGTACTTTCTTTGGACAATCCAACTTGTTCCCGGACAATTATTGTATTGTTTTAGTAGAAATTACTCATGCACTTATGATGCTGGGTTTTGGGATGTCTAATGGATTATTAGATATTTTAAGATTGCTAAAGGTATCATTATTTATTTAGTGAAATTTATCATTTATTATTTAATGTTTAAAGAGAAATGATTTCAAATAATATTAAAACAAGAAGTTTCTAGTTAGTTGGTTTTGGCTTGCCTAACTGTGGTGTCCGACGCCTTCATGGCCCTTAGTGGATATTGGGTCGTGATAACACAATATCAGAGCACTAGTTCCCTTAGGTATCACGAGTCATGAGAGATTCTAGAAGAGTTTTGCGAATCGGTACGGAGACGTCTGTACTTATCTTCGAGAGGCTACATGGTTTTTAGGAGCACTTCCATTCTTGATTCCTCATCATGCAATTCGATTTCCTTTTAGGCTTATGCCCTTGTTTCCTTCCCACTCAATCTTATGCGACGCGAAACGCTTATTATTAATTGGAATTAAGGAATTTTAATGGTACTACAGATGTGGTGCCTGATGTTTCTCCCGACATAGTTGGTAGGGCTATTGTCGTCGCTTAATGGAAGGATATTATGTCATTTCAACGCGGTAACTGCAATTTTGAGAGCTTGAGGCTATGCACAGGTTGCTATGATGCTCATGGTTAGTTATCACACAATGTTGATGTGATAGTCAGATACTTGCTCATGTGTTGCGTCAATGGATGACTTGAAAGGAGGTCTACTCAGTGCATGATTCAAAGATTAAATATTTTATCTCCGGCGCATGAAAGGCAATCGAACTATGAATTGTCAGGTTTGGGTTGATAGAGTAACGAGACTTGGTATTTTCAAGTTTGGTGGAATTTTTATCCGCGACGTGGTGTCGTCGTCCTCAATTGTATGTGTTTAGTTTGCCGGTGTCATGAACTTTTGCAATTCGCCTTTGGGGCATGATATGGGAAGGTGGTATTGGAGAACCGACTGTTAGAGATTGAGGTATGCGGTGGTTCAGGATAGAATCAATATTTCTAATGTTGATGGCTCAAGAAAGATGATCTTCAGAAGGGTTTATAGTAGTAGCGATCTCTTGGTGCAAGCGCTACGAGACTAGATATTGATTTAAGGCAACAACTGGATAGCAAAGGACGAGGAAGGACATGTAGGGAGTGTCTCATGGTGATTAAACTTCTAGAAGGCCTAGTGTGGAAAAATAGGAACCGAGTGGTTTCTTAAGAGGTGAGGTTTCCCAAAGTGGGAGAGTTGTAGAGTAGCATATGGGTCCAGCGGCAGGATAACTACACACCTTGAGGAAAAGTTTAGAGTGACGTGGGAATTTTGGTGGACCGTGATTTGGTCCACGGGCTTGATTTTAAATATTGGCTATTATGCGGCGGAAGATTTGATACAGTAAAAAGGAGTTGCTTTATGTGAAGAAGGGTACAACACGACTTTGAATTGGAAGATATTGTCGCATATTTAGTTAATGTCCCTAAGGATTGGACGAACTAGTACAGTTGGTGGATGAGCTCGAGCTTAGGATGGGTTATTAGTGTCATAATGATTGTAACTCGTGCAGTAATATTGGTTGATGTCGACGTGTATCTTCCACATATGGATTATCTCTTATGAGCAGGTTAGTAGTCGCGTGGTTGGCGAGCATCTATGAAGGATTTTACTGGTTATCAGGTAATAGGTCAAATGTACGGTTATGGTTTGTGATCCTGATAGTTCATGAAGGTCAAACAGAAGGATTTCGAGGAGTTTGGCGAGTGGTTGTGCAAGACCATGTCAACAATGAAGAAAGAATCTTGGTGGATTTTCGAGTTGTGTAATGGTGTCTTCAAGCTAAGTAGGAAGAGTCCTACCGCCTACGATTGGGTGCATGGTTATCTACTTATGAGTTTTTGGCTATCAGCATAAGGGCAAGATATTTCAGCTAAGGGAAAAGAATATAAGTGGTAATTTGAGAAAATAGTTTGAGAGATGTGTGCCATAAATTGCCATATCAATTATGTTCAGGCTTAGGGAAGGTTTAGGAATAACCCATAGCAATACATAGTGGAAAATAATACCTTTTCAGAAACACAACATAGTGTTGAAATTGTCAGCAGTCGAGAATTGTCAGGACCAATTTTAGCAATCAGGTATAGAACAAGGGAATATTTTTCAAAATTTTAAGTTTTGATAATCAGGCGCCCACCTATAGAACAACGAAATATTTTTCAAAAAGTTTAAATTTTACAATCGGGCGCCCGCCTGTAGAATAAGGGAATATTTTTCGAATTTCAAGTATTAGCAATCAGGCGCCCACCTAGAGAACAAGGGAATATTTTTCAAAATTTTTAATTTTCAAGCTTCAGTCACCCACATGTATAACAAGGGAATATTTTTCAAAATATCAGGCTTTTGCAATCGGCGCCCACCTGTAGAACAACGGAACATTTTTTAAAAGTTTAAGTTTTGCAATCAGGCGCCCACCTGTAGAACAAGGGAATATTTTTCAAAAGTTAAAGTATTGCGAAAATTCAAGTCTTGGTAATCAGGCGTCCACCTGTAGAACAAGGGAATATTTTTCAAATTCAAGGTTTTGTAATCAAAATTCAAGTTTTAGCAATCAGGCGCCCACCTGGAGAACAAGGGAATATTTTTCAAAATTTGGTAATCAGGCACCCACCTGTAGAACAAGGGAATATTTTCAAAATATCAGGCTTTTGCAATCAGGCGCCCACCTGTAGAACAAGGGAACATTTTTTAAAAGTTTAAGTTTTGCAATCAGGCGCCCACATGTAGAACAAGGGAATATTTTTCAAAATATCAGGCTTTTGCAATCAGGCGCTCACCTGTAGAACAAGGGAACATTTTTTAAAAGTTTAAGTTTTGCAATCAGGCGCCCACCTGTAGAACAAGGGAATAATTTTCAAAAGTTAAAGTTTTGCGAAAATTTAAGTCCTGGTAATCAGGCGTCCACCTGTAGAACAAGGGAATATTTTTCAAATTCAAGGTTTTGTAATCAAAATTCAAGTTTTAGCAATCAGGCGCCCACCTGGAGAACAAGGGATATTTTTCAAAATTTCAAGTTTTGGTAATCAGGCATCCACCTGTAGAACAAGATAATATTTTTCAAATTCAAGTTTTAGCAATCAGGCACCCACCTGGAGAACAAGGGAATACTTTTTAAAATTATAAGTTTTTGTAATCAGGCGCCCACCTATAGAGCAAGGGAATATTTCTCTAAATTTTAAGTTTTGGAATCAGGCGCCCACCTGTAGAATAAGGAGTATTTTTCAAAGTTCAAGTTTTTGTAATCAGGCGCCCACCTGTAGAACAAGGGAATATCTTTCAAATTGCAAGTTCAAGTAGCTAGGCGCCCACCTGTAGAACGAGGAAATGCTTTCAACGGAGTACATTTTAAGACCAGCAATTCGGCATCAAACATAGAGGAAGAGAAAACAAGAAGCCAACAAGGCAATAAGAAGTTCCACAGGAAGGAATACCAGAAAACAAGGCAACAAAAAGTTCCACAGGAGGAAATACCAGTTAATAAAGCAACAAGAAGTTCCACAGCATGAAATGCAAGACAACAAAGCAACGAGGATTCAGAGTAAGTCGGAAGATATAGATAGGTTTTCTTGTAATCCATAGTTCATAGCTTAGTCTAGCTTCATTATTTTTCACAATGGTGTAATAAGGGGGTCTACCAACAGTAGTAGGAGCAGCAACAACAGTAAAATCACAGCCTCGATAGTCCCAACTACCAAACATTCCCGAACTATACTGACTTGATTCCTCTTCAGCCGAGGATATGTAGGCAACCTCTGAAGTAGGGTGCGCTCAAACTTTCCAAAAAATGCTTCTCACGGAGGGTTCAAATGGGTAAAATCGCCCATGTTCGCTCACTTATCTTTGCACGAAAGCTCTTCCAGTTTTCGCGCAAAGAGGGGCAGCTGTGAGCATGTGATTTTTGCCATATACGAATTACTCCCATAAATTAAAAAAAAAATTTCATTTGTTTATTTGCAATTTTGGTTTTTCGTGGCATTATTATGTTAATTGTTTGCATTTCTGTGCATTTTTAAATAACAAAAATACATGAGGCATGTGCACTTAGGAGTAATTTTGCATTTTTAGAAATTAATTAGTTATTGGTAAAGGAAATTCAAAAATGGTTTAATTTGCATTTAAGATTGTTTGTTTGGTAATTTTTTCCTTTTTAATCTTTTTAATTATGTGGTAATAATTATTGTATGGCTAATTAGGGTTTTTAGGGTAATTAGGAATTTTTTAGTTTCAAATATTTTGGAAATAAAATAAAGAAAAAGATTTAAAGAAACCCGAAAATACAATTCTATTATATACACTCTTTGAGACCGATTGTAATTAAAACCAGCCCAAAGAATTATAACCCAAGCCCAAATGCCCAATCCAATTGTCCCCCTACCCAATCCAGCCCAGGGGTGCCAAACGACATCGTTTGGCTACCTTTCATCTCAGACCTTCATTACAGATCATCCAATAGCCCTAATGTCATCTCCGAAACCAAATATAAGTGTCCGAACACTGTGTGATAACATTAGAGACAAACATTTCATCCTCGTAACGCCACCAATAAGCCACCCAAACACCACAGTCCGTCGCCAGCCGGAAATCGCTGGCAGCGGCATACCCCAATGCCTCCCAAATTTACACCATAGAAACATCTCACTCTCCTCTTCTTAATCCCATGAAGATCATCCCTCGAATCACCACCGATATGCTCGAATATCTGATCAAAATACGGCACCTCTGCCGTCTACAGCGCCAGCGGTGGCAAACCACCCCCAAATCAACACCAACAAACCTCCTCACCACCCTTACCCTAACCTTGCCAGTGATTACCCTCAAACATAGCCACAACTAGTCAAATATTCGCCTAAAGATGGCATCTCCGCCATGCACGGCGGTGGCTGCCATCCAATACCGTCAAACACCACCTTATCAACACCCCATAACCCCGTTTGCCTCCCTCAAATCTAATATGTCGCTGGTCCACAAGTTAAAAACAAAGGGACCAAATTGCAAAAGTAGGCATAAGGGTTTCCCTACTCACTTCAACTATAAAAGGGACCTATTCTTGCCTTTGAAGGCAAGACTGAATTGCCAGTATTAAGCATATATACAGTTAATCAAATTTCTACTATTTCATTGGTTTTTTTATTGATTACTGGGATTTTCAAGTTTGGAAATAATTTGTGGTTCATTTGAGGCTTAGTGTGCATTGATATTGTTTTTTTTTTCTGGATGTTTTTTGGGGTTCAAGCTGGTTGTGTATTACAATTTCTGGGTTTTTTTAGCTGAGTTTCCTTGTTTTCATTTGCTGAATCTGGGTTCACCTTGGCTATTTATCTACTGGTTTCTGTTGCATTGGTTGATTTCTTACCCCTCTTCACCTTTACATTTTCCAGGTACTTTCCTAACTATGGTTGGGAAGTGATTGTCGAGCATGTAATAGGGGTGAAAGTACACTGAAATGAAAGCTGCATCTTAAGCTGATGTCATTGTTGTCTGTATTATATCCATGCTTTGTAACTAAGCTTTAGATGTAGATGCTAAGTGGTTGTGTTTTATTTTTATTACTTATGTTCGAATTTTTGTAACTTATCTGCAAGTAGTATTTAGTATTGGGCTGTTATAATTTGGGACTGTCATGGGTTCAAACGACATATCTCAATTTATATCTCTTCAATATGAGTTTTTGTAGCTTTTAGATAGGCACTTTGCCCATATGAGATCCTGAGATCGAATAGTCATTGTTGCTGACTATATGATCTGGCACGTTTAATAATGTTATGATATTGTTAATTGCAAGTTAGTTGTTTAGGTAAGCATGTGTTTATGACTGTCATGTGTGATTTATTTATCAGTTTTGTGTTAATTTCCATCCGAGTAAGTTTCTGTGAATTGCTCTTTGTGTAAGTGTTCATATTCAGGGATGAAAATTTGTTGAATCACAATTTAACATGGTCATTAAACTAAAGTCATATAGGATCAACTGCCAACACTCCCCTCCCCCATCAGATCTTGGTCTTATTTGAGCCCAAACATTGAAATCGCTAAAAATGCAGCCCAAATTAATATGTGCTATAAGGTCTATTGTATGATGAATTAGTTAGACCATAAAACTGGGTCCTATAACTTTGGCCCAATGTTATTTCGACGTGCTTGCTATAGGCACCCTTCGGACCTAGATGGCATTTGGGTTCTAGGCAAAACGGGTGGGGCACATGCCAATTGATCCTTTAGATCAGTTGATCTTCTCGCGTAGCCCATGTGCTCATTTATGGGTTGTTAATTAATTTTCAAGATTAGTTTAGTCAAGCTAATTCCTTTAATTCAGAATTAGGTGTGTTGAGCTGAATTAAGTGATCACATGGCCCTTGTGTAGTAAACTTTGTTTAATATTTAGAACCCGAGGCGTGCCAGTTAGCTAATTTCATGGCCCTCACAAAATTAACAGAGCATTAGTTGCTTTTTAGGCGTGTTATTTAATAATCTTACCTTCTTAAAATCAGGTGTGCATTTATGTGACCCAAATCTAAATCTCAACGAAGTTGGAATGTGTCAAAATCCACATGTGCATTTATGTGACGTGGTTTGAGGAATGTTTTATCAACGTTGCAATTCTCTTTAAAATAATAATAAAAAGTGGTTAAAAAGTTTAAAAGCACATAAGTTAAAACATGTTCTAAAATCAGATAATTTAAGCCAAATATAACAGCTGAGCGACCGTGCTAGAACCATAGAACCCGGGAATGCCTAACACCTTCTTCCGGGTTAACAGAGTTCCTTACCGGAATTTCTGGTTCCCGGATTGTTAAACTGAGTCATTCTTTCCTCAATAGGGATTCTAAACAGTGACTTGGGACACCATAAAACTCTCAAGTGGCGACTCTAAAATCTCTAAAATGATGGAATCCCGTTTCGATTGTCCTTTAATTGGAAAAACTCACTTATCTATGCCCTACACCGGGTTGTGGATAGAAAAAAAGAAGATGTGACACCAGGCAGCAATAATATACAATAAAAGAGTAAACTCAGAAATTAGAACAACTCAATACCAATTGTAACACGAGTATATCCCAGGATACCATCCTGTAGTCCCTTTCATCATCTGTCTAGCGGATCTCTTGGGATATAGTCCCGTAGTCCATCATACGTATATATCTGAAGGATCACCCGAGATACTGTCCCGTAGTCCAACTATCAAAGCGAGGGGATCTACCGGAACCCCGGTCCGTAGTCCCAAATGTAAATATGCAGGGGGGATCTATCAGGAATCGAACCCGCAATCCCAAAGTAAATATGCAGGGGGATCTATCATGAATCTAACCCTTAGTCCCAAAGTAAATGTGCAGGGGTATCTATCGGGAATAGAACCTGCAGTACCAAAGTAAATATGTATGGGGATCTATCAGGCATCTAATTCGCAATCCCAAAGTAAACGTGTAGGGGGATCTATCGGGAATCGAACCCACTGTCCCATAGTATACACATGGGGATGGCTACTGGAATCACATTTGTAATCCTAATGTAAATACACAACAACAACAACAAGGAGATGTTCAGAAATGAAATTCCATCCCCAGGCAAGAAGTAGTTCTAGCCTAACATACTTCATGTAATGAAACCAAGTAAATTTAGCAAATAGGCAATTTTAAATCAACTAAACATGCTCTTCTAACTAACAACAGGCTAAATTTGCAAGTATAAACGGAAGCAGGTAAGAAAGGAACTAAATTTTAAATACTTAAAGCAAAATCGAATTTTCAACAATTAGCTCATGTATGCGCCTGTCACCTCACGTACAAGGCATTCAATTACCAAATATCATATCCTACGGGTAAGGTCCCCCACACAAGGTTAGACAAGCCATTTACCTCGAATTAGCTTAAAATCTACTTGAAGTCACACATTTTCCACGAGTATCCGACTCCAAATGGCCCAGATCTATTCAATTCAACTACATATCATAAGTAACATCTCAAACAACTGATTCTATGATTACAAAATGACCAAAACGCCCCTGACGCCAACGTCTTGGAATCAGATGGAACTTATATTTTTGGAAACCTCACACTCTCATGAGTCAATACATAATAAGAACACAAAAATTGGAGTCCAAATATCTTCTCAAATCCCAGATTGAAAATTCAAAATTTGAAGCCCTAGTTCTCCCATTTTTGTCCAAGTTTCCATGAATTTCTAGGTAAATTTCACAATAGAATCACGTTTTAGGTTCAAAAATCTGACCTCCAATAGATTCTCCTTGATTCCCTCTTGAATCTCCCTCAAAAAGCTCTCAAATACTTAGCTATGGTAAGAAAATGGCTCTAAAATCGCGGATGAAATATTTTGTATACTTTCTGCCCCACTTTTGAACTTCCTTCATCGTGATCGCGACACAAGCCTCGCGATTCGCGAAGAGCAAATATTCAAGACATCAAAAATACCCTACGCGAACAACCCCTTGCGAATGTGATGACCATATGAAATAACCTTATGTGAATGCAAGAAACCATACGCGAATGTGATGCACAAATCACCTTCGACCCATCTGACTCACTTCCTCTACGCGATCGCATACCCTCATTCGCGAATGCGATGCTCTGATCCACAGCCCTCCGCGAATGTGAAGACCATGTCGCAATTGTGTAGGATAAAACCTGGCCTTCCTCCCTTCCTTCTTCGTGAACGCAAGCCTACTCATGCGAACGCAAAGAGATAAACTCTGCAACACCTGAACTCCAAAATTTGCAACTTCTAAACACCAAAAATGGTCCGATTGGCTATCTAAAACTCACCCGAGGCCCCCGGGACCTCAACCAAAAGAACAAACACATCCTAAAACCTTATTCAAACTCGTTCCAATCATCAAAACACCTCAAACAACATTAAATTATCCAGAACCCATCGAATTCAAGCCTAAGTTTTCCAAAAACTTCCGAAATACGCTTTCGATGAAAAACCCAACCAAACCACCTCCGAATGGTCTGAAATTTTGTACAAACATCCCAATTGAACTAACAAAGCTATAGCAAATGTCGAAATTCCATTCCGACCCTCGGGTCAAAATCTCACTATCAGATCAGAGAATTCCAAAAATCAAACTTCGGCATTTCAAGCCTTAATTAGCTACGGACCTCCAACACACAATCCGAACATGCTCCTAACCCCGAAATTACCTACGAAGCTAATTGAACCATTGAATTTCCATTCTGAGTCCGTTTTCACACTGTTCCAATTGTGGACAAGTTTCCAACACTTAAGCTCTCAATTATGGACTAAGTGTCCCAAAACTCTCCGTAACTCAAAACCGAACGTCTCAGAAAATCAAATTAGGAGAAATAAACTTGGGGAAAGCAATTAATAGGGTATCGGGGCATAAATTCTTAAGATTACCGACGGGTCATCACATCCTCCTACACTTAAATATTCGTTCGTCCTCGAACGAGCATAGAGTCGTACATAAATTTGTGAAAAGATGAGGGTAACGGCTGCGCATATCTTGCTTGGTCTTCCAGGTCACCTCCTCGGCCGGCTGACCACGCTACTGAACCTTCATTGAGGCAATGTTCTTTGAACTCAACTTCTTGACATGCTTGTCGAATATAGCAATTGGCTTCTCAACATAAGATAGATCCTTTTCCAGGTAGACTGAAATGATATCCAACACGTGCGATGGATCACCGTGATATCTCCGGAGCATCGAAACATGAAATACCGGATGAACCCTTGCCAGACTAGGAGGTAAGGCAAGTTCCTAAGCAATTTCCCCAACACGCCTCAATATCTCAAAATGGCGAATGAACCTCGGACTCAACTCCCTTTCTTCCCAAACCTCATGATGCCTTTCATAGGCGAAACCCAAAGAAGAAACCGCTCTCCAACCATATAGGAAACATCACGAACCTTCCGGTCCATGTTGCTATTCTGTCTGGACAGGGCTGTACGGAGTTTATCCTGAATTACCTTAACCTTCTCAAAAGCATCTTCAACCAAATATGTGCCAAATAGCCTGGCCTCATCCGGCTCAACCCAACTCACCGTAGATCTATACCGCTTACCATACAAAGCCTCATACGGTACCATCTGAATGCTAAATTGATAACTGCTGTTGTAAGCAAACTCCACCAATGGCAAGAACTGATCCCAAGACCCTCAAAACACAATCACACACGCAAGAAGCATATCTTCAAGAATCTGAATTGTGCACTCGGAGTGTCCATCCATCTTGGGGTGAAATGTTGTGCTCAACTCCACTCGAGTACCCTGCTGAACGGCCCTCCAGAACCATGATGTGAACTGAGTACCTCTGTATGAAACAATAGAAATTGGAATACCATGCAGACAGACAATCTCCCGGATATAAATCTCCGCCAACTATTCTGAAGAATAAGTGATACACTCAGGAATGAAATAAGTGGACTTGGTAAGCCGATCCATAATAACTCAAAAAGCATCAAACTTTTTTAAAGTCCGTGGGAGTCCAGATGAAAAATCCATGGTGATAGGCTCCCACTTCTACTTTGAAATCTCTATCTACTGAAGCAACCCACCCGGTCTCTGGTGCTCGTACTTCACATGCTGGCAGTTGAGGCATCTAGATACAAATCCAACTATATCCTTCTTCATCCACCTCCACCAATGGTGTTTCCTCAAGTCTTGATACAACTTTGCGGCACCCGATGGATGGAATACCGTGAAATATGGGACTCCTCTAGAATCATCTCCCGCAGCCCATCGATATTGGGTACACAAACCCGACCCTGCATATTCAATACTCTGTCCTCGCCAATGGTCACATCTCTGGAATCACCATGATGAACCCTATCTTTAAGGGCAAGTAAATGAGGGTCATCATACTGCCGCTCCCTAATTTGACCAAATAATGAAGACCGAGAAACTAAGCAAGCTAACCTGGCTGCGCTCCAAAAGTTCCAATCTCACGAACTGGATAGCTAAGTCTTGAACATCCATTTCCATAGGCCTCTTCGAAAATAGTAAATATATTCCAAACTTCCCAAACTCTCTGCCCGACAGCTCAAGTCACCAGCCACTACATTGGCCTTGTCTGGGTAATATAAAATAGTGATGTCATAATCCTTCAGCAACCCTAACCACCTCCTCTGGCAAAAATTTAGATCCTTTTGCTTGAACAAATGTTGCAAGCTCCGATGATTAGTATAAATCTCACAAGGCACATCGTATAATGGCGCCAAGTCTTCAGGGCATGAACAATGGCAGCTAACTCAAGATCATGGACAGGATAACTCTTCTCGTGTATCCTCAACTGTCTGGACGCGTAGGTAATCACCATACCATCCTACATTAATACTGCTCCAAGGCCAACTCTCGAGGCATCACGACAAACGGTATAAGACACTGAACTTATAGACAATATCAAAACTGGGGTCGTAGTCAAGGCTATCTTGAGCTTCTGAAAGCTCGCCTCACACTCTTCCGTCCACTAGAACGAAGCACCCTTCTGGGTCAGTCTATTCATAGGGGTTGCAATCGATGAAAATCCCTTTACAAAGACCCGTCAAGCCAAGGAAACTACGTATATATGTATATATATGGGGATGGTCTAGGCCAACTCTGCACTGCCACTACCTTCTTTGGATCCACCTGAATACCCTCACTCCATACTACGTGGCCCAATTATGCCACGAAATCCAACAAAAACTCATATTCTGAAAATGCTGCATATAATTGCTTTTTCCCTTAGAGTCTGAAGAACTGTCCCCAGGTGCTGCTCATGATCATTCCCACTCCGGGAATACACCAGAATGTCATCAGTAGAGATAATGACAAAAGAGTCGATATATCGCCGAAATACATTGTTCATCAAATGCATGAAGGTTGTTGGAGCATTGTGTCAGCCCAAATGACATAACAAGAAACTCGTAATGACTGTACCGAGTCCAGAAAGAAATTCTTCGGGATATCTGGCACCCGAAGCTCTATCTTAGGTTACCATCAACTGAAGATGGTAACGTAAGCACAAATATATCTTAGAAAACACCCATTCACCCTGAAGCTGGTCAAACAAATCATCAATATGAGGCAAAGGATAGCGGTTCTTCACTGTGACCTTGTTCAACTGGCAATTATCATACACATACGCTTAGAACCATCCTTTTTCTTCATAAACAAGACATGAGGAACCCAAGGTGAAACGCTGGGTCAGATGAAGCCCTTATCAAGCAATTCTTGTAACTGATCCTTCAACTTCTTCAACTTCGGAGGTGCCATACGATATGGAGGAATAGAAATGGACTGAGTGACCAACAACAAATCAATGTCTCTATCAGGCAGAATACCCAAAAGATCTGCTAGAAATACATCGGGATTATCCTGTACCATTGGCACTAAATCAACAGAAGGGGTATCAACACCGATATCTCTCACATTAGCTAAATACGCGGCACATCCCTTCTCAACCATACGATGAGCTTTAAAAAATGAGATGACTCTACTGGGAGTGTGATCTAAAGTACCACTCCACTCAACACGTGGTACATCTGGCATGGCCAGCGTCACGGGCTTAGTATGACAATCAAGAATAACATAATGGGAGACAACCAGTCCATGCCCAAACTAATATCAAAATCAACCATGAGGAGTAGCAATAAGTCTATTCTGGTTTCAAATAAGTGACCAAACATGACCGATAAATGCATTCCACAATAAGTGAATCTCCCACAAGAGTTGAAACGTAAATAGGGAAACTCAAGGAACTCCTGAGGTATACACAAACGCAGAACAAAATAAGAAGAAACGTAAGAATAAGTGAAGCCTAGATCGAAAAGAATCGGTATACCTCTATGACAAACCATGACAAAATACCTATGATGACATAATCAGAGGCAACAACCTCGGTACGGGTATGTGGGGTATCAACTGGGGTTGTAACCATGGCCCAAAAACTCTGTGGGGCATGTTGTGGCCGAGAAGTCTGTGAAGGTGCACTCCTCAAGTCTAGGGAAATAACTCACCACATAGTGTATGTCACCACACTCAAAGCAACCTCGCGGCTGACATGGCAGTGGAAACTATAAGGTACAGGTACTCCGAAACCCCTGAACACATGAAGCCCTATGTGAGATCTGGGATGAAAACTGAGCTGGCTGACGCACGAAACCTCTACCATACCATACTCTTCTTCAAAAATAAGGACCAGTGGGTCTCCCTAATCTGCGAGGCCTACTCACTCCTCTATACTCTCCCTCCTGACCTCGTCCATCTCTCCTGGACCCACCTATCTCCTACTCGGCAAGAGAACCTCACCACCCGCTGAACTGGGACCACAGGCTGTGTCGCCATGACACTTAGACTTGACCAATGGGAACTTGCTGCTTTGGAGTTGGGGGTGGAAGGAGTCCGAGTCCCTCCCCCGACATGTGAAGTAGTCGGTACTTGAATTAATCTTGCCTGAATCAATGTACCAAACATCCTCAAGAACTGTGCCAAGGTCTCCTAAAGGGTCGGACTAGTAGTAGCAGGCGTGTCTAGTGCCTAGACTCTGGCTGAATCTGCTGGTGGTACCTCGGTGACTGCTCGCGCGGGTGCCCTTGCTGCACCACGTGCATATCCTCAGCCTCTACCCTAGCCCCGGCCTCTGATGGCTGCACTAAGGGCGCGATCATATAGAGTAGCACGTGTCCTCACCATATGTGAGAGAATAGAAGGACAGAAGTTTAGTTGTGATATCAAAAATCTCACATGACAAGGAAATCAAATGAAGTAAAATTTTCTTAACAGTTACACAACCTCTCACAGATAAGTACAGGCGTCTCCGTATCGATCAGCGAGACTCTAATAAATCGGCCTGTGTTTCGTGACTCCTATGAACCTAGAGCTCTGATAGCAACTTATCACGACCCTAGTTCGCCCTCCGTGAAACTGTCATGAAGGCACCTAGTCCCTACGACTAGGTAAGCCTAATAATGCGGAAACAATATAACTTGCAAAAATAATAATTCCAATCCAAGATTTAACATAATGGAAAACAAAATGTAAAGTGTCAATCGGCACATCCAGGATGACATCTCAACTTCTACAATATTATCCCAAAATTCGGAAACTCACAGGAACACAAGCTAGAAGAAAGATACAGTAAAGTGCTCTAATCTCTTGAGTATCTAAATCAACAGTACGATGGAAGGGGCTAACACCACAAGATAGAATAAATATGGAGACTCTTCGGTTTACGGTATGGGGGATCTATCGGGAACCGAACCCGCAGTCCTAAAGTAAATATGCTGTGAGATCTATCGGGAATATAACCCGCAGTCCCAAAGGAAATGTGTAGGTGTATCTTTTGGAAATTGAACCCATATTCCCAAAGTAAACAAATAGGGGGGAGAGCTACCGGAATCTCATATCCATAGTCCCAATGTAAATACACAGCACTAACAAGAAGATGTTCAAATATGAAATTCCATCCCAAGGCAACAAGTAATTCTTTCCTAACATACTGCATGTAGTAAAACCAAGGAAATTTAGCAAATAGGCAATTTTAAATAACCTGAACATACTCTTCTGACTAACAACAGACTAAAATTTGCAAGTATAAAAGGAAGCAGTTAAGAAAGGAACTCAGTTTTAAATACTTAAAGCAAAATTGGATTTTCAATAATTAGCTCATGTACGCACTCGTCACCTCACGTACAAGGCATTCAATTACCAAATATTATATCTTAAGAGGAAGGTCCCCCACATAAGGTTAGACAAGCCACTTACCTTGAATTAACTCAAAATCAACTAGAAATCACGCCTTTGCCATGAGTGTCCGACTCCAAATGGCCTAAATCTGTTCAATTTAATTACATATCATAAATAACATCTCAAACAATTGATTGTAGGATTAAATTCAAAGCTAAGATGCAAAATTAGGTAAAATAACCAAAATGCCCCTCAGGCCAACGTCTCGAAATCGGATGAAACTTATATTTTTGGTAACCTCATACTCTCATGAGTCTATATATAACAAGAACACAAAAATCAAAGTCCAAATGACTCCTCAAATCCTAGATTAAAATTCAAAATTCCAAGCCCTAGTTCTCCCATTTTTGTCCAAGTTTTCGTGAATTTATAGGTAAATTTCACAATATAATCAGGTTTCAGGTTAAAAAATTCTTACCTCCAATTGATTCTCCTCGATTCCCTCTTGAATCTCCCTCCAAGAAGCTCTCAACTACTCAGCTATGGTGAGAAAAATGGGTCTAAATTGCGGATGAAATATTTTGTAAACTTTCTTCCTTGTTTTGAATATCCTTCATCATGATCGGGGCACAAGCCTCGCGATCGCGAAGAGAAAATATCCAAGACCTCAAAAATACCTTACACAAATGTGACCAACCCCCCGCAAATGCGATAACCAGATGAAATAACCTTACGCGAACGCCAGAAACCATACGCGATTGCGATGCAGAAATCACCTTGGACCCCATCTAATTCACTTCTTCTACACGATCGTGTACCCTCATTCACAAACGCGATGCTCTGACGAAGGATAAAACCTGGCCTTCCTACCTTCCTTCTTCGCTAATGCGAGCCTACTCACGTGAACGTGAAGAGATAAACTCTGCAACACCTGAACTCCAAAATCTGCAACTTCTAAATACCAAAAATGGTCCGATTGACCATTCGAAACTCACACGAGGCCCCCGGGACCTCAACCAAAAGAACCAACACAACCTAAAACCTTATTCAAACTCTTTCCAATAATCAGAACACCTCAAACAACATCAAATTACCCAAAACTCGTCAAATTCAAGCCTAAGTTTTCCAAAAACTTCCAAAATACACTTTCGATCAAAAACCCAACCAAACCACCTCCGAATGGCCTGAAAGCTTGCACAAACATCCCAAATGAAAGTTTGCACGCACATCTCGAAGCTACATAAACTCTCAGAATTCCATTCTGACCCTCGGATCAAAATCTCACTATTGGACTGGAAACTTCCAAAAATCAATCTTTGGCATTTCAAGCCTAAATTAGCCACGGACCTCCAAAACACAATCCAAACATGCTGTTAACTGCGAAATCACGTAAAGAGGCTAATGGAACCATCAGATTTCCATTATGAGTCCGTCTTCACACTGTTCCAACTATGGACAGCTTTCCAACACTTAGCTCTCATTTAGGGACTTAAGTGTCCCAAGACTCTCCAAAATTCAATACCGAACGTCCTGGCAAATCAAAGTAGCAGAAATAGACATGGGTGAAGCAATTAATAAGGGATCGAGGCATTAATTCTAAGACAACCGGCCGGGTCCATAGGATGTCACGAGTTTGAATGAGCAGAGAAAGGGATTTGAATGTTTAGAGTAAGCTGCTATTATCTCAGCGTTTCCCGAGATTGGTTTTGTATGAAAGAGGCTTTGTGTCCTGGTTCTAGATTTTCTTTACAACATTAGTGCGACTAGTGGTATGAATGTGCTAACTTGTTATATGGTGCGGAAGGTCGCGGGAGCATGTGTCACAAAGAAATTGTATGAGCGTGACATGTAGTAATTTAATTGATTGAAAATTTAAACCAAGTGTGACGGTTGTGGTAATATTGCCAATTTGAGAATTTATGCCTGAAGGGCACTCGATTTATTGGGTTTTGGACAATGGAAGCTTACTCTGGTTATGATGGTCATTCTTATGAGTCATGGGAAAGAAGGATTATTATGGACTAATGAAAGGTTATTAGCATAGTACAATGCGATCAGGATCGACTTGAGGTCAATGGGTGGATTTAATGAATATGGACTCTATATCAAGCCAGATGTGTTTAGGTCAGCATAGAACTCCTTATGGAGGAGTATTCGAGCGTGGGATGTTGTCTCTTCATCGGCTATTTCATGAAATGCTATATTGTACCATGTGAGTTGTGAACAACTTGATAATTTTCTGATGTGTTGACGTTCCTGGTAGCATGGTATTATGTTAGCAGTATGACTCTTGAGTTTCATATCATATATTGCACCTCAGTTGTGCTTGAGTTTGTTTGCTTATGGCACTATATGTCTCCCCATGGATGGTATTATGTACTTAGCATGCTTGTGACCTATATTCAGTATGCTTGAGTTTCAAATCATATATTGCACCTCAGCTGTGCTTGAGTTTGTTTGCTTATGGCACTATATGTCTCCCCAGGGATGGTGTTATACACTTAGCATGCTTGTGACCTATATTCAGTATGTTGTAAGTAATGAGCAATTTAGCTCGGTATGTATCTCCTTATGTGAATTTTATGTGTGGGTTGGGTGGCACGCCACCATAGATATTTTATTTTGATCGGGTTGAACGTTGCAGCAGTATGATGTTTAGTACAATTTTCTATATTCTATTTTGTGTGTTTTATTTCTCATTTTTCTAAGGGTTGGGTAGTCCCTTCCAGAGTTCGTTTTCTTTATGTATCACGTTCGAATTGGTAGCCTATTAGCACGTCGTGGTTGCACATGAGACTTTTGATCATGATTAGGGTGGCTTATTGCCTGAGCAGTTTGTACTGGGTGAGATAAGGTTATTGATGGATATAAATTATTCATATATATATATATTTAATATAAAAATATAATATTTTAGATATAAAACATGACCAATTTATATCCTTTCGCACTTTTCTAATAATTCTCGCACGAAAAAGAATATATGAAAAAAGAAAAAAAGAAAGAATCTACAGTTCAAGGAAGAAGGATGCATCTATGATAACTTCGTCTAAGGCTACACAAATTCAAGAGATACAAAAATTATGACAAATTCTCACCAAAATTTCATGACAAATTTCCATGTCAATTTCTCATCAAGGCCATATGATATATTGATATTATCTTGCAAATCCTCACCAAGGTCTTGTAGGAATTTTCCTATAAATATGTATATATTTTTAAAAGAAGATCATCCCACTTTGTATCCAATTTCTTATCTATTTTTTAAAAATTTCTAAAGAGAAAGAGAAGAGTAATCCTGGTCTCTTTCTCTAGTATCTCTTAGTAGTAAACATATTCTTAGTTTTTTGAAAGTATTTTTAGCTTTTCTTACTTCATAATGAAGTAATTTTTTTGTTGGGATAGTTGATGAAGCTTGATATAATTATAATACTATCTTAGTTTCAATACATTATTGGCTTGAAACACTATTTACATTTCATACTGTGCTGGAATGGTGATTTTTTGATTATTATTATCACATCTACATATTTTATTTCTAAGTTATTATTATATTAATTTTGTAATTCTCATGAAGCAAAATTAATATATAATAACTGATGAATAGAATATTAGAAAGGAGACTCACCTTGCTCCGAGCTTTCATAACTGGCTTCCAAGCCCTTTCGATGACTCAAATAGATTCACAACGCTCCAACTAGTGAGAAAATCCATAAATATAGGCTCTAGTACCCATAATAATTCAATTTAGATAAATTCCTAACTCCGCTCGAAGAGTTGACAAAATCTCCCTTGGGCCCATGTGCCCGGATCCCAAAAAACCACAAAATCTAACAACCCATCCCCATATATCAAATTCCTATAATGAAGGACCTTCAAATCTAGAAATTTTGGTTTTCGAAAGTTTACAAATTTTCTCAAATTTCTTCCATTTGATTCACTAATACTTGATAAAAATAACCATGAAATCATTAAATATAATCACCTTTGGATATAGAAAACTTACCCCAGTTCATATGGTGAAAATCGCCTAAAAATCGCTTTAATCTAAGCTCCATAGCTCAAAGAATGAGTAAAAATCTCGGACTGCTCGATTTATACACCATCAAGAAATTTCGCACCTGCAGTTACTGTTCATGCAGGTGTGGTACTGTTCACACACTGCAGTACTGTTCACGCACCTGCAGTTACTATTCACGCAGGTGCGGTACTGTTGATGCACCTGCGAAAAACATAGCAGCTTCCCAGAAATTTCAGCACCTTTTAGTTTCACTAAAAATGTTCTAACTCCATCATATGAAATTGGTATTTGGCAATTCTTGTTCCTATGAGTCAAAAATAATAATACGAACTTATTTCTTCAATCAAAACTCAATTCGGAGCTCGTTTACTTGATGTGGTACCAATTTTGCTCGTTAATTAATTAACTCATATTTTTCGCTAAAAACTCAATCGCAGCTTGATGAAATTATGCCAGTTTCCAGATCACTCCTATAATTCATTATCGAAATCGCAGAAGTCTCGAAATCGAGTTTCGATCTCCAGAACTAAAAATAGACCTTTGGATCATTACATGCTTGTACTCAAAACACCAAACTCTTCCCAAAACTCCTGCAAAACTCATTCGAGCCCCATAGGATCCCAACCAAGTATACTAACAAGTCCCGTAACGTGATACAAACTTAGTCAATGTCTCAAATTACATTGAACAATACTAAAACATGAATCGCACTCCAATTCAAGCTTAATGAACATTAGAATTTAAAACTTCTACATCCGATGTCGAAACTATTAGATCACGTTCGATTGAGCTCAAATTTTGCATACAAGTTGCATTCGAAGTTACAAACCTACTCCAACTTCCAGAATTGGATTCCAATCCAGATATCATAAAGTTCACTTCCGGTCAAACTTCTTGAAACCCTTCAAATTTCTAACTTTAGTTAAATGACTCCAAAATGACCTCTAAACCTCCGAATTCACTTATGATCGCGCTCCCAATACAAGAATCACCATATGAAGCTGTTTCCAGACTCGGAATCCTAACCAAACATCGATTACACTGAAATGCACTTCAAGCCAAACTTATGAAATTCTTTCAAAAATGCTAACTTCTACTATAGGCGCCGAAACGTCCCCGGGTCTTCCAAAACCCGATCCGGACATATGCCCAAGTCTAAAATTATCATACGAACCTGTTGGGACCTTCAAATCTTGATTCCGAGGTCGTTTACTCAAAAATTCAATCTTAGTCAATTCATTCAACTTAAAGTTTCTGAAATGAGAATTCTCTAACCAAATCAACTCCGAACTTCCCAAAATTCAATTTCAACCATGCGTACAAGTCATAATACCTTAAGTGAAGCTGCTCATGGCCTCAAACTGGTGAACGACGTGCTAGAGCTCGAAATGATCGGTCAGGTCATTACATTCTCTCCCACTTAAACATACATTAGTCCTCGAAGAACTGCGCTGGAGTTGCACGAAAGTACTATTTAACACATGTTGCACCTATCCGTGCTACCACAACTCAGTTGAGCATATTAACTCGATCAATTTTGAAGATATTCCCTTTTATTCAAACAAATAAGCTTAGAGCCAAATTCCAACATCCGGTATTCTCTGCCAGACCTGTTTCCAATATATGAACACTGTACCAATCACTACATGAGGTACCAGGACATGAATACATGCCTTTGCTGAATTCTCGCCATGCATCACATTATTCACAGGACCATAACAACATTCTCTGATCGTAATAACATACATCCCTCGAATCTGATGCTCACAACGCACCTTAAGATATATATACGTCTTGTTCCAACTCTCGCAATACCGCCACGACAGAAGAGATATGTTAAAATGCATAAGCAACTACCAAGTCAACAAATCATTGAGGCTTCACTCCTGACAAGAACATACTTCATTATGAACCAAATAATGCCTTTTCCTCTTTAATATACTTCATACAATTCGATTGCATCGATCATAGATCACCCAGTATAAACTGCTCAGGCAACAAGCCACCCCAGATATGACCAAATGTCTTGTATGATGCCACAATGTGCCAATAGATTACCAACTTGAACGTGATACATAAGGAAACCACACTCTGGAAGGGACTACTCAACTCACGCTGCTAATATGGACTTTCCTCAGAAAATGGTAAACAAGACACATAAAAATTATAATACAGAAAACATGTACTCAACATCATACTTAGTTTAATTCTTCAATCAATCAACTACATGCCACGCTTATATAATATTCCCGTGGGATACTCTCTCAGGATCTTCCGTAATAGATTAAAACTCTGCATATTTATACCACCGGCTGCACTAACTCTGAAAAGTGATCAAGACTCCATAACCAGGATACAAAGCCTCTTTCATAAATCACTGACCTTAGGCAATGCTGTAGACAATACCAACTTATTCCAAATATCCAAATACCTTTCCTGCTCATCTGAGCTCGTGACATCCTCATCAAACACCAATCCGCAACCTTGATCCTCACCTTCAAATTTTATACCATTCACTGCACCTAACAAGCCATGCGATATAACATATTTTTTATCATACCCCTGGAACCACTAGTAGACTAATACTTCATCAAATAAAACTTTTCACTTAACTCATTTTAGGAAACCCATAGCAACACACAAGTGAATTCTAATAACCGTAGAACATCCAAATCCTCGAGTAGTGGCCTAATCCACCACACGCTTCTGAGACCTAGCTACACATAACATGCCATAATACTTGAATACTTCCCAACATTATCAATTACGCTAGCCGTTGAGCCTTGTACGCACCGCCATCACTATGCCAATTCAACCATGGCTAACCAATCTATCTTCTTCTAATTCATCCTTAACTTGCCTTAGAGATAATAATAGCTCCATTCCTTACATCACCAACCTGAATCAACACTCAACTTGAGTGACCCCATCCCTCGAGGCAGCCCTGTCTCCAAACCAATGAATCGTTTTACACACTCCTTGCATGCACCTTTACATCTTCAACTGATACACCCGTTCTAATGATTCCTTTACAAATCCAAAGTAAACATTCTGATCGTCTTATCATAAGCTACTACAAAAGCTTGATTCTTAAATATTCTATGGGCTTGAACCCTTAGAAACCACATTTTCTTACCTTTGAATTCACTAGGACCATTATTCAGAGTCACCCACTCTTACATGGTCCCGAATATAATAAATTGCAAGGCTCCGCTAGCATATGACCACCCCCTCAAAGAGCACCTGGTCAAATCACCTTCCTTGAAACTCACTTCTACGTGAAGCATAACTCCTGAGTCTTCCCAATGCCCGAACATGAATTGATGATGCCAATTATAGAACTCATTCTTCAATTCTTTTGCTTAAACTACTATTGATGTTCTCTTTCCTTAGTCGCGGTAACCCATCGATATGCCTATATCTAGAAATCTCACAGATAGGCGATCGGACAATCTAACCGTAGGTGGTGGAACTCTCCCTCTTAGCTTGAAGCCACTATTACATAACTTTGGAACCCACCAAGACTTTTTATCTCTTATTTACATGACCTTGCAGAGTTAAACCGCCAAATTTCTTGAAATCCTTCCTTTAACATTTTATGAACACTCTGAATCTCTAGAAACATTCACATATTAGTCCTCTTACCGGATAATTAATATAATCCTTTGCTGAAGCTTTGTCAACCACGCGACCGTTGATCTGCTCATAGTAGACATCCCCCAAATTTGGAGACTACGCGTCGACATCTTCTAACGTCGCAACACAAGGTTCAATTACTACAACATAAATAATCCATCCTGAGCCCTTTATTATCCACCAGCTGCACAACTGCATTCATTCCTTTTGTACATTAACTAAATGTGCGACAATATCTTCCAATTCAAAGTTATATTGTATCCTTCTTTATATCAAGCAGTTGATTTTCGTCATATCGAGTCTTCCGCCATTATGCTAGCCAATATTTCAAATTAAGCTCGTAGACCCAATTACCGTCCACTAAAAATTCCCAAATCACTCTAACTTTCCTCAACTGTGTAATTATCCTCCCACTGAATCCACGTGCTGCTCTGCCACTCTCCCAGTTTTGTCGGGCCCTCCTCTTTAATAAACTATTCGATTCCGCTTCTTACACTTAGTGTTCTAGAAAGTTAACCACCGCCTGACACTTCCCACACATCCTTCCTCATCATTTGTTGCTCAGTTGATAGTACTGATAAGTTAGGATTTTAACGTGTTTATGCCCCTACTTGCCTATGCTCTGAGTATAAATTTCTACAAAATAGTCCCGAAATCCTCACAAGTTGTGCTTGATTGTAGGTTTGATCGACAAAGTAACGAAATGTCAAAGATCGGCTCAAAAAGAGTGTAACCTGATCAAGTGTCAAATATTAAGTGAAGTGAAGAAAGAGGACCTAGTGTGGTCCGCGTGAAAGTAATTGGGATCATACTAGGAGATTCAAAGGCAAGGCATATTAAGGCTAATGGCTACTGCTCAAGTGTCAAATGGATTCTCGTAGTCTGCCCTCAGGCTTCGCGGCCGCTTGACTCATTTGTGCAGTCCCCGTGAACAAGATTCAGAGAGATTTTCTAAGAGCCAAGTCAAAGCCATGCGGCCCGTAATCGTCACAACACGGTCCGCGCCAGACCCCTTTCGCGGCCGCACTAATCATTTGTGCGATCCATGTCCTCCAGTTCAGAAAGTTGAAAATTGCTAAGTCTAAGAGCTAGTGCGTCCACGGTTGATTTTATGCTGCCCGCATTGACTCCGCAGGGGTATTTTTTCTAGTTTTTGCAGCCAAGCATTAATAGAAAATTTTACCATTTTTAGGTGAATTTTTTTATTCACAAACGTAACTGAGCACATGGGAACGATATTGTAGCCATTTTTGCCATTTTTGGTCTTCATTAACAATATATTACTATAGTTTATTCTTAGTAATTGATTAATATGTTAAGGTCTTCATCAATTTCTTTTGTTCTTTCTTTAATTATGTGTAGCTAAACCCGTTAGATAGGGTTGTGGCTCAACCCTAGTGCGGGTAATTGTTGAGTGTTTCCATCTAGGGTTAGATTCATATTGGGTGTTTGCTATTTGGGTTGATTTTATGTTTTTATCTGAGAATTGGTGGTTGCAAATATTTATTCAAGCTTAGTGGGTTTAACTCTTCTTGAGAAAGAGAGTCTATGACCTTAAAATTTACGCAACAAGGAATTGGGATGGACCCATGAGAAATGGTAGTCCCAATTAACGGGTTAAATCTTAAGAGAGTAATCACCCTACTTGAAACCTAATTGCTTGGTCTAACAGGCCTACCCAATTGGTCTCAAGAGAGTCAATTGGGCAAAATCACTCTTTCTACCGAGAGGTGTGAGAGTGGGTACAATTGTGCAATGGTTATAGCAAAGCCCCAAACATGTCAATCTATCCGTGGTAGTTTCTACCCATTAATTAACCACCTAGGAGATGCCACAGCCTAGTGTCTTTCTCCCTATTAGATACAACTTAGTAATATTCTCTTAGCGTAATTTAGCTTTAATCCTTCGTCCCAAAAATGTTTGAAGTGACATTAGAAGTAAAAATACATCTCTAGGATAGACAGAAAATACAACTTCACTACTAGCTCCTTGTGGAAATACGATCAAGACCACTATTTAGGTAAAAGCTATTGCGACCCGCTGTTCCTACCTTTGTGTAGCGTTGGGTGGGCAGAGATCACTTTTTGGCACTGTTGTCGGGGAGCTTATAGTAACGACTATCTGTTTAATTAGTTTTGTGTTTGGCTTCTCTTTCCTTATTGTTTACTAATTTCATTTGTGTCAATCACTCTGGTACACATGGCTCTTAATGCAAATCACCCTCTTGGAAATGTTATGGCGAGGGAGGAGGTAGATGATCTTGATCAAGAAGAGGTTCGTAATTTACCTCAAGCTCCATGTAGAGGCTGTCAGGCCAATGCAAATGATAACAATCCTATCCCAGAACCTCCTCCGCCACCGCCAAGAGTGGCTCCAAGAGTTCTCCCAAATCAAGGGTATGCAAGTGCTATTGTTCCTCCCCGAATCCGAGCGGGGAACTTTCGAATCACAAATGTCATGTTGACCTTGCTCGAGCAAAGAGGATATTTTACAAGCACCTCTAATCAAAATGTCTACAAGCACTTGAAGGTATTTGTTGATACATGCTGGGGTAGCAAGAAGACATACGTGTTCGAGGATGCTTTGAGATTGACGCTTTTCCCATTCTCTTTTCGGGGTAAAGCATTGGATTGGTTAGAAAGGCCCCCAATCATTCCATCACAACTTGGGATGAGTTGGCGGATAAATTCATTGGCAAGTTTCTCACCAAGGCATATGGCAGCACTTCGGGGTGAAATCTTAGCCTTCAAGCAAGAGCCAACGGAACCTTTGCATGAAATCTGGGAGAGATACAGAACAATGGTGAAGGAGTACCCTAATAATGACATGACCGACGCAATGGTACAACAAACTTTTTATCGGGGCATCAACACCATGAATCAATGTATTGTGAACTAATTAGCCGGAGGGAACTTTATGAAAATTTCTTGCCAAGAGGCATGTGTTGTACTTGATGAAATGGCCGACACCTTTTCGGCATGGAAAAGCCGAGCAAATGTACCCCAAGGTGACCCCACGGTCATCCATTTATACAAGAAATTACACGATCATGGTCAAGCTATTATCGAGCTTACAACAGCTATGAATCAATTAGTGAAGGCGCAATAGCAACAAGTTCAAAACCCACGCCAAGTCAATGTAATGAAAGGTGTCTCGATGTTGAAAAGGAGGCACAGAGGGCAACAACAACCACAAGGTAGTTGTGAGCAATTTGACAACAACAATGATGGTGGTGGTTATTCGAATAAGTACTGTGATGAACAAAGCGAGGAATGTCAATATGTGAATAACTACCATGGAAATAGAGAAAATCAAGGGAATCAACAATGGCATCCCGAAGGAAATTGGGGAAATCAAAATGGCGGTGGAAATTGGAACTATAACAACCAACAACAAGATGGTGGCAATTGGAACAACAACAATTAAAGCAACAATTGGGGAAATCAAAAAGGTGGTAGTAATTGGTGTTGGAAACACGTTCTCAAGGCATTATACTAAAAGTGTGTTCATATTTGTAGGTTTTGATGAATGACAAACTATGCGCAAATTGACATATGACGAGGTCCAAGCACAAGCGCAAAATTGATATATAACGAGATTCAAGCACAAGACAAAGATCGAGATTAAGTTTTATATGAGTCGGTATTTAATTGTGATCTTGATCCGACAACTTAAACTCAAGACTTGTCTTCTCTCGTAAAAATAATTGTAACAAATCATGCATATTTAATTTAGAGCAAAATGATTTTAAATAATGCATATTTACTTTAGTCAAAATGATTTTTAAACATGCCTCTAAAATCTGGACTAAGATAATCGATTATGTACTTATGATAATCGATTATGTTTAAGTCAGCTGCTTGACAATCGATTGTGAACTTATGACAATCGATTGTGTTAAGGCAGTGAGCATCAGATTTTTCAAATCTGCATGACAATCGATTGTGAACCTTATGACAACCGATTGTGATGAGGCAGTGACCATCAAAGTTTTTCAAAGCTCAAAACAATCGATTGTGAAGCTAATGACAATCGATTGTGAAGAGACAGTGTCCATCAGATTTTTCAAAGTCACAAAATAATCGATTGTGAACTTATGACAATCGATTGTGTTGAGGCAGTGTCTTCCAGACTTTTTCAAAGTTATTAAATAATCGATTGTGAACCTATAACAATCGATTGTCAAGAGGCAGTGTCTAAATTGATTTTTCAAGACTGATATATAATCGATTGTTAACTTAATATAATCGATTGTATAACTGATCGTTGCCAAAATGTTTTCAAATACCGCCTGGTAATCGATTATTGATTTCCTATAATCGATTGTTTTAATTAAAATCTGGAAAGGATTTTTTGAACGTTGCTGAGTAATCGATTGTAGATTTCTGACAATTGATTGTTTTAAGTAAATTCTGGAAATGATTTTTTGAACGTTGCCAGTAATCGATTATTGATCTTAGATAATCGATTGTTATGCGTAAAATCTGGGATTGATTTTTGGAAGAACTGGCAAACAATCGATTGTGGTAATTTGAAAATCGATTGTTACAGAGTAAAATCAACAATTCTTAATTGGCAATTAGGAAACGGTAATACAAAGTTTTTCAACTATAAATACAGCTTCAATTCAGTCTTCTAAACACAACAACTGATCATACAATTGCTAAAGCTTGCATACTTTATTGCTTATCATTTTATATTCATTACATAAGCTTTTGAGAGCCAAATTCTTGTCGAAAGTTGTTGCGATCTTGAGCGTATTCTTTTTACTCATATCTACTCTTAAAGGAGTGTCTTGTTTGAGTGCTAAGTGTTTTTGTAAACTTGAAGGGAAGTGTTAGTCCCTTGTGTTGTAAGAAGGAACTTGTGTTTCCTTGGTTGAAGTCTTGGAGTGTTGTATCTCCGAGCAAAGGATGTTGAGGCTTGTGTCCTTAAGTTGTAACGGTTTGTTGAGCACCCGTAAGCTTAACAAGTTAATGGAAATCTCGAAAGAGTCTCTCGGGGACTGGACCAGCCACGGGTTGTGGTGAACCAGGATACATCGGTGCGTTTGTTCTAATTTATTTACTTATCGCACTTATTTATTTCCTGCAATTTTTAAATTCCGCAAGTTTACGCTAATTTTTATTATAACGCTATTCACCCCCCCTCTAGCGTTAAGCGTATTATCTAACAATTGGTATCAGAGCCCAACTCTCTGAAGACTTAACCGTTTGAGAGAAATATACATGGCTTCTACTCGTGATTCTTTAGCAAGAATAGGTGAAGGACAATGCTCCACCCGACCACCACTATTCGATGGTACAAATTATACATACTGGAAGGAGAGGATGAGAATATTTGTACAATCAATTAGTTTTCATCTTTGGAAGGTCATAATGAATGGAGAACAAATTCCAACCAAGAAGGTTGAAAATGAATGGGTCCCAAAATCCGAAGATGAATACGATGCGGATGATATCCGAAAGGTGCAAAATAATGCTAAAGCTATTAATTTATTATATTGTGCTGTAAATGGTGATGATTACAGGAAGATATCTAGTTGCACAACGGCGAAGCAAATGTGGGACAAGCTGGAAATTACGTACGAAGGTACGGACCAGGTAAGGGAAGCCAAAATTGATTTCCTAACCCATGCATATGAATTGTTTCACATGAAGGAAGGCGAAAAAGTCGATGAGATGTTTGAACGATTTTCATAAATCATAAATGATTTACATGCTCTTAAGAAGACCTTCACGGATAAGGAACTTGTTCGAAAAATTCTCCGAAGTCTCACTCCGGAATGGCGATCCAAGGCCGACGCGATTCAAGAATCCATTGGCATTTCAAATGTCACCATCGACGCATTAAGAGGTAATCTTAAAACTTATGAATCTACTATACTTAACCCTCTTGTTGATGATCAAAGGAAGAAAAGAATCGCTCTCAAGGCAAGCACAAGCCGACCTCAAAATGATGAGGACGGAGACAACGAGTTCGGACTCGTTATCAAGAGATTTCAAAAGGCCATGCGAAAAGAGTATGAACGAAAGGGCAAAAAGCAAGGAGATCAAATAAAGTGCTATGAGTGCGGAGAAACCGGGCACATTAAATCAAATTGCCCAAATGCTAAAAAGGAGAAGAAACCATTCAAGAAGCAACAAGCATACATATCTTGGGGAGGCGACTCCGGTGACGAGTCAAGTGAGGAAGAAGAAGACGAAGCCGCAAATCTTTGTCTTATGGCACAAGAAGACAACAAAGAAGAGGTATGTCAAATTTCTTCCAAAAATTTCTTTTCCCTTGAAAAAATGCAAAATGCTTTTGATGAGTTGTATAGCGAATTTATTAAAGCTTCAAAAACTGTTAAGATTATAAAAGAAAATGCTTCTTTAAAAGAAAAAGATTTTCAAAAACAACTCTCTTTTAAAGAAAAGGAATTGGAAAAACTGATTTTAGAAAATGAGAAGTTGAAAGAGGAAAACAAATTTTTTGGCAAGAGAAGCGCCGACAAGCCCGAGAGTTCTAGAAATTGTACTTCTTGCATGCATCTCAAAAATGAAGTAGAAAGGCTTAAGGGCACCTTAGATAAGTTTAACTCTTCTCATAAAAATTTGAATGAAGTGCTTGTTAATTTGAAGTCGACCAAGCATGGCATAGGTATTAGAAACGAGCCTAAAGAGAAAGTTGAAGCCAACCCCCAACCACCTAAGGCTCAACCTAGGATAAATAAAACAAATGTTCATCCTAGATACAACAAACCTAGAAATGGTTTTCATCAATCGCAACCTAGAAATAATCATGCTAGAAATAATGCACATTCTAGGCCAAACACTAGAAGGAATTTTGAACCTTTTAGAACACCTAGAAATGACTTCCAACCTAGAAACAACTATTCTAGAAATGATGCATATCCTAGAACAAATGGTAGGAGAAATGATTTTCATGATTTGCGCAATAGTTATATTGTCAAGAATAGAGTAAATGAATTTCGTCCGTCCAATTACTATCAACCTAGAAGGATGCATAATCCTAACGTGACTTGTCATTATTGTAGACGAATTGGACATATTGCTCCTGCTTGTTTTACACGACATAGACATAACACTCAATCACATCACTATGATTTGCCTAACCCCCAAGGACCCAAAATGGCATGGGTACCTAAAACTCATTAATCTGTTTTGTAGGTATGTTTGAAGGGATCAAGTGTACTATGGTACCTTGATAGTGGATGCTCCAAGCACATGATGGGAGACGAATCCAAATTCCTTCAACTAGAACACAAGGAAGGGGGAAGTGTTATTTTTGGTGATAACAACAAAGGAAAGATTATCGGCATCGGATCGGTCGGTAAGGATGAAATTTCTTCCATTAAGCATATATTACTTGTGAAAGGTTTAAAACATAATCTCTTGAGCATAAGTCAATTATGTGACAAGGGAAATCTTGTTTTATTTGATTCGGATGAATGCTTAGTTTTTAGACGTAGCGATTTTAAAATTATCCTTCGTGGTTTTAGAATGGATAACATTTATATGGTTGATCTTGCAAATTCTTCACCCGAATATGTGAATTGTTTAATGAGCAAAGAGGATGATTCTTGGTTATGGCATCGTAGAGTAGCTCACATCAACATGCATCTTTTGAACAAATTGGTTTCACAAAATTTAGTTGTTGGTCTTCCAAATTTGAAATTTGAAAATGACTCTATTTGTGATTCTTGTCAAAAAGGGAAGCAAACAAAAGCATCTTTTAAATCGAAAAATATTGTTTCAACTACTAGACCATTGCAATTGCTTCACATGGATTTGTTTGGACCATCTCGCATTGAAAGTCTTGGTAGAAATCGCTATGCTTTTGTTATTGTTGATGATTATTCCAGATTTACTTGGACGTTATTTCTTGCCCATAAAAGTGATGCTTTTCAGAATTTTAAATATTTTCTTAAACGTGTTCAAAACGAAAAGGAAACAACCGTCACTTCAATCAGAAGTGATCATGGGGGAGAGTTTGATCACAATCTCTTTGCGTACTTTTGTGACGAACTCGGTATTGAGCATACCTTTTCCGCTCCACGAACACCACAACAAAATGGGGTGGTGGAAAGGAAAAATAGGTGTCTCGAAGAGATGGCTAGAACCATGCTCGAAGAGGCTAAGATTCCCAAACATTTTTGGGCGGATGCCGTGAGTACCGCATGCTACGTTTTAAATAGAGTAGTCATAAGGCCAATACTCATGAAAACCCCTTATGAACTCTACAAGGGAAGGAAACCAAATATCTCCCATTTTAGAGTATTCAGTTGTAAATGTTTTATTCATAACAATGGAAAAGATCAGTTGGGAAAATTTGATGCCAAATCCGATGAGGGAATTTTTATTGGGTATTCTTCACGTAGCAAAGCATATAGGGTATTTAATAATAGAACCCAAACTGTGGAGGAATACCCTCATATTGTGTTTTCCAAAAATAATGCTCGCTTGGCGAGAAAGGATTCTTGTTCTGATCTTGCAGGCATTTTATATAGTCTAAAAGACAAAGTACAAGAGGAAACTCCTAAGGAAATTCAAGATGAAATCTTGGAACAATCAACGGAGGAAGCGCCACAATTGGAGAAAGAAACGAAAATGCCTAACCAGTGGAGGACAATCAAAGATCACCCTCTCGAACAGGTAATTGGCGTAATTGGCGACGTCGGAGAAAAGGTAAGTACCCCAAACTCTCTTAAGAACACCTTAGGACACACTTCTTAAGAAACACGTTCTCATTGCATCATTTCGTTACAAACTACTAAGTTGAGCGTCGGAGACGTCTAATTCTCTTTTGCAGGTATCGCCCTAAAGGCAGGGGGAATTATAAAGAAATGGCATAGAACAATCGATTGTTACAGAAAATAATCGATTATTTTACTGTGCGGACAATCGATTAGCAAGTATCACTAATCGACTATTCATGTTTGATGCGTATTATGCACTTGTGTTTAATAATCGATTACCGTCTCAGCCATTCAGTACTGCTTTCCTAAAACAATCGATTGTTTCATAAATATAATCGATTATTTTCCGAGTCAGAAAATCACCGTGCTCACTGTATCACACCAATCGATTATCATAATTCAACAATTGATTATTTTTTGTCAATAATTCAAATATTTGTTACCGTTTGGGTCCTGCAATCGATTTTGTGTTAGTTCCGAGTTCAAGTCAAAATCTGCTCAACAATCGATTATTTCGTTTCAACAATCGATTGTCTAACGGTTAGTGCAATTTATTTTTACCGTTTCTGACTGTTTTGGCTCATAAATTTCTGCAGATTTTCATCATAAATGAAATGCCATTCTTCCCATTATAAATAGGCATCACAAGTCTTCAACTTTATTCACTCAAGCATCAATCTTTGCTCCCAAACCTTCAAAAATCTTCCAAGTTTCTTACGAAGTTCATTAATACTTTTTGAAAATGTCGGGCACACACTCTAAACGTTCCCGTTCAGGTAGACAAGGTGCATCTTCTTCTGCTCCTCCACCTCCAAATTTCCCTTATCAAGATGGGTCTATTTTACAATTCAATACTGAAACCGAGCTAACTAGATTTTTGACAAAATTCGAAAAGCGTGACATTCTTCCTCCTCGCTTTTCAACAAGCAAGTGTCTTGAATCATATGCCCCCGCTGCAAACATTCTTAAGGAATGTCAACTTCTTGACTTTTTATATCTTACCTATCCTTATATTAATCCTCCATTGATTCAAGCGTTTTACTCAAACCTTCATGAGGATGACGATGGTGAACTTGTGTCAAATATTAATGGTGTTCAAATTCTTTTGTCCAATGAAAACTTGCATTCCATTGCCCATCTTCCTCGAAGTGGCGAAAACACTACTCGCTACATTAGAGAGGCCGGCGCCTTATTTGATGAGAAAATTCTCCTAAACCAAATAGGTCTTACATCTTATGATCCTAATCTATCTACTCGGCGCCCTACTATCACGGGAATGCTCCCCGAGTATCGTTTGATTTTCTATTTCATCACCCGAGTCCTCAAGCCTCGGAAGCACAATCATACCACTCTTTCCCAAGAGGACGCTAAGCTCATGCATGCCATTATAACTGGAGCTCACATCAATTGGTGTAAGTTCGTCACGATTCACATGCTTGATGCCATCGGAGATGATAGACCTCTTCCCTATGCCCTCCTTATTATGAATTTTCTTGAAGCTTCCGGGTTCAACACTTCCATCGGTCCTCTTAAAAAGAGCACCAAGAAGTGGGAAATTTCAGAATCCTCCTTTCCCCATGACGGTGATCATGCAGCTCCTGCTCCTCCTCCAACCCGTCAATCGCGTCAGCCTCAAGAACCTACTCTTCAATCCATTTCCGACCAAATTGCTTCATTGACCATCTCTGTCGGTCAATTGACACATGAGATCCATGGATATTTTGACCATGTTCATTATCCATATACCGGTCTTGTTCCCTATGAAGCAGTGCCGGATGATGAGGCGGGAAATGATGATGAATAATTTCTTTATTTGTTTTTCTATTTTATTGTTCTATGTTTTTATTGTTCCCGTTATGTAACCGTTTTTATTAATAAATAAACAAGTTTTTTAATTATTCTATATTTTTTTTGCTAATGGCAAAAGGGGGAAGAAAACGGGTATGCACTCTCAATACTTATCGGCATAAATTGAGGGGGAATTCATATATTGAGGGGGAACAAATTTCATATCTATATACTTGTTGCATATCTTTACTTGTCTTGAATCGTCATTATGAATTGCCTAATATGCATATCCCGCTTAAAAGTTTGCCATTATCAAAAAGGGGGAAATTGTTGGAAACACGTTCTCAAGGCATTATACTAAACGTGTGTTCATATTTGTAGGTTTTGATGAATGACAAACTATGCGCAAATTGACATATGACGAGGTCCAAGCACAAGCGCAAAATTGATATATAACGAGATTCAAGTACAAGACAAAGATCGAGATTAAGTTTTATATGAGTCGGTATTTAATTGTGATCTTGATCCGACAACTTAAACTCAAGACTTGGCTTCTCTCGTAAAAATATTTCTAACAAATCATGCATATTTAATTTAGAGCAAAATGATTTTAAATAATGCATATTTACTTTAGTCAAAACGATTTTTAAACATGCCTCTAAAATCGGGACAAAGATAATCGATTATGTACTTATGATAATCGATTATGTTTAAGTCAGCTGCTTGACAATCGATTGTGAACTTATGACAATCGATTGTGTTAAGGTAGTGAGCATCAGATTTTTCAAATCAGCATGACAATCGATTGTGAACCATATGACAATCGATTGTGATGAGGCAGTGACCATCAAAGTTTTTCAAAGCTCAAAACAATCGATTGTGAAGCTTGTTAGATAATACGCTTAACGCTTGGGGGGGGGGGGTGAATAGCGTTATAATCAAAATTAGCGTAAACTTGCGGAATTTAAAATTTACAGGAAATAAATAAGTGCGATAAATAAGAAAGAACACACCAAAGTATTCTGGTTCACCACAACCCGTGGCTAGTCCAGTCCCCGAGAGACTCTCTCGAGATTTCCACTAACTTGTCAAGCTTCCGGGTGCTTAACAAACCTTTACAACTTGAGGACACAAGCCTCAACACCTTTTCTCGGAGATACAACACTCCAAGACTTCAACCAAAGGAAACACAAGTTCCTTCACAACTTGAGGACACAAGCCTCAACTACCTTTGCTCGGAGATACAACACTCCAAGACTTCAACCAAGGAAACACAAGTTCCTTCTTACAACAAGAGAATAACAATTCTCTTCAAGTGTACAAAACACTACGCACTCAAACAAGACACTCCTTAATGAGTAGATATGAGTAAAAGAATACGCTCAAGATCGCAACAACTTTCGACAAGAGTTTGGCTCTCAAAAACTTATGTAATGAATATAAAATGATAAGCAATAGAGTATGCAAGCTTATAGCAATTATATGATCAGTTGTTGTGTGTTGTTGTGTTCAAAACACTGAATGAAGCTGTATTTATAGTTGAAAAACTTGGCATTACCGTTGCCTAATTGCCAATTAAGAGTTGCTGATTTTACTTTGTGACAATCGATTGTCGAGAATCCACAATCGATTGTTTGCCAATCGTTCCAAAAATCAATCCCAGATTTTACGCTTAACAATCGATTATTCAAGATCAACAATCGATTATTGGCAACGTTCAAAAAATCATTTCCAGATTTTACGTAAAACAATCGATTATACAAAATCAATAATCGATTATTCAGCAACGTTCAAAAAATCCTTTCCAGATTTTATTTTCAACAATCGATTATACAAAATCAATAATCGATTATTCAGCAACGTTCAAAAAATCTTTTTCAGATTTTAATTTCAACAATCGATTATACAAAATCAATAATCGATTACCTGACGGTATTTGAAAATTTTACGACAACGGTCAGCTTCACAATCGATTGTGCAATGTTAACAATCGATTATTTATCAGTCTTGAAAAATCAATTTAGACACTGCCTCGTGACAATCGATTGTTATATACTCATAATCGATTATTTAATAACTTTGAAAAAGTCTGGAAGACACTGCCTCAACACAATTGATTGTCATATGTTCACAATCGATTATTTTGTGACTCTGAAAAATCTGATGGACACTGTCTCTTCACAATCGATTGTCATCAACTTCACAATCGATTATTTTGAGCGTTGAAAAACTTTGATGGACACTGCCTCATCACAATCGATTGTCATAAGGTTCACAATCGATTGTCATGCAGATTTGAAAAATCTGATGCTCTCTGCCTTAACACAATCGATTGTCATTAGTTCACAATCGATTGTCATGCAGTCTTGGCTTAACATAATCGATTATCATAAGTACATAATCGATTATCCTAATCCAGATTTTAGAGGCATGTTTAAAAATTATTTTGAGTAAAGTAAATATGCATGATTTAATATCATTTAGCATTAAATTAAATATGCATGATTTTGTAAAAATACTTTTACGAGAGAAGCCATGTCATGAGTCAAGTTGTCGGATCAAGATCACAGTTAAGAACGACTCATGTAAAACTATGAAACTTGGTCTTGTGCTTGAATCTCGTTATATATCAATTGTGCGCTTGTACTTGAACTTCGTCATATATCAATTTGCGCATCGTTTGTCATTCACCAAAACCTACACATATGAATACACGTTTTAGTATAATGCTTTGAGAACGTGTTTCCAACAATTTCCCCCTTTTTGATAATGGCAAACTTTAAGCGGGATATCCAAATTAAACAATTCATAATGACGATTCAAGACAAGTAAAGATATGCAACAAGTATATGGATATGCAATTTGTTCCCCCTCAATATATGAATTCCCCCTCAATTTATGCTGATAAGTATTGAGAGTGCATACCCGTTATCTTCCCCCTTTTGCCATTAGCAAAAAAAATATAGATTAAAAAAAACTTTATTATTTAAAAAAAAACGGTTACATAACGGGAACAATAAAACATAGAACAATAAAATAGAAAAACAAATAAAGATATTATTCATCATCATTTCCCGCCTCATCATCCGGCACTGCTTCATAGGGAACAAGACCGGCATATGGATAATGAACATGGTCAAAATATCCATGGATCTCATGTGTCAATTGACCGACAGAGGTGGTCAATGAAGCAATTTGGTCGGAAATTGATTGAAGAGAAGGTTCTTGAGGCTGACGCGACCGACGAGTTGGAAGAGGAGCAGGAGCTACATGATCGCCGTCATGGGGAAGGAGGATTCTGAAATTTCCCACTTCTTGGTGCTCTTTTTGAGAGGACCGATGGAAATATTGAATCCGGAAGCTTCAAGAAAATTCATAATAAGGAGGGCATAGGGAAGAGGTCTATCATCTCCGATGGCGTCACGCATGTGAATCTTGACGAACTTACACCAATTGATGTGAGCTCCGGTTATAATTGCATGCATGAGCTTAGCGTCTTCTTGGGAAAGAGTGGTGTGATTATGCTTCCGAGGTTTGAGGACTCGGGTGATGAAATAGAAAATCAAACGATACTCGGGGAGCATTCCCGTGATAGTAGGACGCCGAGTGGATAGATTAGGATCATAAGATGTAATACCTATTTGGTTTAGGAGAGCTTTCTCATCAAATAAGGCGCCGGCCTCTCTAATGTAGCGAGTAATGTTTTCGCCACTTCGAGGAAGACGGGCAATGGAATGAAGGTTTTCATCGGATAAAAGAATTTGAACACCATTAATATTTGTCACAAGCTCACCATCATCATCCTCATGAAGGTTTGAATAAAACGCTTGAATCAATGGAGAATTAATATAAGGGTAGGTAAGATATAAAAAGTCAAGAAGTTGACATTCTTTAAGCATGTTTGCAGCAGGGGCGTATGATTCAAGATACTTGCTTGTTGAAAAGCGGGGAGGAAGAATGTCGCGCTTTTCAAATTTTGGTCAAAAACCGAGTAAGCTCGGTGTCATAATTAAATTGTAAAATGGACCCATCTTGATAAGGGTAATTTGGAGGAGGTGGGGCAGCAGAGGAGGATGCACCATGCCTAGCTCAACGGGAACGTTTAGAGTGACGGCCCGACATTTTTAATAGGAGGTAATGAGCTTTGCAAGAAAACTTAAAAGAGTTTTGATAATTTGAGAGCTAGAATTGATGCTTGAGTGAATGAAAATGAAGACATATGATGCCTATTTATAATGGGAAGAATGGCATTTCATTTATGATGAAAATCTGCAGAAATTTATGAGCCAAAACAGTCAGAAATGGTAAAAATAAATTGTACTGACCGTTAGACAATTGATTATTGGAATGAAATAATCGATTGTTATGAAGATTTGACTGAATCTCGGAACTGACACAAATCGATTGCAGGACCAAACGGTAACAAATTTGAATTACTAACATGAAATAATCGATTGTCAAATTATGGTAATCGATTGTTGTGACACAGTGTGCACGGTGATTTTCTGACTCGGAAAATAATCGATTATATATATGAAACAATCGATTGTTTTAGAAAAGCAGTACTGAATGGCTGAGACGGTAATCGTTTAAACAGTTAAAAATCGATTATTAAACAAAACTGCATAATAAGCATAAACCATGAATAATCGATTAGTGATACTTGCTAATCGATTTCCTGCACAGTAAAATAATCGATTATTTGCTGTAACAATCGATTGTTCTGTGCCATATCTTTATAATTCCCCCTACCTTTAGGGCGATACCTGCAAAAGGAAATACGCGTCTCCAATGCTCAAGTCAGTAATATTCAATATATAAAAGCAACCTAAAAAGTATGCATTTAGATCATCGCTTACCCGCATTAGACACTTCATTTGGACATGATTTATATTTAGCACATCAATAAACGCTAAATATTATATCAAGTCTACTGGCAATAAGGTAAAGTAAGGAACGATCATACCTCTGTAGTTCTTGGTATTGTTCTTCTTACCTTTCACTTTTCTGGCACGATGGTCTTATAAATTCATAGGTGATCATTGCTTTGGTGTTGCTCTTTTCAATATCGATTCAGCAATTTCTTGCAATAGTTAGTTTGACAAGTGAAAGTTCCCACTTTCATTTGCTTAACTTGCAGCTCCGAGAGGAAATTTGCTTGTCCATCATGGACATCTCAAATGAAATTTTAGAGACTCCTTGCATAAAACTCATTAGTTGCTCAAAAAATAATACAATATCATTTTCAACATGTTTTGGAATGCCAAATATTAATGGCATAAAAGTTATCAACATAATTTTGAAGAATGATATTACCAATATGGAAAGTTGTTTTGAAATACAACAATAATGTCATCAAGATAAAATTCATGCAATCTATTCCTTCTTAATGAGAAGTTTATCAAAACATACCAACAAACCATAGATATACCAATTGTTCTAAAATAGTGATAAAATCATTTGTTGGCAAGCATAACAAATGTATCAAATGTTATTTTATTAACAGTGATACTAAATGTTATTTTTAAAAAATATCAAACATTAATATATAACAAGTCAACCAAAAGTCGAATATACCGACCATTATTCAGGCTAAAAGATACATTCATCAAGAGTCGATTTTTAACAGAAATACTTTTATGAATCATTTATTTCAGGAATATATCAATTCTTTTTCAAACCAAAAATAGCATTTATCAAAAGCATGAGTAAGAAGTTTTTGCCAAAAATATGCTAACAGTTAATACACACCAGAGGAAATAATTTATTTTTCTGATATATACTAACATTTATTTAAACCACAAATAACAGTTATCAAATCATAAATGAAATGTTTTTATTAGAAGTAAGCTAATATACCAATTGTTGTTTAACAACGAATTTTCAACATATGCATCAAGGATAATTGATATTAATTATTAACAAGGGTATCTCAACACATATCAACTATTATGATTAAGCACATCAAAATTTTTAACAATATAAGGCCAAATTAACAATACATATGTTAATATCGGTTGCTTGCATATATTATCAATTCGATTTTTGTCAAAAAGGATAACTAGCCGAAATTCCCCCTTGATGCGATAAGGTATTGTGCTGGGTACATCTACTACAATATTGTAGCCTTCAAGCACACCTGCAAAAGAGATTAATGATCTTTTGGTACCCATGCCATTTTTGGTCCTTGGGGGTTAGGCATATCATAATGATGTGATTGAGTGATATGTCTATGTCGTGTAAAACATGCAGGAGAAATATGACCAATTCGTCTATAATAATGACAAGTCACGTTGGGATTATGCATCCTTCTAGGTTCATAGTAATTAGACGGACGAAAATTGTTCACTCTATTTTCGACACTATGGCTATTGCACATTTCATGAAAGTCATTCCTACTATTATGAGCAGCATTTCTAGAATAATTGTTTCTAGGTTGAGGTCCATTTCTAGGTGTTCTAAAAGGTTCAAACTTCCTTCTAGTGTGTGGCCTAGAATATGCATCATTTCTAGAGTAGTTATTTCAAATTAACAAGAACCTCATTCAAATTTTTGTGAGAAGAATTAAACTTATCTAAGGTGCCCTTAAGTCTATCTACCTCATTTTTGAGATGCATGCAAGAAGTACAATTTTTAATAGAACTTTCGGGCTTGTCGGCGCTTCTCTTTCCGAAAAAATTGTTTTCCTCTTTCAACTTCTCATTTTCTAAAATCAGTTTTTCCAAATCCTTTTCTTTCAATGAGAGTTGTTTTTGGAAATCTGTTTCTTGCAATGAAAGAGTTTTCTGCAAATCTTTAATGGTCTTGGAAGCATTAACAAACTCACTATATAATTTATTATAAGCATTTTGCATTTCTTCAAGTGAGTGAGAGTTAGACGTACTTACCTCTTCTTCTTCGTTTTCCATGAGACATCGGCCAGTCGATTCACCACATGAGCTGTCCGCTTTTTGAGGTGTGCTTTCATACATTTCCTCAAGCTTATCCCACATTTCTTTGGCAGATTTGTAGTGGGAAATTTTCTGATAATCTTCCTGATTCAAGCCGATATACAACATATTTATTGCCTTAGTGTTGTATTCACTTACCTTGGCTTTCCCAACTTTTGTCATCATCTGTTCACCATGCTTGATGATTTTCCATAGATAAAAGTTGTTGGCTGTGATGAAAATTCTCATCCGATCTTTCCAATATGTGTAATTGCTTCCATCAAATATTGGCGGCAACAAGTTAAAGTGACCTTCACCTATTCCTGCAAAAGAATCACGAGTAGAAGCCATGGATGTTTCTCTCAAACGGTTAAGTCTTCAGAGAGTTGGGCTCTGATACCAATTGTTTGATAATACGCTTAACGCTAGAGGGGAGGGGGGGTGAATAGCGTTATAATCAAAATTAGCGTAAACTTGCGGAATTTAAAATTTGCAGGAAATAAATAAGTGCGATAAATAAGAAAGAACACACCGAAGTATTCTGGTTCACCACAACCCGTGGCTAGTCCAGTCCCCGAGAGACTCTCTCGAGATTTCCACTAACTTGTCAAGCTTCCGGGTGCTTAACAAACCTTTACAACTTGAGGACACAAGCCTCAACACCTTTGCTCGGAGATACAACACTCCAAGACTTCAACCAAAGGAAACACAAGTTCCTTCACAACTTGAGGACACAAGCCTCAACTACCTTTGCTCGGAGATACAACACTCCAAGACTTCAACCAAGGAAACACAAGTTCCTTCTTACAACAAGAGAATAACAATTCTCTTCAAGTGTACAAAACACTACGCACTCAAACAAGACACTCCTTAATGAGTAGATATGAGTAAAAGAATACGCTCAATATCGCAACAACTTTCGACAAGAGTTTGGCTCTCAAAAACTTATGTAATGAATATAAAATGATAAGCAATAGAGTATGCAAGCTTATAGCAATTATATGATCAGTTGTTGTGTTCAAAACACTGAAATGAAGCTGTATTTATAGTTGAAAAACTTGGCATTACCGTTGCCTAATTGCCAATTAAGAGTTGCTGATTTTACTGTGTGACAATTGATTGTCAAGAATCCACATTCGATTGTTTGCCAATCGTTCCGAAAATCAATCCCAGATTTTACGCTTAACAATCGATTATTCAAGATCAATAATCGATTATTGGCAACGTTCAAAAAATCATTTCCAGATTTTACGTAAAACAATCGATTATACAAAATCAATAATCGATTATTCAGCAACGATCAAAAAATCCTTTCCAGATTTTAATTTCAACAATCGATTATACAAAATCAATAATCGATTATTCAGCAACGTTCAAAAAATCCTTTCCAGATTTTAATTTCAGCAATCGATTATACAAAATCAATAATCGATTACCTGACGGTATTTGAAAATTTTACGACAACGGTCAGCTTCACAATCGATTGTGCAATGTTAACAATCGATTATTTATCAGTCTTGAAAAATCAATTTAGACACTGCCTCGTGACAATCGATTGTTATATACTCACAATCGATTATTTAATAACTTTGAAAAAGTCTGGAAGACACTGCCTCAACAAAATCGATTGTCATATGTTCACAATCGATTATTTTGTGACTTTGAAAAATCTGATGGACACTGTCTCTTCACAATCGATTGTCATCAACTTTACAATCGATTATTTTGAGCGTTGAAAAACTTTGATGGACACTGCCTCATCACAATCGATTGTCATAAGGTTCACAATTGATTGTCATGCAGATTTGAAAAATCTGATGCTCTCTGCCTTAACACAATCGATTGTCATTAGTTCACAATCGATTGTCATGCAGTCTTGGCTTAACATAATCGATTATCATAAGTACATAATCGATTATCTTAGTCCAGATTTTAGAGGCATGTTTAAAAATCATTTTGACTAAAGTAAATATGCATGATTTAAAATCATTTAGCATTAAATTAAATATGCATGATTTTGTAAAAATACTTTTACGAGAGAAGCCATGTCATGAGTCAAGTTGTCGGATCAAGATCACAGTTAAGAACGACTCATGTAAAACTATGAAACTTGGTCTTGTGCTTGAATCTCGTTATATATCAATTGTGCGCTTGTACTTGAACTTCGTCATATATCAATTTGCGCATCGTTTGTCATTCATCAAAACCTACACATATGAACACACGTTTTAGTATAATGCTTTGAGAACGTGTTTCCAACAAAGCTAATGACAATCGATTGTGAAGAGACAGTGTCCGTCAGATTTTTCAAAGTCACAAAATAATCGATTGTGAACTTATGACAATCGATTGTGTTGAGGCAGTGTCTTCCAGACTTTTTCAAAGTTATTAAATAATCGATTGTGAACCTATAACAATCGATTGTCAAGAGGCAGTGTCTAAATTGATTTTTCAAGACTGATATATAATCGATTTTTAACTTAATATAATCGATTGTATAACTGACCGTTGCCAAAATATTTTCAAATACCGTCAGGTAATCGATTATTGATTTCCTATAATCGATTGTTTTAATTAAAATCTGGAAAGGATTTTTTGAACGTTGCTGAGTAATCGATTGTAGATTTCTGACAATCGATTGTTTTAATTAGAATCTGGAAATGATTTTTTAAACGTTGCCAGTAATCGATTATTGATCTTAGATAATCGATTGTTATGCGTAAAATCTGGGATTGATTTTTGGAAGAACTGGCAAACAATCGATTGTGGTAATTTGACAATCGATTGTTATAGAGTAAAATCAGCAATTCTTAATTGGCAATTAGGCAACGGTAATACAAAGTTTTTCAACTATAAATACAGCTTCAATTCAGTCTTCTAAACACAACAACTGATCATACAATTGCTAAAGCTTGCATACTTTATTGCTTATCATTTTATATTCATTACATAAGCTTTTGAGAGCCAAATTCTTGTCGAAAGTTGTTGCGATCTTGAGCGTATTCTTTTTACTCATATCTACTCTTAAAGGAGTGTCTTGTTTGAGTGCTAAGTGTTTTTGTATACTTCAAGGGAAGTGTTAGTCCCTTGTGTTGTAAGAAGGAACTTGTGTTTCCTTGGTTGAAGTCTTGGAGTGTTGTATCTCCAAGCAAAGGTTGTTGAGGCTTGTGTCCTCAAGTTGTAACTGTTTGTTGAGCACCCGTAAGCTTAACAAGTTAGTGGAAATCTCGAGAGAGTCTCTCGGGGACTGGACTAGCCACGGGTTGTGGTGAACCAGGATACATCGGTGCGTTTGTTCTAATTTATTTACTTATCGCACTTATTTATTTCCTGCAATTTTTAAATTCCGCAAGTTTACGCTAATTTTTATTATAACGCTATTCACCCCCCCCTCTAGCGTTAAGCGTATTATCTAACAATTGGAACAGCAACAACAAAGGCGGTAATTAGGGTAATCAAGGTAACAATCAAGGAAATTGGAATGGGAACAACAATAATTGGAGCAACAACAACAATCAAGGAGGGTGGAATAATAGTGGAAACCAAGGCAACCGGGGGCAAGAGTTTCAAAGTCCCACATGTACCAACAATCGAACAATCCACCCCTTTTTCCTTCTCAAGGTCCGAGTTCTTCCGGGAATAATATGGGGAGAATTGAAAGTATGTTCGAACAAATGATGAAAAGGAGCCAAGATCCGATGCACAATTGGCTTCGCATAATACATCTATCCTGAACTTGGAAGTGCAACTGGGCAAAATTTCTCAAGCTTTTAAAACCACCCCAAGGGTGCCCTACCAAGTGATACGGTAGTGAACCCGAAGGGTGGGAACAACAACCATGTAATGGCGATTACAACTAGAAGAAGAAAAGGTGGTGATGTTCATGCCTCGATAGGAATTAAGTTCTAGATGATAATGCTGGGATCCAAGAATATGTGGGTTCGTTGATTGTTGAAGATGTGGTTGAACGAAATATGAACAATGATGTGTGGATTGATATTGATGATGAGGCTGAGGTGGAAACACAAGATCCCGTGAACCCATCCAAGGAATACATGATTGATATACCCGCCCAGAGCCAAGGCCCCTTTGCGTAGACCACCTCCACCTTATCCTCAACAGTTAGCAAAGCAAAAGAGTGACAATCAATTCAAAAAGTTCATTGACATGATGAAGAGCCTCACAATTAATGTCCCTTTGGTTGAAGCACTTGAGCAAATGCCAGGGTATGCAAAATTTATGAAATATTTGATAACAAAAAAGATATCAATGGAGTGCGAAACAATTAAGATGACTCATCAAGTGAGTGTTATCGTGCATTCTATGGCCCCGAAACTTGAGGACCCCAGAGCTTTTACTATCCCTTGCACTATCGGTAGTGCGGATTTTGCCAAGGCCCTTTGTGATTTAGGGGCTAGCATATATCTGATGCCTTATTCAGTCTTCAAGACTTTGGGAATTGGGCAAACTAGGCCAACCTCTATGTGACTTCAAATGGTGGACCGATCAATGAAGCGACCCTTGGGCATAATTGATGATGTCCTTGTCAGTGTTGATAAATTCATACCGTCGGCCGACTTTGTCATATTGGATTGTGAGGTGGACTTTGAAGTGCCGATTATTTTTAGGAGACCTTTCCTAGCTATAGGGAAGGCCTTGGTTGATGTTGAAGTGGATGAATTGAAATTCCGAGTGGGAGATGAGAAAGTGATATTCCATGTTTGCAAATCAATGAGACAACCCAATAGCACGGAGGTGTGTTCATTTGTGGACATTGTCATATTTGTGATAGTGGATGACACAAGTTCCATGATAAATGTTGAATATCCTCTTGAGGCCAGCTTCTTAACATGGATGTCGAAGGTGATGCTAGTAGATTGGAGTGCGTGAATGCATCGCATGGTATGGGTTCATATTCATATGAGCCTAGGAAGTTATCATTGGATCATGAAAATTGCAAAACTCCACCAACAAAGCCATCTACTGAGGAGCCACCGGTGCTGGAGTTGAAGCCACTTCCTCTATACCTCGCATGAATCTTTGGGCTCTAATTCAACTCTTCCAGTTATGTTTTCTTCTTGTCTTACTAACTTAACGGTTGAGGCCACTTTGTAGGTGCTTCAAAGGCGAAAAAGGGCAATAGGATGGAATCTAGCGGACATCCAGGGGATAAGCCTCGCATTTTGCACGCATAAAATCATCTTGGAGGAGATTTCAAGGCCTTCACTTGAACATCAAAGAATACTAAATGAGGCAATGCAAGAAGTGGTAAAGAAAGAGGTTATCAAGTGGCTTGACGACTTTAGTGTGGTTGGTGACTCCTTTGAAGAGTGCTTGGTATACTTGGATAATGTCCTGGTCTGATGCGAAGAAACTAATCTTGTCCTCAATTGGGAAAAATGCCATTTTATGGTGGAAGAAGGTATAGTATTGGGTCACAAGATTTCTAAGCATGGGATTGAGGTAGACAAGGCAAAAATTGAGGTGATTTCGAGACTTCCTCTCCTACTTCTATAAAAGGGGTGAGGAGTTTCCTTGGGCATACCAGGTTCTACCGGCGGTACATCAAAGATTTCTCGAAGGTTGTGAATCCACTTTGCAAGTTACTAGAGAAAGATGCCAGGTTTGTTTTTGAAAAAAAATGCATGGATGCCTTTGAAATTTTAAAGCACAAGTTGACCACAACTCCTATCATCACCATACCCAATTAGAGTTTTCCCTTTGAACTAATGTGTGATGCAAGTGACGTTGTGGTGGGGGCAGTGTTGGGTCAATGAATTAGCAAAATATTTCATCCCGTGTACTATGCAAGCAAGACTATGAATGATGCTCAACGAAATTACATGGTGACAAAGAAGGAATTGTTGGCAATTGTATTTGCTATGGAAAAATTTATGCCATATCTTATGGGGGCCAAGGTGATTATGCACACGGACCATGCCACCCTTAGGTATTTGATGACTAACAAAGGATTCCAATGCAAGATTGATGAGGTGGGTATTACTTCTCCAATAATTTGACTTAGAAATAGTGGACCGGAAGGGAAGTTAGAATCACGTTGTGGATCATTTGTCCCGGTTGGAGGAAGAAGGGTGTCCATGTGACAGCCTTGAAATAAATTATACATTCTCTGACAAGCAACTTCTTTCTGTGTAAATGGGTGACATGCCATGGTTCGTGGACATTGCCAACTTCATTATGACCGGAATTGTCCCGTGTGAGCTCTCTTCCAACCAAAGGAAGAAACTCAAGCGGGATAGTTTGGATTTTTATTGGGATGATCCGTACTTGTTGTGATTAGAAGATGTGTCCCGGAAGATGAACAATTGAGCATTTTGGAGGCTTGTCACCCTCCCCCTATGGTGGCCATCATGGAAGAGTGAAGACGGCTATAAAGTCTTGAGTTGCGATTTCCATTGGCCGGCGTTGTTTAAAGATGCTAATGATTTGGTAAAGAGATGTGATGCATGTCAAAGAGCCTGCAGAATCTAAAAAGGCGTGAGATTCCCCTCAATATGATTCTTGAGGTGGATATATTTTATGTTTGTGGTGTCAATTTCATGAGTCCTTTCGTGAGCTCTTGCGTGAACATTTACATTCTCGTGGCGGTAGACTATGTCTCAAAGTGGGTTGAAGCCGTGTCTTTACCCAACAATGAAGCCCGGAGTGTTTTGGCATTTTTGAAAAACAGTATCTTCACAAGGTTTGGCATTCCTCATGCTATCATTAGTGATGGGGGTCTCACTTTTGCAACAAGGCTTTTGATTCATTGCTTGCCAAGTATGTAGTAAATCACTAAGTGACTACCCCATATCATCCTCATGCTGGCGTCCAAGTGGAAGTTTCTAACTGAGAAATAAAGAGTATCTTGTCCAAAACCGTCAATGCAAATCGGATTGATTGGTCCAAAAAATTAGATGATGCTCCATGGGCCTACAGAACCGCGTGCAAGACACCAATTGGTATGTCTCAGTAGCGGTTGGTATTTGGGAAAACATGTCACTTACCGGCAGAGCTGGAGTATAGAGCTATGTGGGCCTTCAGAAAGTTGAACTTGGAATGGGATGTTGCAACAAATCTTCGTGTTGAGCATCTTAATGAGCTTGATGAGTTTAGATTTCATGCCTACTCCAGCTCGTCCTTGTATAAGGACAAGCTGAATTATCTTCACGACAAATATGCTCGGGGGAAGGAATTCAAGGTTGGTGATATGGTTCTTCGTTTCAACTCCCGGTTGAGGTAATTTTCGAGAAAGCTCAAGTCAAAGTGGAGTGGGCCATTCGAAGTTGTATGTGTGACACTGTTTGGTGCTCTTGTCCTCAAGAACAAAAATGGTAAAGTTTTCTGAGTCAATGGGCATCGTGTCAAGCATTATTTGGGAAAGTTTGATGATAGCGACGTGGTGGAACTCATTCAATTGAAGTGATGTGATGGTAACTTGCATCGTGCCGCGACATTAAATCAGGCACTTCTTGGGAGGCAACCCATGTCTTTTTCTTTCCCTTTGATTCTCTTTATAGTTTAGGATTTTTGAGCTAATATTTGTGAGATGTTGCAGGAATTGTGTTGATGCAATACAAAACAAAGTGGAAAAATTGCATACTCTCTGAAGTTTTCCAGTGCGGCCGCGATGCACTTTGTGCGGTCCACACTGGCATGGGCTGAACATGGTACTCTTTGAAGTTCTCCACCGTGGCCGCATTCCATTTAGTGCGGTCCACGGCAGCCCTCCGTGGCTGCGGTCTCTTTTGGGCATTTCGCGGAGGCTACCTACTAAAGGTTCACATGAAAAAATCCAACACGGTCCGCGGTCGCTTTTGTGCGGCCGCGCTGGTAGGGGAGTATGGGTCCCACAGGCTATCTATAAATAGAGACCAAGGGTCTCAGTGTACCCTTTTCGAACTTTGAAAACTCAAAGCCTTAAAATTATTGTTCATCCCTCTTCTAAGACCAAAATTCTTGCTTTCTTGGATAGATTGCATTCATTCGTCCTAATCCTAGTAACATTTCATGCACTCATGATTAATTAATTCCTTATTTTCACTTTAACTGCTTGCCAATAGTTTGTAACTTCTTGTTCTTCACGTTTTTCTTCGAATTCTTAGTCTAGGGTAGTTATCATATTAGTTCTTTTTTTCATGTGTTTAAAGTGATTCAGGATTGGGTAATTGAGTAGGGACAAGTTGGTGTAAGAATTTGGACAAAATGGAAGAAAACATGATACCCTAATTTAGTTCCCTAATTCTGGCTCAGCGCGGCCCGCGGTCGCCTTAGTGCAGTCTAGGTGGCCTTGACTCAGTTCAAATTACCATTTATTGCAATCCACGAGGTCTTGACGCGGTCCGTATTACCCTTTTGTGCAGTTCGCGTGGCCTTGATGCGGTCCGCATTACCCTTTTGCACGGACCACAGTGCCCAACTTGACTGAAACCTACCTTGCTTTCAGCGTGGCCGCATTTCACTTCACGCGGTCCGTGCTAGCTCACTGCGGCCGTGAACCTATTTCGTGTGGACCGCGGTGGGAGATTCATAGAAGACTTTCTGGGGCCTTGTTCAATGTGGCATGTGGTTGCCTTAGTGCGGTCCGTGGTGCCTCCAACGCGGCCGCACTCCTGATGGTGCGGTCCGCGGTGCCTGGTTCTACAGTAATGTCTGCAATATTTTCTTCTGTTGTCTGCAAATTCAATTTATTCACATGATCCACTGCCTGTGATTCTACTGACAATGTTAGATGCATTTGTGTGCAGATAAACAAAGAGGCGGCAAAGGATCCCAACAACCCGGGAGAGGTGGTTCCTCCCGAGGGGGTAAAGGCCAAAGAGTGGTGAAACTCACTCCCCAAGTCCAGGAAAACATCAAAATACCTGGAAGATGATAAAAGTTGCATACAGAACTGCATCCCATTCCCTGGGGAGTGAATATATGCTATCTCAGGACATCTCCTCGATTCAATCCCAACTCATTTTGTCTCTAGTTTCAAATTGATTGATACCCCTCCAGCATCTCCCGCTACCAAGAGGCCGGTGAATGTAGTTACAAATTCATCTAAAGATTCCGCAGATGGTAGTGAAGAATACTCCACCTACCATACAGCTTCATTATCGGGAAATAGTGCAAGCAGACGTGATGGAGGTGATGAGGACAGAGATGAGGAGGTGCCCGAGAGTGGTGTACCTCAGGTTGGGGGTGTTGACCGGACTAGAGATCTCGCAACTTGGGAGGATAGGTTTGTTAGCCAGTTAGCATTCCACCAGTTTAGGGTATGGAGGACTAAACGAAAGTTGATTCTAGAAAGGAGTTTCATCGAGCAAGATCTTCTACCTCTACTTCTCAATGGGCATAAACAATTTCACACTCGAGTGGGTTAAGATCATTTTCAAAGTAATTGTATAAAGGAAATGAGCACATGGTAAAAGAATTCTATATCAATATTGCCCATATCTTGAAGGGCACCAATGTAACCAAAGTGCGGAACAAAAAGGTGATCTTTACTGTTCAGGCACTCAATGATTACCTAGGGTTTGATGAAGAGGATGATGCCATTTATAATGAAAAATTTGCAATGGGTGAAGAAGAGCGTCCATGGTTAGCCTCGTACCTGGTAATCCCAGGCATTGTTCCAGAGTGAGTGCAAGCAGGAACCAAAATCTTTTGGAAGACTTTAAACTTTGATGTTCGGGGCTGGTTGTCTTTTGTATGCAGTCGGCTTGACCCCTCTACCCACGATCATACTATCCCACTTATCCGGCCTATCCTTGTTGCTTCTATTATGGCCGGGTACCCTATCAATGTGGGAAACTTGATGTCCCGTGTGATTACTATTGTGGTGAAAGAGCATGATCGGAACTACCCTTTTCCCAATACCCTCACCATATACTTCGAGGACCTGGAAGTAGAGAAGAAACAATTTGATATCAAGGTCAAGCCAATGGCTCCATTCATTTGGTTTAGTATGAAGGGCCCAGACAACCCTAAGGACAAAAACTACAAGCCACCTGCCTCTTTCCCAACTGGCAAGTCTGAGGAGCCAGTTGCGGTAGAGCCTTCTACTGAGCCTTCTGCCATGCAGTTGCCACTATAGTTGAGGACGTGCCTCCAGACCTTCCTATACTGTTGGTCCCAGTACATCAGCTAACCGGGGAATCCCATCTTCCTGGAAGTATCCCATCACTATCTATCAGTTGAGCCAGACATTGGCAAGTTTGAACAGCTGGATATCAGCTGCGACATCCAAGTTTTCTACATTGTCTTCCTCCCAGTTAGCACCTCAACCAGCTCAAATTCCTCATTTCATTGGGGATACAATGAAGAAGCTCAACCAAGAGAAGATTATGAGTACTCAGGACCCCTTGTCTAAGGCGGTGGATTCGCATGTCAAGTATCTGAAGGAACTTGCCGAGAAGCACAAGAAGATGAGGAGATCACATGCTTTTAAGGAGTCTGTGAAGGAACTCAGAACAGATGTGGACAAGCCATTGGCAAACCAAATGCATATAGATTTGCTATTCGGGGACCCTAACCTAGCAGCAGCACCAGTAATAGAGCCACAGTAGGAACAGGCACCCAGGAAGCCAAGGAAGAAGAGAAAGCTCCCGAGTATAGCTGATGCAGTTATTGAGGTGGGAGCCCCACACGAGGCCTCCTCCAGTTTGCCACATGACGCACCTAACATCCAGCCAATCCTGGAGTAGGCCCCAGTCCCAGCAGCTAAGCAGCATGAGGCCGAGAACCAGTCTGAGGTTCCCGCACATGCACAGGACCAGGGGACCATCGATGATCCCATGCAGATGGACCAAGCCTAGGGAGCTCCTATATCCTTTCTTGTGCCTTTTTATGCTAATTTTGATAGTTAGCATTAGGGACAATGCCAGCTTTTATTCGTGGGGGTGCGCCCTACTTTTTGTTTTATCTGGATGACTGTATATACTTGACTTAGTTTATGTTTCTTGGATTTTCTATTGTAGGTTGTACATAACTTTACATTTAGCTACTTTTCTCATACATTTTGTTCTATCTTTTAGTATGTATATAAAGTTAGAATTCTATATATAGTCATCTCCCGTTGTATATTCTACCCCATATTGTACACGTTCATTTTGTTTTCAATTCTCGCAAAAATATTTTGTTTTTAGCTTTGTAGTTAGGCTCGTAGCCTATTGTTTTGTTTTTGGCGCTTCCAATAAGCCCTTGGCTTTCTTAATGCAACGGTTTTTTTCCAAGGGTGGAAGCGAACCGAGTGGCTCTTCCCAATGATAGATGGTGTGACAACCTTTTTAAGGGTCCGAGTCCGTTTCTTTGAATTTTCTTTTTTTTTGATAATTGTAAGTAAGGGTACCTCAAGTTAAGTTTCACTTGGGCCTAGCATATTTGCCTTTGATCCCATGGTCAAAGACATGATGTTGTGTTTAGGATGGTGAAAGTCATGGCTTTTAGACTCTTGCGTTAACCAAACAATTATCATGTGGTCTTTTTGGACCATTGTGTGCTTGAATCGTAACACAGGTCGTTATGGGCCCTTGACTCGATGTCTTTTGCAATCCCCTAGCATGTGCGGTGAGGAATCGAATGATGAGTCCATGTCCCGGGCCAATGGTCTAGAACTTGCCCTGAATGTTTGTTGAGGCAAAATACTAGGTGAAATTTGAATGGAGAAGTGATTATAGGCTCTCCTTGATCCAAATGTTAAGTTGAACAATTCCATAGCCTACCAATGAGATGATCCATAGTTAACCCTTTTGAGCCTTAAACATTTTTCTTTTAAGAACCAATACTACAAGCCTATACCCGTTCTAAATGATTACCCTCTCTTGGCACCCAAATCTTTCCTTGAGTAATGGCAAATGTCTAAGTTTGGGGGGGGGGGGGGCAAGAAAGGAATCAAAGTGGTATAAAGGTACAAAAGCAAAAGAGAAAGGAAGGCAATGAAAAATTAGAAAAAAAAAAAGACAAAAAGAAAGTCCAATGTGAACAAGAATGAAAAGGATTCAAGGAAAAAAAAAAGTGAAAAGGTGTGAAAAAGGTAGAAAAAGGAGAAATATTTTGAATTGCATAAGAAAGAGTGACAATGTGCCTCTCTAACCCCTTGTAAAGAAGTGAAATACTCAAAGGAGTTGAGAGAACCGTGCCAAAATGAATCAAAAGAAGTGCTTAAGGGAAGATTGAACCCACTTGAATAAAAACATGTCCTACCCTTACCCAAAAGCCTTAACAGTGACTCCACAAAAGCCCTATTTGATCTTGAGTTGAAGGGAGCCTACATAAGCGGATACTTACATAAGGGGCAAGCATATGGTACCTAGAGCCGGACTTGTGACCTTTTTCTTGAGAGAGATGAGTGAAATTTTATTAACCTCGATTTGTGTGTCAATACTTAAAAGGTGAGGTTCACTTAGGGAGAGTTGAGGATGGGGGACTTTGGGTTCCACAATGACCAAAGTAATTGAGAGAAGTTCTTTAAAGAAATGTGTCAACTCTTCATGCTCTTGTGTCAAAATTGATCCATGGTTTTTCAGAGTTTAAATGTGTTAATGATGCATTCGTATTGAGGGCAATTTTTAGTCCCAATTGATGCTTGTTGAGGTTGCTTTAGGATAGCAGGAATTTCTTGGATTTTCCTTTAAGGGGTAGGTCTTATTTTATTTGCTTGTGGACAAGCAAAGGTTTAAGTTTGGGGGAGTTGATAAGTTATGATTTTAACGTGTTTATGCCCCTACTTGCCTATGCTCTAAGTACAAATTGATACAAAATAGTCTCGAAATGCTAAGCAGTTGTGCTTGATTGAAGGTTTGATCGATAAAGTGACGAAATGTCAAACGTCGGCTCAAAAAAGGAGTGAAATCTGCTCAAATGTCAAATATTAAGTGAAGTGAAGAAAGAGGACCTAGTGCGGACCGCGTGAAAGCAACCGCGGCCGCACTAGGAGATTTAAGGGCAAGGCATATTAAGGCTAATGGCTACGTGGTCGCGGTTGGATTCTCGCAGTCTGCGCTCAGGCTTCGCGGACGCTTTACTCATTTGTTTGGTCCGCGATGAACGAGATTTGGAGAGACTTTCTAAGAGCCAAGTCAAAGCCATGCGACCTGCGGTCATCATAGCACGGTCCGCGCCAGACCCCTTTCGCGGCCGGACTACTCATTTGTGCGGTCCGCGTCCTCCAGTTCAAAAAGTTGAAAATTGCTAAGTCAAAGAGCCAGTGCGGCTGCGGTTGCTTTTGTGCGGCCCGGAGTGACTCCGCAGGGTTATTTTTGTCCAATTTTCTACCCTAGTATAAATAGAACATTTTACCATTTTTAGGTGAAGTTTTTTATTCAGAAATGCAACTAAGCACCTGGGAACGATATTATTGCCATTTTTGGCGTTTTTGGTCTTCATTAACAATATATTACTGTAGTTTCTTCTTAGTAATTAATTATTATGTTTAGTTCTTCATCTATTTCTCTGTTCTTTCTTTAATTATGTGTAGCTAAACCTATTAGCTAGGGTTGTGGCTTGACCCTAGTGTAGGTAATTGATGGTTGTTGCCATCTAGGGTTAGATTGATATTGGGTGTTTTCTATTTTGGTTGATTTTATGTTTTTATCTGAGAGTATATGGTTGCAAACATTGATTCAAGCTTAGTGGGTTTAACTCTTGTTGAGAAAGAGAGTCTATGACCCCAAAATTGACCCAACAAGGAATTGGGATGGACTAATGAGAAATGGTAGTCCCAATTAATGGGTTAAATCTCGAGAGAGTAATCATCCTACTTGAATTCTAATTGCTTGATCTAATAGGCCTACCCTATTGGTCTCGAAAGAGTCAAGCGGGCAAAATCACTCTCTCTACCGAGAGGTGTGAGAGTGGGTACAATTGTGCAACGGTTATATCAAAGCCCCAAACATGTCAATCTATCTTTAGTAGTTTCTACCCGTTAATTAACCACCTAGGAGATGCCACGACCCTAGTGCCTTTCTCCCTATTAGATACAACTTAGAAATATTCTCTTAGCGTAATTTAGCTTTATTCCTTAGTTTTATAAAAGTATTTATAAATGCAAAAACCCAAAAATGTTTGAAGAGACATTTGAAGTACAAACACATCTCTAGGCTAGATAGAAAATACAACTCCACTACTAGCTCCCTGTGGAAATTCGATCCCGACCACTATTCGGGTGAAAGTTGTTGCGACCCGCTCTTCCTACCTTTGTGTAGCGTTGGGTTGGCAGTGATCAAGTACTTGAACTAATTGATCGCTACTAACTTTTAAACCTTTCCGAAGATCATCTTTCTCGAGCCTTCAGCATTAGAGATGCACATTAAATCCTAAACCACCGCATCCCGAGATCTCTAACAGAAGTATAACTACCGAGCTGAAATGACAGAATATCCTTCCACAAGGCGACGATAATAGTCAAATCAACTACGCCAGGAGAAGTATCCAATATCACCTTTGTAGTACCTTTAAAATGTCTCAATTCCTGATTTATAATAAGCACTCCACATTGCATAAGATTGAATAAGAATGAAATAAAGGCATAAGCGTCAAAGGAATCAAATCGCACGATGAGGAATCAAGAAGGGAAGTACTCCTAACATCCTTGTAGCCTCCTGAAAATAAATACAAACATCCCCGTACTAATCCACTAGACTCTACTAGACTTACTTATGACTCATGAGACCTAAGGGAACTTGGTGCTCTGATGCCATGCTGTCACAATCCAAAGTCCACTAAGGGTCGTGATGGCGCCGAACACCGCTGTCAGGCAAGCCAACCAAAGTACTCAATTAAATTCTCGTTTTAATAATGTTTGAAAACTATGATTTTCCTTCAATTTTATTAGTAAAAGGTAATCATTTCGAATTAAATATAAGTGTTAAGAAGTTAATGCAAGATACCCCATAATCATCCTAGAATCTGGTGTCACAAGTGCATGAGTATTTACTAGGGAATGAAACAAAATATAGTAACTGTCCGGAATCCAAGGTGGACAGAAATGGAAATACAGTATAATACTCTGAAGAAGACTCTGTTGGATATAGGCTGCCTCGATAAATGTAACTCACCTAAGTATCCATATCAACCATGCTGTTATGCCACTAAACCACTAGCCACACATGAACCTGTGCGACAAAAATGCACAACAAGTGTGGTATGAGTACGAAAACGTGTACACAGTAAGTATCTCGTCTAATCTCGAAGAAGTACAGATGAGGGGTCTACTTCTACATTTACTAGTGGTCCGATAATAACACATCAATAATATAGTAAATCATGGATTTCTATAAAGCTGAGTGTAACTCAATAGCATGAACCAAGTAAGCAATTCTTTCATTAATAGGAGATTTCTAAATGCATTTTTCATAATTTATACATGTATCTTAAGTCAGGGAGAGCAAATACCAACATCTAGAAATCCCAAGGCAAACAATACAAGCAGCTGAAATCATGCTAAGGACGTACAGATCGATCCAACAATATTTAAATTGTGCACTGCCAGAGGGTCGAATGGCACGAACCATAGATGCATCTATTACCCCACTCGCAAATCATACATGTGGCGCGGTCAAATATAAATAAACACAACAATCAGCCAGTCAAGAATTCATCAGGGAATAATTATCCTAGGAAAAGTCAATTCTCTTTTAACAATTCAAGAAAATAAAATTTAATCTTTTAAAAAAATTATTTACTAATTCGATGTGATTTAACAAACTCAAACTGTCAATAAGATTAAAAATATTCCAAGTATAACATGTTTTTGGGTCCTAGACTAACCGAACATAAACATAATAGTATCTACGCACCGACTCTCGTCACATCATACGTACGTAGCCCCCACAAATAGGAGCACAAATCCAATTAATTCACCCATGGCGACAATTCCCTCTTACAAGGTTAGAAAGGAGACTCACCTCACTCCGAGGTTCCGTAACTGGATACCAAGCCCTTTCAAAGACTCAAATCCATATGCAATGCTCCAAACTAGCCAAGAAATGAGAAAATCCATAAATATAGGCTCTAATACTCACAATTCAATTTAGATAAATTCCAAACTCCGCTCGAAGAGTTGACAAAATCTCCCTCAAGCCCACATGCTTGAATTAAAAAAGCTCACAAAATCCGACAATCCATCCCGATACGAGTTCAACCATACCAATTTTATCAAATTCCGATAACGAATCGACCTCCAAATTTAGAATTTTTGATTTTGAAAAGTTTACACATTTTCTTAAATTTTTTCAATTTGATTCACTAATACTTGATGAAAATTACCACAGAATAGTTAAATATAATCACTTTTGGATATAGAACACTTACCCCAATTCATATAATGAAAATCACTTAAAAGATCGCTTTAATCCGAGCTCCAAAGCTCCAAATATGAGTAAAAATCTCAAACTGCTCGATTTATACACCATCCAGCATTTTCTCACCTACGGTTTGTCACGACCCCAGTTCACCCTCCACGAACATGTCGTGATGGAACCTAGTTCCTATACCTAGGTAAACCTAACAATGCAGAAAAACAACAAAGCTTGTGGAATGACTAAGTAAAAAAAAATGAACAACTAAAAAAGATCTGCATATAAATGCCGCTCGACATATACACCTCAAAAATGCGAAAGTCTATAATGTCACTCAAAAACCCGGAAACTCACAGGTGCACAAGCTAACGAAAAGTAATACATGGCTCTAACTCTAGAATATCTAAAGCAAAAGTAAGGAAGAAGGCTAAACACTACAGATAAAGTAAAGAAGGAGACTCTTCGGTTTGCGGACACTGCAAATGTACCTCGAAGTCTCCGTAGCTCTCCCAGCCTCAAGGGTAGTGTGCCTGAGATGAAATACCTAGATCTGCACATGAAAAACATGCACAAGAGAAGAATGAGTACACCACAGCGGTACTCAGTAAGTGTCAAGCCTAACCTCGGTTGGGTAGTGACAAGGAAAGGTCAGGGCCTACTGAGATATAACATAATAAATAACAAGATGAGGGAAAATAGTATAGATAAAGTGTACAACGAGAATCAAAATAGGATAAATACGAAAAACGTAATGGAAAGATGAAAAATAGGACAATACTAGTAAATACTACTCACAACAGGAACCACAACCGGGGAACTCATGGTATCCCGAGGATCTCTTGGTATCCTCAAAACTTACAATTTCATGTGCCAGGGATCTCTTGATATCCTCAAAACTTACAATTTCATGTGCCAGGGATCTCTTGGTATCCTTAAAACTTACAATTTCATGTGCCAAGGATCTCTTGCTATCCCGCACCCTCAGTCCAGAACATATCAAGTGCAGGGGGATCTCCCGGGATGCCAACCTGTAGCTCCAATTTAAAAACACACAATAGCAGCCCAAACATTAGGATAGATAGTAAAATCAGGACAAGAAATAGAAAATCCCATCCAAACATACTACACGGAGCACAAACATGACAGTTTAAGCACTTAGACAAGTAAGTCAAATAAATATGCTTCTCTAAACTAGCATAAAATAAACTTGCAATTTAAGATAAACAGGTAAGCAAGAAAACTCAATTTAAAAACTTCAAGTACAAAAATGGTTTTCCAACAATTTTCTCAAGTTCGCGCTCGTCACCTCACGTACGAGGCATTCAAATACAAAATATCATGTCCTAAGGGGAAGAAGTCCCCACTTATCTCAAATCAGCTCCACAATCAACTCGAAACCACACCTTTGCCACGAGTATCCGACTCCAAATGGCCCAAATCTGTCCATTTCAATCACATCTCATAAATAATATCTCAAGCAACATATTCTACTATTAAATTTAAAGTTAAGACACAAATTTAGGTGAAATAACCAAAATGCCCTTCAGGCCAACGTGGTCAAACCCTGAGGTTCGAACCAAAAATCGGTTACCCATTCCCCCCACGATCCCATATATATGTTTTTTTTTAAATCAGACCTCAAATGGAGGTCAAATCTCCCAATTTTAGCAAAACCTAGGTTCTACCTAACATACAAAAATTTCCCCATTAAAATCTTTGACTTGAAGTTGAAATCATGTTAAAAGATGTTAAGGAGTGAAGAAAATAAAATAAAACTAAATTACCAATTCTTTTGAAGAAGGAGAATCGGTTGGGAAATCGCCACTTATGTTTTGGGTTTTTGAAAAGTGAAAATAACTGAGTTTCCTGTTTATTTATACCCTTTGAAGTCCCCTGCACGGACCGCGGAAAAAGGACCGCGGCCACGCTGAGCTAACTGAATACCTGCGGATCTTAGCCTTGCACGGACCGCGCAAAGCCGACCGGGCTGCACAGCATCCACCGCGGTCCGCACAAAGGAGATCGCGGCTGCACTGGCCCCTCGGCGGACGCACGCGATTTCTCGCGGACCGCGCTAGAGGGTTCAGAGTCTGCAAAATTTTCCTCAACCTGTAACAAATGATATTTTAAATCTAAAGCATTCCGAAACCTACTCAAAAGTTACCCGAACTCTCGGGGCTCCAAATCAAACATACATATGACCTCGAAACCATCATGCTGACTTATCCGTGCGATCAAATCGCTAGTATAACATCAAAACAACATTAAATTGAGCCTCAAAATCCATGACTTCTCTTCTAAATTTTCATAAAACATTGAATTCCCATTTTAAGTCAGAAACATATCAAACGACACCCGTTTTAAACCAAACATTACAGAAAGTGCAAATAACGCATATAAGACTTGTACCGGGCACCGAAACGAAAATACTGGCCCGACACCATAGTCTTCTAATCAAATTTCATTTGCGATTACCCTAATTGTTTCCAGAAAACAATTTCACACAAAAATTCATTTCTCGGACTTGGGACCTCGGAATTCGATTTCGGGCATACGCCCAAGTCCCATATTTTCCTACGGGCTCTCCGGGACCGTCAATTCATGGGTCCGGGTCCGTTTACCAAAAATGTTGACTGAACTTGAATTTATTCAATTTAATATTAAAATTGGCATTTTTCTCAAAGACTTCATATTGAAGCTTTTCGGCTACATGCCCGGACTGCACACGCAAATCGAGGCAACCCTAGATGAGGTTTTCAAGGCCTCAAAAGTACAAAATGGGTAGAAAATAACTGATGACCCCTTTGGATCGTCACATCCTCCACCACTTAAAAAAATCGTTCGTCCTCAAACAGACAAAAGCAAGAAGTACCTGAGTCGGGGAAAAGGTGGGGATAATAGTCCCGCATATTAGACTCGGACTCCCAGGTCGATGCTTCAGGAGGCTGACCCCTCCACTGGACACGAACAGAAGGAAATCTTTTGGACCTCAACTGACAAACCTGCCGGTCTAGAGTAGCTACCGGTTCCTCCTCATAAGACAAGTCCTTGTCCAACTGGACAGTGCTAAAATCTAACACATGGGCTGGATCGACGTGATACCTCCGGAGCATAAATATATGAAAAACTGGATGCACGGCTGATAAGCTAGGTGGAAATGCAATTCAATAAGCCACCTGTCCCACTCGATCAAGAATCTCGATGGGACCAATGAAACAAGGGCTAAGGTTGCCCTTCTTCCCAAATCTCATCACGCCCTTCATAGGCGATACTCAAAGCAATACCTGCTCACCATCCATAAATGCTATATCTCGAACCTTGCTATCTGCATAACTCTTCTTCCTAGACTGAGCTGAGCGAAGCCTATCCTAGATGATCTTGACCTTGTCCAAAGCCTCCTGAACCAAATCTGTACCTAACAACCGAGCCTCTCCCGGCTCGAACCATCCAACTGAAGATAGACATTGTCTACCATATAAAGCCTCATAAGAAGCCATATGGATGTTCGACTGGTAGATATTGTTGTAGGCAAACTCCGCTAAAGGCAAGAAATGATCCCAAGACCCTACAAACTCAACCACACACGCTCGGAATGTCCGTCCGTCTGTGGGTGAAATGTTGTGCTTAAGTCCACCCGAGTACCTAACTCCTGCTGCACGGCTCTCCAAAACCGCGATGTAAACTGAGTACCTCTATTTGAAATAATAGAAACTGGAATACCATGCAGACGAACGATCTCCCGGATATATATCTCCGCCAACCGCTCCGATAAATAAGTGGTACACACAGGAATTAAATGAGCGGACTTGATCTGCCGATCCACAATAGCCGAAATGGCATCAAACTTCTTCAAGGTCTGTGGGAGTCTAGATACAAAGTCCATGGTGATGGGCTCCCATTTTCACTCCGGAATCTCTATTTGTAGGAGTAACCTACGCGGCAGCTGGTGCTCATACTTCACGTGCTAGCAGTTGAGGCATCTAGATATATACCCAACTATATCTTTCTTCATTCGTCTCCACCAATAATGCTTCCTCAAGTCCTGATATATTTTCGCGGCACCCAGATGGATGGAATACTGCAAATTATGGGCCTCTGCTAAAATCAACTCTCGAAGTTCATCAATATTGGGCACACAAATCCGCCCATGCATCTTTAATACGCCGACATCTCCAATGGTCACATCTCTAGCATCACCACACTGAACCTTGTCCTTAAGGACAAGCAAATGAGGGTCATCGTACTGGCACTCCCTAATACGATCAATTAGGGAAGACCGGGAAACCACATAATCTAGAACCCGACTAGGGTCCGAAAGGTCCACTCTCACAAACTGGCAGGTTAAGGCCTGAACATCCATCACCATAGGCCTCTCCGAAGCTGGTAAATATGCCAAACTTCCCAAACTCTCCACCCGATGACTCAAGGCATCTACCACCTTATTGGCCTTGCCTGGGTGATACAGAATAGTGATGTCATTGTCCTTCAGCAACTCGAACAATCTCCTCTAGTGCGAATTTAGATCCTTTTTCTTGAACAAGTGTTGCAAAATACGGTGATCAGAATAGATCTAACAAGGCACACCGTACAAATAGTGACGCTAGATCTTCAAGGCATAAACAATAGTAGCTAGCTCAAGGTTATTGACAGGGTAGTTCTTCTCATGTATCTTCAACTGTCTGGACGTATAAGCAATCGCCTTACCGCCCTACATCAACACGACTCCAAGTCCAACTCTCAAGGCGTCACAATATACGGTATAAGACCTCGAGTCGGTAGGCAATATCAAAATTTGGGCTACGGTCAAAGTTGTCTTGAGCTTCTGAAAGCTCGCCTCACACTTTTGTTTCCACTAAAATGGGGCACTCTTCTGGGTCAATCTAGTCATAGGGGACGCAATCGATGAAAATGCCTCCATGAAACGACGGTAGTAGCGCGCCAAACCAAGGAAACTGTGAATATCTGCATGTGAGGACGACCTGCGCCAACTCTACACGGCCTCTATCTTCCTCGGATCCATCTGAATGCCCTCACTCGAGATCACGTTGCCTAAGAATGCCATGGAACTCAACCAAAACTCATATTTTGACAACTTTGCATATAGATTTTTCTCTCCCTGAGTATGGAGCACTGTCCCTAGATGCTGCTCATGATCTTCCCGATTCTGGGAATACACCTGAATGTCATCAATAAAGACAATGACAAAAGAATCAATATATGGCCCGAATACACTGTGGATCAAATGCATAAAAGCTGCTTGGGCATTGGTCAGCCCAAATGATATAACAAGGAACTCGTAATGAACATACCGAGTCCTAAAGGCAGTCTTTGGGATATCTGGCTCCCGATTCAACTGATGGTAACCTAAGCCCAAGTCAATCTTAGAAAAAACATCTGCGCCTTGAAGCTGGTCAAACAGATCATTAATACAAGGCAAAGGATAACAGTTCTTCAATGTCATCTTGTTCAACTTGGGATATCAATGCACATGCGCATAGAACCATCATTCTTCTTCACAAACAGGATAGGAGCACCCCATGTTGAAACACTGGGTCGAATAAAACCCTTATCAAGAAATTCCTGCAACTGATCCTTCAACTCCTCCGATACGGAGGAATGAAAATGGGCTGAGTTCCCGGCAACAAATCAATGCCAAAATCAATTTCTCAATTGGGCGGCATGCCCGGAAGATTAGTCGGAAACACATCGGTATAATCCCATACCACTAGGACTGAATCAACATAAGGGGTCTCAACACTGACATCTCTCACATAAGCTAAATATGCGGCACACCTCTTCTCAACCATACACTAAGCTTTAAGGAAAGTGATAACTCTACGGGTAGTGTGATCTAAAGTACCACTCCACTCAATGTACGGAATATCTAGCATAGCCAGCGCCACGGTCTTGGCGTGACAATCAAGAAAAGAAAAATGGGACGACAACCAGTCCATGGCCAAAATAATGTCAAAATTAACAATATCGAGTAACAATAAATTTTCTCTGGTCACAAACCCAGGAATAATAACCAAACATGACTGATAAATACGATCCAAGAGAAGAGAATCCCCCACAGAAGTAGAAACATAAACAGGGGCACTCAAAGAATCCTGGGGTACACCCAAATACGGAGCAAAGTAAGAAGACACATAAGAATAAGTAGAGTCTGGATCGAATAGAACAGATACCTCTATATGAAAAACCAATATAATACCTGTAATGATGGAGCCGGAGGAAATAGCCTCGGTACGAGCATGAATAGCATAATATCTGGCCCGGTCCCTCTCTCGAGGATGACCTCTATCTCCATGACCTCTGCCCCTAGCCGGCTGAGCAGATGGGGTAGCAGATGGAGCTGTGATCATGGCTTGAGAACTCTGCTGAGCACGCTATGGCTGAGAAGTCTCTGGGGGTGCACTCCTCCCAAGTCTAGGGCAATCCCTCACCACATGGCGGGTCTCGCCACACTCAAAATAAGCTTTGGTAGGGCGCACTGGCTGTGACTAACTCGGGCCAAATCTGCTGAACTGGCCTAAAAGCACCCCGCATATGAGGCGTGCTTGAAACTGGAGGTGCATAGTAAGGTTCCTGAGGTATAGGCGGAGCTGGAGCACTGCTCGATGCTGGAAGAGCTGAATGAACGGGGTGACCCACATAACCCCTATCATAATGACCCGCTGCTGGGGTACGCGCACCAGAGTAGTGACCCGACTCTTGAGACTTCTTGGCCTCCCTCTCCCCTTGCTTCCTGGCGAGCACACCCTCAATCCTCCTTGCAATGCTCACTACTTGCTGATAAGGAATGTCCATCACCAACCCTCGAGCCATGCTAGATCTGATAGGTGGGATAAGACCCTCGATGAACTTGTGAACTGTCTCATGGACTATAGCAACCAAGGCCGATACATGCCTGGCGAACCTGGTATAGCGGATTGCATACTCAAACTCTGCGCGCCATACGTCCCTGACTCTAGGGTACAAACTCTCTCATGAACATATTTGAGAACTGGGTCCAGGTCAGTGAGGAAGCCTTGGTTGGACTGTCTATCTCATAAGTGCTCCACCAATAATAGGCGGCGCTTCGCAGATGGAAGGTAGTGAAGGAAACCCTGTTGAACTCTACTATGCCCATACTGCGAAGAATGCGGTGACACTCCTCTAGAAATCCCAAGGCATCGTCTGATGCTAATCCACTGAATACTGGGGGATCATACTTCTTGAACCTCTTAAGTCTCCGTTGCTCGTCCTCTGAAGCAGCTGACCTATCCTTAGGTTGAACTGGTATTGCAGGCAGTGTGGGAATAATGTCAGGAGCCTGCTCAACCTGCACTCGCTGCTCGAGAGTACAGACGGCGGGAGACTATGCTCCTCTCCTAGCCTGGAATGTGGCTGTAGCAAGGGGAAGCAACCCTGCCTAAGCCAAGGTGGAATACATACTCATGAACTGAGCCAAAGTCTCCTGAAGGGCTGGAATAGTAGTGGCAGTAGTGGGCGTGCCAGGTGCCTAGGCTCCGGTTGGATCTGCTGGTGGTGCCTCGTGATAGCTTGCGCAAGTGCTCTAGCTGCACAACGTGCGCGTTCTCGACCTCTACCCCGGCCCTAGCCTCGGCCTTTGACGACTGCAGTAGGGGAAACAGGTGCCTGATCATCCGAAGTAGCACGTATCCTCACCATCTGTGAGAGGAAAGAAGACGGAAGTTTAGAATTTGTGATGTCAAAATATCGCACAACAAGGAAATCAAATGAAGTGGAAATTTTCATAACAGTTACATAGCCTCTCGTAGATAAGTACAGACGTCTCCGTACCGATCAGCGAGACTCTAATAAATTGGCTTGTGTTCCGTGACTCCTATAAACCTAGAGCTTTGATACCAACTTGTCACGACCCCAGTTCACCCTCCGTGAACACGTTTTAATGGCACCTAGTTCCTATAACTAGGTAAGCCTAACAATGCGGAAAATAAATAGCTTGCAGAATAATAAAGTAAAAAAATGAACAACTAATAAAAAAGAAAAATGAATATAAATGTCACCTGGCATATACAACTAAAAAATGCGGAAGTCTACAATGTCACCCCAAAACCCGGAAACTCATGGAACACAAGCCAACGAAAAGTGATACATGCCTCTAACTTCAGAATATCTAAAGCAAAAGTACGGAAGAAGGCTAAACACTATAGATAGAGTAAAGAAGGAGACTCTTCGGTTTGCAGACACTGAAAATGTACCTCGAAGTCTCCGTAGCTATCCCTGCCTCAAGGGTAGTGTGCCTGAGATTAATTACCTGGATCTGCACATGAAAAACATGCGCAAGAGAAGCATGAGTACACCACAACGATACTCAGTAAGTGCCAAACCTAACCTCGGTTAGGTTGTGAAGAGGAAAGGTCATGGACCTACTGAGATATAACATAATAAATAATAAGATGAGGGAAAAATAATATAGATAAAGTGTACAACGAGAATCTAAACAAGAAAAATACAGAACCATAATGGAAAGCAAAAAAATAGGACAATACTAGTAAATACTACTCACAACAGGAACCGCAACGGGGGATCTCTTGGTATCCCGAGGATCTCTTGGTATCCTAAAAACTTACAATTTCATGTGCAAGGGATCTCTTTGTATCCCGAGGATCTCTTGGTATCCTAAAAATTACAATTTCAAGTGCTAGGGATCTTTTAGTATCCCGAGGATCTCTTTGTATCCTCAAAACTTACAGTTTCATCTGCCAGGGATCTCTTGGTATCCCGAGGATCTCTTGGTATCCTCAAAACCTACAATTTCATGTGCCAGTGATCTCTTGGTATCCCGAGGATCTCTTGGTATCCTCAAAACTTACAATTTCATGTGCCAGGCATCTCATGGTATCCCGCACCCTCAGTCCAGAACATATCAAGTGTAGAGGGATCTCCCGGGAGGCCAATCCGTAGTCCAAATTCAAAAAGACACAATAGTAGCCCGGTCAAATTGGCATATTACCAAATCACGCCCCTATTACCACAACTGTAGATATAGGGATTTTGAGAATACGTCTTTAACGACTAATAGTTAACTATGGCTCTGATGGGTGGTTTTGCTAGAATAGGAAATAATGAGATCATTAGTTTATTAAGTGATGCAGAGAAGGGTAGTGACATTGATCCATAAGAAGCTCAACAAACTCTTGAACTAGCAGAAGCTAATGTGAAAAAGGCTTAAGGAAGGAGACAAAAAATTGAGGCAAATCTAGCTCTCCGAGGGTAGAACGTAACAAAATATTACGGCTGCCTAACATATGGGATGGAGGTACGGTAAAATCCGCCAAAATATGAGACCTGGAGGGGCCGGCGCGCACAATCCTATCCTATCCGAGTCTCTCGAACTGCGTTCCAGAAAAAGCAGCCTACTTGTGGGCCATTGTGTACTTACAGCCTCTACGATAAGCAATTGAATATGGCTGTAACATTAGGATAGATATTAAACTCAAGACAAGAAATAGAAAATCCTAGCCAAACATACTACACGGAGAACAAACAAGATAGTTTAAGCACTTAGGCAAGTAAGTCAAATAAACTTGTTCTCTAAACTAGCATAGGATAAACTTGTAATTTAAGATAAACAGGTAAACACGAAAACTCAATTGAAACAATTCAAGTAAAAAAATGGGATTCAAACAATTTGCTCAAGTACGCATTCATCACCTCACGTACGAGGTATTCAAATACCAAATATCATGTCCTAAAGGGAAGAAGTCCCCCACACAAGGTTAGACAAGCCACTTACCTCAAATTGGCTCCAAAATCAACTCGAAACCAAACCTTTGCCACAAGTATCCGACTCCAAATGGCCCAAACCTATCCATTTCAATTACATCTCGTAAATAACATCTCAATCAACTGATTCTACTATTTAACTTAAAGCTAAGACGCAAATTTAGGTAAAATGACCAAAATGCCCCTCAGAAAAACATGGTCAAAACCTGAGGTTCGAACCAAAACCCGGTTACCAACTCCCCCACTAGCCCAAATATATGATTTATTTTGAAATCGGACCTCAAATGGAGGTCAAATCCCCCAATTTTAGCAAAACCTAGGTTCTACGCAACATACCCCAGATTTCCCCATTAAAATCTTTGATTTGAAGTTGAAATCATGTTAAAAGATGTTAAGGAGTGAAGAAAATAAGTTAAAAATCACTTAACCATCGTTTTGAAGAAGGAGAATTGTTTGGGAAATTGCCTCTTATGTTTTGGGATTTTGTAAAGTGAAAAATAACTGAGTTTCCCGTTTATTTATACCCTTCTGAAGTCCCCTGCACGGACCGCGCAAAAAGGTTCGTGTCCGCGCTGACTAACTGAAGACTTGTGGATCTTATCCCTGCGTGGACCATACAAAGCCAATCGCGGCCGCAAAACACCCACTGCGGACCGCGCAAAGGCGACCGCGGCTGCGTTGGCCCTTTCGCGGGCGCACGCGATTTCTCGCGGTCCGCGCTGGAGGGTTCAGAGTCTGCAACATTTTCCTCAACCTACAACAACTGATATTTTAAATCTAATGCATTCTAGAACCTACTCTAACTCACCCCAGCCTCAGGGCTACAAACCAAGCATACACATCACCTCGAAAACCATCCTGCAGACTTATCCGTCCGATCAAATCACTAGTATAACATCATAAACATTAAACTGAGCCTTGAAATCCATGATTTTTCTTCTAAATTTTCATAGAACATTGAATTCCTATTTTAAGTCCGAAACACGTCAAACGACATTTATTTTCAACCAATCTTTACATAAAGTGCTTAAAATACATATAAGACTTATACCGAGCGCCGGAACTAAAATACGGGCCAGATACCATAGTCTTCTAATAAAATATCATTTCTAATTACCTTAATTATTTCTAGAAAATAATTTCACTCAAAATTTTTTTTTCTCAAAGTTGGGACCTCGGAATTCGATTCCGAGCATACGCCCAAGTCGCATTTTTTCCTACGAGCCCACCGGGACCGTCAAATAACAGTTCCGGGTCCGTTTACCCAAAATATTGACCAAAGTCAAATTTATTCAAAATAATATCAAAATTAGCATTTTTCTCATAGACTTCATATTGAAGCTTTCCGCCTACATGCCCCGGACTGCACACGCAAATCGAGGCAACCCTAGATGAGGTTTTCAGGGCCTCGGAAGTACAAAATAAGTGATGACCCCTTTGGGTTGTCACACGGTTACTGTTCACACAGGTGTGGTACTGTTCACGCACCTGCAGTTGTTGTTCACGCACCTACGGTTACTGCTCACGCAGCTGGGGTACTATTCACACACCTATGTAAAACACAACAGCTACCCAGAAATTTCAACAGTTTTTAATTTCACTAAAAATGCTCTAACTCCATCATAGGAACTCGGAATTTGAAGGTTCTTTCCTATGAGTCACAAATAATAACACGAACCTATTCCATCAATCAAAACTCGACTCAAAGCTCATTTACTAAATACGATACCAATTTTGCTTGTTAAATAATTAACTTATGTTTTGCGCTAAAAACTCAATCACGACTTGATGAGATTAGACCAAAGTTTCCAGATCACTCCTATAATTAATTATCAAAATCCCAAAAGTCAAAACATTGAGTTTCGATCTCTAGAACTAAAAATGGACCTTTGAATCATTACAAGCTTATACTCAAAACACAAAACTCTTCCAAAAACTCCTCCAAAACTCATTCGAGCCCCATGGGATCCCAACCAAGTATACTAAAAAGTCACATAACATGAAAGGAACTTAGTCGATATCTTAGATTACATTGGACAACACTAAAACATGAATCGCACTGTAATTCAAGCTTCATGAACTTTAGAATTTCAAACATCTACATTCGATGCCGAAACTATTAGATCACGTCCGATTGACCTCAAATTTTGCATACAAATCGCATTCGACCTTGCAGACCTACTCCAACTTCGTGAATTGGATTTCGACCCCGATATCAAAAAGTCCACTTCCGGTCAATCTTCTTAAAAACCTTCAAAGTTTTATTTTTAGTCAAATGACTCCAAATGACATTCGGACCTCCGAATTCACTTCCGATTGCGCTCCCAACACAAGAATCACCATACAGAGCTATTCCCTGACTTAGAATCCCAAGCAAATATCAATAATACTGAAATGCACTTCACCCCACACTTATGGAATTCTTCCAAAAATGCTAACTTCCACTATAGACGCTGGAATACATATGCCCAAGTCTGAAATCATCATACGAACCCGTGGAACCTTAAAATCCCGATTTCGAGGTCGTTTACTCAAAAATCTAATCTTAGTTAATTCTTTCAACTTAAAGATTCCGAAAAGAAAATTCTATTTTCAAATCACCTCTGAACTTCCCGAAATTCAATTTCGACTATGCGTACATGTCACGGCTCGGATATTCCACCCTCGGGAGTCGTGATGGCGCCTTTTAGTGAAAACTAGGCAAGCCAACCAACTGAACTATTTACCTTGTTTCCATTTTTAATTCGATAATATTTAAGAGCCAACAATTAGATAACAACATAATTGAATAAGCAGAAGGCTGCATAATAACATTTTAAATAATACTGCTAATACCAATTCATAACAAATCTACCCAAGACTAGTGTCACAACTTCACATACTGTCTAGGAGTACTATAAATAAAAGTCTAAAAGAAAGAAATACTACATTGTCTCTGGAAATACATGAAGGAAACATGAATAGTAGATAGAAGGAGACGCCAAGGCCTGCGAACGCCTGCAGGACTACCTTGGGTCGCCTGAAGAATAAGAAATAGCAAATCTCATTGTTGTCTGAAGTCCACAACACTAAGATCTATACAAAAGAGTACAGAGTGTAGTATCAGCACAACCAACCCCATGTGTTGGTAAGTGCCTAGCCTAACCTCGGTGAAGTAGCAACGAGGTTAGGACCATACTACCAAATAAACCTATGCAATATAACGTACAAGAATAATAGGAAGCACATAACAATGATGGCAACAATAATCATCCACCTAGATAAGTTGGTTGGTTGGACGGACTTGGCCGTTAATCCAAAATGCTGTCATGATCATTGGTACCAACTCTTCCACCTAGATAAGTCTCTTTTCTGTTTTACTATTAGCAGTCATCTAGATTTGGATTCTTTTTATCCTTAACTCTCAAAGTCATTGCGTTTCATTTTCTTTTGGGTTTCTATTTCTCTAAGATGTTTCAAGGCCAATTTTGTCTAACCAAGTAAGAAATGATTTCAAAGCTTACTACCAACTTCCGAAAATACAAAGCATAGTGTGGCCAGAACATACCAAAGGTAGCATGATGTAAAACAGGATATAAATAATCACCGGAAGCCTCAGCGATGGAACAGTTTGGTAACTTCATAAGAGGTGCAAAGATTCTGATAAAGGGGTCAGGGATGTAATACAACGGTTTGGGTACAGAATACTCGGTTCCTCCAAGGTTATGGGGGTTTGAAAGACAGTCAGAAAGTCAGGCAGTTCAAGGCCTGTTCGGGCTAGTCATACAAAGCATGAAAACAGGGAGGCCACTTTCAGCAAGAATGCCACAAACCAACCACCACAATTCAAACAAACAAGATTTTTCTTTGATTGAAACAGGGGTAGAAAGTACAGATTGTCTTGGAGAAACCCTTCGTAGGGGAAAAGCAAGCAACAGACAAGTATGACTGTAATTTTTCAGGACCCTCCTGGAAAATATGACCTAGATTAAAGTTCAAAACAATCATGAGTAGCATGAGCTAGCATAAATGTACCCCAAAGGAACACATGTTGGTATCGAAGTTTGCATGTTTAGGATCAGATTCAGTCAGGAGTTTTCAGGACCCTCCTGATTAATGGGACTTAGCTTTAGAATTTCCATTAGATAATAATGTTTAGCGTAAGCTCTGCTGTAGGGATATAATTCAGCAATAAAGAATTGTCACTATTAGGATGAAAGGTGACTTTTGATTGTCAGGACCCTCCTGGATAATGGGATGTGGTTTAATACTTCCATTAGATAAAAAGAAATAGCAGGAGTCATATTTTAGAAGATATAGCTTAGTATTAAAATTGTCGACAGGAACCCCCTGGATAATGGGACGTAGCCTTAATATTTTCTTAGATAACAATATGTAGTGAACGTAATACCTTTAGAAGACATAACGTATATTTAAAATTGTCATTTAATTAAGAGTTTCCAGGACCCTCCTGGATAATGGGCAGTAGTTTTAAGACCTTCTTAGATAACAAGACTTAGTGGAAGTCATACCTTTAGAAAACATAATTTAGCTTTTAAAATTGTCATTTAACTAAGAGTTGTTAGGACCCTCCTGTATAATGCGATCTAGATTTAAAATTCTTAGTGATATTTGGTAACATGATTTAGTTGACATTCACAAATGTGCTCAGCCACCAAACTGTGGTAGAAAATTTTCTTTGTTTTGTCTATCAGGAGAACAAAGGAATACAATTCAAGTTTTGGTCCAAGTTTTGGTAGTTAGGAGCCCATCCGGAGAACAAGGGAATACAATTAATTTTAGGCAATCAGGTACCTACCTGGAGAACAAAGGAATACAATTCAAGTTTTGGTAATCAGGAGCCCACCTGGAGAACAAGGGAATACAATCCAAGTTTTGGCAATCAGGAGCCCACCTGGAGAATAAAGGAATACAGCTCAAGCTTAGTAATCAGGAGCCCACCCGGAGAACAATGGAATACAATTAAAATTTTCAGCAATCAGGAGCCTTGGAGAACAAAGGAATACAATTCAAATTTTTGGCAATCAGGATCCCACCTAGAGAAAAAAGGAACACAATTCAAGTCTCGGCAATCAGGCCCACATGGAGAATGAGGAAAGACAATCCAAGTTTCAAAGGAATATAATTCAAGTTCAACAGTCAAGTGTTCACCTGGAGAAAAGAAAAACATCTCAAAGTACAATTTGAGTTTGGCAGTCAGGCATCCCCCTGGAGAAAGGGAAAACATCTCAGATTACAATTTAAGTCGGCAAAAAGGGAATTTCACAGGGAGAATACAAGTCAACGAGGCAAAAGGATCAATAGAAAGCTTGAAGATATAGATAAGATTTCTTGTAACTCATAGATCATAGTCTAGTCTGGCCTTTTTTTTTGTTTTACATAGTGTAACAAGGGGTTCAGTAAGCAATAGCAGCAGCAACAACACCAATAGTGAAATTAGAGTTTCATGGTAGTCCCAACTACCAAACATTCCCAAACTACACTGTCTTTATTCCTTCTTAGTCAAGGATATGTAGGCTGGCTCGGAAGTAGGGTACGGTCAAATCTTTCAAAAATGCTTTCCACAAAGTATTCAAACGAGCAAAAATCGCTCGTATCCGCTCACCTTATCTTTGCATGAAAACTCTTCGTCTTTCCGAGCAAAGAGGGGAAACTGTGAGCACGTTATTTGTGCTCTATATGATTTACACCCATAGAATATCAGAAAATAATTTGTTCCAATTTTTGAGATTTTATAGGAATTTTCGCAGAATTTTGTTAATTATTTGCATTATTATGCATATTTAATTTCCGTTAAGAAAATTAAAAAAATACCAAAAATACCAGGCATTGCATTTAGATTTTATTCACATTTTAGGTTTATTTTATTAGTTATTTGCTTTATTAAAAATGAAAATCACAAAAATGGCTCATTTTTACATTTTTAGCTTTAAAATTTTGGATTTTAAATTTTTTCTCATTAGATTTAAGATCAACTAATTTTATAAAATTTATTATTTTAATTTTACAATTTGAATTTATTAAGAATTAGTTTAGGTCTTATTTTATTTATTTATTTATTGTTTTTTCCTAAAAGAAAATAAAAAGAGTTTGAAATTAAGAAAGATGGATCAAATTTTTGGGTTTGAACCAAATTTTCCAAGCTCAGGTCATTCCACGCCCATACGCGGCCAAATTGAAGCCTGACCCGCCCAATACCTGGCCCAAACCGCTTCCCCTAAAACGTCGTAGTCACCCTTCGAAACTACGTCGCTCTGTTGGTCCATCACTATTAAACGACCAAGCTTACCCCTGACCCTCATTTTATCTCGTTTGAGATTAAACCTAAACCTAATTCCCTTCGTTCTAAAATCAACACCCATCCCTGCCACAGCTCTGCTGCCTAGAAATCGACTCACGACGGCGGAGCACCTCCAAACACCTTCATATTTTAACCAGACAGTTCTCGTCAACCCTTGTTCACCTCATGCCATTGATACCTCCAAAGAATCACTAAATTTCTCCAAATTGTAGATCCAAAAATAAAGATCAAAACTTTTTTCTTTTTTGGCAAAGGTTTCCGGAATAAATCCTCAATTCATGTTAAAGCTAACCTAAATCCCTCAGTTCTTCATCAAAAGGAATCCATTTCACAACGAGAGCGCTCTTTCCTTTGTATTGACCAGAGTTCAGACGTTTATCCTCAAACGGCCCAATTTCTTCAAGCCACTACTTCGTTACTTTCTTGGAATAGGGTGGGAATTGTTGCATGAATTATTAGCTATGAACGAAAGTTCGGCTAATATTCGTGTTACAATTCTCACAATTTCACCAAGTTTTGTTCGTCGGAGTTCGAGTTCTAGTCAGAGTCATCTTTGTTCTGTTTGAAGCTTATCTGGGCTCCATCAATACTTTCTTATTTCTTTCTCAACCTAAGCTCAATTATTAGCCATAAACTCATCCTATTCTAAGTCAGAATTGCTGATCATTAATTTAGTGTTAATTTACATTTTTGTTACTCTTTAAGAAAAATTATTAAAAAGAGGAAATGAATAGAATGATTAAATAATTGCGTTGTTTTAGTTTTGACTTGGGTTGCCTTCTCTTTAAGTTTGTTTTGGGGTTGGGCTTGGGGTTTCGTCAGTACCAACCCATTTAATGAAGGTTTAATTGTAGAAGCACGTCCCTTGGCTCAAGTTTGGGCTGGTGTCTTGGGACAAATTGACTCATACCCGTTTGATCTACTGAAGGTAAAAATAGGGTTAATTAGGGGTATTTTGGATAAATGAACTTGAGAAATATTTTAGTAATTGTTTAAGAAGGTTTTAGAAAGATGAAAATAGCCTTGCTTGGTTGGCAAGCCAAAATTTGAGAGTTTAAGTAGCAATAACAAAATTAGAGAAGACTAGAATTAAAAACTAAAATCTGATAGTTGCCCTATTGCTTGCCTATAAAGGCATCTCAACCTTGCCTCTCAAGGAAGGCTTAGAAGGATTAAGAGAGAAAATTCTAAGAAAAAGCAAAACGGTTGGAGAATTTTAGAAAAATAACACTGTTTCATTAAGTTCTTTTGGTATTTTCTACAGTTTTTCTAATATTAAAGCAATTTCTGGTTAGCTGATACTAAAATAGGTTAAATTCAACTCTAGTTTGAGGCATGTTGGTTCATTGAGGAACTGAACTTAATGGCTGGATTCTTGTATCTCATCTGTTGGATTTAAAACTAATCTGCTGGTCCATTTTCTGGGTACTGAGTGCCACTGTTGTTGTTGTTTACCGTGATTACCTCTTTTTCTTTTGTAATCTCCAGGTACACTATCAAAACTTATCATGGAATTGAGCATTGATTGGCATGTGTACATATTTAGAAATGCAAGTTGAAGTTTGAATGTGAATCTTAAACTTTTGATATTATCTTAACTATGTGATTAAATGCTTCAGTTTTCATTTATGGTTTATGTTGAGTTTTGGTTCATGCTAGTAATTTAGGGTAGTTTAGTGATTAAGATTTAGTGTGCTGTTTTAGAGTATTGGATGTTGTAATGTTATTTGAACTCTATTTGCATAAACGGAATGTTAACCTGATTGTAGTAAAGGTTTATGTGTAGCTCTGTATGATATAGTTATACTTAAATTCTGCTGGAAATCATGGGTGTTCAATGTTAAAAATACATAGTTCAAAGTGTGTCAGTTTGGGTTCACATGATCCTGATATTGATGAATTACTCAGAGTTCCGGTTGTTTGTTTCCTTTTACAATGATTTATGCTTAAGATTATCAAATTGGCTATGAAAAATAAAGTTGGCATGATTATATAATGGTTACTAGGTTCTGAACTTTTTCACACTTGTTGATATGTTCACTCCACTTCGAAATAACTAAAATGGAAACTAAATGGGCGTTCATGGTTGTTTTGAATTTAATCTGGACCATTTTATGTGTTTGAAATCAATTTGGGGTCATTTGGCCTTTGCTTGGGTGTTGCTTGTGTTGCTGCAGGGATTCGACTTTGAATCCTTGTCTTACCAATACATCTTCCGGGCCTAGCCCAGGTCATTTTTTAAACCATTCGGCCAGCAGCATCTGCAATTGGGTAATTGGGATCCCTTGAGCCTAGATTCGAGATAAGAATATAACACATACTAAAGCTGTAAGCAAATCTGAAAACAATTCAGCCTAAATCCTGTTGTCAAAATTTATGTCCATCTAGCTTTTGAGAACACAGTAGGCTATTGGGAAAATGGGCGTTTGTTTGATTGTTACATTTTTTAGTTTAAACTTTGATAAAATGCCTTAGCATGCTTTAAGGTTTTCTTTTCTTTAACTATGCTTCTTTAAATAATTGAGGCGAGCCATATTACAGTAAATGGTAATGGCCATCCAAATGTAGTCTTCTTCTTAAATTTGGAAGTGAGGTGCACCATGCCGAACAAAAATGACAAATACATGGCCCTCGCAAATACTTTAATTAGTTATTAATGAGGAATATTCGTAGAAAAACTTTTAGGCCCGTTTAATATACTATCGCGGTTGAGGACACGTTCGCGTGACAAGATGGCGATTCTAAAAATAAAATCAGAGTATGCGTTCGCGCAACTTCGGCCCAAATTCTCCTAATAAAAATAAAGCGTTATTAATTGTGGACGCGTTCGCATGACATAATTTTTGATGTGCCAAACAAATGGGTACACGTTCGCGTAACCCATTTCAAGATAATTTTTCTTAATTTAAAAGCGGTAAAAAGTAAATACACATAGGTTCTAAGATGAGAAATTAAACAATTTTAATAAGCCAAGTATGATCAAAGCAACCGTGCTAGAACCACAGAACTCCGGAGTGCCTAACACCTTCTCCCGGGTTAACAGAATTCCTTATCCGAATTTTTGTGTTCATAGACCGTAAATAGGGTCAATTTTTCCTCGATTCGGGATTTAAACCGGTGACCTGGGACACCATTAGTTATCCCAAGTGGCGACTCTGAATTTTTAATAAAATGAATCCCATTTCGATTGTCACTTAAATTGGAAAAACTCTCTTTTACTCCCTTCGCGGGGTGTAGTGTAAAATAGCAGGTGTGACAAATTCAGCGATTCTGAACTTTTTTCAAATATAAATGTTTTCAAAGAAATTTGTCTTAATTTATAATTCCAAACACCTCTTTCATCAATTTGGTTTTCTCAAATAGTAGACAAAATATTTCAAGTATGTAGCTTAGACTGCCCAATCTCTGTGGGACGATATCATAAAATATATTAGAATTTGACAAAGTACGAGCAGAAAATCCTATACACACAAGCTTTTTCAGTTATTGGATCTAGGATTAGTATAAACTCAAATATATAATTTATTTTGAAATCGAACCTCAAATTGAGGTCCAAATTCCCAAAATTTAAAAACTTAGGTTCTACCCAACACATCCAATTTTTCCCATAAAATATTATTGATTGTGAGTTAAAATCATATAAAAAGATGTTAAAGATTAAAGAAAACTAGCGAGAAATCACTTACAATCGATTATGAAGAGAAGTTGCCTTTGAAAAATTGCCCTAGAGAGTTTATGTTTTGAGATGATGTATAAAACGGTTGAGAATATGTCTAGGTTATAAACTTACAGGTTGCAGGTATCGCAATTGCGACCAGGGTTCACAATTGCAAACTCGGACTCTGCTAAGCTCGCATTTGCGCAGAAACTTTCGCATTTGCCAAGACGAATTAGAGAACATCCTGTCGCATTTGCGATGACAGGCCCAAATGGAGAGCATCGCACTCGTAAAGAAACATCTCACATTTTGAGGAAGGGCTGGCCTGGGTTGTTTCGCGTTTGCGATTCAGCCCTTGCATTTGCGAGCCAGCCTTTGTAAATGCGAAGCCTTTAGGCCTACGATAGAACAGCTGAAACTTGCAATTTTCCCAAGTCCCAAATCCACCCGGGGGCCTGTCCAAAACTAACCAGAGCCCTCGAGGCTCCAAATCAATCGTGCACACTAATCTAAAAATATCATACGGTCTCGCTCATGCATTCAAATCACCAAATAACATCAAAACATATGAATTTTGCATCAGAATCATAAAATTTCTTAAGAACTTCAAATTTTCTAATTTAGTCAAGTACGGTCTTATTCACGTCATTTCAAGTCCGTTTCGTACCAAATTTCACACGTTCGACTCAAATCATACATAAGACTACACCGGACTTTGAAACCAAAATACGGGTCCGATACTATCAAACTTTAAACACATTTCACTTTCAAAAACTCATAAATATTCCAAATAATAATTTTCTTTAAAAATTCATTTATTGGGCTTGGGACCACGGAATTCGATTCCGGACATACGCCTAAGTCCCATATTTTCCTAGGGACCCTCCGAGGCGGCCAAATCATGGAGCGGGGTCCGTCTACATAAAATATTGACCGAAGTCAACTTAATTTATTTTAAAGTCAAAATTCATTATTTTACACAGATTTTCACATATTGGATTTCTGTCTACGTGCCTGGACTGTGCACACGAATCGAGGTGAGACAATAAGAGGTTCTTTAAGGTCTTAAAATGCAGAATTTAGTTTTAAAATAAGTGATGACCTTTTGGGTCATCACATGACTAGGATTGGATTTTTGCGTAAACGACATCGGAATCGGGATTTGAAGGTTCCGGCAGGTTTGTGCAGTGATTTTGGACTTGGGCGTATGCCTGGATCATGTTTTGGGTGACCCGGGAGCATTTTGGCACCTATTGTGAAAGTTAGCATTTTTGGAAGAATTTCACAAATTTGGGTTGAAGTGCATTTCAGTGTTATCGATGTCCGTTTGGGATTCCAAGTATGGGGATAGCTCTTTATGGTGATTCTGGTATTGAGAGCGCGATTAGAGGTGGATTTAGAGGTCTGTAGGTCATTTTTGAATTATTTGGCGAAAGTTAGAAATTTGAAGGTTTTTCAGAAGTTTGACCGGAATCCGATTCTTGAAGTTGTAGTAGGTCTGTAATGTCAAATATGACTCATGTACAAAATTTGAAGTTAATCAAAGGTGATTTGATAGGTTTCAGCATCGGATGAGGAAGTTTGAGGTTCTAAAGTTCATCAAGTTTGAAATGGGGTGTAATTTAGGCACAGTTTATCATGATTTGAGGCCTCGAGCGGGTTCGCATGATGATCCGGAGCTGGTGAGTGTGATTACTTGGGGTCCCGGAGGCCTCGGGTGGGATCCGGGTGGTCAACATATAAAAAATGGAACATAAGGAATGGCTAAAGTGCACCAGTTCTAGTGTAATATCACATGCGCAAGGTTAACTGGAAGTGTGTGATCGCAGAAGCAAGAGAATGGTCGCATGTGTGGTTTGGGCAAAGAAAGGCAGTGACCGCAGCTTCAGAGATTTACCCTCAGATGCGGGTGCGTATCTATGTTGAGGAGATCGCAGAAGCGGGTTTTGGACTTGAGCCTGGGACTGCTGAAGCGGCACATGAGCCATAGAAGCGGGGCCGCGGATGCAGTCTATGCATCGCAGGTGCGAAAATGCTAGGGGTAGTAAGGTTTCTTTAAAACGGGGGTTTGCCCATTCTCTTCCATTTTACTCTTGTTTGGACGATTGTTGGAGAGCTTTCAAGTGGATGTTTTCATCATCAATGACAAGGTAAGCTATCCCCGCCTATCTTGAGTTAAATAAACTGATTATGTATAGATTTTATCATGAAAATTGTTAGAAATTTGAGAGTTTGAGGAAAACCTAGAAAATTGGTGTTCTTGAATTTTTACCATGACTTTGGACATAAAATTGAGAGAAAATTATATATTTGAGTTCGTGAGATTATAGGTAAACTTTATCTTCCAAGAATTTTGGAATCCGACCACGTGGGCCGGAGGGCAATTTTGTCAATTTTTTTATCTAGGTTAGGGATTGTTATAAGTTATATTATAATGTGTAATTGATCATATATTAATGAGTTTACATAATTATTGGCTAGTTTTGGAGCAATGTGCATCGATTTGAATCTTCGAAAGGGCGTGGAATGCCGATTATAGAACTTCGGAGCGAGGTGAGTCTCCTTTATAACCTTGTAAGAGGGAATCGTCCCAATAGGTGGTTAATTGGATATGTGTTACTAATTTTGGGGGCTACGTATGCACAAAGTAACAAGAGTCCGTACATAGCTACTATTATGCATAAGTTCAGGTAGTCTAGGAAACAAAAACATGCACTACTTGAAATATTTGGAATCTTGTTTGTCGATTTAAAATGCTTAAATCATATTCAATTGGTAAATGAATTTCTAAAGGAATTAAATATTATTTTTTATCATTAAAGAGAATGACCATTTCTTTGAGTAATTATTTTTCCCCGATGAAGTCTTGATTGACTGTTTGAATGTGTGTTTCTATGTAAACTTGCATCACATGTATGATTCGCAAACGGGGTGATTGTTTATTTATATTTTACCGCGTCACATGTATGAGTTAGGAGTGGAAAAATATATGCATCTATGATTCGCGCCATTCGACGCTCTAGCAGTGCGCAGTTTAAATATAGTTGGATCGGACTGTACGTCTTCAACATAAGTTGTGCATGTTTGTATTTCTTTCCTTGATATTTAAAAATTAGAATATTGCTTCCTCGGATTTAGAATAAATGTATAAATAATGAAAATGAATCTGAAAATTTCCTAAGAAAAAAAAGAATTACTTGTTTGCTTCATGCTATTGAGTTACAACCCTTTTTATAAAATCCGCGATTTCTTATATTATTGGTATATTGTCGAAGTTGACTTCTCGCCTCTACTTTCGAGATTAGATGGGATACTTACTGAGTACATGTTATTTTTGTACTCATGCTACACTTGTTGTGCATTTTTGTTGTACAAGCACATGCATACCTAGTGGCCTGATTTGACGCAGTAGCATAGTTGATACAGAGACTTAGGTGAACTACACTTCTCGACACGATCTGTAGCCAGCAAAGTCTCCTTCATAGTATTTTATTGTATTTTCTTTCTATTGTCCAACTTGTTGCAGGATAGTTATTGTATTATTTTCTTAGAAATAGCTCATGTACTTGTGACACCGGATTTTGAGATGTTTTAGGAATTATTCGGTATTTTAAGATTGTTAAAGGTATCATTATTTATTCAGTGAAATTTATCATTTATTATTTCATGTATGAAGAGAAATAATTTCAAAAAATATTAAAATAAGAAGTTTCTAATTATTTGGTGTTGGCTTGCCTGACAGTGGTGTCCGGCGCCCTCACGACCCTTAGTGGATTTTGGGTCGTGACAAGCGAGGGCGAGGAAAAATATGCTTTTAATTCTCTTAGGGCATGGATGCAATTGGATTTCCACTGGAATCCTTTATACTTTTTGAGTACATTTAAGAATAGTGGCACATTTTAGAGGATCGCTAAACATTGACAGGGCTTTTATACGGCCGGTCAGCTTTTACACGTGTTTCTTGCTGGTCAAAATTTCAGGTATTCCCTTTATAGTCCTTGATTTGGTCGGGATTGACCTCGATGCCTCTCTGCGACACCAAAAGGCCGAGGAACTTTCCTAAGGTCACACCGAAGGCGCACTTTTTGGGGTTCAGCTTCATGATGTATGGCCTAAGTATGTAGGAGGGTTCCCTAAGTGTTCGATGTGGTCCTCCTTTTGTTTTGATTTGACCAGCATGTCATTTATATAGACTTCTATCATTTTGCCGAGCTGCTCTTTGAACATCTTGGTGACCAGCCTCTAATAGGTCGCCCCTGCATTTTTCAACTCGAACGACATGACTCTGTAGTAGTACGTCCCTTGGCAGGTGATGAAGATGGTCTTTTATTGGTCCTCCTCTCCATGAGGATTTGGTTGTTGTCTGAGTAAGCATCCAAGAAGCTTAATAACTCGTGCCCCGCTATGGTGTCGAGGAGCTGACCGATGTTAGGCAACGAGAAGGAGTCTTTCGATAAGGTTTTGTCTGGGTCCGTGAAGTCTACGCACATGCACCATCTCCAATTTTCCTTTTTTACCATAACAAAGTTGGCGACCCATTGGGGGTACTTTGACTCTCGAACGGAACTGTTAGCAAGCAATTTTTGTACCTTTTCGCGGACGACCTCGTTAATTGCAGCATTGAACATTCTTTTGATTTCCCTTACCGGCGGGTAGAGTGGATCGACATTCAGCTTGTGTGTTTCAATGTCTTTCGAGATACTTGGCATATCTGTATGGGAGAAAGCAAACAGATCGGCGTTATTAGTTAAAATTTATGGAATTACCTAGTTTTGTGAGTTTATGGCCGATGTAGGATTTTTTGTTGTGGTCGCTTTTGTCCGTCTGGATGGGATCAAGGTCTTCCACTATTGACCTGGTAGCTTCTACGATGTCTGGGTCTTGTTGATGCCTATTTGTTCGTCAGATTCAGGCCCCGACTTCAATAATTTCTATGCTCCTAAGCCTTCCCATCTTAACTGTTGAGTGTATGTGCAGTCTTGGGCAATGAGGTAGCATTTTTGACCTGTGCGCTATTCTATTCATCGCGGATGCTAAATATTCCCAATGGGTAGGGAACTTGATGATCTAATATAAACTGGACAAGATGTCCCTCATGGCATGTATTCAAGGTCTCCCTATAATGGCATTGTAGGTTGTATCTTGGTTCATGACTTGGAATGTTGTTTCTAGGGTGACGCCCCCGGACAGAACGGGCAATGTTATCACTTCGGATGTTCGCTCAACTGCATTGTTAAAACCAATTAGTATTATGTATCGTGGTAGTATCTTATCCCCGAGTCTCATTTATGTGAGAACGTTGGGGTGGATAATACATGCGCCGTTCCCGTCGTCTCCTATGATTTTTTTTACATCAGTATCTGAAATTCGTAATGTAATGACAAGAGTGTCGAAATGAGGAAAAGTCAAATCATAGGTATCTGACTTATCGAAGATGATAATATCTTCGAGGTAATCATACCGTTCATGGGTGATCGACCACTTCAATTTATGTATAGTGGTGAACTTCATATGGTTGATTGTTGCTTCATCGCCTCCACTGTTTTCAGTCTTTCTCCTCGTCTTTCCTGTCTATTCGTTGATAGTGCCTAGGAGGTTAGTAGTTACACTCATCACTGTTTTCAATCTTTCTTCTTCTGTTCGTGCCATTGTTAGGTTGTGCAAATAAGAAAAAGAAAGCTTTTTTTTTAGATCAAGAAGAAATTGAACTTTTTAATTAGGAATTTCCCACATACGCCAAATTGTTTAACCAAAAAATTTTAGGCCTTTTTTGTTAAATCAATTTAATAAGTAGATAAAAGATAAATCCTAGTTAAATATAATCAATCCTAGATCCGAAGTTCGATAATCTTGATGGTATGGGACCGTGTTGAAGTCAATGAATGCCAAGTTAATGTTAAATGATTACTAATAAATATGAGAATGAAAATATGCAGTAAATATTGAATGAGTTGGATGATTCCTTCCTTTGACTATAGCGCGTGACAAAATGCTATGAGAATGAATAAAGTGTTCTTGGATCTTCTGAATAAAAGAGGAATGTTTAGCAATGGAATCAAACAGAAGAGACAAGACAAGCTTTTTGAATGTTCTTGATGGTCAACTTTTTACAAGATGCTTTTCTGAGAAAAGTTTAGAAGTCCCCTTTTCGTTCCCTCTCTTTTCCTATTTATAAGGATATTCCTAGAAACCCCTAAAAATATAATTGGGAGAATATTTAATGAAATATTCTTCTTCCTAATCCTAAGAATATTCTAACCGTTGATGTTGTTTGTTTTTTACTCGACTTTGGCATGGTCTCACTCTGCGTGACTCCTCGCCACTGGGTCATGCTTGGCTTCGACCTCAGTCTTAGCTCGTTCGTTTATATTTACTAAACTCGACCTAATTTTGACAAATACAATATTATCCCTCTCACACCAAAGTCCAAATGATCAAACAATTCCAAATATTCATTTTTAAACTTTAACGGCAAATAATATCTTTTTAACTTCTAACTACAAATAGTATTTTTTGTCTAACTTCAATCACATATTGTCCAAACATAGGTGATCAAGAACTTCAACCAAATATTGTCCTAAGGTACTCGTAAGAGATTGTTTGATTGGGAATTAAGTTAGTTTATAATTAATTATTTTCGAATTAGTTATTTAAGGATTAGTTATTTTATTTTTTATAAAATAAAAAATATTACAATTTAGAATAATTAATCTTAAAATTAGTGATATAACAATTTTATCTCAATTAAATATAAAGTAAACTCATCTTATATTTAATTTCAGAATTAATTATTATTTATTTCTCGTACCAAACTAGTCTAATAGCTACCAGTAAATAGCAGTGTTTACCGGATAATTGAAGCCACTTGTTTAACCAGAGTACTAAGACATAGCGTTTGGCCATTATTCTAGTTCTAGTGAAGAAGAGTACTAGTAGTAGCACAGTAGGTATCACGAAATTCATCTGAGATGGTGTTGGTCTGAATGGTACACTGCCCATTTGCGTTAAGGCTGTAAAAACTGATAATGTCAAAAACCTCTGACCACTCACTTTAATCACTTTTACCACTAAGATGTTCACGTTTACAGACAAATGTAGGGAAATGGCCATATGGCAGCAGCTGCCACACCTGCATGACAGTAATGAGTGACTCCCCTGCCCTGACCTAAGTTTTTTTGTTTTCTTCATGGGTTGAGTGCCGTGTTGTTGTTCAATTATACTCCTACCTGTTTTTTTGTCCTTTTTATTTTCTTTAAAAACATTACTTCTATTCTTTCGGTTCTAACTTATTAGCCAAAAAAGTTCAAATATTTAATTCACTAATAAATTCTTGAAGTACTTTAAATTTAAAATAGTTTTCTAATAGGTAGTATATCATTTAACATTACCATTATTGCTTTAACATTTTTCAACTACTATTAATATAATGTATGAGTCAATATGTCTGGTTGCTTTAACATTTTTCAACTACTACTTATATAATGTATTGTGTCAATATGTATGTATTACATGGTCAACTAAACACCATAAAAAATGAGAGTAGTTCTTAAATCACATGATACTCTTTGTATTTTGGAGTTTCCAAGTTCATGATACTCCCTTCTATTTACTAAATTTTTCATAACTTTCAAAATTTTACATGCTATTTTTTTTATCAATCTAATTCTTGAATTACTATTTAATATCTTATGTAGTACTATATATATAGGAGTATATATTTAAGTAGTAGTGGAGTACTATATTCACTTAATGCATGTGGTATAAAATGAGATGAACATCTCTTTATTTATTGTTTGTTGTTTTCTATCCTACAGTGTTCATCCGTTTTGGCTTTGATGCCTCAGGCAAGTGTCAGCACTCTCAGCTGTATTCTCATAAACTGAGACCTTCTCCAATTTCTGGCTAAGTAAATTTTTACTAGTTGGTTTAGTTGCAGCACTTTGCTTTTCTCCCATGTAAAAAAGTCAAGAAATGCAGCCTCATCTCTCTTCTGCCACACCCCTTTCTCACTCTGGTATCTCTCTCTCTGTTACTACATGTTTATATTTGTTTTATCTGCGAAAGATTGAATTTTGCTTTGTGGGGTTTGTGATACTGATGAAATTATGCTTACTTGGATGAAGGAAAAGATGAAAGAGAGAAGAAAGAAGGGTCACCACCTTGCATAAAGTTGTCTTTAGGCTATGTGGTTGAGGAAGAAGAAAAAGGTGTCAATGCGATTGCCAAGTCTGTGTTCACAACAGCTCAGTTTCATGAACTAAAGCTCCAAGCTGTGATTTTTAAGTACATAGTCTCTGGTCTTCCAGTTCCTTTTCATCTCTTTTTCACCATTTGGAATACTGTTTCCAGCTCCTTGGGCTCTCCTGTAATCAACAAACTTTACCCTACCTGTAATGTTCCTCTTCTTTGGCTCTTTTCCTCTCCTTTTAAACTTGTGATTGCATGGTTATTTGTACTCTTTCCCTTAAAGATGATTTCTTTTTCCATTTTTTATTAGTTGAATGAACCAAATTGGTGCTATTTATCCAAGATTGTGTCTTTTTTGGATGAACTGGTGAAATATTGATGGATGTTTCTCCTTTGTTTTAGTAGCTAGGTCTAATAATAATGGGGAACTGTCTTGTTTATTTCTAGCCACTTGAAGTTTTTTTTTTCTTTTTTGAACAACAGAGTTGAAAGGCATAAAAATAAATGTTGAGATCCCAAATTGAACCGACTTTAGCCTATTGAGAATGAATTTCTTGCTTTTCTGAAACTTGGAAATACATTGTATGAAGTTCAATTGCTGGAAAAAATTTGGTTTTGACTCGGATATTTTTATTGAGTTTCGGCTCTTCGCCTGTTATATTAACCCCCCCCCCCCCCCAACACACACACGCCCTCCCCCTTCGCCTGTTATATTTTTATCTGGTATGATCTTTGATTCTCCTATTAGATGAATCCAAGTTGCTGCATGAGAATACGATAAATTTGATGGTCATTATGGTACAGACAGGGGCAAAGCTATGTATGTATGGCGAATGGTGGTCAACTAAACACCTTTGGCTGGCCGAAAAATTATACTATGTATAGGGTAAAATATTACTTGTTATTGATTAAAATACGGACTTTGAACACCCTTCTAGCAAAGAGTATTTAAAAATTTGAACACTCATTGAATTTCCTCGCTTCGCTATTGATTAAAGATTTATTTTAATATCAAAATTTGCCCTGGATTTATGGTAGAATTGATCGTTGGTGAATCATCTTCATACTTTACCCCATCTTTTCCTCCCACCGTCCCACTGAATGACGGGAAAACATTGCTTGGTGCGTTATTCCTACTGTATGAGCTCAAAATTTGAAAAATCAATTGCTTGGCTTACTCTTATGCTATTAATTTCTAAAAATCTTTACTTCTTAGGTAGCTTGATGCGGGGAATGCATATCCGTTGTCAATATTAGTTGATAGTTTAGGGCTAGAGTAAATGTGTCTCCGTTTATGATACTATAATTCATTCACATAATGGGAGGACTTGGGTTCGTGAATATTTAGTATTTTTAAGCATTGTCATAACGATTTAATTTTTTAATATGGATGCTGGTTTCAGTGGGAAGATTTGATTACGCAAGCATGGTGGATCCTGAACCAGGGAGGTGCAGAAGAACTGATGGTAAGAAATGGAGGTGCAAAAGGGATGTGATTCCAGGTCAGAAGTACTGTGGGCAGCACATGCATAGGGGTCGTCGTTCAAGAAAGCTTGTGGAAGCTTCCGAACATGTTATGAAATCAGATGATATATGTATCACTTCCAAGAGAACTAAACTGTATGCTAATTCTGATGATCCCGGTAGCAAATGTGCTCCTGCTAGTAGTAAAACTTCTTGTTTGTCTTCTACTAGCAGAAATAACCAAAATAACAGCGTCGTCGAGGATTCATCTGCTAAACCAAGACCCACCAATTCCTGCAACAGCAGTGAGAAACAAGACAACCACATGACTTTCAATAGAACGGACACCATAGCTGGCATAAGAACCCAATCTTTCATCGCTGGTAACGATAGTGATAGCAAGAGTATTGATTTCAACCGTATTAGTCCAAGCAAAACCAACCAAAAGCAGAGCTATGGAGATGCTAGGAATAGTGGTGGTTTGGTTCCAGTTGTTGGTATATCTGCAAAGAGTGATCTTCAACAAACTACAGGTAAAGCGTAAACGAATATTATATTATTGGATCAACTGCTTTCCCTCTTCATTTCTCCCTTCTTTTTCATCTGTTTAAGAATCCTGAAAAATTGTCTTGCTGTAGAATATTAAAAGTTGTTAATTAAAGTTCCTCCGAGCAGTGCCTAAATTTTGGATGCCTCATATTTTTTCAATCCACCATAGCAGCCTCCCCTTCCTCTTCCAATAGATTGGCAGATGGGTTAAATTAGGCAAACCAGACGTTAGGTTGCTGCATGGAAGAAGGATCATTGTCATTCTAGCTTCTTGGTCTTCTATGCTGCTTAGAAAAGTAGGTTGGCTAGTCATGAAATTCATTGAAGCAAGCATTAACATGCTCTTTTATTACTTTAAGGTCCTTGAGGATTTTGTGAAGTAGGTGAAGGATGAGCTGGATTTGTTATTACTATTATGGCCTGTAGGAGAGCATAGTGTTAGGTATTTGCCATAATTTTCGTACCATATTTGGTTATCTTATTTGTTGAAGGAAAAGGGCGATATAATTTATCTGGTGATGGTGGAAGGAGAAGTTAGTTTCTTTTATATTTAACTTTCCTTTATTAGTTCAGCAACCTTTGATGATTGTTGAGAATAGCTCATCAGCATTATCCTGATCGTAATATTCTTAGAATGTTAAAGAGTATAATAAATGAGTTCTGTAAGCTTCTTCCTGTTAACAGGCTACACTAACTTGAGGTTTAATTGTAACACATTTTCAGAAACTGAACCGCAGAGGTGCAGAAGATCAGATGGTAAGAAATGGAGATGTAGCAGGAATGCTATTCGTCGTCAAAAGTACTGTGAGACGCACATGCACAGAGGGGCCAAAAAGATAATGGCAGCCTCAGACTCGGTCATTGTCGAGCCTTCAAAACCTTCCTCATACAGGTTTTGCCATCAAGTTATACCTAAAAAAGATGGTACTGGAATAAACTTGAACACCAGTCTTTCCATTTCAGCACTCCCAGATCCTCAAAACTTTATGGAAGATGATGACTGTAACAGTAATAGTACTAGTGATGCAACCACTATCACTGATGAAATACCAGGATTTGTGTCGCATTAGTTGAAAAACACGGAGGCTTTTTGATATTGGTATTCTTTTTTGGCAAGATGTCTGAACTTGAGAAGTGATCAAGGTCAGTTTGTGTAGTAGTTATTAATGGTAATTTACATGTTCCTAGTTTATAGATTTTTTAGGATTAAAATTCCGTTCTGTACTAGGTTTGATGGATCAGATGAACATGTACTTGTTCAATCTGTGGGCTAATCAATGACTATTTTTGTTCAATGAGCAAGTTCTACTAAATAATTTTAAAAAATATAAAAAGAATCTCTGTGTATCCACACCAAAAAATTAGAAGGTTTGACCTTCGTACTCAAGAACTTCTCTTTTCTAGGATGGAGGGATTCTATTGTTTATGAGTTTATCTGTTATGTATATGAAGATTGAGAATTTTGAAGTATAAACGAAACTATCAACAGAATGGTTAATTATGGCTTCTTTCTTCTTCTATAGGCGAGAAAACGAGTTTTTTTTTAATACCATAAAGGCAAAAATAATGAACTTGTGCCTATTCAAGTCCCACATAAAGCTTAAGTTTAGGCTTGTCAAATGAAAATCTGGCAAAGTTGGTCACATGCTCTATCCTTTACGCACAACCCATTTCTCCTATGATATATAACATTTTAGGAAAAAGAAAGGAAAATGAACGGAGGGAAAACGAAAGACAAGTTAAGTTACATGGTAAAACGGGAGGTCGAAATTTGAGCATAGACAAAATCTTGAAATAAAATTAAGACATTTCTTATTAACTGACACAAAGATTTCGTCGTGTAGGTTGTTATAATGTCAATCTAACACAATGAAGGTCTCCGGTTCGAGTCCGGGCTATGCCGATTTTTTTTCCAGAATTCCTTTTCACAGGCGTCATTGGCACTGATCGCAGAACTACTAAAATTCACTGGTTGTTATAAAATCTTTAGTAAATGTGAATATCCACTACATCTATTACTTTTTCTCATGATATAAATGACCTTCAATTACTCATCACATTTATGATTGTAACTCTCACACCTTCATAACCCCTTCCCATAATCTCAATTGTTAATGTTATGTTTAAGAAAATTATTTTTGTTACATTCATATGTTATAGTATAAATAGAGGCATGAAATGTAAGATGGACCATACTTGAACACTTGATGAAATAAGAAAGTTGTCTCTTCTTCTCTAATTCTACTTATTTTCTTGTTTGATATTGTTATTTTGAGCTACATTTCTTAATACGTTATCAGCACGAAGTTGATCTCTTTTTGTTGTTTAAGTATATTTGTTCATTTTGTTTTCTTCGTTATATATTTGATTTCATGATTAGTGTCTTTAATATGTCATTTTATATTTCTCACATCTCTAGATATATGTAAAAATAAAGAATTATATATTTTTTTATTTTAAGCTATTTGCATGATTGTCATGTGAAAGTTGCTAATTTTTATGTTAATAGAATTAATTGAGAGAAAGAATACTTGTTTTATGTTGTTCGACATTTAAAATTGTGTTAAAGCTAGAAGATATTTTGTTCTAGTTAACATCAAAGATATACTAATAATTTGAAGAAAAAATAGTATTCTTTGCTATGGAAATATCAATAGTGTACATAAATCACAAATTTAATATTATATCAATTTTTAAGATTCTTTATGCTATTATCTTAATGATTTCCAATTATTTATCTTCTTTGATAGCTTTCACTATGTCGAATTTGTCAAAGCTTGAGTTTGTGGTACTTGACATTTATAGAAAGAATTACTTATCATGGGTTTTCGATGCTGAGATTCACTTAGCTGCTAAAGACCTTGGTAACACCATTACTCAAGGTAATGAGGCATCAAGCCAGGATAAAGCGAACGCCATGATTTTCCTTCGTCATCATTTGGATGAAGGTTTGAAGGTTGAGTATTTAACAGTAAAAGATCTACTTGAATTGTGGACCGGCCTGAAGGAAAAATATGATCACCTTAAGGCTACGGTATTGCCAAGTGCTGGATATGAGCAGATGCACTTACAATTGCAAGATCTTAAGACCGTAAGTGAGTATAACTCTACTATGTTTCGAATAACTACCCAATTAAAATTATGTGGGGAAGTTATGAATGATGAGGAATTGCTCAAAAAGACTCTTACGACTTTTCATGCCTCAAACATGGTATTACAGCAGCAATACTATAAAAGAGGTTTTAAAAAGTATTCTGAATTGATCTCATGCTTTCTGGTGGCATAGCAACATAATACCTTTTTGCTGAAAAATCATGCAGCCCGTCCCATAGGGTTAGCTCTGCTTCCTGAAGAGAATATAGAAGCTAGAGATGATAAATCTGAAAAAAAGACAGAATAATAATCATGGCCTTATGAATGTACGTGGGCATGAAAATGGTAAGAGACAATATAATAGTCCTCATCGTGGCGGTCATGAAAAACGAGAGAACAATATGGGTTCTCAAAACAAACATTCAAGAGAAAAAAGCGATAACTGCCACCACTGTGGCATGAAAGGTCATGGGAAAATTGCATGTCATGCACCTCATTATTTTGTCAAGCTTTATCAAAACTCCATTAAAAGAAAGGCAAATAATATTGGAGTATCTTCTGCTATTTCCCCTGTGGAGTCACACTTGACCTTTAAAAATGATTTTGAGACATGGCCTTCAAACAAAAATGATGACAATATCGAGGTAAATCTTGCTTTGAATGGTGATGATTTTCAAGTCCTCGATGATCTTACTCATTTGGAAGTAGAAGATTTCTCTGAGATCAAAACTAAAGTTTGATCACTTTATTGGTGAATGCAATTATGTTATTATTTTTAGTGGTTTGTCTCGTCTACAGTTATTTTTACTTTTAAGTAGTACTTAAGTTGTCTTATGTTATCGTTGGTGATGTTAGTTTTTCCATATTTCTCATAATGCACTTTTATTTTTTTATGAAATAGTTAAAATTCTCCAGTCTTCAATTGGATCCAAGATGAGTAATGATGATTTATGTCTTTTGGATAGTTCTACAACTCACACAATATTAAGAGAAAAGAAATTGTTCTCTTATTTAGTTATGAAAAAGGCCTATGTTAATACAATATCCGGTAGTACAAAGTTGATTGAGGGCTCTGGAAGAGCGGCCTTATTATTACTCGGAGAAACGATATTAACTATTGATAATGCATTATATTGTACTAAGTCTCAAAGAAACTTGTTGAGTTTCAAAACTATTTCCCAAAATAGCTACCATTTTGAGACATCAAACGAAGGAAAGGTTGAATACCTTTATATTAATACAATAAAAGCGGGTAAAAGATATGTGCACGAAAAATTACCCGCATTTTCTTCTGGATTGTACCACACAAATATTGGTGTGGTAGTATCACATGCCATAGTAAATAAAATGTTTACTACTATTAATGATTTTATCATTTGGCATGACCGCTTAGGCCATTCCGGTTCTAACATGATGTGCAGAATAATAAAAAACTCAAATAGGCATACATTGAAGAACAAGAAGATTCTTCACATTAAGGAATCCATTTGTGTTTCTTGTTCTCAAGGAAAATTAGGTATTAAACCATCATCAGCTAATGATTAAGCATAAGAATCCAAAAAAGTGTGCATTTTATTAGATTGATTCATTCATTATTGTTCACTTGTGATTTGACCTACAACTGATTTAAGGATATATCACAGAAAACTACTTGAATTTAATTAAGGGGTCGTACTCGAGTGCAGTCATTCATAGGTGCAGTATACAAGGTGATATATGTGGGCCTATACACCCTTCATGTGGACCATTCAGGTATTTATGATTTTGATAGACGCATCTACAAGATGGTCACATGTGTGCTTTTTGTCAACTCGTAATATGACATTTGCGAGATTATTGGCCCAAATAATAAGGTTAAGAGCATAATTTCCAGATTATACAATTAAGATAATTCGTCTTGATAATGCTAGTGAATTTACATCTCGGGCCTTTATAAATTATTGTATGGCCTTTGGAATAAAAGTTGAGCATCCGGTTGCTCATGTTCATGCTTAAAATAGTCTAGCAGCATCATTGATTAAACGACTTCAACTAATAGCTCGACCATTGCTAATGAGGAAAAAACTTCCCCTTTCAGTATGGGGACATGCTATTTTGAATTCAGCAGCACTTGTGCGCATAAGGCCAATCAGTTATCATAAAGTCTCCCCATTAAAGTTGGCTTTTGATCCGGAGCCAAATATTTTCCATCTAAGAATTTTTAGATTTGCGGTATATGTTCCAATTGCTCTAACAAAACGCAGAAACATGGATCCCCAAAGAAGGTTGAGAGTATATGTTGGTTATGAACTCCTTCTATTATTAAATATTTGGAACCTATGACAGGAGAATTTATATACAGCCAGATTTGTTGATTGTCATTTTTATGAATCAGTTTTTTCAATATTAAGGGGAGAAAATAAACAACTAGAAAAGGAGATAGATTGGAACGTATTATCTCTATCTCATTTGGATCCTCTCACAAATCAATGTGAACAAGAAGTTCAAAAGATCATTTATATGCAAAATATTTCAAATCAATTGCCACATGCATCTACTAACCTTCCATGGGTTACTAAATCGCATATTCCAGCTGTAAATGCTCCAATTCGAGTTGATGTCCCAGCTGGACAGTATGATGATGCAAGTGAGTCTAGGCCACACCTTAAACGTGGTAGACCAATTGGTTCCAAGGATAAGAATCCCCGAAAAAGGAAAGGAGCAAATGATCAAGTTGATCATAATATAGCAATTGATAAGACCTCACAAGAGGTTCTAGTACCTGGAAATGATAAAAAGGAAGAGATCTCAATAAGTTATGTCTCTACAGGAAAAAGATGAAAATAACATTGTTGTTAACAACAATTTTACTTATAATGTTGCAATTGAAATAATGCAACAAGATGAGGATATTGAGCCAAAATCTGTCGATGAATGTAGAGAGAGAAATGACTAGCCAAAATGGAAAAATGCAATTCATGCGGAATTGCCTTCACTAAAAAAACGTGAAATTTTTGGACCAATTGTCCGAACGCTTGAAGGTGTAAAGCCAGTGTGTTACAAATGGATTTTTATGCGAAAACTAAATGAGAAAGGTGAAGTCGTAAGATATAAAGCACGACTTATGACACAAGGGTTTTTGCAAAAGGCCTGACATTGATTATATAGAGACATATTCTCCTGTGGTAAATGCAGTTACCTTCAGGTATCTAATAAATCTAGAAATTCATGAAAAGCTTGATATGCGGTTGATGGATGTTGTCACTGGCTACTTATATGGCTCATTAGACAATGAAATTTTTATGAAAATCCCTGAACGATTTAATGTTCCTGAAGCACATAAAAGTTCAAAAGAAACTTGTTCAATAAAGCTTCAGAAATCCTTATACTGATTGAAACAATAAGGGGGGATGTGGTACAATCACCTTAGCGAGTATTTGCTAAAGGAAGGGTACAAAAATGACCCTATTTTCCCTTGTGTCTTTATTAAGAAGCCTGGATCTGAATTTTTATCATAGATGTATATGTTGATGACTTGAATATCATTAGAACTTCTAAGAGCTTCCAAAGGCTGTAGAGTGTTTGAAGAAAGAACTTTAAATGAAAGATATTAGTTTCCAAATTGAGCATGTACCAAATGGAATTTTTATCCATCAATCAGCATACACTGAAAATGTTTTTACGTGATTTTACATGGATAATGCACATCCATTGAGTACCCCAAAGATTGTGAGATTTCTTGACATAAATAAAGATCCATTTCGGCCTCAAGAAAATGATGAAGAGCTCGTTGGTGTTGAAACTCCATATATTAGTGCAATATGGGCACTGATGTATCTTGTCAATAATACTCGACCAGATATTGCTTTTGCAGTGAGCTTATTAGCAAGATTAAGCTCCTCCCCAACAAGAAGATATTGGAATTGTGTTAAGCATATATTTAGATATCTTCGGGGAACCATAAATATGGGATTGTTTTATTATAATGAATTCAAGTCAGAAATGATTGCCTATACTAATGCAGGTTATTTGTCTGATCCACGCAAAGTCCGATCTCAAACAGGCTATTTATTTACGTATGGAGGTACTGCTATATCATGGCGTTCATTGAATAAACAATAGCTGCCACATCTTCAAATCATACTGAGATAATAACCATTCATGAAGCTGGTCGCGAATGTGTTTGGTTGAGATTAATGACTCAGCATATTCAGGAAATGTGTAGTTTTCTTATGAAAAAGGATAATCCAGCAATACTATATGAAGACAATGGTGCTTGTATTGCTCAACTGAAAGGAGGATACATCAAAGGAGACAGAAGAAAGCATATTTTCACAAAAGTTTTTTTCTTCACGCATGATCTTCAACAAAATGGTGAAATTAATGTTCAATAGATTCGTTCATGTAAAAATTTGGCTGATCTGTTCACTAAGGCTTTACCAACCTCAATATTTGAGAAGTTGAGACAGAAGATTGGAATGCGACGTCTTCGAGAAATAAAGTGATACTTTCATAATGAGGAGTAAGATACACGATGTACTCTTTTTCCCTTAGCCTAGGTTTTATCCCACTAGATTTTACTGGTAAGGTTTTTAACGAGGCATCAAATAAAGCATATTACAGCTATGTGTACTCTTTTTCCTTCACTAAGATTTTTTCCCACAAGATTTTTTCTTAGTAAGGTTTTAACAAGGTATATTATCTATTTTTTGGACACCCAAGAAGGAGTGTTAAAAAATCTTTAGTAAATATGGATGTCCACTACTTTTACCCAAGATGTAAATAACCTCCCACTACTCATTACCTTTATGATTGTAACTTCTACACCTCCGTAGCCACTCCCTATGATCTTCTCCCATGATCTCAATTGTTAACGTCATGTTTAAGATAATCATTTTGTAACCTTCATATGTAATAGTATAAATAGAGACATGAAATGTGAGATGGAACACACTTGAATACTTGATGAAATAAGAACGTTATCTCTTCTTCTTTTATTTTACTTATCTTCTTATTTTATATTCTTACTTTGAACTACATTTTTAATACTGGTTCCTTTCAGGCTTTCACTAGATTTAGTGCCCAACAAAAAGGCCTTTGCAAATCCAGTTTTATTCATCAAGCACAACAAAATAATTACTTACATATTTTCATTTTCTCTCTGAGGATAATCACTTTATATATCTAAGGAGCAACTCCTTGTTACCAAGGCAGAAGTGGCTCAACTCTTTTTGGAAGGAAAATATAATTGTATCTAAGATTTTAAGTTTATAAATTCGAGCGACTATATGCTTGCAACCGAACTATTATATTTTCATATTAGTATATTTCTTAATACATATATAGGGTTCGGACAACAGTTATTAGATTTTTCCAAATTCGTATAATTTACTGTGCGTCCGCCCCCGAAGGGGAATCATTGATAGCATAATATATCTTGTGGCCTTGAACCTGAACATATAAAACACACGCTAGGGGTGTTCAAAATCGATCCGAAACCGAAAACCGATCCAGACCGAAGCTTAACGGCTTAATGGTAACGGCTTAATGGCTTAACAGACGGGGAACAGATTGAATTTTTTTATTAACGGCTTATCGGTTTGGGGATGGATTATTCAATTTTCTTAACGGCTAATCCATTAACCCGTTAATAAAATCATGTTAGAGGGTGATTTCCTTAAAGATTGAAACTTGCTATTCTATTCCAACAAGAGCGAAAAACATTTCTTAATTTTCAGTTCACATTATCTGCTTGAACTTATCTATTTTTCCGCATGCTTGAACTAATTCAATCAGAGAGAGAATAATCGAATGATAACTCTCTATCAAGCATATTAAATATGAGTTTGAGATGATGGAAATACAAGCCTCAGAAGACTGAAGACAATTAGGAGTTACATGCAACAGAAACAAAAAAATGTTGCATATGCACTAAGAAAAGCAAAGACTCTGCAATCCTTTCAGCTCCTAATTATTTAGTGAACATGTATATTAGACCGATAAACTGCCCATTAACCGCCCAATAAGAGCTAACCCGATACCAATCCGCCCGATATCTTATCGAGTGGCTAACGGATTAATACATTTAAAAGCCGATAACCGTTAAGCCAAACCGTTAAGAGTAAAAAGCTGCCCAATCCGCCCGATAAGCACCACTAACACACGCTAGCAGGTGTACGGATTGAAGTATAAAGTGACTATGGACTTCTCTGTTGGAAACACGTTCTCAAAGCATTATACTAAAACGTGTGTTCATATGTGTAGGTTTTGATGAATGACAAACGATGCGCAAATTGATATATGACGAAGTTCAAGTACAAGCGCACAACTGATATATAACGAGATTCAAGCACAAGACCAAGTTTTATAGTTTTACATGAATCGTTCTTAATTGTGATCTTGATCCGACAACTTGACTCATGACATGGCTTCTCTGGTAAAATTATTTTTACAAAATCATGCATATTTAATTTAATGCTAAATGATTATAAATCATGCATATTTACTTTAGTCGAAATGATTTTTAAACATGCCTCTAAAATCTGGACTAAGATAATCGATATGTACTTATGATAATCGATTATGTTAAGCCAAAACTGCATGACAATCGATTGTGAACTAATGACAATCGATTGTGTTAAGACAGTGAGCATCAGATTTTTCAAATCTGCATGACAATCGATTGTGAACCTTATGACAATCGATTATGATGAGGCAGTGTCCATCAAAGTTTTTCAACGCTCAAAATAATAGATTGTGAAGTTAATGACAATCGATTGTGATGAGGCAGTGTCCATCAAAGTTTTTCAATGCTCAAAATAATCGATTGTGAAGTTAATGACAATCGATTGTGAAGAGACAGTGTCCATCAGATTTTTCAAAGTCACAAAATAATCGATTGTGAACATATGACAATCGATTGTGTTCAGGCAGTGTCTTCCAGACTTTTTCAAAGTTATTAAATAATCGATTGTGAGTATATAACAATCGATTGTCACGAGGCAGTGTCTATATTGATTTTTCAAGACTGATAAATAATCGAATGTTAACATTGCACAATCGATTGTGAAGCTGACCGTTGTCGTAAAGTTTTCAAATACCGTCAGGTAATCGATTATTGATTTTGTATAACCGATTGTTGAAATTAAAATCTGGAAAGGATTTTTTGAACGTTGCTGAATAATCGATTATTGATTTTGTATAATCGATTGTTTTACGTAAAATCTGGAAATGATTTTTTGAACGTTGCCAATAATCGATTGTTGATCTTGAATAATCGATTGTTAAGCGTAAAATCTGGGATTAATTTTTGGAACGATTGGCAAACAATCGATTGTGGATTCTTGACAATCGATTGTCACAGAGTAAAATCAGCAGTTCTTAATTGGCAATTAGGCAACGGTAATGCCAAGTTTTTCAACTATAAATACAGCTTCATTTCAGTGTTTTGGATACAACAACACACAACAACTGATCATATAATTGCTATAAGCTTGCATGCTCTATTGCTTATCATTTTATATTCATTACATAAGTTTTTGAGAGCCAAACTCTTGTCGAAAGTTGTTGCGATCTTGAGCGTATTGTTTTACTCATATCTACTCATTAAGGAGTGTCTTGTTTGAGTGCTTAGTGTTTTGTACACTTGAAGAGAATTGTTATTCTCTTGTTGTAAGAAGGAACTTGTGTTTCCTTGGTTAAAGTCTTGGAGTGTTGTATCTCCGAGCAAAGGTAGTTGAGGCTTGTGTCCTCAAGTTGTGAAGGAACTTGTGTTTCCTTTGGTTGAAGTCTTGGAGTGTTGTATCTCCGAGCTAAGGTGTTGAGGCTTGTGTCCTCAAGTTGTAAAGGTTTGTTAAGCACCCGGAAGCTTGACAAGTTAGTGGAAATCTCGAGAGAGTCTCTTGGGGACTCGACTAGCCACGGGTTGTGGTGAACCAGAATACTTTGGTGTGTTCTTTCTTATTTATCGCACTTATTTATTTCCTGCGAATTTTAAATTCCGCAAGTTTATGCTAATTTTTATTATAACGTTATTCACCCCCCTCTTGCGTTAAGCGCATTATCTAACAATTGGTATCAGAGCCCAACTCTCTGAAGACTTAACAGTTTGAGCGAAACTTCCATGGCTTCTACTCGTGACTCTTTTGCAAGAATAGGTGAAGGTCACTTTAACTTGTTGCCGCCAATATTTGATGGAAGCAATTACACATATTGAAAAGATCGGATGAGAATTTTCATCACAGCCAACAACTTTTATCTATGGCAAATCATCAAGCATGGTGAACAGATGACGACAAAAGTTGGGAAAGCCAAGGTAAGTGAATACAACACTAAGGCAATAATTATGTTGTATATCGCCTTGAATCAGGAAGATTATCAGAAAATTTCCCACTACAAATCTGCTAACGAAATGTGGGATAAGCTTGAGGAAATGTATGAAAGCACACCTCAAAAAGCGGACAGCTCATGTGATGAATCGATTGGCCGATGTCTCATGGCAAACGAAGAAGAAGAGGTAAGTACGTCTAACTCTCACTCACTTGAAGAAATGCAAAATGCTTATAATAAATTATATAGTGAGTTTGTTAATGCTTCCAAGACCATTAAAGATTTGCAGAAAACTCTTTCATTGCAAGAAACAGATTTTCAAAAACAACTCTCATTGAAAGAAAAGGATTTGGAAAAATAGGTTTTAGAAAATGAAAAGTTGAAAGAGGAAAACAAGTTTTTCGGAAAACGAAGCGCCGACAAGCCCGAAAGCTCTATTAGAAATTGTACTTCTTGCATGCATCTCAAAAATGAAGTAGAAAGGCTTAAGGGCACCTTAGATAAGTTTAATTCTTCTCACAAAAATTTGAATGAGGTCCTTGTTAATTTGAAGTCAACCAAGCATGGCATAGGTTTTAAGAATGAGCCTAAAGAAAAGGTTGAAGCCAAACCCCAACCACCTAAGGCTCAACCTAGGATTAATAAAACAAATGCTCATCCTAGAAATAACAACCCTAGAACCAATATGCATGCTAGACCAAATGTTGAACACTTTAGAAGACCTAGAAATGACTTACCACCTAGAAATAACTACTCTAGAAATGATGCATATTCTAGGCCACACACTAGAAGGACGTTTGAACCTTTTAGAACACCTAGAAATGGCCCTCAACCTAGAAACAATTATTCTAGAAATGCTGCTCATAATAGTAGGAGAAATGACTTTCATGAAATGCGCAATAGCCATAGTGTCGAAAATATAGTGAACAATTTTCGTCCGTCTAATTACTATGAACCTAGAAGGATGCATAATCCCAACGTGACTTGTCATTATTGTAGACGAATTGGTCATATTGCTCTTGCTTGTTTTACACGACATAGACATATCACTCAATTGCATCACTATGATATGCCTAACCCTCAAGGACCCAAAATGGCATGGGTACCAAAAGATCATTAATCTCTTTTGCAGGTATGCTTGAAGAAGGCTACAATATTGTAGTAGATGCACCAAGCACAATACCTTATCGCATCAAGGGGGAATTTCGGTTAGTTATCCTTTTTGACAAAAACCGAATTGATAATATATGCAAGCAACCGATATTAACATATGTGTTGGCCTTATATTGTTAAAATTTTTTTGATGTGCTTAATCATAATAGTTGATATGTGTTGAGACATCCTTGTTAATAATTAATATCAATTATCCTTGATGCATATGTTGAAAATTCGTTGTTAAACAACAATTGGTATATTAGCCTGCTTCTAATAAAAACATTTCATTTATGATTTGATAACTGTTATTTGTGGTTTAAATAAATGTTAGTATATACCAGAAAAATAAATTATTTCCTTTGGTGTGTATTAACTGTTAGCATATTTTTGTCAAAAAAAATTTTTACTCATGCTTTTGATAAATGCTATTTTTGGTTTGAAAAATAATTGATATATTCCTGAAATAAATGATTCATAAAAGTATTTCTGTTAAAAATCGATTCTTGAGGAATGTATCTTTTGGCCTGAATAATGGTCGGTATATTCGACTTTTGGTTGACTTGTTATATATTAATGTTTGATATTTTTTAATATGTTTTCTAAAAATAACATTTAGTATCACTGTTAATAAAATAACATTTGATACATTTGTTATGTTTGCCAACAAATGATTTTATCACCATTTTATAACAATTGGTATATCTATGGTTTGCTGGTATGTTTTGATAAACTTCTCATTAAGGAGGAATAGATTGCATGAATTTTATCTTGATGACATTATTGTTGTATTTCAAAACAACTTTCCATATCGGTAATATCATTCTTCAAAATTATGTTGATAACTTTTATGCTATTAATATTTCGCATTCCAGAACATGTTGAAAATGATATTGTATTATTTGCAACTAATGAGTTTTATGCAAGGAGTCTCTAAAATTGCATTTGAGATGTCCATGATGGACAAGCGAAATCTCCTCTTGGAGCTGCAAGTTAAGCAAATGAAAGAAGGTACGTTCATTTGCCAAGCCAAATATTGCAAGGAATTGCTGAAACAATTTGAAATGAATAATGCAAAAGCAATGGCAACTCCCATGAGCACATCCGATCATCTAGACAAAGATGAGAAAGGTAAGGAAGTCGACACTAAGAAGTATCGAGGTATGATTGGCTCTCTTCTTTACCTTACTGCTAGTCGTCCGGACATCATGTTTAGCGTGTGCTTATGCGCCCGTTATCAATCGTGTCCGAAGGAGTCTCACCTTACTGCGGTAAAACGGATTTTGAAGTATCTTGTTGGTACTACAAATGTGGGTCTATGGTACCCCAAAGGTTCTTCATGCCAACTCGTTGGCTATTCCGACTCCGATTTTGCTGGATGCAAATTGGACCGCAAGAGCACTAGTGGCACTTGCCATTTGCTCGGTAGCTCTCTCGTTTCTTGGTTTAGCAAGAAACAAGTACGTGTTGCATTGTCCACAACCGAGGCTGAATATGTAGCCGCGGGGAGTTGTTGCGCTCAAATCCTATGGATGAAACAACAACTCTTGGACTATGGCCTAAGTCTTGATCATATCCCTCTTAGATGTGATAATACTAGTGCCATATGCCTGACGAAGAACCCCGTTCTTCATTCGCGAACAAAACACATTGAAATTAGACATCATTTTATAAGAGATCACGTTCTCAAGGGCGATGTCGAAATCGAATTTGTTGAAACCAAAGATCAATTGGCCGACATCTTTACAAAGCCCTTAGAGAAAGAGTCCTTCTTCCGAATTCGTAGTGAACTCGGGATTCTTGACTCCACGTTGATCTAAGTCATGCATTGCATTTTTTTTACATAATTACTGACTTGAGCGTCGGAGACGTCTAATTCTATTTTGCAGGTATCGCCCTAAAGGTAGGGGGAATTATAAAGAAATGGCATAGAACAATCGATTATTACAGAAAATAATCGATTATTTTACTGTGCAGAAAATCGATTAGCAAGTATCACTAATCGATTATTTATGGTTTATGCTTATTATGCAGTTTTGTTTAACAATCGATTTTTTAGCTGTTTAATCAATTACCGTCTCAGCCATTCAGTACTGCTTTTTCACAACAATCGATTGTTTCATATATATAATCGATTATTTTCCGAGTCAGAAAATCACCGTGCACACTATGGCACAACAATCGATTACCATAAATTTGACAATCGATTATTTCATGTCAGTAATTCAAAAATCTGTTACCGTTTGGCTCTGCAATCGATTTGTGTCAGTTCCGAGATTCAGTCAAATCTTCATAACAATCGATTATTTCATTCCAATAATCGATTGTCTAACGGTTAGTGCAATTTATTTTTACCAATTCTGACCGTTTTGGCTTTCAATTTTCTGCAGATTTTCACCATCAATGGAAAGCCACTATCCCCACTATAAATAGGCACCTCATATCTTCATTTTATTCACTCAAGCATCAATTTTAGCTCTCAAATTATCAAAACTCTCTTAAGTTTCTTGCAAAGCTCACTACTTCCTATTAAATATGCCGGGCCGTCACTCTAAACGTTCCCATTCAGCTAGACATGGTGCATCCTCCTCTGCTGCCCCACCTCCTCCAAATTACCCTTATCAAGATGGGTCCATTTTACAATTTAATTCTGACACCGAGCTTACTCGATTTTTGACAAAATTTGTAAAGCGCGACATTCTTCCTCCCCGCTTTTCAGCAAGCAAGTATCTTGAATCATACGCCCGTGCTGCCAACATGCTTAAAGAATGCCAACTTCTTGACTTCTTATTTCTTACCTACCCTTAGATTAATCCTCCATTGATTCAAGCGTTTTATTCAAACCTTCATGAGGATGATGATGGTGAGCTTGTGACAAATATTAATGGTGTTCAAATTCTTTTATCCGATGAAAACCTTCATTCCATTGCCCGTCTTCCTCAAAGTGGTGAAGAAATTTTTCGGTACATTAGAGAGGCCGGCGCCTTATTTGATGAAAAATCTCTCCTAAACCAAATAGGTATTACATCTTATGATCCTAATCTATCCACTCGGCGTCCTACTATCACGGGAATGCTCCCCGAGTATCGTTTGATTTTCTATTTCATCACCCGAGTCCTCAAAACTGCATGACAATCGATTGTGAACTAATGACAATCGATTGTGTTAAGGCAGTGAGCCTCAGATTTTTCAAATCTGCATGACAATCGATTGTGAACCTTATGACAATCGATTGTGATGAGGCAGTGTCCATCAAAGTTTTTCAATGCTCAAAATAATCGATTGTGAAGTTAATGACAATCGATTATGATGAGGCAGTGTCCATCAAAGTTTTTTAACGCTCAAAATAATCTATTGTGAAGTTAATGAAAATCGATTGTGAAGAGACAGTGTCCATCAGATTTTTCAAAGTCACAAAATAATCGATTGTGAACATATGACAATCGATTGTGTTGAGGCAGTGTCTTCCAGACTTTTTCAAAGTTATTAAATAATCGATTGTGAGTATATAACAATCGATTGTCACGAGGCAGTGTCTAAATTGATTTTTCAAGACTGATAAATAATCGATTGTTAACATTGCACAATCGATTGTGAAGCTGACCGTTGTCGTAAAGTTTTCAAATACCGTCAGGTAATCGATTATTAATTTTGTATAATCGATTGTTGAAATTAAAATCTGGAAAGGATTTTTTGAATGTTGCTGAATAATCGATTATTGATTTTGTATAATCGATTGTTTTACGTAAAATCTGGAAATGATTTTTTGGACGTTGCCAATAATCGATTGTTGATCTTGAATAATCGATTTTTAAGCGTAAAATCTGGGATTGATTTTTGGAACGATTGGCAAACAATCGATTGTGGATTCTTGACAATCGATTGTCACAGAGTAAAATCAGCAGTTCTTAATTGGCAATTAGGCAACGGTAATGCCAAGTTTTTCAACTATAAATACAGCTTCATTTCAGTGTTTTGGATACAACAACACACAACAACTGATCATATAATTGCTATAAGCTTGCATGCTCTATTGCTTATCATTTTATATTCATTACATAAGATTTTGAGAGCCAAACTCTTGTCGAAAGTTGTTGCGATCTTGAGCGTATTCTTTTACTCATGTCTACTCATTAAGGAGTGTCTTGTTTGAGTGCTTAGTGTTTTGTACACTTGAAGAGAACTGTTATTCTCTTGTTGTAAGAAGGAACTTGTGTTTCCTTGGTTGAAGTCTTGGAGTGTTGTATCTCCGAGCAAAGGTAGTTGAGGCTTGTGTCCTCAAGTTGTGAAGGAACTTGTGTTTCCTTTGGTTGAAGTCTTGGAGTGTTGTATCTCCGAGCAAAGGTGTTGAGGCTTGTGTCCTCAAGTTGTAAAGGTTTGTTAAGCACCCGGAAGCTTGACAAGTTAGTGGAAATCTCGAGAGAGTCTCTCGGGGACTGGACTAGCCACGGGTTGTGGTGAACCAGAATACTTCGGTGTGTTCTTTCTTATTTATCGCACTTATTTATTTCCTGCAAATTTTAAATTACGCAAGTTTACGCTAATTTTTATTATAACTCTATTCACCCCCCTCTAGCGTTAAGCGTATTATCTAACATTCTCTTCTTGAACATTTAAACATTATTGGTTTACTTTAATTTCCTACAAGGCAACCATATGTAAATAAGTTGTTTTGTTCAATGTAATTACTACATGCAGGTTAGCTACTTACATGAACATTGTAATTAGGGAGGATTTAAAATAGATAAAAATTGAAGGTATATATTGATATCTTCATCAAAGAAAAGGGAGAAGAAAAATTACTTTAATTTCCTTTACTGTTAATTGTTATGGATTTTTAGAAAATATACGAGCAGCAAAAAGGTTGAAAAATAGGATTGAAAAATTGTTCTCTCATGCAATGATTTTAGAAAAGATTGAATCTACAATTGAAATTTGAATTATAGTTTTGGCTTTGTATTTTTTTGGTTTTCTCACGTGAATGAGCTTTGATTTAGGTTAGGCAGGATTTGCGAGAAGTAATTATATAAACCTGTCTTCCATTACAAATTCTCATAGATCATAAGCTTCAAGATAAGATTGCATCTTCATAGACTAATAGCCTGTTTAGGCAAGTTTCTTTTTGGCCAAAAGTACTTTTTTGGGCCAAAAATACTTTTGGCCAAATATAGAGGTGTTTGCCCAAGCTTTTGGAAGGAAAAAAGTGCTTTTGACGAGAAGCAGAAGCAGTTTTGGAGAAGCAAAAAAAAGTAGCTTCTCTCCAAAATTACTTTTTTGAGAAAAATACACTTAGAACCAGTTTTTTACAGCTTGGATAAACACTAATTGTTGCTCAGAAGTGCTTTTCAATCTAATTAGCCAAACACAAACTGTTTTTCACCTAAAGTACTTTTGATAAAAGCACTTTTGAAAAAAAAATACTTCTCAAAATAAGCTGATTTTTGCAGCTTGGCCAAACGGGCTATAAATCTAATAGTTTTCACCAGTGAAAGTTTATAGGGCATTCGAAGAGAGACCGCTGCTTGCCATTGTAAAAATTTTTGTTAAATATGTATGGGTAAAAATGCGTCTGGTTTGAAAGTGATTGAAATTGGTTGTTTTTCAGTGAATTCAGATATGCGTCAAGATCAATGGAGGCTCTGATACCACAGTTATGGATTTTTAAAAAATATTCAAGTAGCAAGAAGGTTGAAAAATAGGATTGGAAAACGATTTCTCATGCAATGATTTTATACAAGATTGAATCTACAACTGAATTTTGAATTGTAGTTTTAGCTTCGTATTTTTTGATTTTCTCATCTGAATGATCTTTAATTTTGGCAAGGGTAGGATTTGCAGGAAGTAATTGTATAAGTTTGTCTTCCATTACAACTTCCCATAGATCATAAACTTCACGATAAGTTTTCAACTCCATTGACCAAATCTGATAGTTTTGATCAGTGAAAGTTTTTTGGGAGTATTCAAACAGAGACCACTGCTTGTCATTGTCAAAAATTTGATTAAAAATCGGTATGGGTAAAAATGCGTATGGTTTAAAAGTGGTTGGAATTGGCTATTTTCTAGTCATATAGTTTGAGCAGCTGCTATACATGTACCAATGTAAGTTGCTCCCTTTCACTTTTCTCTGCACAAGAAAATCAGGAGTTAGACATAGGAACCCAAACGAGTTTGGGTCCCTTGTAATAAGGAAAAGGTTGAAGGAAGGATGTTCTGGTCCAAGGAGGCATCATGCGTTTTTTATATGAAGGGCCATGTTCTCTACCAATTGTTATATTTTCAACAAAAACTTTATTTTTGTGTTGTGACAGAAATCTAGCCTTACAGTTTTCTTTAAAGTACCCAGTACTGCCACAGTGAGCGCAAAGTTAATAATCAGGTTCAGTAAAGTACTTGCTATGAGGGTTGTATGGAGTCTTTTCTCTTTAAAACTCAATTCCCTACCTGTTTACCCCATTTTTGGTGTACATGGTAGTGATAGCATTAGAGGAACAGGTCCACTTGAGTTATTTTTCAAGATCACTCTTTACTTTTCCTAGTTTTTCCTGAAGCTTTTTGTTTTTCTCAAGCTCAGCATCCTGTGTTAGCGTTCACTTTGATTTTTTATATTGTCTCTTTGCTGATAGTGAACCAATGAACTTTGATGAAGTTGTTTCAGATAAAAGGTGGAGACAAGCTATGGAAGAGAAGATCGAGTCGATAGAGAAAAACAACTTGGGAATTAACAATTCTCCCCAAAGGTCATCGCGTAGAGTGAAATAGGTATACAAGACAAAGAATAATGCTGATGGAGAGGTAGAGAGATACAAAGCACGACTTGTGACTAAAGGCAACATATTGACTATGAAGAAGTTTATGAAACTATTGCCCGCATGGAGAGGATTCGTTTGTTGATATCTTTGGTGGCACAAATAAAGTGAAAGATTCATCAACTAGATGCCAAGTCATCCTTCTTGAATTACTATCTTGAAGAAGAAGTCTATGTTGAACAACCATTGGGCTTTGTGGTAAAAAATATGAAGATAATATATTGATGTTGTAGAAAGCTTTATTTTGAAACAAGACTCACAAATATAGAATATTCGCATCGACAAGTATTTTCAAGACAATGAGTTTAATCGTTATCTCTATGAATATGCTCTTTACATTAAAGTTCATACTAATGGAGATATCTTGATTTCTTGTTTATATGTTGATCTTATTTTTACGGGTAATAATACAATCTTGTTTGAAGCTTTTAAGAAAGATATGTCCTGTGAGTTCGAGATGACAGACATAGGGTTTATGTCATACTACTTGGGCCTAGAAGTGAAGTAGATGGAGGATGGAATTTTATCTGAAGTAGATGAATGATGGAATTTTATCTCTCAATAAAGATATATAAAAGAGATATTGAATAAGTTCAACATGATCGATTGCAACCCCATGGATACATCGATGGAGAGTGAGACAAAATTTTTCAAGTTTGATGAAGGAGAAAAAGCGAATCCCACATTTTTTCAAAAGTCTTTTGGGAAGTTTGAGGTACTTGACTTTTACCAGGCCAGATATACTCTTTGTAATTGGAGTAATAAGTCGCTTCATGGAAGTTCCTACCTCTACTCATTTGAAAGTCACTAAAAGAATTTTCCATTACCTAAAAGGTACGATTGACTTTGATCTATTTTATTCTTCTTCAAGTGACTTCAACCTTAAGAGATATTGTGATAGTGATTATGTGAGAGATATTGATGATAGAAATAGCACAACTGATTTTGTATTTTTCTTGGGTGATTTTATTATTTCTTGGAGTTCAAAGAAACAGTCCATAGTTACTCTCTCGACTTGTGAAGCTGAATATATAGCAGCAACATCATGTACATGTCATGCTATTTGGTTGAGAAGATTATTGAAGGAGCTTAATTTGCCACAAATTGAAGCTACAGAGATTTGTACTGGTAACAAATCCGCACAAGCATCCGCGAAGAATCCAGTGTATCATGATCGAAGCAACCATATAGATGCAAGATATCACTTCATCAGTATATGTATTGGCAAGAAGGAAGTCAAACTAAAATATGTGAAGTCTCAGGATCAAGCTGCGAATATTTTTATAAAACCTCTCTAATTTGAAGATTTTCAGCCATTGAGATCAATACTTGGTATGAAGAAGAAAAATCAAAATTAAGAGAGATTTGTGGGACCAATTAAAACATAAAAAATACAAACTTGAGAAAAATGTAACAGAATAGAGAAAATTTGGAATACAGAAAACTTATGTGAAAACCAATCATAGACTAAAGGAGTCTGATTTTAATCCTAAAATAAGGGTAAATTAAGGATCATGCTCAGATTTACCCTTATTTTAATCAGTTTAGGATTCTATAGTATGACCAAATCACAATTGTTATGTCAGTTTGTGTTGTGTTAGGTTTGAAATTTTTACCCTAAAAATACGTACTACATTAATATATTTTGTTATGTCTATTCCTTGATTAGTTAGATTTAATCAAGGACAGTCTCCTACAAAAAAAAAATAGAAAGAAATTATATGGTAAATTAAATACCTTTTCTGAAAATTAACACCCTTTTGTTCAGGAATAATGTTTTCTTCTATCCTCTATCGCAATTGTATAAATTCTTGTAAGAATAACAATCTCTAAAATTCTGTCTACGTGTATATTCATTACTCAATTATTTTTTTCAAATACTAGTCTTAAGATACGTACTTGCGTGTGTACCCCTTATCAATGAATATATAATTTTAAAAATCACATTAATAATATTAAACAATATTTTTGGGTTATAAAATAAAAAATAAAAAAATCTAAATTCTTGAAAATGTAAAATGTTGGTCACATTTAGTTAACTCAATTTAAAAAAAAAATGTTCTACACATAAGTTCTCACATCCCTTATTGTGATTTCTATTGACTTCCATATGAATATAAAATTTTCATTATTTCTGTGACCTAATACTAGAAACAAACACTTACACATGAAGATCGAGTGTTGGGATTATGTAATGCCTGCACATTTTGAAGTGTAACCGAAACTATCAACGGGAACGGTTAATAATGGCTTCTTTCCTCTTCTATAAACATGAAAACGTTTTTTTTATACCAAAAAGGCAAAAATCATGAACTTGTGACTCTTGAATCCAAGATAAAGCTTGTTGACTTGTCAAATGAAAATCTAGTAAAGTTGGTCACATGCTCCGTTGTAAATGTACGAAGTACGAACCATGTCTCTTATGTCATGGACGGAAAACGTAAGACAAGTTAGTTACGTGATCCAAGAGCTCAATTTGAGCGTGTATAGATGAACTTAAATCCAACGGTGTATATATTAATATTTTTTTGTCATAGTCAACAAGGGTTTCGTGTAAGATATATGGATTTATATCTAGATATATGGACTTATATCTACACACATATGAACAATATATGGATAATTATATGTTATGTGCTATCTTTTGGTTTGGCCTAATTATGTGGTCTTATGGAAATTATGTTAAGGGGGCGAATGTGTTGTCATACTAAAGTGTAGGACTAATGTGTAGATACCCAAAAGGGTAACCTTAGTTTATGATGGGCTAACTAAGGTTACAAATGTAACTATGGTTACATGAATGCTTGTGACTCTTGAGTTTTGTAACTCTTGCAAGACATAACTCAAGACATAACTTTTGTCTTGTAACTCTTGTCTCTTGGGTTATGTAACTCCTAGAGTTATAAAGTGGGGTTATGGTTCCCATTCTTTAGCAAGACAAGTTCTTCTTCTTCCCATTGAATCAAGAACCATATTGTCCATTGTCTTGCAAATAGGGTGGAAAACCATAAGCCAAATTTGATCATTGTCATATTATTGTTATTGTGTAACAATTCTCATATTGTTAAATCTTGTGGATTCATTCTTGTGGTAACATACAAACTTCAAGAAACTTGAAGAAATGATCAAGAGGTTCAAAAGGAATCAAGGACAATTATCAAAGGTGGTTCATAAAATTCCACACATATGGATTCAGGTTAGCTTCCGCTCATGTAGTTGTAATTCCGGATTATTCAATATGAAGGTTGTTGTCTTTAGTAGGAATCATAATCCTAACAATTGGTATCAGAGCCACCCTTCAATTTTGGATAATTTGGATGTTCATAAGGTTCATGTTAAAGTATAATTAGAATTTTGTTTATGAAATTCTACCATGAAATAGCATGATAGCATGATCTTATGAATGTTATGATTTGATTTAGTTTGATGTTTTTATATCATGTTAAAACGTTGTATATAGCATGATTTAGTTGGTAAATAACATGTTTTCATGTTTAAAGATTCATGTTAAAAATCATGTTATAATTCAGAAAAAGTATACATTGTACAATCGATTGTATACACTCCAGTGAGATGTTTTTAAATTATACCTGACAATCGATTGTCTGGTTTTGACAATCGATTGTCTGGTCCAGTAACTTGGAAAAATTTTTCCTTGTCACATCCAGTGACTTAAAATTTTTTCAGAAAAAACCAAACAATCGATTGTCTGTGTTGACAATCGATTGTCTGGTCCAGTAAAGTTTAAGAAAAACGTTTCAACTCTCTTAAGTTTCAGTGAATATTAATTGTTTTAAAGTCCATCAATTCTTATAATATATTTAGAATTGTCCTATCATGTAAACAACGATTAATATTCAAGTGTTACATATCAAAATATGTAACACATTAAGTTGAGATTCATAAAATGGCTTAAGGAACTAAAGTTTATAGCATCTAATATTTTAGTTATTCAATTGAAGCACTATGTTGCCAAAGTAACCTCTATTGTGTAGATTGATTAATTTTAAAATATAAGATGACTGTGGATGTTAGTCTTCCATGCGTTTAATACCGGCCCAAAGGAAGGTGTTATTTGGCAGGAATTCGAACATTCTTGTGGTGGTAAATATGAGACGATTATTTGGTTTTCCATGTGAATATTAAATCGGCCCAAAGGAAGGTTTAATATTTGACAGGAGTTTATTGTCTTTGTTTGATCACTACACCAAGAGTACCACTTACAAGTTGTTTTTCTGTCCAAAGACTAAAATCAATGTTGTGCTAGGTATCTTGTAATGGGAATTGCCTAACTTTGAATCTATAAAGTTAAAGTTCAAGTTTATGTAAGCATGTATTCAGTAATCCTTTTGTTCTATTTTCAGTAAATTCTTCTGCTTCTACGATCTCTGCCAACATCAATAGCATCCCTGTGCTTAACGACACTAACTTTAAGGAATGGAAAGAGAACGTCATGATCGTTCTCGGTTGAATGGATCTTGACTTAGCACTTCGGACCGAGCAACCTACTCCTCTTGAGGATACATCCTCTCCTGATGACAGGAGGGTGATGGAGAAGTGGGAACGCTCGAATCGCATGAGTCTCATGATCATGAAGCGTGCAATCCCAGAATCATTCAGGGGCACTATGAATGATGAACCCAATGCCAAAGTTTTCCTTGAAAACCTCGAACAGCATTTTATTCAAAACGAAAAGGCGGAAACAAGTACACTATTGAGTAAACTTGTTTCCATGAGGTATAAGGGCAAGGGAAACATTAGGGAGTACATTATGGAAATGTCTCATCTTGCTTCGAAACTAAAGTCACTCAAGCTGGATTTACCTGAGGAACTGCTTGTGTACTTTGTTTTGATATCTCTTCCTGCACACTTTAATCAGTTTAAGGTCAGTTATAACTGCCTGAAGGAGAAATGGTCTCTTAACGAGCTCATTTCACACTGTGTGCAAGAAGAGGAAAGGATAAAGCTAGATAAGACAGAAAGTGCTCATTTGGCATCCTCTTCTAAGGAAACTAAGAAGAGGAAGGGTAAGGAAGTTGCGGTTACAAAGCCCAAGAATAAGCAACATAAGGAACCTAAGGTTGAAATCACTGCATTAGGTTGCTTCTTCTGTAAGGGGACTAATCATGTGAAGAAGGATTGTACCAAGTACCATGCCTGGCGTGCGAAAAAAGGTACACTTCTTTCTCTTGTTTGTTCTGAAGTTAATTTAATTTCAGTACCTAAGGATACTTGGTGGGTAGATTCTGCTGCTACTACTCATATAAGTATATCAATGCAGGGTTGCCTGAACTGCCGAAAACCAAATGATGGTGAAAGATACATCTATGTGGGTGACGGCAAGAAGGTGCCAGTTGAAGCTATTGGCAAATTTAGGCTGTTGTTTAAAACTGGTTTTCATTTAGATTTAGATGAGACTTTTATTGTACCGTCTTTTAGATGGAACTTAATTTCGGTTCCCCAATTGGACACATCTGGTTATAAATGTACATTTGGGGATAATAAAGTTAGTCTCTTTCAGTGTTCAAATCTTATTGGTACTGGTGTTTTATCAATATTTGATAGCTTATATTTGGTTGATACAATAACTTCAAATAAAGAAACTTTGCATACAAGTTTAAGTGGTACTAAAAGGAAATTAACTAATGAGAATTCTATATCACTCTGGCATAAACGTTTGGGTCACATATCCATTCAAAGAATTCAGAAACTCGTGTCAGATGGAATTCTTGATTCTCTTGATACCTCAAATTCGGAAATTTGTATTGAGTGTATCAAGGGAAAACAAACAAACAAGACTAGATTAGGTGCCAAGAGAGCTTCGGACGTCTTAGAATTGATACATACGGATATTTGCGGGCCATTTCCTACTCCTTGTCGCAATGGTCAACAATACTTTATCACATTCATATACGATTACTCTCGTTATGGGTACCTATATCTTATTCACGAAAAGTCCCAATCCATAGACGTGTTCAAATCATTTAAGGCTGAAGTTGAAAATCAACTAAGCAAAAGAATTAAATCCGTTAGATCTGACCGTGGTGGTGAATACTATGGTCGATATGATGGTTCCGGTGAACAACGTCCAGGGCCTTTTGCTAAATTCCTAGATGAGTGTGGGATCGTCCCTCAATATACTATGCCAGGAAGTCCTACGATGAATGGTGTAGCTGAGAGACGAAATAGGACCCTTAAGGATATGGTCAGAAGTATGATTTCTCGTACTTCTTTGCCAGACTCACTCTGGGGTGAAGCATTAAAAACTGCAACTTATATTCTAAATAGAGTTCCAACTAAAGCTACAATCAAAACCCCTTATGAACTTTGGACTGGGCATAAACCCAGTATTCGGCATTTACACATTTGGGGTTGTCCAGCTGAGGCAAGGCCTTATAGGCCGAATGAAAAGAAACTGGACGCTAAGACGGTTAGTAGCTATTTTGTTGGATACTCTGAAAAATCCAAGGGTTTTAAGTTTTATGATCCCACATCACGAACTATTTTTGAGACGGGAAATGCTAGGTTCTTTGAGGATATTGAGTTTGGGGGGTGGGGAGATAAAGTTATTAGAGATTTTGTCTTTGAGGAAGAACATGTGTATTTCCCTCAAATTGTTGATCTTGGTCTTACTGACTCGGATCACACAACTCCGGTTCAAGACAATCTCGAAAATCTCCCCCATCAGGAACCTGATATAACTAATGAAAATCAAACTCAACAACCTCAAGTAACTGAAATGCCATTAAGGAGATCCACTAGAGAGAGGAGAAATGCAATTTCGGATGATTATTATGTATTTCTCCAAGAACAAGAAAGTGATATTGGACTTGAGGAAGATGATCCAATCAACTTCCGTCAAGTCATTAAGTGTTCTAACTCTCAAAAGTGGATTGATGCCATGAATGATGAGATGAAGTCTATGAGCGATAATGACGTTTGGGAGCTTGTTACGTTGCCCGAAGGTACGAAACCTATTGGTTGTAAATGGATTTTTAAAACCAAAAGGGATTCAGGGGGCAATGTTATTAAGTACAAAGCTCGTCTTGTCGCAAAAGGCTACACTCAGAAAGAAGGCATTGATTATAAAGAGACTTTCTCTCCAGTTTCATCGAAAGACTCTTTCAGGACTATAATGGCATTAGTAGCACATTTTGATCTTGAGCTTCATCAAATGGATGTTAAGACTGCTTTTCTCAATGGTGACATTGAGGAAACAATTTATATGGTGCAACCTAAAAACTTTGTTTCGGATGAATCAGAGAAGAAGGTTTGCAAATTAAAGAAATCCATCTATGGGCTCAAGCAAGCTTCTCCTCAATGGTATTATAAGTTTCATGCAGTCATTACATCTTTTGGTTTTGAACCGAATATTGCTGATGACTGTATATACCATAAGTTCAGTGGGAGTAAGTATATTTTTCTGGTTTTATATGTCGATGACATACTGCTTGCCTGTAACGATATAGCATTATTACTTGAAACTAAGAAATTTCTTTCAAAGAAATTTGAAATGAAAGATCTTGGTGAAGCTTCTTTTGTATTAGGAATTCAGATTCTAAGAGATCGCTCCAAAGGCGTTCTCGGTCTGTCACAAAAGGGCTATATCGATAAGGTTCTGAAAAGATTTGGCATGCAGGATTGTAAACCAGGAGACACCCCTGTTGCTAAGGGAGACAAATTTAGTCTCAAACAGTGCCCAAACAATTCTTATGAAATTTCGGAAATGCAGAAGACACCTTATGCTTCGGCGGTAGGTAGTCTGATGTATGCTCAGGTATGTACACGACCTGATATAGCATACATTGTTGGGATGTTAGGCAGATATCTAAGCAATCCGGGAATGGACCATTGGAAGGCAGCCAAACGGGTCATGAGGTACTTATAGAGAACAAAGGATTACATGCTTACATACAGGAAATCGGACCAGCTTGAGATCATTGGGTATACCGATTCCGATTTTGCTGGATGTCAGGATAGTTTGAAGTCTACTTCAGGCTATATTTACATGCTTGCGGGTGGTGCTATCTCTTGGAGAAGCATTAAGCAAACTCTTACAGCCACTTCCACCATGGAAGCGGAGTTTATGGCATGTTATGAAGCATCCAATGAGGCATTATGGCTGCGGAATTTTGTTGGTGGACTGCGTATTGTTGATACTATTCAGAAGCCTCTTAGGCTATTATGTGACAACAGATCAGCAGTCCTTTATGCTAATAACAACAGTAGTTTGACGAAAGCAAAACATATGGACGTCAAATTTCGGGTTGTTAAAGAAAGAGTACAAAATGGACAATTGTGCATTGAGTACATTAGTACAAACTCCATGCTTGCGGATCCGCTAACTAAGGGATTGACACCAAAAGTATTTCATGAGCATATTGCTTGTATGGGTGTCAAATCAGATAAGGATTATGTATTTTAGTGGGAGTTTTGTATTGCACATTTATGTAATTGTTCATTATATTCAGAAATTCAGTAATTCAGTTATATCTGCAGATATTCAGTTTTAAAGTTTTTGTACTCTTACAGTTTATGTTTGATCTCAATAAAGAGAACCAGTTGGAAATAGACATTCTATTGACCACACTTTATGTAATTTCCATGCTACATACCTACACTTGATCCATGTAGTTGGTTATATTGATATACGTGATCTATGATTGGTTCTAGTTACGAATGAGTAACGACGAGCTCTTAGGTCCTATGTTGGTATGATTGATGGACCGGATTGTTCATGACAATATTATTGTGATAGCAATATTGTGCACCTAAGGTTTGTAACATATAATATTAAGGTTTGTACATATGTATGTATATCTCGTCCAAGTGGGAGATTGTAAGATATATGGATTTATATCTAGATATATGGACTTATATCTACACACATATGAACAATATATGGATAATTATATGTTATGTGCTATCTTTTGGTTTGGCCTAATTATGTGGTCTTATGGACATTATGTTAAGGGGGCCAATGTGTTGTCATACTAAAGTGTAGGACTAATGTGTAGATACCCAAAAGGGTAACCTTAGTTTATGATGGGCTAACTAAGGTTACAAATGTAACTATGGTTACATGAATGCTTGTGACTCTTGAGTTTTGTAACTCTTGCAAGACATAACTCAAGACATAACTTTTGTCTTGTAACTCTTGTCTCTTGGGTTATGTAACTCCTAGAGTTATAAAGTGGGGTTATGGTTCCCATTCTTTAGCAAGACAAGTTCTTCTTCTTCCCATTGAATCAAGAACCATATTGTCCATTGTCTTGCAAATAGGGTGGAAAACCATAAGCCAAATTTGATCATTGTCATATTATTGTTATTGTGTAACAATTCTCATATTGTTAAATCTTGTGGATTCATTCTTGTGGTAACATACAAACTTCAAGAAACTTGAAGAAAGGATCAAGAGGTTCAAAAGGAATCAAGGACAATTATCAAAGGTGGTTCATAAAATTCCACACATATGGATTCAGGTTAGCTTCCGCTCATGTAGTTGTAATTCCGGATTATTCAATATGAAGGTTGTTGTCTTTAGTAGGAATCATAATCCTAACATTTCGTGGTGTAGTTGGTTATCACGTCAGTCTAACACACTGAAGGTCTCTGGTTTAAGTCCGGGCAAAGGCAATTTTTCGAAAATGGTTTTCTCAAGAGTCCTTGCAGCTACAATAATTCACTGATTCCATTCGGCTTTCACTAAGGTGCCGTTTGGCCATAATAATTTTCTCATTTTTTTGGAATCAGTATTTAGTCATAAACTTTTCATATTTCATCTAAAGTTGAATTTTAAATTTTCAAAACACTCCAAAAAGTAGTTTTTTAAAATTTTCACTTCAACTCATTCACGAAAAATCAAAAAAGCTCCAAATTGTATTCATGTATATGTCCAAACATAAATCTAACTTTTTAATACTATTTTCACTTGAATTTTTTTCCCACTTTTCTTCAAAATTTTACAATTCTTATGTACAAATGCCAACTAAGCCTAACAAAATGCCAAAGTTGCAAATCCTGTCTCATTCATCAAGTCCAACAAAAGCCGATAGAGGGTTTTTGTTCAAATTGAGGTGAATGGGAAATGAAGAGAAAAATAAATTTTGATTTTTCCTTCTTTACAAAGGAATATTGTCTCATATTGGAGGAGAACTGTTCATTTGTCGAGTATATATATGATTATACTTCTTTTAGCTCTTTAATGAGTTGAGAAGAAGGCAAGCCTCACGCCGTCGCTCGCTCGGCTCGGTTTTGGCTTCAGATTTGGTCGAATGATCTAATTGATTGATTTATTTGTTGAACATTAATATTTAATCCAAATTGGTCATTTTTGTAGCGCTAATTTAAAGTTTCCCTCTTGATTTTGTTTTCCTGTTTTATCTTTCTGTAAATAGCCATTTAATTAATAGCCGTTTTACGTGAACAATCAATTGGGAGAGTTGCACCTCTTTGTTTGACCTAGTGTATTGGCTATAAATACCAGGCCATCCCTTAGATTTTCCTTATGAAAAATCTAAAATGTCTTCTTCCTTTTTGTATTGTTTTCTTACAAACAAATAAAGTAGGTGTGATTGTTTTCGCCATTTGTGTTCGCTGAAATATTAAGGTTTGAAGTACTGCTACATCAATGTGTAATCCGTTCTAATCCAGGGAGAAAATAATCTGTAACATCGGATACTAGGAGGAGATTAAGTTTCTTAAGAAAATACTATGAATTCAATGGGTGTGGATTAATTTCTACTTCTTCTACATTTTTGTTTTACGTTATTATTGTTTCTAGAATTGCTTTACAAATACAAATTGTTAACAAATGTGGCTCAACTCTTCTTAGAAAGCAAAGTAGAGCTGTATCTAGAATTTGAAGTTTATGGGTTCTGGCATTTCATCGCAGTTAATTATATGTATATCTTTAATAATAAATTTTTGACACACATACAAAATTTGGATAAAAGCTATTGGATTTTTGTCAAACCCATACTTTTCACAACCCAAACTTTTCATCCTCGGGAGTTATGATGGCACCTACTCATAGAAGCTAAGTAAGCCATGAATATAGAAATCAGTGACTCTTTTATTTTAAAACTTCTTACCAATTATATTAACAAGAGATTAAATAGTTAAATAACAGCGGAATATAAAATTTAGTGGAAGTCTTAGATAAATAGAAAATCAATACATGTCTCTACCCAGAACCTGGTGTGACAACATCCACGGACTACTAAGAGTACTAAATACAACCGTTTGAAAGAAATATAACACTATTTGTCTCGAATATATGAGATAACAGAATATAAAGTAAAATAGAGGAGACGACAGGCCTGCGGATGCCTGTAAGGCTACCTTGGTGTCTTGGTGGACTGAAGGCTGGCTCCCAAGCTACTGCTGCTGACCAAAGGCTGCTCCGGTATCTGCACAAAGTGCAGAGTGTAGTATCAACATAATAGACCCCATGTGCTGGTAAGTGCCTAGCCTAACCTCGGCAACGAAGTGACGAGGCTAGGGCTAGACTACAAATAAATCTGTGCAATTATATGGTATACAACAAAAAGTAAAGCAAAAATAAACAAGTAAAGATAGGAGGGGGAAACATGTTGCGGGGAATAACAGACAAAAACAGAATATCAAGAGAATTATTAGAAAATAAAAACCACCCACTAAACAAGAATAATGGAACAAAGGCAGATTTTACTTTCTTTTCACATCTTTTTGCAGGCGTGCAACCCGCCCATTTCCTGTATCTCGTGGCAGGCGTGCCACCCGCTTCCATTTCACTTATCTTGTGGTAGGCGTACCATCCGCTCCCATTTTATTATATCTCTATTGCGACATGCAATCCGATCCACATATAATATTGTTCCGGCTTGCAACCCAATCACATATAATATTGTTGGGGCGTGCAACCCGGTCCACATATAATATTGTTGCGGTGCACAACCCGATCCATAAAATGAAGGATCGTGAGGAGTTAGCAAAAATAATTACTTTGGGTTGTCTACCTTTTTATTTTGCTTCTTCATCATATCTTATTATGTATATTCAAAAGGATTTACAATCCTTTATTTAAAGGTATCCCTCGAAGTAGTTGTAGAGCTGATATCTTTAGACTTCATGGACAATATCAAACATACATACGTTATTTGTTTAACCACCTTCCTTGTAGAATTTCTCTAACTTCTGATATTGGCCATGCTGTTAATGAAAATGATTATTTGACAATTACATGTCATTGGATAGATGATACTACTTGTATGCAAAAACGTATTATCACTTTTAGATATGATGAAGATTAGAGTCATACTGCCGTGTTTATAAGTAGTACTATTTATGAAGTTGTTGAATTTTATAATCTCAAGAAAAAAGTATTGTGTATGTTTTTTGATAATGCTTTGAACAATAATTCTGCAATTTCAATATTAAAACTGCATTTGCAACCACCTCTTGATGAAAATTTTCATGTTAGGTGTGCATGTCATGTTTATAATATAAGTGTTAAAAGTGGCCTTGATTTATTTTCAACTGATATTACTCATGTTAGAAGAGCAGTTAATGGTATTCAAGAAAATAATAGACAATCCAGAATAAAACTTTTTAAGAATAAGTGTGTCCAGCATAACCTTAAACCTAGATTCATGCTAGACGAAATTGTTACTAGATGGAATTATACATATATATATTTAAAATATTGCTACAAATACAGATTACCAATAACTGAAGTTGCTAATGCGCACTGTACTGATCCAAATTGTATGTTAACAACTACTACTTGGGAGGTCATTAATGATGTAGTTAAATTTTTACATAAATTTTTACTCGATGTCTGATGAGGATGTGCTAGTCAATTCCAAGGGAAAAGAGAAATCAAATGGCAAGAAGTCCGGCAAACGAAAGTTTAATGTTATTCAGGAACCTGGTTCTGTGAAGAGTATGAGAAGTGAAGTCAGCCTTGGTTCAGAGCGCCTAAGGCACCAAAAGGTTCTACTGGGTCATACATTTGATCCAACAATCTCTGAGATGGTCGGTATGTGACAAATTCTTGAAATGGCTGAGAATCAACGATGGGGGCATCTATTCTAAATAGATGCACCTAAGGCATATAGGGATGAGGTACAAAGCTTCTTTGCTAGCCTCTTTCCCATTGAGACCAACCACATCTGTGCTTTGGTAAATGGAGTAGATATCGTATTCGATGTATAGTTTCTTGGAGAAATTCTTAGATTTCCTACCGTTGGTGTGTCAGTATAAAAGATGTGTGTCAGTATAACTTTAGAAATGCCATGGTAAAAGACAATGCAAAACAAAAGGGGGACCAAATCTATAAGAAAGCATTACTCCATGTCTATCAGCTGCTTTTCGAATTGGTAAAAAAGGTTCTATTGCCTCGAGTTGAGAGGAGGTCTGTGACTTCTAAGTCTGATCTGTTCTTCATAGAGCAATTGGATAGCTTTACTCCTGTGAGCTTGCTTGATATTATGATTGAACACATGCAAAAGGTATCTACCTTAAAATATGGTAGTCATGGCCTTCCTTATGGGTTTTTTCTTACGCGAGTGTTTAAGTTCTTTGAGGTGCCACTGGGCAAGGAAAGGTTGGGGACTAAGAAGCAGTCTTTCTCACAGACAATATTGGAAGAATGCGAGTGTGTAGAAAAGAATTGGGGGGGGGGGGGTTGTAGAAAGTACATCAACCATCTCACAGCTCATTAATGCTCAAAACAATGCAATTGAGGAGATTCGTCGGTTGAAGGCTAGGAATGCTATCCTGGAAGGTCAGCAAGCTAAGGGGTTCCGATGTCAAAGGATGAAGTAGCTCGTTTGAAAAAAGAGAATGCTGATCTCTGGGCGCAAGTAGAGAACCTAAAAACAGAACTGCTCTATGAGCAAAAGTCAGCCAATTTCCAAATAGAAATTGTTCTCCAAACACTTGTTGCAACTTCCAAACCCTCAACTCCTAGTTTCCCCTAAGTACCCATTCATTGACCAGTTTCTGGAAATGTTCCTTAAGTTTTTTTTTTGTTTTGTTTTATTGTTTGATGTGGTTGGTATGAAACAGTACTGCTCCCATCTTCACATTCCAATGTTGCCTTTTTCTTTTTAAGCAAATGTATATTAAATTTTATTCATATAAAATCTATCATCTTTTATTATCTTATTGCTTAAATTCTATGTTTCTCATCTCTATCATGTTGTGTGCACATATATGGAATGAGTTATCTCAGCTCGACTTCTTTATTTTATTTATCTGTTTGTGTATTTTTAATGATACCAAAAAGGGGAATAAATAAGTGTAGATAATGAGAAATAAAGAAGGCATAAAGTCAGGGGGAGCTTCTTGTGGAACTTGTGTTCTCCTGTTACTTAATCTGGTTCTCCTTTTTCTAAAATCACATTATGTCATCATCAAAAAGGGAAATTGATAGGTTCTAAATGTCTTTGCCTTATATTTTGATTATCTAGCAAACTTACTGTCAAGGACCAAATAAGGAATCTGACACACTTGGACTATGCTGCAAGATTATCGGATTCCAGCTAAATGTGAAATGCTATAGCTTCAAGAGATAAGAAACCAAACAAGGACCTGATACCATTGTGGTTCCCTCATAGCAGTATAAAGTCAGTTGGACACAGCTGGAAGCAACGTGACCGCCTGCACTATTTCTGCATGCACTGCACTATTTCCAATGTCCAATTATTCCTTGACCAGTTAAAGTGTTTACATCATTTCAAGTGATGTCATCTATATAAACAATCAGTTTATATCAAAACATCACTTGAATATTTCTGTTTCTCATTCAAGCCTTTTGCAAAACAAAGAAATCATTTCTCAGGAGCTTGAAGAACAAAGTTAAGTGCTACTGCGGACAAGTTCCTAAAGTTAATATTTTGTTGTTCTTAGTTGAGTTATAACTTTGTGATTGTTCTTATTATATCTCCTGAAATGCTTAGCCAGAAGCATTGATTTGGAACCCTCTTGTAAAATCCATAAACTCTCTGAGTTTATGTTTCGACTACGTTTAGTAATAAGTTAAACTCTTTGTAACTAGAAAGTGACAAAGTGGCTAGTGGTGAGAGTATCACAAGTTAGTTAAAGTCATTGTAACTAGAGAGTGACAAAGTGGCTTGTGGTGAGAGTATCACAAGTTAGTTGAGCTGAATCCTTTGTAATAGAGATATGACAAAGTGGCTTGTAATAGGTGTTTATAAATTAGTGAAGTTGAAAGCCTACTGTAGGCCGTGGTTTTTTTCCCCTTACGTTAGAATTTTTCCACGTAAAAATCTTGTGTCTCATTTACTTACAATTTTACTAGCATTCTTCGCATAACCTCATAGAGGACCAGGTACTCCATTGTTTGGTAGACTCATACAAACTAACATCAACTTTTTGAGCGGAGTTAGGAATTTATCTAAATTGAAATTTTGTGGGTAATATCATATATTTATGGATTTTCTCATTTATTGGCTAGTTTTGGAGCGTTGTGCATTGATTTGAGTCGTCGGAAGGGGTTGGAAGCCGGTTATGGAGCTTCGGAGCGAGGTGAGTCTCCTTTCTAACCTTGTAGGAGGGAATTATCCTCATAGATAAAATAATTAGTTATGTGCGTCTATTTGTGAGGGCTATGTACGAACGAAGTGACGAGAGTTCATGCGTAGCTGCTATTGTGCTTATGTAAGGATAGTCTAGAACCCAAAAGCATGCTATACTTGAAATATTTGTAACCTGATTGACAATTTAAATTACATAATACATATCGAATTAGTGAATGAATTTCTAAAAAGTTAAACTTCATTTTCTTAAACGTTAAAAGAAAAATGACTTTACCTTGGATAAATGTTGCCTGATGAATTCTTAATTGACTGTCTGACTCTGTGTGTCTAGGAGTACCAGCGTCGCACGTATGATACGCGAGTGGGCAACTCTATTATTTATATTTTACTGCATCGCATGTATGATTCGCGAACGAGGGAATAGATGCATCTATGGTCCGCATCATTCGACCCTCTCGCAGTGCACAGTTTAAATATTTGTTGGATCGGGCCATACGACCTCGGCATGAATTGCGCATGCTTGTATTGCTTGCTTGAGATTTAGAAATTTATATTGCCTCCCTGATCTGAGATAAATTGATAAACAATGGATTATGTATTTGGAGACTTCTAAATATAAAAAGGGATTATTTACTTGTTTCTTCATTTATTTGAGTTTACTGCCGTTTTAATAAGTCCATGATTATTCACATTAAGAAATTATTATTGGACCTCTAGCAAGTGTCGAGGTCGACCTCTCGTCTCTACTTCTTCGAGGTTAGATGAGATACTTATTGGTATATGTTATTTTCGTACTCATACTACATTTCTATGCATTTTGTTGCACAGGTTCATGTGTGGCTAATGGCTTAGTGGCGTAGCCGCATGGTTGATGTGGGGACTCAGGTGAGCTACATCTTGCGAGACAATCTGCAACCAGCAGAGTCTCCTTTATAGTATTGTACTGTATTTTCATTTCTATCCAATTGTATGCCTGATAGTTATTTTGTTTTATTTTATTTCCTAGTAAATGCTCATGCACTTATGATACTGGGTTCTAGCTTATGAGATATTTTGTATTAACTTCTAAACGTTTTTATTTAATTTGAAATGATTGTCTTTTACTAAGTAAAATTGAAGGAAAACCATAATTTTTAAAATTATTAAAATAAAAACTTAATTAAGTATTTATGATTGGCTTGCATGACAGCGGTATCTGGCGCCATTACGATCCTTAGTGGATTTTGGGTCGTGACAATTTATATATACCTAATTATGTTTATGTAATATATTTATAATATTAATTTTACATCTTAACCTTGGCGTATAATTTTGATAAATTAATTTTCATGCATTTATTATTTTTATATAAAATAGTAAGTTAATTATATTATAAGTTATAACTATACAAAAAATATATAATCATCTCAAAAAATAAATGGTGCAAATATAAAAAATTAGATGTAATCATCCCCGCTTTAATTATCGCTAGTTTCATCGTAGATATCGGGTGTCCCGTAATTTGTTCCTCCGAATAGTTGATGAAGTTAAAGGTCATGATATGTACTTTATACAACACACCGATTTGAATATTTATGTAGTATTTTGAATGAATTTTATCGTTATGTAATTTGTATTTAATTAATCTTATATTGCAATAATTTCATTTTTATTTAAATTATTAGTTAATGTGTAATAATTGCTTATAAATTATATTATTTAAAATTTTACTGAATTGTTTTAATAGAAATTACAAATTAATGAAATAAAAGATGGAGTTTGTTTAATGAAATTTGAAAAAGATAAAAGATAATAACATAATATAGAAGAGAGAAGAATATAAAAAAGAATATTTTCTTTTTGGGAAAAAAAAGGGAATGGCTAGTGTAAATTTTCTCTAAAGATAAAAATCCCTATTTTTGAAAACTTAAATATGGATAAAGGTTGTAGATGTGCTAATAAATTAAAAATTCGGAGAAAGCCCTAACAATAACTAATATCCCCATTTTTTCATCCTTTTAGTTTTGGTTACTACCATCATTGTTCCTCTTACTCTCTTAGCATCACACAAAAGATATTAGATACGTATTGATACAGTTAATCATCAACTAAGGATATCATGGGACCCTAATTACCCAAAAATCGAAGCCATTAATTCATGAATATTAGAAAGAAAAAGAAATAGAAACGATAATAACTAACAAGCTATAAAGATCTTCTTATCCTTTGCAACAATAATTTCTGCACAAGCATTTTCTGTCTGCCACAGCTAAACATAAGTTCTACAATGAGATAAATAAAAACAACATGAAGTTTCAGCATTTAATTGGTCAAACACCGAAATTCCAGATCATTGCTTTCCAGATTACCGCAGATAAAATTAAATTACACCAAACAAAGAAAGTCATATATATGCCTGTACATTAATCCCATATATAGTATTAACAATAAAGAGGAATTTTTATTCGAATAATAAAGAGGAAAAAGAACACTAACCCACGCCATAGAAAAAAGTTAATGGCATGACATGATCCTAATTAATTTGCAGTATCAAATATAATGAAAACTACTAGCTAGTGCTATTTGATTTCATATATTTATATATATGCACACTCCACCACTATATTTCCTATATCCAATGGCTGCTAATTTTAAAAGAAGAAAGACCTAAGTTGATCCTAACTAGTTTCCTCAGAAACCATGATTACGACCACCCGCCGCCTTCGATATGGTGACCGCCACCCAATCGGTGCCTCCGTGATGATGGCCGACACTAAAACCGCTGCTTCCATGATGATGACCGCCACCCAAACCGCCCCTTCCGTGATGGTGACCGCCACCAGTATGGTGGTGGCCACCGCCAGTAGGGTAAGAAGAAGTAGCCAGAATTGTTAAATTAAGCAGATTAGTACTTGCAGTTGTTAGGATTATGATTCCAACTAAATATAACAACCTTCATATTGAACAATTCGGAATTAAACTACATGAGCGGAAGCTAACCTGAATCCATGTGTGGAATTTGTTGAACCTACTTTGATGATTGTCCTTTAGTCCTTATGAAGATTGCTCCTTTTATCCTTCCTTCAAGAATGTCTTGAAGATGTATGACACCACAAGAATATCTCACAAGGCTTAAACAATATGTGAATTGACCCACAACAATAATAACATGACAATGATCAAAATGGTATATGATTTTCCACAATTATTTGCAAGACAACAATGGTTTTTTTGCTCTTTATTCAACGGGAGGAAGAAGAGTTTGTCTTGCAATAATGTGGGAACCATAACCCCCACTTTATAACAAAAGAGTTACATAACCCAGGAGTCACAAGAGTTACATAACTCAAGAGTCACAAGCTTGTAACCATGGTTACATATATGTAACCTTAGTTAGCACATCATTAACTAAGGTTACCCTTTTGGGTATCTACACATTTGTCCTACACTTTATATGACAACACATTGGCCCCCTTAACATAATGTCCATAAGACCACAAAATTAGGCCAAACCAAAAGATAGCACATAACATATAATCTCACTAGGGTGAAATTCTGCTCCCACGCTACTGCTGCGCTTGTAGCTCGAAACCTAGATATATGAAAAAATAACATAGAGTGTAGTATTAGCATTATATGTTACAAAATAACCTTAGGTGCGCAAAATTGCTATCACAATAAAATTGTCATGAATAATCCGGTCCATCAATCATACCAACATAGGAACTAAGTGCTCTTTGTTACTCATTCGTAACTAGAACCGGCATAGATCACGTATATCAATATAACCAACGACATGGATCAAGTGTAGGTATGTAGCATGGAAATAACATAAAGTGTGGTCAATAGAATGTCTATTTCCAACTGGTTCTCTTTATTGAGATCAATCATAAATTGTAAGAGTACAAAAACTTTAAAACTGAATATCTGCAGATATAACTGAATTACTGAATTTCTGAATTTCTGAATATAATGAACAATACATAAATGTACAATACAAAACTCCCACTAAAATATATAATCCTTATCTGATTTGACACCCATACAAGCAATATGCTCATGAAATACTTTTGGTGTCAATCCCTTAGTGAGCGGATCCGCAAGCATGGAGTTTGTACTAATGTACTCAATGCACAATTGTCCATTTTGTACTCTTTCTTTAATAACCCGAAATTTGACGTCCATATGTTTTGCTTTTGTCAAACTACTGTTGTTATTAGCATAAAGGACTGCCGATCTGTTATTACAAAATAGCCTAGGTTGCTTTTTGATGCTATCAACAATTCGCAGTCCACCAACAAAATTCCGCAGCCATAATGCCTCATTAGATGCTTCATAACATGCCATAAACTCCGCTTCCATGGTGGAAGTGGCTGTAAGAGTTTGCTTGATACTTCTCCAAGAGATAGCACCGCCCGCAAACATGTTAATATAGACTGAAGTGGACTTCAAACTATCCTGACATCCAGAAAAATCGGAATCGGTATACCCAATGATCTCAAGCTGGTCCGATTTCCGGTATGTAAGCATGTAATCCTTTGTTCTCTGTAAGTACCTCATGACCCGTTTGGCTTCCTTCCAATGGTCCATTCCCGGATTGCTTAGATATGTGCCTAACATCCCAACAATGTATGCTATATCAGGTCGTGTACATACCTGAGCATACATCAGACTACCTACCGCCGAAGCATATGGCGTCTTCTGCATTTCCGAAATTTCATAATTATTATTTGGGCACTGTTTGAGACTAAATTTGTCTCCCTTAGCAACAGGGGTGTTGCCTGGTTTACAATCCTGCATGCCAAATCTTTTCAGAACCTTATTGATATAGCCCTTTTGTGACAGACCGAGAACACCTTTAGAGCGATCTCGTTGTATCTGAATTCCTAATACAAAAGAAGCTTCACCAAGATCTTTCATTTCAAATTTCTTTGAAAGAAATTTCTTAGTTTCAAGTAATAATGCTATATCGTTACAGGCAAGCAGTATGTCATCGACATATAAAACCAGAAAAATATACTTACTCCCAACTGAACTTATGGTATATACAGTCATCAGCAATATTTGGTTCAAAACCAAAAGATGTAATGACTGCATGAAACTTATAATACCATTGACGAGAAGCTTGCTTGAGCCTATAGATGGATTTCTTTAATTTGCAAACCTTCATTTCTGATTCATCCAAAATAAAGTTTTCAGGTTGCACCATATAAATTGTTTCCTCAATGTCAGCATTGAGAAATGCTGTCTTAACATCTATTTGATGAAGCTCAAGATCAAAATGTGCTACTAACGCCATTATAGTCCTGAAAGAGTCTTTCGATGAAACTGGAGAGAAAGTCTCTTTATAATCAATGCCTTCCTTCTGAGTGTAGCCTTTTGCGACAAGACGAGCTTTATACTTAATAACATTGCCCCCTGAATCCCTTTTGTTTTTAAAAATCCATTTACAACCAATAGGTTTAATACCTTCGGGCAATGTAACAAGCTCCCAAACGTCATTATCGCGCATAGACTTCATCTTATCATTCATGGCATCAATACACTTTTGAGAGTTAGAACACTTAATGACTTGACGGAAGTTGATTGGATCATCTTCCTCAAGTCCAATATCACTTTCTTGTTCTTGGAGAAATACTACATAATCATCCGAAATTGCATTTCTCCTCTCTCTAGTGGATCTCCTTAATGGCATTTCAGTTTCTTGAGGTTGTTGAGTTTGATTTTCATTAGTTATATCAGGGTCCTGATGGGGGAGATTTTCGAGATTGTCTTGAACCGGAGTTGTGTGATCCGTGTCATGAAGACCAAGATCAACAACTTGAGGGAAAGACACATGTTCTTCCTCAAAGACAAAATCTCTAACAACTTTATCTCCCCACCCCCAAACTCAATATCCTCAAAGAACCTAGCATTACCCGTTTCAAAAATAGTTCTAGAAGTGGGATCATAAAACTTAAAACCCCTGGATTTTTCAGAGTATCCAACAAAATAGCTACTAACCGTCTTAACATCCAGTTTCTTTTCATTCGGCCTATAAGGCCTTGCCTCAGCTGGACAACTCCAAATGTGTAAATGCCGAATACTGGGTTTATGCCCAGTCCAAAGTTCATATGGGGTTTTGATTGTAGCTTTAGTTGGAACTCTATTAAGAATATAAGCTGCGGTTTTTAATGCTTCACCCCAGAGTGAGTCTGGCAAAGTTGTACGAGAAATCATACTTCTTACCATATCCTTAAGGGTCCGATTTCGTCTCTCAGCTACACCATTCATCGTAGGACTGCCTGGCATAGTATACTGAGGGACGATCCCACACTCATCTAGGAATTTAGCAAAAGGCCCTGGACATTGTTCACCGGAACCATCATATCGACCATAGTATTCACCACTACGGTCAGATCTAACGGATTTAATTCTTTTGCTTAGTTGATTTTCAACTTCAGCCTTAAATGATTTGAACACGTCTATGGATTGGGGCTTTTCATGAATAAGATATAGGTACCCATAACGAGAGTAATCGTCTATGAATGTGATAAAGTATTGTTGACCATTCCGACAAGGAGTAGGAAATGGCCCACAAATATCCGTATGTATCAATTCTAAGACGTCCGAAGCTCTCTTAGCACCTAATCTAGTCTTGTTTGTTTGTTTTCCCTTGATACACTCAATACAAATTTCCGAATTTGAGGTATCAAGAGAATCAAGAATTCCATCTGACACGAGTTTCTGAATTCTTTGAATGGATATGTGACCCAAACGTTTATGCCAGAGTGATATAGAATTCTCATTAGTTAATTTTCTTTTAGTACCACTTAAAATTGTATGCAAAGTTTCTTTATTTGAAGTTATTGTATCAACCAAATATAAGCTATCAAATGTTGAAAAAGCACCAGTATCAATAAGATTTGAATTCTGAAAGAGACTAACTTTATTGTCACCAAAAGAACATGTATAACCGGATATGTCCAATTGGGGAACAGAAATTAAATTCCGTCTAAAAGACGGTACAATAAAAGTCTCATCCAAATCTAAATGAAAACCGGTCTTAAACAACAGCCTAAATTTGCCAATAGCTTCAACTGGCACCTTCTTGCCGTCACCCACATAGATGTATCTTTCACCATTATTTGGTTTTCGGCAGTTTAGGCAACCCTGCATTGAATTACTTATGTGAGTAGTAGCAGCAGAATCTACCCACCAAGTATCCTTAGGTACCGAAATTAAATTAACTTCAGAACAAACAAGAGAAAGAGATGTACCTTTATTCGCACGCCAGGCATGGTACTTGGTACAATCTTTCTTCACATGATTAGTCCCCTTACAGAAGAAGCAACCTAATTCAGTAATTTCAACCTTAGGTTCCCTATGTTGCTTAATCTTGGGCTTTGCAACCGCAACTTCCTTACCTTTCCTTTTTTTAGTTTCCTTAGAAGAGGATGCCAAATGAGCACTTTCTGTCTTATCTAGCTTTATCCTTTCCTCTTCTTGCACACAATGTGAAATGAGATTAAGAGTCCATTTCTCCTTCAGGCAGTTGTAACTGACCTTAAACTAATTAAAGTGTGCAGGAAGAGATATCAAAACAAAGTACACAAGCAGTTCCTCAGGTAAATCCAGCTTGAGTGACTTTAGTTTCGAAGCAAGATGAGACATTCCATAATGTACTCCCTAATGTTTCCCTTGCCCTTATACCTCATGGAAACAAGTTTACTCAATAGTGTACTTGTTTCCGCCTTTTCGTTTTGCATAAAACGCTGTTCAAGGTTTCCAAGGAAAACTTTGGCATTAGGTTCATCATTCATAGTGCCCCTGAATGATTCTGGAATTGCACATTTCATTATCATTAGACTCATGCGATTCGAGCGTTCCCACTTCTCCATCACCCTCCTTTCATCAGGAGAGGATGTATCCTCAAGAGGAGTAGGTTGCTCGGTCCGAAGAGCAAGGTCAAGATCCATGCAACCGAGAACGATCATGACGTTCTCTTTCCATTCCTTAAAGTTTGTGCCGTTAAGCACAGGGATGCTATTGATGTTGGCAGAGATCGTAGAAGCAGAAGAATTAACTGAAAATAGAACAAAAGGATTACTGAATACATGCTTACAATTACTTGAACTTTAACTTTACTTTATAGATTCAAAATAGGCATATCCCATTACAAGATACCTAGCACAACATTGATTTTAGTCTTTGGACAGAAAAACAACTTGTAAGTGGTACTCTTGGTGTAGTGATCAAACATAGACAATAAACTCTTGTCAAATATCAAACCTTCCTTTGGGCCGATTTAATATTCACATGGAAAACCAAATAATTGTCTCATATTTATCACCACAAGCATGTTTGAATTCCTGCCAAATAACAACCTTCCTTTGGGCCGGTGTTAAACGCATGGAAGACTAACATCCACAGTCATCTTATATTTCAATATTAATCAATCTACACAATAGAGGTTACTTTGGCAACATAATGCTTCAATTGACTAATTTAAAATAATAGATGCTAAAAACTTTAGTTCCTTAAGCCATATTATGAATCTTAACTTAATATGTTACATGTTTTGACATGCAAAAACTGAATATTAATTGTTATTTTATTTGAGAGGACAATTCCAAAAATATGAAAATTGATGGACTAAAAAAACAATTAACATTCAAAACTTAAATATTAATGTATAATACATCAATAATCAAACATAAACATTTTATGTCAATTAAAATCTGAAACTTAAAAGATTTGAAACGTTTTTAACCTTACTGGTCCAGGATAATCGATTATCTTAAACAGATAATCGATTTTTCTTGCATAAAAAAAAATTTCATAAGTTACTGGACCAGAATAATCGATTATCTAAACCAGATAATCGATTATTCTGGTATTAAGAAAAATTTTCTGAGTTACTGGACCAGAATAATCGATTATCTGAAATAGATAATCGATTATCTGGTATACGAAAAAACGTTTCAAACTCACTGGACCAGAATAATCGATTATCTATGACAGATAATCGATTATTCTGGTGTTCCAAAAACTGCCAGAATTCTAAAACTTGAGAGATAATCGATTATCTAAGAAAAATAACCGATTATCTTTAGGCAGTGTCTTAAAATAATCGATTAACTTCCAAGATAATCGATTATTTTTGGATACTGTTTTGCGAAAATTTTTCTGAATAATACATGATTTTCAACAAGAATCTTAAACAAGAAAACATGTTGTTTACCAACTAAAATCATGCTTAATACAATGTTTTAATTCAAGTAAAGTTAACATGACATCAAAACATCAAATTTCAACAAAACACAACATTCATAAAATCATGCTATTTCATGGTACTAGAATTTCATAAATAAAATTCTAACATTACTTGAACATGAATCCTAACATAACATGAATCTTAGTGAACATCCAAATTATCCAAATATGAAGGTGGCTCTGATACCAATTGTTTGGATTATGTTATTCCAACTAAATATAACAACCTTCATATTGAACAATTCGGAATTAAACTACAAGAGCGGAAGCTAACCTGAATCCATATGTGGAATTTGTTGAACCTCCTTTGATGATTGTCCTTTAGTCCTTATGAAGATTGCTCCTTTGATCCTTCCTTCAAGAATGTCTTGAAGATGTATGACACCACAAGAATACTTCACAAGGCTTAAACAATATGTGAATTGACCAACAACAATAATAACATGACAATGATCAAAATGGTATATGGTTTTCCACAATTATTTGCAAGACAACAATGGTTTTTTTGCTCTTTATTCAACGGGAGGAAGAAGAGTTTGTCTTGCAATAATGTGGGAACCATAACCCCCACTTTATAACAAAAGAGTTACATAACCCATGAGTCACAAGAGTTACATAACTCAAGAGTCACAAGCTTGTAACCATGGTTACATATATGTAACCTTAGTTAGCCCATCATTAACTAAGGTTACCCTTTTGGGTATCTACACATTTGTCCTACACTTTATATGACAACACATTGGCCCCCTTAACATAATGTCCATAAGACCACAAAATTAGGCCAAACCAATAGATAGCACATAACATATAATCTCACTAGGGTGAAATTCTGCTCCCACGCTACTGCTGCGCTTGTAGCTCGAAACCTAGATCTATGAAAAAATAACATAGAGTGTAGTATCAGCACAACCGACCCCATGTGCTAGTAAGTGTCTAGCCTAACCCCAACGAAGTAGTGACGAGGCTAGAATGGAATACTATATAAACCTATGCAATTATAAAATATACAGCGGAATCAAAATACTAGACAAGTAAACAATACAGGAGGGGAAGCATGCTATGGGGAGATAATGGTTTCAAGTAAAAATTGACTATTATGAAAAAAAAACATAACTCATACAACAATAAGGAAAAAAGATCAACAAGTGCACGGCATCACCCTTCGTGCTTTTACTCTCATTCTTACCAAATCAATCGTATCAGTAAATCATGTGCACGACATCACCCTTCGTGCTTTTACTCTCTCTCCTCACAATATATAATCAATGAATATCAGTACAGAATGGTACATCGTATGGCACATCATCACCCTTTGTGCTTTACACTCTTTCCTCACAATATATAATCAATGAATATCATTATAGAATGGTACATCATACGACACGGCATCACCCTTCGTGCATTAACACTCTTCCTCACTCAATCAACAATCACAAACGAGGGAAAAGGAATAAATAAATAATAATGGAAGTCCCGGAAAGGGAACACAAACAATCAATCAAAAGCCCGAGCAAGGGTACTGCATCAATAACCTCAACGTCCCGGCAAGGGAAAATATTCAATAATCAACAACACCCCGGCAAGGGGAAATATCATTAACTCTTTCTCTTACTTCCACTTTCATCTCATAATTCACATTGTTACTTGAGCCAATGCTCCAAAGATTTACTTATCTCATATACCTTCACAATTTGTATTTCAACTCGAGCCAAACGCTCCACAAAGTTTAAAGATCACAATCCCTTTCACAAGATCTTTACAACATATTGAAGTCATCAATTAAGCATGAAGGTATAAATAAATCCAAACTATTCGCATAATAAGGACACACGGTCATGCTAGACACCAATCTATAGGTACTCGTCACACATCGTACTCGACAATTAGCAAGTAACTTATAAGACTCAACTCCTATTCCCTCAAGCTAGGGTTAAATCGAACACTTACCTCAATGCCTTGAATTCAGCTCAAGTCTCAGCTATGACTTTACCCTCGGTTCCACCACAAAATCGCCCGAATTTAGTCACAAATTACATAAATACATCAACAAATGCTAAATGAATCAATTTGAATGCATAAAAATGAATTTTTCAAAGTTTTACCCAAAAAGTCCAAAAACGCCCCTCAAGACCACGTGGCCAAAACCTGAGGTTCGAACCGATACCCGGTTACCCATTCCCACCGAATCCATATCTGTGATTTGTTTTGAAATCGGACGTCAAATTGAGGTCCAAATCCCAATTTTTGAAAAACCTAGGTTCCATCCAAAACCCTCAATTTACCTATAAAAACCATTGAATTTAAGTGGAAAACATTTTAAATGATGTAAATGATTGAAGGAGTAAAGTAAAAATCGACTTACAAATGTTTGGAGGAAGTTTTGTCCTTGAACAATTGCCTATAGGGTTTGAGTCTTGAAAGAATGGTGAAAAATGGTGGAAAAATGACTAAGTATAAAATTGCTAGGCTGCGGATATGGGATTTGCAAAACAGTGTTTGCAATTGCGAACCTTGCTGGCATGGGAATTGCGACATATTTGTTCGCATTTGCGAACTCTATGCAAAAATGCAGGCATCGCATTTGCGAACAAGGATGTCGCATTTGCGACTGGCCCAACATCACATTTGCAACCCAATGCAGTATTGCCCATTCTCGCATTTGCGATCACAGGATCGCATTTACGAGGCCTTATTCGCAAATGCGAAGATTGCAGAACTTGAATGCCAGATTTTTACAAAGTTCAAAAATGCAATCCGTGGCCTGTCCAAAACTCACCCGAGCCCTCGGGGCTCCGAACTAAATATGATTACGACCTCAAAACATCCTACGGACTTATCCGTATGATCAAATCGCCAAAATAACATCATATACATCGAATCAAGACTCAAAACTCATGATTTCGTCCAAATTTTCATAAAACATCAAAATTTCATTTTACGTCCAAAACACGTCAAACCACGTCCATTTTCAACCAAACTTTACATAGAGCACTTAAACTACATATAAGACTTGTACTGGCACCGGAACAAAAATACGAGCCCGATACCCTAATATTTTAGTCAAATTTCATTTCCAAGTTCCTTAATTATTTCCAGAAAATATTTTCACACTAAAATTCATTTCTCCTGCTTGGGACCTCAGGATTCGATTTCGGGTATACGCCCAAGTCCCTCATTTTCCTGTGGACCCTCCGAGATCGTCAAATCAGCGGTCGCTAAAGTAACTCAAAATTAATGTATAAGATACAAAATGAAATTTTAGTTGATTCTTTCTCAAAAAGAATATCCACCATAACTGAATTATACATAAATTTATTTGCTTAATGAAAGTTGCATCCCTCTTTGTGTACGTCCAACAGATTCTCAAAAAGAGAACATTTTTAGTTTAAATGTTAAAATAATTAGCTTTGATTAATTAAAGAATGAAATTCAGTTTATATAAAATCTTGGACTACTACTTTCATTAAATAATTTTTCATTTATAATCCAAATTTTTTGTGTTGTCTTAAAATTGCCAAGTGGCTTCATTTTAATTTGTCGCTTGGCTTAACTTGTCACGACCCAAAATCTACAAAGGGCCGTGATGGCGCCTGACAATGTTGTCAGGCAAGCCAACCAAATCACTTAATCAACTGTCGTTTTAATACTTTTGAAATCTAGGATTTTCCTTCAAATTTAGCAATTTAAAAGATGATTGTCTCGAGTCAAGTTTAAATTATAAGTAGTCAATATAATATACTTCAAAACCATCCCAGAACCCAGTGCCACAAGCGCATGAGCATCTACTGATAGGGAAAAAAATAATACAATACCTGTCCGGAATACAGTGGATGTGAAGTAAATATACTATACTGGAAGGGGCTATACTAGCTGCGGGCCGCCTCCAATAATGCAACTCACCTAGTCCCAGAATCATCCGTGCTGCTACGCCCAGTAGGCTGCTAGAGTTACATGTACCTGTGTCACAAGGTGCATAGAAGTGTAGAATGAGTACAAAAATAACGTGTACTCAATGAGTATCCCGTCTAATCTCGAAGAAATAGAGACGAGATGGTCAACTTCGACCCTTACTAGTGCTCCAATAATAATGTCAATAATATATTAAATGGTGAATTTCTACAAACATGATTTTTACCAAATAGAAGGAAATAAGTAAACATATATTCCTTTTATAGGAAATTTCCAAAATTTTCTTTTTTCATTATTTTTCAATTATTCTCAAGCCATGCAGAGGCAATAACAACTTTAATAAGTTCAAGGCAGCAATACAAGCATGCACAAATCATGCCGAGGCGTACACCCCGCTCCAATAAAAAATAAACCGTGCACTTGCGAGGGTCGACGGCTATCACGACCCGGATTTCTCACCCTCGGGGATCGTGATTGCGCCAACTGATAGAAGCTAGGCAAGTCAAACTTAATTACTTTTCATTAAACACATGTTCCTATTAGTAATTTATCAACATAGAATCAACGAGATTAAAATCATAAGCGGAGTCTTAAATTTAAGGAGCTGAATAAAAATACGGAATTTCCAACATAATCTCTACCCAAGAACAGGAGTCACATACTCACGAACATAAAAAGTACTAAATACAAAGTCTGAAAGAAACATAAATTTGTTTATCTCGAATACAAGGAGATGACATTCTAATCAAAGAATAGAGGAGACGCTGGGCCTGCAGACGCCTGCAAGACCACCTCGGGTCTCACTAGGGTGAAATTCTGCTCCCACGCTACTGCTGCGCTTGTAGCTCGAAACCTAGATCTATGAAAAAATAACATAGAGTGTAGTATCAGCACAACCGACCCCATGTGCTGGTAAGTGTCTAGCGTAACCCCAACGAAGTAGTGACGAGGCTAGAATGGAAAACTATACAAACCTGTGCAATTATAAAATATACAGCAGAATCAAAATACTAGACAAGTAAACAATACAGGAGGGGAAGCACGCTATGGGGAGATAATGGTTTCAAGTAAAAATTGACTATTATGAAAAAAAAAACATAACTCATACAACAATAAGGAAAAAAGATCAACAAGTGCACGGCATCACCCTTCGTGCTTTTACTCTCATTCTTACCAAATCAATCGTATCAGTAAATCATGTGCACGAAATCACCCTTCGTGCTTTTACTCTCTCTCCTCACAATATATAATCAATGAATATCAGTACAGAATGGTACATCGTATGGCACATCATCACCCTTTGTGCTTTACACTCTTTCCTCACAATATATAATCAATGAATATCATTACATAATGGTACATCATACGACACGGCATCACCCTTCGTGCTTTAACACTCTTCCTCACTCAATCAACAATCACAAACGAGGGAAAAGGAATAAATAAATAATATTGGAAGTCCCGGAAAGGGAACACAAACAAGCAATCACAAGCCCGAGCAAGGGTACTGCATCAATAACCTCAACGTCCCGGCAAGGGAAAATATTCAATTATCAACAACACCCCGGAAAGGGGAAATATCATTAACTCTTTCTCTTACTTCTACTTTCATCTCATAGTTCACATTGTTACTTGAGCCAATGCTCCAAAGATTTACTTATCTCATATACCTTCACAATTTGTATTTCAACTCGAGCCAAACGCTCCACAAAGTTTAAAGATCACTATCCCTTTCACAAGATCTTTACAACATATTGAAGTCATCAATTAAGCATGAAGGTATAAATAAATCCAAACTATTCATAATAAGGACACACGGTCATGCTAGACACCAATCTATAGGTACTCGTCACACATCGTACTCGACAATTAGCAAGTAACTTATAAGACTCAACTCCTATTCCCTCAAGCTAGGTTTAAATCGAACACTTACCTCAATGCCTTGAATTCAGCTCAAGTCTCAACTATGGCTTTACCCTCGGTTCCACCACAAAATCGCCCGAATTTAGTCACAAATTACATAAATACATCAACAAATGCTAAATGAATCAATTTGAATGCATAAAAATGAATTTTCCAAAGTTTTACCCAAAAAGTCCAAAAACGCCCCTCAAGACCTTGTGGCCAAAACCCGAGGTTCGAACCGATACCCGGTTACCCATTCCCACCGAATCCATATCTGTGATTTGTTTTGAAATCGGACGTCAAATTGAGGTCCAAATCCCAATTTTTGAAAAACCTAGGTTCCATCCAAAACCCTCAATTTACCTATGAAAACCATTGAATTTAAGTGGAAAACATTTTAAATGATGTAAATGATTGAAGGAGTAAAGTAAAAATCGACTTACAAATGTTTGGAGGAAGTTTTGTCCTTGAACAATTGCCTATAGGGTTAGAGTCTTGAAAGAATGGTGAAAAATGGTGGAAAAACGACTAAGTATAAAATTGCTAGGCTACGGATATGGGATTTGCAAAACAGTGTTTGCAATTGCGAACCTTGCAGGCCTGGGAATTGCGACATATTTGTTCGCATTTGCGAATCTATGCAAGAATGCAGGCATCGCATTTGAGAACAAGGATGTCGCATTTGCGACTGGCCCAACATCACATTTGCAACCCAATGCAGTATTGCCCATTCTCGCATTTGCGATCACAGGATCGCATTTACGAGACCTTATTTGCAAATGCGAAGATTGCAGAACTTGAATGCTAGATTTTTAAAAAGTTCAAAAATGCAATCCGTGGCCTGTCCAAAACTCACCCGAGCCCTCGGGGCTCCGAACTAAATATGAGCACGACCTCAAAACATCCTACGGACTTATCCGTATGATCAAATCGCCAAAATAACATCATATACATCGAATCAAGCCTCAAAACTTATGATTTCGTCCAAATTTTCATAAAACATCAAATTTTCATTTTACGTCCAAAACACGTCAAACCACATCCATTTTCAACCAAACTTTACATAGAGCACTTAAACCACATATAAGACTTGTACTGGCACCGGAACAAAAATACGAGCCCGATACCCTAATATTTTAATCAAATTTCATTTCCAAGTTCCTTAATCATTTCCAGAAAATATTTTCATACTAAAATTCATTTCTCCTGCTTGGGACCTCAGAATTCGATTTCGGGTATACGCCCAAGTCCCACATTTTCCTGTGGACCCTCCGAGTCGTCAAATCAGCGGTCGGGGTCCATTTACCTAAAATATTGAACGAATTCAAATTTATTCAATTTAATACCAAATCTTAGCATTTTTCTCACATAATTCATATTTGAGTTTTTTGGCTACGCGTCCAGACTGTAAACGCAAATCGAGGAAACCGTAAATGGGGTTTTCAAGGCCTCAGAGGTACAGAATGGTAAGAAAACAAGTGATGACCAATATGGGTTGTCACATCCTCCACCTCTAAAACAACTGTTCGTCCTCGACCGAACATAAGAAAGAAGTTCTTAAGTCGGGAAATAGACGAGGATAACGGCTCCGCATATCAGACTCGGACTCCCAGGTCGATGCCTCAAGGGGCTGACCTCTCCACTGAACACGAATAGAAGGAAAACTCTTAGATCTCAATTGACAATCTGCCAGTCTAGAATGGCTACTGGCTCCTCCTCATAAGACAAATCCTTTTCCAACTGAACAGTGCTGAAATCTAATACATGGGTTAGATCGCCGTGATGCCTCTGAAGCATGGATATATGAAAAACAGGATGCACAGCTGATAAGCTAGGCGGAAATGCAAGTCTATAAGCTACCCCCCCCACTCGATCAAGGATCTCAAACAGACCAATGAATCTAGGGCTAATCTTGTCCTTCTTCCCAAACCTCATCACGCCCTTCATAGGCGACACTCGGAGCAATACCCGCTCACCAACCATATATGACAGATCTCGAACCTTGTAGTCTACATAACTCTTTTGTGTAGATTGAGTTGAACGAAGCCTATCTTTAATGATCTTGACCTTGTCCAAGGCCTCCTGAACCAAATCTTTACCCAACAATTGAGCCTCTCCCCACTCAAACCATCCAACCGAAGACCGACACCGCTTACCATATAAGGCCTCATAAGGAGCCATCTGAATGCTTGACTGGTAGCTGTTGTTGTAGGCAAACTCTGCTAAGGGAAAAAACAAATCCCACGAGCCTCCTAATCCAATGACACAGGCTCGGAGCATATACTCTAAAATCTGAATTGTCCTCTCGGACTGACCGTTCGTTTAGGGATGAAAGGTTGTGCTCAAATCCACCTGAGTGCCCTAATCTCCCGGAATTGCCTTCCAGAAACGCGAGGTAAACTGCGTACCCTTGTCCGAAATAATAGATACCGGCACACCATGATGGCAAACAATCTCCCGGATATAGATCTCAGCTAACCTTTCAGATGAATAGGAGACCGCCACTGGAATGATATGTGTTGACTTGGTCAACCTATCAACAATGACCCAAGCTGCATCAAACCTATTCGGGGTCAACGGAAGTCCACTAATGAAATCCATGGTAATCCTCTCCCACATCCACTCGGGAAGCTCAATCCTCTAGATTAATCCTCCAGGCCTCTGATGCTCATACTTGACCTGCTGACAGTTCAAACATTGAGCCACGTACACTACAATATCTTTCTTCATTCTATGCCACCAATAATGCTGCCGCAAATCCTGGTACATCTTTGCAGCGTCCGGATGAATAGAATGCCGGGAACTATAGGCCTCCGCTAAGATCAACTCGTGAAACCCATCAACATTAGGCACGCAAACTCGCCCCTGCAATCTCAAAATACCATCATCACCTAAGATCATCTGCTTGGTACCTCCACGCTGCATCGTGTCTCTAAGGACACATAAATGGAGATCATCAAACTATAGATCACGGATACACTCCAATAATAAAGAACGAGCGACCGTGCAAGCTAACAATCGGCTAGGCTCAGAAATATCTAACCTTACGAGTCGATTGGCCAAGGCTTGAACATCCAAAGAAAGTGGTCTCTGGCTGACCGGAATATAAGCAAGACTGCCCATGCCAGACGACTTCCTACTCAACGCATCGGTCACCACATTAACATTTCCTAAGTGATACAAGATAGTAACATCATAATACTTCAACAACTCCAACTACCTTCTCTGCCTAAAATTCAATTCATTTTTCTTGAACAAGTACTGAAGGCTCTTGTGATCAGTGAACGCCTCACATGGCACGTCTTGCAGATAATGCCTCAAAATTTTCAGTGCATGAACAATTGCTGCCAACTCCAAATCATGCACTGTATAGTTCTTCTCATGAATCTTCAACTTCCTTGAAGTATAGGCAATAACCTGGCCATCATGCATCAACACTACACCAAGCCCCATGCGGGAAGCATCACAATAGACTGTGTAAGGCCTTGATCTTGTGGGCAAAACCAACACCGGTGCTGTAGTCACAGCTATCTTGAGCTTATAAAAGCTCACCTCACACTCGTCCGACCACTTGAAATGGGAACCCTTCTGGGTCAACCTGGTCATCGGGGCTGTGATAGATAAAAATCCCTCCACGAACCGTCGTTAATAGCCCGCCAACCCCAAGAAACTTAGAATCTCTGTAGCTGATGCTGGTTTAGGCCAGTTCTTGACTAACTCTACCTTCTTCGGTCCACCTGAATATCCTCTGCTGATACAATATGACCCAGAAATGCTACTGAACTCAGCCATAACTCACACTTGGAGAACTTGGCATATAACTGACTATCCCTCAAAGTCTGAAGAACCGCTCTAAGGTGCTGCTCGTGCTCCTCCTAGTTGTGAAAGCATACCAAAATATCATCAATAAAGACTATCACGAATATTTCCAAATAAGGCTTGTACACTCGGTTCATCAACTCTATTAATTCCACTGGGGCATTGGTCAACCCAAATGACATGACCAAGAACTCATAGTGCCCGTACCGAGTGCGAAAAGCTGTCTTAGGGATATCGGATGCCCTAATCCTCAACTGATGGTAGCCAGATCGCAAGTAAATCTTGGAAAATACCCTAGCACCCTGAAGCTGATTGAAAAAACCATCAATACTCGGCAGTGGATACTTTTTCTTGATCGTTACCTTTTTTAATAAATACACATTATCATTGACCCATCCTTCTTCTTGACAAACAACACTGGCGCACCCCAAGGCGATACACTAGGCCTAATGAAGCCCTTCTCCAACAAGTCTTGCAACTAATCCTTTAACTCTTTCAATTCTGGCAGGGCCATACAATATGGCGGGATAGAATGGGCTAGTTCTCAGTGCCACATCAATGCAAAAGTCAATATCCCTGCCGGACGGCATACCCGGTAGGTTTTAAGGAAAGAAATCGGGGAACTCTCGAACAATGGGAACAAAATCAATAAAGGGGACCTCGACACTGAAGTCACATACATAAGCCAAATAAGCCAAACACCCCTTCTCGGCCATACGTCGAGCCTTCACATACGAGATAACATAATGAGTGGAATGGCCCGGGGTCCCTCGCAAATCTGGTAAGGCTAAGGTCACGATCTTGGCATGGCAATCTACTATAGCATGATATGAGGACAACCAATCCATCCCCAATATGACATCAAAGTCGACCATGTTTAAAGGCAAAAAATTGACACGGGTCTGAAGACCCCCTATCACTACAACACAGGAATGATGATCTTGTCGATCACGATAAAATCACCCACCGGTGTAGACACATAAACAAGAATACTCAATGCATCACTAAGCATGACCAAGTATAGTGTAAAATAAGATGACACATATGAATATGTAGACCTTGGATCAAATAGCATTGAAGCATCTCTATCACCAACCAGAATAGTACCTTTAATGACTGCATCTGAAGACTCGGCCTCTGGCCTGGCTGGAAGAGCATAACACTGGGACTGGCACCACCTCCCTAAGCTATATCTCTAAGACGAGCGGCTGCTGGCTGGCCTCCACCCCTGGCGGCCTGAGCTCCACCTCTATGACCTCTACCTCTACCTCTAGCACCTCTAACTCCACCTCTAGCTGGCGGGGCAGGCTGTGGAACACCTGGTGCTTGAAACATAGCGCGAGATCCCTACTGCTGCGAACAACCCAGTGATCAAGGGCAAAATCTTGAAATGTGACCAGGATCACCACATGTGTAGCAAGACCTCGGCTATTAAGGGAACTGAGACTGACCATGTCGACCTGAATGACCACTACTGAAGCACTGAAGTGGCAGTGTACTAATGGGAGCTAGCAGTGCATTGAATGGCTGCTGATTAGAATAGTGTGTGTGAGAACCACAACTTCCTGGGGCACCCTCAGAAACCTGGAGGGCTGACTGGAAAGGCCTAGATGGCTGACCCCTATCATATGAATCTCGGCCTCCAAATGAGGCACCACTTAATCGGCCTGACTAATGGGGTCTCTTGTCTGCTCTATGACCACCCCCGTGTGGAAATACCATCTCGATCCTCCGGGCCACATTGGCCGCCTCCTGAAAAGTGATATTACTCCCATCCTCTCTGTCTATCTAGAGACGAATAGGCTGGATGAGTCCATCAATAAACTATCTCACTCTCTCTCTCTCAGTGGGGAGTATGACAATAGCATGGCGAGCCAACTCGATAAACCTGGTCTCGTACTGGGTGACTGACATGGATCCCTGACGGAGACGCTCAAACTGCCTCCAATAGGCCTGACGCTATGTGACAGAGAGAAAATTCTCAAGAAATGTGTGCATGAACAGCTCCCAGGTCAAGGCTGGAGACCCTGCTGGTCTAGCTAGCTAAACAAAAAACCCTCCACCAAGTCTTGGCGGATCCAGATATGTGAAATGCAGCATAATCAACTCCATTGGACTCAACAATACCCATGTTCCGAAGAACCTCGTGGCAGCTGTCCAAATAATCCTAGGGTCCTCTGTGGGTGCACCGCTGAAGGTAGTAGTGAAGAGTTTTGTGAACCTGTCCAGCCTCTACAAAGCATCTACAGACATAGCCGCTCCATCGCCGGTCTTAGAAACCACCCCCAGCTAAACTACCACAACTGACTGAACTACTGGAATCTAAGCTGGGGAGCTACCTGCTCCGGAGTACGCGTAGCAAGAGTCTGGGCCCTTCTTCCCGTCTATGAGACAACTGGTGCTACAGGAAGCAAACCCGCTCGGGTTACGCTCTCCATGAGACCCACCAATCAGACCAAAGCATAATGAAGAACTGGGGTAGTAATAAACCCTTTTGGGACATGAGCTGGGCCCACCGGAACTGTTGGGGCCGGAGCCTCCTCCTCAAAATCAACTTGAGGCTCTGTCACAGGTGTTGCTGCTCGGGGCTGAGCTCTGCCCCTACCTTGAATTCTGTCACGGCCTCATCCTCTACCTCTAGTGGGAGCTGCCTCGGGCTCGGATTGCTGATCAGAAGATGAGGAAGCGTGTGTTCTTGCCATTTGAGCAGAATAGAGTAGAAAGACAATTAGTATTTGAGAAACAGAATTGTAGACAAGAAAGAACAAATGTGAAATTTTCCTAACTCTGTAGCCTCTAGGGGATAAATATAGATGTCTCCGTACCGATCCCTCAGACTCTACCAAGTTTTTCCGATACCAACTTGCCATGACTCGAATTTCCCACCCTCAGGGATCGTGATGGCGCCTACTGATAGAGGCTAGGCAAGCCAAACTTAATCACTTTTCATTAAACACATGTTCCTTTTAGTAATTTAACAACATTAAAATAGAATCAACAGGATAAAAATCATAAGCGAAAGTCATAAATTTAATTAGCCGAATAAAAATACGGAAGTTCCAACATAATCTTTACCCAAGAACTGGAGTCAGATACTCACGAACATCAAAGAATACTAAATATAAAGTCTGAAAGAAACATAAATCTGTTTATTTCGAATACAAGGAGATGATAGTCTAAAGTAAAAATAGAGGAGACGTTGGGCCTGTGGACACCTGGAAGGCTACCTCGTGTCTCACTAGGCTGAAAGTCTGCTCCCATGCTTCTACTGTGCCTGCAGCTCGAAACCAGGATCTGTGAAAAAATAGCACAGAGTGTAGTATTAGTACAACCGACTCATGTGCTGGTAACTGTCTAGCCTAACCCTGGTGAAGTAGTGACGAGGCTAGACTGGACTACCACCTAAACCTGTGCAATTATAAAGATATAGCGGAATCGAAATACACGACAAGTAAAAAATAAAGGAGGGGAATCATGCTATGGGGAGATAATAGCTTCAAGTAAAAATTGACTATTATGAAGGAAAAACATAACTCATACAACAATAAGGAACAAAGATCAACAAGTGCACGACATCACCCTTCGTGCTTTTACTCTCATCCTTACCAAATCAATCGTATCAGTAAATCATGCGCAAGGCATCACCCTTTGTTCTTTTACTCTCTGTCCTCACAATATATAATCAATGAATATCAGTACCGAATGGTACATCATACGACATGACATCACCCGTCATGCTTTACACTCTTTCCTTATAATATATAATCAATGAATATCAGTACAGAATGGTACATCATACTGCACGACATCACCCTTCGTGCTTCAACACTCTTCCTCACTCAATCAACAATCACAAAAAAGGGAAAGGGAATAAATATATAATAATGGAAGTCCGACAAGGGAACACAAACAAGCAATTAAAAGCCCGGCAAGGGTACTGCATCAATATTCTCAACGTCCCGGCAAGGGAAAATATTCAATAATCAGCAACGTCCCGGCAAGAGGAAATATCATTAACGCTTTCTCTTACTTCCAGTTTCATCTCATAGTTCACATTGTTACTTGAGCCAATGCTCCAAAGATTTACTTATCTCGTATACCTTCACAATTTGTATTTCAACTCGAGCAACCGCTCCATAAAGTTTAAAGATCACAATCCCTTTCACAAGCTCTTTACAACAAATAGAAGTCATCAATCAAGCATGGAAGGTATAACAAAATCCAAACTATTCGCATAATAAGGACTCACGGTCATGCTAGACACCGATGTATAGGTACTCCTCACTATGCCTATTCATCGTACTCTGCAATTAGCAAGTAACTTATAAGGCTCAACTCCTATTCCCTCAAGCTAGGGTTAAGCCAAACACTTACCTCGATGCCTTTAATTTAGCTCAAGCCTCAACTATGCTTTACCCCTCGGCTCCACCACAAAATCGCTCGAATCTAGTCATAAATTACTTAAATACATCAACAAATGCTAAATGAATCAATTTGAATGCATAAAAATGAATTTTCCAAAGTTTTACCCAAAGAGTCCAAAAACGTCCCCCAGGCCCACATGGTCAAAACCCGAGGTTCAAACCAAAACCCAGTTACCCAGTCCCCCCGAATCCATATCTATGATTTGTTTTGAAATCGGATATCAAATTGAGGTCCAAATCCCAATTTTCCTAGGTTCTACCTAAAACCCCCAATTTTACTCATGAAAATCATTGAATTTAAGTGGAAAACATGTTAAATGATGTAAATGATTGCAGGAATTAAGTAAAAATCGACTTACAAATGATTTGGAGAAGTTTTGTCCTTGAAAAATCGCCTATAGGGCTTGAGTCGTGAAAGAATGGTGGAAAAATGACTAAGTATAAAAATTGCTGGGCTGTGGATACGGGATTTGCGAAACTGGGTTTGAAATTGCGAATATTGCAGTCATGGGAATTTCAACATATTTGTTCGCATTTGCGAACTCCATGCAAGAATGCGGGCATCGCATTTGCGAACAAGGATGTCACATTTGCGACTAGCCGAACATCGCATTTGCGAACCAGATGGTCGCATTTGCGACCCAATATAGGATTACCCATTCTCGCATTTGCGATCACAGGCTCGCATTTGCGAGACCTTCTTCGCAAATGCAAAGATTGCAGAACTGGAATGCCAGATTTTCCAAAGTTCAAAAATGCAATCCGTGGCCTGTCCAAAACTAACCCAAGCCCACGAGGCTCGGAACTAAATATGCACACGACCTCAAAAACATCCTACGGACTTATCCGTGTGATAAAATCGCCAAAATGACATCATATACATCGAATCAAGCCTCAAAACTCATGAATTCTTCCAAATTTTCATAAAACAGCAAATTATCATTTTAAGTTCGAAACACGTCAAACGACATCCGTTTTCAACCAAACTTCATAGAATGAGCTTAAACCACATATTACTTGTAGTGGGCACCAAAACCAACATACGAGCCCGATAATATAATCTTTTATTCAAATTTCATTTCCGAGTTCCTTAATCATTTCCAGAAAACAATCTCACACAAAAATTCATTTCTCGGGCTTGGGACCTCGAAATTCGATTCCGGGCATACGCCCATGTCCCATATTTTCCTACGGACCCTCTGGGACCGTCAAATCACGAGTCCGTATCCGTTTACCCAAAATATTGACCAAATTCGAATATATTCAATTTAATATCAAAATTTAGCATTTTCCTCACAGAATTCATATTTGAGCTTTTCGGCTATGTGCCTGGATTGTGCACGCAAATCAAGGAAAAAGCTAAATGGGGTTTCAAGGCCTCGGAGGTATGGAATGGTAAGAAAACAAGTGACCCCTGTGGGTCGTCACAATAGCGTGCCTATATATACATCTATTTAATTTGTTGGGGCGTTCGGCCCATTCCAATATTAAACACACATAGTCAATCAATCAAGTAGTCAACAAGGAACAATTATCCACAGAAAAGACAATTCTCTTTTAAAGATTTTTTTAAAAATGAAGTTTAATCTTTTGTGGAAATTCATTTACTAACTTGAGGTGATTTAAGCAATTCAAATGTCGATAAGTTTACAATTAATCCAAGTATAGCATGCTTTTGGGTCCTAGACTACACGGACAACAACATAATAGTAGCTACGCACGCTCGTCACCTCGTGTGTACGTAGTCCCCCCAAAAAATAGGAGCACATAACCAATTAATTCACCTATTGGGACAACTCCATCTAACAAGATTAGAAAGGAGACTCACCTCGCTCCGAAGTTCCTTAACCGGCATTCCACGCCCTTTCGAAGACTCAAATTGATGCAAGAATGATCCAAAACTAGCCAATAACTAAATAAACCCATTAATATATACTCAATTATTTACAACCTAATTCACAATAATTCCTAACCCCGATAAAAAAGTTGACAAAAATGCCCTTGGGCTCACGTGCCCGGATTTCCAAAATTTTTGAAGAATAACTTTATCCATAAGCTCACGAGCTCAAATATATGATTTACTCCCAATTTCATACCCGAAATCGTGGTCAAATTCCAATAAAATCATTCTAGGTTTCATCTAAACCCCTCGATTTTTCTTAATTTTCCATGTTAATCTACCCATAATCTATGTATTTAACTTAAGATGCGTAAGAATTACTTACCTCTTTGATGATGAGGGAATCCCTCCTTAAATTCTCTAAAAAGTCGCCAAAGGCCAAGTGGGAAAAGAGGGAAATGGGCTAAGTTTCAAATTTAATAACTGGACACAACCCTCCGATGTCGTATTCGCGGCAAGGGGGATCGCACATGCGAATTCGCAAAAGCGAAGATTTCATCGAAAATGCGACCCCCGACTAAACTGGCACACTTTGCAAATGCGATAAGGGTTTCTTAATTACGAACCCTTCAGGCCTCGCAAAAGCGATCAAAAATGTCACAAATGCGAACGACCCCTCAGCCGCCCAGGTTTTGCAAATGCAAACAAGATGGCGCAAATGCGATGTCGCATTTGCAACCAATACATCGCAATTCCGATCTTTCCCCTAGAGCCCAGGATCGAAAATGCGAGAAGGAACTCGCAAATGTGATGTCGCATTTGCAACCCAAGAATTACAAATACAATCATACCAGAACCAACAATCTTATTTCTTAGCAAATCACTCCGAAGCTATCCCGAATCTCACCCGAGACCTCAGGGCTACAAACCAAACACTCGTGAAAGTATAAAAACATGACACGGACTTGCAATGCCTCAAATCACACCAAACAACACTAAAATCATGAATCAACCCCCAATTGAAGCTTGTTGAACTTTTAAATTTCCCACTCCTATTTTCGATGTTTAATCCTATCAAATCATGTCTGATTGACTTCAAATTTTGCAGACAAGTCATATTTGGAATTACAGACCTACTCTAACTTTCAGAATCGGATTCCGACCCCGATATCAAAAAGTCCATTTCAGGTCAAACTTTTAAAAAACCTTCAATTTTCTATCTTTAGCCAAATTACTCCAAAACGATCTACGGACCTCTGAATTCACCTTCGATCACGCTCCAAACTCCAGAATCACCATAAGAAGCTACCCTCAGACTCGGAATCCCAAACGGAAATTGATATCACTGAAATGCACTTCAACCCAATTTTGTGAAATTCGTTCAAAATACTAACTTCCGCTATAGACACGAAAACACGCCTGGGTCATCCAAAATCCAATCCGGGAATACGCCAAAGTCCAAAATAATCATATGAACATGATGGAACCTTCAGATCCTGATTCTGAGGTCGTTTAATAAAAATTCCAATCCTAGTTAATTCTTTTAACTTTAAGCTTCCGAAATGAGAATTCTTTTTCCAAATAAACTTTGAACTTCCCGAAACTTAAATCTGACCACGCGTAGAAGTCATAATTCCTAGCATAAAGCTGTTCATTGCCTCACAATGCTTAACGACGTGCTATAGATCAAAACGACCGGCCGGGTCGTACATTCTCTCCCACTTAAACGTACATTCGTCCTCGAATGTGCTGAGAACTACGCTGAAGTAGTCTGAAATCACTATTTAACTTCTCATGCACTTTCCCGTGCTACCACAACTTAGTTGACCACATCAGCTCGATCATTTCTGATGAAATTCCCTTTTATTCAAGCAAATAAGCCTTAGATCCCAATTCCAACATCTAGAATTCTATGCCCGAACTCTTCCAACATAAGATCACCATTTCAATCACTACACACTGTACCCAAACATGGCTGCATAACTTGCTGAATTCATACCTAGAATCACTTTACTCACCTGACCACAATAATATTTTCTGATCAACTTAGTGTAAATTCCATGAATTTGATGCTCCCATTGCACATCATGACATACACATGTCTTACTATAACTCTTACAATACTGACGCAATGGAAGAGGTGTGCAGAAATTCATAATCAACTGCTAAGTCAACCAATCATTGAGTCTATATTCTGACAAGAAACGTTAACTCATGCTAAACAAAATAACGATCTTTGCTCCTTAATATATTTTAGGTAATTAGATTGCACTGATCCTAAATCTAACAATCTCGTCTCACCCAGTAGGAACTGCTCTAGCAAAGAGCCACCCGGACATGACCGAAAGTCTCATATGATGCCATAATGTGCCAATAGGCTACCAATTAGAATGCGATACAAAAAGGAAAATGAACTCTGAAAAGTAATTTCAATTACCTTGCCCACAAATCATACATACGACGTGGGTAACATACGAAACAGACATACCGCTCGCAAATCATACATGCGACACAGGATCACAACTAATAAGAGCTTTCCTCAGAAGATAGGAAACGAAACAAATAAAAACAAATATAAGGAACTGTACTGAACATCACGCTGTTGCGACGCGCAACCCGATCCAAATAACATACCCATGGAAATGTGCCACCCAATCCAGACATAGAACTCTCATAAGGAGATATACATCGAGCTAATTTGCTCACTACAACAAATACCAAATATCGGTCAGAAACACGCTAGGTGCACAATACCATCCCTGAGGGAAACATACAACACTATATGCTACAAAACTCAAGCACAATAGAGGTGCGATACATGATCTGAATCTCAAGAGCCATTATGCTCATACAATATCATCGCCACGCGGGACCTCAACACATATGAAATTACCAAGCTATCTCACGACTTATGCGATGCAATACCTCATTACCTGGAATGGCTGGTGACAAAATAACACCCCGACTACTCCTCTTTAATGAGTGCTTTGCTGAAATGAACACAACTGGCCTGACATAGAGCCCATATCACATTTAAAGCCATCCACCCACCTCAAGTCGATCCTGATCGTGTAAAACTTGGCCAATAACCTTTCAAAGGTCCATACTCACCCCCTTTTCCAAAAACACATAAGCACCATTATCGTAACAGGAGCAAACTTCCACAGTCCATAACCCAATAAACTGAGTGCCCTCCAGGCATAAATTCTCAAATTAATGATATTACTAAAATCCTCATACTTGGTTTAAATCTTAAATCAATCGAGTTTCTACATGCCACACTTATAAAAGCTTCCCATGGGACACGCTCCCACAACCTTCCGAAACACATAACAGGCATGTACACCAAAACCACTGGTCGCACTAACGCTGAAAAGCGATCAAGAATTCCTTATCTAGGATGCAAGGCCTTCCTTACAAAATACCAATCTCAGGTGACGCTTAAGATAATACCAACTTACTTTAAATATCAAAACTCCTTTCCTGCTCATCTGAGATCATGACATCCTTGTCAACACCAAACTGCAACCTTCATTCTCACCTTCAATTTCCATTCCACTCACTGCACCTAACATGCCCACCTACAATAGAACACACTTTTCACGATAGCTCCGGAACCACTATTAGGCTAACACTTCATCATGTAAAATCTTATCACTTAACTCGCTTTAGGAGAACCATAGCGACGCACAAGTAAATCCTCAATACCATAGAATATTCAAATCTCTAAGTAGTGGTCTAAACCACCATAGCCCTATCAGGATCCACCTCCATATAATTGGCCACAACGGTAGAATACTTTCTGAATAAAACTACTACGGCGGTTGACAAGCCTCGCACGCATCGTCCCAATTCACTTGCATAACTTGATCATGCTGAAGGAACTGATCATCGATACCAAAATGCCAATCCAACTATGGCTAATCAATCTACCTTCTTCCAATTTATCATTAATTGCCTTAGATATAATACTAACTCCACTCATCACATAACATACCCCCATCTGCACTCGTCCCAAGTGACCTTGAATCACAGACCATGTTATCCCAAATCCCACGAACCATTTCATACCTTCCTTGTGTTCATATTCGCACCCTCAACTGATATGCCCATTCTGGTACCTCATTTACGAATCTGAAATCTTTTCTCATTTTCCTCTCAAGAAGTGCACTGCAAGTCAAAACATCATAGAACGTTTTTGAGCCTCCACCCCCGAGATACTCCAAAAGCTTGATTCTCAATTGCACCTATAGGCTCAAAATCATTAGGCACCTTACCTTACCTCCTTTTTAATCCATTAGGACCATTGCTGAGAGCCACACGCTCTGAATTGGACCAGAATATAATCTACTCCATAAATCTTCTAGCACACGAAAGCACCCGATAGAATCATTTCCCTTGTAGCCAGCATCTATATAAGGCATAAATCATGAATCTTCCCCCCCCCCCCCAAGTCTGAATAGAGGCCAATCAGGCCAACCATAGCACAACTTTAATAATTCATTTGCTCGAGTTACCACATATGTTCTTTTTCCCGTAGCTAAAATAGCCCATCAACATGCTAATAACCGGAAACCTCGCAAGTATTTAACTAAGCAACCCAATCATAGGCGGTGGGACTCTCCCACTTAGCTTGAAGCCACTATTTCACAAATCCAGAATTCACCGGGATTCTTAACATCTTATTGGGGAAACCATGCGCAATCAACCCCAATAATTCTCGAAATCTTTCTATTAACCCCCTTTTTTACCTTCTGAACATCTAACACGTTTGCACAATCAATCTCTTTGTTGTATAACTAATAGATTTCTTCGCAGAAGATTTGCCAAGTATGTGACAGCTAACCTGCTCACAGGGAATAACCCACCGATGGAAATCACTTTCTGACATCTTCCAATGCCGATGCACCGGGTACAATCACCATGGCATCAATAACCCATCCCGAGTCTGAGCTAATCTCTCTAGCTGCATGTGTCCTTTGAACCCTCGTGGACATCAATTAAATGTGCGGTAGCATCCTTCCCATTCAAAGTTATGTTGTATCCTTCTTCATTTAAAGCATCTCATTTCCGTTATACCAAGTCTCCTGCCGCATAATAGCCATACTTCCAATTAAACCCGTAGACCCCAATCACCAATCACTAATATTCTCAAATTCCTCCGGACTCTCCTTAAGGTATGTGGTCATCCTACTACGAAGCACATATGCAACTCCGCCACTCTCCCACTTTGGGAAAACTCACTTCTTTAATCAACTACTGGACCTTTGCTTCTACACCTAGCCTTCTAGGAATTCTAGCCACCGTATGAAACTTTCCACACGTCTTTTTTCATCCTTTGGAACTCAATTGTTTCCTTAATAAAATCTATCTTCATAGCACTTGAACCCACAAATCGTTACTAACTTTAAATTTTGCCGGAGATCATCTCTTTCGAGCTGCCAATATTATTAATGCCAATTCAACCCTGAACCACCTTGCCTCCCGACATCTAACAGTCGTTTCTTCAATACTGACATGTAGTATTCTACTCCGAAGGCAAATTGTAGAAGATCATAACACCGACGAATTTAGTATATTCAATAGGGACAATGACACCTCGTTATAGAAGAAAACTTCCACTACGCTAGCGAATACCGAGTCTTGATACCTCATCAACCCCAACCTGAGCATCCTCTGCCCGATTGCCTTTCCCCTGTCAGGAATAAAACACGAATCTCTAGATCACGCATTAAGTAAACCTCCATTCCAGTCATTCACTGCCTCAACACGCAGGAAAATATACTACCATTATAACAATACTGCGGAATAATCGCTCATAAGCATCATGGAAACCTGTGCCTAGCCTCAAGGCTATCAAAAGTACTACTACGGAGCCAAAACAACAGAATATCCTTCCGCAAGGCAACAATAACAGCTCAAGTAACTCCGCAGGGAGAAAAACCCGTACCACATTCATAGTGGCATTACAGTTCTTCAATTCTCGATTTATAACAAGCGCTCCACGTTGCATAAGATTGAGTAGGAATAAAACAATGGCATAAGCCTCACGGGAAGTCAAGTCGCACAATAAGGAAATCAAGAAGGAAAGTACTCCTAACAATCCTTCAACCTCCCGAGGATAAGTACAAACGTCTTCATACCGATACACGAGACTCTACTAGACCTGCTCATGACTGATGAGACCCTAGAAACCTAATGCTCTTATACCATGTTGTCACGACCCAAAATCCACTAAGGGTCGTGGTGGTGCCGGACACTGCTGTCACGCAAGCCAAACAAATCACTTAATCAATTCTCGTTTTAATACTTTTGAAATCTAGGATTTTCCTTCAAATTTAGCAATTTAAAAGATGATTGTCTCGAGTCAAGTTTAAATGATAAGTAGTTAATACAAAATACCTCAAAACCATCCCAGAACCCGGTGTCACAAGTGCATGAGCATCTACTGATAGGGAAATAAAATACAACACCCGTCTAGAATACAGTGCACGAGAAGTAAATACACTATTCTGGAAGGGACTATACTAGTTGCGGTCGACTCGAATAATGCAACTCACCTAGTCCTAGAATCATTTGTGCTGCTACGCCCAGTAGGCCGCTAGAGTTACATGTACATGTGAAACAAAATGCACAGAAGTGTAGTATGAGTACGAAACACAACGTGTACTCAATGAGTATCCCGTGTAATCTCGAAGAAGTAGAGAAGAGAGGGTCAATTTTGACACTTATTAATGGTCCAATAATGATGTGAATAATACATTAAATCGTGAATTTCTACAAATTTGATTTTTACCAAACAGAAGGAAACAAGTAAACAATTATTCCTTTTATAGGAAATTTCCAGAATTTCCTTTTTTCATTATTTTCCAATTATTCTCAAGCCATGAAGAGGCAATAAAACCTATAATAAGTTTAAGGCAGCAATACAAGCATGCGCAAATTATGCCGAGGCGTATGGCCCTCTCTACCAAAAAATAACTATGCACTTGCCGAGGGTCAATGACGCGCCTATAGATGCATCTATTTAATATACCGAGGCATTCGGCCCATTCCAAAATTAAACACACACAGACAATCATTCAAGTTGTCAACAAGGAAAAATTATCCATAGAAAAGCCAATTCTCTTTTATAGATCTTTTGAAAATTAAGTTTAACGTTTTGTTGAAATTCATTTACTAACTTGAGGTGATTTATGCAATTCAAATGTCGATAAGTTTACAATTAATCCAAGTATAGAATGCTTTTGGGTCCTAGACTACCCGGACAATAGCATAATAGCAGCTACACACGAACTCTTGTCACATCGTGCATACGCAACCCCTACAAATAGGAACACATAACCAATTAACTCACCTATGGGGACAAATCTCTCTTACAAGATAATAAAGGAGACTCACCTCGCTCAGAAGTTTTATAAGCGGCATTCCATGCCCTTTCAAAGACTCAACTTGATGCAAGATTGCTCAAAAACTAGCCAATAATTATTTAAACCATACTCAATTATTCATTTCAACCCAATTCACAACAATTCCTAACCCCGATTGAAAAGTTGACAAAAACGCCCTCGGGCCCACGTGCCTGGATTTCCAAATTTTTTGAAGAGTAACTTTACCCATAACCTCAAAAGCTCAAATATATGATTTACTCCCAATTTCATACCCAAAATCGTTGTCAAATTCAAGTAACACCAATTTCTAGGTTTTCATCTAAACCCCTTGATTTTCCTTAATTTTTCCATGTTAATCTACCCATAATCTATGTATTTAACTAAAGATTCGTAGAAATTACTTACCTATTTGATGATGACGGAGTCCCTCCTCAAAGGCTCTCAAAAATCACCTAAGGCCAACTGGGAAGTGAGGGAAATGGGCTAAGTTTCGAATTTAATAACTGGACACAGCCCTCAGATGTCGCATTTGCGATAGGGGATCGTAAATGCGAATTCGCAAAGCGAAGCTTTCATCGCAAATGTGACCCCCGAGTGAAATGGCCTACTTTACAAATGCGATAAGGATATTGCAATTGCAAACCCTTCAGGCCTCGCAAAAGCGATCCAAAATGCCGCAAATGCAAACGACCACTCAACCGCCCAGGTTCGCAAATGCGAACAAGATCTCGGAAATACTATGTCGCATTTACGACCAATACATTGCAATTGCAATCTTTCCCCCTAGAGCCCAGGGTCGCTAATGCGTGAAGGTCGCATTTTCGATCCAAGAATTGCAAATGCGATCATACTAGCACGAGCAATCTTATTTCTTAGCAAATCACTCCGAAGCTATTCCGAATTTCACCGAAGCCCCCCGGGCTCCAAACCAAAACTTGCAAAAGTCTACAAATATGATACAAACTCACTCAAAGCCTCAAATCACACCAAACAATTCTAATATCATGAATCTATTGGAAACACGTTTCAAATGCAATATACTAAACGTGTGTTCTTTTGTAGGTTTTGATGAATGTCAAACAAAGCAAAAAGCGATATATAGCAATGCTCAAGGACAAGCACAAAATGGATGCATTACAAGAAGCTCAAGACAAAGTTTAGAAATGTTATAATTGAGTCAATATTAATTGTGATCTTGATTCCTCAACTTGGCTCATAACATGGCTTCTCTACTAAAAGTATTTTTCCAAAATCATGCATATTTAAATTAAGTGTCAAATGATTTTAAACTATACATATTTACATTTGTTAAAATGTTTTCCAAACATGCCTCAAAAATCTGGGCTAAGATAATCGATTATGTTCTTATGATAATCGAGTATCTCTAAGCCAAGACTGCATGATAATCGATTGTGAATTAATGATAATCGATTGTGAGTAAGTCAGTTAACATCAGGTTTTTGCAAACTGCATAACAATCGATTGTGTACTTATGATAATCGATTGTTAACTGAGGCAAAGTTTTCAAAACTCATAAAAATCGATTATGAACTAATGGTAATCGATTAGAATGAGAAAAATGTCTCCCAGTGATTTTAAATAAAATGATAATCGATTGTGGCTTTTGATAATCGATTATATATGAGACAGAGAGTTTTGAAATTAATTAATAATCGATTATCCCATTTGATAATCGATTGTTGAAGCTGACCGTTGTCATATATTTTCAATTACCGTCAGGTAATCGATTGTTGATATTTAACAATCGATGTTTTGCGTAAAATCTGGAAAAGATTTTCTGAACGTTGTTAAAATAATCGATTGTTGATTTCCGGACAATCGATGTTTTATGCCAAAAATTGGAAAGGATTTCTTAACGTTATAAATAATCGATTATTGATTTGAAGTAATCGATTGTTGACGTAAAATCTGGGATTGAATTTTTGATCTGATAGGCAAACAATCGATTGTTTAGTCTTGACAATCGATTATCACTGAGTAATTTCAGCAATCCTTAATTGGCAATTAGACAACGGTAAGACTGAGTTTTTCACCTATAAATACAGCTTCAACTCAGTGTTTTCACAACAACAACATATACACTTTGAGTATTTTCATTGCTAAAAGCTTTCTTACATTGATCATCATTTTCCATTCATCCATAAAGCTTTTTGAAGAGCCATTCTATTGAGCTAAGTTGTTGTGATCTTGAGCGTACTATTTCTACTCATATCCACTCATTAAGGAGTGCTTTGTAAAGTGAGTGTGTTTTGTGTTTGTAAGAGAATTGCGATTCTCGTTTGTTGAGGAACTTGTGATTCCTCGGTTGAAGTCTTTGGGATTGTTATCCCCGAGCAGTTGAAGTCTTTGGGATTGTTATCCCCGAGCAATTGAAGTCTTTGGGATTGGTATCCCCGAGCAATTGAAGTCTTTGGGATTGTGATCCCCGAGCACCTAGGTGAGGCTTGTGTCCTCAGTTGTAACGGTTTGTTAAGCACCCGTAAGCTTGACAAGTTTAGTGGAAATCTCGAGAGAGTCTCTCGGGGACTGGACTAACCACGTTTGTGGCCAACCAGGATACATCATTGTGTAAGTTTATTCTACTGCACTTGTTTTAATTTCTGCAAAGTTTTTAAATTCCGCACTAAAACGCTTAATATTTTTAAAACGCTATTCACCCCCCCCCCCTCTAGCGTAAAGCGCATTGTCCAACAATTGGTATCAGAGCCATACTCTCTGAAAGACTTAACCGTTTGAGAGAATCTTTCCATGGCTTCTACTCTAGACTCTTTTGCAGGTATTGATGAAGGACAGTGCCCCACAAGACCTCCTTTGTTTAACGGGACTAATTATTCATATTGGAAAGAAAGGATGCAGATATTCGTCAGATCAAACAGCCCTTACTTGTGGAAGGTGTACACCAAAGGAAATGAGGTTCCTGTCAAAAAGGTGGGAGAAGAATGGGCGCCAAAATCAGAAGAGGAATTCAACGCCGAGGATAATCGAATGGTTCAAAATAACTTTAAAGCTATTAATTTATTACTTTGTGCTGTTAATGCTAATGATTACAGGAAAATCTCCTGCTGCAAAACAGCGAAAGAAATGTGGGACAAGCTTGAGGTCACTTACGAAGGGACTGACCAGGTAAGAGAAGCTAAAATTGATTTTTTAACTCATGCTTACGAATTGTTCCATATGAAGGAAGGCGAAAAGGTAGACGAGATGTTCGAGCGGTTCTCATCAATAGTGAATGATCTCCACGCGCTCAAGAAGACGTTCACAGACAAAGAACTAGTTCGAAAAATCCTTAGGAGTCTAACACCGGCATGGCGATCAAAGGCCGATGCGATTCAAGAGTCAATCGGAATCACGAACGTCACCATAGACGCTCTTAGAGGTAATCTTAAGACTTATGAATCCACTATTCTTAACCCTGTAATTGATGAACAAAGAAGGCAAAAGATTGCTCTAAAGGCGAGCACAAGTCAATCACCAATTGAAGAGGATGGAGATAGCGAATTCGGACTCATCATCAAAAAGTTCCAAAAATTCATGCGAAAAGAATATGACCGCAAAGGGAAAAAGCAAGGTGAGCAAGTTAAATGTTATGAATGTGGTGAAACAGGGCATATCAAAACAAACTGCCCAAATCTTAAAAAGGAGAAGAAACCCTTCAAGAAGCAACGAGCATACATATCTTGGGGAGGAGATTCCGGAGACGAATCCAGTGAAGAAGAAAATGAAGAAGCGGCAAATCTCTGCCTCATGGCACAGGAAGAAAATCAAAGTGAGGTAAGTCAAATCTCTTCTCAAAATTTTTATACTCTTGATGACATGAGAAATGCCTTTGATGAATTGTATGCTGAATTTCTCAAAGTTACAAAAACCGTCACTAGCTTAAGAGAAAGTGCTTCTCTAAAAGAACAGGATTTTCAAAAACAGTTTTCATTAAAAGAAAAAGAATTAGAAAAATTGGTTTTGGAAAATGAGAAGCTACTAGAACAAAACAAGTTTTATGGGAAAAGAAGTACTGACAAGCCCGAGAGTTCTAAAAAAAATTGTGCTTCTTGTGTAGACCTTAAGAATGAAGTAAGTAGATTAAAAGGCACACTAGATAAATTCAACTCCTCTCATAAAAACTTGAATGTGGTGCTTGATAACTTGAAATCAACCAAGCATGGAATAGGCTTCATAAATGAAGAAGAGGTTGATGCAAAAACCCAACCACCTAGAGCTCAATCTAGGATTAATAACAAAAATGCCTTTCCTAAAACAAACATGCATGCTAGACAAAATATTAGGAGACCTAGACATGACCTTCCGCCTAGCAATCGTCACCATAGACATGATGCATATTTTAGGCACAACAGTGATCATGCTAGAAGATCCAGAAATGTTCAACCTAGAAATGATTATGGTGCTCAAATTAGGAGAAATGAAAATAGAGTAAACAATGTGCATTATTCTAGCTACTATGAGCCTAGACGCATGCATAATCCAAATGTGACATGTCATTATTGTAGACGAATTGGTCATATTGCTCCCGCATGCTTTACTAGACATAGACATGCCACTCAAACATATTATTATAGTATGCATAACCCTCAAGGACCCAAAATGGCATGGGTACCAAAAGAGCATTGATTTGTTTTGCAGGTGTGCTTGAAGGAATCAAGTGTAGTGGATGCTCCAAACACTTGACGGGAGACAAATTCAAAATTCCTTCAATTAAAGCACAAAGAAGGAGGAAGAGACGGAAAAATCGATTTAGGCATTTTCAAAATCGGAAGTATTTTCGAAAAATTTAAAAGACAAAATACAAGGAAGACAAAGGCAAAATTGTGGAAGAAGCTTCTTAAATTGAAGAATGAGCCAAAAGACCAAAATGAACGGAGGATGTTCAAAATCAGGTAATTGGCAAAGTCGAAGGGAAGGTAAGTACCCTAAACCCTCTTAAGAACATCTTAGGACAAAATTCTTAAGAGTTCACGTCTTTCACCCGACTACACCAGTTTCAAAGTTATTATTTCATTTATAGATTACTGACTTGAGCGTCGGAGATGTTTAATTCTATTTTGCAGGTATCCCCCAAAAGGTAAGAGGAAAGTATAAATTGTCTTGATAACAAGAAAAATCGATCATAATCGATTATTTATGCTTACAATCGATTATCAGTATCAATAATCGATTATTTGTTGATTCAATTTTTTTTCATGAAATCTTGTTGAATGTTTACATTGCTTGATAGAATTAAGTCTCATCATTTTAGCATCCCCCTTCCAAACAATCGATTATTTGTTCTGCCAATCGATTATTTGCCAAAATCCAAACTCTCTGTGAGTGAAATAATCGATTACTATGTATTGACAATCGATTATCTGTTTTAAACTTATGCTACCGTTTTGGCTCTACAATCGATTCCTGTCAGGTCATAAATATGAAAAACAATCGATTACCAAGGTTGACAATCGACTATCTTTTTCAATTTTTTTTTACCGTTCTGGCGTGTAATCGATGTGTCAGATCATTTTCATTAATGACAATCGATTATTCTATTCAAACAATCGATTGTTGAACGGTCAGTGAATTTATTTTTACCGTTTCAGACTTCAAAGCTCTTCAAATCTCTTCAAATCTTTTCAAATAAGTGTAAGATTCATTCCTTCTCTATATATAGGCTGCACATATGCTCTTGTATACTCACTCAAGCCTCCCAAGCATCAAATTATCTTGTTATCTTTAGCACATCTTTTTCAAAAATGTCAAGCCGCAACTCAAAACGTGCTCGTTCCAAACAAGGTGCTTCTTCTTCTCGCCATCCATATCAAGATGGATCGGTTCTATTCTTTGAATCCGATGAAGAGCTCACCCGTTTCTTAACCAAATTTGAGAAACGCCTTATTCTCCCTCCTCGCTTTTCAACAAACGCTCTTGTTGCACCATTCATTCCACCCGCGAATATGCTAAGAGAGTGCCAACTTTTCAATTTCCTACTCCTTACTCACCCCTACTACAACATTACTCTGGTTGAAGCTTTTTACTCCAACCTTCACAAAGATGATGAGGGTGAACTCGTTACCAATGTTAACGGCATTTCCATTCTAATTTCTGAAGATAACCTCCACCTCATTGCCGGCATTCCGCATGATGGTGAAGACATCTACCAGTACATAAATGATGCCGGGGACATGATTGATGAAGCTAATATCTTCCGCCAAGCCGGAGTCGCCTATGATGAGTCTTCTTCCCGTCGTCCCACCATAAAGGGTATGGACCCGAATTATCGTTTCATTCTCTATTTCATCACTCGTGTTCTCAAACCCCGTAAACTCAATCACACCACCATTTCCCAAGAGGATGCCAAATTTCTTCATGCCATTATCACCGGTGTGAAAATCAATTGGTGCAAGCTTATTCAATCTCATATGTTCAATGCCACCAGAGATGACATACCTCTCCCCTATGCCCTCTTAATAATGAAATTTCTTGAAGCTTCCGGGGTCAATATTGCTAATGGTCCTCTCAAAAAGAGCACCAAAATCTGGGAAATTTGGGAGTCTTCCTTTCATCATGATGGTGATCATGCTCCCGCTCCTCCTCAAAATCGACAAGCCCGTCGTGCTCATCCTTCTCAGGAGCCTACCCTCCGGACTATCTCTGACCAAATTACTCAATTAACCCGTGAGGTCCATGGTTACTTTGATCACGTGCATTATGCCTATGCTCAGGTGGTGCCATATCAAGCGCCTCCCAATGATGATGAAGGGGATGGGGGTGATGAATGATGAAATTGTTGTTCTTTTTGATGATGTGAAATTGTTGTTTCTGATTTGTTTTTCCTTGGTTGGTTAGTTGTCGTTCGTTTTATTGTGTTTGGCTCCACCCATGTAATGTTATTTTCCAATAAATAAACTTTTGCTTATTTCATATGTTTTTTTGCATATTCTTCCCTTATATATTTTTGCTAATGGCAAAAGGGGGAAGAAACGGGATATCAAGAAGTATGCTATATCACTCTCAACTTCATTTATGCTTAAAGTGAGGGGGAACATGAATTAAGGGGGAACATCAAATTGCATACTTTACACTTGTCTTGGATCATCAAAATAATTATTGCATATATCCCGCTTATGTTTGCCATTATCAAAAAGGGGGAAATTGTTGGAAACACGTTTCAAATGCAATATACTAAACGTGTGTTCTTTTGTAGGTTTTGATGAATGTTAAACAAAGCAAAAAGCGATATATAGCAATGCTCAAGGACAAGCACAAAATGGATACATTACAAGAAGCTCAAGACAAAGTTTAGAAATGTTATAATTGAGTCAATATTAATTGTGATCTTGATTCCTCAACTTGGCTCATAACATGGCTTCTCTACTAAAAGTATTTTTCCAAAATCATGCATATTTAAATTAAGTGTCAAATGATTTTAAACTATACATATTTACATTTGTTAAAATGTTTTCCAAACATGCCTCAAAAATCTGGGCTAAGATAATCGATTATGTTCTTATGATAATCGAGTATCTCTAAGCCAAGACTGCATGATAATCGATTGTGAATTAATGATAATCGATTGTGAGTAAGTCAGTTAACATCAGGTTTTTGCAAACTGCATAACAATCGATTGTGTACTTATGATAATCGATTGTTAACTGAGGCAAAGTTTTCAAAACTCATAAAAATCGATTATGAACTAATGGTAATCGATTAGAATGAGAAAAATGTCTCCCAGTGATTTTAAATAAAATGATAATCGATTGTGGCTTTTGATAATCGATTATATATGAGACAGAGAGTTTTGAAATTAATTAATAATCGATTATCCCATTTGATAATCGATTGTTCAAGCTGACCGTTGTCATATATTTTCAATTACCGTCAGGTAATCGATTGTTGATATTTAACAATCGATGTTTTGCGTAAAATCTGAAAAAGATTTTCTGAACGTTGTTAAAATAATCGATTGTTGATTTCCGGACAATCGATGTTTTATGCCAAAAATTGGAAAGGATTTCTTAACGTTATAAATAATCGATTATTGATTTGAAGTAATCGATTGTTGACGTAAAATCTGGGATTGAATTTTTGATCTGATAGGCAAACAATCGATTGTTTAGTCTTGACAATCGATTATCACTGAGTAATTTCAGCAATCCTTAATTGGCAATTAGACAACGGTAAGACTGAGTTTTTCACCTATAAATACAGCTTCAACTCAGTGTTTTCACAACAACAACATATACACTTTGAGTATTTTCATTGCTAAAATCTTTCTTACATTGATCATCATTTTCCATTCATCCATAAAGCTTTTTGAAGAGCCATTCTATTGAGCTAAGTTGTTGTGATCTTGAGCGTACTATTTCTACTCATATCCACTCATTAAGGAGTGCTTTGTAAAGTGAGTGTGTTTTGTGTTTGTAAGAGAATTGCGATTCTCGTTTGTTGAGGAACTTGTGATTCCTCGGTTGAAGTCTTTGGGATTGTTATCCCCGAGCAGTTGAAGTCTTTGGGATTGTTATCCCCGAGCAATTGAAGTCTTTGGGATTGGTATCCCCGAGCAATTGAAGTCTTTGGGATTGTGATCCCCGAGCACCTAGGTGAGGCTTGTGTCCTCAGCTGTAACGGTTTGTTAAGCACCCGTAAGCTTGACAAGTTTAGTGGAAATCTCGAGAGAGTCTCTCGGGGACTGGACTAACCACGTTTGTGGCCAACCAGGATACATCATTGTGTAAGTTTATTCTACTGCACTTGTTTTAATTTCTGCAAAGTTTTTAAATTCCGCACTAAAACGCTTAATATTTTTAAAACGCTATTCACCCCCCCCTCTAGCGTAAAGCGTATTGTCCAACAGAATCAACCCCCAATCCAAGCTTAATGAACTTTGAAATTTCCAACGTCTATTTTCGATGTTTAAACCTATCAAATCATGTCCGATTGACTTCAAATTTTGCAGAAAAGTTATATTCGGCCTTATGGACCAACTCTTATTTTCGGAGTTGGATTCTGACCCCAATATCAAAAAGACCACTTATGGCCAAACTTCTCAAAAACCTTCAATTTTCTATCTTTAGCCAAATGATTCCA